>CM041297.1:62950969-64231683 GCA_023052935.1 Piezodorus guildinii
AATCCTGCATAGCGCGCACCAGATTATTTCGTCTTTACTTTCTGAATTTTCATATATCTCATGGTAATGGGTCATGCATATGATTTCGAAACTTCACTTGGCAAAGAATAGGTAAAAATAAGTTGTAATGTTGTATATTTTTTCAGTCGCTCTTTTTATGTTTTTTTTTAAACCTTTTTCTGTAAGAATGCTCTTTAAGGATGTCTGTCTCCATCATTCTCTAACTTTTCTTAAGTCCTTATGTAATACTTAAGCAATCGGACTCACCCCTCGTTTAGTATCGATCTAACAACCTGACCCAAAACATAAAATGTAACTTTAAAATGGATTTCGTCACCGCTGAAATACTCCGGAAGTACTTGTTACTCAATGCGTGGTTCGTTAAAGTTTCAAAAAACTTATTACTCTTCTTAGAAAATGCTCAGTTTTAAAGGTTCCGTTTTCCTGTTGACTTGAAATGGTTTTATAGATTTATGGCTTTCTATAAAGATATAGACTTGAGAAACATAAAATAAGTGATTAATTTGGTATATTTATTGTCTTATGTTTTAATTTTCATCTTACTATGCCGTGGAGTTAAGAATAAAAGTAGTAGCATATCTTGGCAATACTTGTTACGATTAAGTAAATTAAATTAGAGGCAGAGCTCAGCAATTTATTCAATTCTTAGCTTGAGTATCTCTCTTTTTTTTTTTTTTTTTTTTTTTTTTTTTTTTTTTTTTTTTTTTTTTCTAGATTGTATATACTTTTGACCTACGCGTTTACATTGACACATGAGTCACCACTAATGCTGACGATATAACAGCTCAAAAAACATCAGGACAGGGGTACAGGGCTCATTAAGTTTAGAATAGAATAGAATAGAAAAAAAATTTTATTCTGGGACTAGGTCCCCTAAGAATAACAGTATGTATAATTTGGATATATACTATGTCTGGCAACATACAAAAAAAAAAAAACATGATTAATTATTATTTACAATGATTATAATAAAATTACAATTATTTACAATGAGGAAAAATACTATGCATAAGAAATAAAAAAAAAATAATAAAAAAAAGAAACTATCTTCTAAGAAAATAAAATTCTAGTTAAACATAAGCAAATTAAAATTTGAGCGGTAGACAGTAATCTTCATTCATTCAATGTAGATTTCTAGATAGAATTGACATATCACGTTTGCTGATCGTCTATTTGGGATGACAGAAGGTATAGGAAAAGTTGGGATTTAAATGAGGATAAAGAGGCAGCATGGCGGATATGGACTGGTAGAGAATTCCAGAGTGTGGTAGAGCGAACAATGAAGGAACGATCAAAAGTTTTGGTTCTGTGGGTAGGAAGGTAAAGGTCAGAATGTCGCGATCTAGTTTCAAGACAGTGGATTGAGGATTTAAATTGAAGGAGACTGTGGATGTAGGAAGGATGCTGGGAGTTAATAGTTTGGTAGAGGTATGATCCCAGGAAATATTGTCTGCGGGTTGAGGGGAGGAGCCACTTTAATTCACCGTATAAGTGGGTAACATGGGACCTCCCTGAAGTGCCGAAGACAAATCTTAAGGAAATGTTCATAATGCGCTTTAGTCTGTCCTCAAGCACAGCAGGTAGGCCGTCATACACCGCACAACAATAGTCAAAGTGGGGGAAAATGAGTGAGGATACGAGGAGCTTACGAGTGGATAGGGGAAGGAGATGACGGGAGCGATGGAAAAATTTAAGAGTACTTATAGTTTTTCGGGAGATTTGGGCAATATGGGGTTTCCAGGAGAGGGATTGGTCGATGGTGATACCTAGGTTTTTTACACTGGAACTGAACGTAATTGGGTAATTATTAAGGATTAGATTTGGAAATTTGGAATTAGATTTGATAAGGGAATTGGAACCTATTACTATTGCTTGCGTCTTCATGGCATTTAGCTTGAGTTTATTCAGATTTCCCCAGGTACTGATTCTATCCAGGTCCTCCTGAATCTTCGAAAATGCTACTTGTGTCTCAGAGGGGGAGAAGGATAGGTAGATCTGGAAATCATCAGCGTACAAATGGTGGGAGCAATGGTGGATAGAGTTGGGAAGGTCATTGATATAGGAGTTGAAAAGGAGAGGAGATATACTTGAACCCTGGGCCACACCTGCCGAAAGGGCAAGAAAGGAAGATAAAGGATGATTAGGAATGGTGACAGCTTGGGTTCTACCAGAGAGAAATGAGTGAAACCAACGAATAGTGCTGTTGGAAAAGGATAGGGATTGTAGTTTGGAGAGGAGAATGGAGTGGTCCATAGAATCAAAAGCTTTTGAAAAGTCTAGAAGTATTAGTACAGTAAGTTTCTTTTCATCCATAGCAGTATGTATGTCGCTGGTGATTTTGAGAAGAGCGGATTGTGTGGAAAAGCCAGGTCGAAAACCGGATTGGAGAGGATCAAGAAGATTAGACTTTTCAAGGATATTAGATAATTGAGATTGAACTATTCTTTCTAAGGGCTTGGAAAGGTTAGATAGAATGGAAATTGGGCGATAGTCTTTAGGGGATGTAGGATTAGAGGTTTTATCGATAGGATGGACTATTGCTTTTTTCTAAGTGGATGGAAATATGGAATTTTGGAGGGAAAAATTATATATGAACAGAAGAACTGATAGGATTTCGGGAAGGCATAATTTTAATAATTTGACGGGTATTCCATCAAATCCAATAGAGTTGGTATGGGATTTCATTACAGAGGAGATAAGGTCAGTTGGTGTGATATCGGAAAAATAAAAATTATCTGGATTAAATGAGGTAACTGAAGAAAAGTCGGAAGAATGTGGAGAATGATTATCAGAGGAGGAAGATGAAAAATATATATTTAATTCATCTGGTGAGACTTGATATGATGGTGAGGAAGAGGATTTGCAAAGAGATAGTTGGCGAAGGAGCTGCCATTTTGATTTTGAATCGGGAGCAGAGGAGAGAGTTTCGTGAAAGTAGTTAGATTTTGCTTGTCTGATAGTTGCCTGAGTCAGATTGCGGAGTGCCCTGAACGCTTGATAGTCTTCCGTTAGTCTAGTACGTCTAAAGCGTCTACGGGCTGCCTCACGCCTCTTTTGTAAGTATTTTATTTCTGGACTCATCCAAGGAGCAGGGCGGTGGCGGAAGGTGCAGGTTTTGAGGGGAGCATGCTTGTCAAGGATACTGATAAGGTTAGAGGTGAGGATATCGACCATTGAATCTATAGATGTACATGAATATATATCGTCCCACTTTAGGACTTCAAGATCGGGTAGGATGATTTCACGAGTAAGGGACTTGATATTACGGAAAGTTGTAGTTTTAGGAAGGATTGCTGGAGTTTGGATATTGTATGATATGTTTATTAGGTCATGACAGGATAAGAATGGGACTGGTAATTGAGATGAAGAGAGGAGGCTATGTGCTGAATCAATTACATGAAGGTCGAGCCAGGTATCTGAATAACGAGTATGATGGGTAAATGAGAAAGGTACAATGAAAAGATTTAGAACATCAATAGGTTTAAAACATCAATCGAACAAATTAGATAACCGGGGAAAATCATCGGAAATTTCTTAAGAATAACAGTAATGTATAGCCGAAATATATATGTCTGGCCAAAAGAAAAAAACGAACTTAATTAATTATTATACACGAAATTGAGACAAGAAAGAAAAGAAATTTTAATAACAACGAATTAAATCAAAAAATATTTTATGAAAAAAAAAACAAATTAATTGATAGACACAATTAAAATTTGGGCAGTAAGCAATTATTTTCGTTCATTTTTTTTTATTTTTTATGTACAATGGAAAGATCGCTAAGCGTCTATTTTGGATGAAAACATGTATTAAAAATATTTTCTGAGAAAAATTGTGTTGAACAAAATAAAACATAAATTAATTGATAAACACCATTAAAATTTAGGCAATAACCAATTATTTTCGTTCTTTTTTTATTTTTTATGTTGAATGGAAAGATCACTAAGCGTCTATTTTGGATGACAACATGTATTGACAAAGTTGGGATTTAAATTAGGGTAGAGAAGCATCATGGCGGATATAGTTTTGTAGAGAAATCCAGGGAGTAATAGATGGTACAATAACGGAAGTATTAACAGTTTTAGTTCTTTGCGTAAGAACGTAAAGATTAGAATGCCGCGATCTACTTTCAAGTTAGTGGACTGAGGATTTAAATTGAAGGAGACTAGAGATGTAGAGAGTCAATGGTAAGGGTGTGATCCTAGGAAATATTTTCTACCAAAAATTGGGTGGAAACTCAACTATGCGGCATATTAGCTCGAAATATAAATTTATAAGTCACTAACGAAACTGTACACTTATCAACTCGACGAACACTTTAGTACTTTTTACCCACGATTCTATAATAATTTAAACGGACATACAAACACACTTATCGGATATACAGTGCCGGGCAAAAGTTTGGTACAACCTATTGTTTACATCAATTAATCTGTTTGAATTATTTGCGCTTGGATTTTTTCTCTTTTTGTATTGTATGAGTTTCACTACGCAATTCAACTGAAAATTCATTGTTATTAGCCGTTCTCCATATTAACTACAGGAAATTACCTGTAAAGTGAACATTTTACTACATCGGCAGTAGAGAAATCAATAAATCAAACTAAGAATACAATTTATTTTCTCAATTCCCTTTAGGGGAAGTGTAAATAAAGCTCGAGGTGTAGATTAATTTGTGATTAAGGTTGTGAGTCCTCTGCGTTAATTAATACTTGATGAAGTCAAGGAAGGTGTAATGAGGGAGGGGTGGCTGAATGGGTTAGCACGCGTTTCATTGAACGCACGGTGCCTAACATCCACAGAGAACCAAAATTTGAAACCAAATAATTACGAGTTCGCGTCTTAGTTCTACGGGGCTATTATCTTAGCATTTGATCCCCGCGCTCACTCCCTCTTCCCATAAACCCCCTATAGCCTTCAAAGGCGAGGTAGGGGTAAAAAATAATAAATAAATAAAAAAAAGGTCAAGGAAGGTGTGCTTAAATAGGTATTGATTCTTCCTCGTGCCTCACATATCAGAATTTTTTCATAATTTTCCTTATATTATATATAGATGGAAATAAATATTTATAGAGAAAAAATTATTAAATAAGAGGAAATCAAGTTCATTATTGAAATACAAAACTAAATTAACAATACAATATCTTCATTAGTCCAAGACTCTAATTAAGAAAAAAAAATATCTTTCTCTTTCATAAAATTATAAACGTCAAAGAGGCGTAGGCCGAAATATCAAAGAAAAGACGTGAATGGAATGATAAAGGAGAGTGAGACAAAGAGATCTCCTCAAGACAGCGACCGAGAGATGCGAGATCACTCACAAAGGGAACGACTCACTCACTAATGCATCAACTCATTGAACTGCCCCTAATGTGTCTCTCTCTGATTACTATCTCTCATTATGTCTGTATTCTTGTCTCAGAGAAAGGGACCTCTTTCACAGCATTCGTCAAGTTTTATTATTAAAGGAGAACAAAAGTTCAAAGGAGATGTCACCAGATTAGAAGAACAATGGGAAAATAATGTATCAGAATACAGTGAAAAAATAAATAAACGTAGTAATGTTTTTTAATATAATACATTTTCCAAATCTGAAAAATTCAATTTATTATGTACAGGATTTATTGTTTGGGGATAAGGAACGCCTCATTGCCTATTTATCCCCTTTTTAACTTTTTATTCCTCCCCAACGAAAATAACAGAAAAGCTATCTTGAAATCTTTGGTATTTGAATTTCTTTGGAGGCGGGGTGGCCGAGTGTGTTTGCGCGCGTTGCTGTGCGTTGCCTAGCAACAGATAACCGAAAAGTGAAAACCAAATAATTACGAGTTCGACTCTCGGGCTGGGGGATTTTATCTCGGTATATATCCCCCGCCCTCACTCCCTGGCCCGAGAGAACCCCCGTATAGCCTTCAACGGCGAGGTAGGGGTGGGAAAAAAAAAAAAAAAAAAAAAAAAAAAAGTTATTTGAATTTATCTAATCCACAAACGTAAATATAGCTGATAAATAGATAGTTCTTAAATATTTTTCAAAAGTTTATTTTTACATCAGTAACAATTATCAGTCAACGGTTCGGTCTTTCCCATCTTTAGTACTCACTACAATACATCAACAAATTTTCATTTATTATTTTTAAAAAAATTCTTTATACTAATTAAAATTCAATATTAAAACAAATAACAATGTTAGAATAGAATAAAAAAGAAACTTCATTTTGGGACAATGTCCTTTAAGAATAACAATTATGAACAATATAATAAATTATAACTTGCAAAAAACAATTAATAACTACAATTGAATAACACAAGAATGAAAAAAAAAAAGAAAAGGTCATAGTGCCATCTCTATTTACAAATTCTAGAAATAAATTAATAAGAATAAACATAAAATTTAACTTTTACATCTCATTAAAGTGAGTGCATTAAAGTAAAATTCATCGTACATAAATTGCCATAGTAAAAATTAGCTTACATCTGACTGAAGACAAAGGAAGTACTAAAAGAGAAGTATTTAAACGATGATAGGGAAGGAGCTCGACGGATGTTTGAAGGGAGAATATTCCATAAGGCTAAGGCAGTGGAACGGGCTAAAAAGGAGCAGTCATATTTTTTGGTTCTATGGAAAGGAGTGCGGAGGTCGGACAGACGGGATCTTATTTTCTAGTGATGGGTTGAGGATTTAAATACCAGAAGGCTGTAGACGTAAAATGGATGGTGGGAGTTAATGATTTGATAAAGGAATGATCCAAGGAAATATTGTCTTCGAAAGGGGATAACCACTTTAACTCGTTACATGAAATTATATTTATTTGACAGCAATTTATGAGTAAAATAGATATCTATTTTATTTAAAATTTGTCATTTTACCGTTTTATATAGTAAATATTTAGACAATTTCATTTTTTCGTCTCTTCGTACTGTTTTACCACATAATTTACAATCACAATTTTTTGTTAAAAAAGTACTTAAATTATGACGAAATTAAAAAAATAATTGATAATGCAATAAAGCAAAAATATCATTGCGTCAAGTAGGATTAGGCTCATAAAGCAGACTATCCCCAACCACCACTACAGCGCAGCACTGACCATTTATAGTTTTAATTTTCGTAAATTATTTTATTACACTTCTTCTATTGATAATAGTAACTATAGTACACTATAGTCACCTATCGGGGATATTAGATATAAAATTCAGTAAAAAGGCTGAAGATGTTCTATTGTAGTTCAACACACAACACAAATAAACGTTTCAGTTCCTTACTTCACAAGAGGTACTGAACGACTGAATAATTAATAGTAATTTTTTGTTTAGTAATTTATCGTTATTTTTGATAGCCACATTATATATATATATATATATATATATATATATATATATATATATATATATATTTATCGGTTTTAATATTCATCATGTGATAAATTTTAGTAGTACTTATAAAATAGCTAAGCAAAAGAATAAAATAAATAATTGAAAAAGGAGTTGTTCGGTTAGGTTTCTGGTTTGATTAAGAGTGTGATTTGATATGTTATCATTCTTAGAAATTGGTTAATTTATTTAACGTCACTTTTATGCTACTGTAGCTAATCGAACGATGCTAGAGTGCGAGTCTTAAATTTTTCCTATCTTCTTTAATTGTAATAGGAATCTTTAACGAATACCTGACATCGCACAGAATCCGGACAACCACTTTACGATCTCTCCGTAGTACAGCATAACCGAGGATTTTTCACTCTCTTTAAAAAGTTATCTGTCAAGTTAAACTTCCAAACTGACTAATTAATAATTCAAAGTTTCAGATACTGTTGTAAATTACAATAAATAAATTTTATTTATAATGTTTGTGAATTTTAGTTTTTATAATTTAACTTTTTTGTTTTAACTCTTACTATATTTTTTTAGGTACCCATGTAAATTTTCGATAAAAAATGTATACTTCCATTGATATTATCTATAGTTATTAAATTTCAACCTACTGTTCTATTTGTAATTAGTTTAGTGGCTATTATTAGACTACTTATATATTATATATATATATATATATATATATATATATATATATATATATATATATATATATATATATATATATATAATATATAACTCGTGTCTTTGTAATTAGAAAACAACTCCCATTGCAGTGTTTCGAAAGGACTGCCGTAAGGAACGGACGCTTACCTTTGCGCGCAAAACCTCCAGCTCTCATAACTTTCACAAGACAAGCTACTCACCTTTCATAGTAAGATTCATGTATCTGGACAGCTCTACATAAACGAGATTTTCATTTACTGCCAATTGGGTTAGTTCTCAATAGTTGTGTTTACTTTTTCATCCTCTTTCGAAGTAGAGATATGGGCCTCTACTATGCCATCGAATTCTTCTCCTATCCCATCCTTACAATAAAAAATCCTTAGTAAAATCTGCAATTTTCCTTACTTTGTCCTGAATAAACTCATCCATAATGATCTTAATGTTCCATATGTTACTAATTTAGCCTGAACCAGACACCATTTCTTTCATGACAAACTCCATTCCCACTCCTAATAGTTTCAATCCTCACTTACGATTCGATTTCTGGTAATCCAACGAGGTGTCAGCAAAAAAGATGGCCACAATACCGTCTGATTTTAAATTTCTATTCAAGTATTTCAAATGGATATTGTCTTTACACGTATTTCATATATTTTTATTACATTTCCATCTCATTTACTTGTTTTATTTCTTAATACAGTTTTAAATATTATTAAGTATGCTTTAAAATAAAATCTCTTCGGTCTACTAATAGTTCTTTAATTTGATATTTAATGATCGTATAAGAGATCATACATATCCCTTTATTTTTCTAATTTCGCTGCATTCTGTTTTATATATACCTCTATAATTAGGTAACACTGAATTAAAACCGATGGAACTAAAGCGCTAATTTGAAACCCAGACAAAGGTTCCGTGGGAGTTCCATTTTGTCTCCAATTTTAAAAGAAACACTAAATTGAGTTATTTTTTCTCCTTATTCTCCCACACATTTTATCAAATGAAACAACGCTCCTAAAAAGAACATGGCGTAACTTGCTTTTCATTTGATGATTTAGAGAATAATTACTCGTTATCATCATAGTACCACTTTGAATAATTTCAAATATTTTTATATACACTGCCGGACAAAATTAAAGGACCACTTCAATATTTTGAAATTACTGAACTGTATAGGGTATTTTTGAAAATGTCCTTTTTTCTTTGGAAGTCACAAATTATCATCTTCTTCTTCTTCTTTATCTTCCTCCTATGTGCCTTTACTAGCGTGGAGGGGCCTCGATCCAACGTTGCCAAGCTTCACGATTTCTGCAGAGTTGTTCAAGTTCCTGCAATCTTTTCCCTCCGATCTTCTGGATATATCCGTCATACAAAATCCTAGGCCTTCCGCGCGGCCTTTTTCCAGTGGGTCGAGCTTCCATCACTTTTCTGGGTTCGCGGTCCTCATTCATTCGACAAACATGGCCGAACAATTTTAGCTGTCACTTCTCGAGGATGGTTTTCAGCGCAGGAATTTTCAGCTCCGCTCTAATTCCTTCATTTCTTACGCAGTCTCTTCTCGTTTTTCCTGCGACCCTACGTAAATACCTCATCTCAGCTGCAGTAATTCGGCTTATTCGTTTGTCCAGCATTACCCAGCTCTCGCCCCCGTAGGTAAGAGTGGGGAGGTATATAGATTTGTAAATGTGGAGCTTCGTCTCTAGCCCCACATCTCGATGGCCAACAATACTATTGCAGATACTGTAATAGATTTGATTTGCTTTAGCAATCCTGTTAGCAATTTCGTAATCTATTTTTCCCTGCCTATTTATATTGCAGCCTAAGTTGAGAAAGTTTTCAACTACTTCGAGAGATTCTGTTCCATTAATCCGTACCACTCCTTTAGAATCAGTGTATACCGATTCTATGGCGGAAATAAGATCTATTGGTACATTTTTCGCTGCAAGAGCGTTCCATATTTCTTGACGTGGGACCGAGTCGAAAGCAGCCTTAAGGTCCAGGAATGCGAAATATGTGCTTCTATCTCTGTCCCATGATTTTTCTAATATATTTCTTATGACAAAGATATTATCCTGGGTCTGCCTGCCAGGGCGAAAACCTGCTTGCTCCTCTTCCAGTTGTTCCTCCACAATTCGTCGTAGCCTTTTCTCCAGAATGTGCGTGTACATTTTGTATACCACGGACAGGAGGCTAATTGGTCTATAATTAGCACATTCCGTTTGACTCCCTTTTTTGTGAATAGGAATAATCACACTGTACTCCCAATCTTTCGGGATTCTTTTGGTATCCCATACCGTCTGAAATAGCCCTTGCAATGCTTTAATGAGCTCTTGTCCTGCATATTTCAGGAACTCGGGGGCGATGTTGTCTCTGCCTGCAGCCTTCCCTGTCTTTAACTGTTCAAGAGCCAGCTCTACTTCTTCTTCGTTAATGGGTTCATCACTGACTTCGTAGATCGTCTGTCCCCTTTGTTCTCTAACTGCTTCTTTATTAGCGAAGAGGTCTAGGTAGTGTCTACGCCATCTCTCTAATATTTTAGATGTTTCTGTCAGCAATTCAGCGTTATTATCTTTAACATTTCTAACTGGCTTTGCTCTTTTGCCCTTCAAGAATTTCACAGTACGCCAAAACTTTTTGATATTTTGTCTATGATTTTCATCTAGGCTCTTCCCGAATTCTTCCCATGATATTCTTTTTTGTGCTTTTACTACTGCTTTGGCCTCATTCCTCGCTCTTCTATACTCAGCCCAGTTATCGGGTGTCTTATGGAGTTGATATGATTTCCATGCTTGCTTCTTTCGGTTTATAACCGTCTTAACATCATCATTCCACCATTTGCTGAGTTTGCCTTTATAGGTGAATTTTTGTATGCCACAGACCTCTTTGGCGGTTCTCAAGATGGAAATTTTGAGGGCACTCCATTGTTTCTCTGCGTCTCCGTCTAAATCCAGGACTCTGAGACTTTCTTCCAATTTGGAAGAATATATTTTTCTCTTATCAGGATCATTTAAAGCACGAACTTTTATTGTTTCATAAACTTTAGCTTGAGACTTGCGGGTTCTTAAGATCTTAGTATCCGCGACTAACAGCAGATGATCTGTGCCTATTTCTGCCCCTCTTATTACTTTCACATCTCTGAAATATTGTCGGATTCCTCGTTCATAGATAAAATAGTCGATGACACTATTCCCTACTGCGCTCGAGAAAGTAATTTTGACACACAAATTAATAGAAGGGTAATAAAAAATTATTTTCTAGAAATTTTTAATAGGAAAACAAATCAAAAAATAAAAATGTCCTACAGTCTCAAAATGAAAAAGTAAATCTTTGAAATGAAATGAAATAACAAAACTGAATAAAAAGAAAGAATTCGGGGAAAACGATCAATAATTGATATTCCCACCTCTAGCTCTGATAATTGCTTCCATTCCAGCGACCAGGGCTCTTACATATTGTTCTGGGATGTTGTTCCATTCTTCCACTAACATTTTCCTTAAATTTTGTGGGTATCGGGCGCGGACACGTCTTCCAAGCATGTCCCATACATATCTGAACTTCTGGGTGGCCAAACCATAACGTCAATTTCTTCTTGTCTGAGGAAATTTTGCACTGATAGAGAAACGTGAGGTTTGACATTATCGTGCATAAAAATAAAGTTACCTGCGGTATTTCTGGCGAAAAGTATTACATGTGGCTCAAGTACCTCCCTAATGTACCTGTCAGCAGTTATAGAGCCACGGTTCACAAGAACCAACTCTGTACGGGAGTTTAAATTTATGCCCCCCTCCCACACCATCACTGACCCACCACCAAACCCTTGGAGAAAAAGTACATGGAGCATACCTCCGCCGTCTCCATACCTTTTCCCGTCCATCTGGAGATCGGAGACAGAATCTTGATTCATCGCTGAATAATACGAGGTTCCAATCTTCCTGAGTCCAGTTTAGGTGCTCCCGAGCAAACCTCAAGCGCTCAACTCGGTGTTTCCTGGAGAGAAGAGGTTCAGTAGCTGAAGGATAGGAGGTCAATCCATAATCGTTGAGTCGTCTTCTAACGGTTCGCTCTGAAATTCGCACATTCCTGAACCTCTGGAGGAGACCACGCAGACTGTTACCAGTTGATCGGCGATCCCGAAGAGCACGCAGTTGCAAAAATCTCTCGTCACGGTGGGAAGTTGACCTCGGACGTCCTTGTCCGACTCTTCTTGTATGACCTCCAGTTTGACGGTGCCTATAAAGCACCCTGGACACAACGGATTGTGACCGCTGGAGCCGTTGCGCAATATGCCTTTGAGAAAACCCTTCTTCACTCAAAGCAACAGCACAAATTGATTCCTCTTCGGTCAATGCTCTTCTGATGGCCATCACAACGTTCTTACTAAACTCACAATTAAAAACTAAAGTCTCTTAAATGTTAGAAAATCTTCAATAAGAAGAATCTTTGCTAACAACTAACCATTTACTGATAGGAAGAAAGAAAATAAGAGGATTAACTGACCCTTTTCTCCATAAACGGGTGGGAATATAAACAGGTAGAGGATTAACTTGAAAAGATACCACACAAAGTCCAGTCTGGGACAAAGAATTCCTATTTTTATCTCTTATGTAATAATAATATAAATATTTGTAAGTGATCCTTTAATTTTGTCCGGCGGTGTAGTTGAACGCATATATGTATATATATATATATATATTATATATATATATATATATATATATAATTGTGTATATAACATAAAAACCTCATAAAAACTTTTGAAAATATTAACCTAACTAACCTTGTCAGCTTCTATTATCAATTCAAAGTCACAAAATTGCACGATTGGCAATTTGCATAAAATTATCTGTAAGCTATTTCCTCAAGAATAAAATAAGTATAATATAAAAAAAATGAAATAAAATAATTAAACAGTATTTTAAATAATATAGAAAATAATAGACAGTAAATATTATTTATTTATCTTTTTTAAATATCTATTTAAATGTGCAGGAAGAATGAAAGTCTAAAAAATTCCTTATGAATGAACCACCAATTAGTAGCTCTTTATTAACTATTATAAGAGTGTACGTCCTGAGGCCACCTTTTTTTCAATCGTCTCGGGTTTGAGTGGTTAAGGAGTTTGGAATGAAATGACTAAAGAAACTAACTCGAAATAAAAATATAGATCGATATTAGTAAGCATAAAATATTGATAATATACTTTTTTTTAAATAAGTACTACACTAAACATAATTTTTATGATAAATATAATGGATTTAAGAAGAAGAAAGAAAGAAAATTAAATTTTATTCCGGGAGCTTTAATCCCCTAAGAAAAACAGTAAAGTACAAAAACTGAATCTTATGTCAGTCATAGAAACAAAAAAAAAAAAAAATATATAAACTTAGGATATACTTATATTATTTATAAAATTATTAAATACGACTACTTGTACGACATAAGACTTAATTGTGTATTATTTATTTATCGTTATATTTGTTTAAGCATTCGTTATTTATATAATAGCAAGACATATCTATACTAATATTATAAAGCTGAAGAGTTTGTTTGTTTGAACGCGCTAATCTCAGAAACTACTGGTACAAATTGAAAAATTTATGTGTTAGATAGTCTATTTATCGAGGGTAAAGAATTCAGTATATCACAGTAAAACACCTTGAGCGGTCAGTGATGGTTAGGGCTGTTTTTCTTTGAAAATATTATTGAAAGATTAGTGTATTTTTTCTGTATGAAAAGCCAGAATATAAATTAGAATAAAATTAACGAATGAATTATTGTTTTTACTTAAGCGAGACCATGACTCAGGACATGTATACCTTTTTTAATTTAGTTTACGTTGCTTTGCAATTTTCTAAAAGTTTCTCGAAATCCCTCTTTCATTACTTTTTCAAAATTTAATTAAATGCTTGTGGGCCCCACTAAAAAGGAAAATCGGGAAATTGAATATTCAGCATAAAAATTACCTCAAGGAACAATAAGTGCTTCAGTGGGACAATATTTCGCAAGAAACAATTAATTAATTACTAAGAAGAACTTTTCATTAACTAAAATGAATAATTATTCAAAAAGGTTTATCTAATAGATGTTTATATATGATTAATGCATTAATATCAATCGGAAACCATGTAATTCTGAATACTTTTAACATTCCTTTTTTTATTTTCTTCGTAATTGATCGTTTAAAAGTTAAATATAAAATAGTTGTCGTTATTTTTAGGTTCAGTTATTGTATACCTTTTTCCTAACATTATAAAGTGACTAACAACTCTTTAAAATCAGAACAAATTAGTAAAAAGCAAGTAAATTACATAATGATAGGATATTCTGAATACACTTGACAGTCACTGCGACATATAGCATTGTCAAGATCGGGTTGCGGAGAAAATCATTATGTTCTGCCAAAAGAAAATAAATCTAAAAATATCATTTACGCAGAAGTACTTTAAAATATATTCTTTTAAAAACTTCTTAATCGCGAACATAATAACAGAAACTGACGCTGACGAAGTCGCAGGCAACAGCTAGTGGAAGATAATTATGTTAAAATGTTATCCATTTTAATATCGTTAAATTAAAAATAAATTTAGATTGTACCTCGGCTTTTGATAGGAGCCACCCTAAAGAGCAGGGGAGAGCAATCATACGAGACAATGTTGCAGGTCGGCCCCCACTTCAATGATGGCGGAGAGATTGCAGTTGAATATATTTCCGCTTCTTTTTGTCTCCGTTCCAATGGGAAACTGGAGATGGAATATAACTCTCTATCTCTCTCTCTTTCTCCCTTTCTGGAAAATAACCTGTAGAAACTGGAACCCATCGAGCAGAGGAAATTCCACGCGCTGAATTACTGAAAGTATTTTCTAAATAACTCTGCCCCTTATTGTAATATCTTTTACTTGTGTATATTATATATATATATATATATATATATATATATATATATATATATATGAATTCATCTCATATAGAAAATTTTAATACTCTGTTGTCAATGTATTGATAATGTTTTATATATGTAAAGGTAAAAAAAGAATAATGGTGAATGATATGCTTAATGTTTCCATATGTTATTTGCTAAGGTTATTTTTTTTTTTTTTTTTTTTTTTTTGACAGTCGAATTTATGACAAGTAGGAGATTGGCGGGCAATTCTTTAGAACTTGAATAGATGAAAAATATTTATCGACGCTCTTTAGCATTTTCAGACTGTATAGTTTAATTACGGATGTATGGTACATGACGGTCTCTAAATTAAGATAGAGAAACGATTTAAGTTGATTATGAAATGTATTTTAAGATTCGTCATTGGCACATCGAGGTGGTCTCATGTATCTCATCTTTATACCGAATCAAAATAGCTCTTTCTCATACCCGTAGACTTCTTCCTATACCAAACCATCAACTACCAACATCCTGTCTATATCTACAATCTCATGCAGTTCAAACCCTTAAGTCATCCACTAGAGACGAGATTCCGTTTATCCAACCTTTATATCCCTTTCCACAGAACAAAAAAATACAAATGCTCCTTTCTAGCCCGTTCAACTAGTTTCCGGAATTCCCTCTTATCAAACATCCGTCATGCTCCATCCCACTCCACATTCAAATATCTTCTTTTCCAGCATCCCAAAATGACGTTATCTGACAATAAAATCATTTTAGTTTGATTGCATTCAATATATATATATTGCACAGTGTGCCCTGTGTTAGCCTGAGTGGTGTGCCGGTGCTCAATAAAATTCTTTGTTGCAGTGAAAAGGATCCTATGTGTATTCATGGACGGAGGATCGAAACGTCAAAATAAAGAAAATTAAGAAGGAGTATTAGTTTAATGGCCCAAAACCCGAATTATTTAAAACAAAATTATATATATATATATATATATATATATATATATATATATATATATATATATATATATATATATATATATTATTTTTCCCAACAATTAGTTTTTCATGACCCTTCAACTTTTTGTCTAAAAAAAAATCCTTTGGTTAAATTATTACAGTTTTTTTAATTGTTATTTCGTCTTTAGAAGAATTCATCTCTTGTTATTGTATTGTACTATTTTTATTTATGTTTAATTGGTTTATCATCCATTAACTCTTGGCCAGGTATAGATCCTTTATTATTTCAAAGCAAATGTTATTCTTAGAATACTAAGTACCAGAATAATGTTACTAATTATTTTTATTTATTTAATTTTTTTTTTCTTTCTTTTATATTTAAACTCTGTTATCAATTCATTTATTTCTCATTTTGTCCAACAGATTCTGAAGAGTGTATTTTTATTTATTTATTGGGTTGTATACAAATACATTCATAATTGTAAATAGTAATTAATTATTGTGGATGTAATTAGTTGACCGTTGAGAATTACTGGAAGGAATTAGTCCGGGTGGCGGTCACTAAATGAAACTAATAAATAGTTTCAACTATTTTATTGTTTGCCAACGTTTCGACCCCCTTTGTGGGTCATCATCAGGGCTTTTTAGAACTGGAAATGTGGTGATGAGAAGAGCGTGAGTCACCTGAAGGTGTAGAAATGATGGCTTGTTGAGATGAGAATGCCTGCTGTTGTTGAGATGTAGATAGTATGTCCTGCTTGCGATTTTGTATTCTGGCGCTGCGGCGGAGAGTTGAGGAGGATGTATCTTTTTGTTGTTCCCGTTGACCGTTGAGAATTACTGAAGGAATTAGTCTGGGTGGCGGTCATTAAATGAAACTAATAAATAGTTTCAACTATTTTATTGTTTGCCAACGTTATCTACATCTCAACAACAGCAGGCATTCTCATTTCAACAAACCATCATTTCTACACCTTTAGGTGACTCACGCTCTTCTCATCACCACATTTCCAGTTCTAAAAAGCCCAGATGATGACCCACAAAGGGGGTCGAAACGGTGTCAAACAATAAAATAGTTGAAACTATTTATTTGTTTCATTTAATGACCGCCACCCGGACTAATTCCTTCCAGTAATTCTCAACGGTCAACTAATTACATCCACAATGATAAAAAGAACACGGGAACAACAAAAAGATACATCCTCCTCAACTCTCCGCCGCAGCGCCAGAATACAAAATCGCAAGCAGGACATACTATCTACATCTCAACAACAGCAGGTATTCTCATCCTCAGCAAGCCATCATTTCTACACCTTCAGGTGAGATGTAGATAGTATGTCCTGCTTGCGATTTTGTATTCTGGCGCTGCGGCGGAGAGTTGAGGAGGATGTATCTTTTTGTTGTTCCCGTGTTCTTTTTATCATTGTGGATGTAATTAGTTGACCGTTGAGAATTACTGGAAGGAATTAGTCCGGGTGGCGGTCATTAAATGAAACAAATAAATAGTTTCAACTATTTTATTGTTTGACACCGTTTCGACCCCCTTTGTGGGTCATCATCTGGGCTTTTTAGAACTGGAAATGTGGTGATGAGAAGAGCGTGAGTCACCTAAAGGTGTAGAAATGATGGTTTGTTGAAATGAGAATGCCTGCTGTTGTTGAGATGTAGATAACGTTGGCAAACAATAAAATAGTTGAAACTATTTATTAGTTTCATTTAATGACCGCCACCCAGACTAATTCCTTCAGTAATTCTCAACGGTCAACGGGAACAACAAAAAGATACATCCTCCTCAACTCTCCGCCGCAGCGCCAGAATACAAAATCGCAAGCAGGACATACTATCTACATCTCAACAACAGCAGGCATTCTCATCTCAACAAGCCATCATTTCTACACCTTCAGGTGACTCACGCTCTTCTCATCACCACATTTCCAGTTCTAAAAAGCCCTGATGATGACCCACAAAGGGGGTCGAAACGTTGGCAAACAATAAAATAGTTGAAACTATTTATTTGTTTCATTTAATGACCGCCACCCGGACTATTTCCTTCCAGTAATTAATTATGTTCATTTTGTCTGTCGGTCAGGCATATTGAATATTTCAACTGTACAAATATGTTATCCTTAAGGGACTCAGTCCCAGAATAAAAATTATTTTCTATTCTATTCTATTCTACAATTCTCACTTCCTGAGACAGCTTCAACGTTTCTTAGCATATACCACGGGTACCCGAATTGTGATTTCCTATGCTCATATTATATGAGATATATTCTCTTACTATAAGATCAAAAACAACTGTAATCCCCGAGCCTTAAAATAGGAAAAAAAACTTCATGGCAGTAAGGATGTAATCAACAGTAACTTTAAGATAATTCAATGTATAATGTACTCAATATCTTGCAGATCATGTATTCTCACCAAATTGTTAGTTAAAAGTAGTTTATAATATATATATATATATATATATATATATATATATATATATATATATATATATATATATATATATCATTAATTAATTACAACAGAAACACTAACGAACGATATAAATCTCTTAATGCTATAGGATGAACAAAATGTTTTGTTAGCCCATCTTTTAGCTAACACAAACTAACCGGATGGTTTAACCACTCGAAAGAATGCCACGTATAATTGTTCGTGTGAAAAACATGGTGTGCTTAAATATAAGCAACAAAAAGATATCATTTGGCATTGGGAAAATGCCAATCTAATCGGAAACTGAATACGTTAAAATTGAATTGGCACATCTGTAGGTATAATAGGGATTCGTGGTATTAATATATTTTCACCTCAGAACTTGCCAATTGAAATGCTGGCTTCGAAAATGTTTTTCTTTTTTTTTTAATGACTAATAGCGAACCGTTACACAGCCGTGGCGGGTTCAAATTACGAAGCAAAATAATCGGAGTTCCAACATTCAATTATAAATTATGCGGTGGGAAATGCAGGCAAATCCAGAGAGTTCAAAAACTGTGTTGGAAAATTGACATCGCAAACTGCATCAATAGATTTGTACGATACCATGTTCCCTGGTAACAACTGTGGTATCCTCAGATTTAAATTGTCAACGTCCACATTTTTTGCCTCTAAAATTGCTTTTTCTGCTAACCACTGATGATTTATGTAATGAGTGAGTGCATCGGGAAATATTTGTTCAATGAGAGCATCTTGAGAATCAATGGTTGTGCAGATATCGGTTAGTAGTTTTGAGAATGTTTCACCGGATGGATCTTGAAGCATTTGAACGCGCATATTTAACGCGTATATATAAAAAATATATAGTTGACAATTCTCAGGCCTATTAAATATGCGTATAAAATTTCATAAAAATCGGTCAAGCTGTTTCGGAGGTGTATGGTAACTAACATTGTGACATGAGAATTTTATTTATTCATACATACTATTTTCGCATAACTAACTGCTAATAAAAAAGATTTTTTTTTCAACAAGAACTCAACGTCCTGATATAAAAAAATATTTCTGAAAAAAACAATAACTAACGTTTTAAATAATAGTAAGTCATTGCCCACATCATTCCTATTTCTAAAAAACGTCAGAATTGAGTCAATAATATGTTTTTCTGGCCCGGAACATTTGACTGATTGGAGCTTTCTTCTGGAACTATCCTAATTAATCCTTTGACTTAAGTTTCTAGTTCCCTCATTTATCCTACAGGATTAAGGAAAGTCAGTCCCTTATCGCTATCTTACTTTTGCTATATTGCTGAAGGCAGCACTATTCAGAACACAACATCACCAACGATTTAAAGACATAAGATAAAATATAAATACAATTTTTCCACCTTACGAGTGATAAAATAAAAATACTGCTCAGTGAGAAATATTTTCCTGTTTGAAAAAGGTCAAATATTCACATAAGGAAAGCCTAACTATAAATATAATCACATTAGCTAATATATTTATCAAATAAATGCTTATCATACTTATAATTACTTCTAATAACAGTGGAAAATTAACACACTGAAACAGTAAGACCCATTTTATTGTATAGCGAGGTTATGGCCTAAATTTTAAACTAATAATTATAATACTATAATGACTATAGTGTCCTTTATAATTAATATATCGAGGGTGGAATGGCTGAGCGTGTTAACACTGTAAACTACGCTCGTAGCTCCGCAACCTGATAAACGAATTAGAATAAGATAAAATAATTTCAAGTAGGCGTCTCGATCCCAGTGGTACTTATGACCTCGCAATAATCTCCCATTCTCACTCTCTGGTCTGAGAAAAAACCCCCGTATAGGCAACAAATTCGAGAATAGATGAAAAAACAAAACAACATTTTATTTGTTTAATTGTGTAAAAGTACAAACAGTATTTATAACAAGATTGTTTTAATTTTTTTATTCTGCACATAGCAAAATAATTCTACATATTCGAGCGTTTCCTTCCTCACATTACATCAGACCAACAAACGTACTATTCATTTTGCAATCAACTATCCATCACTACTGGAATTAAGTGGGGTTAAAGTATTCCAATAAATAAATACTTATATTTTTAAGTATCTAATTGAAACTTATAACAAATCAAGTATTTTAACAAAATTACACAAAAAAATTCCTATAAAGTATCTTAAATCATTTTATCGCATTCAGTCATATGGTGGGATAAAAGTGTTGTATCTGGTTCGGATAAAAATAGGTGCCTAATAATATTGAAGCATCCTGAAAAAAACACCCTAAACATGACAAAGAGAAGGTGTGGGGGTACAAAATAGAGAATATGTTCAGGTTAGGGAAATCTACTGGAGCACTGGAAGGGATTTCCTCCAGCGAGTAAGATTTTTCAAAGGATCAGTCTGGAAATAACAAAGGTCTTTTCATCGCCCTACGAAGGGGCATGTTCTTTTTTTCTGTGGAAAATTTATATACTTTATTTGGCGCCTGGACTAAGATATATTTTTTTTAGAAATTCGTTTATAAGCTACTGCCAAGATGCGTTGTTTTGATTTAATTAAAAATTCTTTTTCGCCTTCAAACAATTATCTTTTTCATATTACTTACATAAATATATGCAGGTGCATTTACTTATCAAGTATTTAAAAACTGAGTATAGTTTATTTTCTAAAAAAAAAAAAGGTAATAATTAAATGAATGACAATCAAAACCAAATTAGGATAGAATGGAAAAGAATAAGTTTATTTGTCCTTGGGGGTTCCCCATACACATACAGCCTGGTCAGGCTATATATTAAAAACAGCAATAAATGACAAATATAACTAATAAACAATAAACAGAAAACTTATCACAATAGTGCAATAGATAAATATTAAATATTACAGTAAAATATACGAAATAAACAGAAAGTAACAAATTATTTTTATACAGGTTTATACAAACAATTTTTATGTTAAACAGAAATATTAAAATAATTTAGATTTTAAATATATATGTAAATTTTAAATAAACATTGGAATGAATGGATATTAAATTAGTTATAAATGAGTATTGATATATAAATATAGTTTAGAGAGTTGTTTGAAACCAGATTATGGACTAAAATAGTTCGTTACATTATTGAAGTACAAGCGTTATCTATTACATAAGCATTGTTATAAAACATTGACTAGGTAAAATATTATTAAGTACTTGGTTATTTTCTAATATAGCTTATATAGCATTTTTTCCAAGTCAAATTCAACCTTTTCCAAGTCAAATTCAACCTTTTCCAAGTCAAATTCAACCTTTTCCAAGTCAAATTCAACCTTTTCCAAGTCAAATTCAACCTTTTCCAAGTCAAATTCAACCTTTTCTATTTCAAATTCAACCTTTTTCGATTTCAATAAAATAATAAAAATCAAATTAACATGATTTTATGTTTTAATGGTTATTTTAATTACACCTTGTGTTTTTAACCCTTGTGGCTAGTTAAATGTTCCCAGGGGCCTTTCGACATATAATTAGTCACGAATATAATAATAAGTATAACCAATACTTTAATTTTAAGATATTTGCGATACAAGGTCTGGTAGTCGGATTAGCGGGATTCGTTTTATTTTAGTTTTATAATCGCGGGCGAAAATATTATCAATGGAGGTTTATTTTAACTTTTTCGTATTTATTGGATAGTAGGCTCAGCAAATGCGTTCCCAAAGGTTCGTTACCGATTATACTATTAATTTTAATCCCGCTCGCTCAAATATGGATTTATTATAACTTTTTCGTATTTATTGGATACAAGGCTCAGTAGCTGCGTTCCCAAAGGTCCGTTACCGACTACACTATTAATTTCAATTGCGCTCGCTCAAATATAGGTTTATTATAACTTTTTCGTATTTATTGGATGCAAGGCTCAGTAGCTGCGTTCCCAAAGGTTCGTTACCGATTACACTATTAATTTTAATCGCGCTCACTCAAACATCGGTTTATTAAAATTAATAGTGTAATCGGTAACGAACCTTTGGGAACGCAGCTACTGAGCCTAGTATCCAATAAATACGAAAAAGTCATAATAAACCGATATTTGAGGGAGCGCGATTAAAATTAATAGTGTAATCGGTAACGAACCTTTGGGAACGCAACTACTGAGCCTTGTATCCAATAAATACGAAAAAGTTATAATAAACCCATATTTGAGCGAACGATATTGAAATTAATAGTGTAGTCGGTAACGAACCTTTGGGAACGCAGCTACTGAGCCTTGTATCCAATAAATACGAAAAAGTTATAATAAACCCATATTTGAGCGAGCGCATTGAAATTAATAGTGTAGTCGGTAACGAACCTTTGGGAACGCAGCTACTGAGCCTTGTATCCAATAAATACGAAAAAGTTAAAATAAACCTCTATTGATAATATTTTCGCCCGCGACTATAAAACTAAAATAAAACGAATCCCGCTAATCCGACTACCAGACCTTGTACGCAAATGTCTTAAAATTAAAGTATCGTTTATACTTATTATTATATTCGTGACTAATTATATGCAGAAAGGCCCCTGGGAACATTTAACAAGCCACAAGGGTTAAAAACACAAGGTGTAATTAAAATAACCATTAAAACATATTATTTTATTGAAATCGAAAAAGGTTGAATTTGAAATGGAAAAGGTTGAATTTGACTTGGAAAAGGTTGAATTTGACTAGGAAAAGGTTGAATTTGACTTGGAAAAGGTTGAATTTGACTTGGAAAAGGTTGAATTTGACTTGGAAATGCTATAAATGTTAATAAATTTTACTCGTTTATTACAAATGATCTTCATTTCAATTTTCTTACTAAATAATAATACAGTAATTTAACTTTAGTTGGGTCATCAATAGTTAATGTTATCAGAAATAGGCTTTCTGCTATGCTTTTAATAGGCTTTTAAGTGCTGAATATATTGGACAGACGCGATTAAATGATACATGGTTAATCAAAACCAAATTTTGTTCTTCTATTGATCTTTAACGAAGGAATCTGTAAGAAATTCATATCAATGGGAAATGTATAGACATATTTTTAACTTTAATTATCGAATATACTGGTCGTTTAACCAAAGGCGTTATAAATTTATGTCTGCGGATGTATGAATGTTAAGTATATTCGTTTTATATCTTTCTGAAAGAACTGCAATAATAATAGTAATAGTTGACTAAAAGAAAGTAGTTATGTATATTGAAACAAGGAAATAATTTTTAAATTGTAGCGGTTGCACTGTCAATCACAACACGGAGGTTACACGACGGTTTTTCAGGTGACTCAGTGTTGCCAGGTGGAAAGTGATTTAATTATTAATATTAATTTTTTACCTGCAACACTGAGGTAACCAACCAATTACCTGCATTGTGTGCATCGTGTGTACTGTGTTTTTTTGTGGTAATATTGTTAACGATCTCGTGTGAGTGGGCTTAAAAAAACATTTTTTTAAAATTTAATTTATCATCAAGAAGAAGCTTATTTTTTATTTCTTATTTTTCATCATTTTAATTGTGTTAAAATCGTTTTTTCATTTAATTAAAATAACTTTTATCTTAGAACGTTATTTATTTTATTATTCTCCAACATCCATCAAAAAATAAATTATGAAAGTTAGTACAATGAGCAGTATAGTTCACAGTGACTTTTAAGAACTACATTATAGTTCGTTACTGCAAGAGTAAAATTAAGCTTTAGGCTAACTTTCATTATATTAAATGCAAGACAGAGATAAAGTTAATTATTATATAATTTTTATTATTATAAATTAAACTTATTACTAACTCTAATTGCTTACGACCAAGTAAGTTTCTAGAGAAGGATTAGGATAGGGCTCTAGTCTAAAGTTTAATCTTTAGGCGAGGTTGTAATGAATTAAATATTTATAAAACTAATTAAAAAATCATAAATATTCATAACGTTAATGTTTTGATTAAATCATACTCTGATAATTCATGTAATATAATAAAAATTAAGATTTAATAAATTTACGTTGAAATTATAATTTCTATGTTTTATATATATATATATATATATATATATATATATATATATATATATATATATATATATATATATATATATATTTATATTAAATAGGTAACTTCGAAAAAAAAAAAAAATTTCAATAAAGTTATAACAATTTTTCTCTATAAAAATAGTTTTATTTTTATAACGTGGTAAAATTATCCATGTTTGGTAAAAATAAGTGAAAGACCCCCTACACATTATTTTATTTTATCGCGCATAATATATCGCTCAAATATGGGTTTATTATAACTTTTTCGTATTTATTGGATACAAGGCTCAGTAGCTGCGTTCCCAAAGGTTCGTTACCGACTACACTATTAATTTCAATATCGCTCGCTCAAATATGGGTTTATTATAACTTTTTCGTATTTATTGGATACAAGGCTCAGTAGCTGCGTTCCCAAAGGTTCGTTACCGACTACACTATTAATTTCAATATCGCTCGCTCAAATATGGGTTTATTATAACTTTTTCGTATTTATTGGATACAAGGCTCAGTAGCTGCGTTCCCAAAGGTTCGTTACCGATTACACTATTTATTTTAATCGCGCTCACTCAAACATCGGTTTATTTACAAGATAACAAATTAAATCGTTTCCAAATCAATTTATCCAACTTCCAACTTTTTATATATAAATAAATTAACAAATTACCAATTATAACAAATTACAAATTATTAATAGTTTTACTTCGTCCGACGTTTTGGCCGAACACATGAGCTATCATCAGTTAGTGCGAATATATTCATCAGTTTATGCTTGATATGGCTCATTACTACCATAATGATGGCTCACAAGCTTAAGCGTAAACTTCGGCGAAATTAAAATATTGTCAACTAAACTGACTCGTAATCATTTATTTATTTATATATATATATATATATATATATATATATATATATATATATATATATATATATATATATATATAAGTTTGTGTTGTTCTTAGGTTGCAGTCAATGAATAAACAATTTTATCTATGCGACGTTTCGAGAATTTATTGTTCTCATAATCATGCCTTAACAGTGGAAAAAAACAGAACATTAATATTATTGTACAATAATTATCATTGTATATATATATATAATATTGTACAATATTGTATATATATATATATATATATATATATATATATATATATATATATATATATATATATTATCATTTCAAAATTCGACCATACTCTGTCTATAATATTTTATGATTTAATAGCTCGGGAAGTAAGTATTAATAGGTTAAGTTAAAGTATTTTTATTTTACGATTAATAGAGGGAGATCAAAAGAATCCACATGTATTTTAATTTTACGGATCTCTACTCCTACTAATCCTGGATCGTGATTGTTGTGTCCTTCAATCGTAAAATAAAAATAATTTAACTTAACCCATTAATATTTACTTCGCGGGTTATTACATAATAAAATTTTATAGAGGGAGTATGGTCGACTTTTGAAATGAAATGAAATCGCCCTAAAGAAGGCCTAGCATTTTTTTTTTAATTTATATCTATTAATATTTACATCTGTATTATAAAATACATTCAGTAAATGTGATACAAGATTATACTGTCATGATTCACATGTAGAGATACTGCACACTGGCAGATCTCCAAAAACTATGCTAAACCAGAAGGGCCAACTTCTTTTCAGAAGCCTCGGAGGATTATCAGGGATTGTAGAGGTAGCAAGGTTTGAAACTTGTGGATTAGAGTAAGAATGAAGTTTGTCATGAAAGGAATGGTACCTGGTTCGGGCCAAGTCGGCAACATAGCGAACATTTAGGTCTTTATAGATGAGTTGATTCATGACAAAATAATGAGTATTAAGGATTTTTCGAAGGATTTTTGATTTTAAGGATTAGAGACGGGAATAATTTGATGGTTTATTAGAGCCCTAACGCTCTACTCCGTAAGTCCATATCGGCCTTATGATAGTCATCTAGATAGATGAGTCTAATGTAGTACAGCGGAAGGTTTGAGCGTTTGTCCAGTAAGTGTTGCAGTTGTCGGAAACGTAGGGCAGTTTTTTGCTGTTTCAGTCTTGTGTGAGGATGACCTAAAATTTAGGCCGAACGTTGGCAAAAAAACTCCTACTTAATTGTTTTTTTGACTGCAACCGTAATCAACTTCTCCCCAATAAGAGGACATTAATTTCTTGTTAAAAAATTCATTATCCTTCAAATGGTTACTATAATAAAAATTTATTTTAATCCATAAAACGCAATAACAATCATACTGTGTTAAAGAGAATATACCTCTTCTATAGATGACGAACTATACATATAATGCACCTAATAATAAAATGTAATAACCTTCTCTTATTTAATATGTCAACATCATTTTTTTATACTGGAATTTTAATTACTAATATGAATCGGTACTGATAAATTACGCTTGTTAATGTTTATTGGACTCCATTTTCGTGGAAATACGATTGATCGCAAGAGAAAACTTCATGACATGTATCCTTTTAGGTATTTTAATTTTACGGATTTCAACTCCTATCAATTTTGGATTGTTGTAAGGAATCTTTCTGAATGGGTAAAAGGAGCTGAGGAGTATAGTACGTGGCAGAAAAGGGTAGCTTAAAATATTTTGCCAGAACCGATACGAAGAGAAACAGGAATTATTGTTATCGAATGGTACATGTACATGCCGGACACATGTTATTGGGATTGGTGTAGTAATGACCCTAGCTAGGCTATGTCTGTATTGAGGCGAGTTACGACCGTTTCTGATTGGACAGACAATTTATGACTATTGAATTGTTGACGACTCACTCTCAATATTATCTAGGCCTGATTTAATCAATTTATGACATTTGTCGTTACCACTATGTCTAATATTAAGCTTACTATTAGACATACTAAATAGCAGCTACTGGTTTATCTTATCCTTTAATAAAATACAATAAATTTACCTAAAATTTTCAACTCAGCGCACTATACTCTTATTGTCTCTGTTTATACATACGGTGTGTTTTAAACGTAGACTCCCATTATTTTTTAACGAGTAATCGATTTCTGTATTCAGATTTTAATTTTGATGAACAGGGTACACAGAAGCCACATATTTTTTTATTTTATTTTTTTTAATTGCAAAACTATGACGACGTTTTAAATTGATTCCACGCCCTATTTCCAGTAACTTTTCCTTTTTTATTATATGAACAACAGAATAAAAGGATTAAGAAGTTTTTGGGAAAACCAAAACCACCCCTCTTCCATTCAATTGACAATTGATAATAAAAAAACATAAACGAAAAAAAAATATTAACAAATTTAGAGCATCAGGTGATAATTTATTTCTAAGATTCATTAGAATTAAAGACAATAATACGTTCATAAAGTATAAACAAACATTTAAAACAAAGGAAATGGAATTTACAGGGACAACATTTGAAAAAAATCAAGGGCTAAAGGGAAAAAATTGATTTTTTTTCGTAAACCGGCACGAACCCGCAGGTAATTATTAATGGAAAGTAAACTATAAACCTTCTAGTTAATTTCTGTGCTAGTGTATGTCTGGGCGATTTTGAACGATTTTCGTTATGAATGTATTAAATATTTTTCATGTTTTTCATTAATAAAAACTTTAAGAACTTATAAAAGTTCAAGCTGCATACAATGAAATTATGATAATAAAGTTAAATTATCGGAATAAACATGATTCATTAAAATAGTTGTGGTATTTTTTTTTTTTTTTTTTTAAAGGACATTTTCCCTGGACGGTCGTTTTAATAAGATATCTTAAGTGGACATTTTTGATTAAAATAAAAAGAACTGATGATATACAATGATGATAGAAACTAAGAAGAGCAGCTTTACCAAACAAATATTAGGAAATTCGAAATTTCAAATATTTGTTCTATGTCCACCGAATTTCAAGGCTCGCCTCACTGTTCGGCGTCCTCTCGTTGATGGAGTACTTGTCTACTCTTCTCTGGGTTCTCGATTCGAACCTTGGATATAGAAGAATATCATTGACTCTATTAATTTAGCGAAAGAATGACCCTAGGGTATGGAGACCCCACTGAGGAATACCCAGCCTCTATAAAGTCGATGCTGAAATAATAGTAAAAACTTATTGGCTGAGTCTGATCTCGGCCGAATCACCTCAACGCACGGCCGTTGACCAATAAACAGTACGAATCTATATATGTACACGTTTATTTGAAATCTATAAGAAATAAAAAAAATACAGTTAATATGTTATTGAAAATTTCTTTATATATGTATTTATACTTCGTTAAATGAGTTCTCATTGTTTTCTCTATACCTATGATCTTTGAATTCATTCTAATTATAGGTTGTTTTTATTTATACAGTTACTCAAAAAAGTGTCCATACACCTAAATATAATTGGATAAATGCAAATAAAGGAATTATAGAAATTTGCAACTGTTGACATTCCATCTGGCCTAAAAATATTTAATTTGAATTCGTCAGAGAATATGACACATTACCAAAAATTGTTGTGTTTATTTACAAACATCCTTGAAAATTTGTAGCATGCGCTTTTTCCGGTTTATCTTACTGATGAGGCCTTTGACCGAGTCTGGCACCCGGGATTGCTTTACAAGCTCCTTCTATTTCTACCTCCTACCTATTTTCTTATTATCTAATTCTACCTCGCTGATAGATCTTTCAAAATAAATCACAATAGTTCCTATTCCTTCCTTTTTTCTCAATCTGCTGGTGTTCCTCAAGGCAGCATCCTAGGGCCCGTTCTTTATACAGTCTATACAGCTGATATCCCAACCCATCCAAACACTTTCCTTTCTACCTATGCTGATGACACGTGTGTGCTATCAGTAGATAATGATCCTGTTACAGCCTCCCACAATCCCAGACCTTGAAGTATGGTGCCAGAAATGGAGGATTAAAATTAATTCTAACAAGTCCTACCAGATAACCTTTACTCTTCGTCGTAAACCACTGACATCCTGCCCTACAGTATCCTTTAATGACACTCCGCTAGCCCCTGTTGAACAGATTCGATACCTAGGACTCCACCTTGATAAACTTTTAACTTGGAATCCCCATACAAGACTGAAACGACAAGAAACTGCCCGACGTTTTCGACTACTTCAACACTTATTAGACAAACGCTTCAACCTTCCTCTTAATTATAAAAGACTTATTTAAATGACCATCATCAGACCGATATGGACTTACGGAGTAGAGCTATGGGGCTCTACTAAACCATCGAACTCATCTCGTATCCAATCCTTACAATCCAAAATCCTTCGTAAAATCCTCAATGCTCCTTATTTCGTCACAAATAAACTCATCCATAAAGACCTTAATATTCCATATGTCGCCGACTTAGCCCGAACCAGGTACCGCTCCTTCCACGACAAACTCCATTCCCACTACAATCCATTAGTTTCAATCCTTGCTTCCTCATCGATCCCTGACAATCCTCCAAGGCGTATCAAAAGAAGATGGCCACGAGACCTTCTAGTTTAGAATATTTTTAGAGTGCTGCCACTGGATAGTGGCTCTACATGGATTTCATGACAATCTTCTACATAACCATCACATTTACTTGATGTATTTTTTTTAATACAGTTGTAGATGTCAATAAATATGTTTAAAAAAAAAAATCTTACTGATGAAGGACTTTCCTCTCGCGACTCAACCGCAATATCCCCCTCTTCTCACAATATTTCCGACTCTTTCTGGTTGGACTTGAATCCCAAAGTTCTTATTAATTCTGATGGCATTGAGGTTGCGGTAGGGTGAGGATTTGCATGGTCTTCAGCAAAAATGGCTGTGGTGATTCTCTAGTTTCCTAGTTTTCCAGCACGTGGTCTATCCTCCAGAGATTTTAACCTGTAAGTAGCATGTGAGTTATTGAATAGATGTGCAATTTTTCTTAGACATAAGCCCTGCATTAGGTAACGAACCATAAGCCCTCTCGAATCACTAGAAACACGCATATTGTAAAGAAATCAGTTCCCCAGGCACAAGTTAAGCTAAATAAAACTAGAAAGACGCTCATAGTACAACAAATAGGTTTAACATTGAGAGTGCATGGAAAGGTTTTTGACCTATCATTAACAAAAGACAACTGCCTCGTTTGATAGTAATGTTGGGATGAAAATAAATAACTTTATTTTTTTACTGCTATTAGTATTAATAATTTGTACATTATAATTACACTAGCTGTGTCACGTAGCTTTGCTCGCGAATAATGCATTTCGTATTAATTTATGTGCGTTTATGGTGAGATTGGCTATAATAAATATCAACTATCAGCTACTCTTTGTTATCATTTAAAGCCCGATCTTGACTTCTTCCTGTCAAATTTACAATAGCAAACCACTAGAAGTGGTTATACCCACAATCACTTAATATGTAAAAATAATCGTCACAAACCATTTTTAAAAAAATAATAACAATTGAATATATTTTCATAGGAACCTACACTCGAAACAGATTGTAGAAAATTGTTAACTTGAAAATAAACAGCCCTGCAAATTAATAGCATGCTGTACGAAACTTTTTTGAGTGATTGTATAGGAATATTTTATTTTTTATTTTTATGTAATTCGTCTTTATCATTGTCTGTTGTAAATATTGTATGAATATGGTCTCGTATTACTATTACAATTATAATATACCTCAATAAATATCTAATTAAAAAAAAAATGTTTCCTAAAATGTGGCAGCACTAGGACTACGTACATTCATTTCACATGTTAACGTAATTCTTCAGGAATTACTGCTGAAGTTAAGTGCATGTTAGTTAGCCTTTAGTGATAAAAAAGGCATTTAAGTAGTTCCAAAACTTGAGAAAAAAAAGAATATTCCCGAGACATTTATTTCACTGTTTTATTTTAAATAAATATGCTGCTTAAGCAAACGTGATACCTTACTGTAAAAGCTGGGTGTTGAAGAGCCAGTTACACAACATTTTTAAACTACTAACAATTTCAGAATTTATTTAAAAACGCCACATTAAATTATAGGCTTCGTTAAAATTATTATCCAACCCGCTGTTCAAAACGTTAACTCCAGCACCTGCCCCAATCCGCTGGCTGAATACTCATGAATCTAAGCTCCCATTAGAACATTGGTTAAAAAACTCTGGTGCGCGCAAGACACGACTTTTACTTACCTCCGTTGTTAAAATCAATTTAAATAGTTTATAAGAATTTTTAAACACACTTAGATATAAAAATAAATTATTAAAGAATTAATTACATTGAATTTCAATTGAAACATGCGGTTTATGAAATAATCTATTATATTATTATCTATGGCATCAGTCGCGTATAAGATAATAATATTTCTAAATTGTTTAGCTTTACATCCAGTATATTATACGTCTATCTTATAGTTTTTATGTTCAAAAACACCAAAATTGCAAAATAAAATTTGTTGGTCTTTTCCCTTTTAGTTGGATATCGTATTCGTTCAAATTATATTTTTATCCGATTTTTATCAGTACTAAATAAATCATATAGTTTCTACAAAATTAAAGGTTTTTTTGAGGAATACATTTTAAATTATCGGCATTTAAGTCCTGTCAGACAATATAAATGATAATGAAACCTACATGATATAAAGACCGTTAAATTTTACATCGACATAGGGAGTTTAATCAAATCCTTAGATCCGTTTTTGAGAAAATCTTAAAAAGAAGCTAAATGCATGTTATAAAGTTGCTCTTCTGGTTACCTGATTTTAATGGAAAAGCCGCTGTAACACCTCTTCCGTATAGTTGTCTTTAATATAAAATTTCAATATTGTATGACTTTTCGTTTTTGTGCTAGACTTAACACACACATGGACATAGACCTTATTGCGGGACTTGGTCTTTTGGACTCAGGAGGTCCTAAAATGTGTGAAAACTGGAATTTGAGAAATTTCACGACCGCAATACTTTCCCTTACTATATTTTTCATGTATAGGTAAGCGAAAGTAATCAAATATATACTTCTGGAATCAGGAATAAATTAGTGAGCAAGTTCGTAGTATGTTAGTTAGTTATATCTTTTTTAATAATACAAAAATGTGAGCCCATCAGCTCTATTGTTAAGCAATTGAACTATTATTAATGTAAACACATCTATTAATATAACTTGTCCTTAAAACGTAACATAATTGCAGCACAAGACGCCTACATAAATAAATTGTTTAATAAATCATTTCTTGTAAATAGGAGAAAAGTAATAAAAAATAAAATAAATAAAGCTTTTTTAAAGCCTGCCTCTCAGAGACATTTAAAGATTGTTAATTAAAGATTGGACATTAAAAAAAAATAATGATTTTAATGATGGAGATTAAGTATACTTTGACGACAGAAGATCAGTATGAGAATTATTTATGACAATTATAGTTTGTATATATCGTGTGAATGTAGATGAATGTTGTACTTTATCACTATTAAATTCCTGATTGAAGTTGTAATATGCTAAATGAATAAAAAAAAAAAAAAAAAAAAAAAAAAAATCAGAAGTATCCTCCAGTCATTAAATCGGAAATAAAATTAGTAGATGGTATAATGGTTTCGAAGTTTCAAAGCATAAGGAATGATCCAAAAGCAAGGGCATCCGGTGACCTTCAGTTAAATCCGAATGACTTTTTCTCACGAGTGAACTACTTTATCGGCAGCAAATGAACAGTCTTCAGCATCATAGCGTGACGGTTATGAAAAAATGGATACTTTAGGATAACCCTAAAGTTCAAAGCCTCTTCTTTGCATTTGGTATGTATCAACAAGATTTAATTTATTATGAGCTGCTCCAAACGAATGAAACTATCATGGAGATCGCAATCACTAATATAATTGATGTATTTGAGCTAAGAAAAAGAAAAGAAAAACGGGCGCTAAACGAGTAGGAGACATGTTGAGCTACGATTTTGCTTTTTTTGCGAAACAGGTAAAATCTACCTAAAAATTCTTAAATGGGAAGTCCTTCCCCGCTATTCCCAGATATAGACCCTTCCATTATCATTTAATTTTTTCAATGCCACATGGCCTCACTGAGAGCACTTCCATTTTTATGACGATGCGAAAAAAATGGGTAGATTCTTGTGTATAGAGACAAAAGTTTATCTATGAAGAAGTGCTGCCCAACTGCATTGGGCTGCTTAACCACAACATATAACAATGTATTATAATTATTATAATAAGTAGAACAATAATATAATAGATTATTTAATACAACTCAATGAATTAACTCTTTGACCTTTTTTCATCTATACTGCCTTAATTCTTAAATTGATTTTAACAACAAAGGTAAGTGAATGTGTGTGTTGTGAGCATTGATTGTAATAAAGGTGAGATTATGCTTTATTCTTTCTCAAAATTTGTTTTATAGGCTTATCTATATTACGATCTGATTTCTAGGTAAATAATTAGTTTATTTTCTATAATATATTATTTTTAAACATAGTAAGCGCATAGGAAAAATTCGTTTATAATAACTAATAAAAATAAATAACAGGTATATAAATAATTAATTTTTTTTACGAAGGTGGAGTGATACATTCGAAATCATTAATAATAAATAAAAGTTTAAAAGAAATTTATATAAAATAAATAAATAAATGGTAAAACATTATCGCGTGTCTAGACAAAATTAAAGGTCACTTACAAATATTTATATTATTATTACATAAGAGATAAAAATAGGAATTCCTTTGTCCCAGACTGGACGTTTTGTGGTATCTTTTCAAGTTAATCCTCTTCCTGTTTATATTCCACCCGTTTATGGAGAAAAGGGTCAGTTAATCCTCTTTTTTTCTTTTCCTATCAGTAAATGGTTAGTTGTTAGCAAAGATTCTCTGATTGAAGATTTTCTAACATTTAAGAGACTTTAGTTTTTAATTGTAAGTTTAGTAAGAACGTTTGTGATGGCCAACAGAAGAGCATTGACCGAAGAGGAATCAATTCGTGCTGTTGCTTTGAGTGAAGAAGAGTTTTCTCAAAGGCATATTGCGCAACGGCGGTCACAATCCGTAGTGTCCAGGAAGCTTAATAGGCACCGTCATACTGGAGGGCATACAAGAAGATTCGGACAAGGCCGTCCGAGGTCAACTTCCTACCATGACGAGAGATTTTTGCAACTGCGTGCTCTTCGGGATCGCCGATCAACTGGTAACAGTCTGCGTGGTCTCCTCCAGAGGTTCAGGAAATGTGCAGATTTCAGAGTGAACCGTGAGAAGACGACTCAACGATTATGTGTTGACCTCCCATCCTTACTACTGGACTCTCTCTCAGGGAACCGCTAAGTTGCTGGAGCACTAACTGACTCAGGAAGATGGAGCTCTTATATTCAGCGATGAGTCAAGATTCTGTCTCCGATCTCCAAATGGACAGGAAAAGGTATGGAGAAGGCAGGGAGAGAGGTATGCTCCATGCACTTTTTCTCCAAAGGTTGCGTTTGGTGGTGGGTCAGTGATGGTGTGGTAGGGCATAAATTTAAACTCCCGTACAGAGTTGGTTCTTGTGAACGTGGCTCTATAACTGCTAGTACATTAGGGAGCTACTTGAGCCACATGTAATACTTTTCGCCAGAATATCGCAGATAACTTTTTTTTTATGCACGATAATGCCCGACCTTACGTTGCTCGATCAGTGCAAAATTTCCTCAGACAAGAAGAAATTGACGTTATGGTTTGGCCACCCAGAAGTCCAGATATGAACCCAATAGGGCATTATGGGACATGCTTGGAAGACGTGTCCACGCCCGAGACCCACAAAATTTAGCAGATTTAAGGGAAATGTAGTGGAAGAGTGGAACAACATGAAAAGACAGCCCGGTCGCTGGAATGGGCAGGAGAATGGACGCAATTATCAGAGCTAGAGGTGGGAATACCAATTATTATGGTTTTCCTCGAATTCTCTCCTTTTTATTCAGTTTTTTATTTCATTTCATTTCAAAGATTTACTTTTTCATTTTGAGACTGTAGGACATTTTTATTTTTTGATTTGTTTTCCTATTAAAAATTTCTAGAATTTTTTAAAATTTTTATTACCCTTATAATAAAGTGTGACTTCCAAAGAAAAAAAGAATATTTTCAAAAATACCCTATACAGTTCAGTAATTTCAAAATATTGAAGTGATCCTTTTATTTTGTCCGGAGTGTATTTTTGTCTCTATTTATTTCACTTAATTAGAATTAAAAAACAAATATGCTATAATCAGAAAAGGTCGAAAAACAAAAAGGATAAAACTTTAATGACAAATGAAGATGAAACGAACATACTAATTGTGGATAGAGGTGATTAATAAAATTAGGAGTGACATTATTTTACTTTTTTAATGCAGATAGCTGGCAGTTAGGGAGAAATGTAAGCAAGCTGCAAGTCGTTAGATGTTCCTAATTAAGATGGTAGAAGGCTCTCTTTATTCTGTTTTTTTTTTTCTTTTCTCCTAAATAAATTATCTTAATTGTGTTCTATCAAAGAAGCTCTATAAAGTGTGGTATGTAGGCGTGGATATTGGTTCAAGTCCCGTTCTCTCAATTAACTTTTAGAGAGAATACTTTATGAGGGTAAAAATTCTTAGCCATAAATTAAACCTGATTATAACTTTTAATATTATCATAAAAATTGTCACGGTTAAAATTTGGCAAAAAAAAATTTTAAATAAAAAAGATTCATTTTCCAGCCGTAACTCTCTGTCCCAGATTCTCTGTGGAGAAATGCGGGTTCTGTAATACTTTTTTTTTTCCAAAAGCGTCAAGCTAATAATAATTTTAAAAAATTAATATTTTTAATAAAAAATAATAAATAAATAAAAACTTAATTTACACACCCAAAATAATCTTAAATAAATAGTTGATAACAATTGATTTAGAACTCGATAGCTTTCAGTTCATAGTCTAACACCTATCCCATAAGCTATGGAGAATCATATGACGTCGATGTTGTTCGTTCTTACCTTATTCCTAGTCAATCATCGATGGTTGTACAATGTTAATTTTTAAGGTTAATATTAATAAAAAAATATTTAGCAGCATATTACTTATGCAAAAAAAAAAAAAAAAAAAAAAAAAAATACCTAACTTTACTCCTAACTAAAAACAAACAAATAGAAAAACACACAAAAAAAATGATTCTAAAAAAAACAAGAAAAAACATTTTCTATCCTAATTTTTAGTCTTAAAAACATATTTGTCTTTCTATCTTTCAAAACCGAAACACTCAAGTTATGAGTTTATTTTTAAAAAAATGACCTTGTTTCCTTTTTTCCTCCTAGAGAAACAAACTCCTTTTCTCTTTTCCTCTTCAAATCGGTGAAATTCGTCCATCTCGCCCGTTCAAGTGTCACTCTCCAAACTTTTTGTGCTACAACTAAAAATCATTCGCTAAAAAATGTTTCTATTTGGTTTTTCACTCCCAATGGGGCGTCGAAACATTTTTAAACAAAAGAGTAAGTTCGAGACAAACTAAACTTCTATAGATTGTATATTATTCCTAAACGTCAAGCAGACACGGGCGAGGTTAATAAAATTAAATACATTAAATATATAACACTACGACACCCGCCTTTATGTGTTAATATATTGTACATAATAATAAAATATGTCTACATATATATTTTGCCATGTAGCAGAAATTTCTGCAGAATAGAAACGACCCTTCAGCGCTTGCTTAACCCTTTTGTGGATAATTCGGTCAAGGAGATTAATTCCACAATGTTATTTCGTATATTGAGGAATCTCCTCTATTTTTTTGGATCACCTACATCAACTTGATTTACTTCTTAACCCTTACTTTTCCTTCTTGCCATATAATCCAGAAGATGGGTTCGAACGATAGGGGATAATGCTCCGAGCCTACTATCAAGATTTCTGCAAACGAACTTATTCGATCTCCATCAGCTCCTTCATTATTCTTGTTGACGCCCCTTGAAAAGTTATTTTCATTTCCCAACGCATCATTTGATCAGCCTAAATGGTAGAAGCCAAATACATTTTTAGTTGGTCGGTTCTAATAAGTATTGAGAATCATGGGGGTAGTTTAAATACATAATGCAATCATTTCAATACAAATAATATTAATAAGCCTTTGTCGGCAAAAGCTGGGTTAGTAGATATACCTGGTTTATCTTCCCCAGTCCCAGAAAACCGCAGGTTGGGGCCACAAAGATGTATATTGTGATCCTCTTAAGGTTTATGACGCAGCCTCTTGGATATTAGGAACATCCTTTAAAGTCAATTATTACTTTTATCTACGTGTACACGTACATTCGCAAGACCGCCTCAATTCCCCTTTTTTCACTTTCCACTGATGACATAGCCTCTAAAAGTGGGTACCCTAAAGGTGGGTAAATACCTGGCAATTGAGTATGATGTGAGCCTAATCACTTTTAAACTAACCCACCTCAATAGCAGGACCTGCCATCTCACATCAAAGAATCTTAAAATGTCGATATTGTAGTTAAACTTTCTCCTCTGCATATCTGAACTTATCTTTCTCTTATATAGTGTGCGCAAATTACTATTATCCATTTTCAATGCCATGTATATCAGTAAAGATCGGAAAGAAAGTAAAGGGGTAGTGCATAAATAAACTAAAATTCAATAAGCTCTTCATCTCAAAAATGTTTAAATATGTGCGTGTTTGCTTAATCAGTTTTTACGCTATTAAATCGTTGAACTAAAGCTTCGATAACTTCTCAAACGCATAACTTGATGCATTCATAAAACATTTTAATAATTTAAAAAATCTGGTGCGGGCAACACACGACTTTCACTTACCTCGATTTTTAAAATCAATGAAAGAATTTTCAAATACAGTTAGAGATAAAAATACGTGAAACTATTAAGGAATTAATCAAATTGAATTTATATATAAACATGTGTTTTATTAAAAAATCTATTATATTATTATCTAAAATAATCAGTTAGTTTTATCTTCTTCTCATCACTCTCTATTAACTTCTAAAAGCTTGTGTATGAGATGATATTTTTTCTAAAATCTTTAGCTTTCCAACGGTATATCATACATGTATATTACTGCTCTTATGTTCAAAAACGAAAAATTTCATTAAAAATATATTTTTTCTGTTTTCTCCTTTAGTTGGGTATCGAATTTATTCAATTTATATATTTACCTGTTTTTCATCAGCGCTAACAAGATAATCTAGTTATTATTATTGAATCTAAAAAATTAAAGGTACTTTAGAGGAAGAAAATTTAAAATATCGGCATTTAAGCCCTGTCAGACCATTTTTATCCAAATAAAACCTACATGATATTAAAGCCCATTTAATTTTACATCGATATAGCGAGTTTAATCAAAATCTTCGGAACCGTTTTTGAGAAAATCGAAAAAAGGTGCAAAATGCATGGTATAAAGTGCCTCTTCTGGTAAGCTCATTTTGATGAAAAAGCTTTTGTAACGTCTCGGGCGTATATTTGTCTTAAATATGAAATTTCAGTTTCATAGGACTTACCGTTTCCGCCCGGGAGTTACCAAACACACACACACAGACACACACACACACACACACACACACACACACACACACACACAGATATTTTTGCGGGACTTGGTTATTTGGACTCAGGGGACCCTAAAACGTGTATTTCCGTTGAAAACTGGAATTCGAAAATTTTCACGATCGCAATACTTTCCTTACTATATATAGTAAGTGAAAGTAAAAAGGCAGTTTATTTGCTAATACCTTGATAGGCAAATCCAGTATGAATGCGGCATATTAATAAAAAAAAATTGAGAAATTATAGCTTAAATTTGCATTCTTTGTATAAAGTAATTGATTTTCAACCCATTGCTGTGAAATTTCTGATTAATATTCAAGAGACGGTTTTTTGCTGGACCTTGTAAGTCGCTATTGCAAATGCAGGGCGGGTTCGCATATCGACATCAGCAGCAAAGCTGTTCTATCCCTTCCTAAGCTGATTATAGCCCATGCCTGAATTTCGTAGGCACACCCTATATCATTGGCATAAAGTCATAGGCTCTTTTTTATATTATCTTTATATAATAGAACCTTCCTTTATACTATAATCTTTGAATTGTAAAGTTTTTAGAAAAATTATTTGAAAAATGGTTTTATTGGTAGATATATTCCTATTGTAGTACTGCTAATTATAATTGCACTGCCTGCCTCTGAATGTATTTCATCCCTGGATGCATAATTTTCTATTTAAATTTGCAACTGTACTTCATAATACAAGTACTAAATATGATAAAAGAAAAATGGCATGAAACAGACGGGCAGAAGAACTGCCCATAGGTAGCACTCCTGTAACTATTCTAATCCAGAAGGTCTCAGGGCCATCTTTTTTTCAGAGGAGTTTGTTATGGAAGGAGTGATATCTGGTACGGGCCAGATCAGCAACATATGGAACATTTAGGTTCTTATGGATGAGTTTATTTGTGACAAAGTAAGATTACTTAAGGATTTTGGATTGAATTTGATGGTTTAGTAGAGGCCCAAAGCTTAACTCCATAAGTTTATATAGGCATTATAATAATCATGTAAAGGAGTCTTTGGTAGTTAAGTGGAAGGTTAGAGCGTTTGTCTAGTAAGTGTTAAAGTAATCGAAAGCGGCGAGCAGTTTCTTGTCTTATCAGTCTAGTTCTGTTCGACCAGGACAAGTGGAATATTATTAAAGGATACTGTAGGGCAGCATGTCATTGGTTTACGACGGAGGGCAAAGGTTAATTTGAGGGATTTGTCTAAATTTATTTTTATTTTAATTTGAAAATTTGAATAACAAAAAAAAAAAAGTATTTACGATGGAAAGTTTAACGTATTATTATATCAAATTAAACTCCTTACTAAAAGGACTACTACTAAAACCGTTGTCGGGTAATATGTTCTCAAAAAAGAAATATTGACACTCGTAGCAGCGGGAGGCAATCTCTAATTAACCATCAAGGGGTAGCAAGGAGGACCAAAAGGCCAACTTACAAAATTAAATTTTCTTCTCTCTTATTTCTTTCTCCCTCAATTAAAACTCACTACTGGTACACATAATGATATAAGAAAGAACCCGGGGAAACCGACGGGACCGGCTAGTTAACAACCAAAAACTCCTTCGCCGCAGTCAGTACCCGTTTACAAAATAGATCATCTCGCTATTTTCTAATTATTAGTAATTTCTATTACATATCATCTTGTATTTTTCCTTATCTCAACAGCAAATTATTAAACAAAAAAAACTGCAAATTATTATTTAATTAATAAATGTATTTGGGTCAAGCTGTTTAAAGGCAACGAACTAATAAGAGGAGCAATAAATAATTCAAAGGAAAATGTTTATCACCACTTCTAATTTCAAAAGATATATTTCTGCTATTTCTAAACCAATTTTAATAATTATTTTCACGTTTTTTTACAATTTTCTATATATAGCATTATTAACTAAACGGTTTTGATATTAATTTTAAAAAATTACTAAGTTAAGGGCGTATAAAAGGTGTAATTTCATTTTTTTTTCTGTTTTATAATTAATAGAGGTGTACTGATTCTAAAACTCTATACACTTTTTTCTTAATCTTCGAAAATATCGGCGTTACAACTGTACATATAGTGAATATTTCAATTTTTTTTTTTTTATTTGTCGTGCGGTCCTCAATCTAAAACTCAATATAATTTTTTCTCTAGCCTAATAAATGAACTGAGTTACAGACGTATTTATGGGTAAAATTTCAACTTTTTTCTCTCTTTTTCGTAATTATTTGCGTTTTTTTTTTGTTAAATGCTCTAATAATTTTGTATATATCTTAAAAATAACTTAGTTATAGAATCAAATCACATTTAGTAAGTGAAAAAGAAGGGAAGAAGAATGACAATATCCAGTACAGAGTGAGAACTAAATGGAGGGTCCAGATCTCTGATGAAGAAACAAAAGCCAGATCAGAAAGGATTAAGCAATCTTGGGTTAAGAAAATGGCACACAGCACTCAAAAGTGATAGATTTTTCGTACTACAAAGATTAGTGTAAAAATAAAATAAAGAAATAATAATTAAATAAAATACAATAATATACACTTATAGTCTGTCAAAGGCCTACCAAAAAAGAAATAATCAACCTTTACATAAAAATTAAAATTATTGCAATATCTGGTTTTAAAAACAGCTTATATCCTTTTTAGATTATATAAATATTTACAAAATATTGTCTTTGAATTAGCAAATCGCAAATGGATTCTGTCAGTGCACGATGATTTATTTGTGAATGGAGATAATTCCTTAGAAACAAAGAACGTAGATTTAGCATTATTGAACAATTAATATTAACATATTTCATTTTTACATAAGTGTTTCTATAAGAATCTTCCTGATTTCAATTTTAGTAACCTTATCACCATTAATGGTGGACATGATATAAACACACGCTAAGAATCAAAATTATTTCTATAAAATGAGTAAAGTGACTAAAGGTACCTATATACTTTATATGGTCATTGTAACAAACTATTTTGAATGTCGAAGCGATTTGTAGGAAAAATCATGCGTCACAAAAAAAAATAAATAAATAAAATTATAATGAAATATAAATTACAAAAACGTAAAAAAATTACAGTGAAGCTAACAATTTATTTCTCACTCAAAGGACTAATTTTAATATTTTATAGGATATGTCTGATTTTCATATTTTAAGGGCTGTTATATATATATTTTTTTTTGTTATTTTAAGTTAAATTCGCTTAGTTAAGGTTTAATAATAGAGTAATAAAAGATGTTTACATTTCCTGTAAAATTTCCTCGAATGGATATATTACATTTTGGAAGTCAACATCTCAATTGTGCTATTATAATTTTATACCTATTAAATTATTATGCTTCGTTTATTAGGCTATATTATATATTTTAATTGATCTATATTACGTTTGATCAAATGCTCATTCAAAATTAATCTTAAGAAAATTGAATGAGGTACGCGCGTTACCGAAATGTAAAAAAAATAACAAAAAATGCTTTAATTCGACTATTATATTTTTTTTTATTTATATGACTTGAATCGATAAGTAGTACATTACATATTTGTTAACATTTCAATTAACATTATTATTATAATTTTTAATATGATTATGTATAATTTCCCACCTGTTATTGAGCTTTAGTTGGCGGATACTGTGAAATAAATATACAGTAAAATATTAGAGATATAGGCAGCCGGGACGATTTAGTGATTTTAATAGCATTCATGTGATTTGATCTGTAGCATAAAATTACAAACCGCTATAGGACGAAATGTGAGCCTTTAAATGCTGAATTGTTAGTGAAGGGAAACAGTTTGTAACACTTAACAAATAATTGCAGCTAGTTGCAACACTAGACTCACTGTACTTCTCTAGTTTCCGGCAATTTAGGAAACAGCATGAAATGACATGACCCTACTAAGAAATCAATACATGCATAAATATTCCTGGAACCTTTTTGGTTTTTATCAACCTAAACAAATATAGATCAACTCCCATGAATTAGTAAATAACTAAAAAAAAATCTTCATTAACTAATTAAAATTCCCGGACCATCCCAACGACATTATTGGTTATAATTAATAATTTTAATTATGTTCACCACATGAAAGTACGTGAAATACTATTTAATTTTCAACAATATTAAGTTGCAAGCTACACCTTGAATCCCAAATAATAGAAAGTATAATATTCCCGTTTTTAAACGATTCTTTTTTGTCGCTAGGCAATAGACGCTAACTTAGATGTTAACAAAACATAAATAACAAGTACTTGTAGCCGTATTAGTATGAAGAATAATTCACCATCACACCTTGCGATCATAGTAGTCAGGAAGTAAAAATATTTAATACGAAACTAAAATATTCTATTTCATATATATCAACTTATTTAATTTAAGTAAGGTAAAGTATTGGGATAATGAAAATCTTAGAGTTCCAGTTTCCGACAGAAATACACTTCTAAGGGTCTCCTGAATCAAAATGAAGTCCCAAAAAAATGTCTGCGTGTATGTGGTAAATCTATAACTATATGCCCGAAATGTTACAACAACTTTTTCATCAAAATCGGCTAACCAGAGCCACTTTATATTACCATGCATTATGCACTTTTTTTTAGATTTTCCTAAAAACCACTCTGATTATGATTAAACTCGCTTTAGTGATGTAAAATTTCATGTTATTTATTATCATGTAATTTTCATTCAATGCATGTTTAGATTAATAATCTGACAGAGCTTATATGACGATATTTTAAATTTTCTTTTTCTAAACTACCTTTAATTTTGTACATTTCAAAAGAACCATATCATCTTAATGACATTGATGGAGGACGGCTGAATATAAATCTTGGACGAATTTGATGACCAATTAAAGGATAAAAGAGCAAAACTATTTTTTAATGATTTTTTTTTTATAATAAGAACAGTAATATAGACGTATAATATACCGTTGGAAAGAGAAAGATTTTATAAAAAATATTATTTGATACACAGAGTTGTAAAAGTTAATATAATGTGACGAAATAAACTTATTACTGATTAACAATTTAGCATAGTTATATTTTTCAATCCAAATCATATGTTTCCAACAAAAATGAATACACATTTTATTAAAATCAAGTTAAAATATTTTTTAAATTGAAGTATATAGGTATAATAGTTTTTAAATTGATTTTAACAGTCGATGTAAGTGAAAGTCGTGTGTTACCCGCACCAGGTTTTTTTTTTGTTTTTTTTTATAAAAATTTTTACAAATACATATGTTAGGATTAAAATATATTTGAAGGTTATTTACCTTTAGTAAATAAGTTTACTGCTCATTCTGTATCCAAAAACTCTCCTGACTATATAGGTTTTCGTTAGCAGCGATGATTTATTCGGCCTTTATATCCAAAAATGAAATGTAAGCATTCAAATAATGTCCAAGGGTTAGATTAAATGTTTAAGTTATTTACTTGATAATGAAATTTTATATTTGATACGTTAAATTTATAAATTGTGTCAGCAGAACAAGTCAAATAGCTTTATTAGGTAGTTTTTTATTGTTGGTTTTTAAGCATATGTATTCAGTTTAATTTGTAATAGTTACATCTTTAATTAATTTATCAGAAGCTATTATTATAAATATAGTAGAATCTTCTAAGAAAGGGTGAAATTAGGGAGCTTAACTCATTAATTCATATAATTTAATTTGTTTTACATGATTAAATGGTTTTTAAATTAAGGTACAATTGCCATTTAAGAAGGTATTTAAGTTGCAATATTACATACATTTCAAAATTATTTAATAATCTAAAACAAATTAAGTTCATGAATTGATCTGAAGCTCTTCATTTCGCCCTTTATTATTAAAATGATTGTATATTTATTATTATTTGATTAAATATTCTTTAAATTTTATACTAAAGTAAATTTGTTTGTAATATCTAAATTAACTTTCCATTTATCAAGTATTAAATGTCATTTGTAATGTTTTAAACCTCAATATAAGTTAACGATTGTCTATCTGAAAAAAAAAATAATTAATTTTGCTTTGAAAAAATAAGGACGTGCATAAAATTCACAATTTTTAATAAATTAGTACTCATCAGTTAGATACAACACAGTAAAATCACACATATTTAAGGATTATGTCTTCAGTTCACAGTAAGATTGTAATCGATGCCAAAATGAAGCGCTTTTTCCGCTAAACATTTGACACGCCATATCACGTACATTACCTTGTTGATGTAAGGCGAGATGGTCGACATGATCAAGCTCAAGGTATCCATGAGGATGTGGTACCTTCCAACCGCTCGGTATTCTGTTCTGACAGGTAGTGGTTGATTAAATGTCTGAATTCCTCGACATACTTAACAGGTTGAATTTCCATTAGTTGTGCCTCACAATGGGGGTTCATCTCTATGGCACGAAGGTTCCTCTTCTTTTTCTCTTTCATCTTGACGTTCATCTCCTTGTTCATTTTGCAAGGGCGAACGAACCGGGGCGATGTGAAATCAGGAGAAATGTCCATGTTTAGGTAGCTATGGCAGCTCCTGGTTTTGGTGGACTTGACACAGTAGTAATCACTAGGGAAGGTCTTCTCCTGACAAGACTGCATGTAGGTTGGTAGCGCGTGGTCGCTGCTGGCCTCGCAGTTGGGCGGCCACACCTTCGGCGGCTGCGATGCGTGCTCCAATCCGTGTTCCTCATCCGGATCTTGTCCGGCCTGCACCGGCGGGCTGGCCTCACGTACCTCGTCACCTTCTCTTGGAACAGGTGGACGCATCTCGACTCGCTGCTGTACAGCAGGTATTTCCTGTGGAGTTAGTCACACTGTCAATCCTGCCTTTCTCTTCTACCGCCTCCTGAATCTTTAAAGGCGATCTCTGCCTGCTCCTGCACAGCGAGTCGTATTTCGGCCTGCTCCATTCGCTATACAAAAAGTCTTGCATAGCAATTAATGAACGTCTGAAGAGAATTTTGATTAGTCATAAAACATAACCTTTTTTTTTTTTTTTTTTTTAATGTTCAATTTGAAACATAAGTGCGTAACATATGATGGTTTACTTTCAGGTTAGATTGTATTATGCAAATGATCCATTGATAGACAAATAATCTTAAAATTCATACCTAAATTTTATCGAAGTTGTCACTAATTAAAATAATTGATTAATCTTAAGGTTAATACTTTCTTAAGGTAATAAATACTTCCGATTCTCTTGATTGCACTATGCACATTTTAGATTCTCAACTCAAAGAAAATTATGCTTATCGATTTCTCACAAATATTTTTTTGCTTCGATTATTGCTAGGTGGTATATGGTGGCTTCTTGAATGTACTCGAGGACAGACTTGAACATGTTCATAAGATTCATCTCGAGGATATCTCCAGTGACCCAATTGTATTGAAGTGGCTCCGACCTTCCATAAGAAGACAATGTTTTCTCCGATCATACCTTTACCAAATCGTCAGCTCCCAACACCCTCCATACATCCACAGCATCCAATAATTTTAACCTTCAATTTAAACTCAATTACTCAATTAATAAACTCAACTTGAAACCAGTCAAATATACAAAATTCTCTTGTCACAGTTTTAGTTATCATACTCCTCCGAAACGCCTCGACCGATTTTCATGAAATTTTTTATGCATATTCAATAGGTCTGAGAATCAGCTAATACATATTTTTCATACCCCCAAGTGATAAGGGTTGTCCACCCCTAAAGTTTTTTTTTTTTGGTCAAATTTTTATTTTATTTTTATAATGTAGAATTGAAAAATACACACAACCCTAAATTTTCACCCTTCTGTCACCAACCACTATTTTCTAATAGTCATTTTAGTATTTTAATAATTTTTCATTCCTCTCGATTGATCAATTATCACTTGGTAAGTTATCCCCGCTGGAGACCGACAGCTAGTATATATGTTTTTTTTGTTTTTTTTTACATTTACAAATAAAATTTAATTACATTGGTCTTAGCCAGACATGTATTAAATCCTACTGTACAATATTTGTATGGTTAAGAGAAATAACCTCAGGACAAAGTTTTTTTTATAAAAAAATTAAGACAGAATTTTGTAGATAAGTGGGGGAGAGGTGAAGAGGACAGCTCCTAGGAATTTGGAACATAGCCTCAACCGGAGCGATGATATATGCCAAGATAAGAGCGGCACGACGTAGTAGGCTATCGGGCAGGCAATGACAAGCCTCATGAAGCAGATGGTCCCCGGGACGGGACTAGATAAATCACCGGGATCATCCATCACCGATATCCCCGATATAGATACCACGGCTCTGTTTCCTCAAGGCATTATCTTCACTTATTATTTTACTAAGCTATCAATCAACAAACTAGTATAAAGGCTTAACTGCCTTAGCCCTGTTGAATAACAGTCAATTTAAACTTGGACGTTGGCATCTTAACCACTTTACCAGAGTACATTAAACTTAGTTTAAAATACAAAAGCAATCTACTGATCGCTTCTGATTCAATTCAGTATTAAAAGTCTGGTAAGCGCAACACACAACTTACGTAGATACTTCAAAACATCTTAAGAGTTTTTAAATAAATTTTAAAAAAAGGTTAGAGAATTAAATTCAGTTTTGATGGAAACATGTGTTTCAGATTAAATAATTTAACAAAATATTTTTTTTTAATTCGTTGCTTTCCAACAGCACATCATACACCTTAATAACTATGCTTGTGTTAAAAAAAGGAAGCTTCAAAAATATGTTTATTTCTCCTTTATTTGTGAGTGAAATTTGTTCAACTTGCATATTTAGACGTTATTTATCAATGCAAAGGAGATAATATGTTTCATTTTTTTGAATCTACAAAACTAAAGGTTGTTTAGAAAAAGATAATTTAAAATAACGTCATTTACATCCTGTTCATTCAATCAGAATGAAACCTACATGATATTAAAGCCCATTAAATTTTACATCTATACTGGGAGTTAAAAAATGAAATCCAGGAAGAAATAAAGTCCCGGTTAAAGGTGGGAAATGCGTGTTATTATTCGGTTGCTAAATTACTTAGCTCGCGGCTTCTGTCTAAAAACTTAAAGGTTAGAATTTATAAAACAATTATTCTTCCAACGGTTCTTTACGGATGCGAAACGTGGCCGCTTACTTTGAAGGATGAACAACGGCTTAAGGTTTTCGAGAATAAGGTACTGCGTAAAATATTTGGTCCGAAGAGAGATGAGGCCACTGGGGAGTTTAGAAGGTTGCACAACGCGGAATTGCGGAGTTTGTACCCTGTGAATATAATTGAGTTGATAGCATCGCGGAGACTCAAATGGGCGCGTAAAGTTGTTGGGCTTAGTGAGGAACGGATTCCGAGAAAGTTGGTATTCGCTGAACCGACTGGTAGGCGTCCGAAAGGTAGGCCGAAGCGTCGATGGGAGGATTGCATTAAGGCTGATCTCGGGGGCTTGGGCTTGACCGGTGGACATTGGACGGGTCTGTGCAGGCGAAGTTTGGTGGTATCGGCATCGAACCTTCGGGTTCGGTAAGCCTATTATTATTATTATTATACTGGGAGTTAAATCAAAATCGTTGGTGCCGTATTTGAGAAATCATAAAAAGGTGCTAAATGCATGTGGCTCTTCTGGTTAGCTAATATTGATGAACAAGTTGCTGTAACATCCCGGGCGTACAGATAGCTGTCTTAACTATGAAATTTTACTATTCTATGGCCTTTCGTTTCCGAGCTGGACTTACCTAACACACACACACAAATTTTTGCGGAAATTGGTCATTAGGACTCAGGGGACCCTATAACAGGTATTTTCGTCGAAAACTGGAATTCGAAAAGTTTTACGTTTTTACTTTTATAAATATGAATAAAACATTAATTGTCCCAACCGTTTGGAAATTAACTTCTTCATATATATATATATAGATTATATTTTATTTATTTAACTTTATCATTGTATATATTGTGTGAATGGGTTCATATATCACTATTACTAATGTTCATATAGAAACAAATTGTAATATATCTCAATAAAAAAAAAAAAAAAAAAAAAAAAAATGTCATATATATATATAGTGATCCGTCGTTACACCGTAGTGATTCTACTAACAATTTTATCCTTGAGCTTTCGTTATGTTTATATTCAATTTTATGTTTCTGTATTAAATTATTTTTTTCTTTTCATGCCAAATTTAAAATGATCGATTAGCTTTGTTGATTCCGGAATTATATTGATAACTTTCACTTACCTGTACATAAAATATATACAGTAAGGAAGGTATTGCAATCGTGATAATTTTGGGATTAGAGTTTTTACCGGAAATACTAGTTTTAGGGTACCCTGAGGCCAAATGACCGATTCCCGCAAAAAGGTCTGTGTGTGTGTGTGTGTGTGTGTGATAAGTATAGCTTAAAAAGTTAAGTAGTATAAAACTGAAATATCTGAGAAGTTACAGCAACTTTTTTCATCAAAATCAGCATACCAGAAGAGCCACTTCATACCATGCATTTAGCACCTTTTTACGATTTTCTCAAAAACGGCTCTAACGATTTTTATTAAACTCGATAAATCCGTGTAAAATGTATTCCATTCTCATGGAAACAGGCTGACGGAGCTAAAATGCACTTCTTTTTTTTTATTTGTCTTAGTCTAAAATATCTTTAATTTGGCACATTCGAAAAAAAAATAACCACATACGAATTAAGTAAAAATCGCTAAATAAAGAAGTTAAAGTATTTTCTATTTTATTTATTTATTTATTTGTTTATTTGTTTTATCGAACATTAGAATGATAATATAGATGGTTAATAAACCATTGAAAACTAAACATTTTAGAAAAAGAAATCTTATATACAATGTTATAGAAGATAATGTAAACTGACAAATAGAGCATAAACTAAAGTGATATTATATTAACCCATTAGTGTTTAATACTGTTATGTTATTTCATTAGTTTAAGGCAATATAGGAATGAGTGACTTTTGTATATATTTTTATTGATTTTGTTTTGTATAATATTTTAATTGATTTGTTTTTGTATAATATTTTTATTGATATTGTTTTGTATAATATTTTTATTGATTTTTTTTATATAATATTTTTATTGATTTTGTTTTGTATAATATTTTTATTAATTATATTTTGTATATATGTATATTCTATTATTATTATATAAATTTATTGTTTTGTATATATCGTGTGAATGTAGTATGAATGTTGTACTTCATCACTATTAAAAATGTCCTGAATTGGACTGATTGTAATATTACTTAATAAAGAACTGTTTCAAGAATAAAAAAAATATTATTTAATCTCAGTTCTGCGCATGCGCTAGGCTATTATCTTACGTGCTTATTAAACTATCTCCTTTATGATCATTTTTCTGTGTTTAATAATTGATTTTGTTACTTATAAACACTTTGTGATTGTGCAATATCATTCGGTGTAAACAATGGACTAAGCCTAATAACTATAAGTAATAATACTTAAGAATACACAGTAGTTAAATCAAGTAGTACTGAGAAGCCATATTGCAATCCCTACTTAGCTTTTTCATCTAGCCAGTGCTCCAATGATTGTCCGAGGGGTCGCGTTGCTGCCGAACGACAAGGTCAAAATTTCGTGGTGTAATTTTATTTTTTTCTCTATCAATTACATATTATAACCAAGTAATTGATGGAAAGGCAAGCATTAAACGCTCAAGATCAGCTGGTTCTTATGCTTCCCAGTCAAGCAAAGGCAACGACGTAATAACAAAAGCCTTATGCCCCCTCATCGGCTGCTTCTGTCGACCAGAAACCCCTTCCCACCGGGACATCTGGAATCCCCCTTCTTTCCGGTAATAACTTCAATCTGAAAATGTTCACTATCGCACTACGTTCCGATACTATATATTTCATGTGTAGGTAAGCGAAAGTAATCAAAATATACACTTCCGGAATTAGCAAAACTAATCGATCATCTTAAATTTGGCATGAAAAGGAAAAAGAATTATTTAATACAGAAACTAAAATTGAATATAAACTTGCGTTGATTACAATTAAATGACAGTCTTGCGGTAATGAAAAGAAACTTTAGGATTAAAATTTTTGTAGTAACTTTTTCTTAGTAAAATGTTTGTAACTACTACGATGTAACGACGGATCACTATGTCTATATAAAGATGTTTCACCGTCGTGCAAGAAGGTGATGAGACCTCACCCACCAAGTTTTTTCTCTCCATTTTCGGGTAAACACTTTATAGAGCCTGGGCGTGTCTCAGGAGAGTCTTCCTACTCTAGGGTCACTCCACGGCTGAAAAAATAGGATTAATAATTCTACCTCAGCCGGGATTCGAACCCAGGATCCGCAGAACAACAAAACAGTGCTCTATACACTAGACCACGCCGTTCCCTCATATTATTGTCTTATAATGAATAAAAACAACCTCCCTCACCATTAAAATGTTTAATTTTAAAATAGTTAACAAGTTATTATAAAAAAAAATTAAAAGTCTTTCTTACAATATTGTCATTTCTTACGATTATTTCTAATATACAGATTTAATAAATATCTGTAAAGAAAGATTAATCAGAGAGAGGAAAAGTTTATAGCTTTTCTGGTAATTGAATAAAAGTAAATTAATTTTTTAAGTACTATCTTATCTGTCAACTGGGGAAAATTAATCAAAAGTTTCCCGATTATTTTCCGATGGTGGTATTGAGAATTATATTCTGTGACTTTTCATTGAATTTTAGTGAATTCTTTCAGTATTATTGCACCCTTCCCAACAAAAGAAAAAGAACAGAAAAATACAAGCAGTCTTTGCCTTTATAATGAGGGCAAAAAAAAAAGTGAAAGAGAGTTTGATTCTGATACAAAGCGAAATTAATATAAAGCATGAAAAGTTAGTTGACTTTATTTGCTTGAAGAATTAAGTGACAGGAAGTATTGATCATTTTCAAAAGGAATTTTTTTTTCAATTAAATAGTATCAAAAAATAACAAGGCATTCTAATGGTTTTAATTTTGTTATGACCCTTTCTTATTTAAATTAAGTTTTTCTTCATCTACAGAGACTCATTTTATAACTAATATACTGCTGATTTTTTTAACTCTGGTCTCCCTTCAAAGCGAATAAACCTTTCGTCTGCTGAATAATGAGCATCATAATATAACATAAAAATAATTAATCAATTAGGCGAGAAAGAAAGATCAAATAATGATAAAAATTTTTGATTCCAAATAAAGTGTTAATAATTTCAATTAATCAGAATATAAGATCACTTTTGTGGACCTAATCCTTCAATTAGAATGGAGTCATGGAGTTACGATTATGAAATTTGATTCATGTCACCTGTCTTTTACCTTATTTACTTGATGTGTTGGTAAATGCAGTTGTAAAATCAATAAAATTAAGAAAATCCTTTAAATTTATAGGACAATATAATATATCGATTTAAAATTTCCACTAAAGAAATCTAGGGTTTTTTTTCATATTTAAAAAAGAATATACTGATTTTTATTCAAACTATATGCTTCCAAATTTATAGTGTAATTCAAAAACAATTATGAATAGAGTTTTACTTATTCTAGGAATCAAAATGACGTCTTAATTGTATTTATTATTTTATGGCAAATACAAATTAATTTTTATCATTTCTTAATAAATTATAATAGTTTTTAAAAAGGACGTTATTAAAACCCTGAATTCTATGCTCACTGGATAGAGACATAAGAATTTTTATTAAACACTATATTTGTTAATATTCTCCTATGACCTGACGATATAAGAAACCGCCAAAAACTAACGGAATAAATACTTCTCTTGATACGTACAGTAGGAAATACAACCTAGTGTAACTCAGTGCCATTTTAATAACTAAATTTATTTATTTGATCTTTGAATCCTAATGAAGAACAATGAAATAATAATAAGAAAACCATTAATGTTTTCTTGAAATTATTGTAATAGTCTTTTATGCTGTATCATGTATTTATTATGTGTAAACCATAGCTTAAGAAAGCATTCACAAGTTAGGATAACATTTTAAAGCAGCTTATAACTATTATACACGACCTTGATAAGAAGAAACTACTCGATTTGCTAGGTCAGAGGACTAGAAATTTATAGCGCATTGAATCATAAAAGAGACCTTCCCTATCCTTTATTATATTTGTATTATCTGTTTTGACTTATTATTTTCAATAATAAATCTTTATAATCCGCTTAAAAAATAATATAAAATTAATAACCACCTCTAGTATGGTGGCTAGCATAAAATCCTACTATACCCATAGTCACCAGTTCGAACCCAGAAGATGGTCTTAGAATTGTTTAGAAGGGAGAATAAAATCCTTATTGCGGAGAGGGCGTAAAATGGTATTCCTAAGCTTGAGCGATGTTGATTTCTCATTAAAAATCCCTATCCAAATTAAACCTGGATATGATAAATCTAGGACTCCACCTGTAGTATCATCCGATTAGCCACAAAAACATGAAAGTTACGTTTAATTAATAAACAAACATACCACCACTTCAAAATTTGAGGTCTCACTTTTCAACATACTAATGGACCGTGTGTTCAAATAAAAACGATAGAGCATCCGACGATTTTTATTATAACCCGGCGTTGATATTCAGAACCCGAGTACTGGATCAACCTAAAAGTTAATATTATAAAAAATTAAAAAAAGAAAGATCTAACAAAATTTTAAAATCAAAATTTGTTCTGGAATTTAGTGGTGAATCTTTTTAACAGTCTTACAGCTCTCATGAACTGATTCTTTTCAAAAACAAGATTTTCAAAATTTGCATGGACAATCTCCTGACCATAGCCGGAACAGTTCTTAATTTGAAAAAAATTTAACGGTAGTTTTTTTAAATTTTTTCTTGCCTCTAAATGATATATACATTAAGGTAAGGTATTTTAATAGTGAAGAATTAAAATACCGGTTTTAAACAGAAAAACATGTTTTGTTTCCATTGTCATTTTAAAAGCTAGTTTCGGAAAAAAAATTGATGAGTGTGTGAGGGTCTGGTTCAGAAAATGAGAAATCATATGGTACAGAATCAATATATTTAACAAAAGAGGTATATGACTTTGGCTTTAGCATATTTAATTCACTAAAAATTGACTTAAACCCAATTTAGAACATATCGTTGTACTAAATATTCCCACAACATTCACATAAAAGTGAAATTACAACGCTCCAAATGTTCCCTAATTCGTATAAATAATAGTCTTATTAACAATCCGACGTAAAATAAAGATTTCAATCATTTAAAAAAATATGGACACTATACATAAAAAAAAAACCTGACGAGAAGACGTGTTGCTGGGTACTGTCCTTCCTCATGCCTGATGTCATTATTTTGTTTATTATTCTATCCTATTTGCTGAGTGTCACATACTGCTGACAGGTGAAATGAATAAATAAAGTGAAAAAAAAAACAATAATAAATCACTTAATAATTAACAAACGGAGAAATATGTTTTCAGTTTAAAAACAATAATATACCGGAAATAAGAGCATTTGAAACCCTATTGAAATTTTTATATTAAATAAAATATGATCTATTGTGTAAACGCATAACAATAATACGATAGTTTCAAATGATAATTACTTTTATTGAATAATATAATGAAAGATATGTCTCTTTGAAAATCGAATTAAATTTATCTCTTCATAAAAACTTTCTAAAAATTCTTTTCAAGTGGGGAGGCTATGGAAAACATTGCTATGCGTTCGCAAGATTCTTTTTTTGCCATTTTCATCATTTTATTTTTATTAAAAATATTTAAAACCTGTAAACATAATTTAATATCAGCGGTACCTATAAAATCTACCCCCGGCCTTCCCTAAAATGAGAAAAAATTCGTAGCCCTCCTGAAGGTATTACACTACCTTTACAACGTCCTCAGACCGCCAGTTGATGGTTAGCCTGCCCAGGGCAACGCGAGCACAAAAACTCAAAGTCGGGCATTTTTTCTTATCTACGTTCTACAGGCGTTCCATTTTTTCTTGTCTTTTTTTTAATCATATTTTTAAAAATTATCTCACATTTTTCCCTGAGCGAACACATCTTATAAATTGTGTTTCTTTGTAGCTTCCATACCACTCTTTAAAGGATGGACGAGGTGACAATGAAATAGAAAACTGCTCGAGGTCTACGTCCTCACACAAAAGGATATAACGAGCGGGTGAAAATGAGATAATGTAAAAAAAAAAAATCATGCCATTTCGCTTAAAATCTTGGACGATTTTCTGATGTTCAGCCGCTACTAATTTCCAAGCAAAGTGTCCGAATCATGCAGAAAGCCATAATATAAAATATTTACCGATATTTCTAACCATTATTATAGCTATTGTAAATACGAGAAAAATATGAGTTTTATAAATTATTTAGAGTTTTTTCTCTTTTTTCTTTTACTACCATCTAGTATTTCGTTACTATCACAATAAAAATTCTATAAGTATTTTTATACTTATAATACCTTTACTCCGAAAGTTCATTGGCATGTGAGTTTTTTTTAGCTTTGTTGTTGCATAAACTACCACTGGGAAAAATAAGAAAAACAAAATCATCATTTAAAATAATTTTTCACGAGTTTGATTTCGGTTTGATACTCTTAAACATGAAAAAAAAATTTAACCAAGAAAAAATATGAAGATGGAAAATAATAAATTACGTGTTTAATGATTAAAAAAAAAAAAAATCATTCAAACACGATTCGTGAACCTTTCAAAACATATTTAAGAGATTTTAAATTTGTTTGAAAGACAAGCAAAAAAGAAATGGAGTTTTAGGACAAACCCACGCATTTTGTATCTGTAATAATAATAGGCTTAGCGAACCCGAAGGTTCGATGCCGATACCACCAAATTCTGCCTACACAGACTCGTCCAATGTTCACCAATGAAGCCCAAGCTCCTGAGATCAGCCTTAACGCAATCCTCCCATCTACGCTTCGGCCTACCTTTCGGACGCCTACCAGACGGATCAGCAAATACCAACTTTCTCGGAATCCGCTCGTCATCGAGCCCAACAACTTTACTCGCCCATTTGAGTCACCGCGATACAATCAGCTCAATTATATTCACAGGATACAAGTTCCGCAATTCCGCGTTGTGCAACCTTCTAAACTCCCCAGTGGCCTCATCTCTCTTCGGACCAAATATTTTACGCAATACCTTATTTTCGAAGACCTTAAGCCGTTGTTCATCTTTCAAAGTAAGCGGCCACGTTTCACATCCGTAAGGAACCGTTGGAAGAATAATAGTTTTATAAATTCTAACCTTTAAGTTTTTAGATAGAAGCCGCGAACTAAGTAACTTAGCAACTGAATAATAACACGCATTTCCCACCTTTAACCGGGACTTTATTTCTTCCTGGATTTCATTTTTTCTAGTCATAATTGAACCTAAATACTTGAATTTCTCTACGTGCTCAAAAGTATGCCCTGATACATCAATATCACCAAAATCGCCACCGTTTCTGCTACTAATCAAAAATAAAAATAATAAAGAAATGAATTATATTTTAATTCATTCGCTAATTTAATTCCAAAAGCTTTATTTTATTTATTTTGTGATTAGGGTAATATGGATACAAAGCCATTTTAAGTGAGTTTCGTGGCTGAAAACATGTGTTGGGAAAAACTTTCTAATTCATGTATTTTTGTATACATCAAATCAAAACATGAATTGACAGTAAGATAAAGGTATGCTTTATACTTTTTGTAACCCACAACTCATTACATAAAAAGTCGGGAAAGTGGTTAAAACAATTTCTGAAATTGAATAAAAAACGAGATTTTTAACGGGTTAAAAGTATATAAAAGAAAAGAGACTCACCTTCGATTTTTTTTTTAATAGCTTCGTCATAGTCCTACTTCCTGTAAATAATTTGATGCTGACAAGAATATACTCCTTTTTGTATATAGATTTGCAAAAGTGGTTAAAATTCGTTTTTCACCAAATTTACTCGGAAATATCTTAAAAGGGACTGAGTTAAAAATTATGAAACTAATACAGATTAAACATTTATACGATAGATTATAAGTGAAATATATTAATATAATTAGTAAGAAGAATTAATTTAAACATGATTCGTGCCTCTTTTAAAACATATTAAAGAGACTTTGAATTTGTTTGAAAGACAAGCAAAAAAAGAAACGTGTTATAGAACAAGCTTAATTATTTTTTTTTACAATTGGGTTAATTTGGATAAAACCTTTTAGTGAATAACGGACGGCTATAAGAGCATGTTTTTGGGTATATCTCAATTTCTTAATGTGGACAGTAAAAAGAAAAATCAAAAAACAAAATATAAAATGCAATTAATTTTCTAACGAAAACGTTAGTATTTGCTATGGGTCATTATTATTTTTTTAATGCTATTTACAACACTCTAAATACACCTATAAACCGTAAAGTATTTTTTGGGGGTTAAAAATAGTAAACAAAAATTATGGTAAGAGTAATATGTGTTCAAAAATTCAATGAGTTGTTTATATAAACATCAAAGAACTATTGACTACAATAAAGTAAGAAAATTCTTTTAACTCTATATTTGGAGAATCACACGTCCCTATTATTTGAAATAGTACTAGGTAGAAAAGGTAGGCAATATCAAAAGACTATAAAACCCGAGGTTGTCCGGATTTTTTTTTCTTTTCTTTTTTTTGGCAGGGATTGAGGCTGCGTGACAAAGGGAATGGGATATTGATGAGGAAGCAGTCAACCAATATGGCCTTAGTAAATCATTTCCTTTATATACCTCGTCCGGGAAACATTAAAAAATGGCTTTATTGCCCACAGTCCTTCAAGAATCCTCGACTCCGTGTTATCTTCGTTTCTTGAAATTAATAGAAAACGGAAAGGAAAGGTAATTAAATATAAGTTATTAAAATATAAATAAATTTCAAAAAATAAAAAAAAATAAAAAAAAGTCTCCTTCTGTTAAGAAAATGTTACAAATTATTACACAATGTTTTATTATTTTCAAATAAAAATATTAGGGTGTAACAGTTTATAAAGCTTTTGATAGGCAATTGAGTAATTTTTTATATTTATTCACTAGGAGAAACGGATTTTATTTTTATATTACACCTGTTTGTTTTGATATAATTTTATGATTAAGTTTATTATATTTTTATTATATATAATATTTAATAATACTATAGGATTTTAAGAAAAGTAATATTTGATGTTATTATCAAAATTTAATTTGTTTAAATCTAGAGCGGGCAACACACAACTTCCACGTATCTTGGTCGGTAAAATTAATTGCCTAAATAAACTTAAAGTTATAGTATAATTTGTTTTCAAAGTGTTTTTCAGTTTCGTTGGAAACATATGATGTAGATTAAATGATATAACAATACTAAATTGTTACGTATAATAATCAGTACTAAGTTTATGCCCCTTTCGTCACTTTACATAACCTTTTACAAGTTTTTTGCTAAAATATTTTGCTTTTCAACGGTATATTATACATCTATTTTACTATTCTTATGTTAAAAAATATATATTTATTATATTAAAATATATCTTTGCTCTTTCTCCATCAACCATAAAAAGATGATATGTTTAATTCTTTCGAAACTACAAAAGTAAAGGTACTTTAAATAAAGACTTTTTTTTTAAATTTATTTATAGTAATTTACAACTGTATTAAATAACACAATAAGTAAATATAAGGAATGAAAAAAAAGTCATGAAAATATCTTGAGAAAGAACTTGAGGTAGCACTTCACTTACTATTTTAACTCAGTAGGTCCCGAGGCCACCTTCTTTTCAGTCTACTTGGAGGGTTTTCAGCGATATCTAAGGAAGATAAATTACGGACAAGTGGGTTTGTATGGGCAGGGAGTTTAGAATGAAAAGAAGAGTATCTATCACGGGCTATGTCTGCAACAAATGGGATGTTAAGGTCATTATGAAGGAGTTGATTTGTAACAAAATAAGGGGCATTTTGCGAAGGATTTTGGATTGTAAGGACTGGATGAGGGAGGAATTAGATGGTTTCGTAGAGCCCGAAAGCTTGTTCCATATGTCCAAATAGGTCTGATAATAGTGATGTAAATGAGTCTTTTGTAATATACTGGAAGTTTTGAACGTTAATCTAGTAAGTGTTGTAGTAATCAATATCTTCGAGCAGTTTCTTGTCGTTTCAGTCTTGTGTGAGGTAAATAAAGACAATTTAAAATATCGCCATTCAAGACATGTCAGACTATTTTAATCAGAATGAAACCTACTTTATATTAAAGAACACTAAATTTTACATCGGTATTGCGAGTTTAATCAAAATCGTTAGAGCCATTTTTAAGAAAATCGTTTAAAGGAGCAAAAAGCTCTCCTGGTTCGGGGATTTTGATAAGAAAGGTTGCTGCAACATCTCGGGGGTATAGTTACCTTAAATATGAAATCTTTGTTTCGTACAACTTTTCGTTTTTGTGCTACACTTACTACACCCACACAGACCTTTTTGCAGGACTTGCTAATTTGGACTTGGGGGATCCTAAAACGTGTATTTCTGGTAAAATATCTAATTAAAAATATTTTCACGATCGTAATACTTTAGGTTACTATATATTTCATATATTATAAGTAAGTGAATGTAAAATTTATGTCTTCCGCTTCTCCTGCCACTTTCGTGAACTCTCACAAGACCTCGCTCTCAGTATATAGTGAGGCGTTAAGACGTGGCATTGTGACATACAGTAAAAGACAACCATGCATTTTTATAAAGCACATTATTGCATTTTAGCGATTAACCTAACAGCTGGTGGTACCTTATTAATTTATGTTTCAATATTGTTGTTTATTGTTTATTCGTTTAACGTCACTTTTATGCAACTATGGCTAATCGGACGATGCTACAGTGGGAGTCCTAAATTTTGCCTATCCAGGTTTTATCAGGATAGGGATCTTTAACGAGTACCTGACATCGCACAGGCTCGGGACCACCTTTTAACGTCCCCTCCGAAGGACGGCGTATCTAAGGATTTTTTACTCCCATTAAAAAATCCTAGGACCACCTGCGGGTTTGAACCCGTGACCTTTGGCATGGGAGGCTGTTACGCTAGCCACCCAGCTACAAGTGATTCCCAATATAATTAATATAATATGTTTGTTTGTTTATTTATTTAACGTCACTTTATGCTACTGTGGATAATCCTAAGATGCTACAATGGAAGTCCTAAATTTTGCCATTCCAGGTTCAATTAGGATAGGGATCTTTAACGAGTACCTGACATCGCACAGGCTCGGGACCTTTTAATGTCCGAAGAACGTCATGACTAAGGATTTTTTTCTCCCATTAAGAAATCCTAGGTCTACCTGCGGGTTTGAACCTGTGACCTTGGGCATAAGAGGCTGTTATTCTAGCCACCCTGCTGCAGGTGATCCCATAATATAATATGCAAAGACCGGTTTTCCATTTATATCAAGAATATTAGCCCTTTAAAACACAATGAATCCTTTTACTGTGAATGCAAAACTTCTCTCGAAGAGCTTTAGAACTTTCTCCCAGTCTACTTCGTTCTGAAGGATTCCTTATTGGCTTTTCCACTTCTAATCAGGGAAATAATCTTATTCCGATCCTAATCCTTTCCTTCAGATTTGATTGCCAGCCTGGGTCTTTCTTGATAGACCTAATCAATCCATCCATCAGGAGCTGTTGCCCGCGAATCCATTCCTACAGACATCACTTTAATGCGATAATATCTTTAGTATGCGTACCTGGAATTCGTTCTTAAGAAAATGATGCTTCATAACTATATTTATCGAAATGCACAACATTTCTGATTTTCATGATTTTTTTTTTAGCAGTTATTCTTGATTAAAACAAAGTAGATAAAATATTTTTCTGGCTAATTCTTTTAGTGTTGGAGCCGTTTTAAGTCAGATTCTAATTTTTGTAATTTTGTAGATATCAAATCAAAACATAAATTGAAAGCAAGATAAGGGTATGCTTTATATTTTTGTTCCACAACTCGTAATTTAAAAATCGGGTGCGCGCAACAAACGACATTCACCTACCTCAACTATTTATATCAATTTAAGAATTGTTAAACAAATTTAAAAACAAAAATAAATTCTTAAGGAATTGTTTACTTTGGATTTTAATAGAAACATGTATTTTCTTAAATAATCTAATATATTATTGCCTAGTACAATCAGTTTGTTTTATTGGCTTTTCATTACTCTCCGTTAACTTTTACAATAGTATGTATAAGATTATATTTTTTCTAAAATCTTTACCATGACAACGTTATATTATACGTGTATATCACTGTTTTTAAGTTCATAAATAAAAATTTGCATTAAAAAAATTGCAGGTTTCTCGTTTATTGGATATCGAACTCGTTAAACTAATATATTTACCTGTTTTTTTAGAAATGCTAATCATACGATATGGTCAATTTCATAAACATTACAAAATTAAAGGTACTTTATGGGAAGAAATTTTGAAATATCGGCATTTAAGCCCTGTCAGAATATTTCGATCAGAATGAAACCTACAGAGTATTAAAGCCCGTCTAATTTTACATCTATCAAGTTTAATCAAAAACGTTAGAACCGTTTTTGAGAAAATCATAAATAGGTGCAAAATGCATAGTAAAAAGTGGCTATTTTGGTAAGCTGATTTTGATGAAAAAGTTACTGTAGCATCTCGGGCGTATAGTTGTCTTAAATATGAAATTTCAGTTTCATAGGAATTTTCGTTTTTGCACTGGACTTAACAAACACACACACACACGGACACAAACACTGACACCATATGGAATTAAGCTTTGGGACTCTACTAAACCATGTAATGTATTTGAATTCAATCTGTACAATATAAGATCCTTCGCAAAATCCTAAATGCTCCTTTTTCGTCACAAATCAAATCATCCATAATGACCATATCTTTATTATTATTTTTTATAATAATCCACATTTTGGTTTCAGTCTATGCTCTTTTTTTTATGTACATATTTCTTAAAAACGTGAAGATTATTTTTTCGTCACAAGTATAATATGGTCAAATTCATTATCTTAAATAAATAATGGATCCTTTCCAATCGTTTTATCCCTTCTACTAATTAATTTTTGAACAATTGCATTGGATAAGGCCTCAAAGAGAAGATCTCTAGAGCCCTGAAGGGATCCCAGGACATGGATCCCCTATTGAAGGGATTAAGAAGTAATAGTTCAAAGGTCCTTGTTATATCTGCCCCGGTGGATACCAACGGCTGTCCCTTCCGAATTAAATCATGGCCCTTTATCAAAAAAAAATTTTAAAGGCCCAGATTGGAAAGGTAAATAGCCTTGATAAGAAAACTGAAATATTTTCATAAAAAAATAAAAAAAAAGATTTATTTAATTTTTTTTTTCTTTTGGATCCAAAGGAATATCGGTAATTACCGCTATATGTGTAGAATTGTGTACGTATTCATTAAGCTGTAACCAGAAAAGAGATAATTATACGCTGTTATTTTTAGACTATTTCCTCTGACCATTTTGTAAGTCTAAAAAATACCGACTACGTGCTCGTTCTTTAAAGTCGAAAGTTGTATTTAACTGAAATTTCATATTTTTGAAACATATATTTCTGTAATGTTACAGCAACTTTTTTACCGAAATCGGCTAACCAGAAGGGCTACTTTATACCATATAGTTTGCACTTTTTTACGATATTCTCCAAAACGACTCAAACGATTTAGATTAGACTCAATATATCGATATAGACTTTTATGTGCTTTAATATGATGTAGGTTTAAATCTGATTCAAAAAGTCATATATGGCTTAAATGCTGATATTTCAATTTTTTTCTTCTAAAGAACCTTTTTATTTTGTATATTTGAGAAAAAAATCTGCAACATCTTGTTAGCATTGATAAAAAACGAGTATGTTTAATAAGATAAACCAATGCGATACCCAACGAAAGGAGAAAGGAGCAAAAATATTTGTTCATGAAATCTGGTGTTTTTGAACAAACGCCTTTTGTATTTAATATTAAAACATTCTTATAATGAATTTAGTTCCCTCAGTATGCTCAGTACATGCTCTGATGTGGGCAACACACGATTTTCACTTGCTTCAACTGCTAAACTTAATTTAAAAACTATTAAATATACCTAAATTTGAAAAGTATTTTAGTCAATTTAAAACGTGTATTCATTTTCCTTTGAAACATATCATTTAGATTAAATAATAAAACTATATTAAATTGCGAATCAGTAATAAGTTTATTCTCTATTCGTCACTTTGTAAGGTAATATCTGTTACAACTTTAGATATAAGATAATCATTTATTCTAAAATCTTTCCGTTTCCAACGGTATATTATACGTCTATACTACTGTTCGAAAATTAGAAAAACAAAAATTACAAAAAAATAGTTTTACTCTTTTGACCTTAGGTTGGTCATCAAATATGTCCAACTTCTATATTTAGCCGTTGTTTATCAATGTCATTCACTTCCCAATACGTTTGGTCACCGGGGAAGTTAGACCATTACCTCCGTAAGGAGAGGCCTGTAGGGATAATATTTTGAAAATATCGTTATCAATCAAGGAAAATTAATTATATAGTTTTTTTTTTCATTTATCAAGTATATAAATTATTATTATTTTTCATTTAGCATTATATATATTTTTTTCAATTATATTAGAACTAAAAAGTAAATATTATAATTTAAATGTTATCCTAGCAATAAAGGCTTTATTCATTCATTCATTAATTCATATCAATGTCATTAGGATAGTATGGTTAATTTTTTGGAATGTACAAAATTAAAGGTAATTTACAGGAAGAAAATTTAAAATATAGGCTTTGAGCCCTGTCAGACTATTTCTATCAGAATGAACCCTACATGGTATTAAAGCCCATTAAATTTTATATCAATATAGCGATTTTGAGCCAAATCGCTAGAGCGGTATTTGAGAAAATCGTAACAAGGTGTAAAATGCATGTTATAAAGTGGCTCTTTTGGTAAGCAGATTTTGATGAAAAATTTGCAGTAACATCTAAGGCGTTAATTTGTCTTAAATATAAAATTTCAGCTTTATAGGACTTTTCGTTTTCGCACTGGCATTACAATACAGACCTTTTTTTGGGACTTGGTCATTTAGACTCATTGGGCCCTAAAACGTGTATTTCCGTTGAAAACTGGAATTCGAAAATTTTAACGATCACAATACTTTCCCTCACTATATATTTCATATATATCTAAGTAAGAGTAAAATTCATTAAGAATATGAAATATTTCAATCGGTATTCCAACATTTATATAATATATATTATATTAATAATAGTTTCCTGGAAATCTTATTTCTCATTCCATTCTAACATAAAACGAGATTAAAATTTCGGTAGATAATTAAGATAGTATAGGAGACGATTACTGTGTGCGATGGCCCTAGAGATTACTTGATCAATAGGAAGCAATAAGAGCTAAGCATTATACACGAGGTATACTCAGCCCTACTAATCCACACACCGGGCAGAGCACTAATACTTGGGTCCAATCCCCGGCTAACTGAGTACTCGGATCGATGCTCAGGTGGAGTATTATTTAACAGGACTATCGTGGATTAACCAATAAATTAGATGATAATAATAAATAATTTTGATTCTGTTTACCAGATATAATCAATAATAAGTGAGAATACAAACAATACGATATATCTTACACTCTCTTATACCTCCTTTATTGCTTACTATTGATTTTTTAAAACACTAAATAATACTGTGAAGTGAGAATAGTTGAATGTGTGTATATAGGGAAAAAGTTAGTTGAGGGTGCAGTCAAGTGAACACACAATAAAGCATAAACTTGCCGACCTTTTGGCCTTAATTATCCCCAGGGATATAAAAAAGAAAATATAACAATTAGTAGTAGAATACAATATATAAAGATGATAAGTAGAATAATTTATACTGATAATTAAAAACAAAATGAAAAACAGTAGTTATCGCAATTGAAAAATATCATAATAATTAGAAACAATAGTGGCAAAAGAAATTTAATAAAAGGTGAATAATTAGATAATAGAAAATTAAAAATTTTAAAATACCAACTTTTATATGAAAAATTGTAAAACATTAAGAAGTTAATAAAATTGGTATTTTAAAATGTTCTATTATCTAATTATTCACCTTTTATAAAATTACTTTTGCCCCTATTGTTTCTAATTATTATTATATTTGTCAATTGTTATAACTACTATTTCACTTTTTATTATCAGTATAATTTATTTTACTTATCATCTTTATATATTTTATTCTACTACTGGTTGTTATCTTTTTTTTTTTTTAGCCCTAGCATTATTAAATTAAGTTTATGCATAATTGTGTGTTCATTTGACTGCACCCTCAACTAACTTCTCACACACTAAATAATATTGTTTTTGTGAAAAATTGAATTGTTGTTTAAAGATCTCTATTTAATAAAGTTGCTAAGTGTGAACAAGTAGAATTAATGAAGGCCATCCAGGATTAGTATATAACATAGAAGAATAAATAATTATTGTTATGCATTGATTGTTTGTTTATTTATTAAACGTCACTTTATGCTGCTATGACTAATCGGACGATCCTACAGTGGGTGTCCTAAATTTTGCCTATCCAGGTTTTATGAGGATAGGGATCTTTAACGAGTACCTGACATCGCACAGGCTCGGGACCATCTTTTAACGTCCCCTCCGAGGGACGGCATAACTAAGGATTTTTTACTCCCATTAAAAATCCTAGGACCACCTGCGGGTTCGAACCCGTGATCTTTGGCATATGAGGCTGTTATGGTAGCCATCCAGCTACAAGTGATCCCAATTATGCATTAGTTATGCATTGAGAATACTTCATCTGTATAAGAAATTAATTCAAGCAAATCTTGGTGCATAGATCGGAAACAGGGGCTCTAAGTAAAAGAACTGAGCCTACTAATCTTTGAGAAAAAAATACTTCCATGAGTTTACCTCAATGGAAATTGGAGAAGAGGGAACAATAACGAAATTTATTCATGTTTTTGAGGATAATAATGTCGTTATGACTTTGAAGCTTGGTAAACTGCGATGGTGTTTGGCTGGTTATGTGGACGGCAAAAATGGAGGACGAAGCAATCTCTAAGGCTGTCTACGAACAAGTCCACGGCATCAGAAGAGAGGGAGAACAAAACTTAGATCGTCGAATGGTGTGGCGGCAGATGCAAGGCATATCCTGGGAGTAAGAAACCTAATGACGGCTGCACCAAACAGAAATTAATGAAGAAAGCTAGTAGAGGAGTCCAGAACTCGTCACCGAGTTGTAGTGCAAGAAGCCTGACGATGATGATTAATGAGAATACATCATTAAAATACCTTAATTATTTCTATAATCTATCCTTGTATGCCACCAGATAAGTTAGTAGATTGGTAAACATAGTACCTTTGAGAAAATATTTAATCAGATACAAATAAAATATTGACGTCAAATATATAGTAAATCCAATTTAAAGTATCCAAATGTCAAAGGAAAATCCACTAAATTATTTAGGTATCATATAAACTCTTCTATAGATTTTAATTTAACTAAGGAAAAATTCAATACATTCTAATGTTTAAAAAGACAATAGCAAAAAAAAATCATAAGGAAATTTTTAGCAGTCCAATTATAATTTGTTAAATGTTAAATAAATATACTAAATTAAATTAGTATTATTGAAACTTGTGAAGTCCATAGTTAATTTTCTCTCTGCAATTTCTAGCTTTGAGTGGCTGGAACCAACGCCTCACAGTCCTTCCACAGTTGCTTCATTTGTTGGAGTGTTTTTCCTTTTTTTTCCCTCTAACTCTCCTGATATAACGCAAGGATAAAATCTCTTGACCTTTTGTATGGCCTTTGGCCAGTAGTTTGGGCTTCCATCACTTTTGTGAGTTCATTGTCCACACATATTCCAAAAATTTGGATAAATCACTTAATATCTCGTTTCCCTAAGGCCATTTACATATTTTTTAAGTTCATGCATTGCAAAGCTATTTCGATCCCTAGTTTTACCAGTAGTAGTGCTTAAGTAATTTATTTGAATTCCTGTTATTCTGTTTTTATAACCTATAATAATTATAAAATAAACGATATTTATGAATGAGCAGGAAGTTGAAATAATAATTAATAAAATGGTTCCTTCCTCATATTCGTAAGGCCAAATTCATTTATATAACTCTTAGGGACATATATGATCATTTCTTTTCATTTTTGTTACTTCTTCACTGGCACTTCAGCAAAGCTAATTCGTAACTTTTCTACTCATCCCACCTCCCACCTATCTAAGGCCATACCTTACACACAATTCTTACACATTTTATGTACGAGTATTCCACAAATAATAAAATTAAAATAGAGGGTCCTTCTTTCTTATAGCTGAGAATAATAGCCAAATCTTTTCTATAATACATATATATTTATTTTTTATAAAACCGATCCATTTTAAAGAAAAAAAATCAGAACTTTCTCTTCTGATTCATCATAATCATTCCATGCTGTTGCTGGAAAATCTCTTGTTCTTCGTATCGGTCTCACCCCCATACTTTTTATTGGGTTTCTGTTGTGGTCCATAAGGCAGACAAGGCTATAACACTTTAGTTGTCTGTTCTCCAGAGGTTCCGCCAATGGGCCTACGTTCACTCTACTCTAATCCTCTAATACCAGACACAATATTACTGTATATTCCGATTTTTCAGGGAAACTTTATTTCAGCGCCAGTAACACAAATTCGCCATTGTCCATACATAATCCACCTCTCAACTACATATAGAATGTAGGATTGAACAGGCGGAGCTTCGCACCAGTCTATTTTTCCGATAAGAGGATTACGTTATCCTTTGTAGTAGAAGGAATTAGCCAAATAATGAAGGAATTATGGCTTACAAAAGGTGGAATAGTTTTGATTTTCTTCGAAAAATACGAGTTTTCACACCTTTTTTTCAATTTTTCCTCAATACGTCGCTTCCTGTGCATTTTATGTATAACACTGTTATTTGAAATTTCAAAGACAATAAAATTTCCTACAGGTTTTATATTTGTGTATTAAATTAATTGAAACAACTTTTAAGTTGCGGAGCCGTAGAAATCCGACAAAATGTGTAATAACGCGAAAATTCATTTATGTCTGTGATATTTATTCAGTAATTTATTCAAATCGATCTACAAGAAAAGCTAATTTTTTTTACAATTTTTCCCAAAACAGCTCGAACGTCAGAAATCTGTGGTGAGCAGTTTCTTCAAGAAGGCAGAAAACGCATAAGGTCTGCGAGCCAGATAACTAGGATTTTCACGGAGGGGTTGTGAGGAGGGAGGGGGCAGTGCATCGCTATATATTAAAATTAACCCCTGTTCTATCAAAAATTTTCCTTTTCTTGAGCTAACTTTACTGGGCTAAATTACTTTTAGAAATGCAGAGGTTAATTTCATTAATCTTGCATTTCGCTTAATTTTAAACACACTACTTTGAGACTTCAAGCTAATTTATTGGTAAATAAATTATTATTTGTAGCCAACTCGTATAATAGGCCACATCTGAAAGGATTCATTGCGCTTCAGTAAAAGATCACTTCGAAGGAATTTCCCTTTCCACATTTTCCCAGAAATGTAATCTCATTAGGAAGGTTTGTTATTTTTTCTGTGCTGTGCCAAACAAAGAGCCTGTCAGGTAATATGTTCGTCTTCAAAGAGATCACATTTTCAACATAGTATTTCCTTTTGGTTCTTTGCTTACTCCTAATTTCATTTTGTTCTCAGATTCACATAAGCATGCCTTTTTTAACTCATTTGTTATTTTTGCTTACTCTATCGTCGACTTTGAATCGAGAAGAACAGGTTTGATTTAAAGACTATTTACATAACTCTTTACAATGATTACCCAATTCGTCATCATATTTTGGCTGACAAATGTTAACGATTTGTGAGTAATACAAATTATATTAAACCACTTTTTTCTAATATGTAATTTTTCCAATTCTAATATGTAATTATTTTTTTAAATTATGAATAAGTATGTAATTGCTATCTTTATCAAAATTTCACATACATACTTATGTGTGTGTGGTGTATACAGATTGACGTGAAATGAAATGAAAAAAGTTATTTTATTCCGTGACGAGTAGTCCCCCAAGAATAACAAGACAAGTACAATATACATAATAATTGTCTGGTCGTTTAAGACTTCTGATAAACAATGAAAGATTTTATGACAATGAATAGTTATCATCTATAGCTTTTAAATATTACCTATGTTGGGAAGATTGATACTTTAGGAGATAGAGAAATAGTTGGTGTTTAAAAGTTGATAATGATAAGGAATTACGAATGGATACAGGCAAGGAATTCCAAAATGGGGTAGAACGAATAATAAAGGATTTTTTGAAGGAAGCAGATCTGTGAGAAGATATATACAAGTTTATAGGTTGGGGTCTAGTGTTTACTGAATGGACAGAGGAACAAGTGGTAAGCATATCAAGAATATAAGGAGTTTTTTTTTTTTATTGAAAAATCGGAAGAGACAGACACGAAGGAGGTACTGTCGACAGAAAGAGGGATAGAGCCAATTCAACTCGGCATACCTTCTAAAAACATGGGAGTGTCTGGGGATTCCACATGTGAATCTAATGAAACAATTCATAAGTCTAATAACGTGCTGTCTATAATAATAATTATATTACTACGGTATGTGGTATAGTGAATAGAACAGTAGTCAAGTGTTCCCTGGGTCCTGGGTTCGATTTCCGGCTGTGACAGAATATTTGTATTATATTTTTCAACGTAGTGGGGAGGCGACCTTAGATTATGGAGACTCTCCTGAGGCAGACCCAGCCTCCATAAAGTGGGTACTCAAAAAAAGAGAAAAACGACCGTTGGCCTAGAAATAGTGCAAATCTCTACATGTACTGTCCCCAAGACCCTTCATGGGTTGTAGAGGTACGGGTTTCTCTCTTTTTTTTTAATAGGGACAAACAAGGAAAAATAATAATAATGAAAAAAATATTAATTTGTTTCTTTTTGTATACAGTCACGCCACCATGAGGCCATAGTGCACCTGCAGATCACACCATATTCCTTGAATCTTATTCAGCAGTCCTATTAGCCTTTATATACCCTGTCCCTTCTCCCAGGGATCACTTCTTCAAGTCCTCGCAGTAATTACGGTACGAAATTTATGTCAGATCTAGTATAGCCATATTGTCATTATTGTCTTTTAAAGTGTTATTATCGATATTTTGTAACTTTTGAATAAATAAAATATTTTTTTTACAATAACGAGTACGAACACCAAAATTGGCGCCCAAAATCGGGACTGCATATTTTTATCGCAGTTTTAAGAACCGAGTTTCCGCAGATCCGAACTTTTTCCGCAAATCCAGAATTAGGACTACCGCCTAGGATTCCTCACCTGTGAAGACTCAAGATTTTGGCTTACCTACCGAGGACTACCAACTTCGAGATCTTCAGATTCTGGACGAGTTCACTCACCCCGAGCATCTCGCAACGCAGGCAAAGTCTCTTATCTGCACTCAACCTTGGCCGGACTTCACTGTCGTCAGGTATCCAGCTCAAGGACAGATCTTCACACCCCGTCGAAGATTATTTTGACAGCGTACTCAATTTTTGTAAGTTAATTTCCTTTACTATTGTAATTTTATGTCTGATGATTATTTAAATTCTTTAATCCTGCGAGTAAATAATTTAACATTAACTACAAATATGGCAAGCTTTCAAATTAAATCGGCAGACTACGATCATATCCCTAATTTTAATGGAAATCCACACAATCTGTTAAAATTCGTGACAGTTTGTAGACAAGTTTACCAAATCGTGTGTAAACCGGACAACTCGTTTAAGGAACTAAACGAACAAAGATTATTAAGTAAACTTTTAGCAAAACTTACGGATGAAGCTGATTATATAAATACAACGTGCGAATTTAGTCGTGTTGAAGAATTACTAAATTATCTCGAAAGAACCTTCAGAGACAGCCGCTCAATTGAACAATTATCGCATGAATTATTTAATAACAAAATACATCATAAGGAACACCCTCTTGATTTCCTTCAAAGAATTGATAAGATCCGCACTTTAATAATTTCTAAACATCGGATAGAAAACACACCAAATAGAGAAACAATTATTAGCGCATTAGAGAAAAGTATTCTTTATTTTTTTTACACTAACATGCCCCTTCACATAAGAACATATCTTATGACTAAAGCAGAAAAGTTAAGAACATTAGATGATTTGAGAAATTTAATTCAGAATGAGAACCATCTACTCTTCGATGACCTCATAAATTCGGGAAATATGAGAAGACCCGGAGAACATGATTACAAAAGAGGCTTCGACCATAAGAAAAAGTTCGATAAAAAACATCACAAACGATTTAATAATTGGCAAAATCCCAATAACCCGTATAACCCACATAATCAAAGGCAAGAGCATCAATATCGACAACAAGAACCTCCACAAGACTACCGGCAGAATAATAATAATAATAATTATTACCAACAATGGCCCCGTCAAGAACAACAAAGGTATTTCAACGGTTCAGGTCGATACCGGAATCAAAATTATAATAATAATAAGAAAGATTTTTTTTATTTATTTTTATTTATTTATTTAGGTCTCCCTGCCTTGCCATATGGCAATACGGGCGTCGGTAGCCATGACTGAGATGCTACCAGTAGTAATCTTGAGTTTCTGTTTTTCTTCTCTTCCCAGCTTTTTAATCTGGTCTCTCCTCGATGACTATCCCTTCAGCTCCTGCTTCTTCTCTCGGAGGTGATGAAAATCCAACTGTATCCATGAGAACAGTTAGCGCATTCGGGAATAAACCGAAACAGCCTAATTTCCAAATTCAGCAAGAAGACCCGAAAGACCAAGAAATCAGAGAATTAAGAGAGAAATTAGAAAAATTAGATCCAAATAATTCTTTTTTAGAGAAAGGCCCGCCAGACAATCAAAACACATAAAAGAAGAGAATAAAAGCCAACTGCCTTATGTTAAAGACCACGCGAATCGTAAATGGCTTATTGATACCGGATCTTGGAAGAATTATATAAGACCAGACATTGTACCACCAGATGTTGAAAGAGAAAAAGAAAATTTTACAATAAAAACAGCAACCGGAGAAGAACTTGGCACGGAATCTATTTCAGTTTATTGCAGAAATAATTTTCTTAAAAACCCCGAAAAAATAAAATTTTATCTATTTAATTTCAGTCCCAATTACGAAATACTACTAGGAAATGAGACAATGAGGGAAATGAAATTTAATATCGATTTCGAAACCAACAAAATAAAAACTCGCTATACAGAGTTTGATTTTATTATGGAAGACGAAGTTTTAAAATTAGTTTTGAAAGAAGGCGAAAATCAGATAAAAGTAGAACAAAATAAAAATCTATATTTTATTGACTATGAAGATGATAAGATTAAAATTAAACCTGGCATCTATGATCAAAATATAATAATCGACAGTAAAGTTAACGAAACCATATATTTACCTTTATACTATTTGCAAAAAGAAGAAGTAGAATTAACAGATTCTAATAAAAAAGGAAACCATGAAATAATAAAACAAATCCCCCAACTAATCAGAACCGACCATATACCTCCTCAAGAAAAATCAAATTTAATTAAATTATTATCGAAATATCCATCAGTATTTAAGACTGAAAATGATCCCCTTTCAGCCACTGATTTATTGGAGCATAAGATTAAAACAAAAACCGAAGACCCGATATATTCGAAAAATTACAGATATCCCCACCAATTCAAAGAAAATATTAAGGAAGAAATTAAAAAGATGTTAGAATCCAAAATAATAAGACCCAGCAATTCCCCTTACAATTCTCCCGTTTGGATTGTCCCGAAAAAGCCAGACGCATCAGGAAAAAGAAAAATACGAATGGTGATTGATTACAGGAAATTAAATCGAGAAACAACCCCGGATAAATTCCCCATTCCTAATATTGAAGACCTTTTAGGCAAATTAGGAAAAGCGACGATATTTACAGCAATGGACCTTTGCTCAGGCTTCCATCAAATAAAAGTCGAAGAAAGTTCTATCCCAAAAACAGCATTTTCTACAGATCAAGGCCACTTTGAATTCCTTCGCATGCCATTTGGACTCAGTAATGCCCCAGCAACGTTTCAAAGAGCCATGAATATCATTTTTTCAGATTCTATTAACGTTTTAGTCTATATGGACGATATTATAATTTTTTCTGAAAATTACAAAGATCATTGGAAACATTTAGAAGAAACTCTTAAAAAGTTAGAAAAACATAACTTAAAGATTCAGCTCGATAAGACAGAATTTTGCAAGAAAGAATTGTTATTCCTCGGACATATTATCAGCGAACGCGGCATAGAACCTAATCCAGAAAAGATAAAAGCAGTAAAAGATTTTAAACTCCCTAAAAATGAAAAAGAAATTAAAAGCTTTTTAGGATTAACTGGTTTCTATAGGAAAATGATACCAAATTACGCAAAGATAGCTTCCCCATTAACGAGATGTCTTCGAAAAGATCAAAAAGAAATCAAACCAGAGTTATATGAAAACGCTTTTGAGAAATTGAAACAACTTGTATGTAGTAGCCCCATTTTGCAAATTCCAGATTTCAATCAGGACTTTTTCTTAACAACTGACGCAAGTAATTTCGCCATTGGTGCAGTATTAGCACAGAAGAAAGATGGAAAAGAACTCCCTGTATGTTTTGCATCCAGAACACTTAATAAAGCAGAACAAAATTACTCAACAACGGAAAAGGAATGTTTAGCCATTATTTGGGCTTGCAATCATTTTCGACCCTACTTATACGGTAGAAAATTTTTCATATATTCAGATCACAAACCTTTAGAATATTTAAGAACGTGTAAAACACAGAACGCCAGATTAATTAGATGGAAATTATTGTTAGAAGATTTCGAATATGACATAAAATACATTGAAGGAAAGGCTAATAAAGTCGCCGATCATTTATCCCGTTACCCTATTGAAGAAAGGAAATTAAAAGAACCAGAATTTGATATTTTTCATACAGAAAATTCTCCTAATAACTATTCACAAGAAATCGTAGATTTATATACAAGAAATGGGAATAGAAGAAACCCAAGAAGAAGCTAACAATGAAAACTTAGAAGGAATTAATAATGATGAAAACATAGAAGAAAATAATAATGGTGAACACCAAGAAATAATTCAAGATGATATATCTTCTTTAGCAACGCAGCACTCCACAGAATCCTCCGATAACAGAATCTTAATAGTTGATGATAAATCTAGACCAGTAAATGTTGAGAAAAATCAAATAATAATAAAAAAGGGACACGCGAAAATTCAACGCGAAACAATATTCAATAATAAGCAAAGAACAACAATTGAATTTACTTGGCCTTATCATGAAAAAGATTTTGAAATAGAAGAAAAACTTTTAGAAATCTTAAGACCAAATATAACTTACGGCATATACTGCTCACCCATATCAGATTCTATAGAAAGTGAAAATAATTGGTATAATGCATTATTTAATAAAGTTGCATCACTCATTAGAGAAAAATTTCCCACAAATAGAATTAAAAGATATTATAAACTATTGCCAGATGTAAAGAACACGGAAGACCAGAAATTACTTATCCTTGATTATCATATCGCCAAGACATGCCACAGAGGTATAAATGAAACATATTTAGTTTTGAAAACCAAATTTTATTGGCCCAATATGAAAGATCATATCACAGAAATTATAAACAAATGTGACACATGTGGAAAAGGCAAATACGATAGAAGACCTATAAAACAAAAATTTAAAATTACTCCCACACCTGAGAAACCCTTTACAGATTTAATGATTGATACCTTACACATGAGTAATTATTACATTTATTTAATAGTAGATACTTTTTCCAAAAGAATATTTTCTTATTACGCAACGAGTTATAATGCCATAGAAAGCATGAAAGTATTGAAAAAATATTTAGCATATTTTCCAAAACCCCAAAAAATATCATGTGACAACGGAAGAGAATTCGACAATAACTTGTTTAAAGATTTTCTAAACTACTTAAATATTGAATTACATTATACTACCCCCAATCACCCTAACTCTCTTGGATTGCTTAATCGAGCAAGCTCTTCGTTATTAGAAATTTTAAGACTTATAAACATAGAAAACAAAGATGATAAAGAGGAAGATAAGTTAGAGCAAGCAACGACAGCATATAATAATTCCCTTAATCAAGATCTTAAAATGACCCCTAACGAAATAACTTTCGGTATCACTAATGAAACTTATAATGAATCCCCGGAAATAAAAGAATATCTTGTTCATGAGTACCATCGGAAAATGAAGCAGCTTTTCGAAATAACTAAGAAAGGTATAGAACAAAATAAAGAGAGAAAAATAGGCAAGTTAAATGAAAATAGAGAAGACATAGAAATCCCGGAAGATGTGTATATAAAGAGACAACAGAAAAAGAAAATAGATCCTAAATACGAAAAAGGAAAGTATGTTGATAAAAGATTTCAAAATAGAAATAAAGGTAGAAAGAAAAAACTCCACCCTGATCAAGTCAAACGACCGAAAAAGGTCACTAAGAAAAAGAAATCAAATAATAATAATAATAAACCTAGTACAAGTCAAAAAAACCCAGAAATAACTGATGAAGATATTGAGAATGTCATAAAAGAAATAGAAACGTCTAATGTTACAGGAGTCAGCCAAGATGACTTTGAGTTCGACGACGAATTGTTTCAAGTATCTTCTGATCGCAGCGCTTACGGTTCAGATACAGACCCTGCTAATACAAGATTTATCTGACGGACCAGGAGCATCCATCGTGCAAATTAATCCATCTTTTATAATTGAAGATTGGTACACATTTTTACATTATAAGAATCTTACAAATTTAACAAGAGAAATTCAAACCCTTAAGATTAGCATTGACGTATTAACAATTAGTAATGAATATAAAACTTTGCATAATATTATTGAACAAAAATATAACAAGATATTAGAAAAAATTAATCATATTGTAAATATAAATCGGAATAACCGATCAAAAAGAGGTTTAATTAACGGACTAGGCAATGCTATTAGTTGGCTCACCGGCAATATGGACGCCGATGACAAAGAAAAGTATGATAATATTTTAAATAAAATCGAGAGAAATATGTATCACATAGAGCATAATGAAAATGTTAGATTAGGATTAAATAAAGAATTAACATCTAAACTTAATAAAGAAATAATTGTTTTAAATAAATATAAGGATAGTATAGAAAAAATAAATAATTTTACAGATTTAGCTCTTACTAAGTTAATGTATCATGATTTATTAGCCGTATTAGATTTAGTAGAAAATCAATTAAATGATATAGAATTTTCCTTAGAACAATGTAAATTAGGAATTACCCATCCAAGCATATTAACGACTAGAGAACTAGAACAATTAAACATACCGTTCGGAGAACCAATCACAGAAAATGTAGAATTAAACTGGTTACTTAGCTCCACATTTTGTTCCCTATCAGATACAGGATTAATTTATTATTTTATTAAAATCCCTTTGAAATCATTGCCAAAAACAACTTATTATGCTATGTCATATCCAGTTACAAGGAATAATAAAGTCATTACTCTAAAGATTAAAGAACAACTAATCATTAGATTTAAAAATTCGTTTTACAATGGAAATTGTATTAAATTCAATAATCATCATTACTGTAAAGACATGATAGAGATTAAGGACAAATGTATTTTAGAATTATGTAAGAATATAGAATTAAATGATTGTAAAGCTGTAGAAATAAGAACAAACCCTATAATCAAACTTATACCCACATTACACCAATATTTAACCTTTAATATTAGCAATGTAACAACTAGTGTAACAAACACACAAATGTATCATCTACCATCTACTAGCCTCCTTAATCTTAATGAAAAAGAGAAATTTGTAAATATAAATGTACCACTTTCTTATGTTGACAATGTAAATATTCCTTTTATTTCCTATCATTCTGTTAATAATAAAACTATTGTATCAACAAATTTTACTTTTGAGGAATTACAACAAATAGACTTAAGTAATATAGAAATAGAAGAATTAGAACCTTATGATATAACTGTATCCCAATTTATTTCTTATATATTTTATGTAATATGTTTATATCTTTTATGCTATAATCTTTATCGTCAGTATTGTAAACTGGAATTACTGTGTTCTAATCCTTCAAATGATAATCCAAGTACCCATCCTCAACCACCTGAATGTTTTGATGGCAGAGCCAGAGCTTGGTTTCAATATTTACAGAATAGACAAACCGTCCCAAATCCTTAAATTTAGAGTTCAGTGGGCTTCACTCTCATAAGGACGGAGGAGTCACGCCACCATGAGGCCATAGTGCACCTGCAGATCACACCATATTCCTTGAATCTTATTCAGCAGTCCTATTAGCCTTTATATACCCTGTCCCTTCTCCCAGGGATCACTTCTTCAAGTCCTCGCAGTAATTACGGTACGAAATTTATGTCAGATCTAGTATAGCCATATTGTCATTATTGTCTTTTAAAGTGTTATTATCGATATTTTGTAACTTTTGAATAAATAAAATATTTTTTTTACAATAACGAGTACGAACACCAAAATTTACTACAATTTAGTACATTAAAAATATTCCTATGAGGAAAAATAAGTATGCTGTATGCTGGAAAGCATAGCTTGTTTAATAAAGTGTATCTTTCTCTATTATTTTGCAATAATTTTGTTTTACTTTCATTTTTGTAAATATATCGTTACTAAACTCTCTTGAAAATTCAATATTACTAAATAAATTGCTTAACAATGAAACTGTAATCTAATTTTTTCGGTTATTTCAGTTAAACCAATAATAAAAAACTTGTTGGTGGGAGATAATCAAAAGACCAATAGTTAAAATTTAATTTTTTTTATCATAGTTGACCTCGACAGAATATAAGTCACGCCACCATGAGGCCATAGTGCACCTGCAGATCACGCCATATTCCTTGAATCTTACTCAGCAGTCCTATTAGCCTTTATATACCCTGTCCCTTCTCCTCACAGGCACTTCTTCAAGTCCTCGCAGTAATTACGGTACGAAATTTATGTCAGATCTAGTATAGCCATATTGTCATTATTGTCTTTTAAAGTGTTATTATCGATATTTTGTAACTTTTGAATAAATAAAATATTTTTTTTACAATAACGAGTACGAACACCAAAATTGGCGCCCAAATAGGGACTGCATATTTTTATCGCAGTTTTAAGAACCGAGTTTCCGCAGATCCGAACTTTTTCCGCAAATCCAGAATTAGGACTACCGCCTAGGATTCCTCACCTGTGAAGACTCAAGATTTTGGCTTACCTACCGAGGACTACCAACTTCGAGATCTTCAGATTCTGGACGAGTTCACTCACCCCGAGCATCTCGCAACGCAGGCAAAGTCTCTTATCTGCACTCAACCTTGGCCGGACTTCACTGTCGTCAGGTATCCAGCTCAAGGACAGATCTTCACACCCCGTCGAAGATTATTTTGACAACGTACTCAATTTTTGTAAGTTAATTTCCTTTACTATTGTAATTTTATGTCTGATGATTATTTAAATTCTTTAATCCTGCGAGTAAATAATTTAACATTAACTACAAATATGGCAAGCTTTCAAATTAAATCGGCAGACTACGATCATATCCCTAATTTTAATGGAAATCCACACAATCTGTTAAAATTCGTGACAGTTTGTAGACAAGTTTACCAAATCGTGTGTAAACCGGACAACTCGTTTAAGGAACTAAACGAACAAAGATTATTAAGTAAACTTTTAGCAAAACTTACGGATGAAGCTGATTATATAAATACAACGTGCGAATTTAGTCGTGTTGAAGAATTACTAAATTATCTCGAAAGAACCTTCAGAGACAGCCGCTCAATTGAACAATTATCGCATGAATTATTTAATAACAAAATACATCATAAGGAACACCCTCTTGATTTCCTTCAAAGAATTGATAAGATCCGCACTTTAATAATTTCTAAACATCGGATAGAAAACACACCAAATAGAGAAACAATTATTAGCGCATTAGAGAAAAGTATTCTTTATTTTTTTTACACTAACATGCCCCTTCACATAAGAACATATCTTATGACTAAAGCAGAAAAGTTAAGAACATTAGATGATTTGAGAAATTTAATTCAGAATGAGAACCATCTACTCTTCGATGACCTCATAAATTCGGGAAATATGAGAAGACCCGGAGAACATGATTACAAAAGAGGCTTCGACCATAAGAAAAAGTTCGATAAAAAACATCACAAACGATTTAATAATTGGCCCCAATAACCCGTATAACCCACATAATCAAAGACAAGAGCATCAATATCGACAACAAGAACCTCCACAAGACTACCGGCAGAATAATAATAATAATAATAATTACCAACAATGGCCCCGTCAAGAACAACAAAGGTATTTCAACGGTTCAGGTCGATACCGGAATCAAAATTATAATAATAATAAGAAAGATGAAAATCCAACTGTATCCATGAGAACAGTTAGCGCATTCGGGAATAAACCGAAACAGCCTAATTTCCAAATTCAGCAAGAAGACCCGAAAGACCAAGAAATCAGAGAATTAAGAGAGAAATTAGAAAAATTAGATCCAAATAATTCTTTTTTAGAGAAAGGCCCGCCAGACAATCAAAACACATAAAAGAAGAGAATAAAAGCCAACTGCCTTATGTTAAAGACCACGCGAATCGTAAATGGCTTATTGATACCGGATCTTGGAAGAATTATATAAGACCAGACATTGTACCACCAGATGTTGAAAGAGAAAAAGAAAATTTTACAATAAAAACAGCAACCGGAGAAGAACTTGGCACGGAATCTATTTCAGTTTATTGCAGAAATAATTTTCTTAAAAACCCCGAAAAAATAAAATTTTATCTATTTAATTTCAGTCCCAATTACGAAATACTACTAGGAAATGAGACAATGAGGGAAATGAAATTTAATATCGATTTCGAAACCAACAAAATAAAAACTCGCTATACAGAGTTTGATTTTATTATGGAAGACGAAGTTTTAAAATTAGTTTTGAAAGAAGGCGAAAATCAGATAAAAGTAGAACAAAATAAAAATCTATATTTTATTGACTATGAAGATGATAAGATTAAAATTAAACCTGGCATCTATGATCAAAATATAATAATCGACAGTAAAGTTAACGAAACCATATATTTACCTTTATACTATTTGCAAAAAGAAGAAGTAGAATTAACAGATTCTAATAAAAAAGGAAACCATGAAATAATAAAACAAATCCCCCAACTAATCAGAACCGACCATATACCTCCTCAAGAAAAATCAAATTTAATTAAATTATTATCGAAATATCCATCAGTATTTAAGACTGAAAATGATCCCCTTTCAGCCACTGATTTATTGGAGCATAAGATTAAAACAAAAACCGAAGACCCGATATATTCGAAAAATTACAGATATCCCCACCAATTCAAAGAAAATATTAAGGAAGAAATTAAAAAGATGTTAGAATCCAAAATAATAAGACCCAGCAATTCCCCTTACAATTCTCCCGTTTGGATTGTCCCGAAAAAGCCAGACGCATCAGGAAAAAGAAAAATACGAATGGTGATTGATTACAGGAAATTAAATCGAGAAACAACCCCGGATAAATTCCCCATTCCTAATATTGAAGACCTTTTAGGCAAATTAGGAAAAGCGACGATATTTACAGCAATGGACCTTTGCTCAGGCTTCCATCAAATAAAAGTCGAAGAAAGTTCTATCCCAAAAACAGCATTTTCTACAGATCAAGGCCACTTTGAATTCCTTCGCATGCCATTTGGACTCAGTAATGCCCCAGCAACGTTTCAAAGAGCCATGAATATCATTTTTTCAGATTCTATTAACGTTTTAGTCTATATGGACGATATTATAATTTTTTCTGAAAATTACAAAGATCATTGGAAACATTTAGAAGAAACTCTTAAAAAGTTAGAAAAACATAACTTAAAGATTCAGCTCGATAAGACAGAATTTTGCAAGAAAGAATTGTTATTCCTCGGACATATTATCAGCGAACGCGGCATAGAACCTAATCCAGAAAAGATAAAAGCAGTAAAAGATTTTAAACTCCCTAAAAATGAAAAAGAAATTAAAAGCTTTTTAGGATTAACTGGTTTCTATAGGAAAATGATATCAAATTACGCAAAGATAGCTTCCCCATTAACGAGATGTCTTCGAAAAGATCAAAAAGAAATCAAACCAGAGTTATATGAAAACGCTTTTGAGAAATTGAAACAACTTGTATGTAGTAGCCCCATTTTGCAAATTCCAGATTTCAATCAGGACTTTTTCTTAACAACTGACGCAAGTAATTTCGCCATTGGTGCAGTATTAGCACAGAAGAAAGATGGAAAAGAACTCCCTGTATGTTTTGCATCCAGAACACTTAATAAAGCAGAACAAAATTACTCAACAACGGAAAAGGAATGTTTAGCCATTATTTGGGCTTGCAATCATTTTCGACCCTACTTATACGGTAGAAAATTTTTCATATATTCAGATCACAAACCTTTAGAATATTTAAGAACGTGTAAAACACAGAACGCCAGATTAATTAGATGGAAATTATTGTTAGAAGATTTCGAATATGACATAAAATACATTGAAGGAAAGGCTAATAAAGTCGCCGATCATTTATCCCGTTAACCTATTGAAGAAAGGAAATTAAAAGAACCAGAATTTGATATTTTTCATACAGAAAATTCTCCTAATAACTATTCACAAGAAATCGTAGATTTATTACAAGAAATGGGAATAGAAGAAACCCAAGAAGAAGCTAACAATGAAAACTTAGAAGGAATTAATAATGATGAAAACATAGAAGAAAATAATAATGGTGAACACCAAGAAATAATTCAAGATGATATATCTTCTTTAGCAACGCAGCACTCCACAGAATCCTCCGATAACAGAATCTTAATAGTTGATGATAAATCTAGACCAGTAAATGTTGAGAAAAATCAAATAATAATAAAAAAGGGACACGCGAAAATTCAACGCGAAACAATATTCAATAATAAGCAAAGAACAACAATTGAATTTACTTGGCCTTATCATGAAAAAGATTTTGAAATAGAAGAAAAACTTTTAGAAATCTTAAGACCAAATATAACTTACGGCATATACTGCTCACCCATATCAGATTCTATAGAAAGTGAAAATAATTGGTATAATGCATTATTTAATAAAGTTGCATCACTCATTAGAGAAAAATTTCCCACAAATAGAATTAAAAGATATTATAAACTATTGCCAGATGTAAAGAACACGGAAGACCAGAAATTACTTATCCTTGATTATCATATCGCCAAGACATGCCACAGAGGTATAAATGAAACATATTTAGTTTTGAAAACCAAATTTTATTGGCCCAATATGAAAGATCATATCACAGAAATTATAAACAAATGTGACACATGTGGAAAAGGCAAATACGATAGAAGACCTATAAAACAAAAATTTAAAATTACTCCCACACCTGAGAAACCCTTTACAGATTTAATGATTGATACCTTACACATGAGTAATTATTACATTTATTTAATAGTAGATACTTTTTCCAAAAGAATATTTTCTTATTACGCAACGAGTTATAATGCCATAGAAAGCATGAAAGTATTGAAAAAATATTTAGCATATTTTCCAAAACCCCAAAAAATATCATGTGACAACGGAAGAGAATTCGACAATAACTTGTTTAAAGATTTTCTAAACTACTTAAATATTGAATTACATTATACTACCCCCAATCACCCTAACTCTCTTGGATTGCTTAATCGAGCAAGCTCTTCGTTATTAGAAATTTTAAGACTTATAAACATAGAAAACAAAGATGATAAAGAGGAAGATAAGTTAGAGCAAGCAACGACAGCATATAATAATTCCCTTAATCAAGATCTTAAAATGACCCCTAACGAAATAACTTTCGGTATCACTAATGAAACTTATAATGAATCCCCGGAAATAAAAGAATATCTTGTTCATGAGTACCATCGGAAAATGAAGCAGCTTTTCGAAATAACTAAGAAAGGTATAGAACAAAATAAAGAGAGAAAAATAGGCAAGTTAAATGAAAATAGAGAAGACATAGAAATCCCGGAAGATGTGTATATAAAGAGACAACAGAAAAAGAAAATAGATCCTAAATACGAAAAAGGAAAGTATGTTGATAAAAGATTTCAAAATAGAAATAAAGGTAGAAAGAAAAAACTCCACCCTGATCAAGTCAAACGACCGAAAAAGGTCACTAAGAAAAAGAAATCAAATAATAATAATAATAAACCTAGTACAAGTCAAAAAAACCCAGAAATAACTGATGAAGATATTGAGAATGTCATAAAAGAAATAGAAACGTCTAATGTTACAGGAGTCAGCCAAGATGACTTTGAGTTCGACGACGAATTGTTTCAAGTATCTTCTGATCGCAGCGCTTACGGTTCAGATACAGACCCTGCTAATACAAGATTTATCTGACGGACCAGGAGCATCCATCGTGCAAATTAATCCATCTTTTATAATTGAAGATTGGTACACATTTTTACATTATAAGAATCTTACAAATTTAACAAGAGAAATTCAAACCCTTAAGATTAGCATTGACGTATTAACAATTAGTAATGAATATAAAACTTTGCATAATATTATTGAACAAAAATATAACAAGATATTAGAAAAAATTAATCATATTGTAAATATAAATCGGAATAACCGATCAAAAAGAGGTTTAATTAACGGACTAGGCAATGCTATTAGTTGGCTCACCGGCAATATGGACGCCGATGACAAAGAAAAGTATGATAATATTTTAAATAAAATCGAGAGAAATATGTATCACATAGAGCATAATGAAAATGTTAGATTAGGATTAAATAAAGAATTAACATCTAAACTTAATAAAGAAATAATTGTTTTAAATAAATATAAGGATAGTATAGAAAAAATAAATAATTTTACAGATTTAGCTCTTACTAAGTTAATGTATCATGATTTATTAGCCGTATTAGATTTAGTAGAAAATCAATTAAATGATATAGAATTTTCCTTAGAACAATGTAAATTAGGAATTACCCATCCAAGCATATTAACGACTAGAGAACTAGAACAATTAAACATACCGTTCGGAGAACCAATCACAGAAAATGTAGAATTAAACTGGTTACTTAGCTCCACATTTTGTTCCCTATCAGATACAGGATTAATTTATTATTTTATTAAAATCCCTTTGAAATCATTGCCAAAAACAACTTATTATGCTATGTCATATCCAGTTACAAGGAATAATAAAGTCATTACTCTAAAGATTAAAGAACAACTAATCATTAGATTTAAAAATTCGTTTTACAATGGAAATTGTATTAAATTCAATAATCATCATTACTGTAAAGACATGATAGAGATTAAGGACAAATGTATTTTAGAATTATGTAAGAATATAGAATTAAATGATTGTAAAGCTGTAGAAATAAGAACAAACCCTATAATCAAACTTATACCCACATTACACCAATATTTAACCTTTAATATTAGCAATGTAACAACTAGTGTAACAAACACACAAATGTATCATCTACCATCTACTAGCCTCCTTAATCTTAATGAAAAAGAGAAATTTGTAAATATAAATGTACCACTTTCTTATGTTGACAATGTAAATATTCCTTTTATTTCCTATCATTCTGTTAATAATAAAACTATTGTATCAACAAATTTTACTTTTGAGGAATTACAACAAATAGACTTAAGTAATATAGAAATAGAAGAATTAGAACCTTATGATATAACTGTATCCCAATTTATTTCTTATATATTTTATGTAATATGTTTATATCTTTTATGCTATAATCTTTATCGTCAGTATTGTAAACTGGAATTACTGTGTTCTAATCCTTCAAATGATAATCCAAGTACCCATCCTCAACCACCTGAATGTTTTGATGGCAGAGCCAGAGCTTGGTTTCAATATTTACAGAATAGACAAACCGTCCCAAATCCTTAAATTTAGAGTTCAGTGGGCTTCACTCTCATAAGGACGGAGGAGTCACGCCACCATGAGGCCATAGTGCACCTGCAGATCACACCATATTCCTTGAATCTTATTCAGCAGTCCTATTAGCCTTTATATACCCTGTCCCTTCTCCCAGGGATCACTTCTTCAAGTCCTCGCAGTAATTACGGTACGAAATTTATGTCAGATCTAGTATAGCCATATTGTCATTATTGTCTTTTAAAGTGTTATTATCGATATTTTGTAACTTTTGAATAAATAAAATATTTTTTTTACAATAACGAGTACGAACACCAAAATTTACTACAATTTAGTACATTAAAAATATTCCTATGAGGAAAAATAAGTATGCTGTATGCTGGAAAGCATAGCTTGTTTAATAAAGTGTATCTTTCTCTATTATTTTGCAATAATTTTGTTTTACTTTCATTTTTGTAAATATATCGTTACTAAACTCTCTTGAAAATTCAATATTACTAAATAAATTGCTTAACAATGAAACTGTAATCTAATTTTTTCGGTTATTTCAGTTAAACCAATAATAAAAAACTTGTTGGTGGGAGATAATCAAAAGACCAATAGTTAAAATTTAATTTTTTTTATCATAGTTGACCTCGACAGAATATAAGTCACGCCACCATGAGGCCATAGTGCACCTGCAGATCACGCCATATTCCTTGAATCTTACTCAGCAGTCCTATTAGCCTTTATATACCCTGTCCCTTCTCCTCACAGGCACTTCTTCAAGTCCTCGCAGTAATTACGGTACGAAATTTATGTCAGATCTAGTATAGCCATATTGTCATTATTGTCTTTTAAAGTGTTATTATCGATATTTTGTAACTTTTGAATAAATAAAATATTTTTTTTACAATAACGAGTACGAACACCAAAATTGGCGCCCAAATAGGGACTGCATATTTTTATCGCAGTTTTAAGAACCGAGTTTCCGCAGATCCGAACTTTTTCCGCAAATCCAGAATTAGGACTACCGCCTAGGATTCCTCACCTGTGAAGACTCAAGATTTTGGCTTACCTACCGAGGACTACCAACTTCGAGATCTTCAGATTCTGGACGAGTTCACTCACCCCGAGCATCTCGCAACGCAGGCAAAGTCTCTTATCTGCACTCAACCTTGGCCGGACTTCACTGTCGTCAGGTATCCAGCTCAAGGACAGATCTTCACACCCCGTCGAAGATTATTTTGACAACGTACTCAATTTTTGTAAGTTAATTTCCTTTACTATTGTAATTTTATGTCTGATGATTATTTAAATTCTTTAATCCTGCGAGTAAATAATTTAACATTAACTACAAATATGGCAAGCTTTCAAATTAAATCGGCAGACTACGATCATATCCCTAATTTTAATGGAAATCCACACAATCTGTTAAAATTCGTGACAGTTTGTAGACAAGTTTACCAAATCGTGTGTAAACCGGACAACTCGTTTAAGGAACTAAACGAACAAAGATTATTAAGTAAACTTTTAGCAAAACTTACGGATGAAGCTGATTATATAAATACAACGTGCGAATTTAGTCGTGTTGAAGAATTACTAAATTATCTCGAAAGAACCTTCAGAGACAGCCGCTCAATTGAACAATTATCGCATGAATTATTTAATAACAAAATACATCATAAGGAACACCCTCTTGATTTCCTTCAAAGAATTGATAAGATCCGCACTTTAATAATTTCTAAACATCGGATAGAAAACACACCAAATAGAGAAACAATTATTAGCGCATTAGAGAAAAGTATTCTTTATTTTTTTTACACTAACATGCCCCTTCACATAAGAACATATCTTATGACTAAAGCAGAAAAGTTAAGAACATTAGATGATTTGAGAAATTTAATTCAGAATGAGAACCATCTACTCTTCGATGACCTCATAAATTCGGGAAATATGAGAAGACCCGGAGAACATGATTACAAAAGAGGCTTCGACCATAAGAAAAAGTTCGATAAAAAACATCACAAACGATTTAATAATTGGCCCCAATAACCCGTATAACCCACATAATCAAAGACAAGAGCATCAATATCGACAACAAGAACCTCCACAAGACTACCGGCAGAATAATAATAATAATAATTATTACCAACAATGGCCCCGTCAAGAACAACAAAGGTATTTCAACGGTTCAGGTCGATACCGGAATCAAAATTATAATAATAATAAGAAAGATGAAAATCCAACTGTATCCATGAGAACAGTTAGCGCATTCGGGAATAAACCGAAACAGCCTAATTTCCAAATTCAGCAAGAAGACCCGAAAGACCAAGAAATCAGAGAATTAAGAGAGAAATTAGAAAAATTAGATCCAAATAATTCTTTTTTAGAGAAAGGCCCGCCAGACAATCAAAACACATAAAAGAAGAGAATAAAAGCCAACTGCCTTATGTTAAAGACCACGCGAATCGTAAATGGCTTATTGATACCGGATCTTGGAAGAATTATATAAGACCAGACATTGTACCACCAGATGTTGAAAGAGAAAAAGAAAATTTTACAATAAAAACAGCAACCGGAGAAGAACTTGGCACGGAATCTATTTCAGTTTATTGCAGAAATAATTTTCTTAAAAACCCCGAAAAAATAAAATTTTATCTATTTAATTTCAGTCCCAATTACGAAATACTACTAGGAAATGAGACAATGAGGGAAATGAAATTTAATATCGATTTCGAAACCAACAAAATAAAAACTCGCTATACAGAGTTTGATTTTATTATGGAAGACGAAGTTTTAAAATTAGTTTTGAAAGAAGGCGAAAATCAGATAAAAGTAGAACAAAATAAAAATCTATATTTTATTGACTATGAAGATGATAAGATTAAAATTAAACCTGGCATCTATGATCAAAATATAATAATCGACAGTAAAGTTAACGAAACCATATATTTACCTTTATACTATTTGCAAAAAGAAGAAGTAGAATTAACAGATTCTAATAAAAAAGGAAACCATGAAATAATAAAACAAATCCCCCAACTAATCAGAACCGACCATATACCTCCTCAAGAAAAATCAAATTTAATTAAATTATTATCGAAATATCCATCAGTATTTAAGACTGAAAATGATCCCCTTTCAGCCACTGATTTATTGGAGCATAAGATTAAAACAAAAACCGAAGACCCGATATATTCGAAAAATTACAGATATCCCCACCAATTCAAAGAAAATATTAAGGAAGAAATTAAAAAGATGTTAGAATCCAAAATAATAAGACCCAGCAATTCCCCTTACAATTCTCCCGTTTGGATTGTCCCGAAAAAGCCAGACGCATCAGGAAAAAGAAAAATACGAATGGTGATTGATTACAGGAAATTAAATCGAGAAACAACCCCGGATAAATTCCCCATTCCTAATATTGAAGACCTTTTAGGCAAATTAGGAAAAGCGACGATATTTACAGCAATGGACCTTTGCTCAGGCTTCCATCAAATAAAAGTCGAAGAAAGTTCTATCCCAAAAACAGCATTTTCTACAGATCAAGGCCACTTTGAATTCCTTCGCATGCCATTTGGACTCAGTAATGCCCCAGCAACGTTTCAAAGAGCCATGAATATCATTTTTTCAGATTCTATTAACGTTTTAGTCTATATGGACGATATTATAATTTTTTCTGAAAATTACAAAGATCATTGGAAACATTTAGAAGAAACTCTTAAAAAGTTAGAAAAACATAACTTAAAGATTCAGCTCGATAAGACAGAATTTTGCAAGAAAGAATTGTTATTCCTCGGACATATTATCAGCGAACGCGGCATAGAACCTAATCCAGAAAAGATAAAAGCAGTAAAAGATTTTAAACTCCCTAAAAATGAAAAAGAAATTAAAAGCTTTTTAGGATTAACTGGTTTCTATAGGAAAATGATATCAAATTACGCAAAGATAGCTTCCCCATTAACGAGATGTCTTCGAAAAGATCAAAAAGAAATCAAACCAGAGTTATATGAAAACGCTTTTGAGAAATTGAAACAACTTGTATGTAGTAGCCCCATTTTGCAAATTCCAGATTTCAATCAGGACTTTTTCTTAACAACTGACGCAAGTAATTTCGCCATTGGTGCAGTATTAGCACAGAAGAAAGATGGAAAAGAACTCCCTGTATGTTTTGCATCCAGAACACTTAATAAAGCAGAACAAAATTACTCAACAACGGAAAAGGAATGTTTAGCCATTATTTGGGCTTGCAATCATTTTCGACCCTACTTATACGGTAGAAAATTTTTCATATATTCAGATCACAAACCTTTAGAATATTTAAGAACGTGTAAAACACAGAACGCCAGATTAATTAGATGGAAATTATTGTTAGAAGATTTCGAATATGACATAAAATACATTGAAGGAAAGGCTAATAAAGTCGCCGATCATTTATCCCGTTAACCTATTGAAGAAAGGAAATTAAAAGAACCAGAATTTGATATTTTTCATACAGAAAATTCTCCTAATAACTATTCACAAGAAATCGTAGATTTATTACAAGAAATGGGAATAGAAGAAACCCAAGAAGAAGCTAACAATGAAAACTTAGAAGGAATTAATAATGATGAAAACATAGAAGAAAATAATAATGGTGAACACCAAGAAATAATTCAAGATGATATATCTTCTTTAGCAACGCAGCACTCCACAGAATCCTCCGATAACAGAATCTTAATAGTTGATGATAAATCTAGACCAGTAAATGTTGAGAAAAATCAAATAATAATAAAAAAGGGACACGCGAAAATTCAACGCGAAACAATATTCAATAATAAGCAAAGAACAACAATTGAATTTACTTGGCCTTATCATGAAAAAGATTTTGAAATAGAAGAAAAACTTTTAGAAATCTTAAGACCAAATATAACTTACGGCATATACTGCTCACCCATATCAGATTCTATAGAAAGTGAAAATAATTGGTATAATGCATTATTTAATAAAGTTGCATCACTCATTAGAGAAAAATTTCCCACAAATAGAATTAAAAGATATTATAAACTATTGCCAGATGTAAAGAACACGGAAGACCAGAAATTACTTATCCTTGATTATCATATCGCCAAGACATGCCACAGAGGTATAAATGAAACATATTTAGTTTTGAAAACCAAATTTTATTGGCCCAATATGAAAGATCATATCACAGAAATTATAAACAAATGTGACACATGTGGAAAAGGCAAATACGATAGAAGACCTATAAAACAAAAATTTAAAATTACTCCCACACCTGAGAAACCCTTTACAGATTTAATGATTGATACCTTACACATGAGTAATTATTACATTTATTTAATAGTAGATACTTTTTCCAAAAGAATATTTTCTTATTACGCAACGAGTTATAATGCCATAGAAAGCATGAAAGTATTGAAAAAATATTTAGCATATTTTCCAAAACCCCAAAAAATATCATGTGACAACGGAAGAGAATTCGACAATAACTTGTTTAAAGATTTTCTAAACTACTTAAATATTGAATTACATTATACTACCCCCAATCACCCTAACTCTCTTGGATTGCTTAATCGAGCAAGCTCTTCGTTATTAGAAATTTTAAGACTTATAAACATAGAAAACAAAGATGATAAAGAGGAAGATAAGTTAGAGCAAGCAACGACAGCATATAATAATTCCCTTAATCAAGATCTTAAAATGACCCCTAACGAAATAACTTTCGGTATCACTAATGAAACTTATAATGAATCCCCGGAAATAAAAGAATATCTTGTTCATGAGTACCATCGGAAAATGAAGCAGCTTTTCGAAATAACTAAGAAAGGTATAGAACAAAATAAAGAGAGAAAAATAGGCAAGTTAAATGAAAATAGAGAAGACATAGAAATCCCGGAAGATGTGTATATAAAGAGACAACAGAAAAAGAAAATAGATCCTAAATACGAAAAAGGAAAGTATGTTGATAAAAGATTTCAAAATAGAAATAAAGGTAGAAAGAAAAAAACTCCACCCTGATCAAGTCAAACGACCGAAAAAGGTCACTAAGAAAAAGAAATCAAATAATAATAATAATAAACCTAGTACAAGTCAAAAAAACCCAGAAATAACTGATGAAGATATTGAGAATGTCATAAAAGAAATAGAAACGTCTAATGTTACAGGAGTCAGCCAAGATGACTTTGAGTTCGACGACGAATTGTTTCAAGTATCTTCTGATCGCAGCGCTTACGGTTCAGATACAGACCCTGCTAATACAAGATTTATCTGACGGACCAGGAGCATCCATCGTGCAAATTAATCCATCTTTTATAATTGAAGATTGGTACACATTTTTACATTATAAGAATCTTACAAATTTAACAAGAGAAATTCAAACCCTTAAGATTAGCATTGACGTATTAACAATTAGTAATGAATATAAAACTTTGCATAATATTATTGAACAAAAATATAACAAGATATTAGAAAAAATTAATCATATTGTAAATATAAATCGGAATAACCGATCAAAAAGAGGTTTAATTAACGGACTAGGCAATGCTATTAGTTGGCTCACCGGCAATATGGACGCCGATGACAAAGAAAAGTATGATAATATTTTAAATAAAATCGAGAGAAATATGTATCACATAGAGCATAATGAAAATGTTAGATTAGGATTAAATAAAGAATTAACATCTAAACTTAATAAAGAAATAATTGTTTTAAATAAATATAAGGATAGTATAGAAAAAATAAATAATTTTACAGATTTAGCTCTTACTAAGTTAATGTATCATGATTTATTAGCCGTATTAGATTTAGTAGAAAATCAATTAAATGATATAGAATTTTCCTTAGAACAATGTAAATTAGGAATTACCCATCCAAGCATATTAACGACTAGAGAACTAGAACAATTAAACATACCGTTCGGAGAACCAATCACAGAAAATGTAGAATTAAACTGGTTACTTAGCTCCACATTTTGTTCCCTATCAGATACAGGATTAATTTATTATTTTATTAAAATCCCTTTGAAATCATTGCCAAAAACAACTTATTATGCTATGTCATATCCAGTTACAAGGAATAATAAAGTCATTACTCTAAAGATTAAAGAACAACTAATCATTAGATTTAAAAATTCGTTTTACAATGGAAATTGTATTAAATTCAATAATCATCATTACTGTAAAGACATGATAGAGATTAAGGACAAATGTATTTTAGAATTATGTAAGAATATAGAATTAAATGATTGTAAAGCTGTAGAAATAAGAACAAACCCTATAATCAAACTTATACCCACATTACACCAATATTTAACCTTTAATATTAGCAATGTAACAACTAGTGTAACAAACACACAAATGTATCATCTACCATCTACTAGCCTCCTTAATCTTAATGAAAAAGAGAAATTTGTAAATAAATGTACCACTTTCTTATGTTGACAATGTAAATATTCCTTTTATTTCCTATCATTCTGTTAATAATAAAACTATTGTATCAACAAATTTTACTTTTGAGGAATTACAACAAATAGACTTAAGTAATATAGAAATAGAAGAATTAGAACCTTATGATATAACTGTATCCCAATTTATTTCTTATATATTTTATGTAATATGTTTATATCTTTTATGCTATAATCTTTATCGTCAGTATTGTAAACTGGAATTACTGTGTTCTAATCCTTCAAATGATAATCCAAGTACCCATCCTCAACCACCTGAATGTTTTGATGGCAGAGCCAGAGCTTGGTTTCAATATTTACAGAATAGACAAACCGTCCCAAATCCTTAAATTTAGAGTTCAGTGGGCTTCACTCTCATAAGGACGGAGGAGTCACGCCACCATGAGGCCATAGTGCACCTGCAGATCACGCCATATTCCTTGAATCTTACTCAGCAGTCCTATTAGCCTTTATATACCCTGTCCCTTCTCCTCACAGGCACTTCTTCAAGTCCTCGCAGTAATTACGGTACGAAATTTATGTCAGATCTAGTATAGCCATATTGTCATTATTGTCTTTTAAAGTGTTATTATCGATATTTTGTAACTTTTGAATAAATAAAATATTTTTTTTACAATAACGAGTACGAACACCAAAATTATATATCTCATGTCATGTACTATGTCGTTCATTGGCGAGGATTGACGTTTTAAAAAAATTGAATTACATCTTTAAAAAAGATAAAATTAATTAAATCTACTTGAAAACCCGTTGGAGATAAGTGATAATGAGCAAAACTTTAGATAGATAGAGTTGAAATACCTGCCACTTCAGTTTGATATATAGTTTGTAGCATAAGATAGTATTTTCCTATTAAAACATTAGCAAGGCCGTGTATTATAAATAAGCTCGCGATCACGACACAGCTGTCGTGATGTTGTTGCGTGTTGATACAGATGTTAAACAAAAGCAGTAAATCTCCCTTAGAATATTCAACTGAGAAACCAGGATCTTGGGAGTACGTAGTTATATCTGAAACCTTATGACCTAGCATGGCAATGGGAAAGCTTTAAACATCGCGATGGATCAGCCTTGTTAAAATATCTTAAGTTTCCAAACTGTCATAGAATCATTTTTAATAAATAAGGTTTAAATTGAAAATATAAAAGTTATTTTAAATATTTCTTCGTATGGAAATTAATAAATATAGGTAAAGGTTATGTTGAAAGGCCTTAATAGTGTAAGACACAGAAAATCGTGTAGACGTTTGAATAATTCAATACTTTCTTATTTTCTATATACTAAAAATATCGTTTGGTTTTTATAATGTACCTAATGTATTAATGATTTTCTATCAAATACAGGAACATCTGACCTTAAAGAATAATTATAAGCAATATAATTTTCTCCCAATTTTTTAATATTGGGGAAATTAATAAAAATTATTCATAAAAATATTAAAATATCTTCTTAAAGTCATTAAAAACTAATTACATTACTATTATATTTTATTTGTTAAAAAGGTTATTTTTGAAAAATGTACAAAACAGTTATTTAAAAAATAGTTTTAGAGGTACAAATTATCAATTATAGAATTGTAGCTTATAAACTCGCCTATTAAATTTTTAAATATTTATTAATTAAATATGTTTATTGTTAATACTAGGGGAGCAGTGTGGTCTAATGTGTAGATCACTGATCTACTGTTCTTAGGCCCAGAGTTCGAACCTCGGCTGAGGAAGAATCATTTATTTTGTTATTTCAGCCCTAGAGCAGCACTGGGGTATGGAGACCTTTCTGGAGCATACTAAACCTCTATAAAGTGGGTACCAAAAGATTGGGGACTGGTGGCTCAGAAGGATCTAGTCCTAATCACCGCCATGCACGGCTGTTGGCCTAGAAACAGTACGGATTTCTATATGTTCTGAGCCCTAGACCCTTCAAACGTGGAACAGGTACAGGTTTTTTAATTTATTATTATTAACAATCATTATAGGCGATCAATCTATACCAGATAATTAAGGTATTAATTTTTTTTAACCAATATTACGGAATGCTTAAAAAAAAAATAGTAAGAAAATAAAATTAAAATAACTTTTTTTATTCCTTTCTGCTTGTATTCTTTTTATATTTTTAATGAAAAAAAATGTTTAAAATTATTATAAAATGGTTTATTATTTCCTAATAACTATATAAGAGTATAACTGTTTATATAGCTGTTTATAGGTAATTAACACATGTGAAAAGCAATAAACAATTCAAAGGAAAATGGAATATCAATACTGCTTCTAAAACATATTATACACATTTTTCTCAATCTCATAAAATAACTGAGTTATGGGCGTATTCATTAGGTAAAATTTTAATTTTTTTTATATATTTTTTTTATTCGCGGTTTAAAAACACTGATACTTTTTTTCTCTGTCTTCAAAAATAACTGAGTTATGCAATTAAATCACTTTTAATCAGCTGCCATTTAAAAAATAACCAGATGATATCAACGCCCAGATGTTAGGATCTTCCTTGTAAGCCCTGGTATTTTATGCCATATTTCCAAAACAAATTGGTCCAGTAGTTACGAGGAAATTTTGCGGACGGCGAACACACTGATTTTTGCTATTTGTTATTTCGATTCTACGTATCTTGAAACGTAAGCTCTCAAATTATGAGGGGGTGTAATTTTTTTTCATTTCTTTTTTCCATCACAAAGGTTCATCTTTGAAAATAATAAACTAAAATGTCCATTTAATTTTTATTCTAATTTCAAATCCATAATATTTCGACAATCCTTTATTAAGGCAACGTGGTAAGTATTTCCTATTAATTTATTTATTTTCTAGAGGTTTCCTATTTCTAAATGAAATGTGGATATTATCGGTTTAAACAAAGAAAAGAGAGAGAGAGAGAGAGGAGACCCAGAAGGAGAAATAGGTGAAAGGATATCATCCACTTAAGCTCTTGTTACGCTAAATTAGTGAAACAGAAACCCCTTAGTACCTCTTGCTCTATTGGTACACCTGAGCCCAGTGGTGTCTTTCCTCAATAGTTTAAATAAAACTAACTGAACTTAAGCCTTTAACTAAAAGAAAACTAACAATAAAAAAAGAAGAAAAGAAACTATTTCCTTTTATCCAACCCTTAAGTACTTTTATTATGCCCGTATACTTTTTAAATCTCAAGGTTCTCAACTCTATAGAATTTAAATCAAATAAAAGTGTGAGATATTTATATTGAGTTATAGTTTTTTTTGTTTTTTTTATACCTTTTATTTATTTATTCATAGAAGGTTTTTTGGCATTACAATTGTATTTGCTATCTATTTTTTTTCCAATAAGCAAATATGCTAACGAAAGATGTAACAAAATACATGAGATAGATAAAAAAAAACTAATAACTTTCAATATTTCAGGTCTCTTGGTCAGCGCCTCGATAGTCTTCTGGGCCGATTATATGGGTTTGTGGCAGTTGATAGGTTTTGAGTCAGCGGGTTTGAATTTAGGGTCAGTCTGTCATGAAACGTATTGTAGCGATCAGTGGCAGTTGCAATGACGAATGGAATGTCTAGGCCAGTATGTAGTGTCTCGTTAGATACGTAAAAAGGGGCATTTATAATTTTCCTAAGTAATTTTGATTGAAATAATTGAATAATTTTGATGTTTGACTTTTTTGGTGTTCCCGATAACTCAATGCCATAAGTCCAAATGGGTTTTATTAGTACTTTATAAATAGTTAATTTGTTCATCAATGATAATTTTGAACGTTTGTCTAGTAACCTTGAAAGAAGTCCATATCGTTGATTTAGTTCTTTTCTTTTTCGTTTGAGGTGGTATGCCCATGTTAGTCGTTTGTCAAGGTAAAGTCCTAAGTAACGTACTGTGTCAGAAGCTGGTATTGGAATAGTATCGTAAAAGACCTAAGGGCAGGAGTTATGTTTTAAAGAAAATGTGACGAACAGGCTCTTTGATTGATTCATTTTTATTTTCCATCTTTGTGCCCAGCAAGCTATGTCGTCCAGATGTTCTTGGAGTGCCTTAGAAGACTTAGAGGCATCTTTGTTGGATGTCAGGATAGCTGAATCGTCAGCAAAGGTTGCTATAAGTGTTTCTGGATGCTGTGGGATGTCAGAGCAATATATATTAAAAAGTGTTGGACCTAAAACGCTGCCTTGAGGTACACCTGCTTTTATTTGTTTGATATTAGAGAACTCAGAACCTACTCTTACACGGAAAAACCTATCTTTTAAGTACGAATGTAATATTAAATAATATGTTGGACTAAGAAATGTTTTTAATTTAGCGAGCAAACCATCGTGCCATATTCTGTCAAAGGCCTGACTCATATCCAAAAACACTCCCGGACAGTAATGTTTTGATTCTAACGAAAAAGAAATATAATCAACCAATCGGTAACACTGTTGTATTGTAGAATGATTTTGTTTAAAACCATACTGGATATTTGGAATAATATCAAAAGAATTAATTGAATTTAGACGTCGAAACAGAAGTTTTTTCAAATATTTTAGATAAAGATGGTAAAAGACTGATTGGGCGGTAGGAATTTGGATCGTCAGTTGGTTTATTGGGATCTTTATACCAAATAAGGAAAATATTGTTTTAAAAACATATGAACCTCTCTTCTTTAAATCCATTTTAATGTAATTAATTTAATTATCCATATATATATTTATATACTACATATTAATACTGATATGTATTTAATTAAAAATCTAATTTTTTCGGTCATTATAAAAATTAATCATTTCCACAGTAAATTAAATTTCTGAGTCAGAATTTTGTATTTATAATTAAGAATTTCTCTTTAATTAAGATTCGTTTTAACATCTAGAAGTTTATATCAGCTAGTTATTCTTAAAATGGCTGCCGATTAAAAGTGATTTAATTCGATAACTCAGATATTTTTGAAGATAGAGAAAAATATTAGTAGTGTTTTTTAACCACAAAACCGCAAATTAATTATTAAAAAAAACAGAGAGAAAAAAATAAAATTAAAAAAATTAAATTTTCCCATAAATACGCTCAGTAATACAATACGCCCAATAAATAACTCTTTTAAGTAATTTTTAAGGATAGAGAAAACTGCGCATAGAGTTTTAGAATCAGTAAAGCGTGAAAAACAAACACAAAAATGTTGATCTATATATTAAAATAAAAAATTATAAATGATGTAATTCCACCAAAACTTGGTTATTATTGAAGATAGAGAAAAATCAAAAAGATAAGATATAAAGAGTTAAACCCTAATATAACTGTTATGGAATAATAAACCGTTCTGTAATAATTTACAGCGTTTTTATTTGTTTAATTAATTTATACTTTTGTATAATTTTTACCCGTTTATTTATGTTTTCTTATTTATTTACTTTATTTGTTCAATATTATTTCTGTTTTTGTTTTTTTGGAAATATTGAGTGATTGATGTCTTTCATCATTATTGCCATTGTCCCTTATGAGATATAATTTAATACTACTAAATAATTATATTTACATAAATAGTAACCAGAATAATTTAAAATTATGATTATTTATTTACAATATTAATCAACTGAGATTAAGAAAAACAATAGTCGCTTAGTTGCATTATAATTAATCAATAAAAACCTTTTTATAAGTGAAATATATTATACGCTTTAGCCTTCTATGCTTGTCATTTTCAATACTAATGTTTGATTCAATAATGTTTTACCACTATGATCTTAAATCATTATATATCGCATTATGTCAACTTGATATGTTGATTTATGTACATTCATTTTTTCTTTGTTATATTTTATAACTTAGCTTTAGTTTTCAGACGCTTTCGTAGGTCAAAAAAGACGCCTGACGTTGAGGTATCCTATTTAGGTAACTATCAGATATTCTCTATAGCCTATATCCAAAGTATACAAATATGAATAAACATAGATATCTTTCACCCAAACAAAATATTAATAAGAACACTGAAAACTGATCTTAAATTTAATGCAGATAATAATCTATATGTTCAGAACTATTAGTGTAAATATTTCCTACCAATCAGCAATGTTTATTCAATAATAAAATAACAATTAATCACCTCGTTTACAACGCGACTTGGCACAAGGTTGATGTCAGGTGTTCATTCAAGAAATGGACAACAGCCGACCTGTGAACAAAGAATATAAATATAAATTTATTTATTAATAACATAATTTTTTAAATTATGTTTTAAATACATTTTCGGGACATAATAATGACATTTTGAATACGTTTGAGAGAAAAATAAATATATGCATTTTTTTTCTCTTTTTTTTTTTTTAGATAGAACACAATTCATCGTATACTCCTCGCAGCATGTTGGTGTGTGTCCAAAAACTTTATTCGTTCCTAGTGTTTGAAGCTCAGGCATGACAAATTCAGTGGGAAGGACGAATCGCAATAAATTTAATCTGCGGTAGACAGGTTAGGTCTGTCGTAAATTGTACTCCTGGAATACATGGTCTCTTGGTTTTTTGGTCGTCAACAACAGTCTTGTATTTTCCCAGAGGTGTGAAGCTGCTAACAGCTATCACATCGCATATCCAGAGCATCCGCATATTCCAATAGTATGATTTAAAATATATATTATCGACTTACAAAAATATTGTAGAGCAACACTTAATAAATTTTCTCCAAATTAAACTGATACATAAATTGTAAACAACTGAATGAACAAGTATTTGTGATTGTTAAGTAAAAAATAAGCCAAAAAGGAGAGCGATTAAATAACATTACACGCTACGTCAGTAAGATCATCATGTAGGCAGTTTAGGTCTATTTTATTCTGGAACATTTCGTTCCCTAAGAATAATATACAGTAGACAAAAAAAATTCCAAGTTGTCTGGCTACATTTAATATATTTATTTAGTCAAGTAAATTATATAAGGTTAATATGAATAAAGATAAAAAAACAGATAACATCAAATGAGTACAGTTAAGTATTATCAGAGTCTACATTTATCACATAAGTATGGAAGATTGATTTTTGAGGAGATGGTTAAATAATTCGTGTTTGAATGTTGTTAGGGATGATACTTTTCGAAGGGAGATGGGTAAAGAGTTCCTAAGTATGGTAGCACGGATGATGAAGGACTTTTCATAGCATGCGGTTCTATGAGAGGGAAGGTATAGATCGATGGGTTGGGATCTTGTATTTAGAGTGTGCATGGAAGAGTGAGGGTAAGGAGGACGAAGATATAGGAGGGTATTCTGATTAGCAAGGATTGGAATAGGAAGATATGAAGTAGGTATTTTCTTTGGGATTTCGGATAGAGCCACCTTTGTCCAGAGTACCAGTGAGAAACGTGTGATTGTCTAGAGAGGCCATGCATAAATAAGGCCATACATATAAACCTATTCAGTACTTTTTTTAGCCTTCTCTCGTTTTCGCCACTGAGTCCTCCACATACTTGTATTGTGAACTCTTTATCGAGAAAGGGTCGTGCTGATATGAGTTCCTGCACATAATGGTATATATGGCAATGAAAAAGCAGATGCTGCTGTAAACTCAGCTCGGCTTTCAACTACACAACAAGCTGCAATAATGGATTACATTCCCATGCTAGACAGGACCAGACAGTTTTTTTTTCAGAGAAAAATTTAATATTGTGTGGAATATGAGTGATTCAGAGTTTCATACGTTACAAAGATAGTGCCCGTTGGAAAACTTCCTACAGAATGTCAAGATGTGTTCCTATGCCGGCTCCGGAACGGACACTGAGAATTCTCTCACGACTTCTGCGAGGTCTGGAAGCTCCATCTCATACTCGGTGTAACGCAGTAAGGACCGTAAAGGATGTTCTGTTAAAATGTCCTATTTTTACTAAATCGCGGCAAGATCTGCAAATTGATACCAACTAAAAGAATTTCTTAAAGACAACTTAACCAAAGCCTCTTGCCAAAAATTAAAATAGAAGCCAATACTATAGTAGAGTGTAAAACGTCAATAAATACGCCAATGGCACAAAGGGATAGAGGAAAAATAAATATATTACAATAATTATTTATCTTGAAGAAAACAGATATTCTAAGTATTTTGGTTTTAATTTTCGGTTTTAATCAAAAATTATAATTTGTAAATATTGATTTCCCATTCTTTTACAATGTTTATTTTGCGAGGGTAGTTTAATTAAATACTTTTCAAATTAATTATTACTTACTATATATTTGGATTTTATAGTAAGGTAAAGTAATGTGATCTTGAACAGTTTCGAATTAAAGTTTCCACCGGAAATACACCTTTTGATAATAAATAAACCGGTCCTCTGAGTGCAAAAGACGAATTCACCCAAAAGGATCTGTGTGTGTATGGGATGAGAGGGGAGGGGGGAGGGAGAGTGATAGGGCCAGCTCGAAAACGATAAGTTTTATGAAACTGAAATTTCATATTTCAAAAGCGTATATATCTAAGAAGTAAAAACCTTAACTTTCTTACAAAATCAGCGAACCAGAAGAGCCACCTAATACCCTTCATTTCACCTTTTCACGATTTTCTCAAAACCGGCTCTAGCGGTGATAATTAAACAAGCTATATCGCTTAATTTAATGGACTTTGATATCATGTAGGTTTTATTCTGATTCAAATAGTCAGACATGGTATCAATGCCGTTATTTTAAATTTCCTTATTCCAAAGTACCTTCCATTTTGAAAATGTAAAAATTAACCATTTCCTATTTTTGGCATTGCTGAAAATCGGTGAATATATAAGATGAATGAATTTTGAAGGCAACTAAAGGAGAAAAGAGAAAAAATATTTTGTTGTTGAACATAAGGATAATAATACACCGATCGTAAGCTTAAGTAATTAAGTAAGTAATCGCAATAACATGTGTTTACATCGAAGCTCAATATAATTCTTAAAAAAAATTGTCTTTTATAATTTTATTTAAAAGTTCCTAAACTAATTTTAACAACGGAGTGTTAAAAATCCTATTTTTTATTTAAAACGATCGGACTATTAAATGAGGTACTGGAAATAATGGAATTTAAAAAAAAAATTGCAAAAACCGAGGCAATGGAAGATCCCTTAGGGCTGCTGAAGTTGTGAATAAAAAAATTTTTCATTAAGTTGAAAACATCCCCGATCTGGGTGTGTAGGACGAGTAATTGAAGACTGTTTTTTTTGTTGATTTTATTTTGTGTATCAAGTGTATTCCAATTTTTTTTTTATTTTGAAATTAAGTTTTTTGATATTAGATGAATAATAATACAAAATTTTGTAATTCTTCAAAGGAATAAATTATAAATAATTATAATTTAATTTCAATATTTCCACGCAGGTTCTTTTAAATTACTCGGCGAATTTTCCTGTTCAACCAACTCCTCCCTACCATTTACCCTTGCGGGTCAAGCTACCTCCTGAGCAACCTCATCAAGTCTCATCCCGCATTCGCATCTTACTAAGGGAAAAAAGTAGAGCAAGATCGAAGTGGCATAGGACGAGGTACCCATCAGACAAAAGATATTACACTAAATTGACAAACAAACTAAAATCGGAAATCAGACAATTCAAAACTTGCTGAACATGACTGAAAAACTCACTACTACTGACAGATCACTATGGACTACTACTAAGAAACTACTAAACTTCAAAGATTTTAACCATCCTCTCCTTAATGAATCTTAATCCTGGACCAGATCGGATGAGGAGAAATCCCAAATATTCGCTCAGCATCTTTTTAAAACATTCAATCCGCATTTTGAGATCCTTAATTCGCATCACCTTGAATTCGTTGAAGCAGAACTGGATATCCCACTCCAGTTGGCCCTTCCTCCTAAGGCATTTCATCCTTCAGAAATTTTTATCTTAATCCACAAATTACCTTCCCGGAAAGCTCCTGGACATGATATAATCACTGCCCAAATCCTTAAGCAACTTCCTAGAAAAGCCATTCTATTCCTAATATATATTTACAATTCCGTACTCCGCGCTACATACTTTCCTCAATCCTGGAAATTAGCTATAGTTAAAATGATCCCCAAACCCAAAAAGCCACTGGAGCTCCCTTCTTCTTCTTACCGTCCCATTTCTCTTTTACCCATGGTGGGTAAAATCCTAGAAAGACCTCTTAAAACGACTATACCCTATCCTAGAATCATATCACATAATCCTAGACCACCAGTTTGGGTTCCGTACTTTCCACTCCACCATCCATCAATGTCACCGTGTGGTGGATGTGGCCTCGTCTACATCGGAGCGTGGATTTTACTGCACTGGAGCCTTTAGTAGAACAGGCCTTTGATCGAGCCTGGCACCCAGGACTGCTGTAAAAACTCCGTAAATTCCTTCCTCCAATATACTTTCTAATCATCCAGTCCTACCTCTCCGACAGATCCTTCAAAATAACCACAATCGCTCCTATTCATCTCTTTTTACCCAGTCTGCTGGTGTTCCTCAGGGCAGCATTCTAGGACCCATCCTTTACCCAGTTTATACAGCTGATATCCCAACACATTCCTTTCTACCTACACCGATGACACTTGCGAGCTATCAGTTCATAATGATCTTAGTATTGCCTCTCAAACTCTCCAATTCCACATCAGAGACCTTGAGGTAAGGTGTCAAAATTGGAGAATTAAAATTAATTCCAATAAATCCCATCAAATTACCTTTATCCTTCGTCGAAAACCTATGACATCCCTCCCAACAGTTTCCTTTAATGATATTCCGCTTTTCCCTGTTGAACAGATCCGCTATTTAGGACTCCTGCTTGAAAAACGCCTTACATGGAATCCGCATACAAGACTGAAAAGACAAGAATCTGCTCGACGTCGGCGACTCCAACACTTACTAGACGCTCTAACCTTTCACTTAGCTACAAAAGACTCAAATACATGGCAATCATAAGGCCTATCCGGACCTATGGAGTTGAGCTATGGGGCTCTACTAAACTATCCAATTCTTCCCGTATCCAATCCTTACAATCCAAAATCCGTCGTAAAATCCTCAACGCTCCTTACTTTGCCACGAACTAAATCATTCTTAAAGACCTCCATGTTCCGTATGTAGCTGATTTAGCCCGTTACAGGTATCATTCTTTCCATGACAAATTCCATTCCCACTCTAATCCACTAGTTTGCTTCCTCTACAATTCCTGATAATCCACCGAGGCGTCTGAAGAGAAGATGGCTTTGAGACCTCCTGGTTCAGATTGATTACTAGAGTGCTGCCAATGGGCAGTTTCTCTTCACGTTTTTTATGTACATATCTTTTATCAGCATATTTACTTGATGTATTGTAGTATACAGTTGTAAATTTCAATAAAATAGAATGTAAAAAAAAAATCGTAATAAATATAGTAGTTAACCTTTAAAGTTATGCAACAATAATGTTACATCAAGGGTTTAAAATCCGAATATTTTTTTTTTCGAAAATCTCATAAAATATTATCATATCTTAGTTTTAATTTAAAAAATCCTGTTTGATTTATAAATTAATGTTTATAAATGATTATTGATTGGATAAAAATAATGATAACTCGCTAAGTGATACAGTCTTTCATAAATAATAATCATTAAATTGTAAAGATTTTAGAAGCAAATTTATTTATGTGTATGTATGAATATGTAATGTAAATGTACACACAAACACTGTGATTTTTATATTTTTCTATCAAAAATGAATAATGTATTTTGGAAATGAAAGATGTTTTGTTGCTAATCATTGATATATTTTCCATCTACTTACTACTGCTGACTCAAAATATATTACAGAGATAATTTTAAAAAAAATATTTTTCTGATTTTAAAAATTATCATAATTGCTAATTGTAAATATTCATTTTTATTTTTTTTTAAGTTGAGAATATGATTTTTTTCACTTACAATCAAAAAGAAAAATCACTCCTAACAAGAATCATCAAGTTACAATATTTTATTTTTAATTTAAAAATCTTGCTTAATATATTTTATATAAATTTAATTTTAAATCGATCTTTGATGTTTATTGATTGGATTAAATATAATGATAACTCACTAAGTGATACAGTATTTTATAGATAATAATTATTAAATTGTAAACATTTTACAAGAAAATTTATTTACTTGCATACATGAATACATATTATATGTACCACAAACACTGTTTTTTTTTTTTTTTGCTATCAAAAATGAATGATGTATTTTGGAAACAAAAGATGTTCTGTTGCTAATCGTTAAAAAGTATTAGTAAAAAATTATCATAATTGCTAATCGTAAATATTCAGTTGTTTTAATGTTGAGGGTATGATTTTTTTTTACTTTTGATCAAAAAAAAAAATCATCAAATCATTTAATACAAAAAATATTGTGGATAAAAATTTTGATCCAATTGTATTATTATTACTTTTTTAAATTATCGATTACGAACCCTGGTTACATCTCTTTCGAAGTAATATTTTTTATTTTAATATGTATTTAAGCTGAACATGATGAATATGTTCATAACATAAATTCAATCGTTCTCGTTTTAGTTCAGTGACCACGGGTTAAGGTCAGGTTCCAAGGATTTAGCTTATCCGGGTCAGCAGGCCTCCTAAGACCCCAAAGGCTTATCCTCATCTCAGCCAGGGAATCCAAGGATCATATTTCCATGTAGTAATATTTTTTTGGGGGGGGGGGGGATTTATAATATATTAATGAAAAAAAAGTAATCAGCTTGTAAGTGAAGTTCGCGATTTGAAATGTTAAATGTGCGGATAAAAAGTTATGGTCGAGGCCAGGCTAGCACGATTTTGTATTGGGATGTCCTATAATTGTTTCCTCAATTAACATTTTTCAAGTAAAATAATAATTTCGGTAAGAGGGTATATCGAGTTAAACAACAAATAATGTCTATCGATTACGCATAAAAGACAAACAAAAAACGCTGCAAATTATTACGCAATAGTTTATTATTTTCAAATAATTATATTAAGGTATAGCTATAAATATAACTGTTCAAAGGCAATTAAGTAATATGAAAAGCAATAAATTATTCAAAAGAAAATAGTCCATCACCACTGCTAATTTCAAAACGCCATAGCTCTCCTATTTCTGATTTTCTTTTTTTTTTGTCGATAAAAAGGTTCATTATTGAAAATAATCAAGCAAAAGCATTTATACTAGACTTCTTTAATATTTATTTTTCTTTTCCTTCGATTTTCATTCATATAATTCAAATAAAATTTCCTGACCCCAGAACACCTTAATTTTTTTCTCTATCATCAATAACAACCGAGTTATCTTGGAATCACATTTCTTATAAGTTGAATGAATGAATGAATGAATGAATGAATGAAAAAAGAACTTTATTCTGGGACTAAGTCCCTTGAGAATAATACACATGTGAAAGAAAATAATGATTATCACTGGCCAAAAAACACATAAAAAACTAATAATATGAATGATTACAAAAATTATTTACAATTATTTTAATTGATGAAAAGAGAGTGAAATGAAAAATATAGTAATATCTAAATGTAATATAGAACTAACAAAACAAAAAACAAAAAAAAACCATCAGAACAATTGAAAATAAAAATGAAAATAAACTTTACTATCATTTATGGTATGAAGTGTAGACATTTCTCCCATCACATTAATCGCTGTACTGAAATTAGTTGGCATCTGATTGGGAAGCAAGAAGGTGTTTAAAAAGGAGAGATTTGAAAGAAGATTGGGAAGGAGCATGACGGATGTGTGATAGGATGGTATTCCATAAAAAAGTGGACCGGGCTAAGAAGGAAAATTCATATTTTTTGGTTAGGGATGGTTAAATCTCTTATCTCTTGACACATCCAGCGAGCAGGGCGGCGGCGGAAGGTACAGGTTTTGAGTGGAGCATGTTTGTCGAGGATATTGATGAGGTTGGAAGTGAGGATATCGACCATTGAGTCTATGGAGGAAGATGAATATAAGTGGTCCCAATAGAGGATTTCTAGGTCAGGTAGTAAGTTTTCGCGGGTGAGGGCATTAATGTTACGGAACGTTATGGTTTTAGGGAGGATTTTTGGAGTTTGGATATTATAAGATATTTGAATTAAGTCGTGGGAGGAAAGGAATGGGTCAGGTAATTGTGATGAAGAGAGAAGATTCTGGGCCGAGTCGATTACATGAAGGTCTAACCAGGTATCGGAAAAGCGGGTATAATGGGTGGATGAGAAAGGAACGATGAAAAGATTCAGGGAAAAGAAGAGATTCTCGAGGTACTGTTGATCGTTGGAGTTGGATAGGAAATTGGTATTAAGATCGCCTGAGATTATAGTATTATTGTAGACCGGAATGTAGTTGTAAAGGGTATTTTCAAAATGAGCATCAAAAGGAACTAGAGGAGGGCGGTACACTACAGCAAATAGAAGAGGATGGGTGTTACAAGTAATTTCAATGAAAAGGAACTCAATATGAGGTTGGTCAGATGGGGTTAAGACTTCTAGAATACGGAATTTAAGGTTATTGTGAACGTATAGACCGACGCCGCCACCTGTGCGACCTATTCGGTCATGGCGTATAAAGGAATAATCGGGTAAGGAAACAGAAGAGGGGATATAAGGTTTTAACCATGTTTCTGAAATAGCTATGACATGATAAATGTTCTGGCTAAAATATTGTAGGAATTCATCGTAATGGGCTGGTAAGGATTGGGAGTTAACATGGCAAATGTTTAGGATATTAGACATGGGAATGAGATGGGAGAAGATGCCAAGAAGAAGAGGTTACAATTTAAAATTTGGATAATTATGACATGCGAAAAATAAAAACTGAATATAATCATTGAAAGTGAACTGTGAAAAATATCATAAAATGAGAGTAATTTAGGATAATTGATAGAAAGAAAAAGTAAACAAAGATAAAAAAAAGTAAAAGTAAGAAAAGATAAATATAAAAGTTGAATATTATCAGAGTCCGTAGGGAAAAGCTGGTTGAAACTGGAGGGTTGACGGTTGCCCAGAAGTCAGCAGAATACCTCAAGATCCTGTACCTTGTCGATGTATACCACCGGTTGTCCGTCGTCCTTGCGGCAACGCACTCTCCCGGCAGCAAACCAAACGATTTGTATGCAAAGTTCATATAAGATTTTTCTTTCTTTGTTCATCGCGGTGTTTTGATCTCGAAAATCTTTTCGATTTTTCTCTATCTTCAATTATAACCAAGTTATGAGGGAATCGCATCTCTTCTAATTTTTCACCTTGAAATATAGATTAATTTTTTATTTTTATTTATCTCGCTTTATTGATTTAAAACTCCATACAAACTTTTCTCTTTCTTCGAAAATTAGAGCTGACATTTAAATTGTTTGTTTTTTCTGTATTATAATCAATAGCGTTGTACAAGTTTTAAAACTCTAAAGAATTTTTTTTCTCCATCTTCAAAAATAAAAAGGTTACAAGAGTATATATAGAATAGTATATATATATATATATATATATATATATATATATATATATATATATATATATATATAATATTTTAGTTTTTCCCTATTCCTTTCTTTCTTTTATTTTATTTTTTTATTCGGCCTGATTCTAAAACTCTTTGTATCTTAAAACGTAAGCACTCAAATTTTGAAGGAAGAGTTTGTTTTGTTTTGTTATTCGTCGATTACAAAACTTCATTATTGAAAAAAAATAAACAAATAATGGGTCCGTGTAAAATGTGGGATTTTTCATAGCAGGTTTTTTATTTGTTTAAATTCTATTTTACTACGTTTTATTTAATTTATAATGTAATATATGTATTTGGAAAGATTCTATTTTGTCAATATTTACGTCATAGCTTTGCTAAGGTATTCAACATGATATATTAATAAGAAGAAACTACGAATAATAATTAGAATAAGTTTAAATTTTTCAAATTATGTTTTCTTCGTTGTTCTTTTTCATATAATGGCAACTTCATCCTTATGAAATAGTCCTGCTATAAGATTAAAATAAGAGTCAAAATCTCTCCCTTTGAACCTCTTTGGGATTTTGAACCCCTCCGACTATTGTCTCAACAGGACTTTAACCCGAGGGACATTCTTATGTTTTCAAGGCTTGGAACGTAATTCCAAAGACGTCATCAAAGAAATAATTAGAGCAAGAAAACAGATATTCACAGTATATTTTTAAAGAAGACTGGCAAAGAGATAAATAAATAAATGCAGCTAAGACGAAATATGTGATTAATAGTAGAAACGGTGATAATCTTGGTGATTTTGATATATCAGGGTATAAGTTCCAACACGTAAAGGATTTTAAGAATTGAAGAGACAACTAGGGATAACGAAATCCAAGAAGAAATAAAGTCGCGATTAAAGGCGGAAAATGCTTGTTACTATTCGTTTATAAAATAACTAACCCCGGGGCTACGTTCAAGGAACTTAAAAAAGTTAGAGTTTATAGAACTATTAAAATCCCGGAGGTTCTATACAAATTTGAAAGTATGAACAGTGCCACAGCACTTTCGATAATAAGGTACTACGTAAAATATTGGGTCCAAAGAGAGATAAAGCCACTGATGAATTTAGAAGGTTGCACAAAGCGGAATTACGAAGCTTGTATCCTGTCAGTATAACTGAATTGATAGCATTGCTGCGACTCAAATATGCGTGTTAAATAGAGTGCCCTAAATAGTGTTTGCAGTATATGTACATATTTATTGGATTTACAAAGAAAAGTTTCTTTTAATAACAAAAAAGGATTTATATTTCTTCCTAAAGTACATTGTCGTTTACCACACAATTCATCTTTAATGTTAATACACAATCAACTCATGCAATTAAAATGACTCCAAGACACTTGAATAAACTACAAAACATATAGCGTGTCAGCAAAAATTGCAAAGTTAACGATGTGATGTTGAGAGTAGAGTTTAATACCTCTGGGCTATGCTTTATTGACTACACCATCGCTAGTCATACAGTATTGTTTAGAGGATCGATTGTAGGTTCTGCAGCAGAGGATGTAGAATTTGGAATGCGGAGTAAAATAGTTGTTAGTTTGTTTGTTTATCCATTTAACGTCACTTTATGCTACAGTAGCTAATCGGAATTGCTACAATGGAAGTTTTAAATTTAATCTATTCAGTTTTAATTAGGTTAGGGATCATTAACGAGTGCCTGACCTAGCTCAGGCACGGGACCACCATTTTACGTCCACTCCGAAGGATGGCATAACTAAGGATAATACTTGTTATTTATTAGAGCAATATTTTTTTCAAATTCATACAGGTACGTTATATTGTTTATCAATACCATTCGCGTTCTAGAGAAGACCTATGAGCCTACAATAAACTGATTACTGGGCGTTCCCAGTGTATAACACACGCATGGAATCCTGAAGATCTGGGTTCTTATACTGATTGTTTAGCGGAACTTTTTACTTTCACTTACCTATATATGAAATATATAATAAAGGAAAGAATTGCAATCGTGAAATTTTTTGAATTTCAGTATTCACCGGAAATACACATTTTAGGGTTCCCTGAGTTCGAATGACCAAGTCCTAGTGTGTGTATGTGGTAAGCCTAGCGCAAAAACGAAAAGTCGTATGCAATGAAATTTCATATTTAAGACCACTATACGCCCGAAATGTTACCGCAACTTTTTCATCAATATCAGCTAACCAGATGAGCCACTTTAAACTGTGCATTTTAAATCTATGTACGATTTTCTCAAAAACGGCTATAACGATTTTGATTAAATTCCCTATATCGATGTAAAATTGAATGGGCTTTAATATCATATAGGTTTCATTCTGATTAAAATAGTCTGACAGGGCTTAAATGCCGATATTTTAAATTTTCTTCCTCTAAAGTACCTTTAATTTTGTAATTTAAACGAAAAATGGCATTTTATCTTGTTAGAATTGACAAATAACGGCTAAATATATAATTTGAGCGGACTTGACAAGTAACTAAAGGAGAAAAAATCAAAAATATTTTTTAATACAATTTTTTTGTTTTTCAACAAAAGAATTTTTTTTTTTTTTTTTTTTTTTTTTATTCGTATATATTACAATTTGTCATAATAGACAATAATAATAGTGCTACAGGATCTCATTCATACAATATTTACAATATAAACAAAAGGAAAGTCAAATTACATAAAATAAAATAAAAATAAATAAACGTATACAATAACAAAATTAAGTAGACAAAATAAATACAAATAAATGAAGTTAACAAATAAATAAACAAAACATGTCACATTCATACCTATGTCAACAAAAGAATAGTAACACAAATGTATAATATACCGTTGGAAAGCTAAAGATTCTAGAAAAAAAAAATCTCATACACGGCGTTGTAAAAGTTAATGGAGAGCATAAAAATACGATACAAATATTTTTTTTTTGTAGATAGAAATATAAGAGATTATTAATTGAAACAAATGTTTCAAGCGAAACTTTATGTAATTAATTCTTTGATCTTTTTTCATCTTTAAGTGTATTTAAAATTCTAAATTTAATTTTAACAACACAGGTAAGTGAAAGTCGTGTGTTGCGCGCAACAGAGTTTTTGAATATCTTGACCGAGACCACATATTACACTTCTGTGCAACGTATGCGCTGTGGAATTACTGTTTTATTTATAGGATGAATAAATATTGACAATAATGTATAATTTTTATTTATTTATTTATTTTGTTGATTGTAAGTTGTTTTTTTTTTTTTCTAATAGTATAATTAAGTAAACTAACTTTCTGGCAGACGGAATATACATGCCAGGATTCTTTGTTCTGTAGATATTGTAAAGAAACATGTAAAGTTTATGAATAAAATACGTTTATCTATCAACCTATTGCACATTTGCTTATTGTCAGATAGCATCTGACAGGTATAAATAGAAAAATATGAAGAGAAAAATAATTAAGCTGTATAAAAAGAAATTAAAAAAAAAAAAACAACTGAATAATGGTGCTAAAAAAAGATACAAAACTAACTACTGTTATTGATTAATCAATTTTGTGTATTAGCACAATGATAATATAAGTTATTTACTACAGTTTAATAAAGAAGAAAAGTAATATAAAAGTCTCTAAAAATTTCAATTCAGGCTCCATAAAACAGATATCGGAATATAAGCTGTTTATAAACAGCAACCCCGCTTTGAAATAGAGTAATAAAAAAATAATACACCGTTTCATGCCTTTTTGTTTAAATAACTGCATGGTATGAAAGATGCTACCTATCTCGTGATGCATGGGGCAAAGTTTTATGGATTCGTATTAATTTTTTTTTTATTTATTTATTAAGATATATTACAATTTGTTACAAAATGAACAATAGTAATGTTGATATGAGACCACATTCATAAAATATATACAGAAAATAATAATAATAGTCAAATTACATAAAATAGAAAATAAATAAATTCATATATATATATATATATATATATATATATATATATATATATATATATATATATATATATATATATATACAATAAAAAAGCAAAACGAATCAAAACAACAACCCATAATAAGATAAACAAAAATTTGGCAAATAAATAAACATCATACAAACAATCATAACTATATACAATATATACAACTGCTAGTGGAGGAAAAAGCGGAATCAAAGAGATCCCAACGCCTCTTTCTCAGCCGCATCACTGGTGTGAGCCAGTGGAGGCTGAGTTAGGGCGCTTTAGCCACAAACATACCGTACATGAGTGGAGGATTTTGACTCTGTCAACCATAATCTGTTGTGACAAAAAACTTTTTGATACAGGGCTTAGCTGTAAGTACATCAGACTATTGCAATCACTTTATGACCAGGCCTCCGTGATTATTAAACAAAGAACTGAAAATATTGTTCCTGTAAGTGAAGGGGTTCTACAAGGAGAAACTCTTAGCCCTACCTTGTTCAGTATTTTCCTAGCTGACATCGAATCTTTTTTCCGATCAAGGGGTAGGAAAGGGATAAAAATTGATGTAGATGTAGACATTATGGTGCTCCTCTATGCAGACGACTTAATAATATTTTCAGACTCACACAATGACATGCAGGAAAAGCTTTTCGTGCTACATGAATATTGCGATGTAAATAAACTTGAAATTAATGCGGTCAAAACCAAGGTAATAAAATTTCAGCAAGGAAGACCAAAAAAAGAAAACAGATTTGTTTATAATGATCAGATCATCGAAATGGTTGATAACATAAATTATCTAGGAGTCGTTTTATCAAAGTCCGGCTTATTTTTAAAAGCAGCTGAGCAGGCAGTATCAAAGGCCAACACCGCAAGTGGAGCCACGAAGGACATCCTTGCTAAGGCGAAAAGTAAAGATTGCGGTTCAAAGAGAAAACTTTGTGAAGCGATGGTCCTCAGTGTTCTACTCTACGGTTCGGAGGTGTGGGGGCTGCGCTATCTACCGATACTAGAACGAAGTCAGCTTCAATATTACAAGAGAATACTGGGATTACACCGTACCACACCGGACTACATTGTCCGACTTGAATGTGGAGTCCTTCTTGTCTCAACTATCGTGCTCCGAAAAGCGCTGAAATGGACCGATAAAATATTAAACATGGAAGACTCTAGGTATCCAAAAATATGTCTTACCAAACTTAATAAATTAGCCGAGAAATTTCCGAATACCACAAAAAAGAATTTTTTACTACAACTGAAACAACTAATCAGCACATGTAAAGAAAAAGACACCATTACAAATTGTAAGGATGCAAAAGAGAGGAAAAATATAATTCAAAATCTAATTATAAATTTCTTAAAAATGTCTGACTTAACCAAAATGGAAATGTCGAATTACTGTCCGAATTATATAGAAATGTTTGATGGAACCCAAATAACTCAAATGTACCTCACAACCAACCTGCCCTTTACGCATAAAAAACTTATGGCTCAAATCCGGACTGCTAACAATAAATTCCAGCAAATCACAATGAAAAACATAACGCACAGATTCAATCCAATAGAAAACTGCACCATCTGCAATAAGAAAGAAGCTGGCAATATTCACCATTTCTTCACATCATGCCCAGCCTACTCCTCTTACCGCTCAACCATCATACCAGCCATAGCCCAGTTAACACCTTCAAACTTCAGACTATATCTCAAAAATATAACCTCTGAAAATACTAAAAAGCTTTACTTTTACACCAGAGCAAGTCTAAATTTAAGAGGTTTTGTGATAGATCACTAACTTAAAAAATGTATCTCAATTTATTTATTATGATTTTGTTCTGCTCTTGAAGTCATAAAAAATGGATATATATTTTTTGCTAATTATTATTGTTTATTTTATTTATTTTTTTTTTTATATTGTCGCTAAATTTATTTTTTATTGTACTCTTATATGACAATTTACATATATTTATTATTTTATATTTTCTCTGGTTTGTTACACCAAAAAGTAGAAAATTGTTTATAAAAATATAATTTATGTACACACTCCTATTGTATGGGGACATCCCCGATTGCAATAAAAGTATATTCTATTCTATTCTATTCATAAAATATATACAGAAAATAATAATAATAGTCAAATTACATAAAATAGAAAATAAATAAATTCATATATATATATATATATATATATATATATATATATATATATATATATATATATATATATATATATATATATATATATATATATATATATATACAATAAAAAAGCAAAACGAATCAAAACAACAACCCATAATAAGATAAACAAAAATTTGGCAAATAAATAAACATCATACAAACAATCATAACTATATACAATATATACAACTGCTAGTGGAGGAAAAAGCGGAATCAAAGAGATCCCAACGAGTCTTTCTCAGCCGCATCACTGGTGTGAGCCAGTGGAGGCTGAGTTAGGGCGCTTTAGCCACAAACATACCGTACATGAGTGGAGGATTTTGACTCTGTCAACCATAATCTGTTGTGGCAAAAAACTTTTTGATACAGGGCTTAGCTGTAAGTACATCAGACTATTGCAATCACTTTATGACCAGGCCTCCGTGATTATTAAACAAAGAACTGAAAATATTGTTCCTGTAAGTGAAGGGGTTCTACAAGGAGAAACTCTTAGCCCTACCTTGTTCAGTATTTTCCTAGCTGACATCGAATCTTTTTTCCGATCAAGGGGTAAGAAAGGGATAAAAATTGATGTAGATGTAGACATTATGGTGCTCCTCTATGCAGACGACTTAATAATATTTTCAGACTCACACAATGACATGCAGGAAAAGCTTTTCGTGCTACATGAATATTGCGATGTAAATAAACTTGAAATTAATGCGGTCAAAACCAAGGTAATAAAATTTCAGCAAGGAAGACCAAAAAAGAAAACAGATTTGTTTATAATGATCAGATCATCGAAATGGTTGATAACATAAATTATCTAGGAGTCGTTTTATCAAAGTCCGGCTTATTTTTAAAAGCAGCTGAGCAGGCAGTATCAAAGGCCAACACCGCAAGTGGAGCCACGAAGGACATCCTTGCTAAGGCGAAAAGTAAAGATTGCGGTTCAAAGAGAAAACTTTGTGAAGCGATGGTCCTCAGTGTTCTACTCTACGGTTCGGAGGTGTGGGGGCTGCGCTATCTACCGATACTAGAACGAAGTCAGCTTCAATATTACAAGAGAATACTGGGATTACACCGTACCACACCGGACTACATTGTCCGACTTGAATGTGGAGTCCTTCCTGTCTCAACTATCGTGCTCCGAAAAGCGCTGAAATGGACCGATAAAATATTAAACATGGAAGACTCTAGGTATCCAAAAATATGTCTTACCAAACTTAATAAATTAGCCGAGAAATTTCCGAATACCACAAAAAAGAATTTTTTACTACAACTGAAACAACTAATCAGCACATGTAAAGAAAAAGACACCATTACAAATTGTAAGGATGCAAAAGAGAGGAAAAATATAATTCAAAATCTAATTAAAAAACATAAAAATTTCTTAAAAATGTCTGACTTAACCAAAATGGAAATGTCGAATTACTGTCCGAATTATATAGAAATGTTTGATGGAACCCAAATAACTCAAATGTACCTCACAACCAACCTGCCCTTTACGCATAAAAAACTTATGGCTCAAATCCGGACTGCTAACAATAAATTCCAGCAAATCACAATGAAAAACATAACGCACAGATTCAATCCAATAGAAAACTGCACCATCTGCAATAAGAAAGAAGCTGGCAATATTCACCATTTCTTCACATCATGCCCAGCCTACTCCTAATAATATTCTATTCATAAAATATATACAGAAAATAATAATAATAGTCAAATTACATAAAATAGAAAATAAATAATTCATATATATATTATATATATATATATATATATATATATATATATATATATATACAATAAAAAAGCAAAACGAATCAAAACAACAACCTATAATAAGATAAACAAAAATTTGGCAAATAAATAAACATCATACAAACAATCATAACTATATACAATATATACATGAGTACATACATACATGAGTGGAGGATCTGACCAGTGTCAGAACTCCAATTTAAGTGTTTACAACACGTCTCGAGGCCACTGCCGTTTCAATCTTCGTGGGGGATTGTAGGGGTGGGTGGAGCTGGAGAGGGATTGAGCTAAAGGATTAGGATGATGAAGAAGGTTCTGATGGAATTTAGATGGTACCAGGTCCAAAATAAATGGAATATTAAGGTCGTGGTGTAAGGTAGATTTGGAAACATAATAGGGAGTATTAACTATTGTTCGTAGGACTTTGGATTGGAAGGATTGGATGCGTATTAAAATAAAGGAAATTTTAAAACACAGAAGAAAAATCATAAACGAAAAATGCCCATGTAAAACTATTAAGCACATTTATCGATTGAATGTCAGTTCCTATCAACCTCCTTTTAAATCCATCCCCGTGAGAATCCTGATCATACTTGGAATTGCTGTGAATAGTGTCTAGAGTCATGATAGACATGATTCCTCATGATCTAAATAAAATTTAGAAGATACGGTTATACAAAATACAATTATATTATACAGAACAACATATAACAATGAAAATTATCTACATATATATTTTGGCAATGGAAATGCAGTTACTGACGACAGAGAATTTAAAGAAACGAAGACAATTAGACGTTTCATATAATTGAACTTCACATTTGTAAAGATACAGAAACAATGCTTGTGCAGTGCAAAATTTGGTATGGTATATTAGTAAAGAACATTTTACAATAAAAAAAAATAATTCTTTCAGGAGCATCCGAATACTATTGCTTGTCAGGATTCTTTCGAGCACAATACAGATTGGTTTTGGCATTTACCTGAAACCCAAAATTTTAATTTATGTTGAGTTAAAAAATCAGTTTGTAGCGTTTTTCATTATTTCTTTTTAATCCTGTTTATTGGTGAAAATCATGTTTACTCGGTCAAAATTCTAAAAAAATGATTAGTGATGCTTTTATACATCAGTTTCAACCGAGATTCCTTATCTGTTAGTGGTATTTTGCATATTAAAATGAAATTTGTAGTGTGTCTGGCGATAATACCTTATGAGAAAGCATCGTTCGTAAGTGGTTCGCTTGGTTCGGCGCCGGAAATTTTTGAATTAAAAAAAGACGCAAAGCCCTTCAACTGTTGATGATGACCAAATTCAAGCATTGGTCACAGAGAACCCCCACTCTACGACACAGCATAACGCACAATAAAATTTATTTCAAATATTTACATAAATATTAAGTTTTTATTGACATGGCCAGTGAAAAACGCTAGGAACTTATTTTACGACCCAATAGATACAGGACAGAAATCTCTAGGTAGCAAACAACGGTAAGCAAAAATATTCATGAATATGCCTATAAGTCAAATAAGTAGATGAACCTATAGCTGTTTGACTTGCAAGCTGGTCTACCATGCCAAAGATTGTGAGTTCGAAACCCAAAGCAGGTTGGACTTTTATAAGTAATATAATTAAATGGGGATTAGCTCATAAACTCTGCCCCGCGTATGTGAGACCAGTCAGCCAGCTGCTGGCTACTCACGAAAATAGACGTTGAGGGAGTGATAACCCTACCCCAATAACTTATCAAAAAAAGCAGTGTGGATTTATACATCGCAAAACCAAGGACCTACAGAGCCTGTCGTGCTGACCGAAAAAAAGTTATATTCGGCAATATTTTTTCGAGCTGGCTATACAGTCTCTAATTTGACGATCTGCTGAAATAGCCCGATTTAATGATTCAAAAATCTTGAAAACATCTATTAAGGATTACATGAAAAAACTTCCCGTCAATTTTAATAATGTAATTGTTGGATGTGAAGGATTGGAGAAGTGGAGGTGAAAAGAAGAATTATGATGGCAAACAGGCGCTACTTTGGCCTCCGAAGAGAGTTCACCTACCGGCTCCTAGACAGGCCGACTAAGATCCATCTATATAAGACAATGTTCGCTCAGTCCTGTTGTATGGATCAGAAACATTGGCTATTAGTAAAAGAACTTACAAGTCTTTGAGAGAAAAGTACTTCGACGAATTTTCGGAGGAGTTCATCTCAATGGACATTGGAGGAGGCGGACCAATAATGAACTCTACACAGATTTTAAGGACAATGATCTCGTTATGACCTTGAAGCTTGGCAAACTGCGGTGGGCTGGTCACGTTGCAAGAATGGAGGATGAGAAGATCCCTAAGGCCGTTATGACTGAACCTCTACACGGCATCAGAAGAAGAGGAAGGCCGAAACTTAGATGGACGGATAGTGTGACAGCAGATGCAAGAGATATCCTGGGAGTGAGGAACTGGATGACGGCTGCACAGGATAGAAATAACTGGAGAGGGCTGGTGGAGGAGGCCAGGACTCGTCACCGAGTTGTAGCGCCGGATTGATGATGATGATGATGATGAATTGTTCTAATCATCAAATTCAGTATCTATTAAAATATATCTTTAGGTATTTTTTTTTGTTGTTTTTTTTATAAGAACACTCTGGAGTCCCTAATATTAACAATGACAAAACAATAAAGAAATGTCACTTAAGTGTATGTAAATACCAACATAGATCCTAGTATAACGTAAATCGAATATCGATCCATAGCATTGGGTTTCTAGGTCAACATAGTTTGTTTTTTTACAAATAAAAACAATGTTTTTTTTACAATTCCGTCGGAAAGAAACATCGTTTCAACTGATTAAAGTACATACAGAACGGTTTCCAACAATATCCGTCAAGGTTTATTTCAACATTCGCTGCGTAGTTTATTCAAATGTTCATCAAGATCAGAATATTCTAATATTTGAACTAATAAATAAATCACGACTAGGATCATTTGGATGATTAGACAATACTACAGCAGGCTAATATAAAATAGTTAATCATTTACTATGTAATGTATGGGAATTGCTCCGAAAACAATTACAAATTTATTATTATTATATTACTATTAATTATTTACTTTACTAGTCATTGGCATTCTCTAGTTATTAGTATGAAATTATCCCAACCTCGCCTTAGATGGTTATACTTTTTTTTTTTTTTTTTTTTTTTTTTTTTATAGCACAAGGTGAGGGTATGGAATAAATGCCGAGTTAAAACTCCGAGATCCGTAATTATTTTATTCCATGTTTCTGGTCATCTATGGTTGCTGGGCAACGCTCGTTTACAGCAACGCGGACTTGCCTACTAGGCTGAACCGCCCTCTAATAATAGTATAATTAATAGGTTTATTTATCTGTAGGTTTATTCCCAGTTATTTATTTATTTTTTTTTTTTTTTTTTTGTTTACCTTTCATGTGATTACACCGCTCTTCCCAACATATTTAATAAAAGAACTTTTTGAAATATATCTTGCTATAAAGTTCTTATGCGTATTGTTAAATAAAAGCTTTTTAAGTAATGGAACTTCATAGGTATTTTATAAACAAGGAACTTCACATACACAAGACAATTTATAAATATATGTAAAAGCAGGCCTTGAAGAGATAACTTATTAAAAGTTGTTTTACTTACAACTTCCATAATACAATATTTTTTATAAATGTTAAGTACTCACATAGTACAATTAATATAAATGGATTGTTATTTTTTTTTTTTTTTTTCTCTCCTTGATATTTATATTTAAAGAAAAACACATGTAAAAATAGATGTGTAACCACATTCAATTATTTAACCACGATTAAGTATCTAAAGACGTAAAAGTAAGACCTTATGGTTTAAATTTTCTGTGAGGAATATCTGTTATCAGACATTATACCTTAAAGATTATTTTATTGAACTTCTGGTAAACACAGTTAAACTTTATCGTCAGATAAAGCTCAATAGTTTTATTTAGCTATATATACTTTTAATGACTCCGTGATAAAATAATATAGTAAACAAATAACGATTCTAATAACAGTAAAGGTATTCTAAAACGAATTAAGGAGAAAATGAATAACTATTTACTATAATCATTAGGAATACTCTTAATAAAGAGTAGAAATAACAGTGGCCGCGAGACCTCGTGTAAATATGTATATTGGAGTTCTAGCAGAGGCTAGATTCTCCACTCACGTGTTGTTGTTTTTTTATATGTTTATTTTCAGAAGAATATACGAATATAAGTGACCGCAAGACTTAGAATTTATACCATACATGTTAGTTTTTGAGTTTGTTTTTGTACAGTAGGAAAAAACCTAGACGATAAAAAAAAAATTAAAAAAACATTAAAAGTGAAAACAAAACAATTTCATGTACTGTATGTTTGAGGGTTGTATATAGGAATAAGTGACTTCTAGAGTTTGTACATATTTTGATTGATTATTTATTGTATATATATATTTAATATTTATTATTATTTTCTATATATAGTATAAATGTTGTACTCGATTACTATTATAAATGTCCTGATAAGGACAGATAGTAATATCACTAAATAAAAAATTGTTATGTGAGCAAAAAATATATATAAAAAAAAAGATTAAGTGTAGTAATCTATGAAATTTTGTAAGAAAGTGAGAACGGTTGTTTCGTGTGGAACAACTAATTTGGGGTGGAATGAATGCAAGGAAGATGGAGATGGATGCTATAGTCAACAAAGTCGCTCCTCTAAGTTCCAAGCCCTCCAGAGACTTAACTTTCAAGGAGTCTTTAAATTCCAAAACTTGCTAGAGCTGTGGAGTTTCCATTGAAATACTCAACATTGTCGACAATTATCCGTAGATGAGAAAGTTCAATCGTTTGGAAGAACACGGTAGTTTGCTACTTCTTTAAGGACAATAGAAATCTTAAACACTTTATTTATACTCTATAGCATGTGGAAAGATTATCATACAATACTATTAATTTTCATTCTGTGTAAATTAATTTTTAATAAGCTAATTTAAGGATTTCGGTTGCATTATGTTGTGATGCTATGAAGAAATGATTGAATTTCAGTCAAAATTTCTCTTGGCAATTAATTATAAAGTTACCTAAATAAGTTGTATATTAATTAAGTATAAGGCTATTAAAGCCATACTTCTTATCATCAACACATTGTTTTGTTTTTTTAGTTAATGGTAATGACGGGAAACAGACTAGAATTTACATTAGAACTTTATCAAACATTACGAAATTTAAAAACATTTATTTTTAATTCTTCCAATATTTGATACAGAAACGTTGGTACAACCTTCATTGCGAGGGAGATATCTGCAACTTTTAAAAATAATAATTTAATTTTTTACTCCAACAAATACTTTACTGATACAAGTCTCTTAGCGGCTAGAAAGGAGTGTTCGTACCTTACCAACAACAGCCCAGATTCAAACCCGATTTAGTTTGCGACGACCCACGATTAACATTTGGATTAAGTTTGGCCAGGAATGGATTGACTAACCCGTTCTGTCGGCCTTAATTGGAGATTATCAAACTACACTCCAAAATAAGAATAAATAATCTTAAAAAAAAAAAAGAAAAGAATCTTACTAATTTACCATGTATCACTTCACGGCGAGATGGGCCTTGGCTTCCTTGACAATATTGCACCAATCCTCTCTGCACAACTCTTTTCTCTTCTAGTCCCATACACAGAGCACTTCCAAGTCCTTTTCCACATCCTGAATCCAGCGTCCCCAAGGTCGTCTTCTGCTTTTGGGTACCAAACATTTTCAAGCAGAATCTCTTGCATCCTTGATTTATCCATCCTCATTACATGACCCATCCATTCGATTTTTCTTGCTCGTATGAAGTGGACAATGTCATCAGATCCATACAGTTCACACAGTACGCTGTTGTTTCGGATTCTCCATTTACCCTCTTCCAACACAGGTCCATAAATTTTACGGAGAATTTTCCTTACGAACAAAAATTTCCATAACATTCTCAAAGCATTTATGGAGGGAGTGCAAAAAATACACGTTTGCTCTGAGTACGTCTCTACAGGTCTTACCTACGTTTTATATGACGTTATTTTAGTCGCTCGTAATAACAGCGGTGACCGGAAAGTTTTATGTTAGCGTAGTAGGCCCGTTTACCTGTCATTATCTGTCTATAAACTTTTGCTGTTATTTTATTTTAACAATTTAGCTCCACACCAAGATAGGAGAAGGATTTAACGTTCTTAAAAGAAAAACCTCCAACGCACAGATTTTCTGCGTTACTTTAAAAGATTTGAACATTATTTTTTAATTTATTAACTATTTACTGTAATTGAAGTGTACAATTTCAATTCGATTTCCAAATTTTGAATTAGGTTCTGGAATTTCCCAAACTTTTGGCTTTTCAAATTACAAAAAAGTGAGAAAAACCTTATCTTACACAGTCTCTACCATAGATATTCCTCTTTTTAGATATTATATGAACATGCTTTAGAATATTTATCTCGCTTTATTTTGGTAGAATTATATAATTCTGGAAAGCAAGAAGCAGTTGTAAGCTAAGTAAGATCAGATTTTGTGCACCTTTTTTAACTTCCTATCAAATAAATCTAACATGGAAGGTTTCTCACATTCATAGCAAGCATTCTCAATCCAACATGGCACCATTGGATTGATGATACTTTTGGTAACTGCCATAAAAGTCTTTTAACTCTGATATTAATACCCCATATAAAGTATATCATCGGAAAATGCTCGTTTCATGATTCATAAAAAAAAAAATTCTATATAACATAGAATTATACCTTATAAAATTTTGTAGGCACCTAATGAAGGTATATTAAAGCAAACGAATGTCCGATGATAAGTGAAAACTTCATATCTTTAGTAAGATTATGTTTTAATAATAATAGTGATTTCAGAATAATATTTATGAGCATAACAATATTTTACAAGTAATCCTTGTTTATTGAAATATATTTCAACAAATTATTATTTCTGCCATTATAAGCATATTTAAAAAAATCTGTTGTTTAAAGAGAGAATTCATTTATGTGCGACAAAAACTTTTATTCTTATACAAAAATGTATTCTACTACATTATACACCAACTGCTCAGATATGATAAATTCTATACCTTGGAGTTCGGAAGGGGGGCGATTTCCCTTTGAAACTTTGCAACATAAATAACTATTAAAGTCTGCAGAAAATCCTACTTAGGGTTCGAATCGATTCCATATCCTCGTCCAAGTTTGTATTTCCCCTCATCTCATCAGTCAAAACTTGTTAGGTAAACATTCTTCCAATATTAACTCTGCAACTCTTCAAGTTGTTTTTATTTTATGTTAGCTTTGGAATACTTGAAATTGAAGTACCTAATCAACTTAAGAGGTTACGAAATCTAATCCTACAGAAACAATATTAGAAATGCTCATTAAAATTATGATTCTTGACATACTGAACAACACCAAATCCTTTTTAAAATTATTTCTAATTTATCATTTAGGTGCACAAAAAATAAAAGATAAAATTCTGGATGGAGTATATTTTGATGTAGCCTAGATAATTTAATAGGTCTTCTTTTCAAATCCTTAACTCTGCACACAGACTTACATCTCCAACCTATGTTATATGCATTTTCCATATCCTCATATTAACCATATTATCCTCTACGGATAACAAAGAAAAGACGCTGTCTACCTTCCCACTTGACGATAATATCAAATAGAAAATCGGGTACCAGATGTGCTTCTTTAAAAAGGCATTTCCGATCTGTTTGCAGTTTTCTCTAAAATGTCACAAACCCTTTTAATTAAACTCGATATGATAATGTGCAATAAACTGGATTTTAACTTCATAAAAATTTTGTTTCTTAAAAGTGAGAGGTTTTGTAACTTTTAAATGAATAATTAACGATATCTCGTTATTAATAGTAGAACAAAAATTAACTAATAAATGAAAAAATAAACGTTTTTTCGGCTCAACCTTTTTTTTAATTAGTGATAATAGGATTTATAATATACCATTAAGGATTCACCTATGGTGTAGTGAATAGCGTAATAGCCTCAAATGTCAAAGGTCGCCGTTTCAAACCCGGCAGATGGGCCTTTTATTTTTAAAATCCTTGGTTTGCCGTCCTTTGGTGGGGCTTGGGAGGAGTCGCCTATATTGTAGTGGCCTATCATAACCGACTTATATGCGCAAGATCGCGGTTTCATACGCGGCAAATGGATCTTTTAAAAGGAGTACAAAGTTAGATATGCCTTCCTTTGGAGCGGACGGATGGCGCTCCGGAGCCTGTGTGATGTCAAGTACTCATCAAATATCCCTATTTCTGATTAAGCCAAGATAGGCAAAGTTTAATAATCCCACTATACCATCGTCCGATTAGCCACAGAAGCATAATGTGATGTTAAGTGAATAAAGACACAAACACAAAGGAAATGTAAAGTAGTGGGGGATGAAAAGAAACGTTTGACCTTAAGAGATTCTTGAAGACAATAAATTATTACTTTTCATTATTTGAGAAGAAATAAATAAAATTGATAAGGCTAACGATGACAAGGACTAAATCTAAAATTAAATTCCAAGGAAATATCAGTGAACCACTTCAGATCAAAACGGGACTTAGAGACTTAAGGAGACAGGTGGTCTCCAATACTGTTTAACATGGTGCTCGACAACATCATAAAGGAACTACGGAAAATCAACAATTCAGGTGCGAACCTAGCGACTAAGAACAATAACGTCAAAATTGGATGCCTCGCATATGCAGACGACCTTGCCCTTTTATTGGAAACAGAAGAAGAGGAGATTGCCAAAATAAACATCGGAAATAGCCAGGAAAAAAAGGCTCACAGGTATCTTTTGTGAAGACGGAACTGATGACCACGGACTTAAACTTTAAGAAGAAAATGATTAAAACCAAATACGGAACAATTAAGAGATTTAAATACCTCTGAGAAACCATTTGCAGCAATGGGTCGGAGAGAGAAGAGTTAAAGGAAAGAATGGTCAAAATTGAAAAATTAAGCTTTTCCACCAGTGATTTTTATAATAAGAAGAACTTGTCTCTAAAAGCTAGGATAAGACATTATAACACGGTCGTCAAGCCAGTGATACTTTACGCAACTGAAACTCCTTGTCTTTCTGGGCCATCTGAAAATAGAAAGAATTCTCAGAAGAATCTACGGGCCTAGGAGAGCACCTAAAGGATACAGATTGAGGTCAAATGAAATAATATATACGGAAACCACAGATCTAGAAACTGCCGCTAGGGTGGGAAGGCCTGAGGTTATATGGCCATATGATGCGGATGAGTCCTGAAAGACATAACCATACAATTTTTCAGCGAATCCACAGCTATAAAAATTTAACCGGGTATTACAAACAGGTTAAGGATGATATACACCAAGTGAGGCTAAGAGACCAAGATTTTTTGGAAAGAGATGAGTACAAGAAGGCGCTCAAGGGAATAAAGGTTCTTGCGGGAAAGAAGCGCTCCAGAAAGGGTGTTGCGTGGTCTGAGGAGAGAAAGCGTAAGCTAGTGGTGCTCCTGAGGGGTATATGGGAGGTGAGGAGGCCGATGAAGAGGAAGCATTAAATTCGTGATATTTGAGTGGTCTTTAAGGCATTTTGTTGAACAAAAAAAATTGAATTGTGTGATATAACCATTAGAACATTTATATATAGCTAAGTAAAAGTAATTGCATCAATCTACATAGTTTCTTCGTTTAAAAGGAGGGATCTTTTAGTAATTATTTGTTTTTATTTATTTTGGTATTTTTCCATTAATCAAATAGTATGAATAGTAAAACTTTTTCCCTATGCTCTATTCAATTTCTAATAGCTTCAGATTGAACAAAGAAGATAATTATACTTGGAATTCTCCAAGAGAAGCTAGACAAGGAGGCTGATATAATGGAACCCGACCTAGAGACAATTGCTACAATAAATCGAGAGAAGAGACAGGACTTTGGCAAAGCTAGGAGGGCCGCAATCTTGTATGCATGCTGCGACTCCAAAGCTAACAGGGCATTTAGGTCCCTCCTGTAGTTCACGTCCTGATATCATCTCTTCACTATCCATGTGTTCAATGTGGAAGCCAAGGTCTAGTGTCTAGTATATTCCAAACCTACTCGCAACTTCTGGGTTCTCAGATAAAAACTGTGAGGTCCAAGCTTGAACCGGAATCTCTTAGATAGAATATTAATAGATTGCATTAGGGTCGATCCATACGAAATCGTCCAGACCTTGTTACTCAACAATTTTTCATTTCAATTGTTTTTACCAGTTGTTCTCTACCCTTTCATGAATCAAAAATACATTTTTTTTTTTTCGAGCAAATATTTTTATTAGTACATCGTTTTTAAGTCAGCTACGCGGCTGAGAACATTTTAACACATTTTCCCAACCAAAAATCTCTCTAATTCTAGTAATTTTACAGATATCAAGATATCATTCTGATAATAGGTCTGGCAGGGCTTAAATGCCGATATTTTATATTTCCTACCTCTAAACTACCTATAATTATGTACATTCCAAAACATTAACCATATTAACCATAATGAAATTGATGAAGGACTTCTAAATATACAAGTTGGATAAATTTGATGACCAACTAAAGGATAAAAGATCTAAACTATTATTATTGTATTTTTTGATAATAAATAGAGTAATATAAACGCATTATATAGCGTTGGAAGGAGAAATATTTTACAAAAAATATTATCTGATACACAAAGTTGTAAAAGGTGACATAGAGTGAGGAATAGGGAATAAACATATCCCTGAATCATAATTTAATATATATATTTATTTAATCTAAATTTTATTTTTTCAACGAAAATGAATACACGTTCTTATAAAATCAACTTTTTATTTTTCAAATTAAAGCATATAGCTTTATAGTTTTTAAATTGATTTTAACAGTCGAGGTTTTAACAGTTTTATTATTTCCTTATTAACTTTTTTTCCTATTTATATGGTAATATTTTTGTATTTCGTCCCGTTAAGAAAAATCAGTGATGAGTGTGGGACTCTTCCACAGAATATTAGCTAAAGAAAAGTTGCTAAAATAAAACAAAACTTTAATAAACTTAAATAAAAATTGGAGCAAGCAGCACATGGCTTTCACGTCGCTTACTAGTTAAAATTAATCGCAGGATCGTTGTTATTTTTTTTTAAATTGGTTTAATTAGAAAAAATACCATCTGGCGCAATCTTTTGCAATGAGTACTAGAGCTAAAAGAAATCATTCATTCCGTGTGTACTGAGTGAACAAAAATAATATATATATATATATATATATATATATAATAAAGAAAAATAAATAAACCTAAATAAAGAAATGGAAAATAATAATAATCTTGGCCACATCCATACCTATATGCAATATTAACATACTGCTCCTGAGAACTCCGTATCAAACCTCGACACCCGCATGTGGATGACGAGGCCCAATGCCAGGAGATCCCAGCGCCTCTTTTAGCCGAATCAATGGTCAATAAAGCCAGTGAAGACTGAGTGAGGGCGCTAGAGCCACATATTCCCAGGACAAGCGAGGAGAAACTGGCTATTGCCAGCACTCCAGCTTAAGAAAATTAGTGTTGAAAAAATAATAATGTAATTTCAATGAAGTTTGTTTATTGTTGTTTATTCGTTTAACGTCACTTTATGCTACCATGGCTAATCGGACGATGCTTCAGTGGGAGTCCTAAATTTTGCCTATCCAAGTTTTATTAGGATAGGGATCTTTAACGAGTACCTGACATCGCACAGGCTCGGGACCACCTTTTAACGTCCCCTCCGAAGGATGGCATAACTGAGGATTTTTTACTCCCGTTAAAAAAATCCTAGGGCCACCCGCAGGTTTGAACCCGCGACCTTTGGCATAGAAAGCTGTTATGCTATACATAACAACGTAGCTGCCATAGCAACTACGCTATGGGTGACCCCAATTTCAATGTAATAATTTATTTAGATAATAAGGGTACGCACTATGTTTGCTTTAGCATGTTTTTGTGTTATTTTGCTAAACCCGTCGAGGTTCTACAGTTATTTCCTGTATAAACTCGATGTGTTTAGCACAATAGCACAAAGAATATGCTACAGCAAACGTAGTGAGTACCCCTTATATAATATAACAATAGAATTATTATCTTATACAATTACTTCCGTTTATGCGCTTTTTGTCTCTATACATTAGCTTTTACAACTTAGTGTCAGAATACATTATCTCTAAAACCTTTAGCATTCCAACGATATATAACACATCTATAGTACTATTCTACTATGCGAAATGAAAATAAATAACCCCAGAAAAATATTTCTGCTTTTTTTACCTGCAGTAGGTCATCACACTATTCAATACTCTATAATTACCCATTTTTTTCCAATTCTAACAAGTTGAAATGGTTGATTATATCTAAGATACGAGCAATTAAAGGTATTTTAGTAGAAGAAATATTAAAAAAGTGGTCTTTAACACCTGTCAAACTATTTCAATAAAACCTACATCCAACTAAAGCCTGTTTAATTTAACACCAATATTGTTATTCAAAATCATTGAGGCTAATTTTGAAACAAAAAATCCTAAAAAATTGCAAAATGCAAGGTATAAAGGTCGATTTTTTTATTTTATTATTTATTTTGTCCAGCCTACGGTTCTCTTTGGGTGCCTGGTTTCCAGAATAATTATTTATTTTATTATCCCTGTCTTAACACCAAGATTTTCGCTTGAATAGTTAAGTGAAACGAAGGACTTATAATATGCCAGCGCTGATATGATCTCTCAACCGTGTGGCAGCTGTTTAAACTGAGTTTAAACACGCTTAAATACTCAACACAAAAAGTGAGCAGCTGAGCTCACTAATGCGTTTTTTTAGTACAAATACAAAACTTGAATTAAATTATTACATCGACTCAATTCATAGACAAATTTTCAACTATTTCCCTGAATTTGGAGGTACTGCATAGATCCAAAATCAAACTGGAAAATTGAATAAAATTAGTTCAAATTCCATTGGTATTGTCCTGCCAAGAGAACAACCATACACCCTGAATGCAAACTTAACTGACCCGATAGGAGCCACTGAAGCCTTGTTATCGGTGTTTCTGAAATGGGCATGAAAGTCACATTCACTCTACAATGACTTTCCGAAAGAAATCGAACAGATTAAAAAGGAACAGAATAAAAAAAAAGTTTTAAAAAAATAACAGTTATTCACAATGAGAATTTAAAACAGGTTTCAAACGTTAGCGCCACTGACTACTAAATAGAAAAAATGACATTTAAAAAGCGGATAAATTACCTTTCAAAAATAGAAGGAGAAAAATTCTTTCTCAGCGGAAAAGTCTTGCCTGCGCGTGACAGGAAAATGAGGCAGCTGATTAATAATCTCTTCTAACCCTTCTTCAAATCCCCTTCAGCTCTGATCCTTCCCAAACTAAAAGTGATCCTTTAAATAGTTCCAATAAATCTTGAATTGCTTTAAATTTTTTTGCATTAAAAGAAAAATATCCAATGAGTAAAGCGTTTAAACGGAACAATTAGCTCCTTAAAGGTCTAAAAATGGCATTGAGTGTTGAGAACATTTACACTTTTCATAAAATTCTCTCTTCTTTTGCCCAAAACTCTACCTCTTACTTCCTGTCTCTGTTTTATAAAATTCTAAAAGTTTGTTCGTGTTCTAGCATAATAAGAAACGCGTTTATGGACATATTAAGACTTAAGAAAGTCATTAAAATTATTTTATTAACATCAGTAGTTTTTATGTCATCTTAATGTTTTTTTTAAATTCTCACCTCAGATCATTTTTTACCACTGTCTCTAGGAGTTAATAGATTTAAGAAGGCCTCTCGACTGCGCATTGAAGAAAATAGAAGAAAGGACAACAGCATTATGATCAGGGAACCTAACAAAATCATTCTTCCAACTAGTGATGGATCACGCTATATCAATCAGTTAGTAATTTACCTGGCCGTACGCAGAAAACAACTTCAGGAGAGACCAAGGCCCACCTAAAAGTTATTAAGACAAATAAAACAAATTGGAAACAAAGGTGTGAGCAATGACTGTTTCTAGCACTTCGAGCACGTACGCGTTTGTATAATTGTAATGCATTAATATCCTTTGTCGTGACCCAGTGACTTTCTACCCTACGGTATCCTTTAATAACACTCAACTAGTTTCTGTTTAACAGATCCAATACCTAAGACTCCATATTGACAAAGGTCTAACTTAGAACCCGCATACAGAACTAAAATGACAAGAAACAGCTCGAAGTTTGCGGCAACCTCAACACTTACTAGACAAACGATCAAACCTTCCTCTTAAATAAAAAAAAGCTCAACTACACGACAATCATATGGTCAATCTAGACTTATGAAATTGAGCTTTAGAGCTCAACAAAACCATCGGATATCTATCTTATCCAATCCTTACAATTCAAAATCCTCAATGTTTCTTACATTGTTACGAATAATGTTCAAATAATCACCTTAATGTCCCACATGTTGCTGATTTGGCCCAAACCTGGTATCGTTCTTTTCATAAAAAACTCCATTGCCACTCTAACCCGCTAGTTTCAATCCTAGCATCCTCCGATGTGCCTGAAAAGAAGATGGCCTGAAGACTTTCTCTTTTAGTATATGATTTTTAACCATGTCAATGGGTATCTCTACAAGTGTACCATGTCATTATTTAATGTTCTTCTCATATGTAATTGATGTATTCCATAATAAAGCTGTGAAATTCCATAAAAATAATTATTAATAATCTGGAGCGGGTAACACACGACTTTCACTTACCTCCGATGTTCTTATCAATTTAAGAATTTTTAAAAACATTTGGAGATTATAATAAGGTGATAAATAATTAATTATATTTAGTTTCAATAGAAACATGTGTTTTATTAAATAATCCATCATATTACTATCTACGACAACTGGTTAGTTTTATCGGCTATTCATCCCTCTCCATTAACTTTTTCAATTTTTTTGTATACGATAATATTATTCCTAAAATCTTTAGCTTTCCAACGGTATATTATACATCTCTATTACTGTTATTATGTTCAAAAACACAAAAAATGTATGAAAAATATGTTTGTTATTTTCCCCTTTCGTTGGATATCGAATTCACCCAACTTTAAGGAATACATTTATCCGTTTTTTATCAATGCTAATTAAATGATGTGCCTATTTTTTTTAAATAAACAAAATTAATGGTACTTCGGAGGAAGACAATTTAAAATATAAGCATTTAAGCCCTGTCAGACTATTTCAATCAGAATAAAACCTACATGATATTAAAGCCCATTAAAGTTTACATCGATAAAAGGAGATCCATGGTGGCTGAGTGGCTAGCGCGCTAGTCTCTCATGCTACAGGTTGCGAGTTCGAATCCCAGTCCCGACGGGGCTTTTATGAGGATGTAATTAAATGGGGATTTACTCACAGCCTCCTCCCTCCCCCTCCCTCCCCGGATATGTGAGACCTGTCAGCCAAATATTGGCCACTCACAAAATTAGGCGTAGGAAGTGATGACCCTATACTAAGGATTGTATCGTGAAACGCGAGTGTGATCTCCCAGGAGGTCACACCGCGAGGCCCAGAGCTTGCATGGCCTGTCGCGCCACTAAAAAAAAAGAAAAAAAAAAGACAGAGATTCATCAATATTGTTAAAGCCCTTTTGGAGAAAGTAGTAAGAAGGTGCAAAATGCGTGGATATTAAGAAAGCAGGTGCCTTAACTCTTTGAGTGCTGCCATCTAGCAGACACTGTCATTATCAGGACACAAAGCTATCTATTGGCAGCCAGAGGAAGGGACTCTCTGCCAAAATTTGCAGGAAACGGTAAGACCCCAGGCAGGTCTGCTATTGAGTCAGAGACACTTGTTAAGTGAGCACATGTGCCCAACAGTAGAAGAGACATTTTTTCATCACTAGAAATACTTACTTTGTGATGGAGGAGTAGAACCATTGGAGCCCGCTTTCCCATGAGCCGAGAAAGAAGAGGAGGAAGGAGAAAAGGAAGAAACAAACACCAGATATGTACCATAGGCTAACTAAATAACTAACCCTCATTACAACATGTAGCAATAGTAAAAAATATAGAATCATTCACTTATACAGTCCGCATCATTCAAAACCCAGCCCATCCGTTATTTTATTTTATTATTATTAGGAGTTCCCTGGAACGCCCCAGGCCTTCCGATAGTAAACAATAGCATAAAGTAGATATTTCGGTCAGCCGATTTAAAAGAAAAGTTGCTGTAACGTTTCGGGCGTATAGTAGTCTGAAATATAAAATTTCAGTTTCGTACGACTTTTCGTTTTAGAACTAGACTTACCAGACACATGCACGGACACACACACACACACACACAGACCTTTTTACAGGACTTGGTCATTTGGATTCGCGAGGTCTCCTAAAAAGTGTATTTCCGTTAAAAACTCAAATTCGAAGATTTTCACGATCGCAATAATTCCCCTTACTATATTTTTCATATGTAAGTGAAAATAAAACTGCATAACTTTTACTTTTTAAACACACTTTCCTCTACCCTACGAACGATTTTAACCACCTTGCTTTTCTCCTCTCCTATGATAATCCTTTGTAAAGCCTTGATTGAATCACAGAGTAAATAATACAGAAATCACAGAATAAGTCATTCATTGTCCTGCATCTCAATAAGGCCTCAGAAGTTTCATGAGTTTATAACTTGGAGCGCTAGTTGCTTTGGTCGCAGCTGCCTCAACTAGTTGATACAGCAGCAGTTACCATCAATCAAGCACAAATCATTTACTTATAAAGGTACTACTATAAAATGTGAATTTAATCAGAATCTAATCCTTATGTATTATATCAGCATTTTTTTTAGTTTGGCAATCCATAAAATGTCTATTTATAACTTGAACGGTTCGAATTGTGAAGAAAAAAATACTGATTAAGAAGGTTGAATTCATTTCGTTAGGTTTCAATTCAATTCAATTCATATTTTGGGGATAATGTTAGTATCTGTTTCGAAAACGATTAACATATAGTAGTTATAAGAAGGAAAGGGGTTAAAGATAACAAATTTTCTCTTGCATGTTTTTACTAAGAGGCTTACCGTCCTTCGTAAGTGGCGTGAAAGGATTACCTTCTTTCAATTAAATAAATTAATCCATTATCGTTGTTTGTTTTTTTTTCTCCTCTGAACCCTCTTGACTGTAAACATTTTTGAAATTACGTGATAGTTATATGCAGCGAGTACTTTCATAGTATTGTACTGCAACTGAATTTTTATCTATGACTTGCCTGAAACAGGAGATGATTACATTAATTGTTCCGAATATCTGAAGTGTTCTTAGTTCAAATAAAACCTATCCTACCCTATACCCCTGTATACCTTTACTGACGGGTATTGATTTACTGATTTATTTTATGTACTATTTTCAATCACCTCACCGGTGCAAAGTGGTTCCAAATGAACTTTTTTGGGGGAAAAAAGTCTGCACTGATTGTTCTATTTAAGATATAGCAGCCATTTTTACGTCATTTTTTCCCTTCATAAATTAACTTTCAGTGGTACGAATAGAATTGGGGGCGGGGTAGCTGAGCAGGTTAGCGCGCGTTGCTTTCAACACGCTTTGCCTAGCAATAGAGAACCAAAAACATGGAACAAAATAATCACATGTTCGAGTCTCGCAGAGTGGGGGGCTTTTATCTCAGCATTTATCCCCCGCCTTTATCCCCCTCCGAACCCGAGAAACCCTCGTATAGCCTTCATAGGCGAGGTAGGGGTGAAAAAAAAAAAAAAAAAAAAAGCATGAATAGAATTTTTTTAACTCATTTTTATGTCACAGATATGTATACATGTTTTGTCGATAATTTCAGAGAAATGTCTATGTAACTAATTATTCTTTTAAATATCATTATTCCCTGCATTTAAATTTGCTTACAGTCGATATTAGATATGTTTAAGAAAACTTAGGTTTCCTATAACGATTTCGTGGTTTCTAAGAATTTTTTAAAAATGTCATTAAAATTAATATTATTTTAAATATCTCAACATATACTATGACAAGGTTATTCCACTTAAAAGTGCGCCAGGCTGGTTAACCAAGATATAAGATGTTCATCCAAATTTCAGATCAATAAGAAAAAATAAAAATGGTTCATACCCTGTCATGAAATAATTAAATTGCTTTTCCATCTAAGCTCAGGCGAGAAAGGGTGGGTTAGTTTAATCTGGCATGCATTGCAACTATCAAAAGCAACTACTTCTAATAAAATTTATTAATTATCTACAAAATAAAAGAAAGTGCAATTACTACCATGCAAAAACAATGTATGTACAATATTAAAATATTTACAATATATACAAAATGAGAGGTATAATATGCATACAGCCAGAAAAACGTATGCAACGGTCATGCATTGGTGGCATATAACAGCCAATTTAACGTCATTTTGTTCCTAAGTAAATTCACTTTCAACGTTATGATGGTTATATGAAGTTTATCATGTCATAAAAATATATAGATTTTGTCGATAATTTCAGAAAAATGTCTCTGTACCTAATTATTCTTTATATATATTTAAATTTACTGCATTTAACTTTGTTTCAAATCGTTATTAGATAAGTTTAAGAAAACTTTGGGTTTCATATAACGACTTCGTGATTTTTAAAAAATTTTCAAAATGTCATAAAAATTATTAATATTTTAAATATTTCTATATATACACAGCATAATGAAGTGCGAATTGCTTTTAAAACTTTAGTTTTGTTTCTAGTTTTTACAGACAACGTTTCAAAACCGTAAATTGATTTCTAGGCTTTTTGTAAAGTAAAACGGATGGTTAGCTATAGAAATTTCCTCAATGAAAGGAGAAGAAAAAATTTAACATATAAAATTATTTTGATGTCTAACTTAATTCTTCGAATGATTAATCATACTGAAGTACCGAAGCGAGATACAATTATAGGATACAGATTTATACAGGTATTTATACGAGATACAGTTATTGTCCCTAAAATAATAATTAATCATGTTGTTCCAAAATAGGGGTTGAGACGTCGGCAATCAATAAAATAAGTTTATCTTATTAGTATGTTTTTTTCTTTATGACCGCACCCTCAACCAAGTCATAGGTTAACAACAACTCCATAAATAAAAAAAGTATTCTTTAATTGTAGAAATAGAAACAAATTATAAAAGGAATAATTATATTTTTGACGTACTTAAATTAATAAATATTTATATATGAATTATTATATGTTTATAATAATTTATAATTTATAATACTTTATAATAATTATAAAGTATAACCAAATAAATTACACAAAATGAATTTATATTTTGAAATAATTTTTATATAAAATATCCAAGTGTGAAAATCTTTAGAAAATAAGCAATTCTTATTTTAAATTGATATAGTTTCATTGATTTAAAGTAAAATTATATTTTATTGTATTAAAGATGTATATTTTTGGCAGAGGACCACTGCAATATTTGATGAGCTTGTGTTTTACGGAAAACCCGTTCTAAGTTCTAATTTCATGGCAAGGATTTGATCTGCTTAGGACAGAATTATAGATTGCCATTGGCCAATTAGCTATTATCAAACAACTTAGCTATGAACTAACAAAACATCTATTTGTCGAATGCAGCCATCCGTTAGGATCAGTGAGTCAAGTTGAAATAGTGGTCAGGAATGGTTAAGACAATACTGGCATAGTTGTCTCTGGCAACCATCAATTGTTCCGAGCTCCAAGTGTATTTCCCTTTCTGATAATCATTGAAAGTTCTAGTTCTTGAAAGTTCTCCTTCAACAGCAAGCTATATGTTACGGCAACTGTACTTGGAAGAGCACTTAATTGAGGGATTATTGGCACCGTGATAGGCAAAACCGGTAAATGGGCTGTAAAATCATTTATAACAGATCATATTTAGTACTCATCAAAACTCCGATAGCATTATTATAATTATAACAAACCTTGGATATTCAATATATGTAAAATAAATAATCTGGTTCGGGCAACACACGACATTCACTTACCTCCGTTTTTAAATCGATTAAGAATTTTCAAACACAGTTAAAGACAAAAACAAGTAAAACCATTAAAGAATTAATCCAATTGAATTTCTATAGAAACATTTGTTTTATTAAAAAATTTATTATATTATTATATAAAACAACCAGTTAATTTTATCGGCTTTTCATCAATCTTTATTAACTTTTACAAGCTTGTGTATAAGTTAATATTGTTTCTAAAATCTTAAGCTTTCCAACGGTATATTATACTTGTATATTACTGTTCTTATGTTCAAAAACGAAAAAATGGATTAAAAAACAATTTTTTCAGTTTTTTCCTTTATTAGTTTATCAAATTCGCTCAACTTGCATGTTTAGCTGTTTTTTATCAATGCTAACAAGATAATATAGTTATTTTATAGAGTCTACAAAATTAAAGGTTTAAGCCCTGTCAGACTATTTTCAATCATAATTTCAGCCCATTAAATTTTACATCGATATAGCGTTGATCAAACTCGTTAGAGCCGTTTTTGAAAATTCGAAAAAAGGTGCAAAATGCATATAAAGTGGCTCTTCTGGTAAGCTAATTTTGACTAAAGTGGTTTTGTAATGTCTCGGGCGTATATTTGTCTTAAATATAAAATTTCAGTTTCATAGGACTTTTCGTTTACGCGCTGGGGTTACCGCACACACACCTTTTTTCAGGACTTGGTTATTTGGACTCAGGAAACCCTAAAACGTGTATTTCCGTTGAAAACTGAAAGTAGAAAGTAAAGTAGCATAAATAAATTAAATTTAACACATATGATATTTTCATCATATATAATAATAAGAAATTTAAAAAAATAATCAGATTATTTGTTTAGAAATGAATACAAGTAGAGAATTCTCTCTAGGATCCTTTCATACTTTGTATGTACTTCTAAGTTGGTTATAAAAAGGTAACTAGTAAAGTACTTAAACTTTCAACCAATAAATACATTCTAAGTCTCGGTGTCGATAACACCATTCTAAGCACAATTCCTTTCAGCAGCTTTAATATCTCTTTCTCAAAGACCTCAAGATTAAATTAAGTGAACAACTGTATAAGAAGGAGGAATAAGATTAGTTTTGTGTGTACTAACTTTTAAGTTTTTTGGCAAAAAAACTTAGTAATTTTGCAATGTTTGGCTAGTGTTCACAAGCTTAACATTTGTGAGCTGAATGTTTTTTTTTTTTTAGTAAACAGTTAAAAATAAGAAACGCTCAAAAGCAAGCCTGAGCTTCGACACGAGGACCAACTATTGCGAAGTCAATTTTCAAAAGTTGAAACGTGATTCGGCATATTTTTTTTTTTTAATTTATTGAAATATATATATATATATATATATATATATATATATATATATATATATATACATATATATATATATATATATATATATATATATATATATATATATTTTTTTTTTTAATATGAAATAAATATATAGTAATAATGCTAAGAGACCACACATTCATACAATATTTGCAGAAAAACGAAGGTTAATCAAAACCATAAATAAAATTAATATAAAGTTAACAAATAAATGAACATCTTAAACACACTTGCACCTGTAGGCAACATTTACATAATGCTGTAGGACCCCGGACTGGGCTTGTTTAGATAATGAACTTTTGGACGGAGAAGCAGAAACCGAGAGATCCCAGCGCACCTAACTCAGGCGCATCAATAGTGTATACGAGTTAAAGCTGGGTGATAATTACAAACATCACTTGAGAGAATCTGGCCGATGTCAGAACTTTAAAATATTAATACTAGAAAAAGGTACTAATTATACGTTTTTTTTTGTTCCAATTCATAATAAATCATTTCTTTTCATAGCTAAAAATGTCAAGATCATAGTATAAAAAAAAAAAAAAATGATAGATTAATAAAATAAATTGATTTGATCATAAATAAATGTGAGATTTTCGCGCTTCCTGTAAAAACAAAAAAAAATTAACTTAAACACTATTAACTCTGAAATGTCACTGGATTATTATATTAATTTTCCTCTGACAGACTATCCTTTTCATTAAAAACAAAAAAAAAATGGCATCTATTGTAGAGTGCTCAAGATTCGTCTGATAACTTTGATACCAAGATTTTAAATAAAATAGCAAATACAATATATTTCGCTGTATTGTTTTTTAGTAACTTGTATGGGATTTACTATCAAATGAAAATGTTTTAATCAGACCTTTTCTGTATAGTAAAAAAAAATATGGATAGTAAGGTGTAAATATAAAAAATATAGAATTTGCTTGATCAAAGGATTGATGGATTTGGTCGTAAAATTATATAACATAATGTTTTTACATGTTTCTACAAGTTTTCATTTGTTCTACTAAACCATCAAGCTAAATATTTAATAAAGTTATAAATTGATGATAAATATTTTTTAAAAATTGAATATCATATCTGATGAAATATATTAACCCACTATCAATATTTTTATAATGTATCACTTATTCCTGTACGGCCCTTTATAGGACGACATGAATAGTGGGGCCTTGACAGGTAAAAGGTTTGAATCGGGTGTAATAAATCAAGCAAGCCAGGCAGAGCTCTAATGGAGCAGTTTTATGAGATGACAATGGACTATAATGACAATTGAGCGATGTTTTCCAGTCAAATTGCCACTTACCCCCCGAAATACCAATCCATCACGCTTCAAATTGAAAGATGTAATCGCCTCGTGTAATTTCATTCGCCAATATCGATTGAAAAAGTCATTTATAAAACACTTTATCCATTAACGAGAGATAACTTAATATTAAACTTCTGAAACTTGAATGACGAATCAGTCATTTATGATAGCAAACCTTCAAAATTTACTGGAACGAAATTTTTAACGTTAAGCAATCCATTTTTGTAGATTTATGAAAATAACTTACAAACATTTTTTTTTAGGGTCAAGGTGCGCCTTCTTCAACACCACTTGAAAAAATGAAGATAGAAGTATATTTTGGTATTATAAAAGACTTAAGAATATGCTCGTTATTAGGTGTTAAACAAATTGATAGATAGGTAGTTTATTGGCTAATATATATATATATATATATATATATATATAAGAGTTTGTAACATTTGGTTCTAGTAGTTGTTGTTAGTATTGAATAACAAAATACTGACGTGGAACCCACATACAAGACTTAAACGAAAAGAACTCAACAGACGATTCGGACAGTTATACAGACTATTAAACAGAAAATCTGAACTTACAGTTGACAACAAATTATTAATTTATAAGACAATACTGAAGCCCATCTGGACCTACGGACTTGAACTGTGGGGGACAGCTAAACGTTCTAACATCAAACGCATTCAATCCTTTCAATCCAAAGCCCTGCGAATAATAGTAAATGCTCCTTATTATGTATCCAACTATACCTTGCACCACGACCTTAATGTTCCATTTATTTCAGACCTAATTCCATCCAAATTTTCCAAATTCCACCAGAACCTCATTCATCACCTAATCCTCTATCACGATCTCTATCCAGCTCTACTCATCCATACAACCCACCTAGAAGGTTGAAACGGCAGTGGCCCCGAGACATATTGTAAACATCTATTCTGGAGTTCTGACACTGGTCAGATTCTCCTCTCATGTGCGGTGTGATTGTGGCTACGGCGCCCTCACTTAGCTTCCGTTGGCTCTCACCAGTGATGCGGCTGAGAGGGAGGTGCTGGGATCCTTTGGACTCTGCTTGTCCTTCCACAAGTGGGGGGACAAGCCCCGTCCGGGGTTCCCGAGCTGATTTTAAATATTGTACATAGGTATGAATGTGACATATTTTGTTTATTTGTTTGTTAACTTTATTTATTTGTATTTATTTTGTCTACAAATTTTGTTTTTGTATACGTTTATTTATTTTGATTTGATTTTATGTAATTTGACTTTCATTTTGTTTATATTGTAAATATTGTATGAATGAGATCCTGTACTACTATTATTATTGTCTATTATGACAAATTGTAATATATACGAATAAAAAAAAAGAAAAAAAAAAGTATCGAATGCCTATTAAAGCATAGATATAAATACGTATACATAGGTTAAGCCCTGCTGCTTACTGTAACATCTTAATATAATTTTATTATATAATTTAAATTGTTTTCCTAATAAGCATAAAATAGCCATTTCTAGAACCCAAAACTGTATTAATTAACGTTACCCTTGACCATACCTCTGTTTTTGTTATTTATTAAGTAATAAGTATTAAGTAATCGGTTTGTAACACAAATTATTTGGATTCGTCTTTACCTTAAACATATATATATTTTTTAACGAAAAGAAAAAGATCTCATTTATTGTATCCACTATCATTTTAATTGTTTTTATTATTGAATTTGATTATTCAACTGCTTTATACGCTTCATCTTCGAAATAGTTTAAGTGGTTTTATTACCCTTTAGTGGTGGACAAAATTCTGAAACTTGTCTATTTTTAACCTTTGGGGTCCCATATTATAGAAAAAAATATTTTAAAAAATTATTAGAAAAAATTATATAAAACTAATTAATTTTTGACACGATTAGGTCAAACATCAAATTTATTTGCTAAAATCTAAAACTCCCCTATATTTTACGTTTGAAGTCCCAGAATACTAAAATCTGCTAATACATGTATATTATATGGTTTAGGAAATTCTTGAAATTATATATTGTAAAATCTTTGATTCGTGTTGTTGTGTCTGAAAAAATGATGTGTCATCCAAAACGCAATAAATCGCAAAAATTCTTTGTAATATCTAAAGATTAGAAGGATTGGTAAAACAAATCCTAGGGGTAACTTGGGAGTTATATAGTTTTTCGTCATTGGATAAGGGAGTATATTTACAAATTGCTAAATCAACTCTACAGGTGAGATTGCAATTTATATTCAATAACGAGTTTGGAAATATAATTTCTTACATGTCTTAGCAATGCCCATTATTAAATAAAAGCAAAAAGACTGCTCTAAATACACCTTAAACAGAATAAATGACCATCGAATAAAAATAATTCCACTGTTGGTTATTAGGCACTTGTGTTAACAGGAATGATTCATTCATTTACTATCTATTTTTAAACACGGTATGGCGGGAAATGTTAGTATTAATGGTCTTGCCAACTAATAATAAAAAAGTGAAGCATTGTAAAATTCCAAACTTTTGACTTTACTTTTGTCCACCTAAATGGGTGATTTAGCCCACTGTGCGTTGTAAGTACTTCCTGGCTTCCATGCTCTCGAATCCCGCCTCCCATCTTACACCTCAGATATGTTTTCATACAAATCCTCAGTCCACTCCCGCAACATTCGTTCGTCAAATGTGTTTAACAACCCGTCGAACCGAAGCCTTCCTAATTCGCTCAGTATGGAATTCTATTCACTTATGTATTCTTCACTCCGATGCTCTTCCGACCTTCAAATCCCGTCTTTTCAATCACTTCCTATCATTCCAATAACCAAAGTAAAAAAAAATAGAGAACATATATAACATTTTATTTTGTGTTTCATTTGCAAATTTAACTACATTATTTCATCGAAATCCGACCAATATTGTGAAGTTCTTTAATCAAAATTTGTAATTATGATTTTTAGATATGCACATATATTTCTGTTTCATTTTTTGTCTAGTTTTTTCATTAACTATTAGAATTTTTATTCATAATAGTGCCTTCTCATTTCGACTTTCGCCATAATGGATATGGCAGCCCAGTGCCACTCCGATCTGGATGGAGTTTCCGCTCAGAATTATTATTACTCATTTATTATTATTATTATTAATTATAGGTCACTGAGGACTTTAAAAGGTTACACAACGCGGAATTGCGAAGCTTGTACCCTGTGAATATGATTGAGTTGATAGCATCGCGGAGACTCAAATCGGCGAGTAAAGTTGTTGGGCCGATTGAGGAACGGAATCCGAGAAAGTTGGTATTCGCTGATCCGACTGGTAGGCGTCCGAAAGGTAGACCGAAGCGTCGATGGGAGGATTGCGTCAAGGCTGATCTCGGGGACTTGGGCTTGAACCGTGAACATTGGACGAGTCTGTGCAGGTGTATTGGGGGTATCGGCATCGAACCTTCGGGATCGGCAAGCCTATTATTATTATTAAAGCTACCTTTTAATTTATTACTATTGCTGATTTTTGTTTTTTATTTTTATTATTTTTTATTTGTTTCATTTTTGTACTCTTTGACACAAAAGTTCTTTTTATATATTTGGTAATATTATTCTAATAGGACTTGTCCCAGAATAAATAAATAATTTATTATTATTATTTTTTGAAGATTTTCTAAAGATGATTGTTTATGGTTTTGAACAAGGTAATTTCCTAGGTACTTTTCCCTGTCAATACTAAGTGTGGGACATGGCAATAACAAGTGTTCCAAGTTTTAAATTATATATTATTTACACATCTACATTTTTCTCCTCTTTTTAAAAATCAGAGTAGTATTCTGATGAAAAAGATTCCAATTTTCATTATCTGAATTTCTTAATAGTCTAACGAGTTTTAATTTATTTATATTTTCATGATATGTTAAATATTCTTGTGGCTGAGAGTTGTTAAACTACAAATAGTTCCTTAAAGTGGGTTGCATTTAGAGTTGAAAGCTTCATCAGTGTATATCGAGTAGAGATCATTCTTTACTAGTTCGATAATTATATCTATATTGTTGAGAAAATGACTTGGTTTTACAATAGCTCTTCAAAAAGGTCATCTTTCATATAATCTTCCGTTGTTTTGTTATTTTTTTTATATTCAACCAAAACCTGTGCCTCTCTCTTTTGTATCTAAATTAATAAGTCTGACAAGGCATTCTAAAAACTAATACAAAATAATACAATATGATTTATTACAGCAGTATTACTATAATTACCTAAGTTTGCATTAGTAGGAACAGTGCTATCTACAATAGATTTTACAGAAACATGAAGTTGAGAGCCTAAGATTTGTCACATTTTTTTTCCACCTTGGGCAGCTCCCCAAAAAAGAACCGCGTAATATCCCTTCATTTTATTTTTATCTTCCAAGCTCTTCCTTCACTTTTCCTTCATTCTTTCACAGTTACACATCTCTCACCTCTGTCCATCCTTATCCTTTTTGTTCTCGCTTTTCTTCTTAAAAAAGTAACACCTATCTTAACAGCCTTCATCTTTACCCAGCTTCTGTAGTTGCTCCTTTAACAGTTTGCTCTACACTCTACTTCAGCACACTCGCGTTGGCTCAAGTTGTATTTTAAATCAATAATATGATTTTTCCTTCCTTGTAGAACCTATTCTGAACACTTGGCCGTTGAATCACAGCCGTCTTTCCTTGGTCGTCGTTTCCAATTCCTGCATCCTTTCACCTCACTTGTGCCTCATTTTTTTTTTTTTTATCTACTTAAAAAAGAAATGAAAATGAGGATCAGTTCGACTTTTTTCTACTTAATTAAACCCTTAACTTCTTCATGCTTGTTGATATCAATATTTATTTATTTTTTAAGGTATTCACTTTTTCTTGCTGTAAATTTTCTTATAATTTTATTTTTTTTTTTGTATAGCTTTATGTATTTTCTTGTTTAAATAATAGGCCTTATGTGGGCTATATTTCATGTCAATTTATTCAGGATCCCGAAGAACATAAATATTTTTTTATTTTAATATTTCAGATTACCTATCGGATCACTAAATTTTAATTTGATTTATTATTTTATTTTTTATTATTTTATTTTTTAATTTAATAAATTAATTTAGCCTTCTAAATTAAATCATATATATGATTAATTTATTTTCACTCTTTTTTTTTGGTGTCCGAATTACATTTTAGAAAGGAGAGAAAGTATGTTTTTTTTCAAATGCTGTTTACCTGCTCCGTATAACGATAAAAGAACCTGATCATTCACAAAGAAATTTAAATTTGAACTTTTTTCACTACCTATTAGCGCCGCGTCCCTTTCTTTTCCTCGACATTTTCATGTCCAAAATATGTAAATATCAATATGTAAAACCACGTTGAAAACATCAAATGTAGGTTTTTGGGTTTTTTTTTTTTCAAATAGCGTATTAAAAAAAGAAAAAGATTATATCAGTCTTTTAAACGAAATATTTTAACAAAACATTCAAAGTTATATTTAAAATAAAAATATAATGAATTTTTTAATATAAGTGAGGAAAACATAAATCAATGTCTATAGGAGGTTCGGTGGTCAGCAGATAAAACTTGTAAGATCTCTTAAATTTATTTATTCGTAATAGTTCAATTTGTCATAATAGACAATAATAATATTGCTACAGGATCACATTCATACAATTGTAAGATCTCTAGATTACATTCACAGCCCACTTGGGAGATCATCAATGATTAACCTTCTAATTATACAGTTCCTTGAGGTGAATAATTAATCAATACGACAACTGGCGTAATTCTGAATTTTAACAGAAAATTATAAAAATCAAATTTAACAATAACGAATAAGTTATTTTTATCTTATTGATTCATACCTAAAAATTACATTCCGATTGCATTCCTTATTAAGCAAGTATTTGGTTGATAACCGATTTCAAAATAGATTGCAAATGTTATGTATTATGTATACAAATACAATTATGTTATAAGGACAATGAGTTAATGACATAATGACAATTCATTATTAGATTATTAAATATAATGAGATATGGCGGCAAAGTACAAAAGGCGTTTCCTACCCCCCTAGGTTTCCCTATCGGTCTGGCCCCTACCTGCTATACCCCAGGAACTTCCTAGACCCCAGCTACTGGCCGACAAGAGACAAGATATTAAGGATGGACAAAAGCTGGACCGCCAACTTCGGACACTTCCATATCAACTGCTCCTTGCTTTGTCCGATAGGAGATCAGCAATTTTCAAAATATAGTAGTTCTGAAAAAAGGAATAGAAGTGACGAGGATGTAGAATCGAGAAGCAGAAGGGTTCAATCTACAAGAAGTGGTAAGTCGTTTTCGAGAGACAGAAGAGTGAAGAACTTGGCCGGAGAGATGCAGGAACGAGAAGGTCACCTGAGGACAAATTCCATCATCACTTACCGATAAAGTGTCCTAAGTAACTTTTTGTAATATTGTATGGCAAAGCTAGCAGTAACGATTCCCTCAGTATTCTCATTCATAGTTTTAGGCATTATGTGAAAAGATTGTATATAAATTAGCTAAATTTAAATAATAATGTTATTATTTATTGAAACCTGATAATTTAATCTTCCTCTGCATGCCACGTATGCGATTGGTGAACACGATACTTTTAGAAAAGTAATCCAATGGTTGCAGTGATTATAGTCAATGTATACATCAATTACAGATATTTAATACATCAATTAATCTAGTTTTTGAAGCTACCGCTGCCTTAGAAAACAGCCGGTCAAAAACATAGCATCAACATGGTCACGACTGCAGTTCTATTCCAGCAGTTCGTTACATTGTCATATAGGTTTACTGTTTATAAAACTTCGTAAACAGTAAGTCTAAAACAACCAGGCACTTGAAGATTCACTTATAGTAAGGGGAGGGCCAGTTTGTTACATAATAAGTAATAATTAATAAACTTTTGGGTTTCTGTTGAGGTAAGAGCAACAGGGCACTAATTTTCAACAGTTATTATAGTTTACTTGGTGACATACAAGGTCTAGACCAAGTGTACTGCCTCAGTAACCTCAGTTTTTTTTCTTGACTTAATTTAATTTTTTTCTCAATTTCTTTTAAATTTGTTATATATGTATGCTCTTTATAACTTGTATATAATTATGTAAATAGTTTAGTCTTTAGGTATAATTTTTTTTAAAATAATAAATAAATTATTTATTATCTTTATAGACTTGTCCCATTAGAATAACATATACAGAATGTACATAATGTGCTTTAGAGTCTTAGAGTAAATTAAATACGTATAAATAAGTTACTAATATAAAATGTACATATCTAAAGGAGAAGAAAATAAAACAAAAAGCTTATTTACAATTCCATTGTGACTAGATAAGTCACAATAGAATTGTAAATAAGCTTTTTAAATTTAATTTTAATTAATATATTAAGTATGTGGGATTTGAAGGTAGAAAGGAGTTAAAGTGACGGATGGATGGAGGAATAGGATTCCATAGGATTGAGGATCGAATGAAAAAAGATCTGTCGAGAAAATGCAGTTCGGTAAGCCGTGTTGCATATATAACTTGAATGGGATGGGTAACTTGGTAATGAAACGAAGCAAGGAAATACTTGCAGTGATTGGGATGGCAAAGCCACTTCAAATCGCCATAACACTGGATACGGAGGTGTACATAGGGGCCCCGAAGATGCATAGAACAAAGCGATTAATTCAGCGTTTTATTTTTACCTCCAATTCCTCAGATACACCACTGTATACCACAAAGCAATAGTCAAAGTCGGGAAATATTAAAGAGGTAACGAGTTGTTTTCGGGTTTCATACGGAAATAGGTGACGGAAGAAATCCAGTCGCTTTAAGGTCGAAAAGGTACGGCGGGAGATTTCGGAAAAATGATTTTTATCATAATTTAGCACAAATGTTTCTTTAATTTTCAAAAAAATTTTATAATAACTTTTACAATGCATTCTCTTATTTGCTAGATGTATTTATTCCAACACAGTTAAAATTTTCGATAAAGATATTTTTTCAATGTGTCTACCTGATATATATACAAGCAAAATAAATATTAAAAAAATTGATTAATTAACAAATTTAAAAAATGTCACGCAGTAATTTTGGTATTAAATAAAAGAGAGTACATTTATCAATGTTAGCTATTGACCTTTTGAGGAGAGTAAAGACGTCAGTAATGGACAGTAAAACGAGGAGGGTGTCTATTGCCTTTAATTGGAAAGGGGTCGCCCGGATAAAGTGCCATTCTTCGAAAGACGCTTAAGCACTAATGACCTTAATGAACTTTAAATACCTATTTCGAACACTTTAACATGTTCGCTAGAGCTCTGTATGCAAATAAGACTGAACTAGTTGTTAATTACCTAGCTGGCTAAAGTATGTTTGTTTTTTTTTATTTTTTTTCACCGTTCAAATTCAAGGTTTTTGAAGGAAAAACTTTTTTAGGCGCGTTATGCGATTTTTGGCTGGGATAAAAGCTTTAATTTTGTAACTATAGTAACGTCACCAACATGCTCTAGACTGGCGTTCGCGCTATTTGTATACCTGTCTGTTAGAGATAAGATAACGATATCAATTTCGGTCAACGTTATCGATACCGATGTAATATCGGCACAAAATATCAATATTTATAATACTTTATTTCAGTATTTAATTGAATTAAAGTCAGCTGCAAATGAATGATTACTCATTCATCATTTACAGACATGGTAGTTAACTATGTCTTAGAACTTACATTTTCCTGTATATAAAGTTAATATACTGAATATCTTAATTCTGTTGTTTCTAAAATATCGATATTTGTAAATATTATTAAAACATTCAAACATATGAAGCAAACTCATAATGATCTAACTGTCAATATTTAAATCGCAGTAAAGCAAAATATCTTGATTATAGCATATGACAATATCTAATATGACATTTAAACATTAAATTAATTTTATTAATATAGATTTGAATTAAGCACAATGTATGGGGATCACTTGTAGCTGGGTGGCTAGCGTAACAGCCTCCCATGCTAAAGGTCACGGGTTCAAACCCGCAGGTGGTCCTAGGATTTTTTAATGGGAGTAAAAAATCCTTAGTTACGCCGTCCTTCGGAGGGGACGTTAAAAGGTGGTCCCGAGCCTGTGCGATGTCAGGTACTCGTTAAAGATCCCTATCCTAATAAAACCTGGATAGGCAAAATTTATGACTCCCACTGTAGCATCGTCCGATTAGCCATAGTAGCATAAAGTGACGTCAAATAAATAAACAAACAAACAAAAACATGCATTCTCAACATAATCTACTTTAACGAACGTACTTATCTTTCCAACAAAATTCCAAAGCAAATCGAGAATTAAAAAAAAAGTTTTCACTTCTATTGGCAGTCCCTATGACTGCTGAATTGCAATTTGTTTATCTGTTGTAGATTGCTCCGGCGTAAATTTTATTGGTTCTATGTAGTCTACCATTGTTACTTATTTTTATTTGGCGCCCAACGTGGGTTAGATACTTCTACAAGGCATAAAATTATTTATTTTTATTTTAAAAGATATTTATTAAAATTTACAACTTTGAATATATCAAGAAAATGTCAGTATATAATAAACAATAGCTTGATATACATTAAGAAAAACTAATCATTGGCTTATCTTCTTTTCAGACGCTTCGAAGGATAATACGGATTAAAGAGGAAGCAAGGATAGAAACTATTGAGTTTTGTGAATGGAGTTCGTCATGGAAGGAATTGGGCCTTGTTCAGCAACAAATGTATTAGTTTATTCGTTACAACAAACTAAGGTGTGTGTAGAGAGGAAAAGCTCAAGGCTGTAAGTGCACATTAGCCTTGTGATAGTCAGAAACATGAGCCTTGTATAGTCAAGAGAATACACGTTTGTCTATTAACCAATACCCAAATATTTTCAATGTATTTTTTTTAATTGATGTATTCGATACTGATAAGACCAAATACTGCCTACACAGTTTCGTCCAATGATCACCGTTCAAGCCCAACTCAGACCACTTAACACGACACGAGAGAATTTACCATCGACGCTTCGGCCTACCAGTCCGTTCAGCGTATGTTGTATTTAATAATGCAGTTGTAAATTGTAATAAAAATATTAATAATAATAAGAAATGTATTCCTTGTAATAATTAAAAATCAGTATTACTAAAATTACAGCTTGGAATAATTCAACTGAAATCTAGCAACTATTTCAAACTTATTAGTTGTTTCTCGTAGTCTGCATTCCAACAAGTCTCATTGAATAATAAGATTTCTAACTCAAACATTCAGGAAGTTCAAAATATAAAAGTATTCATACTTCTCTGGATGAACGGATATAATTTTAGTGACAAAAACCTCTCATCGAAGATTGTAACATTCTACAATACATTCCTTAACTGGTGTATTGTCTTTATTTCTAAAGTCCGTTCCTGTGAAACAGAGTTTCCGAAAAAGACAAACCCATAGAAATGCTGAAGTGACTCTACTGTTTGAAACAAACAGAAACTGGGAAGTAACAAGGGACTGACAACGAATGCATTAAATATTTCAGGAGAAAGCCCTGAGAGTCTGTAAAAGTTGTGTGCTCCTCGCCATTGGCAAAGTTCTTGCGGTTACAGGCGGCAGTTGGCGAAGTTGGAAAGCCCTTTTAGCCCTAACCAAGGCAATTACTGGAGCGGATTAAGTTGGTGGCCACGAACTGCTAATACCAAATAGAACAGTTTGCTGGTCAGGTAGCAGATATTGAAACTGATCGCTCTACCGTCATTATACTCCCGCAGTTCATATTTCACTCCTTCTGTTCCCACTGGTCAGGTAATCCTAAGCCAAGTAACTTATTTATGGACTGTTAATTTTTCAATATTTTTACCCCTTGTTCTGATTTCCAATATAAAGTGGTACCATCCGAAAAAACCAACGCCTTATTATTACAGGAAAAAACCATCTATTAAATTTGTAATTTCAAGACAATTTATTTTCAGGAAAATAAAAAACAAAAACGTTTTTCCTTAAATTTAAATTTTACAACGTTTAGAGATTCATTTCTTTCTATTTCAAATCCTTTTCATCTTATTTGAAGAAAGTTGTATTTACCTCATCATATCCAACACAAATTAATGTTAACTAAAATTCTATTTTTGCACATTATATCTATTCGATCAAACAAGTACAAAAGGCTTGGTAATGGGAGTAATACAAAAGCAAAGCGTCAAAATTAATTTAAAATCAAGATAAAAATATACAATACATGTTTTTTGTACAATTAGACTAATGTTTAACGAAGACATTATACAAGCATTACAATATTTTTGTTTTTCAACGATTACAAAGGAAAACGCTAAGAATCAGATATTTTTTTTTTTTATGTTTCATGTTGATATATTTGAATTTAATCGATCTTATTTATAAGGTTTGTGTTATGATTTTCTAAGGATTCCAGTTTATTAGAAAAGAAACTTTTTACAAATATATTTCAAACTTTATTTAATTTAAAATAATTGTATTCAAAAAACATTATATAAAAATGTTTAATAGGTTAATAGAAAATGAGTACTAAAATATTTGCCCCTTCAACAGCTATGGATACTACTATCTCATTGCCGAACGTCGTAGCAGAACTGTTTACTTGACAAATGAAGGAGCATTTTGTTTTGTTTGGTTACTAATTATTATTATTTATTTATTTGTTTATATCAACACCCGTCTTTCTGCTCGTGACGATAAGCGAGTTGTATGAAAATTGGTATAAGTGGGATGTCAGGCATGAAGGAAGTCGCTAAAACTTTTAAAGAGTTTATTTCAGAAGGTCTCTTCTTTACAACCCTATTTGAAGATTTTCTTAAGGCAATGTTTTTAATGTTTTTTTTTAGTATGTCCGTGAAGTTTGTCAAATAATTTTTTGCATGAAGTCCGAATGTGATATTGTACTATTGGTATGTTAAAGACTGAATGTAAAGTTTTTTACTGGCATACAAGGGGTAACGGGTGATGAGTCTTAAAGATTTGTATTGAAAATTCACGGTTTTCTTTTCTTTCTTTTTTTAATAGGATCCGTTTCGCTATTGCGTAAATTAGTTTTGTGTAAAACTAAAGTCTATATGGATTATAGTAAGAAGGTATAAGAGTGGAGTTTTTTTTTTTTTTTTTTTTTTTTTTTTTTTACAGAGGAATGTTCATTCATTTACAGTCACTTCATGCTGCTGTGGCTAATCGGATGATGCTACTGTGGGAGTCCTTAATTTGGTCTATCCAGGTTTTACTTATTTACCTTTAACGCATGCCTGAACTCGCACAAATTCGGGACCACCACCCCTCCGAAGAACGGCATAACTAAATATTTATTACTCCCATTAAAAAACCCTAGGGCCATCTGCCAGGTTCGAACACGCGACCTTGGGCAAATATGGCTATTATGGTGGTCACAACACAATAGGTGACCCCAAATAATATGTTTTAGTCAAAAAATAATGATCATATTTTACATTATGTGATTTATATACCCATAAGTCTATCAACAATTTAGTAATATTCAGAAATACTATTGAAATACAGTTCAAATCCTCTGTCCATCCCCGTTCTACACGCTCGGATTTATACAGAACGGCCCACAGAACTGCACATTTCGACAGATCCTTTCTCATTCGATCCTCAATCCTATGGAATTCTATCCCTTCTTCCATCCGTCTTTCTACCTTCGGAATTTCTACCTTCAAATCCCGCATATTTGATCACTTACTGCACATCCAGGCTCAATAGAATTCTTAATAAGCTTTTTACTTATTTTTTTTTTGTTTTCATCTCATTTAAATATGTATATTTTATACCATTAATTATTAACTTGTTTATATTTAATTAATTTACTCTAAGACTCTAAAGCCCTTTTTTTGTACATTTTGTATATTTTATTCTAAAGGGACATGTCCCAGAATAATAAAGAATTTATTTATTAAATAGTACGCCAAAGACTGATAGGAAGCTTGGTGTGGGTAAACCACGAAAGCCAACAATCTAGCTTGAGCACCTGACCCTGATTCTATTTAGAACTTAAGACGAAATTTAGCTCGGTTGCAGTGATGAAAGGGCACCATCGCTGGAGGAAGCATTTAGCCAGGGATACTGGAGAGATACTGGAGAATTCAACGATGCGCTTCTTGAATAATATAAGCCTCTTCAGGCTTTTATAAAGTTCCTAAACATTAGGCGTTATAAACTTTCGAACTAAATTTCAAAGTTTATTGTTGATACGATAAAGTTTTTGAGAAATTCCTCATAACAAATTATAATTTTTTTTTTAAAATGTCTAATAAAGGATAAGTAATCTAAAGTAGCAATGAAAAGTTATAAACTCTATTGTACATTAAAACAGCTTAAAATTTATATTTTTCATTTATTATTATTATCATTTTTCATTTGAAAAATATAGAATACTAAGAGATATTAACCTAATTTTAAACACTGTATCCTCATTTTATTATATTTCTCTGCCCAAAATTATTTATTTCTATTTCGCATTTTCGTCCTATCGTTATAGCATCCTTCGATATTTATAGGAAAATATATATACTAGACGATCGAGTTATTGTAGGTATAACAAGTTATTGATAATAATTCAGAGTCTATGGTGAAAAATTCTCATAAAATTAATTATTTAAAAAAACTGGTGCGCGCAGCAATCCACTTTAACTTACCTCGGTTGTTAAAATCTTAGTTAAAAACTTTTAAATAGAGTTAGAGTTCAACAAAGTTTAAGAAATTACATTCAAGATTGTGGAAAACATAAGTTTTAGATCAAATAATTAATAATTTTTTTAATATTAGTTTGAGAGAAAATCGTATAAAAGTGCAAAGTGGCTCATCCAGTTTTGTACATTCAGTCATTTAGTTTTCGAGCTAATAGACATTCCACGTAAACATTTTATGGGAGTTGGTCATTTGGACTCAAAAGACCCTAAAACATGTATTTCCGGAGAAAAATCTAATTCAATATTTTCACGATATCAATACTTTCTCTTACTATAGATTTCACGTGAAAATAAAAATTAAGATAAAACAATTTAAATGTACAACCGTTAGCAACACTACTTTACATACAGACCTTCACATGCCAACAGTCAACAAACAGATTCGGACCCTCTACAAACGTTTTAACAACAACTTACACGGACATTAACAATCTAATACGAAGCATGGCCTAGTAACATGCCGGACAATACTCGCGGAAGACTGAAAAGAAGCTGGATGAGGGACCTTCTAAGCTAAATCCGTAATATGAAGCACGCCAGGAAGAAGATCCGCTGGGCATTTTCTTCAACTATAATTCCCAATATCTTATTCGCTGATTGTCAACATTTGATGTCAGGTGAGAATAAAAAAATTTGAAGATAAAAAACAATGTACAATAATCGATGGAAAATATAAAAATATATCGCTTTTTTTATCATAATTTAAGTTCTTTAATGCTTATTTTGTTAAAATTTCCGAAATGTAAACTTTTTTCCCGCATATTCACAACATTCTCGATTTTGGTTTATTCTTTTCAATAATGATCTTTTGTAATCAACCAACAAAACAAAAACCCGCAAAAATCTGTTTTTTCGCCGTCCGCCGTATGCGGCATTTCTCCGAGAGCACTGTACCATTTTTTTTTTAAATTCACCAAAAAAATATAGGGCATGCAACGATGATCCTAGTACACAAATTTTCATATCAGCTGGTTCTTTTAAAAAGTGCAGCCGAATAAAAGTGATTTAATTTAATAAATCAGTTATTTTTGAAGATAGAGAAAAAATCATTAAACTTTTGAACCAAAAAAACGGCGAATAATTATAAAAAAGTAAGAAAAAATGTAAGTCAGTTATTTTGAAGATAGAGAAAAGATTCATAAGTGTTTTTCAAGCAAACAATTACAAAAAAATAGCAGTTCATCTATATTATATATATATATATATTGCTACAAAACGAAAAAAAGAATCATTGAAATTGATTCAGAATTAGCAGAGATATATTGTTTTGAAATAAGCAGCGGTGATATTCCATTCTCCTTTTGATTATTGATTGCTTTTCATATTAGATAATTATTACCGATGAACTTAGACAATATAGTTATTTGGAAATAATAAACCATTATGTAATAATTTGCAGGAATTTTTCAATATATATTTTAAATTATTACGGAACATTCACTTATCATCTTTTAAACCTCCTAAGAAAAAGTATGTCAGATAATAATTTTCCAGTTTTGAAAGCCCGAGCACTGGAGTTGGATTCGATGGAAGCAGGTGCCTCGACTGTCGTAGTTGACATCTTGGACAATGGAACACTAGAGCGGGCAACATTTTGTCTAATCTCTCAGTACAAACTTTGAAACTAGACCAACTTGATCTAACAAACTAAATATAAAGGAATATTGTTTTTTATTTTATAAAAAATTATAATTTTATTTGATTATTTGTATTGATATATATCTAATAAAGAAACAGACTTTACTATTTGTTATTTGTTTACTTAATTTAATTTTAATACCACGATACCTGTTAATAATATCTATAAAACTAGCAATTACGACGAGTTGTCTCCAAAGTCCTTTAACAAATTATTAACTTTCCTTTCGTGGAACTTGAATCGATTTCCAATTCATTTAATTGTCGCCAATTTCCAGAGAATTAATTAACCACTTAAGAACTTTCAGAGAACCACAAATTATTCATAGGAGTTGATTGGCCAGTATATTGAGATATTCTCTGTATGTCTCACGAACAAACAGTTTAAAAATTCAAAATATTTATTTTCGGAAATAGGCAAGCGACTAACATTTAATTTTCGCCTTTCAGGGACTTAATGGCATTTTCATAATTACGAGTGTATGAGCGAGATACATTACAATTTTCAACAAAATTTTCACGAACTAACTTTGACAAGCAATTCAATAACAATGAAAATTGTGACTATATAATACAAAAATATATAAAAGTATACTTTTTATTTTGTCAAAATTAAAAAACAAAATATTAAAATTCTTTTGAACAAACAATTAATTATAATATAATAAATTTTTACCATATTTAAACCGCGTCGTAAGCAGATTAAATCTTCGTTATCAGTTGTTCTATGCCAAAGACTTATTGTAACCCAAATTATCATGTGTTTTTGTTACTTGATGTACTTAAAAAGAAGAAGGTTAATTCAATATATAAGAGATCCAAAATACTTGGCAAAATCCTGAATGTCCCTTATTTTGTCATAAATCAACTCCTTCATAATGACCTAAACATCCCATTTGTTGCAAACATAGCCCTTGATAGATAAACCTCTTTTCATTCTAAACTCCCTGCCCGCACAAACTCACTTGTCCGTAATTTATCTTCCTTAGATATTCCTGATAACCCTCCGAGACGATTGAAAAGAAGGTGGCCTCGGGACCTAGTGCCTTAAAATACTACCATTGGATAGTTCTTTCTCTAGACATTTGCAAGATTTTTCTGTGTACTGCATATTTAATCATTTCGTTGTTTAATACAGTTGTAAATTACAATTAATAAAAAAATATATATATATAAGAGAAAATTTTGAAACTTCTACAAATCTTTATCTTTTTTATAAGATGGAAAGAATAAGAAGAAATATAATTGGAATGAGGAAAGTTTATCTTACCTGAATAATTAATTTATAAAAAATATAGGATTGGTCTTTATTGAAATAATTTCAGTAATGCTATAAATATATAAAAAATAAACAAAGGGCAAACGGAGAATTAAGAAAACTGTTTTCGACCAATCATCTTATTTTCACAAGCTTATTGTATGAAGAAAGTTAGAATTATATTTTTATATACCACTTCAACTAAAGGAGCTTTATTAAATGATCTCATTATTTTTTTAACAATAAATATCTATGAAGGGTCAAACAATGGATTTATTTATTTGCTGGAATAATAAATTTATGTTTCTCTTTAAACCGAATTATTTATTCAACTTGCCTAAAAATAAATTGCAGGAAAACTTGTAAAATTTGGTTAGTGTAATTCATATTATTGAAATTACAAATTTGACATAACATTTGTTTCAAATGTATGTAGTAAATATCTTCCTCAATTTACAAATATTATTTCACAAATTATACATTTTTTTGAAAGTATTTAAACAATTTGTTATTCAGTAATTTTACAATTCGTCTCAATGAGGACAGCAGTAATAGTGCTTTGAGACTACGTGGATACAGCATAAGGAATAACATTAAATTCCCAATACCTCATTGAAAACATATGAATTCCTGAGTCACGGGCTACGGAATGAAATATTTACAATGGATGAAATACGTAAAATAAACAACGTAAGACAAACATCGTGAAATCAACTCAAAGACAAACAAATTCACAAGGCAAACAAATACGATATTAATTTTGTTTTTAGAAACGAGACACTGACAAAGACAACAGTAATTACAAAAGACTCCAGAGTTAGAAACGGTTAAGTATTTAATATCATCGGGCAAATATATGATAGCTATGTAATATTCATAGACGAAGATAACATTGATTTTTCGTCGATTTTTTTTAAACGTTTTTGTAATTATAGCTTTTTTTTCTCTTCATAACTATATAGTTATATAAAAATATTCACAGCCGTCAGAAACTATCTGCCAATCAGCAAATGTGCTGTACAAATGTGAGACCAGAAATGGAAGGCATGGGGAAGGAAAGTGCCTAACAGTACCCCTTCCGAGGCTTCAATTTAGCGGAGGTCTCTCACCCAGCTTCTCTTTAGCATTCTTCTGACTGGCAATTCAGCTATTGACATCTCGTTAATCAGTCTATTGTCGCATTAAGTTTACGGTGAAAACGAGAATAGAGTGTTCGTATATGTTAGTTAACTGTTGGTCCATATGTAGGGTTCTGTTGTTCACGTAACAAGGAGCTGTCGTTATGAGATGATTGCAGTTTTTGTATGTGAGTATTTTTTTCTGAACCAAAAAATTATAGCATTAAAAAACGTATCCCCAATACATACCAACGAATGTATTTACAGTATAATCTGGCTTATTTCTAGGAGACAATCTCTCTTCAATACTTTGGCCCTGGAATACGCTATAAAGAAAGTGAAAAGGTCAAGATTATGGATCACAACTTCTTGTAGATCACTTAAGTACCTCCGATGAATCTTTACGCGAAATGACAACATTAAGGTGAAGATCAGCAAATGTTGCAAACTAATTCAGGAGGTTTAGGTCTTAAACTCATCTTAAAGCCAAGCAGTAAAAGTAAAGGGTCATAACAAAACCAAAACAACCGTGACTACTTTTAAAGCAAATGATTCCTTTAGTTTATATCATAATTATTACAGAAGAGCTATACATATTTTCCAAAGCATTTATAAATATTGCTACTATAGTGACGAATAAAATCGAACTCGTCATAAAATTACTATACATACGAAAGGAAACTACATTATATAGACCACTTTTTTTTTTTAGTAGTTTGGAATTCAAGTTCACTTTAATAATTTTACTATTCTAGAGGAGACAGGTTATTATTTAAATCAATCTGGTATTAGAGAACTAATGATTTTAAAAAAATTTCTCTCCGTTTCTCTATAAAAAGTCTACTTGACTAAATTTTTATAATAACTTCATCATCATATTCTATTCCTTTCTACCCCTGTGCAGTATGAGGATGCCTTATGTAGAGCTTGGACGACATATGCATCTCCTTTACCAGCTCTCCAATCCTAGCCCACGTTTGCTGAGTACCTCTTTTTAGTCTACAGATGGTACCTTCCTTCCAGATGGTCCGATGTCTCCGGCGAAGCTTTCTTCCTCCCACATGCGCCTCAATTATGATTAGTATCGCCATTTTGATGTTTCGTTTTATTTTACGCCCTGCCCTGCTTGTTAGGCAATACGGGTTTTGAAACAGTAGGATCATAACATGACTTCATAACAACCCACTGCCGCTATTTAAGTGATAACTATATTACCCTTGTGCACACAGGTGCATTAGTCTTCAGATGGGCCACCGTCCTTCTCTGCTCTTCCTACGTCCAGCGGCCTGTCTGGAACTGGGGATCCCTCTCTCCTCCTGCGGTTCCCTGCGGGCAGCACCTCCTTCACTTCTCCCTCGCCTGTCCAGTGGTCCTCCAAGGGAAGGTCTTCAGGGAAAATATTGAAGTGGCTGGCTTAATGCTGGTTTCATACGCTTTGATGTGAGTGACCACGACTCACAAGAGTATAAAATATACAGGAAAGTCGACCGTACACTGGTAGTTTTGCTCTCTTAGTGATCTCTCCTGTTTGGAAGTCTGTCCGAACTGCATGAAACATTTTCAGACTCTCCTAGACTTTTATATTTCTCTGTCAATATAACCGCTTTCGCTCAACGGGTCCTTGAAATCTGGTTACCTTTTTCCTGCTTACTTACATACATTTTTTTTAATTCGAATTATATTCTATATAAATGCGCAAACCTGATATCGTTTTTTTTTTCCATTTTTTTTTTTTTTTGTTAAACAGCAATGCTAAGAAAAAATATTATGTGTGCCTCTTATCCAGTTTTTTACAAATTAAATTAGTTTAGTGAAGCATCGATTGATGTAACTATAACAGCTTCAGAATCATGTATTTATTGAATTGATTAATCTGTTTTTTTTTTCCTCTTCGTTTTAATTCTGCCTCTTCCACCGTGTTGAGAATTCTTCTTATGGAGGGTGAAACCTGATCCAAGCGCCTCGATCTTGGGACCAACTGCCTGTTCCACTCCATGCCTCTACTTTTCACGGGTTTCTAGACTTTCTCTTGTCTTTCTTCTTTCCACTTTTGGCTCGCACTCTATTTTGGTTATTCTTTCACCTGCATTTTTTCCAAAGGCCAAACCAGCGTTGCCTATTTTTATCTATTATATTTCTTTGCCTTCCAAACTTATAAAACCTTCATTCGCAGAGCAGATTCGGATCTCTAAAACGTTTTCACGAAAACTGACGTAACTAACCCTGTTTTGTATTAATGAATAAAAAACATAGCCACTACCGACAAACCTCATAACACTCCCAGAAGGCAGAAAAGAAGTTGGATAAAGGACCTCCTAAAATAATAAATAGAAATCCAGCTAGGAAGAGATGCCGCTCTGGGTTTTACTCTATCCATCATACTCTACTACGACACAAGATCATCATTATTCATCACTTTTCCCACTTCATTCACTTTCCATAACATGACAACTGTGAATGAAAAATGTTAATATAAGAAATAATTTTATTCTGTCCCTTCTATCATATTAAATTTCTATATATCATCTAAATAATTCGACATTACCAAGTAAAACTATCGAGCACTAACTTCAAAGCAGAATATAATATTTTTGTATGGAAATTAGGTTTTAGATAAAGATAAAAATAGTTCTATTTACAGAGCAAACTATAGGAAACCGGGAGAACTCCAAGATCAATGTTTATGTTATTCTTCGACTACACGCTCTTTTGCCTTCGGGATACCCCCTCCTCTCTTAACTCCTTCCTCTATTTGCCTCGAAGACTTTTAGTAATTTTTCATCATTGTATCATTTAATACATACATCAATCCATTAAATAAAGAATTATGTCAGATAAACCGCTCGAATCTGGTATGAAAATATTAAAAACCTCGATTAATATAATTTTTATTTATTTAATTAGTGATCTGAAATATCTAGACCACACTCACATATATTTTTCCCGAATTAGGGAAAAAATTTTTAGAGGCTAGGTGAGCCGCAGAAGTGTCACATCTCATAAATATTACAAAATAATTAAAAGTAAATATTTACCTTTTGCAGCCGGACTTGGACCCTGGACTAATCGATTGTAGTAAAGAGAAACATTTGTTTTTAACGTTATAAATGCAAATAAAAACCTCAAAAGATCCAAGAGACAAGTTCCTGTCCATCCAACTTTTATATCCCTTCACACAGAAAAATACGAATGCTCCTTTCTGCCCGTTTCACAAGTTTCTGGAATTCCCTCCCATCCAACACCATCATGACCCTCCTCCACATTCAAATACCTGCTTTTTTAGTACCTTGTAATATCCCAAAATAACGCTGTCGACAATGAAATAGTTTTATATAGATTTTATTCAATTTTTTTTTTTAAGGTATTTATTTATGGTATTTCAACTTTTTTATCTAGTGAACTTCTTCTGGTTCTATCGGTACAGTATCTTTTTTTTTTTTTTATGTTGTCACTAGAAGAATTAATTTCGTATTATAGTAGTATATTATTTTTATTTCTGTTGAATTGATTTATTTTTCATTAATTCTTGGCCAGTATTGATCCTTTATTATGTAAACGCTAATGTTATTCTTAGAAGACCATTAGAAGTGCCAGAATAAAGTTACTATTTAAATAAATAAATTCTTTATTACCTGGAACATGTTCCCTTTAGAATAAAATATACAGAATGTACAATATGTGCTTTGGAATCTTAGATTAAATTAAATACATATAAAGAAATTAATAATTACCGATATAAAATAGACCTATTTGGAATGAGAACAAAACAACCACAACAAAAAAATAAAAAGCTTATTCACGATTCTATTGTGCCTGTATTTCATTAAGTGATTAAATATGCGGGATTTGAAGGTAGAAACAGAGTTGGAGTGACGGATGGAAGGAGGGATATAATTCCATAAGATTAAGGATCGAATAAGAAGGGATCTGTCAAATGTGCAGTTCGGTGGGCCGTACTGTATAAATTTGAAGTGCGTGTACAACGGGATGGACTGAGGATTTGAATTTAGGAGGTCAAAAGAGTATGAGGGACGGCGGGATTGAATAACTTCGTAGAGGAATGACGCAAGGAAATACTTGCGACGATCGGAAGGGTAAAGCCACTTCAACTCAACATAAAATGGGATACTGAAGGTGTTCCTAGGGACCCCGAAGATGAATCGGAAAAACAATTAATTAAGCGTTTTATTTTTATCTCGAGATCCCAGAAACACCATCGCATACCGTACAGCAAGAGTCGAAGGGGAAATACTAGAGAGGTAACGAGGAGTTTTAGGGTTTCATGCGGGCAATAGGTGACGGAGGGAATACAGTCGCTTTAAGGTGGAAAGGGTACGACGAGAGATTTCGGAAATATGATTTTAGAAGGATAGAGTTTGGTCGAAGGTTACTCCCAGATTTCTGACAGTCGAGTGGAACTTGATTAGGATTACTGTTTAGGTACAGGACTGGGGTATGTGAAACAGTTTTCAGGAGGTGGTTTATTTTTATTTTTTAAACTCTGTTATCAATTTATTAATTTTACATTTTGTCTAACACCATTGCTTTTATTTATTATTATATTATTAGTTTTTGTATTTTTAATATTTCAACACTTTCACTTGTTGTATTTATGTATATACAGTTGTAAAATTCAATAAAATATAAATTTAATAAAAAAAAAGATTTTACTATATATATTTATATATATATATATATAAATATAAATTGTATATTTTAACTTACAAGCCTGTTATTTTTAAGGAACCCAGAATAAAAATTATCTTCTATTTTATTCTAAAAGAAATAATTTACGGCTCATCTTTAGTCGTCGTCCCCCCTCCTATTCTTCTACTTTATAATTCGCTCATATTTTGTTCTCTCATTCTTATTTTTTAGAGGATTTAAGATTTATATTTTATAACTCTAATACTTACGTCTTCAGATCAGAATACTCTTAATAATTTAATTCGTCCCAGTTTGTATGTATAAAATATTATTTATCGCTTGTTAACTCTTCCAATATTCTCTGATACAAGACATGGAGGGAAAAACGTCATCATCAAAGCTTCATTGAGCTATAGATTGCTTAGAGATAGGGAGACACGTGGGTACAGTTAATTACCAATGTTTAATCAAAAGCTACATCATAGCCCCGCCATAAATTGGAAATTCCAGTAGCAGTTACTAAAAGCTTTATTCATATTAAACACGTCTCACATCTCCATTCAGGATGTAATAATCCGTTATATTAAACTACCTTTAATGAGATACAGAGGGAAAAAACACCTTTTCTTTAACCATGATATTGTGTTTACATTGTGAGTTAATCAAATACTGTGTGAACCGTGGCTTTTTTGCTTCGTTTTTTTTTTTTTTTTAATTTGAAAAAAGGGAGTAAATTATTATAAATTGGTGATCAAATGAAAGTAATAATTGAAAGAATCAAAGATTTCACAGTGTAGGACATGAATAAAGAATTAATGTTTGAAAGTGGTTAATAATAAGGCTTTACGAACGGATATAGTCAATTAAGTCCTTAATTAGTTTTTTGAAGAAGGCAGTTTATGGATTGGAATATTTTGTTTACTAAATGGACAGAGGAGAATGTTTTTAGCATATCTAGTCACAAAGAGGTTATTTTGTTTTGAAAAATCGGAAAGACAGACGCCAAGGAGGTATTGCCGACAGAAAGAAGAATACAGCTACTTTAACTCGGTATAGCTCCTAAAAACATGGAAGTACTCGATTAAAACTTACATCATATAAATAAATAATAAATAGTTTTAAAGCGATTTCGTTGAAAGAAAGGATATATCATAACATCTGTATTCAGTATTTGTTATTTTATTGAATTACTCTACATCCTTCATTTTATTCCTGATTCAATTTATATATATTATTTATATTATATTATAATGTTATATATTGTATCTATGTATATATATCCAATATATCTAGCCATTTTTTAAAAGCTACACTTATTTCAAGAATGAATCAACTATCCAGTTAGTTTCAAATAACTCTTTAATAGTGGAAGAATATAACAATAGGTAATAATTCTTGTTAAAATATGTAATATAAAAAAGTTGATTTAATGATATGAAGGCATGTGATGTATCCTGATGAATAAAGAAAAAATCTGGTGCTTCACTTTCACTTACCTCCATTATTTATATCAATTAAAAAATTTTTAAACTAATTTATAAACGCAAATAAATTGTTGAATAATTAATTTAATTTAATTTTTATAGAAACATGAGTTTTATTAATTTTTTATTATATTATTATCTACGACAATCAGTTACTTTTATCGGCTTTTCATTACATTATGTGTATACAATTATATTTTTTCTAAAATATTTAGCTTTTCAACGATATATCATACATGTATATCACTGTTATGTTCAAAAACAAAAAAATTCAGTTTTCTCCTTCAATTGTTTTACAAATTCGCTCAACTTATATACTCACCTGTTTTTTTTTAGCAGTACTAATCAGATGATATAGTCAATTTTATAAAATCTAAACAATTGAGGGTATTTTAGATGAAGAAATATTTGAAATATCGACATTTAAGCCATGTCTGACTATTTCAATCAGAATGAAACCTACATGATATTAAAGCCTGTTCAATTTTATATCGATATAGCGCGTTTAATCAAAATCGTTTAAGCCGTTTTGAGAAAATCGTGAAAAGGTGCCAAATGCATGGTATAAAGTTGTTCTTCTGGGAAGCCGATTTTTATGAAAAAGTTGCTGTAACATCTCGGTCGTATAGTTGCCTTAAATATGAAATTTTAGTTTCATAGGACTTTTCGTTTTCGCCTGGGAGTTACCACACACAGACCTTTTTGCGGGACTTGTTCATTTGGACTCAGGAGGCCCCTAAAAAGTATATTTCCGTTGAAAACTGGAATTCGAAAATTATCACGATCGCAATACTTTCCCTTGCTATATATTCGATATATAAGTAAATGAAAGTAAAAATATTACCCATATGTAGAAAATAATTTGTGAAATTCAATACAGGATATCATTCATAATTAACTAATAATTTGGTATGAAATTATCTATGAAAAAATTTGGATTAGGTTTTATGTATGTTACAACAAACAAAAAGTCGAAATCACTGTGTACTTTTAATCATAATATTAACTTAGTGCATTAAATAAAATACAAAAGTTAAACTTTCATATCTCAGGACAGAGGAAAAAAGCCACGTAATGTATTTTATAGTCGCTGAAATTTCTATGATTTTTTTTTTCCTAAATAATTTATGTAATTGTTTTCGAATTTCTGCTCCTTTGATTCAAAGGACCACTGGGGAATAGGACTTCAGAATTGCAGCCAAACAGATGATAGAACTAGAAATTAGCTGTCTTTTAAAGATAAACTCAGTTTGTGTGTTTTTTATATTTACACAAAAGCCTTTAAAAATAATGGGTTTTAAAATAAGTTAGAAGCGTTTTTTACTGATGATTTAAAAAAAAAAAAAAAAAAAAAAAAAAAAGATTCTTGTAAATATTTTTAATTAGTTATATATGAACCATTTCGATCTATTACATGTTTACATCTTCCAGTTATTTTTTTTAATTCCGTCCTTCCAGAACTTTTTAGGACGATCCAAGCGCTTTGCGTCTTCCTAGTCAAAATTTCAAGGTTCTGAACCGAGTAAACAACTTACGGACGATGCTTTCTTCCAAGACATCATCTCCATACACACGCAAATTTTGTTAACCATCTTTGCTGCGGATTTTCCTTTTCGAAAATAAAAAAATGAAAATGATTTTTTTGTCTTCCGTTTTGAGCAAGCTAAATACCACTTAAGAATATGGAATCTCGGTTGAAACTAATGCATAAAAACACCTTGACTAATCCTTTTTTAGAATACGTAAACATTATTGGCCAAGCAAAGGTGATTTTATAAACACAGTGAAATTAAATTGAAAAACGCAAAAAAACTTATTTTGAAACCCAATACTTCAAAGAAGAATAGAAAACTGAAATTATGTGATAATACCATCATATAACTAATAAGTTTAATTAATCATTAAAAATAAAAAGAACTCATCGACCTATTAATCCTACAAATATCAAATATATACTTATATTGTCAATTTTTAATTTACAGTTATAATACAGTGAAGGTGCAAAGTTTTGCTTCAATGTTAGAACCAAAGCCAGAAAAGAGAAAAAGTTGGAAAAGCAGCTTGCCTCGGAGTCGACTTATCCACCCACAGTCGTTTGTCATCAGTCATAGGAAGCCTAGCTTCTGACAGCCTGGATCAGGATAAAAGGTTACACACATCCTTTCCATTTAGTAATTTGTTTTGGTCCTTGGAGAAATTTATTATCCCTTGTACTAAATCAAATATCAAATTTGAAGAGCTTTTAGTTGATTAATTCCTTTCGAGATTGATTTGTAGCTGGATTCGGTGTTCTTCATTACTTTTTGGTGATATTTAAATAAAATACACCCTAAGAAATAATGATGTATACATTTTTGTTTGTGAAAATTTTTATTGGTATTTACAACTGTATTAAAAAAAAATACATCAAGTAAATGTGAAATTTATATAATACAATGACATGGAATACATGTAGAGAAGCTTCCCACTGGAAGCACTCTAAAAATATTCTAAACTGGGCCACCTCCTTTTCAGGCGCCTCGGAGGATTATCAGAAATTGAAGAGGAACAAATTATTGAAACTTGTGGGTTAGAGTAAGAAAGTGAGCTTTTCATGAAGGGATTGAAACCTGATACGGCCAAATCAATAAAATAAATTTAGTTTTATCTTCTTTTTTTTTATATACAAGTAAAAAACTCTCTTAAAACCATATTATAACAAGCACAATTTTCTTCCATCAACTTCATTATTATAATTATTATATAATTCGTTAATATCAGTCAACCTTTCGGGGCTTTGTCTCCATTATCAAGACTAAAATGGTTTAAAACATATTGATTTTAGTTACATTTATTAATTTTTTTCTAAATCTATATATACCAATTTTCAAAAAGTCACTAATTAAATACAATTTTCATATGATATAATTAACTATAAATTACCTTTTTTATTGATACATATTATTTTATGTAGCTAACAGCTACGTTCACTAATAAAAGTCGAATATTGGCTCTCTGTTTTATTTTGTTTTTGCTATTGCAAACTTTGTACTTACACATAGCATAAAAATCAACATAAATTTAATTTAAAAATATAAAAATATTAGAAACTTCTAAAAATGATAGAAATAGAAAAATACTGAAAGCAATTTATTTAACAATAAAGCAGACACCAAAAATCTTGGTACACATTACGCCGACATAAAATTTTAATAAAAAAATATAATATTAAACAAGTGAAAAACAAAATAAATATTTACATAAAAATAAATACAGACCACAGGAATTAGATTAAAGTTAAAATGGAACTATATAAGTATAAAGCTGTTAGCAGCAAAAAATAATATGTATATGTATCAATAAAAATGTTAATTTTTAGTTTATTGTATAACATGAAAATTTTATTTAATTAGTGACTTTTTGAAAATTGGTATATATAGATATAGAAACAAATTCATAAATGTAACTAAAATCAAAATGTTTTAAATCTTTTTAGAATTGATAATGAGGACAAAGCCCCGAAAGGTTGACTGATATTAAAGAATTATATAATAATTATAATAATGAAGTTGATGGAAGAAAATTGTGCTTGTTATAATATGGTTTTAAGAGAGTTTTTTACTTGTGTATAAAAAAAAGGAAGAACTAACAAATTATACATAAATAATGGAAAGTAAAAAAATGAATGAAGGAAAAAACAAAATGCTAATTATAATAATGAAGATGATGGAAAGAAAATTTTGCTTGTTATAATATGGATAAATAAGAACTTCCTCGAGTCATACTAATAAAAAAAAAAATCTCTTAAAACATTTCGCACATCAATATTAAGGTATTAAAAATATATAATATATAATAAATAATATATATATTTTATATATATATATATAATTATATTATAATATATATATATATATATATATATAATTATATAAGTCTTTTATATAATATATATAATATATATATATTATATATATATATATATATATATATATAATATATATAAATGTATACAAGTCTGTTATATATATATTATATATATATATATATAATGTATATAGTTTATATATATTATTATATATATATATATATATATATATATATATAATATATATATATATATATATAAAGTCTGTTATTCAGATCAATGTGATTGTGGATGGAAAATAGGGAGTCCAGTATAATATCTTCTGCCAGCCTCAATCAATCAGATACGAAATAGAATGTGCGCATTTTACCGTGATCATAAATATAGTTTTATTGTTAGAGTGAAAAATATTTTTTGTTAAATAGCACTTGTTGCTATGACCTACTGATAGAAGCTGGAATGAAAAAGGTTGGAATGAAAAAAGTAATTAAGTGTTGGTTGCGGTTTTATTGATACGCTCGGTATAAAACAAAATAATAATAATAAAACGTTGAAAATTTGAAGTTATTTCCTTACATAACATTTGTCACAAGGACCTGCAGGGTTAGGATTTATGTTGTTTTTAATGAAAAAAGTCACATTTTACCTATATTTTTAAACGTCTTTTGACACATCTTGTGATAAGGTTTATTTTAATGATATAATATTATATAGCGAAACTGCTGAGCTAAGGACTGAAGGCGTAAGCAAACGTAGCTGGCGGAATTGAAGCGCACGCCTGGCAGTGATAATTAGAGGACGCAGCCAACGGACACAGCTGGCCCTAATAAGGATAGGCCCTTCTGCCCTTTCTATAATACCCTCCTCCCTTCTAGACCATTTCAGCTTATTGCGAGATTACCAGTGTCGGAGCACGTTTACAAATAGGATACGGACTTAGGAGAAAAATCCTTTCATTAAGAAATTGGTCTCTTTTAAAAGTATACACATAAAGGTAATTGGTCGGGCAAGATAAAAAAAAAGTAAATGAAATAAAAAGTTAAACAATTTCAGGTTCGACAAAAATGAATAATTCATATATGTTGATCGTATTATTCAATATTTCTTAATAGTGGTGAAAGTAATAAAAATGTTGCTTTATTATTTCTCCCTGATTCGGAAAAAACATAGATCATAGATATGTCTATAATTTACTGTTTTTTCTAATCAGATATAAATTGAGTTTGCGGACAGACTCTATATGATAATCTACAGACAGAATTTATTCTTGATCGTTTATTTACATTTAGACTGTATTTTTTTTTTTTTTTTCAATGAAACAGACATTTCTCCTAAGCGTTGGGTCCAATTCTTATTAATATATTTTTTAAAATTAGGTTGTGAAACTTTGTTTTTGGAAAACATGTGAATTGCAAGGTTTAAACATTTAATTAAAAGTGTGTCTGTCAATTTTATTTTATTGTGTGCCGAAGTTTCGGCCTACATTGTGGACCTTAATCAGGTTCGACTCAAAGATAATATCCCAAAAAAAATATTAAAAATGTAATCTTCAATCACTTTTTGAGATAAAATCTTTAAGCCAACCCTGATGAAGTCCCACAAGATAGGCGAAACTTCGGCACACAATAAAATAAGTTTATCTTAGCGTGTTTTTCATGATGTCCGCACCATACACCAACTTCTTCATCATATATTTTCAACACCCAATAATTACTCCATTTTTATTTTTATATAAATAGCTTCGTGTATGTGCATATATACAACAGTTTATAATTTTCATTTAATTAACCGTCTTAATTATTTGTTCATTATTAATTAAGTTTTTATTTGCTTGTATTTAACAGTTTTCCTGCTGTTTATAAGTGCTTTCAGAAAAATTTACCTGTCCCCCTATTATAAAAATCACTTAAGTCTGACAAAGCAATGGTACTTTAACCACATAATGTATCAATATCTTGTCCTGAGACAAACTGTAAATTATCAATATTAAAATTTTTCTATAAAAAAGAAATAAATCCAGCATTATTTAATAAAAATAAATATGTTTAATGCTAAGGAATACGAGGCATGATGCTACAGCCATTGATGTAGAAAGCTGGAGTGTATTAAAGCAAATCACGCCCATAAAAAAAAAAAAAAAAAAAATTAGAACATTATTTTAGATTTTACAGTATATGTTTCTCCTCCTAGAACAAAATAACTATCAAAGCATACAACAACTATCCTCTTCAGAAATTATCCAAACAATCAGTTTATCAGTAAAGATAAGCCGAAAAATGATTAAGATATGGTTAGTATGCAGACAGCTCCCGAAAGTTAACTTAAAATTTATTTTCAAAATGAAAGATGGCTGAAAATTTACTATCAATACTGTCCTAAAGTTTACGCTTTGACACTTAAAGCATCCAAAAGATAATAAGAAAGCAACTATATATATATAGAAAACTGTTATGTATTAAGTACAGAACGCCCTTTACAATCATTGTTGCCCAATATCGCTTATGGCTGCCTAGTGTTTGGAGTACTGTCATAGAGGCTTGAGATGAGGCTAAAGAGACTAATGAACTGCTTTATTAGATTCGTCTTTGGTATACCCAGGCGCTCTCTTGTCTCTAAGTACCGAGTTTTGAGCTGAGTTGAAATGGCTTTACCCGAAATTCCGACGACAATACTTCCTAGGAAACTACCTTTACCAATCCTCTGTAACAAAACCCTGTATATTTACAAGATGTTCACCCCACTCTCCTCTGTCCACTCTATCAACACAAGGTCCCAGCTCTTAAACCTACTCATTCCCTCTCATAGACCTACTTTCTTTAAGATATCCTGTCATTCGTGAATCTTTATTCTGGAATTCCTTACCTAAGTCATTCGTGCATCTCCATCCTTAACTGCCTTAACTATTCAGCTTCATTATTGTTTGTTCAATTTTTATTATTTATTGTTTAAGTATATGTTTTTGTTATTAAAACTTCTTTAAAGGTACAATATTACCTTTGTACATAAATGTAAATTCGTCATTATTAGCTATCCATTATGTATATAAATGATGTAGATAATATTATAAACTTTATAAAGCCAGAAAGGGAATCTCAAAATTGTACTATTATATTATTTTTAGAGGACTTGCTGCCCCAGAATAAAAATTATTTTTCTTTCATTCATTGTGCCCTCAATGTTCTGAAACATTCAGCGTTCGAAAGCCAAACTTATTTTTTACAATAACCCATAATTTAATTATCATTTGATCTTTGAGAAATAGCTCAATTGATATGTAGATTTAAAATCAATAGTAATTTTGAATAGTCAGAGCTAGTGGTTATATATTCCTTAGCGAACTCATCCACGTTGGGGTTGGTTAGGTATTCAGGAGACTTCAAACTTGGGTCTAAAAGGGCATTTTACCTTCTCTGAGCAACTATTGATTTACATAAAGGTGTGGTCAACTTTCCGAAGTTTTGCCGCTCTATGGGGTTTGGAATCCAGCCAAACTTTCTCCAGTCTTACTCAACGAGGGTAGACAATTTTTTCTTCTCGTAGGATTGTTCCATTTAGGCGGTCTTTGGGGGGCCACAGACGTTTCCTTCCTCCTTGACGTCAGCATATATTTCTTAGGAGTGTTGTTTTCTGCTCTTTTTAACCTCGTAATTTCTCCGATTATGTATGTATATCTTCCTTTTTTTTTTTTTTTTTTTTTTGTTTGCATTTGAAAAATGCTCTCTTCTGGAAGAAATATTTACGTCTATGTGCATATATTTTCTAACAACACAGCTATCTAATTTATTTTCTTCAATTGATTGATGATCGTATAATCAGTACTTTTTTCCATTTAAAAATTAAAATTATGTAGTGCAAGAACCATAAAACTTTTGGTACAGATTAGACGCGCCCCGAGGAGTTAAAAGGAATGAACTCAGCCGATAGGTTTTCCCTACTTTGGGGTAGCTAATTTATGGAGTCTGGGTGTGACCCTGGAGGGTTTCCATAATCCATACCATAGCTGAAATATCATTTTAAAAATATTCTGCCACAGCCGGGATTCAAACCCAGAACCTGGAGAATAGTAGATTAGGGTCAAAAATAAAAATAAACGTTGCCAATTATACTTCTTTTTTATCTAAAATATTATAATCCACAAATTGTCTAATGTTTCGTGTTTCCTGTCCCCTTCTTCGAGAAAAAAAACTATTCAGTTGCCACATTGTCTAAATTTTCCAAAAAAATCTTTTAATGCAATAAGTCAAAATGTAATTTTTCTTAAAAGGAACCTAATTTTTTAAAAGTTGGTATGGATAAGTATTCAATATCATGATTATTTGTTTGACTCTTCAGGGTATAAATTATTTTTAAAAATATGTTTTGAAAGAAATATCATCTAATAACATGAGAGTACTTAAATCAATAGAGCAATGTATACAAAATATTTTGTGGACCTAAAAGTATAAATTTCCCTTCAATTTTATCTCCATTTGCCAACTCCCCACCTCCTTCCAACCCTGACCTGACAACCCCAATTTTTAAACTTCATTTCCCACCCCACGTTCGAAAGATATCCAAGTTTCAACCCAAAAACTCTTGTAACTACTGTTTAATGACTTGCCCTTCAGTAGCTTTTTTGCGGCTTCAGAATCCCGTAAAGATCAAAAGAAATGGGTTGCTGTCTGGGCTGAAGAATAACGAGCCGTGACGCCTAGATATTTCTTGGTGAAAAACAAAGTACTTTCGATAAGCTACTTATCTTAGTTTTTGTAGAATTTCGACGCTTCTGTATAGCTTCTTTCCATTGAAATATCCCACGAATAATGGAAATACAATAATTGCGATTGTATCATTTAAATAAATCCATAAATGGCAATGATACAAAAGTTTTATTATGAAAACATATCGACCACAAGCCTGTTACGTTAGTTAATCCCCTTGAAAACTAAGTTAATTATTGAGCTGAATTGATTTTCTATCTGATAATATAATCATATATTTTAGTTTATTATTGTCAATAATAACTAATAAAATTCTATAGAGTTTTAGAATCAGTACAACGCTATAATAAAACGGAAAAAAAGAAAAGAAAAAATTTGAAATTTTACCCATACATAACTCAGTTATTTTTAAAGATAGAGAAAAATATATAAAGAGTTTTAGAATCAGTAAAGCGCCATAAACATAGGGGAAAAATATTAAAATGGTCAAGTCACAATTTATAATAGACGTGATTCTCTAATAATTCGTTTATTATTGACGATAGAAAAAAAAATGTAAAGATGTTCTGAAATCAGGAAATTTTATTTGAATGAGAACCGAAAGAAAAGAAAAAGAAACAGTAAAGAAGTCTAGTATAAATGTTTTTGGTTTATTTCTTTCAATAAAGAACTTTCGTAACTGACAATAAAAAAAAAATTTCTATCTTCGAAATTACAGGGCTTACGTTTCAAGACACTTAGAACCGGAATAACGATAATATTGCTTTTCATATTAGTTAATTGCCTGTAAAAAGCTATATAAACATGGGTTACTCGTAGCTGGGTGGCTAGCATAACAGCCTCCTATGCCAAAGGTCACGGGTTCAAACCCGCAGGTGGTCCTGGGATTTTTTTATGAGAGTAAAAAATCCTTAGTTATGCCGTCCTTCGGAGGGGACGTTTAAAGGTGGTCCCGAGCATGTGCGATGTCAGGTACTCGTTAAAGATCCCTATCCTAATAAAACCTGGATTGGCAAAATTTAGGACTCCCACTGTAGCATCGTCCGATTAGCCACATAGCATAAAGTGAAGTTAAATAAATAAACAAGAACAGCTATATAAACATAAACTATATGCTAATATATCATCAGAAATAATTTTTTTTTTTTACTTAATTACTCTTAATGAATAATTAATACATTTTAAGGTTATTTTGCTTCTTTTTTTTTAAAACATTGCTATGAATTCTTCTAGAATCGTTCAAATGTCTTTTTTATACTATTCTTTTGGAAACATCGTGACGTAAAAATTACGAAAAAGATATATTTCTGGTCAATATTAACCAATCATAAACTATACCGTTATATCACATCCATTTAAATTTTAAGCCTTTGACGTAGCCAATGTGTACAGAGGACTTGTCTACACGTGTGTATATGCTAATGGTGCGCATACGGGTCCTGCATATTTATGATGATAAATATCACTATCTTGTTTATTGTTAATGGTTTTACTAAATATTTTTTTTTGACTTTCGTGTTTTTATAATAAGAAAATCGTGAATGCTTTTAGCAGTAATTTATATCTATATGGAAGTTGTAAAAAATATATAAAGTGAAAATACAACATAATATTATTTCTTAAGTATCATAACTTACCATAGTTTTATCATTCCTTAATTATTTGTTTTTATTTATTAGGCCTTTCAAGCCACTTTTATATAGGGTCTTCAATATTTTTATTATTCAAGAAAATTGTATTACAAGTAATTTTTATTTTAAATATATCTATGTGTTTTTCAAAATTTAAACATATAATCAAGGAAGATTAATATAACCTCATATAACAAAAAATATTCTTGTAAAGTTACGACTTTTGCTGGGTCCATTTTTTGAGATATGATGCCGACGACAATACTTAACCTGTACCTCGGAACTCGACGTTACCATCAAACTTCTTGTTTCAAAATAGATAATTCGATTAAAGAGGTAATAAGCACATACTAGGGTTATTTAAACCGTAGAGAAGAAAATAATTAAATATCAGCCCAACGAAAATTTAAAAAAACAAACAACAGTTTACCATTCTTAATTTCTTTGATTAATGGAAACTACAAATATTGTAGAATGTTTTGACGATCGTGTTTTATATATATATATATATATGTGTTGTGTGTGTGTGTGTGTGTGTGTGTGTGTGCGTGTGTGTGTGTGTGTGTTGTGTGTGTGTGTGTGTGTGTGTGTGTATATGTATATATATAAAACTGAAAAAAAATTTTAAGGGTCTCGGGTTCAATACAAATATAAGGATTTATACTATTTCACGGCTAATAGCCGTGCAAGGAAGTGATTAGTTCTAAATCACCCTCGCCGCCAGGCTTTTTCTCCGATTTTAGGTACCCACTTTAAAGGGGCCGGATGTGCCACAAGTGAGTATCCATACCCTATATAGTAAATATCAGTGATAAATATCGTGAGTTATAGGCAACTTTAATTATGTCCGAAAGTTAAGTTAAAGGATTAAAAATATATATAACAATGTTGTTTACGGGACCAAAGTTCATTATTTCCCTTCGCGGAATATTGGGTTATTAAGCCTAATAGGATTATTTATTTAATAAATATAGATACACAATTTTCTCCAGCCTTTACCTTCCGTGACCTGAGCAAAAGGCGACCTAAATAGAGATTATTATTCTATCGACGATGTATATTTCGAAGCGAGCTCAGACCCTCATTTCCAGGGATCGAGGCACAAATACGTGCGCCGAATCCCTGAAAATTCGAAGGCTAAACACGAACTTAAACTCCAAAATAGTGTATTTAGTTGAGAAAATTGCATATTTTATAATTTTTTTGTACAATTACAAAGCCATACAAATAAATTTACAAAATATGGATTAATGCATAGCATTGATTCCACTGTTGCATACATGCCGGCGTGTAGCAATATAAATAAGCAAAAATTCGACAATTTTATTTTTCTACCGAAAAAATTTCCGCCCCATTTCTCGGTAAAATAGTGAACGGTTATAGGTTTTTAGAAAATAATTGTAATCCAAATTTTCATACATTAACTATTCATTTTTCAACCTCCAACTTTTCGGCACTAGACTATTTTCAATAATATAATATAATATTTATTTATTCGGTTTATTTGTCACAATGGACAATTTTCTAGAATCCATTAATCTGTCATATTCCTGTTACATATAAATTTATATTTTTTGTAACATTTAAAATATCTGAAACAGCATTGTCAGCTTGTTTGGCAATACAATGTACTACGACAAACATCTAACTAATACGTAAAGAATATGTAAAGATTTTTTTTTAAAATATATTAGTAGATAAGAAACAGGCGAGCTGGTGCACCGATTCCTCCATCCCCTCCCCTACCACTCTTAACCACCTATGACGTCATCACGACCTAACCTTAACCACGCTGGTTCGCGCCATCGACCTAACCTAAACCACTAAGCCACGCCCCTTTTTAGTCACGTGACCCTTCATCAACCTAACCTAAACCACTAAGCCACGCCCCTTTTTGATCACGTGACCCCTGTTTGAGAGTATTAAGTCTTTATAAAGCATGAGTCTACCCGGCGTCCATTTTCTTTTCCCTACGTTTTGGGCTAATTTAGTATTTATAAAGCATGAGTCTACCCGACGTCCATTTTCTTTTCCCTACGTTTTGAGCTAATTTAGTCTTTATAAAGCATGAGTCTACCCGTCCGCCATTTTGTTTTATGACGTCACAGTTTACAAAGCATGAGTCTACCCGACGTCCATTTTCTTTTCCCTACGTTTTGAGCTAATTTAGTCTTTATAAAGCATGAGTCTACCCGTCCGCCATTTTGTTTTATGACGTCACAGTTTACAAAGCATGAGTCTACCCGACGTCCATTTTGCTCCCCCCACTCCTGCATTAGTTAACCAATGAGAGTGCCTAACTTGAGAGTTTATAAAGCATGAGTCTACCCGGCGTCCATTTTTCTTTTCCCTACGTTTTGGGCTAATTTAGTCTTTATAAAGCATGAGTCTACCCGTCCGCCACTTTCTTTTATGGCGTCACAGTTTACAAAGCATGAGTCTACTCGACGTCCATTTTGCTCCCCCCACTCCTGCATTAGTTAACCAATCAGAGTGCCTAACTTGAGAGTTCCTCCCGGCTAGGTCCGATGGTCAAATTGTAATGTGTGCTTTTACGAAACCTTTCAAACTGTGACATAACCTTACTATTGTTTACATTTTTTGAAACCTCCCTTACTGTTACATAACCTTCTCATTGTTTACATTTTGCTCCCCCCACTCCTTCAATAGTTAACCAATGAGAGTGCCTAACTTGAGAGTTTATAAAGCATGAGTCTACCCGGCGTCCATTTTCTTTTCCCTACGTTTTGGGCTAATTTAGTATTTATAAAGTATGAGTCTACCCGTCCGCCATTTTGTTTTATGACGTCACAATTTAAAAGCCTTAAGTCTATCCAGCCGCCATTTCGTTTTTTTAATATAGGATGATTATACCTGACCGACATGTCGAATCATGTAAAAACAGGTTAGCGAAAGTACAAACAGGTTTGAATCATGTTGAAGCATGCAGGTATGTGAAACGTAAACATGGACTTTGAACCTTCTTAGTGGCTTTAATATAAAAGATTGTTATAGGGCTTCTTAATCCTATACAGCTTTGAACTTTGATCTTTAATCCTACATTTTAAGTAGCGATAAAAATTTCCTTAAGCTTAAACGTAAACATGGACTTTGAACCTTCTTAATGCCTTTAATATAAACATCGTTATACGACTTCTTAATCCTGTACAGCTTTGAACTTTGATCCTTAATCCTAATATTTAAATAGCGATAAAAGGTTCCTTAAGCTCTTGGACTACGGTCTATTATCTTCCTATGTGTAATGATTTTTAATCCTATACAGCTTTGAACTTTGATTCTTAATCCTACTATTTAAATAGCGATAAAAGGTTCCTTAAGCTCTGAGACTTTGAAGCATTATTATATATATAAATATAATGCGGACATTGTACGTTTCATGTCTTAGTATAGTAAATCCCTAAAGATTTAATCGTAAAAAAGATAAATTTAAGACGTGAATATCAACTTCGTACTGATAATTGCTTAAAGTATAAATATTCCTTAAGCTCTGAGACTTTGAACCATTACCCTCTTAAGTATATATATAAATATAATGCGGATTTTGTACGTTTTATCTCTTAGTATAGTAAAAAGGTTTAATCGTAAACAAGATAAATTTAAGACGTAAATATCAACTTTGTTCTAATAATTGCTGAAAGTATAAATATATAATAATATAAAACTTGTACCTATTTCGGTAGGCGAATATAATTTTTTTATATATTTTTTCAACCGTTTTAATTGTTTTCTCAACTTCTTAGACCATTTTTTTACCTTTTCTATGTATTATTTACTTATCATTAACAATTCTGCTTTAGAATTGCTATTCCGCGATGTTTTCGGAAGAGTTCGTCTCGGCCGGCTTCGGTCTTCTACCTCACCTAGTTGGACAATCTCTAATCCTTCCGAAAGAAATAAACAATGATATCGTTAATTCTATCGAAAAAACAACTAACTATTGTTATCTCTTGCTAAGGTATTATCAATAATATAGCCGTGAATAATGATACACTACATCGTAATTATTTCGTATTACACGAGTTTATCGCATCATTATATAGTCGTTAAGTAATCAAAGTTTAGAACCTTTTTCAGTTCAATATTGAGCCTTCAGCTCTTTGATTTTGAATTTTTAATCTTTAAAAACATAATAAAAATAGTACGTTATGAAAGAAAATTTCAATAAACACCTCTATCTAACTTTAACTAGTATACGACGCCCATTATTAATCACGTGACCTATGAACACATCCCCTTATTGTTCATGCCTTTTTCTAATCAGCTAATCAAATTGCTCCATTTTATGAATTTGAAAGTTCCTTCCGGCTAGGTCCGATGGTCATCGCTAACCTACTTATTGTAATTATAAAAATTCAATCAACATTTCTACCTAAACTTAACTAACCTACCATTCCCTTTTTAATCACGTGACCTTTGGACCCTGTCCCTTACCATTCATACCCAACTCTAATCGGTACTCTATTTTAAGCATCTGAAAGTTTCACCCGGCGAAGTCCGATGGCACTTGGTAACCTACTCATTGTGCTTACAGCAGCTAATCAAATCCTTCCCCCCCCTCCATTTTACGCATCCGAATGTTTCTTCTGGCTAGGTCCGGTGGTCATCGCTAACCTACTAATTGTATTTATATAAATTCAATCAACATTTCGACCTAAACGTAACTAACATACAATTCCCTTTTTAATCACGTGACCCTGGGACCCTGTTCTTATCATTCATACCCATCTCTAATCGGTGCTCTATTTTAAGCATCTGAAAGTTTGATCCGGCGAAGTCCGATGACACTTGCTAACCTACTCATTGTACTTATATTTTACGCATGCAAAAGTTCCTCCCGGCTAGTTCCGATGGTACTCGCTAGCTTCCTCATTGTACTTATAATTTAAATATCCGAAAGTTCCTCCCGGTTAGTTCTGATGATAATCGCGGACCCATTGTCAAGTTTACTTTCTTTTTCTTTTTTTAAGCCTTCCTAACTGTTACATAACCTTCTCAATAAATGAAAATTTAGTAGCATGTTCAATAGTATAATTTTCGGTAATATTTCTATACCTTTCTTATTTAATTTAATTGTCTCCTAACTTAGTCGCAGAACATACATTACCTTATAAAATATCCGCAAGAGCGCAGCACCCACTCTATTTTGTAATATGTCCAACAGGGTGCAGCTCCTATTCCTTTGGGATTGTATATGTTATCTTCCCAATAATGTTTTGTAGAGGCTGAGTGTGCCCAACCGCCATTTTGTTTTATGGCGCCACCATGTTTGAAGCATAAATATTTATATACACAATGATATAAAACTTCATTTTCTTAAACTTAAAAATAAATGAAATAATCAAAATATTAATCGTAAAAAAACAAAAAAAACAAAAACAAATAGCAAATAATAAATGAATAAATTTCTTCTAAAAATAAGAAAGATAAATTAGAAAATCCGAAGGGTAAAAGAAAAATGGAAAATAGTTGAAAAACTTATAATGATCTACAATTTAAAGCCAAAATGAAAAACAGTTCAATAAAACAGTACTGACACGTTTAAAATTATCTTTCAAGAGGCTGTAAAAGAGAATGAGAAAGAGGCCTAGAAAACCATCCCTATTTATAGTCTCCTTTGTTTACAAAATTTAGGAATTATCTGTTCAAAGTCCAAGGCTTAAAGGGTTAGGAGGTGTGTACCGATGTTGGGATGAAAAGGAGTGGGGGAAGGCCAAAGCTTTCCGAGTATGAGGGTAATCCAGATCTGGGTAGACCATAGTTGTTGATTAAAATTAAGTAATCGTCCGGACAGGTAAATAACCGTCTGAGAAGGCGCAAAAACAATTGTAAATGCTGAAAATATTATGTATAAAAAATAAATTTCCGACCGTAATAGGTCGAAAATGAAGTTTTATATCATTGTGTATATAAATATTTATGCTTCAAACATGGTGGCGCCATAAAACAAAATGGCGGTTGGGCACACTCAGCCTCTACAAAACATTATTGGGAAGATAACATATACAATCCCAAAGGAATAGGAGCTGCACCCTGTTGGACATATTACAAAATAGAGTGGGTGCTGCGCTCTTGCGGATATTTTATAAGGTAATGTATGTTCTGCGACTAAGTTAGGAGACAATTAAATTAAATAAGAAAGGTATAGAAATATTACCGAAAATTATACTATTGAACATGCTACTAAATTTTCATTTATTGAGAAGGTTATGTAACAGTTAGGAAGGCTTAAAAAAAGAAAAAAGAAAGTAAACTTGACAATGGGTCCGCGATTATCATCAGAACTAACCGGGAGGAACTTTCGGATATTTAAATTATAAGTACAATGAGGAAGCTAGCGAGTACCATCGGAACTAGCCGGGAGGAACTTTTGCATGCGTAAAATATAAGTACAATGAGTAGGTTAGCAAGTGTCATCGGACTTCGCCGGATCAAACTTTCAGATGCTTAAAATAGAGCACCGATTAGAGATGGGTATGAATGATAAGAACAGGGTCCCAGGGTCACGTGATTAAAAAGGGAATTGTATGTTAGTTACGTTTAGGTCGAAATGTTGATTGAATTTATATAAATACAATTAGTAGGTTAGCGATGACCACCGGACCTAGCCAGAAGAAACATTCGGATGCGTAAAATGGAGGGGGGGGGGGAGATTTGATTAGCTGCTGTAAGCACAATGAGTAGGTTACCAAGTGCCATCGGACTTCGCCGGGTGAAACTTTCAGATGCTTAAAATAGAGTACCGATTAGAGTTGGGTATGAATGGTAAGGGACAGGGTCCAAAGGTCACGTGATTAAAAAGGGAATGGTAGGTTAGTTAAGTTTAGGTAGAAATGTTGATTGAATTTTTATAATTACAATAAGTAGGTTAGCGATGACCATCGGACCTAGCCGGAAGGAACTTTCAAATTCATAAAATGGAGCAATTTGATTAGCTGATTAGAAAAAGGCATGAACAATAAGGGGATGTGTTCATAGGTCACGTGATTAATAATGGGCGTCGTATACTAGTTAAAGTTAGATAGAGGTGTTTATTGAAATTTTCTTTCATAACGTACTATTTTTATTATGTTTTTAAAGATTAAAAATTCAAAATCAAAGAGCTGAAGGCTCAATATTGAACTGAAAAAGGTTCTAAACTTTGATTACTTAACGACTATATAATGATGCGATAAACTCGTGTAATACGAAATAATTACGATGTAGTGTATCATTATTCACGGCTATATTATTGATAATACCTTAGCAAGAGATAACAATAGTTAGTTGTTTTTTCGATAGAATTAACGATATCATTGTTTATTTCTTTCGGAAGGATTAGAGATTGTCCAACTAGGTGAGGTAGAAGACCGAAGCCGGCCGAGAAGAACTCTTCCGAAAACATCGCGGAATAGCAATTCTAAAGCAGAATTGTTAATGATAAGTAAATAATACATAGAAAAGGTAAAAAAATGGTCTAAGAAGTTGAGAAAACAATTAAAACGGTTGAAAAAATATATAAAAAAATTATATTCGCCTACCGAAATAGGTACAAGTTTTATATTATTATATATTTATACTTTCAGCAATTATTAGAACAAAGTTGATATTTACGTCTTAAATTTATCTTGTTTACGATTAAACCTTTTTACTATACTAAGAGATAAAACGTACAAAATCCGCATTATATTTATATATATACTTAAGAGGGTAATGGTTCAAAGTCTCAGAGCTTAAGGAATATTTATACTTTAAGCAATTATCAGTACGAAGTTGATATTCACGTCTTAAATTTATCTTTTTTACGATTAAATCTTTAGGGATTTACTATACTAAGACATGAAACGTACAAGGTCCGCATTATATTTATATATATAATAATGCTTCAAAGTCTCAGAGCTTAAGGAACCTTTTATCGCTATTTAAATAGTAGGATTAAGAATCAAAGTTCAAAGCTGTATAGGATTAAAAATCATTACACATAGGAAGATAATAGACCGTAGTCCAAGAGCTTAAGGAACCTTTTATCGCTATTTAAATATTAGGATTAAGGATCAAAGTTCAAAGCTGTACAGGATTAAGAAGTCGTATAACGATGTTTATATTAAAGGCATTAAGAAGGTTCAAAGTCCATGTTTACGTTTAAGCTTAAGGAAATTTTTATCGCTACTTAAAATGTAGGATTAAAGATCAAAGTTCAAAGCTGTATAGGATTAAGAAGCCCTATAACAATCTTTTATATTAAAGCCACTAAGAAGGTTCAAAGTCCATGTTTACGTTTCACATACCTGCATGCTTCAACATGATTCAAACCTGTTTGTACTTTCGCTAACCTGTTTTTACATGATTCGACATGTCGGTGCATGCTCGAACCATTCAGGTATAATCATCCTATATTAAAAAAACGAAATGGCGGCTGGATAGACTTAAGGCTTTTAAATTGTGACGTCATAAAACAAAATGGCGGACGGGTAGACTCATACTTTATAAATACTAAATTAGCCCAAAACGTAGGGAAAAGAAAATGGACGCCGGGTAGACTCATGCTTTATAAACTCTCAAGTTAGGCACTCTCATTGGTTAACTATTGAAGGAGTGGGGGGAGCAAAATGTAAACAATGAGAAGGTTATGTAACAGTAAGGGAGGTTTCAAAAAATGTAAACAATAGTAAGGTTATGTCACAGTTTGAAAGGTTTCGTAAAAGCACACATTACAATTTGACCATCGGACCTAGCCGGGAGGAACTCTCAAGTTAGGCACTCTGATTGGTTAACTAATGCAGGAGTGGGGGGAGCAAAATGGACGTCGAGTAGACTCATGCTTTGTAAACTGTGACGCCATAAAAGAAAATGGCGGACGGGTAGACTCATGCTTTATAAAGACTAAATTAGCCCAAAACGTAGGGAAAAGAAAAATGGACGCCGGGTAGACTCATGCTTTATAAACTCTCAAGTTAGGCACTCTCATTGGTTAACTAATGCAGGAGTGGGGGGAGCAAAATGGACGTCGGGTAGACTCATGCTTTGTAAACTGTGACGTCATAAAACAAAATGGCGGCCGGGTAGACTCATGCTTTATAAAGACTAAATTAGCTCAAAACGTAGGGAAAAGAAAATGGACGTCGGGTAGACTCATGCTTTATAAATACTAAATTAGCCCAAAACGTAGGGAAAAGAAAATGGACGCCGGGTAGACTCATGCTTTATAAAGACTTAATACTCTCAAACAGGGGTCACGTGATCAAAAAGGGGCGTGGCTTAGTGGTTTAGGTTAGGTTGATGAAGGGTCACGTGACTAGAAAGGGGCGTGGCTTAGTGGTTTAGGTTAGGTCGATGGCGCGAACCAGCGTGGTTAAGGTTAGGTCGTGATGACGTCATAGGTGGTTAAGAGTGGTAGGGGAGGGGATGGAGGAATCGGTGCACCAGCTCGCCTGTTTCTTATCTACTTATATTTATTGGTATTTACAACTGTATAATATAATACATTTAGTAAATGTGATACAAGATATGTTGACATGATGTAAAGATTAATCTTTACAAATCACATTAATAATAATTGCAACAAATTCAAAAAGCTTATCAGCTCTATGACTCCAATATTTCTGGTTAAAATGAAAATTTTCTGTGAAAATAAGCTAATATTATTTAAGTCAGTTGTACGCCAATTAGTAACGTATGCCTCCCCTGTATGGAGATATACATGAGAAACAAATTAAATTAGAAAAAAAAATGTGTGCATGCAAATAATAAATTATTATCCAAGATACACGAAAATAACCAAATTCCGAATGATTTAGAACTTCCAATTATTAAACAACTCATATTCTCCCATACTGAGCTTAGTAAAAACAGTTCCGAAAATACTATCGTGCAAACAATGGGTAATTTTAAAAAACCATTCTTAAGACGATACATACAGAGACATACTAAACACATTTTTTATAATTCTAGTTTCTTTTTTTTATGTTTAACATCTATTTTTATTTATGAAGTACTTACCCTAGTGAATTAAGTAGGTTATTATGTTACTATGTAGGTAAATAAATTATGTAACTAAATATAATTAAATTGCCATAAGCAGCCCAGATTATATTGATTTCACATATTCACATTAAATGTTAATTTATACATTTAAAATGATAAATGTTACAAGACTAAAAAATAAAAAACAATTTATATATTTTAAAAAAAAAGTATTACAAAACAATAGAATGTAAGTAATGTATTTAAAAGTGATGGATCCTTCAAAATTGCCAAGTGCCAAAAAGTTGGAGATGAAAAAAAAAAAACTGATCTATTTTCCGTGGAATAGGGCGGAAATTTATTCGATAGAAAAAAGGTATGTCGAATTTTTGTACGTTTCTATTCCATACACGCTGGTATGTATGCATGCAGCAGTAGATAGATCTTGGAAAAGACCTAGTACTGAAACGTTTGAAAATGTAGATTACAAATATTTAGAAAAATTTTATAGTCAAAATAATTCAGTCAAAAATTAAATAGATAAAACATAATATTCATACATACCACCATTTTTTTGACATATGAATCAGACTATTTTACTGACTATATACCATAGTATATTTGTCAGATACTTGTTAGAAAAAAATCTCTAGATGTTTTTTCAAACTGTTCTTCAAGAGAAATTTTACTTGTTTCTATTTACATTACTACGATATTAATTAATAAAATTATACAAGATTATAATTTTCTTATATTTATAACTATTATATTAAATATGTTTGATATTATATCTTTGGCGGTCGTGAAAAACTAGATAACTCGAGTTATATCAAAAATGAGTTAACTTCACGTATTCACGTATTGAATAGATTAAAGAAATTTCTTGGTGAAAGAAATTTTAGGTTTAAAGAAAACTATAATTAATAACTCTATTTTGGTATTACGTAGAACCTTAAGCCGCTCACCTGTAAAATGAATGATTTTGACTTAACCACTTATTCACTACCGCCACAGATATTTTATATTCATTGATATAATTTAAAATATTGTTAAAATCAGAATCCGGTGGGAAACTTAAAAGTTACATCTCACGTTCAGAACTAAAATCACTGATTTAAGGTATTTCTCAACTGAATGATGTGTTTATAGAATTCTAAAAAAGTAAATATGCGTCGAACTTACGGTTTATACTACCAAGAAACTTGTCTATCACAACAGATTGGAATTCCGCCAAATTTTAAAAATACACAAAAAACTGACTTATGGTTTTCATCGATTCAACGATTATATACAGTATGAATTTGTGTACTTATCTCGACTCTTTTTAGTCCAAGAACATTGAATACCTTAAACAAAGCGATAAAAAAAAAAAATTCCTGACAAAAAAAAAATTAAAATAGAAGATAATAAAGATTTAAATGTAAAATAACTAATTCGGATGTATATGTTTTTACTTTCACTTACCTATATATAAAATAAATAGTAAGGGAAAGTATTGCAATCGTGAAAATTTTCGAATTCCAGTTTCAGTCAGTTTTCACCGATAATATACGTTTGAATATTATTAACCTATAAGTTTCATTGTGATTCAAATAGTCTGACAGGGCTTAAATGCCGATATTTTAAAATTTATACCTCTAAAGTACCTTTAATTTTGTAGATTTTATGAAATTTAACACATAATTTCATTAGCATTGCTAAAAAACAGCTAAACATAAAACTTGAATGAATTTTACAAACAACTAAATTACCCCAGCCATGGACAACCATACTGTAACCATCAATTTTTTGGGATGCCAATTCGGTTTTGGCATTTGCCGCAGGGTTTCGTCGATGTTCAACCACTGCCCTGACCGACACTGATTGTCATATGCGATCCATTTTTCATCGCAGGTAATTAATTATTCTTTAAAGGAAAGGCTCGGTTTTTTGCCTCGCAAGCAAAGAAACGCAGGTCTCAAGGCGTTTTCAATTGCTGCCGCTCAATGAGATCATAGGTACCCATGTATCGAGCTTTTTTACTTTCCCAATACACTTTAAATGTCTGGAAACGGTAAATACACTTGCATTTAGTTGTGTTGAGAAACCTTTAACTGATTGGTAGGGGTTTCCTTCTATTGTATGTTTGAGGACATCGTTGTCTATTACGGATGGAGGTATTCCTCGGGGCAAGTTTTCCAAGTCGGTATCCCCAGCTGAAAACTTAGCAAACCAACGGCGAATAGTCCGTTTATTAACACTTCCTTCCCCAAACGCCTTTCGAATATTTCTAGCGGCCTCGGCTGCTGAATGTCCGAATTTAACATTGTACAAAAATATTACTCGAAAATCGCGTATTTCCATGTTCATATTTGGAGGTATACTAAAAAGTGGGTAATTTTTGGGAAGCTAATGTTTACAATACAAAGTTAGAGGATTAGTAACTGTTTACTTTAAATATGTAATCATTCGGAAGAAAACAACAGAGACCTGCAAAATCCTTTATGTATTTCAGAAATATAAAAACGGACATTTCATGTGAAATAACCCAATATAATATATTATTCAATAAAACACATGTCTCTATTAAAATTCAATGCAAATAATTCTTTAACAATTTATTTTCGTTTCTAAATATATATATCAAATATTCTATGGAGAAGATACAAACACGATATTTTCTTTATTCACTTCTACGTACACAGGCAATAAAACAGGCGTTTATAATTAGACAAAAGTTAATAACTGACGCCAACTTTGCAAAACTCGACCAGACCACGGTACATACCGACGTAGAAGAAGCTGAAAGCTTAAACTTACTGTAAGCATTCACTTCACAGTTATTTGGAACAGCCACAAATGCATTTCACATTTTCCAATCAAAAACGTTTTGGTCTATTAAGAAACCTCTGATGTAAGTCAGCAACATGACACTTCACACAGAACTTCATATGCGAACAGTGAACAATCATATTCGGACCATTTAGAATCTTAGATTGACATGCAAACTTAGCCAACATGACGGACAACACCCACAGCATGCTAAAATGAGCTAGATGAGGGATTTCGTAATATATTTGCATAATAGAAGGTTTTCCCCAGGGCATTGCTCTCCATCACTCCTATCAAGCAAACAGATCAACTGTTCGTATATAAAATCCTGTAATTATCAAATGTTTTGTATTTACCATAAAATTAAAAAAAAATATCATTACATAAATTCATTATTTCGTTATTTTCTAATTCTCGCAAAATTAAACTATCCGAATTCAACTCGGAATTCAAATTTAGAAATCTGGAAATTTCCTGAATTATTCAAAAGTAAAAAACGAAAATGTTTTGAGAGAAAACGACGTACACGCCATATATTTCCATCAGTAATATTTATTCGTTTTAAATCATTTCATTAAAACATCTTTGATGTTAATCAAGATAAAATTATTCCGCAACGATATTTATAACATATAACTGAAATGAAGTGCCTCAGATGGATAATGGGAAAAACCAGGCGTTGCTGCATTACAAATGAAAATCGCTGAAAATTATTACACAATGGTTTATTAGTTCCAAATAACTATATTATGGTATAACTGTTTATATACCTGTATAAAGGAAATTAACTAATATGAAAAGCAATAAATAATTCAAAGGAAAATGGTCTATCATCCCTGCTAAGTTCAGAACCATATATCTCTGATAGTTTTGAACCAACTTCAATGATTCTTTTTCCATAAGGTAATAAATTTGATTCTTTATGACATAGAACTAAGGAATAAAATGATAACAAATGTCGTAATCTTTGAAAAATACCTAGTTGCAAGCGTAAGGTATATAGGCAATATCTCTGCTATACCTAAAGCGATTTCAATAAATCTTTTTTCGTTTTGAAGAATATTAATTTATCTATAGAATAGCCCTAACAAATAAAAATAACTTTTTTTTTTTTTATTTGTCGCGATGTCCTGAAAATAAAACATGATATAATTTTTTATCTTTAAAAAAAACTGAATTATTTGATGTAATATTTTTATTTTATTTTTATAATTATCCGCGGTTTCATAGTCAAAACTTTGAAATTTTCCAATGCTTCACATTTTTATTATTAGTTGGCAAGACTCTTAATACTAATATTTCTCGCAATACCGTGTTTACAAATAAATAGTAAATGAGTGAATCATTCCTGTTCGCACTAGGGCCTAATAACTGGCAGTAGGATTATCTTTATTCGATGGTCATTTATTGTGTTCAAGGTGTGTTTAAAGCAAAGTATTTTTGCTTTTATTTAGCAATGGACATATATTTAGGTAAGACATTATTACAGGTAAGACATTATATTTCCAAACTCGTTATTGAATATACATTTCAATCTCACCTGTAGAGTTATTTTAGCATTTTGTAAATTTAATCTCATATTTAATAACGATAAAATATATAACCCCCAAGGATTTGTTTGTAGGATGTTTTTCATCAATCCATCTAGTCTTTAGCTTTTACAATGAATTTTTCGGTTTTTTGCGTTTTGGGTGATACATAATTTTTTTGCGTTTTGGGTGATACATAATTTTTTTCACACACAACACTCCGAATCAAAAGTTTTACAATCAATAATTTCAAGAATTTCCTAAATAATATAAAATACATCTCTATTAGCATATTTTAGCAACTCCGAGCCATAATTAGATTTTTTTGTAATATTTTCCCGTATTCTGGGACTTCAAACGTAAAATGTAGGGAAGTTTTAGATTTTAGCAAATAAATTTGGTATTTGACAACTGTGCGCTCGTTAATCGTGTCAAAAAATTAATTATTTTTTATAATTTTTTAAATATTTTTTCCTTAATCTGGGACCCCAAAGGTTGAATATAGACAAGATTCAGAATTTCGTCCACCTAAATCGATCATATTTTCCACTGTGTGGCGTACGGCGGAAAAATGGATTTATTCGTTATTCTCATTCCACGTTTCTTAATCCGTAACCCCTCAAATGTATGAAGGAAGGTATTTTTTTCGGTTATAAAGATTCATTTTTGAAAATAATAAACCAAAAGCAAGAAAAGACATCAATGCATCCGTAATTACTTGAAATATTCCAGAGAAGACAGCCTGGAGTGGTTTGAGCATGTCTGCCGAATGAAAGAGAAGAGACCCAATAGAGAGACCAGAAAGCGTCCTAGGCGGCGGCCATGATGTCTTGTAATGAGTATGTAGAAAGAATTGGAAAAAAAAACAATTGCACAGATTAAAAATCAAGCAAGTGATAGAGATGTCTGGAGAAAATTGATAATGTGAGGCGGAGGAAGAAAGAGAAAAAAGAAAAAGCTATTTATAACATAATAGATCAAAAAATGACCGATAATCAAAAATGAGAGAATTCTTTAAAAATTATCATTCAGAACAGTCATCATTCGAGATTGAATACTAAGTGTTATTAGGAAACAGACGAACAAAATTGAGATGAAAGAGTTATTCAATTCAAAATACAAAGGCGATTTGGAACCAATTTACTGAAAGTACCAAACTCATGAAAACAAAATGAAATGAAATAAAAAATAAATAAATGAAAGAAGTTGAATTCAACCCACTGATTGACCTTAACCCAATTTAATGCCTTCGTCTGGCCTCTCATCTTTTACTTTTTTTTTTTTTTTTAATTTTAATCTTAACTTTTTCCGTTTACTTTCAGATCTAATTTATTCATTTATATTAAATACTCATATTTCGTTGCCTGTTAAATTACTTTGAAAGCTCTGAACAATAAGAAATTGTTCAGATGTAAAGAAGTTTCGAAGTTAAGCCTCTTTCATTAATAATTAATTGCTTGACGTTCAATATATTTATGAAAAATATTCTTTAGCCAGACAATATTACAAAAATAAAGACACCTTAAAAACGCTTAGTTGGCTGGCGAAGATGGAATCAGTCTTAGGCGTCTCTTCTCGGTTTTATTTCCCATTATCTGCTCTCCTACTGCTGCGGACTTCTCTCCAACTTCTAACTCTGTCTCGAATACGACTGGCCTCCTTGATTCTCCATTCTCACCCCCATCTACCTCTATCCCATCTTCTTTTCAAAAAGTATATTTTTTATAAATTCCTGATATCCTATCGTTGGTCATGACAAAGGGAAGCTTTGCTAATATGGAAAGTACCCGAAGTCGGCGGTCCAGCCTTTGTCCACCCATAAAACTCTTATCGGCTTATAGCTGGGATCTAGGAAGTTCTCTGTACCGCGGGGGGCTAGAACGCTAGAGGACCTTAGAGGGTAGGTAAACGCCGTTTGCCACAAGATCTTAAATATTTATTTCATTGATATTAAAATAATTTAATAACACACACACACACACACACACACACACACACACCAAACTATATATATATATATATATATATATATATATATATTTTTTTTTTTTTTTTTTTTTTTTTTTTTTTTTTTCCCTAATTTATGACATCCTGCCTTACAGTGTCCTTTAATGATATCCCACTTGTCCCGGTTGAACAGTTTCCGCTATTTAGGACTCCTGCTTGACAAACGCCTTACATGGGATCCGCAAACAAGACTGAAAAGACAAGAAACTGTTCTACGATTTCGGCTACTCCAACTCTTACTAGACAGACGCTCTAACATTTCACTCAACTACAAACTACAAAGTGAACATCATAAGGCCTATCTGGACATACGGAGTTGAGCTTTGGGGCTCTACTAAACTATCAAACTCTTCCCGTATCCAATCCTTACAATCCAAAGTCCTTCAAAAAATAGTTAACGCTCCTTATACGAATTTCATCCACAATGACCTTAATGTTCCATATGCTGCTGAATTGGCCCGTACCAGGTATCATTCCTTCCATGAAAAACTCCACTCCCACTCTAATCCATTCTTTTCAATCCTTGCTTCCTCTTCAATTCCTGATAATCCTCCGAGGAGTCTGAAAAGAAGATTGCCTCGAGAACTTCTTGTTTAGACTCACTACTAAAGAGTGTTGCCAATGGGCAGTTTATTTTCATATTTATTTCATGTGTTTTATCATTTCAGCATATTTACTTGTTGTATTTTATACAGTTGTAAATTTCAATAAAAATATAATTTAAAAAAATTACTAATTTTTGTTACTTAAACTAATTTTCTGCTGAATCACACAGTTTATTCGCTGTTCTATTTCTACATCAAATCATAACACAACCGTAAAAGAGAACAGGGAGTTCAACATGAACTTTTATTTTAATATTGCATTAAACAAGGCACTATCTATCTAAGGTTACAATAGGTTTATGCGCTATGGCTTATCCTAAATTTGATATAGTAACAACGATAAGCACATAAGTTAGGTTGTTAACGTTAGTTACAACTATATGTGTTTAGTTTCATGTTTCCTTAATGGTCTCTAATCTCCATTCCGTTCTAGGGTTCATGTGTTCAGTCCCGTTTTATTAAATTACTTGTTTGCGAGGGGTGACTTATCTCGGGTTTCAGAATTGGATATCTAAGAGTAGTCCGGTTTATATAAGACCATGTAAACATGTCAGTGATTTACAGATCGATTCGGAAACAGAATTTAGAATGAGAGGGTAGAAAAATTCGTAACTTTCATCGAAGTAGTCTAGTGTATACCACTAGTCTACTGTTCATTGGGCCTCAGATTCTATTCCTAGCTGTACCAGAGTAATTATTTATTCAGTTATTTCGGTCTGTGAGACCCTTCTGGGGTTCATCCAGTCTCTATTAAGTGGGTACCCTAATACAATGGAAAAATCCTCGTGGCAGTATTATCTCGGCCTTATCATCTCATTGCACTGCCAGTGTGAAATCCCTATATGTACTGAGCCCAAGGCCCTTCATAGATTTCAGAGTTACAGGAAGTTTTTCTTATAATGTTTATTATATATAGAAAGGCATAGTCAAGTAGGCAGAGCACTAGTATACTGTTCGCTGAATTCAAGGTTCGATTCCCGGCTGTGGACTAATAACATTTATTCTGTTATTTCAGTCGAGGACGTCCCTAGGGTATTAAGACCCTGCTGGGGCACACCGAGCTTATGTAAAGTGGGTACCCAAAAAAAAGGAAAAACCTGATCTCGGCGTAATCACCTCAATAGCCTAGAAGCAGTACGAATTTATGTATGTACTTATCCAAACACCATTCATATGTTGTAAAGGTACAGGTTTTTTGTTTTTTTAATGTTTATTTTTTTTATATCATCTATAATATTAATCACTCCATGTGATAGTGAAATAATATGGTACGGCTATCAGATATTCTAAACATATCAGGCCTTGTTTAACACTTCATAAATGATTCATAGATATTTTACAAAACATTTTTGATTTGGGATTTATAAAGCATATATCAGCAATAAGCATATATAATCAATAAATATTATTTTTTTTAATGACAGTCTAGGGCCGTATTCGGTTTTCCAAGCTTCCCTAGAACAATGAAAATGTAATTTGGGAAGACAAAGCAGCAACACGGATAAATCTACAACGACGGATTAAATGACGTTAATATAAACCAATATTTTTCTGTTACGAGAATATATATATATATATAATATATATATATATATATATATATATAAATATATATATATATATAATTCGGATATGATATATATTGGGAGAACGAAACTAGTACAATGTCACCCTTAAGACCTGATTCCATATGAGGCTATTTTTTACTATAATTATTTATATTATATTTATTCTTTAAGATAAAATATCTATAAATATACGACTCTCATATCACCGGCCTCTGCTATTAAATAATTTATCTTGTGAAACAAGGAGAAATATAGGCGATGTCCCTTATTAGCCGATATCAGGTTTAATTTAGGATCAGTATCTTATTATGTTATAACAAGCCAAACGTGGTCATCTTATATATAACGACCAGAGAGGTTGTTTGATATAATAAATCTGAGCAATAATATTAAGTTCACGCATTGGCCTCTTTGTTGTTTTGCGCATTATTTAAAACTAGTTCAGGACTAAGTATGAGATATATTTGTTCAGTATTCCTTTACGTATGTCACTCAGTGATACAAGCAGAAAATTGAGTAGGGGAGAGGCACTGAAAATAATCGAAAATTTTAAATAACCAGGCTCCATTACTGAATTAAATGTTTTTGACGGGATGGAAATTAACAGGATTACAGAAGGAAAAACAATATCTATGAATGTATTATGAAGTTAAAATATTATCTCTAAAACCAAAAAAATATACATACATATATATATATATATATATATATATATATATATATATATATAATATTGAGCATTTGTAACGAATGGAGCAGAAAGGTGTACCGGAAAAGTAATAAAAAATGTTTTTGATAGGGAGATAATTCTCGTAGATAATAAGAAAAATAGCTTAAGCTGGAACGGACGGTTAACAACAATGCCTGGAGTAAGAGTATCATGAGAAATGGGTGAAAAAGAAAATTAGTTAGATTAATAAAAATTTAAATTAAATTAATGGAAGAATCATTAACGAGACGTACAGAAGAGGAATGGGACTCAATCAAAACTATCGGGATGTACACTGTTGAAAACCTTGGTATAGGAAACCAACTGCTTGAATGTAATAATAATAAGATAATAGAAATATTGAATTATATCGTGCCAAACTATAGACCATATGACATTTCCGAAATAAGGAAGATTAACCTCTGAAATGAAAATGGTTCCATAATATTGAGAATGTATAATCGTAGAAACTATTATAGGTGGAATAGTCAGGAATCAGTCATTTTTTGAAATTTTTTTTTAATTTTGCCATCGTTTTGGCTCAAGCTTGTGAGCCATCATCAGGGCTACAAATATCAGAACAAAAGAGATACATATTAATATGATAATGAAAATTTTCTTTTGAATGTAGTGACAATGATAACATTTGAAATAAAACTGAAAATATACCAACATACTTAAATATTATAGATACAAATAATGATAATATGATACATAATCTGATGATGATAAGCATAAAAAATGTTTACAGAACTTTAGACTTTAATATAGAAGTAAAAAAAATATATATATAAACGTACTATTACTGAGCCATGTCCAAGCATAAACTGGTTCCATAATAATTAAACTTAATTCGATATTTTTAAAGAAAGATGTTATCATGGTTTCAAAACAATGAAAATCAAAGATGACATGCCAAAAGCTGTAAGAGAAATCCGAAAAGAACTGTTTCAATTCATGAGAGCTCATTGGGAGAAAGGAAATAAGGCGACTTTGAGATATGACAAGTTTCTCATAACTGATCAACTGTCCACATTAAAAGATCTGAAATCTCAAAAAAACTATTAGGAAAAAACGGGTAAGAAGTGAAGATAAAGAGGGGGAAGAGACTATCAAAAATACAGAAAAAAAATGTTATATCAAAGCATAAAGAAAAAAAGAAATATGTCAAAACAAACTACAGATCTATGAGTTTGGAAAAATTCTTTGTACCTCATGAAGACGGTAAAATATAAATGAATAAAAATGAAACTACTGGCACTAGTTCATAGCCAATAGAAGACTCAATATTTCATGGAGATAACAGGGACTTCAACGGTTTGTACATTAAATGTCCATTATTAAGAACCATTAAGCTAAATAGATATTAATCAATATTATATTACCCAATATAATGAAACTTATAAAATTATTATTATGTGAATTAGAGCTATCTCTTCTATTTAAATATATTTCTTTATCACATTAATAAATCAATTCATACATGTATCTTAACATTTTTAGGTCCATACTGCCTCATCTTCAGAACTATTCATTGAAAACTTAAAATAACAAAATAATATAAGGCATTTTTATCAAATTATATATATTTTTTTACCTCAATTTCAAAATTGTTTTTAAATTATAAAAATTATTATTATTAAAAAATTATAAAATGTAGAAGTGTCAAATGTCAGTTTATTTTTCAACTTTCATTTATTTATAAAGCACCAGTCGAGGGAAAATAGAATATTTCCACAGAGAATCTGAGAATATATGAGTGATGGGAGGGATGGGAGGAGGGTGAGGGAGTTTGGGAGGGGGACATGGGTTATTACCCTCCACCTCTTGCATATCCTCACCCATCCATCAACTCCCTCTGGAGCCTTACGTAGGGATTTTTATATTTTCTGCTTAGTATTGGACTTCTCAGAACTCCTTCCATCCGTTTATCGACAAAAATAGTCGATAACCCACAAAAAGCTCTGAAGTGATTGTAATAGAATACGATATTTGAATAAATTTATAAAGTAAGGCAGGTGCCTAAAGATCAAACAGATTAACGGTATAACGAAGTTTTCATAACCCAGAATGCGCAGCTTTGAGAGATATTATTTTTCAAATTTATTCAATGCATCAATTCTTTTTAATATACCTTCATTGGAATTTCTCTCTTTATAAAATGATAAAGGGATTTTGGTTTCCGCTAACTCCTTCTAAACCACTGAACGGATTATGATAGGGTTTTCACCATAATTTAGAGCATTCTTTCCTGAAGATTTATAAGTGAAGTCCATTCTAATTTATCTCTTCTTTAAACGAGTGGATGGCAACACTGAACGACAACACTGGTGCTGAGATAACCCGAGGAAACCTCCGAACGTGATTATTAATAGAAGTGCACATGTTCATGTTTCATCTTGTATTTTGTACGCTAGTAAGGAAATTCAAGTTGTTAATTAAATCCATTTTTATCTTATTCATCACCACTCAAAATATTGGGTTGTGTCACCGTTTTCAAGGTAAAGGAATTTTATTAAAAATACGACATGAAAACAAGATAATTTTATTCGAAGTATTACCTTCTTTTTCTACACATTTTTCCCAACGTGACAACTTTTTTATCCCCGAACTGAAGAACTCTGAGCTTTGAAGTGAAACAAAATCTGAAAACGCACTTTTCACTTGATCATCATTTTCATAAAGTTTTCCTTTGACGAAGATGTCTCAATTCCTGAATAGGTGGTAATTTGTTGGAGACAAGTCGGGAGAACATGGTGGGTGCGGAAGAACTTCGTAGCCCAGTTCTTTCAATTTTTGCACGGTATGTTTTGAAACATGGGGTCTTGCTGCCGCTCAGTGAGATCATAAGATACCCATGTATCGAGCTTTTTTACTTTCCCAATACACTTTAAATGTCTGGAAACGGTAGATGTACTTTCTTTTAGTTGTGCTGAGAGTCCTTTAACTGTTTGGTAGGGTTTCCTTCTATTGTATGTTTGAGGACATCGTTGTCTATTACGGACGGAGGTATTCCTCGGGGCAAGTTTTCGGTATCCCCAGCTGAAAACTTAGCAAACCAACGGCGAATAGTCCGTTCATTAACACTCCCTTCCCCAAACGCCTTGCGAATATTTCTAGCGGCCTCGGCTGCTGAATGGCCGAATTTAACATCGTACCAAAATATTACTCGAAAATCGCGTGTTTCCATGTTCATATTTGGAGGTATACTAAAAAGTGGGTAATGATTGAGAAGCTAATGTTTATAATACAAAGGTAGAGGATTAGTAACTGTTTACTTTAAATATGTAAACATTCGGAAGAAAACAACAGAGACCTGCAAAATCCTTTATGTATTTCAGAAACTATAAAAACGGACATTTCATGTGAAACAGCCCAATACATAATAACGAGAAAAATAAAGTTTCTGTGGCCATCTCATAAATAATTATTCCTGAAATACAAGTAGTAACATAGACGCATAATATACCGTTGGAAAGCGCAAGATTTTAGAAAAGTTAACATGCAATAAAATAAGTCGAGCAATTTAATTTAAACATGTCATAAGCGCATAAACTTATGCACAAATATTATTTGTAATGTTGTGGATTAGGGAGGTGATTCATGGTGATCGTTTGTGCATATACTTCATGCATTATTCAAGATTTTAGAAAAAAAATATTATGTACCAACCGAACGTAAGTTGCTAAAATAAAGAAAAAGTTCTTATAAACTTATACTGTTAAAAATTATTTCTACTTTTAGATCATTTCACAAAAAATAGAAGTTCCACTGTAAACTATATGGGACGCACATGGAGACTTAAATTTACTTTAATACATTAAAATGTATTTAGAAAAAGTTCTTATGAAATTTAAAATTGTAATAAATCGGATAAAATAGGAATCGTTAAACATAACAAACAAATAACCTAAACCAAATTTTGATTTGTTGGCCAATTTACGTTTCTAATTTCTGCCATGATTAAATATAAGCATTAAAAGACGTTATATAATAAACATTATATTTTCTTGCTAAGTACACTTTTCGTTACGATGAAATCATAATCGCAAAGTAATAAACGTTTAATTTGCTGAAATTGAACTATTTTGAACATAAATGACACTACATTTAAATTGTACCCGCGCGAAGCAATGTCGAGTAGCTAGTAATATAAATAAAATGGACAATTTTATACCAAGATGACATTTCTCAGATGCAAAATTTAAGTTTCTAATGACTTTTCGTTTTTGAGTTGGAATTACTATATACACACAGACAAAAACAAGCAAACATTCAATCATTTCCTAAGACGTGGTTATTTGGACTTTAACGGCAGTTCAATTAAAAAACTCAGATTTTCAAATCATTTAAATTATTTGACACAATCGTTCCATATCAAACTAACAAATGTGAATTTTTTTTTTTTTTTTTTTTTTTTTTTTTTTTTTTTTTTTTTTTTTTTTTTTTTTTTTTTTTTTAAGCTGCTACGCATAGGGCAAGATACGCCTTGTGGCAAATCTTCGAATCTCTAACCCTACCAAGAAACTACTTGAGCAAAATACTTTTTTTTGGAAAAAGGATTAATTTTGGGCTCACCATTATAGATTTTTTTTTAGCTTTACTGAAAAGTACCGATATTCACATTCGTTATTTTGACGTAATAGGGACGATATGTATAGAAGAAATATTTTATTTATTTATTTTTGGTTATGCAAAAACCTAGGCCTCTCTCACAATTACTTTCTATTCTTTCCTATCCCGGGCAAGCATACGCCATATAGAAGAAATAAAGAAATGCTTTGATTAGCATGTCAAACTAAATAACTAGATATTAACATAAATAAAGAAACTCTAAAACAAATAAAACACAAATACTACTATCAATTCTATAAAATTCTAACAATACGAATTTTATATGTACAAAACTTTAAAGTTTTAAATATTATTTACATTTTATTATTATTTTTTACGGAAACGTGCACTTTAAGGTAATTTAAAAAAAAATTGAACTTAGAAGAAGTAAAATTTTATTTTAATTTGTTAAAAGTTAATTTTAATTTTATTTTAATTATTTTAGTGTGTGTATATTTATTTAAATTTTCATTGGGTTAGTATTATTTTATCTTATTTTATTGTATATGCTACAGATTTTATGTTGAAGCGGAGTTTCATATGGTGTTGTAAGATGTAATGTTGTGAAAATTATTAAGATAATTGTAATATATACATTTCTGTTTATTTATACATTTGTAAATAAATTTATATATATTTGACTTAATATGAGAGATGAGCAAGAAAATTTTTTTTTGTGTATTTCATAATATGATTTTATATTAAAAAGTCGTCCATTAAGGAAAAAATAGTATGCTGTGTAAATAGCAACCCAACTAGGTTGGGCAGCATCGCTTATTCTTATTCAATAAAGTATATCTCTCCTAATATTTTTCATATGAATGGTAAGCAGTTAATTTAAAATGTTGATAGAATAAAAATATATTTTAACTTAATTTATTGAATATTTTTGAAAAATATTAATTCTCCGAGGTAATCCTAAAATTCTAAATTGAATTCCAACCAGAGAAATATCTCATTTATTCACGGAATTTATGCCGTCCAGATTCTGGTTAGATAGCTTCTTCTTCATTAGGTTTGAACTACATTAATTATATTATATACAAATCATGCCATTCTAATTATTACAACTCTCTAAACAATTCAACTGGCATCATATTTTGTTTAATACTTATAAAAAAAAAAAATCTTTATGAATTCTACAAAATATAATAAAATATAAAGCCAACAAAGTCAGCTGTTCATTTCAGCTTGAACTAAGCAGTCACTTACGGTACAGGTAAAAAAGGAAAATAGAAAAAAATAAAGCTTATTCCGACAATTAATATTAGAAAGCTATAGATTGACTGAGTAAATATTTAGCTGCCATGAAATTATAATTTAAAAATTGCATTAAATTATATTTTTCTTCAAGGGATTTTTCAACAAATCGAAATTATTTTATGAGTGAGTCTCTTCGTCTACCTTAATTCATACATATCATTTCTATTTGAAAGATTATAATTTCTGGGAAGATACAGAGCCAATTAACATGCTAAAGCTACCGTTTGAAAGAGATTTTTGTTTAGAAAATCTAATAGATTAATTAATTTTTTAAACAGCCTTTTTTCCCAAGTGGTTACCAAGAATACTTGAACCACTTGATGAAACATTTCAAATTACATCGAGCCTTTTTTTTCTTAGTCTTTTAGAAACATAGAAACGGAAACGTCCTTCAATTTAACACATTATTTGATTTTTTTTTTCTATTTAAAGTTAGCTATTTATGAAGACATTTAATATGCATTCATTTGAAAGTTAAAGGGAATGTTTAAACCCTTTTGTAAAGTTTTTATCATTATAAGTTGGAAACTCACACAACAAAGTGAATTTTAATTAACACGACAATGAAACAAGCTTACTCCGTGGTAGAGTGTAGTGTGTATTTATTTATATATTAATAGGTTAAGAAATTATATGTTTAAACAGATATTTTATTTAACTGGTATAACTAAACGTAAATAATGAAGTAGTGCTGAAGTATTGCAATTTTAACAAATTTACGGTAGCTGCGAAATTCGAAAAAAAACTGCATATTATTATACAATGGTTTATTATTTCCAAATAACTATATCAGGGTATAACTGTTAATATGAAACTAACTAATATGAAAAACAATAAATAATGCAAAGGGAAATAGTATATCACCACTAATAATCTCAAAATCTCTGCTAGTTCTGAACCAATTTCAATAATGAATACAAAATGAAAAAAATAATTTTGTAGAAAATTTAATTCTCTATGACATAGCACTAAGGACTAGAATAGTAAAACAATTTCTTTATATTTGAAAATAACGGAGTTACAAGCATATAGGCAAGAATATATTTTTTTATTATTTTTTTATTTATTTTTTTTTTATCTCACTTTACTGATAAAAATAACTGAGTTACGGTATAACCCATTAGTTGTATATATAGCCCGAAATAGATGTACTCGTTTACTTCCAACGATCTACATCTATTACCGATAATCCTCCGAGACAACTGAAAAGACGGTAGTCTCCAAACATGCTAATAAAATAAATATTGAAGAGGTATTCCTGGGCAGCTTCTTCACAAGATTTGTTCAACTCTATGATGGCATTGTTCACATTTACTGGTAGTATTTTTATGCACTATTGTAAATATCCATAAAAAAATAAATTATAACCTGTACTGTTACAATGATAGAAGGGGTTTAGTACAAAATAAAGATTGGTACTGTTTCAAAGCCAAAGGCTATACATAGAGTTCATTATGATGATTACACTCAACAACTATTTTTTCATCAAATTCAAATAATAAGTTCCCACTTTTTGAACCTGGTTGAGTAACTTTCTGTTCTACTCGCTGATCTACAATAACCTCCCGTCCCCCTTCCTTCAAAATTTATAGGATATTATTTATACCTAACTACCTATCATTACTTACCCACATTATCAATAACTCGTCCAAGAACAATATAATGCAGGCGAGAAGTAATACTTTACCTTCTAAGTGACAATCAATCAAACAAAGGAGTTGAAGCATCTATCAAGTCTAATTCTCCTGCCTACGGGCGCTGGAAAACCAAGACGAATTGCCTCTCCCAGGTTTCGCCCTCGACGGTCTTGAAAAGTGAACTTTGATATACGTAGTTTTAATGTACATAGATAAATGTATTTTTCGCTAAGATAGTTTTCACCAGGTAGTATCCGACAAATATATGAAGAGTTATAAATATTATAGATGTTAATAATCATTATAAAAATAATAATAAAAGAAAAAAGTACCACTACAACACACGAAGGGTTCAGTATACTCGTATACAGAGATTCGTACTGTTTCCAGACCAACGACCGTGCAAGAAGGTGATCAAGCCGAGATCACGCTCAGGCGCCAGTTTTTCCCCCAAATTTTGGAAGCTTACTTTATAAAGTCTAGGTGTACTTCAGAAAGTCAGTCTACCCAGGGTTCACCCAAAGATGAAATAACAGAACAAATAATTATCGTGTCTCGTTTGAACCAGGACCCGGAGAACAGTAATTTAGAGTGGAACGTTAATTGGTTTTGTTAATACAATTCATTAATTTATATTGTATTGTATCGTAACTTATTTATTTAGTAAAACAGAGGCTCTTCAACCACGAGGGTTATTTTAGCCATAAATTAATTTAACTGATTGCAAGATTGGGTGATGAAAAAAGTGATCTCACAGCTCTCTATAAAAAACATAGACATGTATACAAATGTATACGAACATCTTAAAATATTTTATTAATTAAAAAAAAAAATTAAAAAGTCTAAAAGGGACGTATTTATCGGCATATCTTCTCTTAATTCGGCCAAAACACAAATCAGCAACCTCTAGGTAACCTTCATTATCTTTCGGTTTATCCTTGTAATAATATAATAAAATTAATAACAGAGTTTTAAGTGTATTTTTTTTATTCGTGAAATTACAATATAATAATAGAAACGTCATATTCAGAAAATCGTTCAAGATTACACGTATTTAGTGCAAGATTTTTAAATCACATCGGGAATCTCAATGATACGTTATAAGGTAGGGTCATCACTGCTTAGACCCACGTTTGCGATTTATCCCTTGTTGGCTGACGGGCCTCGCATACCCAATGGGGTTTTTGTGTTTGATAAAAAGCTTAAAAAAGTCTGGGTAGAACTCAGGTTAGAACACAGACCTATTAGATTGGAAGTGTAATGAACTAGCTACACAATCACCGGCTCTTCAATTTCGTAATTTTAGTTATTTATTTTGTAATATCCGGAGACCGTCCTCTGAGAGTCTCCCAACCTCTATCATGAGGAATTCAGGGAAAAGCCTTTATTCCTGGAACCCTTAATTTAGGGATAAACTTGCCGAGCTTGATCCCGGCTAATTCACCACTTTCACCAAAGGCTGTGGCTTTGAAACAACACTGTCCTCAATTTTAAGTGGTCAAAACCTCTGAAGGGACTGATAACCATTTACAAGACTTATAAATAGCCAGTTATGGTAAGCACGGCTGATGAAGTCCTAGATGATTCGATGAAGTCTTCAGTCAATTTTTACTCAAGTATTAAGTATTTCCTTTGCAAATTAAAGGTTAACATAGTTCAAGATGATATTCCGGGTTACGTCAAGAATGAAATAAAATAAGATCTATATATATATATATATATATATATATATATATATATATATATATATATATATATATATATATATATAAAAATAAACATATTATATGTACATACACTAACATTAAAAAACAATGAAATAATAAAGAGTTAAAGATAAAACCAAGGTTAAATGATAAAAAAAAGTCAATACTGAAATGAGTTGAAAAAATAGAACATATTAAAAACAGCATATTATAAGCAACCAACTAGGTTGATCATGGAATATAACGTAGAAGTGAACTATGGTCAAGTATTGAGCCAAATATTTAGTATAAACATTACTACCGGCTTGTCTTATGCACTGCAGCCTTAATAGGCTTATTGTGCGCCGTCCATCCTCAGGTTAATACAGGTCTATTGCCTTGGTGATTCTGACCAAACTATAGGGGTTAATCATTTCACACAGCTTAGAATAGAATAGAAAAAGATATTTATTCTGGGACAAAGTCCCTTAAGAACAATTCATATGTACAATTAAGATATATATAATGTGTCTGGCTACAAGACCAAAGGAATATAATTATTTCTTATTCACAATGATACATAAAGAAAAGAAAGGATATAATAAAACAAAAGAGTAAAATAAATAAATAATAACTTCTGGTGCATTAAACAAAACTAAACATTGAACTTGATTCATTATTGATCCTTATAAAAATATAAACAATAAATAACAGATTTTCTTTTTTATTTGAAATATCTTATTGAGCGTCTGTTTGGGATGACAGTAGGTACTGGAATAGCTGGGACTTGAATGATGTTAAGGAAGAAGCATGGCGGATATGAGTAGGTAAGGAATTCCAGAGAGTAGTGGAGCGGACAATAAAGGAATGATCAAAAGTTGTTGTTCGATGGGTAGGAATATAAAGGTCGGAATGGCGCGATCTTGTTTGGAGAGAGTGGACTGACGATTTAAATTGCAGAAGTCTGTAGATATATGGAGGTAGCTGGGAGTTGATTATTTGGTAAAGATATGATCCTAGGAAATATTGTCTTCGGATAGAAGGAAGGAGCCACTTCAACTCATTTTATAAATGGGTCACATGAGACCTCTTCGGTGTACCAAGGACAAATCTTAAAAATAAAATAATAAAAAATAAAAAGCTTAGGATCTATAATACGGTCACTGCCAAAATGGTGCTATGTATCGAGAATACTGGGAGGAATAGAAATAATTTAATATCATTTCTAATAGAACAGTTTCCGGGCTATGAGCAAAAACGTTTCTTAGAAGGGCTATACAAAAAATAGACCCCTCCACTGCTAGTGCCGGGATAGAGGAGTACCAGGAGGAGTCAGCCCGGATAGTAAAGGAATCGGAAGTCCAGCCACGGACGGAGGAGATCGGGGGTCAAGCCAGGGAACAATTATGAAGGTACGTCAAAAGGTAAGTTTATGTTATGTTATGTGGTACGATAAATCTGAACAAGCCTCAGTATTCTAGACAATGAATAATGCCACGCTGTATATTTTGATGTATAATTATATCTACTATTTTATAAATAAATGGATTTATTTTAAGTTAATCACTTTATACCACCTGATCCAAATAATGAATTGATTAACATGATACTTTTGGAAAAGAAATCCGATAGTTTTACATAATAATAACCAAAAATTCTTATATTAATTAATGCAGTTTCGGACTCACCACTGCCTTAAAAAAGTAGCGGCCGAGACATATTAATGGTAAAACCGTATCCTGGCAATCTCTGGACAATTATATATCACATGATACGCGGGTTTCCTTTTCCTTCTTGCAGAATCTACAAATCGGTGAATACACCAATCCTAACCCCAATTATGGAGATGTTAATTAAGCTGACAGTGTCCTGTGTACAGTCCTGTGGCTCTATTCAGAGCTATCCTGTCCTAAGACATATCGATATTACAGGAAATCACCTAACTTCAAAATTTCCAATGTTTCTCTAGGCTATTTTCAAGTGACTGCAAAAAATATTTTTTTATGAAATTTAATATAAATTTGATTTATAGTGTGTTTTTTTTTTTTATTTTAAAGTGTTTCATCATCAGTGTCGTCGGTTTACACTCACTATTCATTATTATCTTTTTAATATTAATTATTAAAGTTCCATATATTATTTAATTTTTTTAATCATTATTACACTAAATGTTATATCAGCCAAAGTTGTTTTCATCTTTAACATAGTTATTAACGATAATAAATATATTTATAATTGTGGTTTTATTCAAATTTGTCATAGATACTAATTTTAAGACACATCTTCGAAAACCAGAAATAGAAATTATTACTAGACTATGAGAAAAATAAACACGTAAGCAAACATAGCCTAAATCGCTGACTAAATATTTAAGTATTCTTAATTATTTACCTAACTATTTACTACATATTGTTTATCCGTTTTATTAGCCCATTACTCTATAGATATTTTATAATTCAAAAATGGTTTCATCTTAAACTTAATTATTATTTATATTTTGTTTATATATAAGTATGCATAAGGTTTTATGTATAAATAAATGTTGGTAGTTATTATGAATTATATTATGACCTCGCCCCCGAATAATTTTAGAAAAATATATATAGATAAGTCGATAGATTGTACAAAATAATAATACTATACAATATAATAATAATACAAAGTAATATGCATATTATACTACCTCCAATATTATTTCTTCTTAATATATTTCATTAAGGAGCTGAAGAAACCCTGCAATGAGTGTTGAAAAGACCGGATATAATGAACAGCTGACCTTCAACAATTGATTGATTGAATGAACTGTTCCTTTAAAAAGACCTTTTATTATTATTACTTTTTTTACACCCGTTAAAAATACTTAAAACGTGAGATGAAAATTATTTTTAAAATGACTGAAAACAATGCCAAAATAAAAAAAAATATTAAAAATGGCTAATATGAAAGACAAAAGTCATTATTATTACGCCCGACCCTCAACCCATTAGTTTCAGCTGCTGCAGTGTGAGGTTCCTACTTTCTCAACAAGGGTTTGTTGTGCACTGGTTTCATCGTTCATATCCTAGCAGAATCGAATTTCTGAATTCTCATCTTAATGGAAATCACAGAAATTAATTACGTATGAACTCGAATGGATATTACATTGAATTTAGTTATTTTATGGATATTATTTTCGTTACTAATGAAAGTAACTCTTCTCATACTTAAAAACACCATCGACCTCGCTTGATCATTTAAGAATCTTTTTTACTAATAATATAAAAATCTGCATCGTGTATTTCTAAATTACAAATAATCTTATCGGTGAACATTTCATTCCTTTAAAATTTACTCTAACAGTTATATGAAACGGTTTTAAACTTTTTTTTTTTTTTTTTTTTTATATATATTTATTTATTTATTGGAATTTACAACTGTATAAAAAGTAATACAACAAGTAAATTTGAATGAAACATAAAAAAAAGGCATGAAACACATGTAGAGAAGCTTCCCAATGGAAGAACTCTAAAAATATTCTAAACTAGAAGGTCCCGGGGCTTTTCAGACGCCTCGGAGGATTGTCAGGAATTGAAAAGGAAGAAAGGATTGAAACGAAAGGATTAGGGTGGGAATGGAGTTTGTCATGGAAGGATTGATACCTCGTACGGGCCAAATCAGCAACATATGGGACATTAAGGTCTTTATGGATGAGTTTGTTGGTGACAAAGTAAGGAGCATTGAGGATTTTACGAAGGATTTTGGACTGAAGGGATTGGATACGAGAAGAATTCGATGGTTTAGTAGAGCCCCAGAGCTCAACTCCGTAAGTCCATATTGGTCTTATGATAGTCATGTAGATGAGTCTTTTGTAGTTAAGTGGAAGATTAGAACGTTTGTCTAGTAAGTGTTGAAGTAGTCGAAAACGTCGTGCAGCTTCTTGTCGTTTCAGTCTTGTATGAGGATTCCAAGTGAGTCGTTTGTCAAGGTGCAGTCCTAGATATCGGATCTGTTCAACCGGGACAAGAGGAGTATTATTGAAGGAGACAGTAGGGCAGGAAGTCATAGGTTTACGACGAAGGGTAAATGTAATTTGGTTGGATTTGTTGGAATTTATTTTAATTCTCCAGTTCTGACACCATACTTCAAGGTCTCTGAGGTGGGGTTGAGAGTTTGAGAGGCAATAGTTGGATCAGTATTGACTGATAACACACTAGTGTCATCAGCATAGGTAGAAAGGAAGGTGTTAGGAAGGGTTGGGATATCAGCTGTATAAACTGTGTAAAGGATGGGTCCTAGGATACTACCTTGAGGAACAGGTTTTAAACTTAAATATCACATAACATTGTAGAAAAGCAATATCTTATTCTTCTATTCAATATGAAATAACCAAAGGGTAGATTTATTAAATTGAAAGTGTTTTTTCAAACATGTCAAGTAACTATTTTCTTATTTTTAAGATATCTTTACACGCTTCTCATATCACCCCTTATTTATTCCTCTCCTGCCTCTATCCTTAGACTTTATTGTCATAAATATATCAAGCCTCTCGCAGAGAATATATCAGACTAGAAGAGCCAATTTATATCATGAATTTCGCACTTTCTTACGATTTTCTCAAAAACGGCTCTGACAATTTTTATTTAACTCGCTTTAATAGCATGTAGGTTTTATTCTGATCAAAATAATCTGCTAGGGCTTAAAAATTTCTTGCTCTGAAGTACTTTTAGTTTTGTAAATTAAAAAAAATTAACCATTTCATCTTGTTATCATTGGAAAACAAAAAAAAAAAATTTAAGAAGTCCAACAGTGTGGATATCTGTTTCTCTTTGCCGCCAAGTATTTTATTCAGTGGCAATCTAATCTTTTACTTTCGCTTACCTATATATGAAGTATATAGTAAGGGAAAGTAATGCGATCGTGAAAATTTTGTAATTCCAGTTTTCAACGGAAATACACGTTTTAGGGTCCCCTGAGTACAACTAACCAAGTCCCGGCCAAAGGTCTGTGTGTGTCTGTGTGTGGTAACTCCGGGGCGGAAACGGTAAGTCCTATGAAACTGAAATTTCATATTTAAGACAACTATACGCCCGAGATGTGAAAAAACTTTTTTTATCAAAATGAGCTTACCAGAAGAGGCACTTTATACCATGCATTTTGTACCTTTTTTCGATTTTCTCGAAAATGGTTCCGACGATTTTGATTAAACTCGCTATGTCGATTTAAAATCTAATGGGCTTTAATATCATGTAGGTTTATTCTGATTAAAGTGGTCTGGCAGGGCTTAAATGCCGATATTTTAAATTTTCTTCATCTAAAGAACCTTTAATTTTGTAGATTCAATAAAAAAACTATATTATCTTGTTAACGCTGATGAAAAACAGGTAAATATATAAATTAAATGAATTTCGATATCCAACAAAGGAGAAAAAGAAAAAATATATTTTTTATTGCAAATTTTTCGTTTTTGAACATAACAGCAGTAATATATATGTATGATATATCGTTGGAAAGCTAAAGATTTTAGAAAAAATATTATCTCATACACAAGCGTTTAAAGTTAATAAAGAGTGATGAAAAGAAGATAAAACTAACTGATTATTTTAGATAATAATATAATAGATTTTTTAATAAAACACATGTTTCTATATAAATTCAATTTAATTAATTCCTTAATAGTTTCACGTATTTTTATCTTCAACTGTTTGAAAATTATTCATTGATTTTAAAAATGAGGTAAGTGAAAGTCGTGTGTTGCCCGCACCAGATTTTTTTTTCTTTCCAGACATAAGCATAGCAATATGAATGTGTAATATTCCGTTGGAAAGCTAAAAATTAAAACAAAAAAGTTATCTTTAATACAAAGTTATGAAAGGGATGTGAACTGGCGAATGTTGTTAACATTGAGTGATGGCGAAGTGAATTTTCTTGGATGAACACTTACTAAGTTTATTTTTATAAGTGCCATCAGTTGGCTTATAGGCCTCTCGTACCCAAAGGAGAGGCTGTGAGTGAATTAATATTTAATTTTATGCTTAGAAAACTACAGGGGTTCACACCTTTGGCGCTATATAGCGTACTAGCCAAACAGCCACGTGCTCTCCAAGATTATTTAATGTGGGATTATTAGGTTAAGTGTTTTTTATTTTTAGTTTTATCATTAGGAGATCCTCCTCTGAGGGTAACCCTGCCTCTATAATGAGGAATTTAGGGAAAAGCCTTAATTCCTGGAACCCTTAATTAAGAGAAAACACTGATCCCGGCTAAATCACCACCCACAGCCGTTGGCTTTGAAACAGCAATGTCTTCACTTATTAGTTCTCAGAACCCAAAAGGGTCAATATAATCAATTACATGTTTCGCTGATATTTATTGTATATTAAAGTCATGCTAAGTACTATAGGTATAAAAGTAGAGATACCTTCAAGTCCCTAGGATCTGTTATAACTAATATGAAAGAAGTGAATGCGAGACTGTCTGCAGGTAAAACTGCCTTTTTACCCCTAAAAAAAACGTTAAAGTTTAAAAATCTTCAAGAACTGATGATTTATGAAACCATTCTGAGACCCACAGTAACTTGTGCCAGTGAATCATGGTATTAACAAATAAAAGCTAAAGAAAGTTCAATGTTTGGGAGAGGAAATATTCAGGAAGATGTTTGGACCAATTAAAGGAATATGTTGAAGAATATACCCATACAATGTATGGGGAGCCAGACCTGATATACTTTGTGAAAAAAGGGCCGCCTCATATGGCTCGGACATATAGATAAGGATGCCGGAACTAGGATTCCGAGACGACTACTGTATGAAAAAATTGGAAGAGAAAGATACAGAGGAAGGCCAAGAGTGAAATGGTTGGATGACGTTGAGGAGGACCTCAAGTTGCTTGGTGAATGCAAGGGGGATGGTAAGACCTAAAATTAGAATAACTGGGACTGCTAATTATTTTCATGTAGTCATCCTCTTAAATAAGACTGAATTTTCCAACAAGTAATTATTTTATATATTTAAAGAATTAATTAAAACATGAAGAGTAATAAACTAATTTCTTTAATTAATGAAGTGAACCATAGAAGATTGTGTGCTTCAATCGAAAAAAGGATTGTTATTGGATTGGATGGAAAAGAAGAGGGCAAACAAAGTTAGGAGCAGTTAAACCTAATTGTAACGAATGGAAAACTAGCTCCAGAACGTCTAGAAGGGAAGAAATCATACTGTGCAGATTGAGAATCAGCCCATTGCCAATTCATTCATGGATACCTCCTAAAACGGCTGAAAGCACCCACTTGCACAAAATGTGACAACGTCATACAAACAGTTTAACATTTAGTGATAGAATGCAACCAATATGAGTATATGGGAAAAAATCTGGTGCGGGCAACACAGGACTTTCACTTACCTCCGTTTTTAAAATCGATTAAAGAATTTTTAAATAAAGTTAGGAGATAAATATGTGTGAAAACCACTAAAGAATTAATTAAATTGAATTTCTAGAGAAACGCACGTTTTATTAAAAATCTATTATATTATTTCTAAAATAATCAGTTAGTTTCATCAGTTTTTCATTACTATTTATTGACTTTTACAAGCTTGTGTATAAGATAATATTTTTTTCTAAAATCATTAGCTTTCCAACGGTATATTATACAAAGTATATTACTGTTCTCATGTTAAAACAAAAAAAAATTAAAAAAATATTTTTGAAGTTTTTTCCTTTAGTTTGATATCGAATTCGTCCAACTTGTATATTTACCTTTTTTTTTTTTTTTGTTTTTTTTTTTTTGTGAATGGTAAAAATACGATATGGTTATTTTGTATCGAATCTACAAAATTAAAGTAGTTTTGAGAAAGAAAATTTACATTACATTACATGATATTAAAGCCCTTTAAATTTACATCGATATACCGAGTTTAATAATCAAAACCGTTTGAGTCGATTTTGAGAAAATCGTAAAAAGGTGCAAAATGCATGGTGTAAAGTGGCTCGTCTGGTTAGTTGATTTTGATGAAAAAGTTTCTGTAACATCTCGGGCTTATAGTTTTTTTAAATATGAAATTCGTTCAGGGTTTATAGCGCTGGAGTTACCGTACACACACACACATATTCACAGACCTTTTTCGGGGCATGGTTATTTGGACTCAGGGGACCCTAAAAGAGTATTTCCGTTGAAAACTGGGATTCGAAAATTTTCACGATAATTCATTTTTTAGGTAAGCGAAAGTAAAAGATTATATGCCACTGAATAAAATACTTGGCGGCAAAAAGAAACAGATATCCACACTGTTGGACTTCTTAAAGATTGTAGAGTACTACAATAGGGTATAATTTATCTATGATGACGCCAATGACCCTGTAGGGTAGAGGCGAAACTCGAATAAAAAATAGAATAAATCTCTTTAATAGCTCGAAACCTCACCTATACCTTATACCAAACTGTAGCCTCTACCCTCCTTAACAAATTGTTTCTAATAATAATTGAGGTTAAGGTCTTGTTTATACATTAGCAGTTGAAGCTATAAGCGGGTTTCTGGAATCCATCTCGCGGGCAGGCCTTCTAGGAACACGCTTACCGTTTCAACCGCCAAAACGCTTTAGTATAAACAAGTCGGAAGTGTTGAAATAGCCGAAATTAGAGCGAGCTACTTTTTCGAAAAGTAAAAATAATAATTATTATTTAATGAAAATTTAAATAAAATAAATCTAGAAATATAAAAAAAAATAATAAAAAATAGCATATTTATTAAGGAATAAATTGAAATAAAATGAGGTTGTTTAGCATTGAATCAACCTCCACCTTCATACTTCTAAGGGTCAATGGCTTCAACTGATGGCTTTTAAATTGCATTGTGTAACCTTTTCATCTAATGACTTTAAACAGTCAATTATTTAAAATATCATTACAATATTAAGTAGTGACAATGTTTCTTATCAGATAGAAAATTGGAAAATTATTTCATGTGATCCTAAATACCAAAAATTAATTACGACAACTAAGAACTTATGTGAAATTTGCATATATGTATATATTATTTTTTTTATTATTTATTTAACGTCACTTTATGCTACTATGGCTAATCGGACGATGCTACATTGGGGGTCCTAAATTTTGCCTATCCAGGTTTATTAGGATAGGGATCTTTAACGAGTACCTGACACTCGCACAGGCTCGGGACCACCTTTTGACGGCGTAACTAAGGATTTTTACTCCCATTAAAAAATCCTAGGACCACCTGCGGGTTTGAACCCGTGACCTTTAGCATGGGAGGCTGTTACGCTAGCCACCCAGATACAAGTGATCCCTATATATATAAATTCTCGTGTCACAATGTTAGTTACCATACTCCTCCAAAACGGCTTGGACAAACATTTTTTTTTTTTTTTTCATTAAAAATACATACAATCCTAAATTTTCACCCTTCTATCGCCAAACCCTTCTTTTTTTTAATAGTCATTTTAGAAATTTAATAATTTTTCATCCCACTCGATAACTGATCAATTATGATTTAGTAAGTTATCCCCGTCAGTTTATTCTGACTGAAAGAGTCTGACAGCGCTGTCATTTAAGCGCTTAAATGACGAAATTTTAAATTTTCTTCCTCTAAAGTACCTTTAATTTAGTATATTCTATAAAAATAACCATATTATCTTGTTACCATTGATAAAAAACAAGTAAATATATAAGTTGACCGAATTCGATATCCAACTAAAGGAGAAAACTGAAAAAATATTATTTTAATGCAATTTAATGTTTTTAAAATATAAGAACAGTAATATACATGTATTGTTTACCGTTGGACAGCAAATGGTTCAAAAAAAAATTACCTTATACACAAGCTTGTAAAAGTTAATAAATAGTGATGAAAAGCCGATAAAACTAACTGGTTGTTTTAGATAATAATATATTAGGTTTTTAAATAAAACACATGTTTCTATATAAATTCAATTTAATTAATTTGATTTTTAGTTTCATTCATTTGTATCTCTAACTGTATTTGAAAATTCATTAATTGATTATAACAACGGCGGTATGTGAAATGTGTGTTGCCCAACCAGATTTTTTATTTATATGGCTAATAATTATCTATTTATAATAAATAAACATAAAAATCCAAAGAGGCCTACGGGCCACTAAGGCAAAAAATTGAACCGTTGTGTGGCACTGATCTAGACAGAAAACCATAAAGCAAACCAGAGCATATAAGGCCCAGTGATCCCTGTATATAAAAACAATTCCGCTATCGAGTTAAGAGCTTTGTCACCTTGCCCAAGAGTTCTTCAACCGTGTCAAAAGCCTACCCTATCTATTGAGGGCACTTCTATAAGAGTCGTATAGAATCAGGGAAAACTAATGTGTGGAAAAGTTTACCATTTAATCTTTCATTTAATCCGTTAAAGAAATAAAATTTTTATTTTTCTCCTAGACAAAACTATCGTAAAGGCTGAATTAAAAATTATATTTAAATTTTAGAAGTAGAGTGCTTCCGTTGGGAAGCTTCTCTACATGTGTTTCATGCCTTTTTACATTTCATTCCAATTTACTTGTACAGTTGTAAATTCCAATTAAAAAAATTATAAAAAAAAAATTAGATGTGTTAATTTCAAAAACTATATTATTTTAACATATAAAAAAGCATGATTTTCTTCCATTATATCTTTATTCGTCTAATCATCTATATAAATTTTCAAATTCTTGGACGTTTCGGGGCTTTGTCCTCATTATCAAGACTAAAAATGCTCAAAAAAGTTTGATTTTAGTTACAATTAACAAATATTTTCTATATCTAGACATATTAATAATTTCAGTCATAAATTAGATGAAATTTCATATTATATAATAACTATAAATTTATCTTTTATTTTCATTATTTATTAATATAGATTTTTTGTAGGTTACTGCCACATGTCCTTCTAAATGTCGACTATTGGCTCACTCTTCTTATCTTGTTTTTAATATTGCATACTTTGTACTCAGCGAGTTCCACCGTTACTCTAATCTAATTCTTCTGGCCTATACTTATTTTTATTTTAATGTAATTGCTTACTTGGTTTTTCAATTTTTTAAATTTTTTTGTTAAAATTTTATATAATTTATAATGTCGGTGTAATTTGTACCAAGATTTTTAGTATCTTTTTTATAATTAATTGTTTTATTGTTATTTTTAGGTATGTATAATGCTTCCAGTATTTTTCTGTCCCTATTATTTTTAGAAGTATCTAATATTTTTACTTATTCAAAATTAAATTTATGTTGGTTTTTTATACTGTGTGATGATAACGCTGTTACATTTATATTTTTTTTTATACTTTTAAAATTTGAGATATGTTGAAATATTCTAGTTTTTAATTGTTTGTACGTTTCACCAATGTATATGCCTTCACAATTCTCACAATTAATTTTATGTTTAACATTTTGTTTCTCCATTCTTTTTCTTATCCTCCGACTTTATTAAAAATAAATGCATCTACATTCTTACCCTATGTATACACAGTAATAACTGACATATACATTCCCCGGCTTAGGTCTCGTATTGTCCAAAGGCACGTTTCTCCATATTTTCTATTTTCTCTTTCATAACACTTAAATATTTTTCTAATTTGTTATTATTGTATAAGCTAAATGATATATTCGGGTGATCGTACTTTTAAAAGGTGGTTTATATTATTTTAAATTAAATTGTTGAAATTCAATTCGACTATATGGAAACCGATAAAACGATAGAAAAAAAAAAAAAAAACATCTTGTACGAAAAAACAAAATTTAAAGCATTAGCACGGATATTTTACACGAATGTACGAGAGTAAAAAGTTGTATATTCTGAATTAAACAATAAGGGATAGAACATTAAAAATAAAAATGAAAATTTATAAAATACCATCAAAGGAAAGTTTGTTTTTGTGTTTTCCTTTACCACAATATTTTATTTAATCTATTGTCCTTGAGTGTGGCAGCTTGTACAATACCATGTATTAATCCAAAGTTTTATTTAGTAAACAAAAAAATAATTATTACGACTGAAGAATAAAAAGTCTAGAATTTTGTACTTAAGTAACATGTTGTAAGGACTAAAACTGTATACAGTACTTATCATCACTCTATTTTTTGTTTCGTTCTGAAAAATGCAAAATTACCGCAGTTAATAATTTCTAAATAAAACATAATTTCAACAGCGAAGCGAATATTATTACTCCGGAACCAGTTTAGTCTCAATAACCAAATTTGTATCACTTAAACTCATCGTATAGAGTAATCTGCATCAGTTTCATAATTTTTCACTCAGTCTCTTTTGAGCTAATTCAATGTGAACATCACGAGAAACGATATTTTGCCATTACTAAAAGTTTATATACAAAAAAATCTGGGGGGCGCAACACACGACTTTCACTTACCTTCCTTGTTAAAACCAACTAATTTTATATACCGTTAGAGATTAAATTAGTTTAAAGAATTAATCAATTTTTTTTCGATAGAAACATGAGTTTTATTAAATAATCGATTATATTATTATCTAAAACAATCAGTCAATTTTATCCGCTTTTCGTCACTCTCCATTACATTTTACAACTTTGTAAAATAATATTTTTTCTAAAATTTTTAGTTTTTCAACGGTATATATATATATATATATATATATATATATATATATATATATATATATATATATATATATATTAAGGTACTTATCTTTAAAAAAATTACTTTTGCACTTTTCTCTTTCAGTTTATTATCAAATTCATCCAACTTATGTATTAAGCGGTTTTGAATCAATGCTAAAACATAAAATGGTTAATTTATTCGAATGTACAAAATCGAAGATACTTTAGGGGAGAAAAATTTAAACTATCGGCATTTAAGCCCTATCAGGCTATTTCAATGAGAATGACACCTCGTTCGTACTAAAGCTCATTAAATTTTACATCGATATAGCGAGTTTAATCAAAATCGTTATAACCGTTTTTGAGAAAATCGTAAAAACGTGCAAATCGCATGGTATAAAGTGGCTCTTCTGGTTAGTTGATTTTGATGAAAATGTGGCTGTATCATCTCGGGCGTATATCTGTTTTAAATATGAAATTTAAGTTTCATAGGAATTACGTTTTCGCGCGGTAGTTACCACACACTATCTCTGTATCCCAGTTATCCATCCTAGCCTACCTATCCCCATAAGTTATCTATCCCATTGTCCCGTAGACCAAAACGGTATATAAATAAAAACGCCGCAAATTATTACACAATGGTTTATTATCTCCAAATAACAATATTAAGGTATAACTGTTTATAAAGCTGTAGATAGGCTATTAAGTAATATGAAAAACTATAAATAATTCAAAGGAAAATGGCATAGCACCACTGATAATTTCAAAAATAAAATTGTTGGTACTTATTATTTAGGAAAAACGGATTTTTTTTTATTCGTTATTCGGGTTCTACGAATCTTGAAATGAAAATTTTGAAGGGGTTTATTTTTTTTATTATTATTTTTTTTTTTTGTCGATTACATTATTGAAATTAATAAATCAAAAGCATTTATACTAGTCTGTGTTATTATTTTCTTTCGATTTTCATTCAAATATTTTTAAGGGGGATTATTAATTTTTTTGTTTTTCTGTCGATCACAAAGATTCATTACTGACAATAATAAACCAAAACCATTCATACTAAACTGTGTTACTATTTCCTTTCGATTTTCATTCAAATAATTCAAATAAAATTTCCTGATCCCACAACACCTTACTTTTTTTTCTCTACCATCAATAATAAACGAGCTATCAGGGAATCACGTCTCTTATAAGTTGTAGCTTGACCACTTACGATTTTTTTTAATTACTTTTTTTTTGTCCATCGAGTTGTCTTGATCTCAAAAAAAAGTTGGTCAAGTAGTTTCGGAGAAATGCCGCGGACGGCGCACAAACGGATTTTCTTCATACTTTATTCAGGTTCTACGCATCTTGAACGGTAAGCCCTCAAATTTTAAAGGGGGTTATTTTTTTTTAATTTTATTTATTTTTTTTTTGGTCGATTGCAAAGGTTCATTATCAAAAATATTAAACCAAAATTCTCATTGGTAATCAACATCTTATTATTTCCCTGATCTCAGACTCCATTGACAATTCGTATAAGAATACGTTTTTTTTTTTGTATGAGAAAATATCAGAAGAGAAAATGAACATAGGAATCTAGCGTTTGTATAACGAGTCATATCTCCACTTATTATTTCCTGAATTCAAATGCATGACGTTTTGCATTTTCATTTAAATTCCTAAGAACCTTGCTTTTGTGACGGGAAGTTGAAAGACGTGGGAGGAGACCTTTTGCATAGAATGAGCCAAACAGAACCCTCACATTTCAATTTCTATCACAAAAGAGAGATACCCCTGAGTCTTTTCAAAGCGACAGTATTTACGAAAGGGTGAATCTTCCGCAACTCTATTATCATTTACTTATGTTTTTTTTATTATATATTTTTAATGGAATATCATTCAGCTAAAATTATTTTATAAAACGTGAACCTTCATGCGATCCAGAATTTAGTTAATTTATTCAGTTTATGAAAAAATATCAAGCTATTTATAACCTGATACCCTGTTAAAGAGAAGTAACTCTGTAGGAAATTTTCTTCTAAAACATTAAAAATTTACATTTACCGACGTTTGGGAGTTTTCCGAATAAATAACAGAAACTTTTGTATGTTGTAATGTTGATTTTGAAAACAGATAAGTAGTTAGTAATAGTAATTCAATGAATCATGGGCTACAAAAAATTTTCTTTCAATTTCTTATTCTCTTAAATCTATAAATAAACTTCTTAAAACATATCGGTTTTCATAACTCGAATATGAAAATAATTATTTTTCATAAATCCCCTTCCCTACAAAAAATGTTATAAAACAAACAAAGCTAAAACTCAATGTTTCTTCATACATTTTGCACAAAACCCAACCACTAGTATGAAAGGGTCGAATAGTAAGTAATGGTGATCCATTACAGAAAATGGGTCAACACTTATCCGACAAAATAAAAAAAAAAAGGTATATTTTTGATGTTATGATATGTATAATTTGGGTAATTTATTAAATAGTGTTACGATATTAGAGATAATTTCGTGCCCTATTTACATTACAACATTATCTATAAAATCTAATTTCGGAAGTTAGTGCACGCACAATACGGTAACTGGATTTTAATCTGATGGAGCAGAATTACTTGTTGCTTAGAATATATACAAACTGTTTAGAATAAACTAGCCAACTTATTTTCAGATAAGACCTGATCTACGGTACACGTAGATAAGTGTAATAAGTGCACGAAATTACTCACGTACATGTAATGTTATAGTACAAGCTAAATATTTATGCCACGGTATATTACACAACGGATTTCTATCTTCTTATCCAGAATTCATGGAATCGAACATTTTTTTTTACAGGAAAGTAAAATTTTAGTTATTTATTCACAAGTTGAAATTGGTACAAAAATCTGGTGCGCGCAGCACACGACTTTCACCTACCTCCCTTGTTATAGTTATCAATTTTAGAACATTTAGATTTTAAAATTTTTGAAGAATTATTTAGAGTTTCGAAGGAAACATTTATTTTAGATAATCTAACAATTAAAAATTATTATCTACAACTATTATTTAGTTTTATCCGTTTTTTACCTCTCTCCATTACCTTATAAGAAATTTGTATATTGGATAACATATTTTCCTAAAATCTTAGCTTTCCAACAGTATATCCATATTACTACGTTTTTGTTCGGACAAAAAAATATCAAAAAAATATTTTTGTTATTTTTTTCTTTAGTTGGTTATAAATTTCGTTGAGCTTAAATATTTACTCGATTTTAAACAATGCTAACAGGATGAAATGTTTAAATTTTTCGAATCTACAAAATTAAAGGTACTTAAGATGATGAGAATTTAAAATATAAGCATTTAAGACCTACCAGACCATTTCAATCAGAATAAAAAAAAAAAAACATATTAAATTTTACATTTATATAGCAAGCTTAATTAAAATCGTCAAAGACATTGTAAAGAAAATCTTAAAAAGGTACAAGAGGTTCTTTTCGTTCCCCGATTCTGTTGAAAAGTTTAAACATCTCAGTTTATATAATTCTTAAATTGGAAATTTAGTTTAATAAAACTTGTTTTCGAAAGAGACTTACCACAGAAACACAGACCTTTTGGGAACTTTGGGAATTTGGACACAGGGTACCCTAAACGTGTATTTGCGGTGAAAACTCAAATTCGAAAAATTTCTATAATACTTTCCCTTACTATAATATACTTCATATATAGTTAAGAGAAAGTAAAAACGTTAAACCTTGTTATTAATATTCATGTAGGAATAATATTTTTTTTTTTTAATCGGTAGATTAATTTAAATTATTCAAGGAATACATTTCAATGCGTATTGATTTCTTCTCAACTGAGAAGTGTCTTAGCGAATGAAAATGTCACATCAACCCGGTGTCAAAAGGCATAATTGACAGCAGAAAATTTAGGAAAAATAAAAATTAACAAAAAGGAAGAATGACCATTAAAAAAAACAACTATAAATCATATATAAACTCTAAAATATTATTATTAAAAGTATAGTTATAGTTATTATAAATATTAAAAGTTATAACAAAGCTCCGCCTTGGTCGTTCTATTGAGCTCAGAAGTGCCTTAGTTTTTAGCGAATGAAACTGTCACATCAACCCGGTGTCAAATGGCATAATTGACAGCAGAAAATTTAGGAAAAATAAAAAATTAACAAAAAGGAAGAATGACCATTAAAAAAAAACTATAAATCATATATAAACTCTAAAATATTATTATTAAAAGTTATAGTTATAGTTATTATAAATATTAAAAGTTATAACGAAGCTCCGCCTTGGTCGCTCTATTGAACATAGCCATAGATCAGCCATTATAAAGTAATTTTCCTTCAAAGTAAATTTACTTTTAAAGCTTTCATTAGCAAATTTTTAGCTCATTTTAAAGTCATAAAATAAATAAGTTATGTCGGTCATTTCAGAAAAAAAATCTCGTTTTACATATATCTTTCCTCTATTTTTTTAAAATTTATATACTTGTTATTAGATGAGTTTACGAAAACAATGAATTTTATAATTTTAAAAAATGTAATCAAAGTCATAATTTATTTAAATATTTCAATACATTTATACCATTATGAAGAGCGAATTGCTCCTATAATTTTAGTTTGGTTTCTAGTTTTATATTAATATTTTTTTTTAAATTATTACATTATATTCTTTTTATTGAATGATATTACAATCTGTCAAATTAGGACATTTATAATACGATCAAGTATAACATTCATACAATATTTACAAAACTATAAAATAATATACAATGAAGAATAAATAAAATAGATACAATTTTAAAACCATGCATTCATTTTGAAGAAACGAAGATGACTGATATATGTTTTTTCTTATGGAAAGACCAGAAAAAATTGTCACAGAAAATCAGTTTAATTTTACTTAATTAATTATAATCAGAAAATTTTTATTGAGTAATATTACTGTCTTAATTAGGACATTTTTAATAGTGATCAAGTACTACATTCACACAATATATAAATAAATTTTAAAAAAAACTAATTAAACTCAATGCTTTCAGATGAAAAACTATTATGAAGTCCTGCCCATTGAATGTGAATTTGCTTAAAGAAAATGACGTTGAGATAGTCCTCTGTCATAAATAGAACGACCAGAGTAGAATTTAGTCTGAAAAAGTGCGTTTTGGAACTATTTTGCAACGCTTATATCAACCTCTTTGAATGTTTGTATGCAAATACTTTGTGACACACTTCTTCTCATGTATATAAAATGATGTCGTGATTTTAGGTTTCTTCTTACTCCTTCTAAACCACGCGAGGGATTTGTAAACGCTTTTCTGTATCACTCAGGGCAGTGGTTCTTAACAAGTGGTCCCGGGATGATGTTTAAGGAGTCCGTGAAGGAGACCTCGGAAAAATTTTTTTTTAATATTTTTGAAGAATTGGCTTTCAACAAGAATCAAATACTCTACCCAGACTAAATTCAGCATTCTAAGTGATATATTTATTAGTGATCGCTGACAAGTAACTGCTATCGAACAATCATAACATTAAAAATCGGGTGCGAGCAACACACGACTTTCACTTACCTACACTCTTAAAAGCCACTCAAAAACTATTAAATATACTTAAATTTGAAAAACGTTTTAAGTTAATTTCAATAAAACTGTATCTATTTTGTTGAAAACATTGTTTTGGATTAAATAATATAACTATGGTAAATCGTTAATCTAAAGTAATATTATAAAGCTGAAGAGTTTGTTTGTTTGAACGCGCTAATCTCAGAAACTAATGGTTCGAATTCAAAAATTCTTTATGTGTTGGATAGTCCATTTAACGAGGAAGGTTATAGGTATATACATCACTGCAACCAATAGGAGTGAAGAATCAGCGGAAAATATGGAAAATACGGGGAAAATTAACCTCGCATCCCAATGATTCCAAATGATTTACCTTTTAATTTTAAAATAATTCCATTTGCCGGAGTTATCTTTTGCCGTAACAATTAAAATCACAAGGGCAAACATTTAAAGATGTAGGAATCGATTTACGTCAATACTGCTTTTCAGAGGGCTAACTAAATGTATGTTGCATTGTCAAGATCGGTTGCGGAGAAAATCAGTTTGTTCTAGCCAGAAAATAAAACTAAAAATATCATTTACGCAGATAAGAAGTACTTTAAAATATTGGTTGTCCGAAAAGATCGTATAGATTTTTAAATTAAAATTTACTATTTACTTTTTCTACTAAAAATGAATCACAAAGCTAATGTTTATTTATATGTCTTTAGTCATATGTACATGGGAGTAGCTATGCTTACACACTGATTCGTCTTTATCAAAGCTCAGTAGTATAGTTTATTGCATACAATAAAATGAGTGACGATTCAGTTCATTTTCGGCATATTATTCTCTTTTTTAAAAAAGAGAAAAAACTGAGAGAAAGATTCGTGCCGGTATGCAGCTATTCAATTGCTGATAGTATGGTTCTGAAGAGGTTTTCGCGGTTTAAATTAGGAGATTTCAATTTGGAAGACCAACCCATGGCTGGCAGGAGTTTAACTCTAGACATAGATGATATTATGACGGTCATCGCAAACAATCTTCGATTACTGTTCGTGAGGTAGCTACGGAGTGAAGAGCCTGCAAAACGACCATTTTGATCATCTAATCTGAAACCGCTCGAACACAAAGCGGCCAGCTTCCAAGAAAGATGATGCTCAGTATTTGGTAAGATTGGAAGAGACCCATACATTTAGAGCTCCTTCCACATAACCAAACTATAAATACGGACTATTACTGTGCCCAGTTATATCGATTCAAGCTAATTGAAGAGAAACGGCGAAATTGGTAAATCGGAAAGGAGTGCTATTCCAACATGACAACTCTAGGCCCCCCGTGTTTTTTCAGGACCCGCAAAGCTTATTTATAAGCTTCAAAATGAGAGGTTTTACCTCACCCGTCGTACATTCCTGACATTGCTCCTTTGTTTTTCCATCTTTTCCGTTCCCTCGAAAATTTTCTACTAGGGGAATCCTACTCTTCAGAAGATGACGTCAAAACGGACGTTTTATTGTTCTTCAGAAGTAAGGACAGTGTATTTGGAAAAAAGGGATAATGGACCTTCCAAGCCGTGCCAACTATTTTGTAGATTAAATAAATACATTTTAAGCTGTTCACCAATTTTAATTTTGGTTCTAATTCCTCTACGAACTTTCCGGACAACCCATTGTATTCTTTTAAAAAATTCTTAATCGTGATCATAATAACAGAAATTGGCACAGACGGAGTCGCGAGAAACAGCTATTTAGTAATAAGTTTATTCCCTATTCGTCACTTTAAATTACCTTTTACAACTTCGTGTATCAGATATAATTTTTTCTAAAATCTTTATCTTTCCAATGGTATATTATATGCTGAGAAAGACTATAAGGACAGAGAGAAATGGCGGCTGGGACTTTTAGGCAACGACATATAACATAAGTTGTAATAAAGTCGTTTATATATATATATATATATATATATATATATATATATATATATATATATATATATTATATGTCTATACTACTGTTAATAATATAACAGTTTTACTCATTTATCCTTTAGTTGGTCATGAAATTCATCCAACTTCCATATTTTGCCATCCTTCATCAATGTCGTTAAGATGATATGGTTAATCTTTTGGAATGCACTAAATTTAAGGTTCTTTAGAGCAAGAACTTTAAAAAGTCGGATTTTAAGCCCTGTCAGACAATTACAATCACAATGAAACCTAAGCGAAGTTTAGCCTATAAAATATTACATCAATATGACGAGTTTAATTAAAATCGTTAGAGCCATTTATTTTAAATTCGTAAAAAGGTGCAAAATGAATCTTTCTCTGGTTAACCGATTTTGATAAAAAAAAAAAAAAAAGTTTCGGTAAGATGTCTTACTTATCTGATGGTTTATAAAAAAATACATTGCAATTTTCGAACTAACAAAAATTATACAATTACAAGTTTTAAAAAAAATAATAATAATAACCAAGCCTTCATTCATTTTCAAAATACTCATCGATTTTCATCCTGTATTCCCAAAACCTCCCGAATATTTTCACATCACTTGCCCCACCCCATTAACGAAAATCCAGCGTAACCTCTTGCACGGAAAGCTATATGTAGTCCTTTCTAGCTTTACTTCTAAATAAAATATATTATTTTTTTCTAATGTTAAGCCATGTGAAAACATTCTTGCTAATTTTTAATCGTTACGATAAATCCACAATTGGTCAAAGTGCTTTTTAAAACAAAATTACACCACATTAAGCTTGCACCCGTGCGAAGCAGGGGTTAACGATGCAGATCAATATATATTTCCATTTTCTTGTAAAAACAAACATAATTAAAATAAACGCAGATTTTAATTATTACAGGATTTGTCTCTTAGAAATTCAATACTGAATTATTAAATTATTTTACTTATCCGTTATATTAAATAAACATAGAAACTCATTATATTATTAATGATTGTGTACCGTACTGAAGGAATTAGTCCGGGTGGCGGTCATTAAATGAAACAACTTAATAGTTTCAACTATTTTATTGTTTGCCAACGTTTCGACCCCCATTGTGGGTCATCATCAGGGCTAAAAAGATACAAAAAGGATACATTTAAAATAAGATTACAAATATTATTTAAAAAAAAAAAAAAAAAAAAATTAACAATTTCACTAGAGAATGTCAATATTATAACATAAAAGAAAATAGATGTGTAAAGAAATCAATTAATTAAATTACAATGATAAAGGTATACTAATGAGAGCTATACAGACCAGATAATGACTAAAGATAATGTACAAATATATAAGAAAAAATTACATGAAATAAAAACCATTAACAAAATGGAGTACAGTGGAGATACGTACCGTCTGGTAGGTGAGTGGAAACTAGGTTCAATTTGGTTATAAGGAATATAGGCAGGTAGATAGGAAAGTACGTACAAAAGGTTGGGTAAAATGGAAAATACGTACCATATTTCTAGACGGGATCTGACAACAATGAGTAAAATTGTAATATTAACATAAAAGGAAGTGTTCAGATTAAACCTACAATATTAATAACATCATAACGGTATTAGAAGATGTTTTAACAAGATTGTTGAAGTAAAAACAATATAATACAATAGTAAGAATAATAATGTATAAACTATATATAGTAAAACTGACTACCTCCCAACCAACGTTTTAATAATTATTGTACATATATTAAGACATTAAAATTAACCAAGTGAAAATATTATGACAAAAAATAATAATAAGTAACAATCATTGACAGATCATATAGTTGATACAAAATAGTAAAATAATTACAAATAGGAATAAATTGAATTGTAAAACCATTAAGAATTTATTAAGTGCAGAAACAAATGAAATAGATACATATATAAAATAAATGTATACATAAATAAGTAAAAATTAAACCAATAAATAAAAAAAAAAAAAATAAAAAAAATAAAAAAAAATAAAGGTATACAGTGGGATGGACATGGGAAGCTGTATTACTTAAGAGAGTTTAATATATGGCTGTAGGTGGAGGAGATGCACTGTTTATCAGTTTTATGATTGACAGGATTAGATTGGAGATGGATGTGGACGGATTCAGCGATGAGTCTTTTTTTATGGTTGGGAACAGAATCTAAAATGGAACAATCTTGAAAGTTAAAAGAATGATTAAAAGTTATGGAGTGTTCGGAGAGTTTTGAGGCTAGAAGGTTTCGAGAGGATATGGAGGATTTATGTTGAGATATGCGGGTTTTTAAGTAGTTTTTTGTTTCACCCACATAGGACACGTCGCAATCTAAACAAGGTATTTTATACACAATATTTGAGCGGTAGAGAGGATTTATCGGGTCTTTAGTATTAGTGAAAAGGTGGGAAAGTTTGTTCTGGGTCTTTAATCCTAGCTTTAGGGAGGGTAGGGAAGATTTAAAGGATTTTTTAATATTTTCAGACAGGTGTGGAATATACGGTAGGGATCTATATTGAAATATTGTGGGTGAATTTTGGTCTTGTATTGTAGGGGGAGTAATGGTCGTTTTTACGTTGTTGTATGAGTTTATGAGTTTTTTAATGATATTAAGTGGGAAGCTGTTTAGGGTAAGGATCTTTTTAATGCGCTGGATATTGGTAGGATGGTACTGTGGATCAGACAAGGAGAGGCAACGGTGGACGAGATTTTGGGCAACATTAATTTTTTGATGGTATGGGTGCTGGGAGAAGAAATTGAGGAGTCTACCGGAATAGGTGGATTTTGTGTACCAATCAGTGGAAATAGAACCGTCCGTATTTCTTATTATCAGTAAGTCTAGAAAGGGAATTGTTGAGTTGTTTTCTTTTTCTACTGTAAAACGGAGGCGTGGATCGTAGGAATTAAAGGATTTAAGGATATCTGGGATTTTTTTAGGGTTTATTATTAGGAGGAGGTCGTCAACATATTTCTTAATGAAAAAGATATCGTTTTTATAAATTTTGGTTATGAAATCCAGGAGGTCATTGAGAACAATATTAGAGAGATCCCGAGCTAGGCAGTTTCCCATTGCTAGTCCAGAGACCTGATTGTAAAATTTTCCCTTAAAAGTGAGGTATCCTGTTTTGCAGCAAAGTTCCAGTGATTGTAAGTAAGTAGAAAGATTTAGCGTGGTGTGAGGTTCGATAATGGTCCAGTGTTTTTTAACTAAATGGTCTTTAATCCCTAAAGCTAGGATTAAAGACCCAGAACAAACTTTCCCACCTTTTCACTAATACTAAAGACCCGATAAATCCTCTCTACCGCTCAAATATTGTGTATAAAATACCTTGTTTAGATTGCGACGTGTCCTATGTGGGTGAAACAAAAAACTACTTAAAAACCCGCATATCTCAACATAAATCCTCCATATCCTCTCGAAACCTTCTAGCCTCAAAACTCTCCGAACACTCCATAACTTTTAATCATTCTTTTAACTTTCAAGATTGTTCCATTTTAGATTCTGTTCCCAACCATAAAAAAAGACTCATCGCTGAATCCGTCCACATCCATCTCCAATCTAATCCTGTCAATCATAAAACTGATAAACAGTGCATCTCCTCCACCTACAGCCATATATTAAACTCTCTTAAGTAATACAGCTTCCCATGTCCATCCCACTGTATACCTTTATTTTTTTTTTTTTTTTTTTTTTTTTTTTTTATTTTTTTTTTTTATTTATTGGTTTATTTTGTACTTATTTATGTATACATTTATTTTATATATGTATCTATTTCATTTGTTTCTGCACTTAATAAATTCTTAATGGTTTTACAATTCAATTTATTCCTATTTGTAATTATTTTACTATTTTGTATCAACTATATGATCTGTCAATGATTGTTACTTATTATTATTTTTTGTCATAATATTTTCACTTGGTTAATTTTAATGTCTTAATATATGTACAATAATTATTAAAACGTTGGTTGGGAGGTAGTCAGTTTTACTATATATAGTTTATACATTATTATTCTTACTATTGTATTATATTGTTTTTACTTCAACAATCTTGTTAAAACATCTTCTAATACCGTTATGATGTTATTAATATTGTAGGTTTAATCTGAACACTTCCTTTTATGTTAATATTACAATTTTACTCATTGTTGTCAGATCCCGTCTAGAAATATGGTACGTACTTTCCATTTTACCCAACCTTTTGTACGTACTTTCCTATCTACCTGCCTATATTCCTTATAACCAAATTGAACCTAGTTTCCACTCACCTACCAGACGGTACGTATCTCCACTGTACTCCATTTTGTTAATGGTTTTTATTTCATGTAATTTTTTCTTATATATTTGTACATTATCTTTAGTCATTATCTGGTCTGTATAGCTCTCATTAGTATACCTTTATCATTGTAATTTAATTAATTGATTTCTTTACACATCTATTTTCTTTTATGTTATAATATTGACATTCACTAGTGAAATTGTTAATTTTTTTTTTTTTTTTTTTTTAAATAATATTTGTAATCTTATTTTAAATGTATCCTTTTTGTATCTTTTTAGCCCTGATGATGACCCACAATGGGGGTCGAAACGTTGGCAAACAATAAAATAGTTGAAACTATTAAGTTGTTTCATTTAATGACCGCCACCCGGACTAATTCCTTCAGTAATTCTCAACGGTCAACTAATTATATCCACAATGATTGTGTACCGTGTTTGGAATGAATACATTAGAATTGTAAATGTATTATACATTGATGTGTAGTTAACTATGGTCTGTTAAGTTATTTTAGTAATACTGTTAATATATTTATTGATATTAATAATTTGATTATCTACGTTTAGAACTAGCTGCATGATTTATGAGAGATACCATTATGTTTCAGGTTTGTTTACAGTTCAGAAATGAAATTCACTGATCGAAACTAAATAACTGATCTAATAAAAAAGAAACAATCCAAGACAGAAAACAATTTTTTGTTTTTAGAAATGTCAAGACACTGATTAGCAATCCCACGTACTTCAAACCGCTCACGCATATCGCTCGGGGAATGCCTATCTACAGATTTGATTGTTTTTTAAAAATTTAATTAGCGTTTATTGTTTTCAGAAAAAAATTTATGATTTCTCATAAAATAAAAAACTCTGAGCATACCAAGTCTGGCTCAGCGCAGCCGAGAAGAATTACATAGGTTTGGAATATCGCAAAGACTTTTCTCTTTAGTGAAACGTTGTTCATTTCTAAAAATAAATTTTATATTATTCCATGTATAGAATCCGCTTCACGATATATTCGATATAAGAATTACTGATTATTGAAATTTAGATTAAACATCATGATTTAGATCAATATTTTACATTTTAAAGAAACCTAAGTAAAAACATAAGATAAAAATGAATTTATAATTTATTCTTTCACTGATTTAAAACATGCTAGGAAAATAAGATATTGGTTAACTCGAAAAGCTTTTGGATTTTTCCATTATAGAAGAATCATTAAAACACCTAAGCAGATGAGAGTAACTAAACCTGTTCTAGGAAATTTACCAACAACAGATTTCTTTAAAAAGTTTTTGGATACTATACCGCATTACTAATGTGATCCTAAAGTTGATACTGTTTATCTAAATTTCTATTCACAAAAAAAAATTAACACTACTGTATTTCAATTTTTATATGTTTTTCTATACCCAGTATATTTGAAAAAAGTTGGAAAAGTACTAGGCCTTGTAGATAAAACAACAGCCAGCTTAACATGTTCTAAACTTTGTTATAAAAGCACAATTCACCTCGAGGAAAAAACATAGGCTCTTGACAAGGAGAAAATATGTTATATTAATAGTTACTTTTAATTAAGGCGAGTGACAGTAATAAATAATTAAAAACAAATAATGACAGAAACTTCTAAATTGGTTTCTGATTTCAAGAAAAAACCTTTCCTGCCTTTTGAGCAACTTCGATATTATTTCTTCTAATTTTGAATAAAACCAAAAAATAACGTTATGTATCAATATTTCTAATTTTTTTATCCATAATGCCACTCCATTAATTTTATAGAAGTTTAAATTTATATTTATTATAACAATCAAAAAGTATATGATAAGAATAGACATACATCCGCCATTTTATGGGTGGGCTAAAGTTATACATAAATATGTTTCCTAAATATTTAATTTCAGTATATTTTGAAAGTGTGTAAATGTTAATAAGTAAAAACAAAAAAATAACTCTTTAAATTAAATTAATATTTTAATTTTCTACAATTTAAAAGTCAAACAGAACAACAAAAATAGAAGAACAGAACACGTCTTTTCTGAGAATTGCCAATATAAAAAAAAAATAGCTTAAAATATTAAAAAACTTGTTGATTTTTTTTTTTTTTATAGGATCAAAATACTGGTCATCTCGATCTGCATTTACTGCTGCTTTCTTACCCATAGCGAAAGTTTAGTTTTCAATACATTTCGAGTTTTTGTAAATTTCTGATCAGTCCAGAGTGATTGTACAGATTGCATTAATAACAAAAGATTCCTGAAAATGCTTACATAAAATAATAATACTAAGAAAATTTGTTCCAAAGAAAATACTCTTTAAAGAGTATCTTATTTTACTCCTTCAACAACTTACAACTTAAAAAAGAACAGTTTCTTTCTATGGGGTCACAATAGTTTTTTTTTTTTCAGTTTCCTTAATAGTTTTCTAAAACACTTATTTATGAACTCACTTTCTTTTTAAATTGTTGTGGTTTTTTTTTAGTTAAATAAAATGATATTTTTTATTTTTTTTTTTTTTATTCGGCGTAAAAATGGTAACGTGTAACGTGATGATTTTTTTTCTTTTTTTTTCAACATTAAGGATAATATTTTGAGTAATATTCAGACAATATTTTCATAACCATTCAAATATTTTACTAAATTTATTAGTGTTTTTTTTTTCTTTTTTAATCAGTCGAAAAATGTTATTTTTTTAATTTCCTAATTTACTATAAACAATAAAAAATAAATACCACATACACCAGAATTATCCTCCAAATCTTCCGTAAATCGCGAACACATTTAATATTCGGAAGAGCATCATCTACAGACTGTTACCCTAGCCAGTCCTGTCACTTACTGAGACAGTATACGCGGTCTACCGCCAGAGCTCAGCACCTCAGCGTTACAGCTACAAAAGGAACGATTAATGGTAACCGGTTACTGCCAGCCCATTGTATTTTTAATACAGATAATTAGTTTATTTATGATATCGGATAATTGAGACGTTGATTTCCAAAAGGTACGAAAGGACATTTTTCACGAAATTGATATTTTGACATAATTGTACTCTCATCACTTAGTTCTATCTAAATCTTCTATTTGATCTTAACTAATCAACATTCAAGTCTTTTAAAAAAAGCAATTAAGAAATTCGGTTATTTTCTAAATGTACTAATTACGCATTTAGTTTCGTTCCAAATCGTACTAAAACATCTCATTCCATAACTTTAATATAGTATTCTTAATATGGTTTAAAAAAAAATCTAGATTTTAATGCGAAAAGAATCTAAAACGTTTGTTTAATAATATACTACTGAAAGATTTTCGCGCTTACTTTAAAATTTCCTAGATTGGATGTAGTAACTTTTGGAAATCAACCTCTCAATTCTCAATATACGTAACGATTCGTTATTCTAAGATTCTTTCGAAACTACAGTACTCCAACAAAATGGGAAAATAAACACTGTATTTTAAAAGAAAGAGGTTTTTTAAAAAGATCATTTTAAAAACAGAACTTTTGAAATTAAAGAAACTTCAACGAGTAAAAAATGTATTTTGAAATAAATATTATAGCTTAAAATTAACATACTTACTAACTGAGATCAATAAAATCAAAAAGCATAAACAAATATTTTATGTTTAACAAAAAGTAAATTTCTCCAAAAATCTGTTTGATTTTGCCGTTGAAGGCAAGCAACTTTTTTTTCTCTAAAAAAAAAAATAAGCTTTTGAGTTTTCTTGAAGCCTAAATAATAACGAAATAGTTAATCTTTAACAAACGTAATTTACTTTTAATAATTAAAAACACAACAGGGGTCACCTGTGGTGTGGTGACTAACATAACAGCCTTCTAAGCTCGAGTTCAAACATGATAGAGGGCTCTAGGATTTTTTAAAGGGGGTAAACAATCATTGATTATGCCGTCCTTCGCAGAGATCGTAAAACCGAGGTCCCAAGCCTGTGCGGAGTCAGTTACTTGTAGATAAAACTTCATTTAGGAGTCCCACTGTTGCATCGTCCGATTCGCAAAGTCAGCATAAAGTGACGTTTAAACAACTATGAAAAGCAATAAGATAATTTATAGTAACTCGAGAATAAGTATATTTTTAACTAGCCGTATTTTATTTAATTTTTTTCATGCTTTTGTTTTTTCGTAGAAAAAAGAAGGATGGGTGAGGATATTTTTCGATAGTATCACTATCAGCAACTGCCGCGATATCATGACAGCCTGTCGTGGCAGTCACCATCACCCAAACCTATACCTACGTAAATCATCCTTACAGCATGTCCACAATGTTCTGAACTCGAAATTTTATTGCATCCATGTGTACCTTTGTTGTATCCTTCTGACTTTATTTGATTGATGGAAAAAAAAACCTATATATTTTAGTAGACGATCGGTTGTAATTTGTTTCACGAAAGAAACGTTTAGAATTTACTCGAAAATAAACAATTTTGTGAGTCCTGACTCATTCAAGAAAAATCCTTGTATTTTAGATGTCATTCCAACCTTAAAATGTGTTCTTTCTTCTGTTTTACATCCTCCATTTTTCTAACTGCCATAAGGTTTACTATCAGCGTATATAGAATAACATTTCCACATTATCTCACTGTTAAGAAAGTATTAGCACGATTGAATTCTATCAAAGTGTTAACGATGCTTTAAATATCGTAATTCGATTTTACATATGTTTAAGTTCAGTACCATAAATATCTATATTTGTTCCCAATAATATCAAAATATCAGTATAGTCGCGCAAGATTATTAGTATTATTATTAGTAGTATATAGTATTAGTATTAGTATAGTATTATTCCTAGTACCTCACTTTAGCTTGTTACCGCACCTCTTTAAATTATTATCTAAAATAGAAAATGGATCAGACGCACAATCTATCTGATATATCTATTTTAAATATATGATCGTTGAAAAATCATTGATAAGTCGAGTCCACGAAATATTTTAATGCCTTGTACAGTAGTAACATAGGTACTAGATACTCAACATGTTAATCAATATAATTTAACAACCAATTTCAATAAAATAGCCGAAAACGGCGAGCAGTTTTTGGTCGTTTTAGTCTTCGTGTATGAGGATACCAAGTTAAATGTTTGTCTAGACGGAATCCTAGGTATATGATCTGTTCATCAGGGACTAGTTGAGTCATATTAAAGGATACTGTAGGGTGATAAGTGATAGGTTTACGACGAAGGTAAAGATTATTTTGTGGGATTTATTGGAATTTGTTTTTATATCCAGTTCTGAAACCATTCTTCTAGATGGATTGAAAATATAAGTTCATTTTTTCAAACACTTTCTTAATACACATGGGTCAATCCATTCGAAACCGTTCAGACCTTGCGGCTCAAAATTATTTATTTTAATTATTTTTTAACCAGTTATTCACTATCCTTCATGAATAAAAACATCGTGAATGAAATTTTTTTCTGGCAAATACTTTTAGTGTTGCAGCCGTTTTAAGTCAGCTTCGCTGTAATTTTGCATAATTAGAAACGAAAAAAAAAATAGAGTGTTGACGAGAGTACTGTATACAGTTTTACATTATATAACATAAGTAGCCAAGAAAATTGTTTAAAAATTCACGAAAATTTAAATCAATTGAAACTTACAGCGGGCTATAACAAGGTAGGTTAGGAAGGAGTTTCACGCTTAATTTTTGTTTCTTGTATTGTCTTAAAGTTGCACTACTAGTAGAAATTTCGATCGTGTAACATTGTCCTCGTTTTTAATATAAATTTTCAATAAAGTGCTATAGCCAAGTTCAGTCATATTTAAAGCAGGATATCGTTAAAGACCGAACAAAAATGATGAAACTTATAGGGGTGGGCATAATCGAATGACGATTATCAGACTATTCGATTATTTCAATCATTCGAATTAATCGATTATCGGATTAATCGGTTCGGAGAAACGAATGATCTTTCGAACTACATTTTTAACGATAATCGAGTGATGATAAGGGGCTAGGACACTCGAACGACTATGCGTATTTGATGAAATCATTCGATTATTTGAATCATCGAAGCCCGACCATTCGATTTTGACGATCATCCGATTATGCCCACCCCTAGAAACTTATACAGATCGTACTTCTATATAATACGTAATACAGGATAAAATTTTGTGGTTGAGACTCAGATCGTTTTCGAAATCGAATACATTACACATTACTGCCTAGGAATGTTTTTCAACCTACTTGATGACAAACCAAATAATTAACACTTGAACCAGTTGAGTGTCAGACATTAAATTTTATCCTTCAGTTCTTATTATATAGAGGTATAATCTGCACGAGTTCCATCATTTATCACCAAGTCCCTTTTGAGAAATTTGACTATAAATATAACTGAACTTGGAGATAGTCCATTGAAAAATTATATTAAAATGAAGGACAATGCTTAAGTTTCAGTTGATTTAAATTTTCGTGAATTTTTTAAACAATTTTCATGGCTACTTATGTTATATAAGGTAAGGACTAAAACTCTATACAGTACTCTCATCAACACTAGTTTTTGTTTCGTTCCTACATATGTAAAATTACTTAAAACGGCGGCAACACTAAAAGTATTTGCCAGAAAAAAATTTATCTACGGTTTTTTATCCATACAAGGATAGAGAACAGCTGGTTAAAAAATCATTAAAATAAAAAATGTTGAGCGGCAAGCTCTGGACGATTTCAAATGGATTGACCCATATAAATGTGGAAATTAAATACTTTCTTGTAAAAAAAAACAACTCTATAACCACATATTTTATTATAATATCTTACTTTAGTTTTTTTTATTTTATTTTTAATAGTCCCAGTCTCCCTTACTCTCCTTCCCCTCCGTTCTACGCCCAGGTATATGTCATTTTGGCAAAACAGACATTTATAAATATTAAAAAATCAATGTATAATCATCAAAGCATATATGATTTTAGATATTACCTTTTGCATAATGTGTTTATATACTAATAAGATACATATAACAGTTGTTTCTACCTGAATAGTCTTGTTTTGGAAGCTCTTAATCTTAGTTTCTTGTCTTCCACTTCCAGATCGAATTTTGCATGTACTATCTCAAACCTAATGGACAGGAGAAATTATGGTATTTAAATAAGCTCATAATCAAATAAAAATTATCAGTTCAATGGTTCGATTCATTGCATTTGATTAGAAGAGAGCAAAACTGTTAACTTAAATTAGCTGTTAAACTACAACAGTTGATTTTGAATAACAGTTACCTATGCAATTTTTGTTAATTAGTTCAGGTTTAACCTTATTACGCATTCTAACGAAAGCAGGAAGAATGGTTTAACTATTCTGTTGGGAACCAACATACTATTTTGGTCGATGAGAACCATTTTTTACCACATAGAAAAAAAAGTTATTACTCTAGTAAATTTTGTGTTATCATTGGAGATGAGATTTCCCTGTAAGAAGTAAATATTATTTAATACATTTGGTGGTCAAAATCAACTGTTATATTATAAGAGCTAAAAGAAAATAACAGATTACTTTCTTCTAAAAATCAAAATAGAGTGCTGCCAATGGGTAGTGTTTCTATGTGTATTTTAAGTAAGTTAGCTACGTCCATCACATTTACATTAACATTTTTTCAAGCATAGATAAGTTCTATGGAAAAAAAGAAGTGGATTAAGGATTTAGACCCATCATATAGTTCTACATTAATATCGTGCCCTGTTAGAGATAAGTTGTAAGATAACCCAGCTGTTCCCAAATGCTAGTCAAGCTCAAACTCCCATATGAAAATAACTTTTGAACTCCTGAAAATGTTTTAATTAAATTCTTATCTCTGGCAATAATTGGTTAACTCAGTTAACAGTAAAAAATATATGCTTCATCAATCAAGAATTTTTTTTTTAATCACTTAACGCGATTTCTGTCTATAAATATGTTATCTTCCTTTATATTGTTTTACTTTTCTTTCCTCAACCATCCTGCATATGAGCATAAGATATTTTAGCAAGCCCTCTTAGTGAAATGATTATCATATAGCTAAAATGAAATAAAAAATATTCCTAGGTTGATAAGTAGTATTACATCATTTTATTCTCCAATAAACCTAATCTTTCACAATTAAGTCATACTTTTTCTTAGAAGTTTTCTTTTGTACATTAGTTCTTAGGAGGTTGTCTTGGGAATTAACTATTAATACAATAGCAATAATAGTCCATGTGAAAACTAGGGTTAGGATGAAAATAGATTAGTAAAGGTTTCAATAACCTAACAGTGTTCTAGGGATTCTTTTCGATATTTCAGGACAAGACTGTTTCATTCATAAATGTTACAAAAAGGAGTTTATTTGGGATATTTTCCTATTAAGACAGATTACTCCTTTAGAGTTCTCTGTACACAGAATTCGAAATCCGAGGGATGTATCTAAATATCTATGTTAAGACAAAATCAAAGCTTGCTTAAAGATTTACAAAATAAAACACCAAATTAAATCAAAATTATTCAAAAACAGTAAGAGGGGGGGAGGGAGTCGGAATCAGAGGTTCTACACAGTCAAATATTTCAATATCTAGATTCACTTAAATAAAAGCAAAAAATTAAAATAGGTTATATAGTAGAATCAACTCTTTGTAAGTACATGTTGATAAGTTTAAAATGGTCCTTTTCTATTCAAAAAAAATTTTGGGAGACGATAGTTTAGATATAATTAAAGTGATCATTTTTCAAAGTAAGAACTGATTCCTTGTGTTAATGCAGATAAACAAAATAGTGCATGACATTTTTTTTTTTTTTTTTTTTTTTTTTTTTTTTTTTTTTTTTTTTTACTTTGTAATTATAATGAATAAGGTCATTTTTATTGATTAAGATTAAAAGGGCAAAAGATCTTATTCATCAGAAAAAATAATCCTTTATTTAACTAATAAAAGGCTGATAAATAAAGCCATAAACGTCACGTCCGACCACTACCCGTCACAAATCAAGATTAAAATTGCACCAGTTATAAGAAGGGGATACACGAATAAGGGACCTCAAGCCAAGAGAATAGACAGGGACACACTCATGAATCACAAGGCACAGGAATTCCAGGAGAAACTAGAACCGGCCTCCACTTGGGAGGATTTAACGGGCCAACTAACTAGAATCGCTGAGGAACTCGCTCCTCAGTCCGCGAAAAACAAAGTAGAATGGTGGAATCACACGTGCGATGAAGCCATAACAAACAGACTCAACGCGTGGAAAACCTGGAACCAAAACAAATCAGAGACAAACAGAAAACGGTTCGAAGAAGAAAGGAAGAAGGCCGCAAAACACCTAAGAACACAAAAGAGAGAATTCCTAAATAACCAACTCCAGAGGGCCAATGAAGACTTTCAAGAAAACAGGATACGACCGTATTACCAAACGTGCAACAACAGGGTCCGAGGATACGTCCACCCTAATCTCGTCCTAAAACGTGGGAACGGGGGTCTCGCTCATTCAAAAGAAGAAGTATGCGGGATCTTCGCGGAATATTTCAAGAAACTCCTAAATTGCGACAAACCCATTAAAAAAATTATCACGGAAAACAACACGCCCGACTGGGGAGGGAAGATCCACCGGACAAGGAAGAGATAGACGACGCAATCGCGGAACTCAAGAATAACAAAGCATCGGGAGAGGACGGAGTTATCGCAGAAATGTGGAAACTGACCGGGGATGAGTTTAGAAAGAGAGCCGCGGAGCTGATGATGGACGTATGGATAAAGGAAGAAATACCAAAGGAATGGGGCACCGCGTTAATCACACCGCTACACAAAAAAGGAGACACGACTGACGTGAACAACTACAGAGGAATCTCGTTACTGCCGGTCACATACAAAATTTTTTCGAAATTACTCCTCAAAAGACTGACACCACAACTTGACCCAAAACTAGGCGAATACCAGGGAGGATTCCGGAAAGGGCGCTCGTGTCCCGAGCAAATCCTCAGCTTAAAACTTTTGATAAAAAAATTTAGGAACCACCCCACGAAGAACCTGTTCATCACCTTCGTGGATTTCAAGAAAGCATACGACTCCGTCGATAGGGAAACGTTAATCAGAATTCTGGCAGAATACGGAGTCGACGCCAAATTACAAAAGCTCATAGGACTGACCCTGGAAAACACAACATCCAAAATAAAGTTCAGAGGTGTGATCAGTGAGCCGTTCACGATCGACACTGGACTCCGGCAAGGCGATGGACTCTCACCTTTACTGTTCAATGTAGTCCTAGACAAGATCATGAAGGACTTTTGGAAGGAGAACGACATAGGAGCCACTCTTGGAGGAAAAAAAAAAGGGGCTCAAGGTGAGATGCCTAGCCTATGCCGACGACCTGGCCCTTCTGGCTGAGTCGGAACAGGATGCCGTGAGACAGCTTAACTGTCTCAAGGAAATTGCCGAAAAAACAGGGCTACAGGTATCTTATGAAAAAACCGAGTTCATGACGACGGACTCGAAATTTGGGAAAAAATGGGTTGAAACTAAATTTGGAAAAATCAAGGTCACGGACCACTTCAAGTACCTTGGGGAAATAGTAAGCAACAAAGGATCAGAAAAGAGAAGCCTGGAAACCAGAATCGCCAAACTAGAACACCTAAACCATGCGACGACAGAATTATACGGGAAGAAATGCTTATCCAAAGCCGCCAAATTAAGACACTATAACACCGTAATTAGACCAGTGATACTATACGGTGCGGAAACTATGCAACTCCCCAGTCTAGAAAAAATTAAAATAATAGAAAGGAAAATCCTCAGAAAGATACACGGTCCCAGGATGCATGAGGGGGAGTTCAGAAGACGGGCCAATAAGGAATTATACCAGGGAAACAGGAACATGGAGGATGAAATAAGGGCCAGACGACTTAAATTTTACGGACATATGATTAGAATGCCTGAGGAAAGACTGAACAAACAAATCTTTAGGAAAATTTGGGGATATAAAAGCGATGGGGGTTACAGCAGACAAGTCAAGGAAGAGGCACGCTCATTGGGAATAAAGGAGGCGGATTGCTTGGATCGCGACAGTTTCAGGAGAACCGTCAACAGTGTCGAAGGTTTCGTGAGTCAGAGGAAGAACCACAACAACAGGCTCTGGACCGATGAAAGGAAACTCGCGCAATCAGAGAGGATGAAGGAGAGATGGGTCCTCTGGAAAGCGCGTGGCACCAAAAAGAAGCCACGGTGTAAGAGTTCGCGTGATCACTAATGGTCTATCCGCGTCAAAAAAAAAAAAAAAAAAAAGGCTGATAGCTGGGATTCTAAATAGTCTATATCAATATTTTGACTAAAACCATATTTGATTTCCTCAAATTGTTCAGTACTTGTTCTTCAACCAGTAGTTAGGTATAAACAGGTTTCAGCATTGTGATAATAACCAAACAAACAACTAAATAAATAACTGACAGGCTTATAAAACCACAATAAATATATTATGAGGAGCTATTCATTATTAGCCTTAATAATAATAGGTTTAACGAACCAGAAGATTCAACGCCGTTATCACTAATCCCAATCTACACATACTAGTCTACCTCTTGGACACTTCCCCATCACTTGGGCACATATTAAACCTTTTAGCTTAGAACTTCTATCAATGAAATATTAAAATGGTCTGCTGATTCAGCAAGCTGTCTCTTTTTCATAAATTATAAGCCTTGAATTTATTTATTTTATTCTAAATTTAATGCAACAATATCAATTACATGAAGTAATTTCATATAGCACATGTCAAGATAGAAAGAAAAACTCTAAATCAGTGACAGAAAGTACTATACTCTCTTTATCCAATCATCAAGAAATTAAAAAACTGAATACATATACATACCTACTTAAACCCATATGGAATTACAGCTCACAGATTTATTGTTCAGCCAAAACGACTCACATACAAAAACTGCAATCCTTTCAATAAAAAATTTTAAGACTTATAACAACAGTTCCTTGGTACCTAAATAAAGAAATTCTACATATGGACTTACAACAAGCGACAGTTGATGAACACATACGAACTCTATATTCGCATTTCCATAGCAAATTACAGGGACACGACAATAGACCAATAAAGGACATGTCTTTAACTGAAATGCCTGTTAGAAGAAAGCTGAAAAGAAGCTGGATGAGAGACCTCTCCTAAATTAAAGCCTCAGAAGAGGTGCTACTGGCTACTCACCATTACTATCATTACCGCTACTTATGTTTCTATAGCACATTTTTTTATTGTCACTTATTGCTTTTGAAAGGTGTGAATAACAAATATGAAGATTTAAAAAATTATTGGTAAATAAGCATTGCAATTTCAATAGAAAAGCCTCTGCCTGGGCAAGGTAGGTAAAATTGGAATCGAACAATAAATTCCGGATGACATTCTTATCAATGCAGGAAATTTTTATCAGCCAAGTTTCAAATCAAATTCAGCCCAAATATCTTAAAAAGGTGTACTTTAAACACCATTAAAAGAAAAAAATAAGTGAAAGTAAAGTTTTTATCAGTGTTTTACAGCATAGCAATTACATCATGAACAATCAACAAAAATTGTTGTTCAAACTTCGAAAAACAGAAAACTGCACTGTATGAAAAAGTGTTTACAAAAAAAAATGTTTACCAAAGCTATTTGACATCCTCTTTTTTTTTAATGTAGATTAAAGTTGAATTTTTTTTTCAGAATTTGTAATTTATCCTGGTACTTTCCTCACAACCTACGCAGATGACACTTGTGTGTTATCCGTAAATAATGACCCATCTGTTGCTTCCAAAACCCTTCAGTCCCACATTTCTTCCATTGAAGAATGGTGTCAAAAGTGGAGAATTAAAATCAACCCTACTAAATCCCATCAAATTACCTTCACCCTTCGTCGAAAACCTATGTCCGCCTGTCCCACTATTTCCTTTAACAATATTCCACTCACCTCAGTTGAACAGATCCGGTACCTAGGACTCCATCTAGACAAACGTCTTACTTGGAATCCTCACACTAGACTGAAACGACAAGAAACAGCTCGTAGATACCGCTTACTACAACACTTACTGGACAAACGATCAAAACTTTCCACATACTACAAAAAATTAATTTATATAACCATCATTAGGCCTATTTGGACATATGGGATTGAGTTATGGGGATCCACCAAACCATCCAATTCTTCCCGCATTCAATCCTTGCAATCCAAAATCCTCCGAAAGATCCTAAACGCCCCTTACTTTGTCACCAATAAAATAATTCATAAAGACCTAAATATCCCATTAGTCGCAGATCTAGCCCGAACTAGATATTCCTCCTTTTATTCCAAATTACCCGTCCACTCCAACCCACTCGTCCGCAAACTCTCATCTCCTATTCCTGATCATCTTCCTAGGCGGCTGAAAAGACGATGGCCTCGAGACCTACTTAGCTGAATAAACTTTGAAGTGCTACCACTGGGTAGTTTCTTCACATGCCTGTATCACGCCCACTTGATCTATTAGTACATTTACTTATTGTATTTTATTGTAATACAGTTGTAAATTTCTTTTAAATAAAAAAAAATAAAAAAAAAAGAATTTGTAATTTAATATCAATATGGAACTGATTAATTGAAATATTAAACTTAAAAAATAAATAGTTATTACTAACATAAGCATTGCTTAATTTACCATATTTTAAATTAATATTTTTTTAATCATTAAATAAAAAAAAAATTTGGATCATAGAAGTTGTGGACATAAATAAAGAACAATTTTTAATAATATGTAACATGCAGATGAATTTCACTTAAAGTTGCATGTACTCCACTAAACTCTTATGAAAAATTCTTCAATTCAAAAGTAGATGACGCAAAATGTCTTTTACCCTATGTTAAGAAAATATTCAATTTTCAATAATGGACCAGTACCTGTATATTTGTTTGTTCATTTTATTAAACGTCCCTTTATGCTGCTGTGGCTAATCGTACAATGCTACAGTGGGAGTCCTAAATTTTGCTTATCCAGGTTTAATTAGGATAGGGATCTGTAACGAATAATAATAATCTGACAATGTTTATCAGAAATAAAAATAAAACTGAGATAATATCATTTATTATCTTTTTTTAAAAAAATACCTTATTAAAAAATTAGGGCTTGTTTTGAGGTCCACTGGCTACAAGAGATGTGAAACTTGGATTATTGATATTTCTAGTGAAGATAAGCTGCATACTATTCACCTATCTTACTCTGACAGAGCCTTTGCCATCTCAAAATTTCAAAATATTTTAAGGGAAAAAAATTATATAAAAAGTATGCGAATATACATCAATAATAAAAAACAAAAAAATCAGAGAGTGCCCATTTTTAGAGATGATAGTCTTGGTGTTAAATTAGAACATAAAGCAAATATACAAACAACTTAATAATAAAGAGGAAAAATAACATGGTTACTTTATTCAAACTTTTTCAATGATGTGAAATATATATTTTAAAATATGTTATAAAATAATACTATCTTCTGATGAGCTATTGTTTTGATCGATAAAGCTAGGCAATCAGCCTTCTGAATATTACACTTTTTTTTTTTTTTTTTTTTTTTTTTAACTGGTTCATTTTTTCATAAATATAATTTGTGACAATAATGAACATATATATAGCTGCTTTCTCTTTCATATCTCTAAACATGGGTGAATCTTGAGTGTTTTGTTTTTTATCAATATTGGGGGCATATCAAAAATCTAAATCAAAACAGTCTACACTCAAAAATAGATTTTTTAGGAGATTGTTCAATTAAGTTGAAGACCCTTCAAGCAATCTTGCATTTATCAACTCAACAAGATTTACGAATATATTGGAAACCATCATATTCATAAATCTGTTTCGATAAATACAAGTTTCTTAGTATAATTGAAATAATCAACCAACTAAGAAAACTAAATGTTTGAGATAATGCGGTTTTGATTTCAAAATATGATATGCTATATTCACATGTGAGCAAAGAACAAACTAAAACATTTCATAGTCATTTTTCAAAATATTGATGAATAACGAATAGTAGGTAAAACCATTTTGGTTTCCTGAAAAATGTATAAGATTCCAAATATCATTAAACTTTTTTATTAATTTCATCATAGCAACCGATTAATTTTTTTATGGAATGTTGTTAATTTACAAGCACACTTCTTTGAAATGTTTAATTTGAAAAATATATCTATGAAATAAGTTCAATAAAATAATTACATTAATTGATACATATAAATACATAAGCTTCAAGCCACTGTATTTAGATATGTTTTCAATTTAGTCAGGTCCCTAAAACATCATACGTATATTCACATATTTTTATTACAAATACATTTTTAAAAACAGTTTTTAAATACATATATATATTTTACATTTCAGTCATATTGGTTTCTTTCTTTTTTTCTCTTTTTTTTTATACATATTTACAGATCTTGCAAACAATTATGGCATTTAAAAATTACTTTTAACAAACACGTGGGCAGTTTGAATCTATGTTGATTGTGTCAAGGAGTGATGTTAGCGTATCCCGTCGAATATGCGATGCTCCCATAAATATCAGAATTTGGTGACTGATTACCCTGAAAAAGCAAACAGATCGATTGATATTTGTAACTTAAAATATTACAATTATCCTGAATAATTATTAAAAAATTATAAATAAAATTGGATCAACATCTTACTTGAATAAAAGCATTTAGCTCCTCTTGGGTATCGAATATCATGACAGTAAACGGTGAACCCGGAACCAATTCCCCTGCCCATTTTACTTCCACTCGATAGTCACCAGGCTCTGTCGGGTCATACTTGCACATGATCATACGATCCTTCTGGCTTCCTCTCTGCATTTCAACTCTGAAGGCTCCTGAACAAAAATCAAGATATTTTAGTATACTGAGTTTTAGGCAAGAAGAAGGAATCCAACTAAAAGATGGAGATCAATCAGTATTTTCATTGTTTGAGTAATAATTATGAATAAAGCTACTGTTAGGAGTGAACAATCTATGTTTTATGACAGAAAACTAATATTGTCAATTTATTTGTAGATTTATGTACAAGTCTTCATCAATGATCAATACTATGAATTCAAGTTTCAACTCAAATAAATTCCAACAAATCCCACCAAATTACCTTTACCCTTCGTCGTAAACCTATGACATCCTGCCCTACAGTGTCCTTCAATAACATTCCATTAGTTACTGTTGAACAGATCCGATATCTAGGACTCCACCTTGACAAACCCCTTACTTGGATCCCTCATACAAGACTGAAACAACAAGAAACTGCTCGATGTTTTTGGCTACTCCAACACTTACTAGACAAACATTCTAATCTTCCACTTAACTACAAAAGGCTCATTTACATGACTATTATACGGCCTATATGGACTTACGGAGTAGAGCTTTGGGACTCTACCAAACCATCAAATTCTTCCTGTATCCAATCCCTACAATCCAAAATCCTTCGTCAAATCCTCAATGCTCCTTACTTGGTAACTAATAAACTCATCCATAAAGATCTTAATGTCCCGTATGTTGCTGATTTGGCCCAAACCAGATATCATTCCTTTCATGACAAACTCCATTCCCACTCTAATCCTCTAGTTTCAATCCTTTCTTCCATTTCAATTCCTATAATCCTTCAAGGAGTCTAAAAAGAAGATAGCCTCGAGGCCTTTTAGTTTAGAATATTTTTAGAGAGCTGCCGCTGGGTAGCTTCTATACATGCCTTGTTCATATCTATTTTCTTTTAGCGTATTTACTAGATGTGTTGTATGATGATACAGTTATAAATATCAATAAATAATTAAAAAAAAAAAAAAAAAAGTTTCAACTCACTATTTTACCAAATTAAAGTACGAATACATCCCTAATTCAATGCTATAATTTCTATTGAGAAATCTCAATACTCAATCATTGAGATTATCAACCAACTGTCTATACTACTAGCGGACGTTTTTCTTTTTTTTTACTTTCATGCACGATATATCACTATTGGTGGTTGACTTCAATCAGTTCAATCTAAATTACTTTTTAAAACCGAAAAACTGTGCAAATTTTGTGATTAACAGTGATATCTTCTTGACGGCTAACATTATTAATGTTAACCCTAATTGTTATCCTTATTGTAGTTTCTTTCTTAATGTTCCGAAGGTTATAATTATGCCTAATTATCTGTATTATGGGCATTGCCCGTGTATATTAATAAATAAAAAAAAAAACCGAGACTGAGCATCCCAGCAAGACTTGGAAGGGAATGTGTAAGAAACAATCACAGTTAGGCTAACACCCACCTTAACAGGTTCTATCTGTCCCTTTTTAAGATCACCCTCCTATAATTGAAAAGTAATATGAATATTTCACTTTTATATTTTGTAACCTATTGCTATCTTTGAGTGCTAATGAAAGATAGTACATGACTAGACTTTTCAGAACTTCAAGAAAGAAAAAACTTAATTTTTTATCTCTAATCATTATATCTCTGTGCTACTATTTTTACACGAGCGAAGTCAATGTATATTTGTTGAATACGACAAACTATACATGCATCACTTATATTGAAATATTTTAATGAATCCAACAATTAGACCAACAAGGGGGTTGGGGGTTGTAACAAAGCTTATAAGATTGTAATAACACTACCTTGGTTCCAACTTTCCTAGGTTTAGAAATGAGAATGCTCAGCAGTTGAGGTGAAAACGTAAGCAAAAAAATAAATTAATTCGTAAGATATGCTTTATGTTTTATTGAATAAACTCAATAACTTCTATCAAACAAACACTATTAACACATCTAATAGGGTAGTCATTATTAAGAAAAATAACAATGTAATTAGTGTAAAATTATATTCATAATTTATATAAATGCAATCTAAAGAATTTTATTAACCTTTAGGTCCTCTGACCCTCACTGCAAGTTGACCTGCTCCAGCGCCTCTGGTATCACATATGAACCTACTTTGGAAGGTTGCCAAAACACCATGTTGAATACCAGGACCAAACACTCGAACTTTACTTGCATCTGCAGCTCCACATATCCTCAGGACGAATGGGGAACCAGGTACATCAACACCTGTAAATTCATTGATATGAGAGAATTTACAAACCATGGGATATAGTAATGACTAAAATACATACTTAAATAATTTTTAATGTACATCATTTTTCATGAATGAATAAGTCTAGTGTTTATTGTCTCGTGTATATCGATCATCCATACACTCAAAAATTTATTTAACTCTGATTAATTCTTCAAACTGTCTATATTTGAATATTTTTACAAAAGTGAAAACATAGCAAGCTTGAAGATGATCAAAAGTTGAAGCTAATATTTTTTTAACACGTTCACGCCAGAACAGATTTTTAATATCTGCTCTGTGAGGCGGTGCTCCAATCTATGCTGTAATTCATCAATTATTGCCTGTTCAGACCATTGCGTTACAAAGTCTGAACAGGCAAAAAATATAAACAGTCTAGTGCGTGCTTATTTTGTAATCTGTGTAACTCGCAACTCGTACAATTTTTTCATCCTAACTACAGATTTCTGCCAGAAAGTGCTCAAAAAGCAGTGAAAATGTTTTTATTTTTGTCTTTATAAATAATAGATAACATGGATATGGAATAAATATTGGTGGTAGGTGCAGCCCGATAAGACAGACTAGTGCGGGCCATCAGTAGCCTCTGCCGGCATGAATGTCTTAAAGATATCAGTAATAAAAACAGACAAGTTATGTCACAAACTTTTTTAGATAAAAACAATGAAGTCAAAGTCACAGATATATACATTTGTTAATAAATCATCAAATATTTCAATACAGGATAGTTATAAGATCCAACATCAGTTCTTCACTTTAATTTCGTACTAAAAATTAAATATAGGGGAGAAGGTAGTTCGGGATGCAATCAGATAAACACTAAGTTAAATGGAAACTTAATTTATTGGTGCCTATGTTTTAGCCTAAATTTCAAGCCTTCTTCGGGGCTATAAAACGAAAGATAACAACCAGTTAAAGAATACAATATATAAAGATGATAAGTAAAAGAAATTATACTGATAATTAGAAACAAAATAAAACAGTAGTTATGATAATTAACAAATATCATAATAATTAGTAAAATAATATAACAAGTAATTATTAAAATAATAATTTGTTAATTATCATAACTTCTGTTTTATTTTGTTTCTAATTATCAGTATAATTTCTATTACTTATCATGTTTATATATTGTATTCTACAAATGGTTGTTATCTTTGGTTTTATAGCCCTAAAGACGGCCTGCAATTTATGCTGAAACGTGGGCATGAATAAATTAAGTTTCCACTTAATTAAGTGTTTATTTGACTGCACCCTGAACTAACTTCTCCCCTCTATATACACACAGTCAACCATTCTCACTTCACTTGAAATTAAATAAATTCAAATCTTTAGACCTCGTTAATATTTAATATTAAAAGATACCAGTTAAATTATTAATACACTACATACCTCCATACTTGACTGTCAGCGTGTGTCTGCCAGGTTCTTGAGGTTTAACATTAAGCGTAAATGTACCATCTCCATGGTCATACAATTCACAATATGCTACTTTGTGAGGACCAACACAATGAGCCGACAGTTCTCCTATAAAATTCAGAGGTTATCAATCTATAAGTACAAGGAGAAAGAAAAAAAAACATATATCTTCAATAAATTACCTGGCCCAGCTGCCCTGGTATCAATAAAACTTCTAATATGGTGACCGACTGTACCAACACCAAGTCCTTCACCAGAACAAATGACTTTTGATGCGTCACACATGGCCGTTACTGTTACCTTCAATGGACATCCTTTAACTTGCCTGTAATAAAAATTAAAGAATTTTTGAATTAATGTTTCTATAACTTCATCAAATTAAATGGGTGATGAAGAGTGGAGAAATAACAAATTTTAATAGTGATCGTAAACACAATATTAAATGTAATATGATCAATATATTGTTTTAAATGATTAGCAAGATACAATGAAATTTTGTTTAATATAGAAAAATGATTTTAAAAAAAACTTCTTATCTCAAGAGATCAATGAGATTTGATCAATCCAAATAAGAGGATCCCAGCAATAGTAGATTATTTTTTAAACAATAGACTTAACAAGCATTAATGAAAAGAACAAAAAGTATCATTTAATCATTCTCCCAAAGGTTGCATACAAATAAGCTCTTTTTAAATTTAATTTTTCCAATGTGTTAACTAAAAAAAAGTTTTTTAACTGTAAAGAATTTCCATTGTACAAAACAAGTCAAATTATTAACTCTTATATTTTAAAAAAAAGTAGAATAAAAATAATCAAAATTATAGGTTTAAACTTCATTACCTGTCAGACCACATAACATTCAACAGATAGGCTCCTGGTTGCGAAGGCGTGTAGGTTGCTTTATAAACATTATCTCCAACATGAATGAGATTCACTTTGATGTCATTCTTCATCCCTGTCAATGTCACTTCTGGTATGCCTGTAAAATAGACAAATATAATAAACCAAAAAATTAATTGAAATAATGTATAAATACCTATAATTAATTTCTTTTGTTTGTCGACCCCTACGTCGTCTTTGTTGGCAATACAGGGGTTTCTTGGACCAGTGTGAGAAGGCCCGAGTTAAAAGCCCCCTTATAATTAAATATATTTTAAGTTGTAATAATACTTAATTAATTTTTTTTAAATAATTTAATAAGTTTATTAGAGTCAAAACTCAACCGGAAATGATCTCTGTCTGTCTTAATCCTAAATTAATCCCTTACATAATGATATATGCATAAGAAAAATAATCAGGACTGATTCACATAAAACCAATGATTATGACCAAAATATTTAAATGGAAACAGCTTTTCTAGTAAAATAGATCACTTACTAAGCCCCAAATATTTTATAAAGACATCATCATATTAGTTAAGATCTAATGCAAGAAATTATATTTTGCTAAAATCATGCTTGTCTATTTGAAATTAATGTATTTGAAGAACGGTTTTATTTCTTAGTAGGAGAATTAATTAAATTTCATATCAATTTATAAATTATACTGATTTTTTTCATAGTTAAAATAATTCGTTTTTGTCACTCTCAAAGAGTGTGCCTTGTTTATTTATTTTCCCTTTTCCCTTGGTGATTGCATCACTAATGAACGACTAGACCATTTTTTTTTGTTTTTGTTTATAGCAGTCAGGATAAGGATCATGATAAAAAAATAAAATAAAAAAAAAAAGTGAAAAGTTACTTTGGTAGAGAGTTTTTAAAAAATATTCTAAGGCTATAATAATCTTTTTATCTCTCTCTCTCTCTCTCTCTCTCTCTCTCTCTCTATATATATATATATATATATATACAAATTAAATGAATCCCCTTTTCCTTTGGTGATCGCATCACTCATGAACGGCTTGTCTGATTTCACTAAGACAGGACATCGTCTGACAGGTCAGCTAGTATTAGTATAAAATAAATAAATCGTAAAAGAAATACAAATATTAAATAATTTTTTCCTTGTCATAAAAAAATCATCTCTGAATAGGTTAAGTCATATGAATTATTCTTTGTTCGCATTGAACAGATTAGCCTTTAAATCACCAATTGTCTCTTCTCCAACAATAACAAATAAGAAGACATACCTGGACCAGCTTGAGAACCATCTATGTTGAATTCCGCAACCTGATTGCAGATGGCTGTGGCAAGCCCTTTGCCAGTGAGTATTAACCTTACACCTCCATTACCAGCCTCTGCAAGCGCTGAGAGGGGAGAAAATGGGAGAGGGAATCCTGCATAATGCAGGGATAGAGTGTGAGGCCCAGGGGTTCGTGGAGTCACTGTTACCTGACCTGTTTCAGGGCTTTCTTGCTCAATGTTAACGGGAACTACACTGCCCTGAGGTCCAGTACATTCCCCAGTCAGTTCACCTATAGAAAAAACCAAATTACAGTATGAAAAAAGATTTACATCATTAAATCAGAAACTGATACAACTAAAAGTAATTACACAGATTTCAACTTTTTGACAAAACATGAATAGAAATACAGGAAAACAAAAAATATATGTACATTTATAGGCAGAAGACTGCAGTTTAAAAAAATTATTATTATTATTTCCAATAATGAACTTTTGAAATCAACCGAACAAAAAAAAAAAAAAAATAATTACTCCCCTCAAAATTTGAGGGCTTACGTTTCAACATGTGTAGAACCCGATTAACTAACAAAAAAAAATTGGTTTGTCCGCAGTCGTGGCATTTCTCCGAAACTACTGGACCAATTTTTTGAAATTCCCCACAAAAATACAAGGGCATGCAACGATTATCCTAACATCTAGTCGTTGATATCAGTTGGTTGCCAATTAAAAGTGATTTAATTCAATAACTCAGTTATATTTTAAGATAGAGAAAAATATATAGAGAGTTTTAGAATTAGTAAAGCAAGTTAAAAAAAAAAAAATGTTGATCTATATATTCACTGCAAAAATTGTCATGTAATTCCACCAAAACTCGGTTATTATTGAAGATACAGAAAAATCAAAAAGATTTTCGAGATCAAGACACCGCGCTGAACAAAGAGAAAAAATAAAAAAATTAATCTGATATGGCTAAGCAACAACATATAAGAGATGCGATTCCCTGATAACCCGGTTATTATTGATAAAAGAGAAAAAATGTAAGGTGTTCTGGAATTAGGAAATTTTATTTGAATTATTTGAATGAAAATCTAAAGGAAATAGTAATACAGTTTAGTATGAATGCTTTTGGTTTATTATTGTCAATAATGAATCTTTGTGATCGACAGAAAAAAAAAAAAAAAAAAATCCCCTTCAAAATTTGAGGGCTTACGTTTTAAGATGTGTAGAACCCAAATAATGAATATTAAAAAAATCCGTTTTTCCTATCTATAAATACCACAATTTTCCTAATTAATAAATAAATACCAACATTTTCCTAATCAATAAATAAATACCAAAATTGTCTTTAGCGCAAAATTCATAAATACCAAAATTCTTTATGTCATAGAGAATTAAATTTTCTACAAAATGGAAAAAGAATCATTGAAATTGGTTGAGAACTAGCAGAGATAATGCGTTTTGAAATTAACAGTCGTGATATATCATTTTCCTTTTGATTCTTTATTGCTTTTCATTTTAGCTGGGGCAATTTAATTTAATTTAATGGGCAAATTAACAGCTATATAAACAGTTATACCTTAAGTAGTTATTTTGGAAATAATAAACCATTGGGTACTAATTTGCAGCATTTTTATAAATTGATAATATAGAATTTATTATGAAACAGAAAAATATAATTAAGAAGTGAAAAATAATTTTTATTTTAGGACATTAAGTTCCCTAATAATAAATATTAAAACACATTTTAGGTCTCTTCAGCCTCGATTCTTTTGAATGAATAATCTAGTACAAAACTAATAAATTCAAAGGTATATCTAAAGACAAAATAGAGTATTAAACATTAAATATCATATCTACGTTTACTTTTCCTGTTATAGTTATTTACATATGTACGGAAAATTGATCATAGAGAACATGAAAACGTAATTTTATATTTTAACTATTAACTCAGATTTAATTATAAGATAAATTATTAACAATTTTATATAAACACAACATTTAACTCACCAGGACCAGCGTGTGCCAAATCCAGTAGTAGCTTATATGGCACATTGACAGTCATTATAACCCTGTTGGGAAGAGGATCACCAATAACCTTAACTCTATCAACAGATACTACGTACACTCTAAAAGGTGAACCTGGAAAAAAAAAAAATACGAAATGAAGGATAATATTTCGATATTAATTCAAAATATACTAAATTAGATTAAATGAAAGTTATTTTGTTAAGATTATTTTAAATGGAAAAACAATTGGATGAGGAAGGGTAATTTTCTTTTGAATCGGCCAGGAGATCTCTGGTGATTGATTTGGACATGGTATTGATTAACTTTTTAATAAATATTAATCATTTTTAAATTATCCCTAATAATAAAAATAGACAACTACCACCAACACTGGTCTGGAATAAAACATTTAAAAATTTGATTGTAGAACCATTAAAAATTATTTTAAAACGGGAAGAATTTTAGGGGAATGATTAAGACTTATTCATTTTACTTGAACTGTTTTTCAGACCTGATTGAGGAAGCGATAGGGAAAACAAATTTTTACAAAAACTGAAAATAGGGAAGAAATTAAATTTTTTCTATAATGATTGTTTTAAAATATTTTTTTTAATAAAAAAAAAACCAAACAAATTCAGTTATAATAAAAAACTGTTATTAATTAGCAAATAAAAATTACGAAACATTGTGTAACAAAAAGTAAATAGCTTTTTATGAATCTGCACTAGCTATAATATGAGGTGCAATATGTAGGTCGAGATGCATAGCAATTAAGTATAAAAAAGATGCAATATGACAGACCACAAACATAGCTATTTTCATTGATTACTTCAATTTTAGAAGTTATATCATATATTTTTTTTGTTTTCTGTTTAATCCTACCTCACCTTATTTCTCGGAGCAGGCAGTGATAAATGCAGAGTTAAAAGTCCTCCTCTGGCACAGAGATGTGAACTTCTAATTATTTTATTTCAAGTTTTTGCTTCGTTCTTACATTCAGAGCAATTTGCATTAACCCACTCAACCACCCTGCCCCTTGTTATTTTATAATTATTTGTATATATGTAAATAAAGGCATTTAATCGTTAATTCATTTTTATATTGCTGTTAAGGGAACACTGTCCTCAACTAATTGCAAGTGCTGGAATATTTTGTGGAGCAATGCAATCAAGTGCACATATGACCATCTGGTGGCATCTGGAGGTACCAAATCTAGGACCAGAATCCTCTGGGAAAAACAAGCAGGAAAAGAATGAGACATTGTAAGCTCATATGTCCATACCACATTAAAACTACATCATTTTCTTAGAAGATATCCTCATCATCATGGAGGAGTAGAAAATAGGCGCCGGCCGGCCCAGAAACTAAAGAATGCACCACCCGAGCTCAGATATGTTAAGCAATAGTAAAATTTAACCTAGTTTAAAATTTAACAAGCTAACCATCATTATATTTTCTTTAGCTCTAGACATAGATTGTAAACAAATACCATATTATAACCCTTGTTTTCAAATACAGTCCACTATATTTATAAACAACCAACTCTCATAATTATTATAAAATGTTAAAGAGTACCCTGGAACGCCCCAGGTCTCATCTCAACTACTCAACTACTACAAGCTCTTATTTTATTTTTATTTTCAAACAACTTTTAATTTCTTTAATCCGTTTCTTTAATGAAATTAAAAACAAAATTGTTGGAAAACTTTTAATGAAACAGTTGCTTTAATGAAATTAAAAAAAAAAAAAAAAAAAAAAAAAAAAAAAAAAAAAAAAAAAAAAATGAATTATACCTGATATGTGCTTTCCATTTGCAAGTATTGTTACATCATACATGCCGACGGTGGGAGGAGTATAGGTTACTTCATACTGATCTTGGCGCTTTACAGATAGAGCAGCCTGGGTATGGGCAGGCCCGTTGATTGACACCTGAGGCTTAGCAGGAGGGACGAGACCGACTGTACTCACGCTAAAGTGGGCCATCATGCCTGCTTGTGCTCGACATAGACCAGGGCCCCAGGCTCTCGCTGAGCCACCCTCAATAACAGAGAATGATACAGGAGAATCTGAAATAAATGAAATTAAACATGAAATATATTCAATATAGCAACATGAACAGGTCAATACAGGAATATAACCATTTTTTTAAGGTTTTAGTTGACTGAAGTAACAAAAGTCAGTTCAAGAACAAACCTGGAATAGCATGTCCACCGTACAAAATGTTGAAAGAATATTTTCCTGGTACTGACGGGCTCAGTTCAATCAAGTCAGTATCGGATGTTATACTTTTGACAGAGAGAGGAAGGTCTTGACCAAGGGGGCTTCTAGCGGTAACATCAAGTTCGGCAAAACCAGCATCCTTTCGTAGCACTAAAAAAGATATTTTTTATTTTATCTTAAACGTTAATAAGTTGGGTATATTTGATAAAAATAACATTAAATAAAGATTCTTACATTTAAATGAGATACTGTCATTCACTACGACAGTATTGGATGTCATATTTTCCACCTTAATTTTAGTTGCATCAAAAACTTGACAGTAGTATGGTGAACCCCTAACGCCTCTGGAGTTATGAAGAACTTCAATTTTATATGCACCTATGAAAACAAACACAAACATTATAAAACAGAGAATACTAATTGAAACAGATTTGGATTAATTTGTGTTTGATAAAGTAAATAAACAACTAAATGTTTAATATAAAGTTAATAATCAAGGTTTTATTGATACTGATAGAATCTTTCATAAAATTAGAAACAGATAACACATTTTTACTAAGTCTATAAACATGTCAAAATAATGATGTCAAAAAAAAAAAATAATAATAATAAATAAAACCAAAGGAAATAAAATTAAAATTAAAATCATGTTCCAAAATTCAGCATTTAAGTATATAAAACGAACAGTGCATTGTTTAATTTTTTAATAATCTAATTATAGACGAGAACTAATAAACTAGAAAATGTTATGTATAGTAAATTACACAATCAATCATACCTATAATAGTGGGAATGAACTCGGCTAAGAGGTTTCCGTCCTTTTGTTGGTAACATCTGACAGGTACTGCCATAGATCCTGGGCCACTGATGATTACGTCAAAAGTATCAGCTGGCTGACCGGTGGTTTCTATTACGAATGAGGTAGCTTTGTTAACGGAGGCTTGATAAAGTCCGAGTCCTGAAGCACACAATCCTCCCCTCTCGTGGACGTTAACTTCCATCGGGCAACCTTCACAATTAAACAATATATTTAATAACTTATAGACAATCCTCAAAATATTTTAAATCATGTTGTACTAAATTTCTTTTAAGATTATGTATTTGTAAATTACTAACTGATAAAATGATTACCTGGAACATAAACTCCATTGTATTTGACATGAAGCTTATGGGGAACACTCATTTCTGGTTGGTACACCACCTGATAAATATTTGAGCCATTAAGTTCCCTTAGAGTGTGTTTCACATCTGTACCTGCAGCTTTAATTGAAACAGCAAGAGCTCCGGAACCACCACCATGGGTATCAACTAAAAAAAAAGAATACAAATGAATTTCCACATTTGTACAATAAATTCTTATTCTTTAGAATTAAAAAAAAAATAAATAAAAAAAATGATGTGATTTGTTTAAAAGGAATTTTATCTGAAGAGTAAAAAAAACATGAATTCCTAGCAATTTGGATACATATATCTAGAAATAAACAAGGAAACCTTTAATTCAACTTTCAATAATTGTCATATCAAAATGTAAACCAACACATGAAATATTAAAATTATGATAGTAGTTAGAAATAATCAAGACTCAACCATTTTTTAAATATTTTAAGCATCTTATGGTCGACATGTCTCAGTAATGCCCTGATGATGGCTCAGAAGTTTGAGCCAAAACGTCGGCAAAATTAAAATATTAAAAAAAACGACTTGACTCCCAATTATTTCTACCTACGATAATTTTAACAGTCGACTATACATCCTCAATAAAATGATTATCAGAAGGGGAGGATGATAAAGGTGATAGAAATATTGTAGTTCACAAGCGTGGAATCCTGTCAGAAGTGATTAAAAGTACCTGTTATGTCATTATTGAACAAGGTAGAAGGAAGGAATGCATGAAAAATACAACAACAAGAAAACATCTGAGCATAATATGAGTTGATCCAGTAATAAAGAAATGTCAGGCAATAATGCAGCCGAGATCTTACTGCAAAGTAAATCTTATAGAGAATAAAGAAGGCGGCAGGAGATAAAGACTGCTCAGAGGTAGAAGAGGATGTGATTAAGAAGAAGCAGAATTTCTATCAGAATGTAAAACTTCAATTGATCCTGACTTTTGTTAGATTTTAGTTATAGTTAATAAAAAATAAATGAATGTACATACAGTGGAGCTAAAAATTAAGTATAATGTATTTCCTACTTTATTAATAATTTCGAAATGCATTTAGTTCTATGTATCTACAACTTTCCATGAATCATGCCATTTTAGTTAATAATCTATATTTCTGACAAATAATTCACCTTTAAAAGTAGCTGATGAACCACAAACTGCTTCTGATACATCATAAATTCTCACAGCAGCAGGATTAAATACTTGAGCTGTAAAAGGCTGCCTTGTTATTGGATGAGATCTAAAAAAAACAATCAAAATAAAATTAATGAATAAATTATTACTAATTATTGATGCTTTTAAAAAGTCTATATTTTTTTGCATACCGCTGTGTTACGACAATGGAATGAGGTCCAACCATTTCAGGGCGATACTGGCAACGGTACAATCCAGATTCCAACCTATCCACCTGGCATGGAATCTTTTTACTGTCTGGTCCTAAAATGTTAAATATTAATGTAGTTTTGTTTACACTTATGCTTAGTTTGTATACTATTAATTTATTTATATTATATTTGATTAAGTGCTAGAATTGCTATAACAAAGTTAATCATTGAGATATTAGAGTACATAATTTTTTTTTTTATTATTATAAATATAAAAAAAAAATAAAAAAAACCTGTACCACTACAACCCATGAAGGGTCTTGGGCTCAGTACATATAGAGATTCGTACTGTTTCTAGGCCAACGGCAGTGCAATGAGGTGATTAGGCCTTAATCACGCTCAGCCGCCAGGTTTTTTCCCCAATTAATTTGGGTACCCACTTTATAGAGGCTGGGTCTGCCCCAGGAGGGTCTCCATACCCTAGGGTCGCCCCCCGACTGAATTAACAGAATAAATAATATTTCTGCCACAGCCGGGATTCGAACCCAGGACCTGGAGCACAGCAGACTAGTGCTCTATCCACTAGACCACGCCGCTCCTATTATTATAAATATACCTTCAAAATATTTTAATTGATAATTTTTAAATTAAAAAAAAAAAAAAAAAAAAAAATCTTGCTTATTAATTAAAAATAAGGTGGTAAATTAACTTTACAGAATGATTCTTAAAGCATGAAATTAGGTATAATAAAACTTATTCAACGCAATTATCAAGGTTAACACTATCAATCACTGTTCACATAAATTATTATGGTTTTATGATTTGATTTTATTTTTTTCCCATTAGTGTAGTTTCTCAAACAGTGCCTAATCATCATATAAAAACACAGAAATATTGGTAAAATATAATCAATTGAAGATCATATAAATAACTTCAATTTAAAATAAATTTTAAAAACATATCTCTTGGGGTAAAGATAAAGTGTTTTTCATAACTAATATTAAATTAATAACATAGACTACCATATTGATATATATAATTCTTAAATCACTCACCAGTGACAGTGGCATCAATTGTGGTGGGTTCCGTTGAATGTGGGTTAACTTCAAAATACGCAGTAGTTCCGAGAACCACAGAACTCAGTCCTTCACCTCTAGCCGTAGCTGTTGTCTTATTAGCGGAACCATCAATGACTTCACACCTCAGAGGGCTTCCTATAAAAATAATTCAAAAAGGGACTTCAAAATGCATTTTAAGTTTAAAATATCTTAATATAAAAGATGCATCAGTGATAACTAACCAGGAACATCCTGATCATTGAAGGTAATATTGACAAAGTGGGGCTGAAGAAGATGTGGAATAAAAGTTACGTCATAGAGTCCTCGAGACATGGCATTCACCTCCGCCTTCACAGTTGTGCCTTGAGTGGATATGACCAATTCGAGAGTACCTTCACCTGCTTCTGTTGCATCGACTGAAAATGTTACAGCTTTTCCAACCTATACAAAAAAAATATCAGTAGATTATGCTGGTAACACATTTGAAATATTTATCAAAATAAAAAATGGTTGTAATATATAACTGAACATACCTTAGCAGGTCCAAGACCAGTTACTTTGATATTGTTCACATTATAGACGTTACAGTAAAACGGGCTGCCTTTCACAGGATGTCCTTCAATATCGACAGAAACGATATGCCTTCCTGAAAAAAAAAGTAATTTTTATTGTACTACAAATCCATCAAATCATCTAATTGATTCGGGTTGGAGGGACTTTTAACGCACGTTGCCTAGCTACCACAGCCAAAACTTGAAACCAAATAATTACGAGTGCTCTGGCCCGAGAAACCCCCGTGTAGCCTTCAAAGGCAAGGTAGGGGTGAAAAAAAAAAAAAATAAATACTAATTTGGTGTGTTAAAAAAGTGTCGTCTTAACTTATTATAAATATAAAATCAGATACAAAACTTTTAAGTGGAGAACAGCATCAGTGGAATGTTGAAAACTAATAAGTTATGTACCAGCTATTTAGAAAAAAATATTGTAAACTTCTACAAGAAAGCTTTATTTATAACAACCTTGCCAAATTAACCAAACAGCACTAAAAAAAAACTTAGTGATGGGAAATTCAATAAACATAAATAAAAATGGTTGTTATAATTTTACTACAAAATGGGTAGTAGGACAGTGCGACATATAATTTACAAAAGAACAATTTGAAAAAAAAATCTTTTACATATTACATTTTGTTCCGAATTTGTTTGTTTTATATTGTATTTTCTCACAGTAAATACTTTTTAAAAAAGTAAACTAAAAAAATCATTCTGCAGAGATGTCTGTTTAAAAAAACTTTATTATCTTTAACATGAATCTATCAAAACCCATTCCCAATACTCACCAACTTCTATAGGTGTGTAAACTGCTGTTGAAATTCCTCTGGCAGAATCTCTGTCCAGCCTCACAGGCAATCTGTGTCCTCCAGGAGAGGTAACTCGCACCTCACAACCCTCTGCAGATGCTACCTGTAGAGTTGTGGGAAGGCCAGCACAGCACATTTTCACACCTGGTCCGCTAACTACAACCTCACCTCGCTCGTATACCTCACAGGTAAATGGAGATCCTAAAATAATTTATCATAACATTACAAAGTTCAAGTATTAATTATTTTTAATAGTAATTAAGACTTTTTGAGGTCAAAAGATAAATCTTTTAATAACCTTAGGTAAAAAATAACTATATATTAGACACTTGTCAATTAGATAAGGTTCTCAAGGGAATTCAAATTTATAACAAATGAGGCAGAACAATAACTAATAAGCTAAAAATGCAACAAAATAAGTCAGCTGCTTTCAGATTCTCCTTAGTGGTATTCCATACTTCAAGAACACTTTGTACAATATTGCCTTCAAATCAAAAGTGCCACATATTATCATATTTCTCTGGAACCGGCAAGGTCTGGATTACTCGTGGGTCCCTGGCTTTACGGTTCAAAATATAATTGGGCAAAGATCAATGAACCTAGGTATTTTTCATAGTCTACAACAGGCACTAAATATTTTATTTTTTATTCTTAAGAGCTAGTGCTGGACACTCCTCAATACAATAACTTCTGAGGACTGACCAAACTAAGAATTATGAATCAAGAATTTGGTCCAAAAAAATTTATGGCAACTTTCCATTGCTGTGATAGTTATTTACAATAATAATTAAAAACACATTATAGTTTTCCTACCTGGAATGGGTTCTCCATTAAACCTCACACTTAAGCTATGTGGTGCTGCTTCTTTTGGTTTGAAATTAACTCTAAATTTGGCATTTCCTTCACTTTGAACATAATTTGGCACATTGCAACCATTTACTGCAACAATGATTTCTAAATTACCAGCCCCGGCTTCACTTGCATTAACTGAAAAATTAATCATTTATTGATATTAAATGCTTGAATGCATTAAATTCATATAAATTGTAATTGAAAAAAGAAAAACTTACTACTAAAATATACAGGTTTTCCAACTGGTCCTGAATTGATGTCTGTCACCTTTACTTTGGAAGCATCATAAGCCTTCAACAAAAATGGACTTCCTTCCACATGGCTTCCTCCAAGTTTGGTTTCAACACTATGATCACCTAAAATATAAGTAGAACACCTTTGTAGAATTCCTGATTATGCTTAATTAATCATTGAAACATTGCATTTTCATTTTTATTTTTTTTGTAGAAACTTTGAAATTCATACTGACCTACATGTTTTGGTGTGAACGAAGCAATATAATGTTTTCCCTGTTGTGTTATGGTAACAGGAAGGACAGCCCTGGTAGGTGAAGTGACCTAAGCAAACAATTAATTTAAGTTTACATAAAAGTCTAATGTTACAACTTAAAAATATCAAAACAAGAATTTCAGATGAAGTGAAATATAAAGCTATTGCTGGTTAATATACTCTATATCATGGCTGGCTTAAGAAACATGTGTGAAAATATCTCTTTTTCAGGACACCGAACAAAAAAAAACTTTTTAAAGTTGCCGAAAATTAATATATTGAGAGAGAAAAATGCTTTTTTAAACATTATGCTCCCCAAATACAGTGGGTTCTATCATTACACACAGCATACTTTATCAATATAAATCAGAAAATCAAGATATTGATTTCCAAAAGGTACTAAAGGACATTTATTTCGAAATTAATATTTTGACATATTTGTATTCTCATCATTTTGTTTTATAAAAATCTTCAATTTGAATTTATCTAATGAGCACTCAAGTACTTTAAAAATGCAATTATTTTCTATAGGTATTAATTATACATTTATTTTTTTTCCAAATTATACTTCATTGCATAACTTTTATATGGTGTTATTAATATAGTAAAAAAACAATTCTATATTTTATAACCAAATTAGCTGGTTTAATAATAGAGTAATGAGAGATTTTTGTACTTCCTGTAGATTTTCCTAGAATAGATATTGTACCTTTTGGAACTCAGCGTCTCAAATGTTAAAAAAAAAATTTTATCTTACATTTTGATTTATCCACAATTATTATTTTTATTATTAACAATTACTTTAAACGTTAATCCAACTTATCTATTAATGCATAATCAACCTTCTTTGAGGTTATTTAATATCTATTTTATATTTTGTATCTCTCTCTAGAAAAAAACAATAAGTTTATATACATATATATGGATCGGGACACTGCTAAAAAAATGTCTTGGTCCTCTAGGAAGCTCCTTGTTGCCTTTGGAATCATTACACAAGAACCAAACCATAGCCCTCTTACGGAGAACTCTCCCGTAACAACCAAAATACTACAACCAAAGGTCTCGCAGAACCTTTCTTTTAGGAAAGGGATGTATTTTTAATATATTTCCTTTTATTTTCTCTTTTCACTCCACCTGCCTAATTGAGGTCATTTCTCTCATATCGGACGGTTGGGTCTAGAACTAATGCCGTTTTCCCATTTTTTGGAAATGCTACAATATCAGCATGTCTTGCACAATCATCTGTGTCAACAAATAATTTTAAAAGAATCTTCCATTTCAACTTAAAGCACACCAGATAAATCTCACACCCACATTAAAAGCAAATCTAAGGGAACGTAAAACAAAAAATAGACAAGAAGCTGACTGTAGTATTTTGATAAAGTTATAGGATTTTAACATCAACAGGCAAGTTATTGAAATAAAAAGAAAAGTAACAATAAAGGAGAGATTCAACAGTGAAGAGTTAAAAAAGCTCAATCAAAGGAATGCAACAAATACTTACTATTACTTGAGGTGGTCCTAATGTGCCACAATCGACTTTAAAACTGGCTGATTTTCCTACACTTATCTTGTCTTCCGCTGGAGCTATCACCCGTCCAACATCACTGATGCTACAAGTAAATGGGCTCCCTAAAAGACATATCTTTGTATAAAATTTATGCATGGAAAAAATAATTTTTCTAAGAATTTAAACATCAACAACCAACCGGGAACGTTGTTTCCATTGAATTTAAGGTCTACGGTATGAGGAGTCGCCTGACGCGGTGTAAAAGAGATGGCATAGGTGTGTGGTCCTTGAGTTTGTGCTGTTGTCCCCACTCTTCCGCCATTCACTGTTACCTCCAGATTGCCCGGTCCAGCTTGGCTGGTTTCAACTGATATAAATGAATATAAAATGTTAATACAAAAGATAAAATATTTAAAACATCTATCAACTATATATATTTTAAATACCTAAAAATGTAACTGGTTGTCCAACAGTCCCTAGGGAAACTGGTTTCACTTTAATAGCATTCACATCGTAAACTTTGCATGAAAATGGAGAGCCTGCGACTTGGACATGCCTAAGGGATTTGAAAAAAATAATATTGCAAAACTGTACAAATCATAAATATTAATTTGAATACAATTTAAGTAGATCTGTCTATAAAAACATCGTAAAAATGCAGAATAAATACAAGGAAGAAAGGTAATTTTGTAATAATCTGAAGTTCTACAATTGCAAGGTTTATTTCCCATTGCATACTATAAATTATTACTTAAAACAAAAAAATCATTAATTATATCATTCCAATAAATTTTATTGATAAAAATTAGATTTAAAAAAACAAAACTATAACAACAAACTATAATATTTATCTTCAATTAATAAATATGAGACTCAATACCTTAATGTAAATAAATTCAAAAAGTTAAGCTAAAAAGATAAACATTCATAATTTTCATCACATGCTTCCCATTTTTTTAAACTTTTGTTATTCTTTTTATATCCGACACTCGCACTAAGCACCCTTATCAGTTATTACAGAGCTGACTAGAAAAAATAGCATCCATAACATTTTCTGTTTGCATCTTACAATACTAAATAATTAATATTAATATATTCTTCATCCTTGCCTGGTTCAATCAACACTAGTCTGAAAAAAATAAACAGTGATAACCTTAGGAAGTCAGTGAGGGTTGAGGTCTCCTGTGTTCAGATGAGATTGTCACATTTTTATGGATCATCCAATTATTTTTAAGATCTTGATAGATCTAAGAAATGCTTAAAGTAAATGATGAGTCCTACCGGTACGAGGAAAAAGTCACTATACTAGTCTCATATGGGAATAATTTTTAAATATTAAGTTTAGAAGATGACAAGCATCTGCATTTCTTCTTAAATACATTACTTCTAAATTAAAAAAAAAAGAAAAAAGAAGCCTGTACCTCTACAACCCCTGAAGGGTTTTGGCCTCAGTACATATAGAGATTCTTACTGTTTCTAGGCCAACGGCCAAAACTAGCCTTAGAACACACTTAGCCGTCAGGTTTCCTCCTCCTCCCCCAATTTTTGAGTACCCACTTTATATTGGCTGGGTATGAGCCAGGAGGGTTTCCATACCCCAGGGTGGCCCCACATATAATATTCTGCCACAGCTGTGATGTTTTAACCTAAGAACTAGACCATCCACTAGACCATGCCAATTTACTTTTTAGATAACAGAAATAGAATAAATTAAGCTCGTCAGAGACAACTATATAGAATAGATATTGTTTACGCTGAGCTATCTGTGGAAGAGCAGTATTTCCAAGTCAGTTCAAATTCAGGGTGGTTCATTAACATAAAATTAGTGGATTGCATAGAATTTAAAATTAATAAAAATTAAAATTAAACCAAGAATCACAATACATTTATTTTAACTAAATTAAACACATAAAGATGTTTTAAAAAATCAAGAAACAAAATTAATACAATCACTGTTCCAGTATAGAAAAAAATATATTGACCTTCTTTAGAAATAAAATATATTTAAAAAATAATCAAATTGAAATATGAGTCATATTCACATAGTCCAAGTTGAATTCTAGATGAAAGTTGATGAAACAAACCACAGAGCGCCGCTTTCCAAGTTCAGAAAGGAACGATGAAAGATAAAGTTTAATGAAAAATGCAGTGTAAAAATATAAAATATATACGTTTCCAAACGTTAACACTCCGTTGAGGTATGATTTCAGAATATAAACAACACAGCTTCACCGCTTAGATGCTACGTCAACACTGATTAGTATAAGCATAGGCCCGAGTTTAAGTCCAAGCACTATATTTGTATACAGTTATTCCACTTGACAGAACATTCAATTAAGCAATAAACTAATTAATAACAATTATTTTGTTTTTTAACTAAGACAATTATCTTCAAGCCATGACAAAACATTTAGTGGTATATAAAAAAAACTATTTCTTAAAACAAAGATAAAGATTGAAAAAAAGATCGAGTTAAATTGAAAATATAATTTAAAAAAAAAAACTTTCTGTGGCCTTAAAAGCTAAACTAAAATTATTAGCAACCTAACTCAAAAAGAGATAAAATAAAATAAACTAATACAAAAAATACCTGTAGGTAACAGTGATTTTATGCTCTCCAACGACCTTGGGGACAAATTCGACGCGTGCTGTCTGGTTCCCAGTGTCCTTCACCTGTGCCGGCACTGACTGCCCACTTGGCCCTAGATTTGGGGCAATCTTTTGTTTTGTTTCTGTTTTTATGTCTTAGATCCAGGAATAATATTGTTAGTAAACCCGCAATACCATGGCTTAGCTTATGTTTTAGGTCAAACCCATAATATTAATAATGCATGTATTAGTCAGAATCATTATGATTAATAAAATTTAAGAAAAATAAATGAAATAAACAAGTCTAAAACATCATAATTTTAGAATATTTTATGTACAATATATGTAATGGTTAAAAATGAAAATGTGAAATAGATTAGTATATAAATGTTAATGGAAACTCTAATTAAGAAGTGTATGTGTTTTTACAGTGTTTATGTACAAACATAATATTTATTTATATATAACATTTCAATACTCGAGAATATACTAAAATTGTTTTTAATTGAAAATAATGACTGAATGTGACTTCAAAGACATGAATAACTAAGTGATACCGATAGCATTTGTATTTGAAGTGGCAGTTAAATAATAACTAGCATCACAAATTTTGTTGAGCAAAGTTCATGACATCTTATTTCAAAGAAGCAAGAACATAAAGCTAAATACCATTATACAAAAAAAAAGTGGTAGAGATGTGATCTTAGATTCAAAGTAGCTTTAACTATGTGTTTTGTGATAGTTAGTTTAAAGTAAAAATGCATAGAATTCAATCTAACCATGCAAAAAAAAAAAAAAAAAAAAAAAAATGTCTATAGAGATAATTGAAGTTAAATGTTAAGAGAAAAAAAATGAGGTTAAATGTAATGACTGAATAAAATAAAACAAAAATAATATGAATGCAAAGCATAAGAGTTTTAAGAGAACTGAAATGATTTCATCACATGCGCACTATCATAAATTAATGGATTATTACCCAATCCAACACCAAAGCAAAAGTGCGCATTTTGCGGTTTTTAGAATATTAATTTTTTTATTTTATTTTTTAAATTTTTTGTATTTGTTTGTGAAGATAGAAAACAGAAAGAGGATCAATAGTGACGAATTCGTCTGTGGTCCCCACCTGAAATAGGCGAACGAAGGCAATATATAAGAAAAAAGGAAAATACAAAATAATATAAAGAAACAAATGCTAAATAGAATGTGCACTGAAGGAAAAAAAAAGATAAAGAATGTGCAAAAGACAGTATAAGATTAAAGAAGTTTAAAAATAAAAAATAGATACTAAGTAATCAAGAAAAGAAAATACTATGACAGTAACAAATATCTTAATTTTCCTTCAAAAACAAAAACAGTAATTATTCTAAATTAAAACACAATAATATAATTTTTATGTCTGCACCCCAGTCAATAAGTTGTCAATGAAACTAACACAAAAAATCAGCATGTTCATTCATGTGTAGCTATATGCTTCATATAATAATATGAAATCACAAACTTATAACTCATATTATTGTAATATTGTAATTAAGTAATCCAACTTTCAATTTGAATTGAAATTACCAATTTTTTTTTTTTATTGAACATTTATTGACTGAGGTTGCAGACATTTATGGCTCACCCAAAAGAATAAATCAGTGTAAGGATGAACTCAATAAAGCTGAAACTAACATTGTTTTCTTTCTTTGCCTACTGATTTGATTAAAAAAAATAACAAATATGTTAAAACTATATATTTTGATGAATAAGATAAGGAAAAACCAAAACATTAGTTTCAACTTAGTATTATACTTTTGGCTTATTATTGTATAGCATATATAAAAATATCATCCCCAAAATTTAAACACATGAAAGAAATGACTTCGGTAAATTTATCAGCACTGAATATAATGAATAAAGAAAATAATAATACCCATCACAGTTTTTTTTTTTTTTGTTTTTTTTATAAGGAAAACTAGATGATTTTCATTTTTTCTGTTTCAAAATGTAGCACCAACAGAAATAAAAATGTAATCATCCAAAGTGAGCCTGATGAACAAGATAACAATTTCCCCCCTTCCCCCTCAAGAATAGTATATTAAACATAAAATAAAATTTACAACAAAAGGATTAAATTTAATTATAAATAGTAAGGAGGAAATAAAGTCTCGGTTAATGGCAGGAAATGTGTGTAATTATTCAGTTACTAAATTACTTAGCTCGTGGCTTCTGTCTAAAAACTTAAAGGTTAGAATTTAGAATTTATGAAACTATTATTCTTCCGACAGTCCTTTCGAAGTGTTGAAGTGAATTTTTCAATCGAGTTGATAGCATTGTGGAGGCTCAAATGGGCGAGTAAAGTTGTTGGGCTAGGTGAGGAACGACTTCCGAGAAAGTTGGTACTCGCTGAACCGATGGTAGGCGTCCAAAAGGTAGGCCGAAGCGTTAATGGGAGGATTGCATTAAGGCTGATCTTGGGAGCTTGGGCTTGAACGGTGATCATTGGACGAGTCTGTGTAGACAGTATTTGGTGGTATCGGCATCAAACCTTCAGGTTCGGTAGGCCTGTTATTATTATAAATAGTAAAATTGGTAGATAGCTGCATTTAGAAAAACCTATTTTTAATAAATTGGTATTTCATTATACTAATGAGAGGAGTCAGCAACAGAATTGGAAATAATAAAACCGTATGCTAATAAAATAAATTTTATTTTTATTTTTATTATTGATGAGATTCAGTATCTCCATATTAATATTATTTGTTTAGTTCATAAATTTATGAAGATCAAGTAAAAATTATTTATATTTCTATATATCGAAATTTAATCTATTTATTTTTTGGAATGCCTTGACTTCAATAATCATACATCTTTACCTACCAATGCCTGAAACTTCCGAGAGCCAATGTTAGGCCGATTTATTTTATTTACATGTTTTAGTCTCATTTGACACTGATTTATTACATAAGGTTATATTTATGAATTAAGAAGTTTGCAATAATAAAAAAACTATCACCTAACAATGATAAACACTTATTATTTAAAATATAACAGTAGTGCAATTGAAATAGTGCTATACAGTGCATATATTTTATAGTGAATTAATTTTCTGCTAACTCCACAATATCAAAAATTAGGTAAAGTATAACTATTAGTGAACCATACATATATTTTAAGGTTGGAATATACTATATAAAATGTATATACAAATCACCACTTTTTCATTTTTTTTTTTTAACCCACTTTATTTATTTTAAAACCTAAAGTTATTTAATAGATCGAGTAGATGGTTGAGGGTGCAATCATAGAAACCCTTTAATTATGTGAACTTAATTTGTTTTTCTTAATTTTATTAAGCTCGCTTAATTAAAGTGTTTCTGTCACTGCATCCTCAAACAACAAATGATTGCATTATGTAAATAAATATGTAACTCATCAATAAAAATTTTCAATTTCATATATTGTAAAACACGATATGATAAAATAACTATTTAATATGACATAAGGCATGAGATAGTTTGAGTTTTGGTCATAAAATAATAGAAAATTATAAACAACTATTTATTATCCAACGATTAGACCTAAGTTGCGGGTCTTCATCAGGGAAAAAAATAATAAAATGAGTCAAATCTAAAATACAAGAATAGAAAAATAAAGTAATAAAAACTAATAAAGAAATATTTAATATAACAATATAAGTAAACAGAGAAATGAAAAATAAATATAGGCAACAAAAGTATGTAAGGTAACATGACATGAATCAAAAGCCAGATGCTAAAAAGAATAATAAAGAAGAAAATGAAAAGTATGTATAAAGTATAGTAAACTGAAAAATAGTATAGAGAATACATAAAAAGTAATTATAAGTCTAAAGGAGATCATATATAAATTTAACAGAAAATATGAACAGTAAGAAGTTTAAAAGCATAATATGTAATGAGCTTGGATATTAAATTTATTTTTCATTTCTCTATTCACTTATGTTGATATGTTAATTATTTCTTTATTAGTTTTCGTTACTTTATTTGTTGTTCTTGTGTTTTCAATTTTTCTTATTTTTTATCATTTGTGGTCTGTTCTGTTATTATCAAATAACAGGTTGGGTCAAAACCTTGAATAATAAACATGTTTTTTACTATTTCCTGTTCTTTTATTACTGCCACCTAAACCATTTCATCTGTCATATTCATTTCACAGTCAACCATTTAATATTTAATATTTTAATGCAACTGACGCTTTTATAATACTTTTATTTTATCATTTGAAATATTATATTAATTCTCTCTTTAATCACTCTAAATAAATTGAAAACAAACAATTAGAATACTTTACCCTCAACAGTGACTTCAATGTCATCTAGCGAAGTTGATACATTACTCATTGTAAAGTGTGAATCAGCACCGAGTTGTGCTGTTAAGAGTGAATTACCACTCACTACTGGGAAGTCACCTGCCACATGGGCAGTGAATGGAGAGCCTGAAATAAAAAACAAAAACAAATTTTTATTAATATTGGAAAACATATTTACAAATTTATAATATAAAATATGGATTTACAGAAACAAATATGTGCTGTTTTCAATTCCCCAAACAAATTTTAAGATCAACAAGACTTTCTCACATGAGGATAAGTTTTAATAAGCTTTTATTTTAGTAGTAAATGTTTATTAATTATTAATTAAATTATATTTGAAAGGAAAAATTGATAAATATTGAATATTCAGGGGGCTGTGATATAATGTCGTGAAGCAGTACAAGGACAAACCATTCATTCATGCAATTTTAATTTCTGAAATAGTCATTGGGGAATAAATTACTTATGGAAAAATTATTGAATACGATTTCCCTAATGTATTTATAAATAACTATAGTTGGTATATAGGTTAACAATTAGTTATATGAATTTTTGCATTTCACAAGAATAAAAACCTCAGGCAAAATGGGCTATTTATTTTGAAGTAAGCTTAAGCCACTTATACTTAAATTAAATTAAATTTACTTATTATTCAAGTAACTCAATTGTCCAAAAACTGAGATTAACTTGTTAAATAAAATTAATTAAAATTGTCTTCTTCACTGCCTTTGAACTTTATAAATAAAAACATCTCAATTTAAGTTTAAACGGATTGGGCCAATTTTGAAATAACTGGCACATATATTGAAATAAAATACTTGTTATTTAAGAATTTAAAAAAGGCTATTGATTTTACTATGCACTGCATTAGAACCTAAAACTTGATTTCTTAAGAATGCTATTTTACTTTCACTACCATATTGAAATATGTAAGGAAAAGTATTGTGTCATGAATTTTAATTCCAGTTTTGAAAGGAAATACACATTTTAGGGTCCCCTAAGTCCAAATAACCAAGTCCTGCAAAAAGGTCTGTGTATGTGTGTGCGTGTGCCGCACGTATGTGTGTGTGTGTGTGTATGTGTGGTAACTCCCGGGCGAAAACTAAAAGTCCTATGAAACTGAAATTTCATATTTAAGTCAACTACAAGCCCGAGATGTTACACAACTTTTTCATCAAAATCAGCTGATCAGAAGATCTACTTCATACCATGTATTTTGCACCTTTTTTATGGGACAAACAATTTAGATTAAACTCTATATATTGATACAAAATTTGATGGGCTTTAATGTGATGTAGATTTCATTCTGATTGAAATAGCCTGACAGGGCTTAAATGGTGATATTTCAAATTTTCTTCCTCTAAATTACCTTTAATTTTGTAGATTTCAAAATATTTTGTACATTATCTTATTAGCATTGATAAATAACAGGTAAATATGCAAGTTGAGCGAATCCAATAAACAACTAAAGGAGAAAATTTATTTATCATATTAATAATAGTAATTAGAGGAGCCCATGGCTGAGTGGCTAGTGCGCTAGTCTCTTATGCTACAGGTTGCGAGTTCGAATCCCAGTCCCGGCAGGGCTTTTATAAGGATGAAATATAATGGAGATTCACTCGCAACCTCTCTCCCGGGTATGTGAGACCCGTTTAGCCAAATGGTGGCCACTCACAAAATTAGGCATAGGGAGTGATGACCCTACACTATACAATTGTATCGTGAAATGCGAGTGTAAACTCTCAGGAGATTACACCACGAGGCTCAGGGCCTGCACGGCCTGTCGCGCACTGAAAAAAATATAAAAATAATAGTAATTAAAATATGATAATATTTACCCGGGACGGCCTCTTGGTTAAAATGAATGCTAATTATGTGCTGGGTCGGTTCTAGAGGAACAAAGCTCACAAGAAACCTTGCATTTCCCTGCGGCTGAACCTGAGTTGGAATGTTGACCCCTCTGGCACTGATAGTTATCTCCAAATTGCCTTCCCCAGACTGGGAAGCATCCACTGAAAATATCATTAATTATTAAATAAATTATAATAAATAATGAAGGATCAAAATTAATTATTTTTCTTCCAATAATACAAAAATTACCTGTGAATTGTAATGGAGACCCAACATGGCCATGCGGGAGGGGTCCAACATATACTTTGGAAGCATCGTAAGCCTTGGCTGTGAATGGAGTGCCTTGTACAGGCTGACCGTTATACAATACAGATATCGAATGAGGGCCAACAGTTCTAGGAGTGAATTCTCCAGTGAATCCTGACATCACGTTTCCTGTTACTTGTACAGGGAGCTCATGATGTGGACCTGTAAAAAACATCAATTTCAAATGAAACATTAAACAATAAGATCAAATTCAAAGTAATATTATCACTGCATTAAATAACTAAAATTGAAAGTTCAGTTAAACTCAATAGTTAATTAAATTTTGTTAACAAATCTTGACTTTTCAATTTTTTTATTTTTTCTATTTGTGGGTCTGTTTCTACTCTACAGGGTCATTTCTGCTCTAACAATTTTAGAGAGGATTAAAAAAATATGACAACATTAAAAATTTAAAAGTACAGTATTTATGTGAAGAAAACACTTCCATTTATTAAAAAAATTCTTTATTAGAATTATTGGTGCTAAGTGGCCCATCTTCATCCTTTTTCTACAATACTTCAAGCATAATAATTAATGATTATGAAACATTTTGATCGTAAGGGCTGAAATGTAAATACATTTTAGGAAATGTGAAAAGTCCTTCAATTAACTGCAATAGTTGTTTGCAATTGTTTGCAACAAAATCTTTTATCAGAAAAAAAAATAGTTAAAGTCATGATCAACTGATGAAAGGCCTTTTCTAAACATAGAAAATGACACAGACTCACTTCTTAGTTTTGTTAAAAGAAATGAATACATTGAATTATTTATAACTAAAATAAATCATTAAAAAATCTTTTTTTGTTAAAGTAAATGGACAAGAAAAGTGTCCATTGTAAATAAAAACAAGTTTAAATACCTGTAACTGATACTGCTAATTCAGCTGAACCTGAACTGTCAACTGTCATGTGAAACTTAGCAGGTTGGTTAATTGGAATTAACTCTAAACTACTGAGATTCACAGAGACTTTGCTGGTGTCGGCAACAGAACAAACAAAGGGGCAACCTGCAGCAAAAAAAAAAAAAAAAAATGGAATTAAAATAAAATAAAGTTAAATCTTAAAAATAATGTTTAACAGTTATAATGATCTAGGGTTAAAATATTTCATTTTATTTATTAGTATGATTAAAAAATATAATATAATTTCTTTAATTATTTATAAATTAAAGGTTTCTACAGAATAATTTTGTGATGTTGCTTTAGTGTGTTAAATCTACCTATAATTATGGTTGATAGGAATACTAACAATATTTTTTGATTATTAGACAATTCTTCCTTCTGGTTAATTCCAATAAATAAAAACCAGGTCATGATGAAGAAGATGGTAGAGGGTGCGGGTGCAGTCATCAAGAAATCACACTAATAAGAAAAACTTATTTTATTGTATGCCGAAGTTTCAGACTCCATTGTGGGCCTTCATCAGGACTGACTTAGTCAGATTATCCCAAAAAATTTGACCCAAAGTTTAAAGAGGATAAAATAACTAAAAAGCTATTTTAGAAATTGCCTGAAAAGGTGAGATAGAGGTGAACATCAAAATAAAGAGTGATTTCTTGATGACTTCATCATATATTCTCAACTTCTCCATCCATTTTGTGACACTCTAAACAGTGAGCCAATAGTCAACCTTAAAAGCGGATGTAGCTGTGAGCTATAGAAAATTAGTATGTACAGATAAAAAAGTATTGAAAATGGGAAAAAGCACCGAAACGTTGACTACATGTGACAATTTGTGTAACAATGAAAATAAAAAAGATATGGAAGAAAAAATAGGGGAGCGGCGTGGTCTAGTGGGTAGAGCGCTAGTCTACTGTGTTCTGGGTCCTGGGTTCGAATCCCGGCTGTGGCGGAATATTATTTATTTTGTTATTTCAGCCGAGGGGCGATCCTGGGGCATGGAGACCCTCCTGGGGCACACCCAGCATCTATAAAGTGGGTACCTAAAAAAGGGGAAAAACCTGGCGGCTGAGCGTGATCTTGGCCGAATCATGTCATTGCATGGCCGTTGGCCTAGAAACAGTACGAATCTCTACATGTACTGAGCCCAAAACTCTTCATGGGTTGTAGTGGCACAGGTTTTTTTTTTTTTTTTTTTTTGTTTTTTTATGGAAGAAAAAATTGTGCTGTTTTAATATGAATAAATAAGTTAATCTTCCTCAAGTCATATTGATCTAGAAAATATTTGTAATTCTAAATCGTGTTTTAAAGGACTTGAGTGTATATAAGATAAAATTAGATGAGAGTAAGGCAAAATATCGATTTCATAAAAAATGTTCTTTAGTACCTTTTCAAAATCAACATCTTAATTATTTCGTAATTAAAAAAAGAAAACACAAAAAAAACTTTTAAACACAAATGCACAACTAAATGATGGGGTTATTATTTAATTTTTAGGCATAAAGTCATATATTTTACAAAATTAATCTGCACTTATAGAATCAACTTTTATTTGGAGTACAACTTTTTTTGTTTCTTTTAGGATACCTTCTTCTCAAGAAAAAACAAAACGATTAAAGTGTCTAAGTTATTTCAAATAACAAAACTCAAAAATATTGTTACTAATATCCATTTGTAAATAAATATCTCAATGTTTCTAACATGCTATCTTATACAAAATTAAAAGTGCCTTATGTATAATCTTTATACTGTGCCTAAAAGCATTTGTTTCTTATTATTGTAGTATATTTTTTTATTTATGTTTAATTAGTTTATTTTTATTAATTCTTGGCCAGATAAAGATCCTTTATTATTTCAAAGCTAATGTTATTCTTAGAAGACTAAGTATCAGAATAAAGTAAATATTTATTTACTTATTTTTCATTTAGTTCAACACAATTATTTTCTGAAGATTGCTTTTATTTTTATTTTATTTATTTATTTTGTATATGTATTCATCCATAATTGTAAATATTAGTAAATTATGTTCATTTTGCCTGCTGGCCAGACATGTTGTATATTATAAACTGTACAAACTTGTTATTCTTAAGGGACCCAGTCCCAGAATAATAATTAAATTCTATTCTATTCTTAAGATATTAATTAATTTAGTTTATTGTTTACCTGGTACGGTCTCCCCATTAAACTTGATATCAATAAGATGAGGTTTGTTCTGTTCAGGTGTAAAAGTGACAAGGCACCTTCCTCCACCGACAACTGTAACATGGTTTGGAACTTCGCCTTCATTGATAGAAATTTCTAACTGGCCCTCTCCTGCCTGACTAGCATCAACTAAAAAAATGATAAAGTTTATTTTTATTTTTTTGTATTCAGGATAATTTTTTCAATCTATATAATTAGTATTACATCCGTCAATATTCATAAAAAGGAGTATAAATAATAAAACAATAACTCATACATTTAATTTTAAAAAACTTACCCCTGAATTGGGATGGTTGACCAACCACACCACTGGCAACATCAGTAACCCTAATAAGTGAGGAATTGTACACTTTAGCGACTAGTGGACCTCCAGGCAGTTTTTCACCTCCAACCTTATTTCAACAACATGGCTTCCGACATCTGAAGGAGTAAACTCTATACGAAACAACCCATTTCCTTCACTGACAATAGACGACTCCAGCACACGCTTAGACGGACCTATTAAAAAAGTGTTGATATTATTTTTAAATATGTTATATTATACTATAAAAGTTGTTTAAAAAAATATAAAACAATTCGATATTAGTATGAAACTGAATTGTAACTTACTAATGACATTAGCTTGAATATCATCGACCCCATATCCTACAGCAGAAATCTTGAACGAAGTTGTGAGGTCTACTGGAACTAGGCGGACCGCCTCTCCGATGGCTGCCACCTTCGGTCCCGGACCTCCACTCATCACCACTACCGTCCAAGGACTTCCTGAAATCAAAAATTTATTGTAAATATATAATAGTTAAATAGGTTTACAATAAAGAGAATATTATAAAAAAAATTAATCTGAAGTGTAAAGAAGAGAATCAACAAAATATCTAAACTGAAAGTGATTTACAGGCACGATTGTGAAGTATGTCTATGTCGGTGACTGTTGGAAGAAAGAACTGTTAAAAGGAGGCATCTCTAGGGTTTCTGAAGACAACCATAGGAAGTAATTGATCAGCCATTTCATTCAAGCTAGAGAATCCCCTGACACCCCAGTACACAAAGCAACAAAAGCCAAAGTGGGAGGGACATGATTTCAGGAGGTAGTTAAGAACCGTTTTCCGTTAAAAGAAACTGAAGGGAGAAACTTCAAATTCAAAATTTAAAATGTGGTTGAAAAATAATCCATAATTTTGAATTATGATTATGAATAATGGATTATGAATTGTTCATCATCAATTAACTAAATCAAACATTTTTAAATTTTAAACACTCATAAACGTATTTAATTTTTATTTTATAAAAATAAAACATATTTTCTTTTAGAACTTTCGTAAACGTATTTTTGTTTGTTTATTTAACGTCACTTTATACTAATGGGGCTAATCGGACGATGCTACAGTGGGAGTCCTAAATTTCGCCTATCCAGGTTTAATAGGGATATGGACCTTCAACGAGTACCTGTCATTGCATAGTTCGAGTACTGTCATTGCATAGGTTCGGGACCACCTTTTTACGTCCTGTCCGAAGGACAGCATAACTAAGGATTTTTTACTCCCATTTAATAATCCTGGGTTTGAACCCGCGACTATTGGCATAGAAGACTGTTATGCAAGTCACCCTGATACAGGTGATTTTTTTTTTTTTTACATCAATTTTCAAAGTTGCTGTCCAATGGTTCTCCATTTTTCCAAGAAATGTCATTGTTTTCAATTAAAATGAGTAAGTATGAATAGGAATTTTTATCACACCTACTAAATCGAAGATATCTTTCAATTCCTGATAATTTGCGTAATTTACCGCTACTCTCCTTATTCGTCAAAACAGGTTGTTTCAATACACATTAATCTAGAACGAAAATCTGTTACACAACACCGTGCATGAGTAAATTAAGAAAACATCAATTTCAAAAAATCAATAAAATTTCAAAAAATGTGAACAAAAAAAGTTGTACAATCAAGAGAAAGGTACAAAATTCCAAACCAGCTTAAAGCTGTTTTCTCAACTGTTCTTCCGACTGAAAGTGGCTAACTTAAGACATACCTTACAACATAATTATAGGAACCTGAATTTCAAGAAATGACCAATATCAAGAAATAAAATAATTCAATAAGAATAAGAAATTTAATACTATTTCAGATATAACTTCTTAGTCATGATCTGTCCATACTCTTTAATTTAATTCAAATTATTCAAAGAATGTACAAAAGATCAACGGATAAGAACGGATCGAATCAAATAAAATCATTGCAATCAAGGCCATTGATAGATTTTGGAATATATTTACTTATTATTGTTATTGATGTAAATACTTCACAACATACTGCGTAAACCGAAAAAAATATTGTGTTATTTTAATTTTAAACAAATTTTTATAGTTATTGGTTAATTTTAAATAATATAAGACAGAAGAAAAAAATTGTAACTAAGTTCATGGAAATTCTTTATAAAAATTACAAAGAGTTCCAGTAGATTCATTTATTTTGAATTAAATAATATAACACAACAGTCATCTACCTATATTTATGAGAATTCCGTCATTCTCCCTTACCTTCGACAATATGATGCATTTTAGTATGTTTAAATTATAAAAAAAAAAAAAAAAAAATTCTTTCAACCAAGAAAATATTTCCCGTAATTATAAAATTATTTTAAAGTTTTTAAATGTATTAATTTTCCATAACTAATAACAATGGGACAAGGCGTACAAGGGAGGTGGTTGTATCTACTACCCACACATAGGTTAAAAATCGTTGGAGAAAAGGGAATTATTTTTTCCAAGCGATGTCTATAGACAAATGAATTTTGAAATTAGGAGTTTGATTATTCCTTCTCCCCCAAAAAAAGAAATAAAAAAAAAAATGTAAGGAAATTCATAGGAAGATATTTTGAAAAGTTCGTATTTAAGCCTTTACGGCGAAGATATAATCTGACATTAACAGTAAAATTGATACACGTGAGCAAATATAATAAAATAATATCAGTTTAAAATTTTGGAGCCGTTTTCGAGAAAATTAAAAAACGGTAAAATGCATGGTATAAAGTGGCAATATGGGTAAGTAGATATTGATGAAAAATTGCTCTTTCTTCCTAGACATAACTATCTAAATTAACTACATAAATAGTTGAAGGTGCTGCATGGATAAATAACCACGGAAACAAATATTTAAAATAATACGCTTTGAAAATAAGAGAATGATAGGCTCCAGTAAACCTTTGTGTGCTGTATGATCCTCCCAAGTCGCAAACTTGAGTTTTTTAAAGAAATTAGTTTATAAGCTCATAGTAATGTAAGTAATTATAAATGTATTTTTGTAATAGACTTTTTATTTACTGAGTGAAATTAGTTTTTAATCAATTTTCATAAAGGTGTCAACAAATCAAGCTTTAGTTTGCGAGGCTTTAGGCTTAGTTATTTGGAAAGAAGCGATCGTAAATGTTCAAATGAGTACTCCCCTTGCAATATAATCTGTAGGTAGGTAACATAAAGTAAAAACAACAACGCTGCAAATTATTATAAAATGGTTTATTATTTCCAAATAACAATATTAGGGTATAACTGTTTATAAAGCTGTAGATAGGCAATTACGTAATACGAAAAGCAATAAATAATTCAAGGGAAAATGGCATATCACCACTGCTGATTTCAAAACGCAATATCTCTGTTAGTTCTTTATCGATTTCAATGATTCTTTTTTCATTTTGTAGAAAATTTAATTTTCTATGAAATAGCATCTTAAATTAATTAATTAACTTGGTATTAATTTATTTATTAAATAATAGAAACGGACTTTTTTATTCGCTTTCGGGTTCTACGCATCTTGAAATGTAAGCCCACAAATTTTGAAGGAGGGTAATTTTTTTTTTGTCGAATTCAAAGGTTCAATATTGAAAACAATAAAGCAAAAAAAATTAACATAATCATTAAGACACGCTTTATTTTTATGTAACAGTGGTAAATATTTAAGGAAGAAAAATATTTCAACTATAAATTACAGTGGACCGTAACGGATGATCCAGTAGAGGTGTTTGTATCATTAACATCCGGAGCTTTGATGACCGCAAATCCTCTGGAGCAAGGATGCGGACAGCCTTTGTCTCAGCCGGAACAGGAGCAGGAAACAGGGGTCGCGGCTGACAAAGGCAGGATTAGCCCCATCGGAACTAGACATATGGCGCAGAGGATACACAAAGGGGTGAGATCTTTGCGAGGGGTAGGAGGGTTGTGTTTGATTTGTTACAGTATACGACACTTAAAATTGAATGATTTGTCCTCATTTACCAGATGCTAAAACGTTAAACTACCATGTAAATTTGCATTCCCTACAAGATAGCTACACTTTTCGCAATCCGATAGAATGAAATAAAATAAGGGGGTTAATCATTTTAAAAATGTGAGAAGCATGTCGCTAAGGTCCTATGTTTACTAAAATACGTAAACATCCATTATGTAAACGTGCTCTTCCCCGAGTGTAATGGTAAAAATATATTAAAAATAAAAACATAAATTTCAACTAGTATGATCGTTGATTGTGATGTACATTTATCAAAACGTAATGGCTTTGCAGTTTATGAAATTAAATAAAAAAATTATGTCGTCCTATCAAGGGTTTCAAACCTGGTAGATGAGTCTAAGATTTTTAAATAGGAGTAATAATGTATTTTTTGAAATTATAAAGTATTTTTATTTTTATTCAATAATTAGAGCGTTTAAAACATTGGGAAAAAATCTGAATGAGATAATTGGAGACTGAAGATGGTATAACTGTTGATTATATTAAAATATTTATTGAGTAGAATTATGAACAGTTTTATCTAAATAACAAATATCCTGTAACAAAAACGTTGAGCGGAATGTTCTGGACGATTTTGAACATTGACCCATTCATCTTATCAGCCATACACTTTAAATATTTAATCGTATATTTAAATTAGAAATTAATTTAACCTGAAGGAGAGTAATAACAATAGTGTAATATATAAGGTTATTACAGCAGAAAGTTTATAAGCGATCAAAATTTCCTTTTGAAAACTATTTCCTCACATTTAATATTACAATAACGCCAGGGTATTTTCCTGAAAGGTCAGTGCTCTCAACGATCTAACCTTTACACGAAATGCATCGGTTCTCCTGAGAACTATCTCAGCTCCTTATAAAATAATAATATATATCTGTTACTGACATCAGATGCAGTTAGGCCCGGAGCAAAATATTGCAGCAGGTCCCCTACCAATCTATACCTCATGATTTTTATTTTTGTCTATAATATCGATAAATGGATTAAGCTATTATACAGAAAAATATACTTATAAAAACAAGAGTTTATTATTACTTTCACTAAAACATACATGAAATATTTAGACAGGGAAAACATTGCGATCGTGAATTTTCGAATAAAAAAAACACACTTTTAGTGCCTCCTGAGTTTAAATAAAAACCGAAAAATGACCTGTCTGTATAATAAAAATCAATTATAGACCGTTCAGAAATTCAAAATTAAGACAGTCCGAATGGAAGTCAAGAAAAATAATGAAATAGTCTCGACTTGCCAACATTTTTTATATCCTGATACAAAGTTAGAAAATTCCTTAATTACAACGGTGAAAAAACAGGTAAGTGGTGAAATATCGTGAGATTTGGTGATGATAATTCACTCTCACATACTTTCAACGACTTATAATAATTATCCAATTACCTAATTTTCTTAGTCACTTCATAATTTTTTTTTTTTTTTACCTTTTATTTTCAATAATGTATAATAACCTAAAATAGGAGTTTCTACCTTAAAAGACATGTTTTCATGATGTGTACATATTGTACACTTGTTTATTTTGATATAAATTTATCTTTTAGTAAAAATAATATTTAATGATATTATAGAATTTTTTAAAAGTAATATTTGACGTCATTATCCAAATTTACATTTTTTTAATAAGTCTTCCCCTCTACCGCTACTTTCGATGACCACTCACTAGACCTCACTCTTATGATATTCCACCTCACCTACAGACCTTGTAGCACGGCCTTTACTGCTGTGCTTTAATGTACCTTGCTGAAGAATTTTGATGTGGATGGAAACGTTGGTAATTAGTTAAGATTTGTTATTGTTTCACAACCGCATACCGGAATACTTTTATTTTTCTAACTGAAATTGTATACTTGAAATATTTATGTCCCAAAATGTATGCGACATTTTCATTAAAATCAACTGATCGGAAGTACTACTTTCTGCTATGGATTTAAAAAATTTTCACGGAACTGACTCCAACGATTTCGAATAATAATGGTGTAAAAAAAAATTCCAGTCAAGTGAATAGAATTTTATATACTTATATGGTACTGTCTAGATGCTTAAACCACAATATCAGAAGATATTATCAAAATTGGATTAATCGTAACATGAGTTATGCCGCATCATGTATTAGACTACATACAAATACATACCAGAACAATTTATTTATTTAATGTTTGAGCTACAAGGCCTCGCTTAAAAGATATTTGAACGCATCTGAGCTACGTCCCTGGTACCTTAAACTATGACTCGCACTAGTCTGTCTTATCGGACGGCGTGTATCATCAGGTATTTCCATATCCATGTTATCTATTATTTATAAGGACAAAAAAATAAAACATTTTAACTGTCTTTCAGTTATACTTACTAGAGAATTATGAGCTAAGGATGAAAAAAAACGCACGAATAACACAAACTTTAAAATAAGCACTAACTAGACTGTTAGCAACGTACAACTCGAATACAGGTCTGAACAGGCAATAATCGATGAAACTAGAATAATTCGGGGACACTTCGAAAATCGCGCCGGCTAAACGTTTAAAATACCTTCGGGTAATAAAAGGTCATATATGTATGTATACATATCTTAATATGGAATGTAACGTTTTGTCTAATAAATTCGAGGTTTAGAAAAAAATCTCTAATGCCAAAAACATATAAAAGTTTAAAGACATAACATCACTTTCAGCTTGAACACAAAGCCCCACTACCTGGGGTAGGTAGAGAGGAAGCAAGAAAAAAAAACACATCAGATGCGCGTAAAGAACTGAATACCGTGACACCACGCCTTCGTCACGAGCCATCTCTAATAATGATACAGTACAAATAAGAGAATCTGACCAGCGTAAATAATCATAATTAACACAAAGTGATTGCTCTGGACCAATAACAAGCCTTATTTCACGCTGACTAGGTACAACAACTGATTAATTAATTAACGTTTGACTTTGAGTGGACGGTAGCTAATTTTACATTGTCACGTCACGTTACTCAACACGACGAACCAATCTCCGGTCCTAAATTGATTCCGGCAAGACTTATATTTCATTCCATTTCAAATTCACTTTCGTCACAAACAAACTGATGGAATCCTGAAAAGTTAATGGGTAGACGAAAAATAATTAAGATGAGCCTGAAAAAATCAGACTTTGGTAGTTTAACTTATTTTCCCTACAAAACTTTATTTATTTCCTATAATTATTTCGTTTGTCAACGTTTTATAGTACCAATCTTTAAGAATGGTCTAAAATTGATTAAGATTTTTATTCAGATCAATTACATATAAGAAATAACGATAAAATATCAGGTATGTTCATTTCAAGAAATTCTTTATTTCTTTTAGAGTACACTTCAGTACTTATTACTTTTGCTAAATCGGTTACATTTACATTAAAAGAAAATTTTATTATTTTTTAACAGTATAGAATTACTAGTTTCTGCAGAGTTTCAGGAATGTAACTTTTTTTCCGAAATAGGGTTATGAAACTAATAACTTTTTATAAAATAAAAACATAGTGCTAAGTCTAACACGAATTTTTCTCATACTTATCCGATTAAGATTTTTTTTATTGAGTCTAATAAATTCAAAAGTCTTTAAAAAATAATTACTTTATACTTTACCATAAAATGAAAGTTATGAACTAATGTTTCTTTTTGTCATAACATTACTATTTTTATTTTTTTACATTGACGTATAATAAATATAGAAGGCTTTACGTAAGCGACTGTAGGACAGTTTCATAAAAATCGTTGGAGCCGTTTGAGTCTATAGAAAGAAAACCAATCGAATATTGTGCACTATCACAGATTAATACAGATTAATGAGGGATTTTTTTTATTTTCTTAATATTATTTCATTACCTGCTAGATGTATGAAAGTAATATATATGTACATACCCTGCAGGTCAAAAGTTTGAGACCACCTATGGTTTACCATCAATACATCTTTAATAACCTCTATGAATATTTAAATAAAACATAGGTATTATTATTATTATTTGTATTTTAAAAAAAATTTCTAATTAGGTGTAAGAAAGGTTTGTGTCTATCGTAAATAACAAGAAATAATTTGATTAAATCTAATTATTAGTGGCTTTGTAGGTTGCTCATTTCCATTTTCTTTTTCTATTGATTTTTTTTCTCACTTGTCTCCTCGGTTTTCGTTGCTTTGTCCGAATTAACATTTATTTCTGTGCACTGTTCACCGACGTGTAGAAAATAGTGGTCTAAGCTTGCAGTCCTTTTTCTATCATGTTCCCATCTTTTTTTCGGTTGAGACTTATTTGAAGAATTTTCTTCATCGCTTATTCGTCTTTTTGCGTTTCCCCCCTATTTTTCTGATTTCAAATCCTGTAATGAAAATAGCTGACCATCATCTATGAGCAATTTATCGTATTTCATCAATACCTGTTTTACCTTCTTTCTTTTTTTCTAATAGAAACAAGCAATCTTCAGTCATTCCTAAGAATTAAGCCGTACGTAAAGGCAGAGAAAGAAAAGTAAACAAAGAAGAGAAAACGACAGCGACTCCGAACTCTTAGGTACGGTTGGTCATCTATTACGACTGATCCTCCAAAGGAGAGGACTACACATTAAATGTATAAAATATTTTATTCTATTTTATTTATAAAGAAGTCGTAATTTGTTTAATACGATAGTGATAACTGATAGTGAATTAATTAAAAAAAAAAAAAAGAATAAAAGGACTAAACTGAATTAAAAAATAAAAATAGAAAATATGGTACATACAGTTACAAAAAATGTACATGTGTAAATAAAGGCTAATTATATTATATTCTAATTATTAGTTAGACTTTTAACTTGATAAAAAATAAACCATCTGGTTTTTGTGAGATTTATTCACAGACTACTAATCCACTAAGGAGAAATAAGAAGATACATTTTATTCTTAGTTTGATTTATTTATTTCCGAATGCCAACTGAAATCAAAGTTGTAAGAAGTTCAAGCACAGATAATTCTCGTATTTTTTCATTAAAGAACGGATAAAAAGAATGAATTTACCCTTGAAGTGCGAAGTGCATGTGCAACCCATACAATACACAAAGAGAAAAAATCCAAGCGCAAAAGTGCCGCACAACAAAAATATTCAAAGAGATTAATTGATGTAAACAAAACCTGGTCTCAAACTTTTGACCGGCAGAGTATGTATAAGAGGAATAAATCATGCAATAATACGAAGTAAATTCTAAATACAGAGTATTCGGAAATCGTATCGACGTAAGACAACAAGAATAAGAGAAAATGAAACGATTTCTGGCATTCAAAAACGGTTTAAAGCTTTAAAAAAAAAAAAAAAACAGCATTGCCTCGCACCCCATTTCATACTGAATACGAAAAAGAATGTTAAGGTAAAAAGCCGCTGATCCGAAAACGCTTGAGAATAATGTCAGGTCGTGCGGAAATGTCTGGGCATTGACTTCTTTTTAGAATGAACCTGAGGTTATCGAAAATATTATCTTTATACAAAAGAATTCTTTTTCTATTCCTTTGTTCTTCCACCTCAGCCGGCTTTTTCCCTTTTAATGAGAGATTCTGGGAAAAAAGAAGTTAGCTTTTTGCCCTGGCCTCCATTTTCTACTGAGGCTCAAATAGGAAGTGGCCAACTCCTGGGCGGATCAAATCGATGTTAATAGGTAAAAGAAAGTTGAAATTTTTTTCTTTGTTAGTTTGATCAGAACAATCTCAGCCGATCATGTAAAAATAACATCACCACAAAAGGCATAAAGATAAGAGTAGAGTATCAGCATCGCATATACTACAGAAAAATGTGGAGTACTTTAGTTTTTAACTACGGCTGTATATAGAGAAGATTCGAAAACAAATTAATAGAATGAAGTCAACCAAGAAAACGGAAGATTCACCATCAAACTAAAAAATATGGTGCACACAACACACGACTTACACTCAACTCGTTGTTAAAATCGATTTTAGAATTTTTAAATACATTTAAAAAAAAATAAATCTTTAAAGAATAAATGAAATTGAATTTCAATAGATACATGTGTTTTATACAATAATCTAGTATAATATTACCTACAACAATCAATTAGTTTAATCGGGTTTTCATCATCTCCATTAACCTTTACCATTCCGTTATTAGATTATTTTTTCTAAAATCCTTAGCAATCTAACGGTATATTATAAAATGAAAATGAAATGAAAAAAATTTTTATTCTGGGATCAACTCCCCTTAGAATAATGAACAATGAACAGAAAGAAATCCTTTTAGTCTGGTAACTTAAAGAAAATATGTATAAAAAATATATATTATTATAAAAAAAAAATATGTATACATGTAAAGGATCAAATATTCATTATATCTGTAAATCTTTGCAAATTTATACTATATATATCTATGTTTTACATTGCAACGGAAGATAGAGACGTGAGTTGGTAGTGGAAGAGTTGATGTTTGAAGGAAGAGAGAGAGGTGGCTTTGCGAATGGAGATGGGCAGCGAATTCCAGAAGGACGAGGAACGAACGAGAAACTATTTGTGAAAGGATGCAGTTTTCTTTAATGGGGTATAATAATTGATTGATTGGGTTCTAGTATTTAACGAATGGATATCAGATCGGAGGGTGAGGAGCTTATAAATATGTTGCACTTTCTTTTTAGTTGTTTATCAATTCGCTCAACGTGCAATTTAGCTGTTATTTATCAATGCTAATAAGATGACGTGCCTATTTTTTTTTTTTTTTTTTAATCTACAAAATTAAAGGTACTTCAGAGAAAGAAAATTCAAAATATCGGCATTTAAGCCCTATCAAACTATTTCAATCAGAATATAGCCTATATCATATTAAAACTCACTTAATTTTACATCCATATTACGAGTTTAATCAAAACCTTTAGAGCTGTTTTTTGAGAATATTATAAAAAGGTGCAAAATGCTTGGTATAAAGTAGCAGTTCCGGTCGGCCGATTTTAGAGAAAAGTTTATGTAAGATCTCATGTACGGCGTAATGTATTTTTATAAATGAAATTTCAGTTTTGTAAATTTTTCTTTTTCGCGCTAGACTTACCACACACACACCACACACACACACACACACACACGCACGCACACAATACACACACACGCGCCACAAACGGACACAGACCTTTTTTTGGGACTCAGAGGAGCCCTAAACGTGTATTTTCGTTGCAAACTGGAATTTGAAAATTTTCAAGATCGCAATACTTTCCCTTACTATATATTTCATATACCATATAGGTAAGTGAAAGTAAAGTTTAAAACAATATCTAAAATAAAAATTGATAAATACACTTAGCCAGTTTGAAACGAGTAAGTGTTTTTTTAAATAAATTAAATCCTATACAGCTTCATTAGTAATTCCATAGAAACTTTCTTTGACGGAGTAAGGTTATAAACATTGTTTTCCCCAAGTCACATAAACACATACATATCAGATAACATAAATATCAAATTATAATAAAAATACAATCATGAACATATACAGTTACATTTTATGATTCAGTTAAATTCCAAACGACGGAGTGGATTGAACGACCCTGCGCACAAATGCCACAGTCGAACACGACTGGAGAATGCAAGGTCGAACAGAAGGAGTGTCGCTTAAATGGTTTAGAAAGCTACTATCAGTTAACTTTCACAAAAATGTGAACTCCAAAATACTATTAATATTACACAAAATGCGATAACAGAAGTAACAATTGAAAACATATCTTCGACTAACTTACACGACGTCCTTTGTTGTCGTTTTGTATAGAAAATCAAAAAAATTTCGATTATACTTTATTGCCGAGTAGTTAAATAACAGCAAGTACTTGTACGCTGTATTTTTGCTAAGAATTCCAAATTAATTTTAAACAAGAATGATATGAGTTTTGTACTATACGCGAATGAACTGTTCTGTTTATTTCTCTTTCTAGGCTCAGTGATATAATACGTATTAAGTTTGTGGATAGAAGCTTTTGGATAAATTTCATCAAAATTATAAGAACTATTTTGGCACTAAATTAAAAAAAAAAAAGTGCATGTTTGGGATAAGGAATCAAAAGCATAGAAACTTTAAATGCATAGATTTAAAATCACAAAGTCCATTCACGATGACAACACAACCAGGAGACGATGTGATAAAAAATAAAATCTCAAATCGCCACATTGTTTAGTATCGAAAAAGTATGAATTATATTTAAAATAACTTTTAAAAAGCGTAGACTGGAAAAATGATAAAAGAGCGTTAAAAATAAATTTGTATTATCGTTAATTAATACATCCAAGTTTTCTTTTTGTATGATTGTTTAGTCCTGCATAGTTTATTTATATATTTTTGATAGGAGGAATATTATACATTATAAGAAAATATCTGATAGACATAAAATGTTTTAGGAAAAATGTTATGAGAGAGCCAACATTTTAGAGAATGTTTTACGGCTAGTTAAGATAAAACAAGGTGCCATTGTTTCTAAAGGAATTTAAAATATCCTCCACACATAAGGATTCTATATAAGTATAATTGGGTACTCTCCTTCTCACGACCTGAGTAGCTACTTTTCCACATAAAACAAAATAAGAACCCAATAGTAGCTTCCACAAGAAAAATTATATTTATTTAATTCTATAAAAAAATAAAATAAAAAATCATGTAAAGTAGAAACAAGTACATTATAACATAGTACCAGCTGTATAAGATGTAAATGTACCTAAGGGCTGCGAAATCGGTCACAGGTGCAGCAGCAACAGTGAAATGACCTATTCTTAGAATCGAACTCCATGAGCAACCTCAGTGAGTGCATTCTTATGCAACGGCAACTATCCACCGTCTACTACATTCACTTCTATTCCAGTAATAACCAAATCATAATATTACTTCAGGGTTGTCTTATTATAGAACCAGGAATAATAGCTATTGAAATAATAAAAAACGAAACTTGGGACATAATTGTAGAACCGAAACCGTTGATAATGAAGGTAGATACGAAACCAAATTATTTTACGATTCACTTTTACATAATAATAAAAATAAAAATCTGGTGCGGGGAACACACGACTATCACTTACCTCCATTTTTAAAATCAATAAAAGAATTTTCTAAAACAGTTAGAGATAAAAATACGTAAAACTATTAAAGAATCAATTAAATTAAATTTCTATAGAAACATGTGTTTTTATTAAAAAGTCTATTATATTATTATCTAAAATTATCAGTTAGTTTTATCTTCTTTTCATCACTCTCTAATAACTTTTAAAAGCTTGTGTATGAGATAATATTTTTTCTAAAATCTTTGGCTTTCCAACGGTATATTACTGTTCTCATGTTCAAAAACAAAAAATTGCATTAAAAAAATATGTTTTCAGTTTTCTCCTTTAGTTGTTTTTTAAATTCGCTCAACTTACATATTTACATGTTTTTCATCAGTGGTAACAAGATATTATAGTTATTTTTACAACAAAATTAAAGGTACTTTATGGGAAGAAAATTAAAATATCGGCATTTAAGCCCTGTCAGACCATTTTAATTATAATGAAACCTACATGATATTAAAGCCCATTAAATTTTACATCGATATAGCGAGTTTAATCAAAATCGTCCTAACCGTTTTCGAGAAAATCGAAAAAAAGTGCAAAATGCAAGGTATAAATAAAGTGGCTCTTCTGGTAAGCTCATTTTGATGAAAAAGGTTTTGTAACGTCTCAGGCGTATATTTGTCTTAAATATGAAATTTCAGTTTCACAGGACTTACCGTTTCCGCCCGGGAGTTACCACACACCACAAGACCTTTTTGTGGGACTAGGTTATTTTGACTCAGGGGACCCTCAAATGTCTATTTCCGTTGAAAACTGGAATTCGAAAATTTTCACGATCGCAATACTTTCCCTTACTATATATAGTAAGTGAAAGTAAAAAACCTGCATCTCTGCTAAAAACCATGCTGTGTCTTGGGCTCAGTACATATAGATATTCGTACTGTTTGCAACGGATATTCCAACGGCCGTGCAACAAGATGATTCTTAGCCACCAGGCTTTTACCCCATTTTTGGGTACCCACTTTATATAGACTATGTGTGTCCCAGAATGGCTCTATACCTCAGAATCGCCTCACGGCTGAAATAATAGAATAAATAATATTCAGTCACAACCGGGATTCGAATCCAGGATCCGAAGAACAATAAAATAGCGCCGCTCCCTCACTTTTACACAATAGATTTATTAAAAGCGTTTCTAATGCTGATATTTTAAAATATGAAGATTTCCCCCTGGGAAAAATAGAAGTGGGCCTTCTGTTTCATAACAATAAAAGGTCAAAATGAAAGGTCAAGTGTTTTTGTGGAAACCAATGCGACTGGTGGAAATATGGAAAGAATTTGATATAATGTTATAAGCCCTTAATGAATAAAGATCCTTTCAATTAAATGAATTATGAACTATATGAGTATCTGTTTCACATTTTTAAGATAAATAAATGTTGGAATGTTTCGGGTAAGTTGACTATATGGAGAAAAACTTTACAACATCGAATTAAAAGTTTGCTATAAAATGTTTAATAATTTGTATGAGCATAAAGTTTACTGTATTTACCTTTTACATTACTGTATACAAGATCATGTAATAAAAAATTAAACTATTTAAATAACTAATAAAAAGTTTATTTTAGTTGGACCAATCTAATCAATTATATAACCGATCTTAAGCAAAACAACACAGGACGGATAGTCGAGAGTGAAAATGTAATCTTTGAATTTCAAAAATTAGAGGATCACATTTAATTTAAGAAGCAGAAAGGTCTTATATAGTCAGAAAAACAAAACAAAAAAAAAAAAAATTATATTCTAACTACAACTATTCATAAAACTATTTGTTGAGAATATTTCAAACTGTATTGTTTTAAACCCTTTGTAATTATTTTTTTATGGACTATTTAATTATTACCATAGAGTTAAGTGGAGCATCAACTTAAAAGTGTATTAACAAAATTGGAATTGTTATGTTTTTATGAAAGGCTGTGAGAGACCAATAAATGAACATTTAATGACCCTTCTTCCCCCAAACATAGAGAAACCTTTAAGTGTGAACGTAAATAGAACAATCGATGATTATTTAGCACTTAGATTAAGCTGTACCAGCTTACTACTAAGAATAGATTATTTTATTTATTGTAATTCAGAACTTTATTTATTTATTCTTAACAAATATAACAAGTAAATGTGTAGCTAAGAATGCACGTCACGAAAATGGCTTATGAAAGAGATATCTCCATTGATTTCATTTTAATAACTACTTTAAAGAAGTAGGTCCCGAGGACCTTCTTTTCAATCGACTCAGAGGGTTATTAGGAAGATGTAAGGAAGATATGTTAAGAAAAAGAGCATTTGTGTAGGCAGAGAGTTTGTAATGAACAAAAGTATTTTTATTTCGGTGTAGGTCTGCGACAAATGAGATGTTAAGGTCATCACAGATGATTTGATTTGTGATGGAATAATAGACATTCAAGATTTTGGATTGTGAGGAGTGAATGCGGGAGACAATAGATGGTTTAGTAGTGGCTAACGTTCAATTTCATAGGCTTACTAAGAGTGAAGTAAATGAGATTTTTGTAATACATTGGAAGTTTTGAACGTTTGTCATTGTAATCGGTATCTATTTCTTGTCGTCCTAGTGATTGATTTTCTTGATAATAAGTTATAACGGTAATATGTTTTTGCACACAATAAGTAATTGTTCATCAGATAAAGTAATCGTGCTAAACAAGCAATTAATTAAAAAATACATTAATTGTTAGACACACTCTGGGAGAAGTTTTATGGTCAGTGTATTGAACCCATGGCAAGGATTAGTATACTAAGGCTATTTTTCCAACTGGCGTAATCATTAATATATAGCTTTTTTCAGTCAAATTCATAATTTTTTCAGTCAAATTCATAATGTTTTCAGTCAAATTCATAATTTTTTCAATCAAATTCATAATTTTTTCAGTCAAATTCATAATTTTTTCAGTCAAATTCATAATTTTTTCAGTCAAATTCATAATTTTTTCAATCAAATTCATAATTTTTTCAGTCAATTTCATAATTTCTTGTACCCATTTTATACAGTTAATATAATGAGGTTTTGCTACCGAGAACTTAACATTTTTATCAAATCTTGTTGTTTATCCATTTAACGTCACTTTATGTTACTGTGCTTAATCCGACGGTGCAGCGGGAGTCCTAACTTGTGCCTACCCAGGTTTACTTAAGATAGTGAGGGATCTTTTACGAGTTTCACTTATTAAATCTTTTAAGAGTCATCTGTGGTGCACAAATATAGGACGATCTGCTGGTTTTAGACTTGCGACCTTAATCATAGAAGGCTGTTATGCTAGCCACTACACCACAGGTGATCCTAAATGCATCAACGAGGTGTTTGAATCTGCCGGGTTTGAACACGTTATCTTGTACATATTAATCTTTAACCCCTTGCTGAATGCATCGAGGGTCACCTGTGGAGTAGTGGCTAGCATAACAGCCTCTTTTAAAGGACGAAATAACCAAGGATTTTTACTCCCTAAAAGCAAATATAGGGCCATCTGCCAGGTATGAACTTGCGATCTAAGGGATAGAAGGATGTTATGCAAGCCACTACTCCACAGGTGACCATCGATGCATTAAAAAAAGGTGTTTGATCTACCGGGTTTGAACCCGTGACCTTAGACATATTAATCCTTAACACCTTCTTGAATGCATAAAGGGTCACCTGTGGAATAGTGGCTAACATAACAGCTCTCTATGCTTGAGGTCGAACGTTCAAAACCAGCAGATGGCCCTATATTTGCTTTTAGGGAGTAAAAATCCTTGGTTATTTCGTCCTTTAAAAGAGGCTGTTATGCTAGCCACTACTCCACAGGTGACCCTCGATGCATTCAGCAAGGGGTTAAAGATTAATATGTACAAGATAACGTGTTCAAACCCGGCAGATTCAAACACCTCGTTGATGCATTTAGGATCACCTGTGGTGTAGTGGCTAGCATAACAGCCTTCTATGATTAAGGTCGCAAGTCTAAAACCAGCAGATCGTCCTATATTTGTGCACCACAGATGACTCTTAAAAGATTTAATAAGTGAAACTCGTAAAAGATCCCTCACTATCTTAAGTAAACCTGGGTAGGCACAAGTTAGGACTCCCGCTGCACCGTCGGATTAAGCACAGTAACATAAAGTGACGTTAAATGGATAAACAACAAGATTTGATAAAAATGTTAAGTTCTCGGTAGCAAAACCTCATTATATTAACTGTATAAAATGGGTACAAGAAATTATGAAATTGACTGAAAAAATTATGAATTTGATTGAAAAAATTATGAATTTGACTGAAAAAATTATGAATTTGACTGAAAAAATTATGAATTTGACTGAAAAAATTATGAATTTGATTGAAAAAATTATGAATTTGACTGAAAACATTATGAATTTGACTGAAAAAATTATGAATTTGACTGAAAAAAGCTATATATTAATGATTACGCCAGTTGGAAAAATAGCCTTAGTATACTAATCCTTGCCATGGGTTCAATACACTGACCATAAAACTTCTCCCAGAGTGTGTCTAACAATTAATGTATTTTTTAATTAATTGCTTGTTTAGCACGATTACTTTATCTGATGAACAATTACTTATTGTGTGCAAAAACATATTACCGTTATAACTTATTATCAAGAAAATCAATCACTAGGACGACAAGAAATAGATACCGATTACAATGACAAACGTTCAAAACTTCCAATGTATTACAAAAATCTCATTTACTTCACTCTTAGTAAGCCTATGAAATTGAACGTTAGCCACTACTAAACCATCTATTGTCTCCCGCATTCACTCCTCACAATCCAAAATCTTGAATGTCTATTATTCCATCACAAATCAAATCATCTGTGATGACCTTAACATCTCATTTGTCGCAGACCTACACCGAAATAAAAATACTTTTGTTCATTACAAACTCTCTGCCTACACAAATGCTCTTTTTCTTAACATATCTTCCTTACATCTTCCTAATAACCCTCTGAGTCGATTGAAAAGAAGGTCCTCGGGACCTACTTCTTTAAAGTAGTTATTAAAATGAAATCAATGGAGATATCTCTTTCATAAGCCATTTTCGTGACGTGCATTCTTAGCTACACATTTACTTGTTATATTTGTTAAGAATAAATAAATAAAGTTCTGAATTACAATAAATAAAATAATCTATTCTTAGTAGTAAGCTGGTACAGCTTAATCTAAGTGCTAAATAATCATCGATTGTTCTATTTACGTTCACACTTAAAGGTTTCTCTATGTTTGGGGGAAGAAGGGTCATTAAATGTTCATTTATTGGTCTCTCACAGCCTTTCATAAAAACATAACAATTCCAATTTTGTTAATACACTTTTAAGTTGATGCTCCACTTAACTCTATGGTAATAATTAAATAGTCCATAAAAAATAATTACAAAGGGTTTAAAACAATACAGTTTGAAATATTCTCAACAAATAGTTTTATGAATAGTTGTAGTTAGAATATAATTTTTTTTTTTTTTGTTTTGTTTTTCTGACTATATAAGACCTTTCTGCTTCTTAAATTAAATGTGATCCTCTAATTTTTGAAATTCAAAGATTACATTTTCACTCTCGACTATCCGTCCTGTGTTGTTTTGCTTAAGATCGGTTATATAATTGATTAGATTGGTCCAACTAAAATAAACTTTTTATTAGTTATTTAAATAGTTTAATTTTTTATATTACATGATCTTGTATACAGTAATGTAAAAGGTAAATACAGTAAACTTTATGCTCATACAAATTATTAAACATTTTATAGCAAACTTTTAATTCGATGTTGTAAAGTTTTTCTCCATATAGTCAACTTACCCGAAACATTCCAACATTTATTTATCTTAAAAATGTGAAACAGATACTCATATAGTTCATAATTCATTTAATTGAAAGGATCTTTATCCATTAAGGGCTTATAACATTATATCAAATTCTTTCCATATTTCCACCAGTCGCATTGGTTTCCACAAAAACACTTGACCTTTCATTTTGACCTTTTATTGTTATGAAACAGAAGGCCCACTTCTATTTTTCCCAGGGGGAAATCTTCATATTTTAAAATATCAGCATTAGAAACGCTTTTAATAAATCTATTGTGTAAAAGTGAGGGAGCGGCGCTATTTTATTGTTCTTCGGATCCTGGATTCGAATCCCGGTTGTGACTGAATATTATTTATTCTATTATTTCAGCCGTGAGGCGATTCTGAGGTATAGAGACCATTCTGGGACACACATAGTCTATATAAAGTGGGTACCCAAAAATGGGGTAAAAGCCTGGTGGCTAAGAATCATCTTGTTGCACGGCCGTTGGAATATCCGTTGCAAACAGTACGAATATCTATATGTACTGAGCCCAAGACACAGCATGGTTTTTAGCAGAGATGCAGGTTTTTTACTTTCACTTACTATATATAGTAAGGGAAAGTATTGCGATCGTGAAAATTTTCGAATTCCAGTTTTCAACGGAAATAGACATTTGAGGGTCCCCTGAGTCAAAATAACCTAGTCCCACAAAAAGGTCTGTGTGTGTGGTAACTCCCGGGCGGAAACGGTAAGTCCTGTGAAACTGAAATTTCATATTTAAGACAAATATACGCCTGAGACGTTACAAAACCTTTTTCATCAAAATGAGCTTACCAGAAGAGCCACTTTATTTATACCTTGCATTTTGCACTTTTTTTTCGATTTTCTCGAAAACGGTTAGGACGATTTTGATTAAACTCGCTATATCGATGTAAAATTTAATGGGCTTTAATATCATGTAGGTTTCATTATAATTAAAATGGTCTGACAGGGCTTAAATGCCGATATTTTAATTTTCTTCCCATAAAGTACCTTTAATTTTGTTGTAAAAATAACTATAATATCTTGTTACCACTGATGAAAAACATGTAAATATGTAAGTTGAGCGAATTTAAAAAACAACTAAAGGAGAAAACTGAAAACATATACTCTTCTATAATAGCGAATGAAATGAAATATCATATTTCAGACAACTCTAAGCCCGAGATGTTGCAGCAACTTTTTCATTAAAATCGGCTACCAAGAATAGCCACTTAATACCATGCATTTTGCACCTTTTTATGATTTTCTCAAAAACGGCTTTGACGATTTTGATTAAACTCGCTAAATTGATGTAAAATTTAATGGACTTTAATATCATGTAAGTTTCATTCTGATGGAAATAGTCTAACAGAGCTTAAATGACGATAATTTAAATATTCTTCCTTAAAACTACCTTTAATTATGTACAATCCAAAAGATTCAAATTAATGACACTGATAAACGATGGCTAAATATACAAGTTGAATGAATTTGATGACCAACTAAAGGATTAAAGAGTAAAACTTTTTTTTTTTTATGCAACTTTTGTTTTCTTTCATAATAAGTACAGTAGTATAGACGTATTACTGTTGGAAAGAGAAAGATTTTAGAAAAAATATTATCTGATACACAAAGTTGTAAAAGTTAATATAACGTGACTAATAGGGAATAAACTTATTACTGATTAACAATTTAATATAGTTGTATTGTTTAATCTGAACCATATGTTTCCAACCAGAATGAATACACGTTTTATTAAAATAAACTTAATTATTATTATTTTTTATTTTTTTAAATTTGTTATTTTTAAAATTGAAGTATATTTAATAGTTTTTAAATTGATTTTAACAGTCGAGGTAACTCATTATTATGGAATTACCATGGAAGCGATAACACTTGGCGAATGACCACCACATGAGCACGAACTGCTCTGATTTTTAAGCATTCATTAGCTTCCGGATATCACTAAAAGTGCTGCTAAGACGGAACATTAGAGCCTCTCACCCACGAGTCGCCGATTTAGAATGCCTAGAAGGGAGAAGCCCAAAGTAGGGTGTGGTGAGGGACACAGAACGCTAATAAAGTTTCTAATGGGCAGGGAAAGTAGACCGATCGGCTTTCTAGGAGTGACCGAGGGAGGTTGCTCGGGCGCCAATTTGCGGATCTCCAATCGTTGCATTCGGTGATGCATCATTAATCTGAGTTACAGCGAGTCATTCTGTACAAGGCCGAATTATAAGTTTAATATTATTTACTAACTATAACTTGGAAAGCGGTAGCCCCAATCCGGTCGTTAATAGGAATTCCTGAATTCTCTGTCGATTTGGGTAATTGCGATGAGAGTGAATATAATCTTTATATATATAAAATGAAGTCCTTTAGTATTTAGTTACTAAACCACTGATCGGATTTTTGATTTTTTGTTTTCATTATCATTTAGGGCATTGTTTCCTGGAGGTTTATAAGTGAAATGCATTGCAATTTAGCTTTTCTTTAAACGGGAAAAATAAATTTTCTGAGACCAATTCATAAACAAAATTATTCCTGAAATATAAGTAGTACCATAGGCAGACATATAATATACCGTTGGAAAGCACAAGATTTTATAAAAGTTTATATGCCATAAAATGAGTCTGGAAATTTAATAGAAAAATGAAATAAGCGCATAAACTTATGAACTAATGTAATTTGTAATGTTGTGGATTAGGGAGGTTATGGTGATCGTACAGGTTATCTACTTTCATACAGTAGTCAAGATTTAAGAAAAATATACTATGAACCAAATCGTACGTAAGTTGCTAAAATAAAGGAAAAGTTGTTAATAATACTGTTAATAATTATGAAGATTACTTTCAGTCTACTTCATACTTGCATATACACAATAGTACAAATGTTAAAACAAGTTAAGTTATGTGGTAGTGAAAGACAATTTTAACAATTAATGACGAAATTGTTATTATACAAGTGATGTATATAAGTAAAGTAATCATGATATGAATGACCTATATTTGTGCATTATGGAAAATTTTTATATGATTATGATTTTTCCATTATTTCCAATTATTTTATTCATAATAAATAAATCTTGTGTTATTAGGAAAATAACAATATACTGTTATATGCGATGCTATTTCTTCCTTTCCTTGCGACTACTACTTCAATTCATACCACAATTTTATAAAAGCTGCTACGATAACCGATTTCCAATAACTTAAAGATATGCGACAACTAACTTGACCGGTCTTAACACGCGAGCGACACTGTTACACCTTTCCAACAACTAAAGCAGCCTATCATTAACATTAAAATATCTTATAGTACTGAATAGTTAATGATTAAAAAGCCAAAACAGAGTATTTTAAAAGAAACACAACAGTATTTAGTTATATTCTAAACATAAAAGGACTTTATTTTGATTTGAGGACTGTATAAGATATTGAATTTAAAAAAAGTTCATCTAAAATACAAATTATAACACCTAAGCTACTGTCTTTGAGTAGAATAAAACTCAATTTAAAATTCTGAAATGACACACGGAGCTACATTTCCTTAACATGTAATAATAATTTAGAAAAGATGTATTTTTTAAAGATTTTTGTAATTAACATATTTTATTATTTCAGACAAGAGTAAAGGGCCTATAATTTAATAAAACAAGACATTCAGAAGAAAGATATTAATAACCGACGCACGACTAGCTAAGCTAGACTGAATAGATTTCCTATTTCCATGAAGACATACGACTTGTATAAATCACAGATGATATCAAGATATCATTTTTATAACTTCCTTGCACTGGGATAAAATGAAATATTCATGGAGGCAGCCGAAGAATGTAAATTAGTTTTTAAATCAAATGTCTTAAATTTTAAAATATATATTTTTTAAATTTTAAGCTTGAAACTTCTATATATTTCATCTGACATTAAATTGATTTATTTCTTTAATTAAAAAAAAATACAGTGGTCAATTGTTGTAACGAAATTTATTTAATATATTTTTTTAACGACAATAAAATAAAACTATACTATTTATTATTTTTTTGTAAAGGATATAGATAGACAAAAGACAAACTTGTCATTAATTATACCAGAAAGGAACTAAGTAATGTCTAAATAGAATTTACAATTTTATTATATATTTTGGAATATACAGACTGTATTCTCTTAGGCAGAACAACACAATTAATTTATACAAATTTATACATCTACAAACTGAAAAGCGGAATTTCTCGGAAAAAAATTATAAAAATAATTCTATGAAATAAATAATAACGCTTGAGTGTATCTGAACTAGGTATCTAATTGAAACCGAACTGTTGAGTTAATATGACCTGTTTAAGAATGCAAACCAATTGGACTTGTTTATAAATAGAGAGCGGTAGGAAATCCGATGTCAATACCTAATTAGAAAATAGAGATATGTATCGGTTTTTAACCACACGCCGTTCCAAATGAAGCTACACTCATTTAATTGCATTCCAAAGAACCTTTTTTATTTTTAATTAATCCTGTAATTTAATCGTTTGTATTCGTTAATTACACACTAAATTATTTTATTCTGCTTCCTGTTTTTACTTTCAATTAACCTATATATGAAACATATAGTAATGAATGTGTTACGATCGTGAAAATTTTAGAATTCGATTTTTCACTGAATATACACGTTTAGGGTCCTTTAAGTCCAACTAATTTGATAACCAACTAAAGGAGAAAAGGGTAAAAATATTTTTCAATGTAATATTTGAGTTTTAGAACATAAAAACAGTAATATAGATGTATAATAACCGTTGGAATGCTTAAGATTTTAGAAAAAATATTACCTTAAATACACAATTATAAAAGTTAACGGAGTGATGAAAAGCCGATAAAACAAACTGATTGTTGTAGATAATAATATAATATATTATTTAATAAAACATGTTTCTATCGAAACTTTATGTAGTAATTTTTTTTATCTCTGAGCTTATTTAAAAATTCTTAAATTAATTTAATCAAGTGGTAAAAGAAATGCGAGGGAAATAAACAATTTTTTGTTTATGAGACACTTTTGCTTACACCTTGCATTTCCAACAAATTTAGCAATGTATTAGATATCTTTTTTGGGATGTTGCTGATGAGATCATAACTTAATAAAATATAACTGTTTTGTATTTGCGCACATACCGCTGCACAAGTGTCTTTATACAAATTAATAACCTAGATTTACTAAATCTATATCAATTGCGTCTAACGATTGTATACTCGGTAAGTATATAGCTATATTTGAAGAACATTAGCCGTAGTTTATATTTATTATATTTATATTTATTACGGAAATATAAATACTCTGCACTATTGGTTCCAAATTTGGTTTTTAAAATCACGAATTTCACTAACACCCATAGGAAATGTTAAGAATAATAACAATAGGAAATGTAGGGTTCTTATGTACAATAATGTAGTGTACGGAAAAATAATACAGGATTTTGAATTTCTTTAAATTATATAGAAATATAGATGTGTTCCATCGTCGTTTATTAATATTATTTTTTGATAAAGCAGGCAATTGTTTTCATCGTTCTGATCAGAACCTGTTGGAAATAAATAATAATTAAAAAATATATAAAAACTTATAATATTTTCCAATGGATAATAGTTATGAGATAAATATATTATTGTAAATTAATAAAGATTTATTCTAAAAAGTAGAAGTAATATTCAAGCTTTTTACTGATATAACAAACTAGAAGAATAGATAAATATGAAAGGAAGGAATGTTAAAAGGATCTATATGACAAACTGTTTACGTTTACAAGATTATTCACTTGTATTAAGGTCGATACTGTTGAAAATAAAAGAAAATGTTAGGAGTTGGATATGGAACTCTGCCATATCCGCCCTACTTCCGGGCCTACAGACTACGGATTATCTTTTTTTTTTTTTTTTTTTTTTACACCTCGTCTACTACTTACGTTACAAAAAATTACATAGTCAAAGGGAATTAGAAAAGGCGTTATTGGAGTTTATCAATTCTAAAGATGAGGAAATGTATTCCGTAAATTCTATCAGTGAGGTAATTTTGATTAAATTAACAATTAACACCTGCCTTCTACTTATTTTCTAATTATGCAATATTTCTTTCTCGATAAGTTCTTCTGTAATTCCATTAAATCTTCCATTTTTCCCTTCTTTCCTCAATACGCTGGCGTGACACACACCCTCTTCTCTACTCTGTTTATACTTCCGATAATCCTGAGTACCCTTGCATCGCTATCTACCCCTTTGCTGACAGCACAGCACTTCTTTTTTCTCACAGAAATTCTACCATAGCTTCTATTTTCTTACGAAATAATATATTTGACCTAAAGATGTGGTTTCAAAAATGTAAAATCAAAATGAATGCCTCCAAATCTAGCCATGTGAGCTTTTCTCTAAGGAAGGGAACAAGTCCAGCAGTGAAAATCAACAACAGTCATTAACTTCCAAAATCTACTTACGGTACCTCGGACTATATTTGGATAAAAGACTAAAATGAAACTTACATAAGAAATTAAATCGACAAGAACCAACAAGACTTTTACATCTATTGGATGACAGATCAACACTAAATTTACGACAAATATACACTACTCAACTAGACATAGAGACCAGAACTTAGGGAATCTGCAAAACACGTACACACAAACAAAATAAACAACTCCATCCAAAATGATACGAAAAATGGTTCACAGCCTATGGTCTATTTCGAATCACACGATACACAATGACACAAATATCCCAACAGTAAATTCTTACACTCACGAAAAATATAACACGTTTCATTCTTCGACACATCACCACCCGAATTAACTTGTTTCATCCCTTTGTTCCTCCCTGTTACCAGACCAACCCCAAAGAAGACCATCCATTAAGACGATGGCCGAAAGATCTAACTTAACAACTGATAAAAAATTCAGGAGCCTGGTCACGAAGAAAATAGTACTTTACATTTGCTGGATAGGCAGCAACGCAGTTGGGAATAAAAATAGTAGTAATAATAAAAATGAACAACTAACTTTATTTTTCCTTTTGTATTTTCAAAACAAATCTTGCATTATTTTCCAGACAATCCAATAATTTCAATAATTCTTAGGAATCACATATAGGTATATATAATATAAATATTTTTCAGAGATATTACAATTGTTATTTGTTTTCTATTTTAGCTGAGGAAATTTAAAATATGCAAATTCTATTACCTCCCATGATGTTGCAGTGTCGCAACGCTACAACGTACACTGCGTGATTCAGCTCTTACATAATAGGAGTTAGTTGGCAATTTTCTTCGGTTATTCCTGATATTGACTTTAATAGCGTCTTTATAAGCCACTTGTGGTTTTTGAAGAAAAAAAACTAAACTACATCAGTGATCATTGAAACACGATAAGGGATAGAAGTATGATAATTAAAATCAATATGAGTGGGCCAAGAATAATAATATTTTTACAAAAATGTCTGACAAGCTAGTTATATTCCAAATAATAGATTACGATACCTTAAAGTAAAATCCCTAGGTTAAGATTAAATTAAAAATAACAAGGTAATCGATTAATTAAAAATATTTTGGAAAGCGATACGTGGGCTGGAAAAATATCATACAATTATGAAGATCAGATAAAAACAATAAAAAAAAGTGAGGAATTTATAATTATTATACTTTTTCTTGACCAATTATGTGAATGGCGAATGAATTCTCTTAATTTTATAAGAAAAACAAAATTTTGATTGAATTTTAAATGAAAGAGTGAAATAGGAATAATTCAATTTATTTTATTATTTAAATCAGCCTGAATCCCACCAGCAAGAAGCTGAGATAGGCCTCGAAACCCTCCCTTTAAAAAAATCCAGGCTTTTGTATGCCGCACGATTTGCATTCAGTAATATATCTCAGAAACGAACACCAGGTTCTGGAATCAGGAAAACCTCTCGGCTCTTTACGAATGATGAACTCAAAATAATATTTAGTATGAATTATAATCAGAACAATAACCTTTAGTAGCAGAAGTGAAATTTATAAAAAAAAATAAATTCAAGTTAAAATATTATAAACGTAGCTCATAGGAAGTAATAACGTTAGAAGGCCGTAAAGGAAGCTACATAAACCTAAGATAATATTAACAAACATAATTGCATGGGATATTGTTACCAATATTGAAAATTTTATAGTTCCTTCAGAAAGTAGGTCATCATGATTTGTACAGCTGTTCAACTTTTACTATTCTTCCTCAATTATATCTGGATTATTTAAGTGGCACTATATGTTAAGCAGCATAACAATAAACATTGAGTAGAAGAGAGAGTTGAGCTCAAAACTATTGCAGGAAGAGCTGGTTGACAATCAATATCTAAGAATTCTAGATTTAGAAATAAATTGCACAATCTCTAAAAATGTAATGACGTTTTTCATGTTTCTTTAAGCACTATAAAAATATGAAATAAAAAAAAAATTATGGTTTCGGCTATTGGCGCTGTATTAGTAACCTGAATTTTAATGTGACATGGTTGGAAACAAAAAAAAACCCTCTTTTTTCAAGCATATATATATTTTTTTTCACTCCTACCTCGCCTTTTAAGGCTATACGGGGGTTTCTCGGGCCAGAGGATGAGGGCGGGGGACAAATACCGAGATAAAAGCCCCTCCCTCTCCTCCAACCACCGAGACGCGAACTCGTAATTATTTGGTCTCAAGTTTTGATCATCTGTCCAAAGCCGCCAAATTAGATAATCTACAGTTAATAATATTCTACATCTAATCAGAATAAAGCTGTCTAGGCCTCCACAACTACCAAACCCCCTAAAGGTTGGCTGATCAAAATGTTAGTAAACTTCCAAGCACATTTTTCTCTATTGCATATAGACTAATGTTCCAGACAATATATAGGTTTATATATAATAGACAAGAAATGAAAACGGTATAAGATCGTTCTGCCAACGTTTATAGAAAAGTCAAGAAGAATTATTAAAAGTCAAAATAAGCAATTAATAGCAGCATTAACTTTGTTTTTTTGGTGAAAGTATAGTTTGACATTGTTTTTCTTCATGCAAACAGATATGGCAAGAAAGCTATACTGACATGCAAGAAAAACATTTTACATACTTTCCTACAAGGGTTAGGTTTAACAGTGAGGAGAGCGTATAATATAGATGCAGTTTGAGTAAAGATGAATACGTATATACTTTTAAGTTACTGGTACAACGTAAAATAAAAATCTGACGTGTAAACTGTATGAATAGAACGTCGCATTTATAGAACACAAAACTTTTTTATCCATTTAGAGACTTAAAATTAATCTGTTTTAGCCAAACAAAATATCAAAACCTAAACAGGGACAGAATAACAGAAAATAAAGTAACATGAGAGAAAGAAAATACACAAACTATCCATAGGTCCAGAGAACTCAGCCACCCACTACCTCTTAATGGAGGGCTGGCAGTTCCTCACATAAAGGACTGGGTATACAGACAGACAATGGCTATTGTCGGAGTGGACCGGGGTAGGTTACTGCCATAGTAAAAGTGAGAATGGCCTAGTCCAGGGGGTGGAACAAGACTGTCAGGAAATAAAAAGGAGCATGAAAAGAGGATTGCGAATAGAACACGCGAGTAATAAACAAGTAGTTGAGTATCGAACGCAAAAAAATACTACCGAATGATACCACAAAACGTTGCAATGACCACTAGCGGCGTAGGTAAATAAATATCTGAATATTTATTTTAGAAATATTAATAAGGCTGAGGCTACCCGATTGCAGTAATTAGTTGTTTCTTAGATTAAAGTAGTTCATTTTAATAGCTGCCTTATGGAATATAGATCCTTAACAAGTATCGATTCATTAACAGTCAGTAAGAAAACAGGAAGTGGGCCTACCGCCAGACAGCGGCTTCTCAAGAATGTTTTATCTAAGAGGCGACCATTTCCGCTTATACACTTTAAACAGGGTATAAAACTTTATCCCAATTTAAAACCATAAGATAAGGAAAAGTAATAAATCCCTCAGATAAGAATATGTATAGAGACAACTTTTATTACTTTCACTTGCCTAGTATATACAATATATAGTAAGGGAAAGTATTGCGATCGTGAAAATTTTCGAATTCGATTTTTCACTGTAAATACATGTTCTAAGGTTCCCTGAGTCCAAATAACCAAGTACCGTGGGATCACTTGTAGCTAGGTGGTTAGCGTAACAGCCTCCTATGCCAAAGGTCACGGGTTCAAACCCGCAGGTGGTCCTAGTTATGCCGTCCTTCGGATGGGACGTTAAAAGGTGGTCCCGAGCCTGTGCGATGTCAGGTACTCGTTAAAGATCCCTATCCTAATAAAACCTGGATAGGCAAAATTTAGGACTCCCACTGTAGCATCGTCCGATTAGCCATAGTAGTATAAAGTGACGTTAAATAAATAAACAAACAAACAACCAAGTACCGTAAGGCCAGCGTGTCTCGTAAGTATAGCTCGAAGACCATAATTCGTATATAACTGAAATTTCATATTTTAGAAGCGTATATGCCTGAGATGTTACATCAAAAACGGGCAACCAGAAGAGCCACTTTACAACATACATTTAACAACTTATTATGATTTCATTAAAAACTGATCTAACGGTTTTAATTAAATTCCCCAAGTAGCTGTAAAATTTTGGTAATTGTTTCCTCCCTCCTTCCTCCCCCAAACATAAGACTAGTAATATAGAGATGTATAATATACGGGTATAAAGCTAAATATTTGAGAAAAACTGTTATCTTATATACAAAGTTATGGAAGGTAGTGGAAAGTAAAGAATAAGACATAAACTTAAGTGATTATTGTACAAAATCATTTTATATTGATCTATTATTTAATCTAATACATATGCATATGTTCCCGATAAAACTGAATATAATTCTTTAAACTTTTTTTTTAACTATTTATTTCAAAGAACAGCTGGAAACAAATTTTATTAAAAATAACTCTGTTTAATAGTTCTTCAATTGATTTTAAAACCGAGGTAATGAAAGTCGTGTGTTGTCCGATCCAGTTTTTTTTTTTCTATTTTAACTTTTTATTTTAGTATAAAAAAATTAAAGAACTTCAGAATTTCATAATGCAAAAAAAAAAAAAAAAAATAACCACAAAACTAAGAAGATATTCTTAGGAAGTGAATGATACTGATAATCGTCATAGTGATTATCATGAACAATTAATACAGAAGTAGTTGTCATTTTATATCTTAGAATATTCAATTGACCATAAACACACAGATATGTTACATAAAACTAATGAACTGGTGAGATGTAGGAAATATTAATCACACCATAAAGCTAAAGACAAATATTAACAAAATCTATACAGCCCGAAGGGTTTTCCTTCTTTTCTATACAGTAGTTAACTGAATTACATTTCATCGCAAATTAGTGGGTTTTAACAATCACAAAAGGGTCTAATAAAATTAGATGATTCTCTGCAGTCCCTATAGAAATCAAAAATCTTATAACTAATTACATAAATATGAGTACATAATTTTTTTTAAGGCACGCCATAAAAAAACACATTAATTATATCTCGAAAATCCTGTTTCAATTATCTCTTCGTCTGCATAATATTGACGAAATTTCCCAAAGGGATACATGAATATGTTTTTGTAACACAAAAATATAAGATGAAATGAAATGAAAATTAATTTTATTCTGAGACAAGTAGTCCTCCAAGAATAACAAAAATTGCCATATAAATGATAATTGTCTGGGATAACAAACGAGAAAAAAAAAAAGTTGAGGACTTATTTCACAACGTTAATTAGAAAGACATCAATTTACTAACAACAAGAGTACATTTAAGTTTATTATACAATAGAAGAAAAAATACAAAAACTAAATTCTAAAAACTTTCTTGTTTGCAAGTCCTTCCAGACATGGCGACACAGGAAGATGCATTTTCCCTTCACATCTAACAAATGGCTGTTTTCCCAGACAGTTCAGCTTCAGACGGAGCCAAACAATCTATAACGGTTATATCATAGATGACCTAAATCCAAAAATACTAAAGGAACGTCCCATATTTAAATATGAACCTTTGTTATCTTTTTGATTCCATCCATTATAATTTTAGTGTAAATTTATCAGTAATTTATAAGATCTTGTAGAAAATTTATTTACAGATTTCAACTTTTTTCAGAAAGACTTTTAAAAATTAAGTTGACTTTCTTGGGAAAGGCACGTACATTATTTTTAAATATTACAACAATAGTAAGACTAAATAACAGTGAGATACGCTGAATAAACTAAATAAACATAAAAGATTAAATGTGAATGAAAATATATATATTTTTTACTTTCACCTACCTATCTACAAATGAAATATAAATAAATAATATAAATAAAATAGTAAATAAATAAATAGTAAGGGAAAGTATCGCGATCGTGAAAATTTTTGAATTCGAGCTTTCACCGGAAATACTCGTTTTAGGGCCCCCTGGGTCTAAATAACCAAGTCAAGCAAAAAAGGTCTATGTGTGTGGTAGCACGAAAATGAAAAGTCGTACGAAACGGAAATTTCATAATTATCACATTTATAATCCCGAGATAAACAGCAACTTTTTCATCAAAATAGGCGAGCCAGAAGAGCCACTTTATACCATGTATTTTGCAACTCAAAAAAAAAAAAAAAAAAAAAAAAAAATCTCTTAACGATTGATTAAACTCGATATATCGTTGTAAAATTTAATGGACATTAATATTATATAGATTTCATTCTGATTGAAAAAGTCTGACAAGGCTTAATTGCGGAAATTTGAAATTTTCTTGTTCGAAAATACCTTTAACTTTGTAGATTTAATAAAAATAACCATATCATCTTTTTGAGCATTGATAAAAAACGGACAAATATACCCTTCGCTAGGAATATTCAGATTATAATTATTGCCGAATAATAAATACAATATGGCTACACAACAGCCGTAACGTAAAAACATAATATAAACAAATAAATGTATTGTTATAATGATTTTTATCATTATTATTTTTTTTTTAATAGAAAATGTTCAAATAAACATTTTAAAATAAACTGCAAAAATTAAAAAAAAAAACGTCGAATAATCTTGAACTATTTAAACCAGTCACCAAGTCGGCGCGTGATCATTGCAAATAGAATGCTAATAATTTACAATTTAAATCCGGAACGCTCTGGTATTTAGTGATTCAGCGAGGATAAAAGATGTGACCGGGATTACAACAAACGTTACGGACCGTCGGAGTATCCAAGTGGAACGAATGCCGCACGCACTGACACAATTCCCAGATTCGAGGAGGTCGAATGGCCAACTCTCGCGGACACTCAGAACAGAAGGGGTCGCCGGAGCATGAACCGAACACAGCGTCTTCCTCGAAACTGATCATCACCCCGAACCCGCTCATCAGCAACGGTAGCCAATGAGACGCGTCCAAGTGTGGAGTCATGGTTCCTTAACAGTTGCAGTCAGAACTGTTAGTGTTTTACGGAGGAAAGAAATAATACAACGAAACTAAAGTATTATCAATACCACCGGATAATCACAAAATATTATTTAATAAGTTGATAAACTTTTTTACTTACAAAGAAGAACAAAATAACCATTATAATGAGGATGTATAGTCGACTGTAGAATCTATTACAGGTGGAATAATCAGGAGCCAGTCTTTTTCTAAATATTTTAATTTCTCCGACGTTTCAGTTTATGCTTGGACATGGCTCAGTAATGCCCTGATGATGGCTCACAACCTTGAGCCGAAACGTCTCAATATATCAACGTCTAATGTCAAACGTCTAAATATTTAGAAAAAGACTGACTCCTGATTATTCCACCTATAACAAAATAAACATATTTACAATTTCCACGAACAATTAAGTTAACCAAGAAAGTGGTAAAGCCGAGTATTGACTCGAAAGTTCGATGAAATTGGAAATTGCTGACCAGTAGCCAACAAAACAAAGACATAGTTGGTCGCTTTCTATTCTCGAATTAATTCAGCTCCAAGTCCAAATGGTCCGTCACAAATTGAAATACCCGAGATAGTTGAAAACAATTCTACAAGTTTCAAGGTCTGGGTCCGAGAAAGTCTCCTGAGAATATCCCGCAGTGCCCTCCTCATATAAGTACTTTGTTCCACAAACGAAGAGAGAGTAGAGGTTAACAAAAAAAAAACAAAAAAAAAAACGGTAAAGATCCTACAAATTAATACGTGATGATTAAATGATTTGGGGAGGAGGGGGTATACAGGCATTTCATCAATATCTCTGTGTAGAAAATTGGTGAAAAATAGAAAACCAACAGTTATATACAATTGACACTATCTTCAATAACAATCATCGTTCGAGCTTACACGAATTAGAAATAATAATATTTATTTTTTTTTTGGACTTATTTAAATTTAAATCATAATTAGGTTGAGCCGTGATACGGAACGCAGAAAAAAGCTGTTAGTTAGACTGTGCCTTTGTTTTTTCAAGCGCCATCGATATGTGTTGAGATTTTGTCCAGGTCGTATTTGTGTAGTCCGTGACGATATATAGTGACAGACGGTTACCGTTTACGATACATGGACTCCAATTTAAGAATTTAGGATCTCTTAAGTTTGCAAGAGAAAATCTAGGAGCACCGGAAGGAGACTGCAGAGCCTGAGCGGGACACTTCAAAAAGACAGGAAGCAGGCGACTCTTATTAGGTAAGCAGTAAATCTTAAATTCGCTTGTAAACAACTTTGGATATCCCTTATTCTGGGAAAATCGAAATTTAAAGTTTTAATTTTATTTATTGCAGTTACAGTCCACAACCGGGGTTTTTTAAATTGGTACAATTAGTACCAATGATAGCCGTTTAAAGAATCAATTGAAATAATCTTTACTAATATTGTATAAAACCTGATATTACATACACTTTACTGACCATGAGAAAAAAGGAATTAAATATTTAGTACATTCTGCCTTTGAAATGGTTCGATATAAATATAAACATCTAACCCTAAGATTCTTCCAACGTAAAAGCAAAAGGAGCCTAAATAATGGAAATATTGGATCATTTAAAATGACCGAATTGGAAATATCAATGTTCTTTATTCAAGAAATAATAAAACAGTAATTTTTGTTTTCAATAATTCGGTTTTATCCTTATAAAATTGTACATTTTTCTTTTAAGAACTAGAAATTAAAACCGTCAACGTATATAAAGACAAAAAAACCAACAACAAAAAAAACGATTTACAAACAACATAAAAAATAAACTGGCTTAACTCTGTCAGTGGGGCGCAAAATCTAGATGGTTGCGACTAATGCTAGTAAAATAGTTCTTATGATCAAATAAATACCATTGAAAGTCATCAAACTTGCAATCCAGTTTTGTTGTTGTTAATGAATTAAGCATGACAGTAAGTGTAAAACCTAAGGAACCGTGTAGGTTTATGAAAATACAATGGTTTCTAGAGTCATTAACAGTAATTTATTCCTCGCTAAACACAAAACAATAAAACCAAAAGGTATAAAAAAAAAGTTTAAAACTGGTATCATTAATCCAAAAGAGTTTTGTTGTCATTGCTTGGTGTCCTACCGACTAGGGGATTGAAAAATGTATTATTATATTCGTAACTCTCTTTGGATAATATCGATTAAGAGAAATTGGAAGGATTTTCAACGTCAACTTGATTGCTAATATTGACAACAAAGAGATCTACACTGTAAAAATAACGCCCAACTTACTGGTGTAATGCAGTAATTGTAGTTTAATGTTCCTTTACAAAAATATATTTAAATTGTAATTATTATTAGAAATAATACATTCTAATCGTAAATATTGTATCTGTTGAACGACAAATTGATGACTATGAAGAATAAAACCTACAGTAAATCTTACCGCTAAAAAAAAGAGCGGCTTTCTACACTCGACGGATTGGTAGAATGTTAAGAATCTACTGAACGTAATACTGCTGCACGTTGCTTCGATTTTAACAATAGTCATGAAAGTGAAGGAAAAGAACGACCTTAAGTTAACTAAGTAATATTTTTAGTAACAATTAGATGAATTAGCAAAGTTTTTATGGCACCCGAAGACGAAAAATATCATCTTCCTCAAAACCTCAGCTCCTCTTTCACAGTTCTGAACCAATAGAATATAATTCGCCGTACAATGAATGCTGACTCAAATATTCATCATAATTTAATATGACCTAAAATTTGAAGAAATGTTTCCGGGGCTACAGGCAACTAGTTACTATGACTGTCAGTTATATAATAAAAGAGCAGGGTATTCGTTTACCCAGGTTCTTAAAACAAGTACAGCTAACAAGTATTAAAATACAGCACCGATACTCAATTAAATATAAATAATTCCTTTAAAAAAAAAATAATAGACACTATTGAAAGATAATGCGCCAGGAGATATCTCAACCTATAAAACTAAGAAAGAAGATAGCTAATAGCAGATAAAAATAGCACACTGTCATTCTTGATCCAAAGAAAGAAGTGATCCAGCCAGGTATTCAACTCTCGCCACGGCGTCCATTTATAGAGACCGGACGTAGAAAAGGAAAATGGAAAAACAAAAAGGCCTAAAAAGAAGAATGGCATAAAATTCCAGGAGAGGTCGAAACAGGTCCTCAAGGTCACGACGTACCCGCCCTGGCGCCGCCCGGTCCATTCTGCCTCATGGTCATCAACGCTATTAATTTTATGGTCATTATCGTAAGAACGGTGTCATTATCGTTGGCTTATTAAGCAATCACTCTCCTCCATAGTCTCCTCTCTAGGTCTGTAGTGAGGATAATTTACCGTGACAAAAAAAGGATCTCAAAGAAAATAATCGCATCATCAAGAGGATAAGCAGCTCTCTTCACTTCATTGGAATAAGATGGATACAGGTATTTATGGGCAGTACTATAAATGTGTGGAGAGTATTTGTTTCTACAAGGGAAGATCTTTTTTATTCCTCTCCCGCAATTAAGATATTTTTAATTTTGTATTTCCGTAACATTAAGATAATCTAAAATACTCTCAAGGCCTATATATAATGCCTGAAATTCAACGCAACCAGCCCTTAAGACAAAAACGCATACGGCGCATATTCAGACCTCAGAATGCCTTCGGCCTAGAAGAGATATAATGTTCGTGACGCCTATGTGCACTAACATACTATACTATGGTATTTGCTATTTTTGATACAAAAGAGATAAATAACTAAACAAAAAACTAAAATAAGCCGTTGATGTATTCTGTCCTTCTCACCTTCGGACCTATTACTATCAACCAAAAATATACAAAATGATTCAAATCAAATTAATTACTGGGGCATTGATAACAAGTTAAAGTTTCCGGCTGTTTCCGTTCAAAAATATGATTTCACTACGCACGCACATACAGACACATTATGGATGTACAATATAAAGACATCCGTTCTTTATCACTGTCGTTAGATTAAAATTTATTCTAATTAATGTAAACATTATAATTACTCGTATTTGAGAATCAAAGATCTAAAAAAAAAAAAAAAATGTTATGACTAAGTCTATTTTTGCAAGCCCTAAAACAGAACTGTCGCCATACACTGTCATAACTCTGTGTTGACTTAGGCCAAGAGAACCTAAGCTGAAGAAAGGGGAGTTCTCTATTTACAGACCAATAGCTGAGAGAAAATATTGATCAGAGGAAAATTTTAAAGGACTATAAAATAGAGATAAATATAGTCCGTTCAGAATGATTTGCGTGCAACTTATAACTCAGAGGAAGTAGAAATATCAAGCCAAAAATAGCTTCCCAATTTTCAACAAATACAGGTTACTTGTATATAATTTTGACAAAATTGCTTGAAAACGTCAAGAATAACAGTGAAATTAACTCCCTATAAAATTATGCTTTTTCGATAAAAAATATCGCATAATAAATTAAATACGCAATAATGATTTAATGCTAAAAAGACTAAAGCACAGTTGTAAGATGCTCCAGTCCCCTCAGTAAAACTCTCCCTTCCATTCCAATCCTATAACCAAATAATAATCAAATTGAATTCCACCAACCCATCAAAACCTTGGAACCAATTTTTACCAAACCCTCTCCTGGAAAAACCATATTTCAGATATCTCCCGTCGCACTTCATCACTTAACAGCAATTAAAGGTATACGACACCCCAGTATGTAGAATTCTTCTCTGGAGAAAACAATAGAATGTTAAAATGTCTAAATTACTTTTTAAATCTGATTTCCTGTGTTTCTTTAAGACATGCTTTTTTTCAACAGTCTATCCAAATTAATTGACTTAGGCGATTTAAAATGTTTATGTGAATTAGTTTAGAGTTAGAGAACTTTCTCGTCTTTAGTGGATTTTTAGGAACTTTTTTTATTCTGACTATTTATCGATAATTTCGTATGTATTCGTATTTATTTTTTAAATATGCCTTTTCCGCTCCTGCTACTTTCGTGAACTCTCGCAATACCTCACTCACACGAATTTTCAACTACCTCTTCTCTTACTGTGTAGCACAGCCTTAATTTTAAAAAGAGACAAGCTTGGGCGACAATATTTCACAGGTTTTAGACTCTAGTAGAAATTACGACGTTAGTAATGAAACTGCTATACATTTTTATTATTATTTTTTTTATTTTTCAAATCTCACTGACCACCGTATGTTGAAAAGTTAACTAAAGGTAAAACACTAAGAAAGAACTTAAAGCTAAAACATATTTTTAGTTATTGATTTTTGTCATTATTTTTTTTATTTATATTTTCTATCAGCTAAACGATTTACGATGCCCTGAATTAGAATAAGAAATTGGATTACATAAAATCATATTATATAGGTGTTTACAGAATTGTTGAGTGGATTTCTCTACCGTCTTCGTAAGTCTTCAATCATACATTATTAGACCTTAACATTGAATTTTTTTTCACATTTACATCGACGTTAATTGAATAGAAGAAAAAAAAAATGGAATTTAAAAAAATCTGATTAATTACAAAGCAGAAATGTCAAATGAAATTGTGTCATAATGAGAAAAAATAAAGTAAAAATATTTTAATTACGAAAACCAGGATATTTTATACTTTGAGCAAAGGATGAAAAGAAATGTTGAACATTCTGAACAGAATACAGCAAGGCTTCAAATAAATTCTAAAGCTTCTCGAGTAATTCGGATGAGTCCGAAAAGGTTTTTTTGAACTACCCAGACTCTGCTAATGATGTGCAGAACTACCTGCAGCAACCTGAGGAAATACCCGCAGGTCCTTCAGACACCTGCTGCTGCACCAGCTGCCTCCAGCAAAGAACATCTGGGGTTCAGCCCACCATTATTTCTGAGTTAGGGTATGGGTTCAGGGGCTGGTAATTTAACACCAATGGTCGTCCAGCTCAAGAAACCACTCAGGCATAACAATTTTTGAAAACATATAATATATAACATTGTAATTGTGTTTTAAATATTCATAATTGATCACGACCCATGGCGCATGTTTAATTAATTATGTTTTTTAATAATATTATATTATTAATAATGGGTCTTTCGAACCCAAAGGTTCAATGCTGATACCATCAATTGTTTTCCACACAGATTTGTATAATGATCACCGTTCAAGCCCTAACCCCTGAGAACAGACTTAACGCAATCCTCCCATCGACCCTTCGGCCTACCTCTCGGACGTCTAACAGTCGGTTTAACGAATACCAATTTTTTTCGGAATGCGTTGTTACTAAGCCCAACAACGTTATAAGCATATGCTCAACCATACAGACAGGGTGCAAGCCCCGCAATTCCGCTTTTTGTAACCTTCTTCATTCTCAAGTGGCTTCATTTCTCTTTTGAACAAACTTTTTATGTGGTACCTTATTCTCGAAAACCTTATAGTTGTGCTCATCCCTTAAGGTAAGCAATCCTGTTTTACTTTCGTACAGAACCTCCGGGAAAGAAAAGAGCCCAAGACATAAAAATATAAATAACAAAAACAAATAAATAAAATAAAAATTTGTTATGTTGATTTTATTTTTTTTTTTTTATGTTTATCCAGGGATGACTTCTAGATATAAAAAAAACATTTTATTTTATCAATTGAAAGGTGTTATTCCACAATAAAAAAGAATTGTGGTGATACCATGCAGATTCATTTTATTCTATTGTAAATTTTATTATTATTTTTTTTTTTTTAGATTATATTATCTTTGTCCACTACTGATTGATCATCGTAAAAGTGATGATTAAATATATCGAGCTGATGCTCATAGAACATGAATTTGCTCATTAAACATAGGACATGAAAAAAAAAATTAAGAAATTTACTCACTCTTATTTGAAATTTTCACTATTGAATATCATATTCACTTACCTGTAACAAATAAGAAAACAAAAATAATATACATTACATACCTATAAAAATGTGAAGAAAAAAAATTTAAATATATTTAAAATACATATCACAGTAAAAAACCAAAACTATTCACTGTAACACCATTTAAATGTATATACTTTTAATTATGCAAATTATCTAATTCAGAATTTCTTGTCAAGTGGAATAATAGAAGGAAATACATTAGTATGTCTAAATATGATACAGTATAATTGGTAGTGAATATATAATAATCTATCGGAGATAAATGTTTCTATATTTTATAATAACCAAGCTGTGTTAGGAGTTCGAAAAGGTTTTTTCAAATTTTTATTTCTGGCTGTTTCCGTTTAAAAATATAATTTCACTACTTACACAGATACATTATAGATGTATAAAGACATCCGTTCGTTGTCACTGTCGTGAGATATAATTTATTCTAATTAATATAAACGATATAAATTATACGTATTGGAGAATCAAAAACTAGAAAAAAAAAAAGTTACGACTAAGTCTATTTTTGCAAGCCCTAAAACAGAACTGTCGCCATCCACGGATATAACTCTGTGTTGACTTAGGACAAGAGAACCTAAACTGAAATAAAGGGGAGTTCTCTATTTACAGACCAACAGCTGAGAGAAAATATTGATCAGAGGAGTATTTTAAAGTACTATAAAATAGAGATAAATATAGTTCGTTCAGGATGATTTGAGTGCGACTTATAACTCAGAGGAAGTAGAAATATCAAGCCAAAAGATTAGCTTTTCAATTTTTAAAAGGTTACTTCCATATTATTTTGACGAAATTGCTTGAAAACGTCACGAAGTTAAATTAACTCCCATCAGCCTTTTCGATCAAAAATATCGCATAATAAATTAAATACGTAATAATGATTTTATTATCATGTATATTTTTGTATTAGTTATTCGTAACTACTTAATTAGGCAAACTATCATAAGTAACGATCATTTAGAACAAAAAAACTATACATGTTACCACACTAAAAAAATAAGTTTGCATAATATAATATAATAGTTTTACATTATTTAATAACATTATTTAAAAAAAGATAGAATAATGTTCAACGAAGACTAGAAAAAAAACAACTCCATTATCACTTATCGCTTACGTTTTTTAAAAATAATAAACATTTCAAATCAACCGAGATAAAATAAATAACCCACATTCCATGTTCAAACATACGTAGAATCGGAATAAAAATCTTTTACGTCAATAAGTCAGTTATTGTTTAAGAAAAAATGGACGAGTTTTGGACTCAGGGCACCGCTATTAGGGCCAACAATTTTTGCTTTACTTTTATCTTAAAAATGCTTCTATCGCTGTACAATAGTAATTTTAATTCCCTATAATACTTTTTTTTTTTTTTTTTTTTTTTTTTATTTTATTGAGATATATTACAATTTGTTTCTATATGAACATTAGTAATAGTGATATATGATCCCATTCACACAATATATACAATGATAAAGTCAAACAAATAAAATATAATATATATACAAAATAAGAAAACAAACAACAACCTATAACTGAGATAAATACAAATAAATGATATATATAGAATTAAATAATAATAAATATAAAAACAAAACAAAACAAAACATTAACCTATAATTGAGATAAATAAAAGTTTGCAGATAAACAAACATCATTCAAACAAACATAACTATATACAAAATATACAAGTGCTATAGAGGGACCCCAGACTGGGCTTTTCCCCCCACTTGTGGAGGAAAAAGCGGAATCCAAAAGATCCTAGACCCTCGCTCTCAGCCGCGTCACTGGTGTGAATCAGTGGAGGCCGAACTAGGGCGTAATAGCCACAAACATACATTACATGAGTGGAGGATCTGACCAGTGTCAGAACTCCAATTTAAACGTTTACAATACGTCTCGCGGCCACTGCCGTTTCAATCTTCGAGGAGGATTATAGGGATGGGTGGTACTGGATAGGGATTGTGCTAGAGGGTTAGGATGATGACTAAGGTTCTGATGAAATTTGGAAAATTTGGATGGTACCAGGTCTAAAATAAATGGAATTTTAAGATCGTGGTGTAGGGTAGAGTTGGTAACGTAATAAGGAGCATTAACTATTGTTCGGAGAACTTTGGATTGGAAGGATTGGATGCGTTTGATGTTAGAATGTTTAGCTGTCCCCCACAGTTCAAGTCCGTAGGTCCATATTGGTTTCAGTACTGTCTTGTATATTAGTAATTTGTTGTCAACTGTAAGATGAGATTTTCTATTTAGTAGTCTGTATAACTGGCCGAATCTGCGGTTAAGTTCTTTTCTTTTAAGTCTTGTGTGTGGGTTCCACGTCAGTCTTTTGTCTAGTAAAAAGCCAAGATACCGGACTGTGTCAGCGGAAGGAAGCGGTAGGGAATTTAAATAAACCGTTGGACAGGATTTGCGTCGAAGAGTGAATGTGACGTGTGAGCACTTGTTTTCGTTCACCTTAATACGCCAAGCGTTACACCAGTCTTCGACAAGGGAAAGGTGATTTTGTAAATTAATCGATGCTACTTCAGGATCGGAATTGGATGACAAAATGGCGGTATCATCAGCAAATGTTGCCAGAAAGGTATCGGGATCGGTAGGGATATCGGCGGTGTAGAGGATGTAGAGGACGGGTCCCAAGACGCTGCCTTGAGGAACACCAGCCTCAACAATATAATGTTTGGAAAATTCTGAGCCACAGCGAACTCGGAAGGAGCGGTTTGATAGATAGGATCGGAGGACTAGGTATAAGGATTGGGGTAAATGGGTTTTGAGCTTAAAGAGCAATCCCGGGTGCCACACCCGGTCGAAAGCTTGAGATATGTCCAGAAAGGCACCCGAACAATACTCCTTGCACTCAAGGGCAGAGGAAATGTGGTCCACAACTCGGAGTCCTTGCTGAACCGTGGAATGTTGAGGACGAAATCCGAACTGATGTGAAGGAAAATTTTGAAATTTGGCTAGGATTCGTTTTAGTAGGAGCTTTTCGAAAATTTTTGAGAGGATCGGAAGTAGGCTGATAGGTCTGTAAGATGACGTGTTGTTAGAAGGTTTGCCTGGTTTTAGGAAAAGGATGATAGTTGAATGTTTCCATAAGAGAGGAAAATAGGTAGTGCGTAGGATACAGTTATAGAGATATGTAAGGAATGTAATGGCTTTAGGTGGAAGTTGTCTTAAGATTTGAGGAGTAAGGAGATCGTATCCAGGGGATTTACGGAGAGGAAGCTTTTTAAGAAGATATCTGACCTCAGAGGGATTAACTGCTTTAGGTGGTAAGGAAAGCGGTATTGGTGATATAAGGAACTCTTCAACTGCCGCCGTATGGGTAGGATTAAGCTCTGGATGAGGAGTAAAAACTTTGGAAAGGTGCTGTGCGAATTCCTCGGCCTTATCCTTGTCAGAAGCAGCCCAGGAACTATCACAGCGCCGGAGAGGATGGGAAATGGTGTGGGATTTTAGGATTCTCTTCGTGACATTCCAAAGGGAATTGTCACGAGTCGAGAGAGAGGAGAGGTAGGTATTGTAGGATTGGGAACGGAAGATCGCCAACTCCCGCTTTAATTTTCTACAAAAAAAGTTATAGGAGCGGCGATCCTCTGGGTGGCGGGTGCGTTGCCATAATGTTCTGGCTCGGCGTTTGCTGTTGATGAGGTCTGTCAGGTGTTGTGGTAAATGGCTTTTATAAGGAGTTATTTGGGAGTACTTGGGAGAGGAGGCAGTCCAGGCAGCTTGTTGAATAGCGGTTGTAAAGGAATATACGGCGTCGTCAAGGTCATTTGGGGTTTTGAGAATCACTCTGAGGTCAATATCATTAGTGAGGATTTCGCGGAAGAGGTTCCAGTTGACAGGGCCTCTAATGAATGACGGTGGGATAGGTTTAGGAATAGGTGTTATGGATACATTTAGAATCAATGGACTATGATCAGAGGATAGTTCATCAAGGCGAGCTATGGAAAAATTAAGAGAGCCTAATCCGCTGTGGATGAAGAAGTCGAGGATGTCAGGATTACGGTTAGGATCTGTTGGCCAGTAGGTAGGAGAATCGGGAGGTAGGAGATGAAAGCGTCGGGAGTTGAGTGCAGATTGCAATGTCCGTCCACGAGAATTGGTGGTTCTAGAACCCCACTGTTGATTCTTGGCATTTAAGTCTGCACCCAAAATGAAGTGATTACCCAAGTAGTTGAGAAACGATTCAAATTGGGCAGAGGAAATGGGATGTTTAGGAGGGCAGTATGCTGATGCGATGATAAGCGGAAAGGAAAATGTTTTGATAACAATGGAAGTTGCTTGTAGGTAATCGTGGGCGGGAAGTGGGTGTAAGTGATGGGAGAGGGATCGGCGGACTATGACAGCAGTACCGGCATGGGCTTTGCCGTCTGGATGGTCTGTCCGGTATGTCGTGTATCCTGGTATTTTAAAGCACTGTTTAGTGGTTAGTCTAGTTTCAGTAATGAGTGCAACATCAATGTTTTTGTCTTGCAGTACGGCTGTAAGTTCGTCAGTGTGAGTTCTAACACCATTCGCATTCCAAAGGAGAATGGATAAGGAATTAGGTGTAGTCATTTATGGTTTTTTTAAGGCAGGAATGAGATTTGATACGAGATTCGTAAGGAGTGATATTAGGGGCATAACAAGGGATTTAATTTCGGAGATAAAGGATGTCATCAAACTGGTAAGGTCTGTGGCATTTGAAGGAGGAGGATATGAGAGATTTGTGGTTGATTAGGATTTTTAGGATTGGTTACATTTTGAGGAAGAGGTATATGTGGAATGGATTGAGGTACATTCTGTAGTTCCGGCAGGGCCACGGCTTCAGTACTTTGATTTCCACCTCCAAGTAGGTGGGCAAATGATACATTGGCATCAATAAGTTTTGAGGGTTCTCTTCTGTTTCTTACTTGTCTTGCTGTTTCATCCAGTACTTGAGGTTTTTGAAACCTGGTCCTCAGTTCCTTATAGATTTGGCATCCTTTATAGTTGGCTGGGTGGTCCTTGAGGCAATGAGCACATACAGCTGGTGTTGATTTTGGTTTTGTACACTCCACAGACTTGTGCTGTTCACCGCATTTCACGCATCGAGGTATGTGATGACAATAACTTTTAGTATGACCATATGCTTGACAGTTATGGCACTGAACTATCTCCTTCTTTATGTAAGGTTTTTCAACTCTTACGCTGGTATAGTATAAATCTATTGAGGTCATAGATTTTTCAACTCCTTCTGCTGGTTCCAAATCCACAAAAAAGAGAGGTAGAGGAATTTTATCCTTTAGGACATTAGTGACTTGCCGCACTTTATAGCCCATCTCCGTTAGTTCTTCTTTAATTGCTTCAACTGGTGTCGAGGGGTGTAAGTTTCTGATTACAACCCTTAAAGCTCTCTCTTGGCGTAGCTGATAGGTATGGAAATCTGCTTTGGTTTCAGTTAAATATTTCACTATTTTTCTATATGTCTCGGCAGTAGTAGGAGATATTTTGGTATCATTGATTCTACTCATACAGTAGTAGCTGGTAGATTCGGTAATTTTGTTCAATTGCGCACACAACAACTGGAAATTTCTAATATTTTTGACAAATATGGGAGGAGGCTGTGGTTCACTGGGTATAGGAGTAGATTCCATGTTTTCTTTTTCATTATGCAAAATCTGAAAAGGATTCGGGGTGAAAAACGGCGATTCGTCAGTCATCCCTTGTGACGATGTGCCAGGTTGTGGTTCAGATTCTGAATTAGTACCCGAAGGGGTTGCTTGTAGATTTAATTTTTTATTAGTATCACGGCGAGGTCTTTGTTTTGTAGGAGACGTGATTGAACCACTAGATCTAGATCTTTTAGTTGAAGCTTTGGAGGACATTACTTGATGATAATATCGCATTTCATGTAAGGAAAATAATTAAATAATAACCAGATGTGGGGGGAAAAAAAAATAACTTAAGAAAACTTAAGCAAGACCAGCCTTGCCTAGCTATTGGCAATCAGCTGATATGAAGAGGTGACTCAGCATTCACTTTACAGTGTAAATTGTAACCCAACTTACCGTTGTTTGCTCCAATATTTACTGTTGTTGTTATCCTGAAGCCTGGTGATGTTTTCAAGACTGTTCTGAAGTGATATCCAACTGAAAAAGCAAGAAATCCAAGAGCCGACTTGAAAGATGACCGCTATACACACGCGCATGCGCAGAACTGAGATATATATTAAGATAGATAAATAGATAGACAAATAGATAGGTAGATAGATAATTAGACAAAAAAAGATATGAGTGTCAGTGAACTAGATATCTGTGAGAACCATTATAGTTATTATTTTTAATTAATATTTTCTTCTTTCATTACAGGTTCGTGTGAAGAAGAAATTATGGAAGGGAGCACTGTGCCCTATAATACTAAAAAAAAGAACCATCGACATCGGTTAAGAAAAAACAGATATGTGGCGTTTTGAAAAATTTCCCATGAATATAATTTAGCAGCGTAGCTGGTTAGCCATTCTTGGGATCTTTGATTACTTTTAGATTTAAAATCATTGTGGGAGAGAGAAGGTGGAGCCTTGATGCTGGCATGGAAGTATCAGTTACCGGTAACTGATACACTGTCATTGTGACCATTTAGATCCGGTTACAAGCCTTTACCATCACAAAAGTTAAACTTTACCTCAAGTCGATCAGTAGTCAGCTAATGATGTCGCTATTAAGTTTTTATAATGATATAATAATAGCTGTTATTAACTTTACGAAATAATAAAAAGCTATAAATTAAGTCCTTCTTATTAATTAATGTCATAGAGGTTTTGCGGTATATTGATGAATTTTGAGAACAATTTAAATTAAGATATCAGTTAAAGTAATGTCATAAATAAATAATAAATAAATTAAAATGCGCGTTAGATTAAAAATAAAACCACTGCAAATTATTACAAAATGGGTAACAAGCAATTAACTAATATGAAAAGCAATAAATAATTCACCAGTGTTAATTTCAAAACGCTATAATAACACTATTTCTGAACCGATTACAATTATTGTGTTTTTCCTTTGTAGGAAATTTAATTCTCAATCGAATAACACTAACAAAATACCCAAGTATTTTACATTTTTGGTTTTTGTTAATTCCTACGACAGATAAACGGATTTTTTTTATGGTTACTCGGGTTCTACAATATGTATCTTAAAACGGAAGAGCTCAAATTTTGATAGAAGAGGAGGAAATTTTTTTGTGGTTGATTACAACAAAGATCCATCATTCAAAATAATAATCCAAAACTATACACTTCATTTTATATTATTGAATGGGTATAGAAGACTTGTGTTCATTTATTATAATCGATTTTTAGGTAATTCCTTATCTTATTTTATTTATCAGAAAATAGAGAGAATTTCTTCAGATAATTTAAATTAAAGCTACAAATACACTTATTTAGAAAATAGTTCTTCAATGATTCATCAATTGACGCCACCTGTTCGTTTCAAGGTTGAATGTATTAACTCAAATTGAGTTCCTCCTCAATGGAGGTAGATAATGGTCACTATTCATCAATCAAGGTGAAGTAGACTAAAGTGAATTGTGGATTAAGTAATGGCGTAAAATTGGAATTTAGGATGCTGTGACAAGGTTTATAGTTAAAAATGTAAAAAAAAAAAACAAAAAAAAAAAACAGTTAAAAACTTACAATCTGTCATTTAAAAAATGTTACTTTCGGCATTTTTTTTAATTCTACGAATGGTATATTTTTAAAAGAAAAAACAATCGTAAAAATTATATCGAATTCTAACCCATCCCCCCCTCCTTTTTTTTTTACTACTGTCACTTCTTCATTTTTCCTAACCAAACATTTTCGGGAAAAAAAAAAAAAAAAATGTAACGTTTGTATCGAGACGTTGATTTCCAAAAGGTACCATATTCATTCTAGAAAATTACACAGAAAGCGCGAAAATCTCTCATAATCATATTATTAAACCAGCTAATTTGATTCTTTCCCCACTAAAATTTACAATTGTTTTTTATTATATTAATAAAACTATATTAAAGTTGTGAAATGCAATGTTTTAGTATGATTTGAAACGAAACTAAATATGCAATCAGTACCTTAAGAAAAAAATATCATTTATAAATCTCGTTATTAACCGACTTGAGTGTGTTCATTAGATAAAATCAAATTTTAGATTTAGATAAAACTAAATGAGGAAAATATAAATATGTAAACATATCATTTCGTAAAAACGTCCTTAAGTACCTTTCGGAAATCAACATGTCAATTGTCAGATACTCAAAACCAACTATCTCCAACACGGAAGTCCAGTTCCGTTATCTATCTCACTAAATACTAAATAAGATTTCGATTAAGAATATCACACCAGTGATTATGATAATAGGGGTACTCACTACGTTTGCTATAGCATGCTATTTGTGCTATTGTGCTAAACCCATCAATTTTATACAGGAAATAACTGCAGAAACTCGACGGGTTTAGCAAAATAACACAAATAGCATGCTATAGCAAACGTAGTGAGTACCCCTAATATTAACAATTATTACGACAGACTATTAACAAGCAAATCTGAGCACAACAATATAGTGATATTTTATACCTTACAATGAAAAAAGAATTTAAATATTTATAATTTGCTAAATCATATTCTTTCACCTCAGTAAATATATTCTACAAGTTTTAACTAAACGATTCTGCTCAACAAACATTTATGCTGCATGATAAACAGTAAGAATTGTATTATTTTTGTAAATTAAAATATTACGTGATCACTGATAAATTACAGAAGATTAATTAATTATGAATTTCAGTCGCTTTTGACTATTTTTGTTTTATTTAGGAGCCTCTATTGACCAAAAAAATTAATTATTGACTTTCTACATTTTTATTTTCACTTACCTATATAAGAAATATATAGTAAGGGAAACTATTGCGTTCGTGAAAATTTTCGAATTCCAGTTTTCAACGGAAATACACGTTTTAGGGTCCCCTGAGTCCAAATAACCAAGTCCCGAAAATACTTATGAATTAAAACAAAAAAATATTAGAGCGACAATAATAATAATTGAACAAAAATTACGAATCACACAATGAATAGACATTCATCAACCCACCAAAAGGTCAACGTTTTGGCATATTTTACATGCATCAAATTTTATTATTGTAAATTAATAATTAATTCATGAATATACCATCTCTCTATATCCTTTGAACCAAGAGTATTTACAGGAATCATAGCCGATATCGATAAGTAAAGACGAGACTAAAATTGTTCAATCAGAAGGGCAATCAGTTGAGGCCTGGTAGCAATTTCCTATCAAACAACTTTGATGGCCCAATCATCCTGGAGCTAAATTAGTTGATTAACTCTCAAGATCACTTCTTACTAGTATAAGGGTTTGGAACCAGTGATTTTTCACACGAAATTAAAATACTAAAAAAAATTAAAAAAACAAAACAAAACGAAACGAAACAGAAAAATTAGTACTTACAGTTTCATTATTTTATTAACTTTTATTCTGTTTCTACTTGTTTCAAAATATATATCATATAAGCCTATATCGAACTAATATATAACATAATGTTTTTTTATAAAATATTTAGTTTTCCAACGGTGTATTATACGTCTGTATTACTGTTCTTATGTTCAAAAACACCAAAATTGCCTAAAGAAATATTTTTGGTCTTTTCTCTTTTAGTTGGATATCGTGTTCTTCCAAATTATATTTTTATCCGTTTTTTATCAGTACTTAATAAATGATATAGTTATTTTTATAGATTCTACAAAATTAAATGTACTTTAGTGGTAGAAATTTTAAATTATTGGCATTTAAGCCTTGTCAGACTATTTCAATTAGAATGAAACTTATATCATATTATAGTTCATTAAATTTTATATCCATTCATCGTTAGAGCCGTTTTTGAGAAAAATGCAGGATATGAACTAGCACTTACAATAACTGAACTATAATAATAAAATGAACTAATAATAATAAAGGAACCATATTTAAACTATGTGAAGACATAACTGACGGGTATATTAAAAATAAAATGAGACATCGTTTCTAGAGGCCTTAAAAAAAAAAAAAAAATAAAACCATATTTATAGAATTCGGTTTTCTGATATTGCTGTAATCGTTTGTCAGAAATAGGGAAATGTTTCCATTTTTGTTGAAAAACCCAATTAGTTCACTAAGATACAGCTGTAACTTTGAAACAACTATCTAAATCGAAAAAAGTCATAGAACGAACGTTGTAGAGCATCAAATTTCATGTCCTAAAGCATCTCTAAATTTCAAATTAGGTTAGTATGAACCTTAAAAAAAATATTATTTCATCGATTTTCCTCTACACGCGTCCTAAAGCTTAGGAGAAATATTTGCTTGATACGTTTAATTTAAAACATAATTTAAAAAATAAATTTTTTTTTTTTAATATAGTATATAGTAATGTATTCATTACAGTGTTATTGGGACAAGAACCTTATAAGTGTTTTTTTAAAGGGTTCTTAAGCTATGAGAGCCAACTCCTGAGTGAGCCACAGGCAACATCACACTTGACCTTTCCTGGCATTTACAGTCTGATAACTTCACATTCCTTCCCATGCCAGGCTGTCACAATGGGTTTAGAAACCATCTAAGCGTTTCTGATGGTTTTTCTTCGTAGAAAAAAAAAATCAAATAGGCAAGTGATTATTGTTTTTGCCGGATATAAAGGAATAATAAAAACAATTATTTTAAATGATATAAATACCACAAATAAAACACGCTAAGAACTATATAAAATTAATTATATCAAAACCAGTGGACCCTCCCATGCTTCGCACGGGTATAATTCGAATGAGATGTCATTAATGTTTTTATAAAATCCCTGTCTGACTGATTGAGATTAATAGCAACGAAAAGAGCAGTTAGCAAGAAAATATGATTATTTTATAACGCTTATTAATTATTATATTTAATCATCGGCAGATATGAAAAACATAAATCAAAATTAGTTCAGCATATTTGTTTCTATTTTAATATGAAGCACAGATAACGGAAAATTTAATTTTTCCCTATAAAGAAAACTTGATTGCTATGTATGTATTTAGAAACTACAGAAATAAGAACGATTTCTATATTATTCAGTTTATTATTGTTTTATATTTCAAATGAACTATTTAAGTTACATTTTAAAAGTTGAATTAAGTTTCCATAGGAATCCTATTTAGTTAACAATGGACACATCTGTTTTCACGAAATAGTATTAAATTTGAAATACTTAATAACAATAGGGGTACTCACTACGTTTGCTATAGCATGCTATTTGCGCTATTGTGCTAAACCCATCAATTTTATACAGGAAATAAATGTAGAAACTCGACGGGTTTACCAAAATAACACAAATAGCATGCTATAGCAAACGTAGTGAGTACCCCTAATGTTATTTTATAGATTTATAACAACTTATCATTCATGCTAACAACTTAGTTACTATTCGGTAAGTAATATTAGGGGTACTCACTACGTTTGCTCATGGTATTTGTGCTATTGTGCTAAACCCATCAATTTTATACAGGAAATAACTGTAGGAACTCGACGGGTTTAGCAAAATAACACAAATAGCATGCTATAGCAAACGCAGTGAGTACCCCTATTGTTTCTAAAATCTTGCGTACTAAATTTAAGAATATAAATTGCACGATCATGTACGATGGTGGCAACATTTAACTATTATAACATCTCGCTTTACCAGTAACATATGCTGATAAGTTTATGGGCTTATAACAAATTTAAATTATCTTGTACGATTTTTCCAACGGTATATTGTACTTCTATATTAGTACTCATAATTCAGGAATTGTTTTTTTTATGACTTGGTTATATAAAATTCATTGATGATTCCTTACATATGTTGGTTGTTCTTGCAGGTTTGGACAGCTGCGAATAAAGATTTGAAGAGAAAAAAAAAATTTGAGCTAAGTTTTTAGACTAATATCTGATAAAACTAATATCAACGAGATTAAGAAAACCTAACACTCTAAAAAACGATATCAACAGTTTAAAATTACAATAAACACTAAAAAAGTTGTGTTTCTGAGGTAGAAAAGAAAATGGACTTGTTTTTTATTAATTAAAAAAAATCTAATAAACATAAAAATCAGTTATCGACGTTTCGGGTTTATTTAACCCATCGTCAGTTTTCTATCAACATTTTGAACAAATCACTAAGATACGTTAAAAACAATTAATTATAATATAAATAATTAAAAATTTTGTTTTTTTATTTTAAAAAATATTATAAGGTATCACAAATCTACAATGCTACAAATCAATAACTATTTACAAATCTAAAATTAACACCTAGTATTGCAAAAATTCCTTATGTGCCAATTTATTTTTAATTGGCGAAGTTCATTCATAGATTCTTGCAAAAATTTAATTAAACGTCAAGAATGGTAAAATAACATCAGCTTAGGTACTGCCTTAATAAAAATAAAATAATAACTACAAAAGATGTCCACATATTATTTATGTTATGTTCAAGACATAGGGTTCTTTATGATATTTTCAAAACATCAATATAGAAAAGGATTTTACTTTTTCTTTTTTTTTTTTAAATCTCTTTGGAAACGAAAAATACTTAAGACTATTGGAAAAAAATTTGATAAAACGAGATATTTTTACGGACATTTTTCAAATTATACAATCGATTTAAATCTATTTTCTTATCTATTTAAATCTAACTTCCTTATTAGACAATGTGTAACCTTGATATATCCATTTAACTATGTTCCTTTTAGATAAAAGTCTAGACTCCACAAACACTTCTTATCAACGAGCCTTTATCCCAACTATAGGAAAACGATTTGATAGTCTCATCAATTTATTGATCGATTTGCTGAATTGGCAATCCCTTTCATGCAAGTAATGAATTAGTGGTTTGGGAAACCTAGATTGATTTTTAAATTAATAATATTACTTTACTTAAAATTGGTGAAAAAAAAAACAACGAAATTAAACTAGATTGATTGATAAAATAACTATACTAGAAAGTAAAAAAAAAAAACACATAATGAACAATACATGATAATTAATGCCGATAAATAAATACAAGTGTAAAATAAAAAATAGCGTGAATTTAGTTTGAAAATAAGTTATTTTTCGGTGATCAAGTATAAACACTTGAATAATCTGGCATGATCCGAAAATGACATTGAATTATATTTAACAAAAAAAAATCTTTAAAAATAGCAAGAGAAATATTGAAAACATATATTATAGGAGTAATATATATTTGGTAGAACTTAATATTAAGATATGAATCGCCTTTACCCTTGGTGATCGCATCATGAGTGAACGGCTTGACCGATTTCTCTATTTTTTTTTTTTTTTAATAGTTATATTAGCGAGGAGAAGGATCTTATGAAAGAAAAAAAGATGAACGTTACTTGAGTGAATAGGTTGTTCTTTTAATTTCCTAAGGTAATCTCATTATCTACTTCTATAATAATGAATCCCAAATTTCCTACGGTCATTGCATCACGCGTGAACTGCTTGACCGATTTCGCTAAGATATAGTTCAGACAGGGCATCGTCTGTCGGGTCAGCTATTCAGGAATATAAAATAATTTAAAATCAGTTGTGATGAAAAAATTAGATTGTATTATGAATTATTTCAAAATGCGAAGCAATTAAACACATACTTGTAGCTCAATTTATTAAATAAATAGTTTTTATAAATACTTTTGCATGCGTAAAAACAAACTGTTAAACCAAAGCACATTTTTCTGACTGGCCGAGCGAGATGTGGGCCGAATATTGGTGTGACAACTCACAGCTCTGCTAACCTACTTCCGACCCGAAACAGTTACGAGAACTAGCCAGGCACAGCAGGACTGGATTCCCCAGCACATATCTCTTGCCTCAAGAATGTTCAATTTCGTTACATCTAACTGTAACTTAAACAGGTTAGGTATGAACAATTTATGAGAGTCAAGTCTAAATAGCAAAGATGTAACGCTACAAACGTTAATGGTTTGTGATTTTTATGCATGTATCCTGTACAGGACAAAGTTACTTAAGTACTGGGCCTACGCAGTTGTATTTAGAAGTTTTAATCTATGCGCTTAGTTGGCACAATAAAAAAAATCGTCAGTAATCAAAAAGAAGTATCCATTAATATATACAGAATATATTTATTTTATTTTAATAAGAATATCTATACGGTTAACGGTTTCAAAAGGATCTTCAAAAATGATCGCAAATCTGTAAGTGAAGGTAAGATAAATAAGCAGCTACACATTAAAAATTCTTAGCAAACGTGGTCGAGGTTTTGTAATTACAGAAGGATGACTATGACAAAGGACAATGATGAATAGACAATGAAAACACGAGACAATGAAGAAGATGAAATTTGAAAAGAACTGGGACAGGCGATCGTGGTAAGGGCAGAGCTATTAAAGATATTTTAAGAGATAGGATAGATTCTTGTTAAACACGTGCTAACACTTAAAGTCTTCAGTAAAATCAGATACACAGTTTTAGACAGAATCAACCGTTAACGAATATAGGTTTACAATATTCTCCTAACCATGTAAACAGGATATTATAGTTACTGTGTAATATAGGCACCGCACACATATTAAAAAGACAATAAATGCGTAAATATTGCTTAAATAAAAAAGATATATAGAAAGGGCTGATTATATTATATTCATAAAAACTAAATTGACAGTAAATAACCAATCATTTTTCATGAAAACAACGAATACTGCACAAATGAAAAAAAACAAAACAATAAATCATTACAGTAAAAATTTAAAAAGTATAGCCATAAAAGATAAATTAATACCGAAAGATGAATTACTTGATAGATATTTAAAACTGCACATGAGAATGTTTAGTAGATGTTTGAATGATTAGGAAAATTCAAATTTACAGTTTGCCGTAGGTGATAACATAAATAATCCTCCACATAAGCCATAAGAACCCCCAATAACACCCACCAGTACACCCACCTATATTTCAAGAGAAGGGAAATCGGATCTGGTAAGGTAATAATGCGAATTGATTTCTTCAAGCCAAAAGTGCAAATTTGGATATTGGATAACTGTCTATAAAAAAAAATATACAATTCATTCTTGTTCACTATTTTTAATTTCAAGAGAAAATAAGAAGAGGGCGGCGTGGTTCAGTGGGTAGGAAACTGTGAAAAAATATGTTTATTTATTAATCAATATTTTAAAAAAATGTTAAATTTAAATAATAAAAAGCTTAATTATTTATTAATCGCCTTTTTTTAACGATAGTCATCTAAAAGAATTCATGCCCATCGATTTCGAAAGAATAAAAATTGGAAAAAAAAATTATTAAATTATTGGTAAATACTTTTAGTGTTGCAGCCGTTTTAATTCAGCTTCACGACTAATAAAAATTATCCTACATTACGTATGATATAGAGGTATAATCTGTACGAGTTCCATTATTTTTCACTTAGCGAATTTTGAGATATTTGACTATAAATATTACTGAACTTGGAGATAGTCCTTTGAAAATTTAAATTAAAATAAGGACAATGCTTACACGATCGAAATTTTTACAGCAAGTAGCGCAACAATAAGACCATACAAAAAAATAAACAAAAAAACTAAGCGTGAGACTCCTTTCGAGCCCCCCTTGCTACAGCCCGCTATAAGTTTCAGTTGATTTAAATTTTAGTGTTCAGCCATTGAAGAATGGTGTCAAAACTGGAGAATTAAAATAAATTCTAACAAATCCCATCAAATCCCCTTCACTTAACGTCGTAAACCTATGACCTATTGCCCCACCGCATCCTTTAAAAATATTCTACTTACTCCTGTCGAACAGATTCGGTACTTAGGACTCTACCTCGACAAACGCCTAACATGGAATCTTCGTACCAGACTGAAACGACAGGAAACTGCTCGTAGATACAGATTACTACAACACTTACTCGATATACGCTCAAAACTTCCTACTTATACAAAAAACCCATTTATATAACAATTATCAGGCCTATTTGGAACTAAGGCATTGAGCTATGGGGGTCTACAAACCATCGAATTCCTCTCGCATCCGATCCTTGCAGTCCAAAATCCTTCGTAAAATCCTCAATGCTCCTCACTTAGTTACTAAAAAAATCATTCATAAAGACCTAAATATCCCATTTGTTGAAGACTTGGCTTGTTACAGTTGTACCTCTTTTCATTCCAAACTCCCTGCCCACTCAAACCCGCTTATCCTTGACCTCTCCTGCATATCTATTTCAGTATTATTAGAATAGAATATCAATATTAAAAGAAAATGGCCAAGAGACCTCCTAACATAAATTAGACATTGGAGTGCTACCAATGGGTAGTTTCTTCACAGGACTACCATGTGATCTAATCATATATAAAGCCTATTTACTTGTTGTATTTATTTAATGCAGTTGTAAATTTCTTTAAATAAATAAAAGAAAAACAATTTTTAGTGAATCTTCTTATCAATTTTTTTGGCTACTAAGATAAGATACTCTAGGAACGAAACTGTACAGGGGACTCTCATGAAAACTCTAGTTTTTGTTTCGTTCAGAAAAATCCAAAATAACAAGAGTTAATCATTTTTTAAGAAAACGTTAAGTTAGCAGCGAAGAGAATTTTATAACTCGAGAACCAGTTCAGCCTCAGTCACCATATATATGTCACTTATAAAATTGTATAGATGTGTAACCTGTGTTAGTTTTATAATTTTTTACTCAGTGCCTTTTGAGATATTTCCGTGTAAACTTCGCAAAAAATGAGTTTTTTCCATTTTTGAAAATTCATATACAAAAGAGGAATATATCCTCAAGACAGAAATTTTTACAGCAAGTAGGGTATGAACTAAGCGATTAAGCTATGTATGAAAATTAAGCTATCTTATTATGAGTTTTTGTTTTGACTCGATATCTGCAAAATTTCCAGAATTAGAGAGATATTTCCAACACATGTTTTCAGTCGCGAAGCTGAATCAAAACGGCTGCAACACTAAAAGTATTTGTCCGAAAAAAAAAATTGTCTACGGTTCGTTATTCATAAAAATATAGAGAACAACTAGTTAAAAAATCATTAAACCAAAAACGTTGAGCGGCAAAATTAATGAAAATTGGACGATTAAGAGACTTTCAGAAATACTATAATTTACATGAATGAATATCCGAATAATTAAACTATAATGAAATACTCCCAGCTATACCTTTGCATTGTACAAGGATGAATCCAGCTGAAAGAAGGATTTTCTATTTTTTCAAGCTGAAGGTAGAAGAATATTTTTTTTAAATAATGCGAAAAAAAATTCTTAGCTAATTATTTTCGAAATTTCTAACTTAATCGTGAGCAGAGTGGTGCCCCCAACTACGTCCACAGCACCTCATATACCACCAAGTCCATTGTTTGTGCCAGCAACCTGTCAGAGCTTTCAGTAGTAATCGATAGGCAACAATGGTGAACAGTTAGGACCTACATCGAAGATCTCTTCTCTATGTTAACTTTCCAATGGAAGCCGCAGAGAAGTGTAAATTCGGGCACTTTATTCCTCATTGTTTTCATTATAAGAATTAAATAACAATATTGTTTGCATCGTTCATTAATAATACTTTTTCAGTATATATAATATCTAAATCGACTTTCATACAACTTTTAAGTGAAACTTGGAACCTTCCACTGTAAAAATATTAAAACGAATTTTAAACTGAATCCAAAAAATACTTAAACAACAAAGCAAGAATAACCAAAACTTTTTTTATCCTCAAAGAAAAGCACATATATCGCCCAATAAAAATATAATAAAATATATCTGGTTCACTCAGATTTATAACATCTTAAATAAAATCAATAATACATAAATATTATACGAAAATAATCCCCTAAATTTCCAAAGCCAAATCTCGATTATTATCGAATTATACAAACAAAATCTGTGGCGGTCGTGAATAAGTGGTTAAGTAAAAATCTTTCATTTTACAGGTGAGCGACTTAAACTTTACGTAATACCCAAAATAGCATAACATACAGCTTTCTTTCCACTAGAAATTTCTTCCATTAAGATATTTCTTTAACCAATTTAACACGACGTGGGAGACGGTCGGAGGGAGGGATTCGTGGAGTTAACTCATTTTTGATGTAACACGAGTTACCCAGTTTTTCACGACGGCCACAGATATATCAACAACAGTGATATCGAATCATTACAACAAAGTAAATGCAACTCTTATAATAATATATTTGCATCTTGTTCACCCATGGAAACTTTATGCACAATAGATAACATTTCATTCAATATAAATCAGCTCTAAGAGATCCTCTGACTTGTAAGAAGTCTTTTACCTGTCCAAATCTCGGCGAAAATCGACACAACAAAGAATAATTATAATTAATATGGTATACTTGAATAAAAAAATATATAGTGACTAATTACTTTACGATAAGATTCAACTATATCTACCAGACACCAGCTGAAATTGTAGTTGTTTTAGTTGACTACCAATGAATTATAATGAACTTGGATTCTGCTGTTAGTAATAACCAATATTTACAAATCTGACTACAAATTTATTTACAATCAATATATCCATATTATCTTTAAGAGCTTTTCTTTAATGTTTGAATCAACAAGTAGGCATATCTTTTGTCTGAGTAAAGAAGAAACGATGTTATCTAGGAACCATTTTCCCTGACCAAAGGACAAATTTCATGACTTTTTCATATGTTTTTAAAATCTCTGACTTTTCCCGGTTTTCCAAATTTTCCCTGTTGCTAGACAAACTGAATATAAGAAAGATAATTGTTCAAGCCCGCCTATCCGGTTTAACACTTTATAATTTAACAGAAAATCAATTTCATGCTATATTTACTATACAAGAATCAATCAAAATGAAACAGATATATAATTATATTATTAACTTCCTCGAACTTAGAGCATTAATCATCAATGAATAGCCTAATTTGTTTATTTATATTTAAGTATATATTTACCGCTAGCTATATTTATATTTATGTTTCACTGCTATTAACTGATATAAATAGAAACCCATATCATTTATTCAATGTTTATGGTATGAAGTATCTTTATTAATAATATTCGTCTATTTTATAAGATTATACATGTATATGTGTAAACTCTAGAGTAATTTATTAACCTTAATTATTTATTTTAAGTTGAAGTTATTTTCGTTATAAAAAAGAGTAATTGTGAGTAAGTAAACTGTGAATTGTGGAAAAAAAAAAAAAAATGTGATGTTTTTTTATGTCAAAACTATATTAATATTATTGATTTTGCCTTTAAGTAGCCAGGCTCTATTTTGAAGGGGATTTCCTCCCAAAACAAATAAATAAATCTATCTACCTGTCTATGGTCTATCTATAGAATCTAAAATAAAATATGCAAAATTGAAATAAAATCTCTTTAGTTTATTTAAAAAGTATGGAAGCAGTTGCGTACAATTTCAGCTCGTACATAAGTTTACACAAAAATACGAATGATATATATATATATATATATATATCTATTATATATATATATATATATAATTTTTTTTTTTTTTTTTTGTAGAAAAATGTCTCAGTTACATGCAAGCATATTTCGATCTCTGATGTATCTGGCCAATGGAGATATCGCATGATGATAAAATGGAAATACCAAAGTTAAACATACTCATTAACATAGTTCTTTACATTGATAATAAACATTAGATTAAATAGTTTTTTTCAGTTGAAATACTTTTGCCAGACATAGAGGTAACGTGAAGATTCTCGTATCGCTGGTTGTTTATGATAATGATACATCGACATAATACAAAAATAAAGAGAAAAGGGATCTAATTGTAAGAAATAATGAGACAATTAGTAGATTTAGGCAAGGTTTAAGTGTAGTTTGATGTAACCAAACATTTTAAGAGTCTGAATATAAAATAATATAACCATTAAGAACCTAAGCAGTATAATGTAATTAAGAATGAATAACCCAGGCTGACACTTAAATAATAATAGAAGCAAGAAGTAGGAGAATTTTAAGGAGAAAAAAAAGTTCCTAAAGAATAACATGATATCTGACCATGAGACAAACATAATTAGAAAAAATGATTTAGCATAAATAACAAAAGAACAATAATAGAAATAAATTATTTTAGTGACAATATAATTAAATAAAATTCACTGCTAATGAATAAACTAAAAGAGAACTTAAAAAAAAAGAAGAAAAGTTTAAATAACTTACATAAATACACGCAAAAACTAAAAATGTTTACCACCATCCTACTAAACCTTAACAGTACGATCTCATTGTCAGACAGCGTCATTTCTTCTGAAGATTCTGAGAAAAAAAATTCCAAAAGCTGGTAGTATGTGATAAAAAATAATTTTTATAAGTAAACCTAAACAAACGGTGACAGACGATGAAATGATTTTTTCACTAAAAATAAAAATTTGAAAATACCAAAACTATGTAAAGAAAAGGAATAAACACCTGGAAAAAAAAAATTTCAAAAACTGACTAAAATTCGCATACAACTTTTCATCCTAACTCAATTTAGCTGCACATGTGCACAAAGCATTCAACAGAGATTAAACGTCGTAACATTGGAAATAATTTTAACCACTTGGATGTTATTCTTCAGCTTAAAAGTTGCTTAGCGATTTTGAAGAAAATGGGAACCACTGAAAATGCCCTAAGCAGATATTCAGTGTTTTAGAGGTCTTCAAAAGGATCTACAAAGCATAACCACCCTCCAAAGATGATTTTCAATAAAGTGGAAAAGTCCATTTTTTTCAGAGGAAAAATGATTGAAAACAGAACCTTAAAAAATCCTATACTTAACCAAACATACGAAACTACATTTCATGAAGTTTCTGCTTTAATAGAATGAATAAATCGGAAGGCTACTTCACTCACAATATTTCCAAAACAAGAATTGATTTTTGTCACTATTAAAAATAGATGGTGAAATAGGCAGCCATTAAAACGGCCACACCTCACTGAGTCTTGTTCAATCTGACGGCACATCTTCTCGTGAAGAAACATGGCCCTCTTGCGAAACCCCCAAACTCCTTCCAGCTGCCGGGAGAACCTCCGATGATATCCTTTCATCCTAACCAGCGACCGAAACATGAGCGTTCCCGACAAAGGGAGGATGTTGCAGGAGGGATGTTCTAGATAGCGATCACCGATACCTGTTGGCTACCGCTCGTTCTATTCTCTGTCTTGTAGGAGGATGTCTTGATTTGAAGGTCACAAAGATCTCAACAATATATCTCTAGCATGTTAGTCCTTAAGAGAGAAAAAAAAAATAAACAACTATACCAATACATCCATGAATATTCTGTTGAAACATAGTAGAGATTTCTAATTTTTTTAATCCAAAGATGCAAGGAGGTGGTTTGGCCACGATGAATCACCAAATTGATCTCCAATTTTGGGTAACCGATTTTTAGGAGGTGGGTGGGACACGGTAGAAAATCTCTAGCTCTGAGAACGGAATCCATAACTATCCGACCAACAACTGAGCACAACCCCAGCAGTAGTTCAGTCCATCCTACTAGCCTACACCTACTTCTCAGAATTGTAAAAATAGGATTTTTAAAACAATATTTTAGATACTATTAAGTCAGAGAGAGAATTCAATATTTAGGGGTTTAGCCTTAAAATTGAAATATATCTATGGATTATGGATGGACCGGTATCAATTTCATGAAATTTCTTGAAAAAATGCAAATTTAAATAGTATTAGATTTTATTACAGATAAACTTCAATAAGACTTGTTTGTTTGTTTATTTATTTAACGTCACTTTATGCTACTGTGAATAATCAGAAGATGCTACAATGAGAGTCCTAAATTTTGTCTATTCCAGTTTTATTAGGATAGGGATCTTTAACCTGACATAGCACAGGCTCGGAACCACTATTACCCAGCATTACTAAGGATTTTTTCCTCCCATTAAAATATCCTAGTACCATCTGCGGGTTTGAACCTGTCACCTATAGCATATAAGGCTATTATGCTGCCCTGATACCGGTGATTCCAAATTCAATAAGACTTTAATTATATTCAATTCTGCCTATCTTTTTCATGACATTGTTTCATGAATCTTTTGCATTTTGTTTTCTTTTAGTACACAATAGTAATAGTGAAAACTATATTGACTAATTTGGCACATGTTTTTAGAAGTATACTGAAACCAGTATTAAAGATATGTTATATATTGAAGCAATTTAACGTGAAAAGTAAATCTTAACGACTGGGGATTCTCGAAGAATAAATACTCAATATTAAGATTAACTGAATGCCCCTCATTATGTCACCACACCTTACTCCACGACCATAATATTCCATTTATTCTAGACCTTATCCCATCAAAATTTTCCAAATTCCATCAGAACCTTATTCATCACCCTAATCCTCTAGCTCAATCCCTATCCAGCACCACACACCCTTACCACCCCCCAAGGTGTAACGGCAGTGGACTCGAGACCTCTTGTAAATATGTATATAGGAGTTCTAGCACTGGCTAGATTCTCCACTCAATGTGCTGTATATATGACGCGTATTTAGGTATGAGTGATTTCAAGACTTTCGATACATTTTATTGATTCCGTATCGTATACATATTTTCATAATTTTACTGTTGTGTAAATATTGTTTAAATGTTGTATTTTATCACTATTATTAATGTCCAAATTAGGACAAATTATAATATTACTCAATAAAAATTGTGATTAAAAAAAAAAATGGCATTAACATCAATTATCATATTAAAAGAAACCACAGCATCAAAGAAATTCCGTGTTTGTAAAAACAGAATTTACTGATTAAAAACTGACCATTAAGTGAATGCAAGCTTTCCTTTGCTAATGATAACGATTTCACAGTTTTTGCATAAATACATTTTAAAGGGACATAAAAAGTATGTTGCTCACTTTGAAAAGTTTACATTACGCTTGGAGTATATAAATAGGAATACTATACTGGGTCACGAGGTCAGCAAATGATCGGGCGACACTACCTTTCACTCCAGCTTTCGAAGCCTCTCAACTGGTCCCTTGCTGAGTCATCTAAGAGTTCTAGAATAATCCTTAGGTCGATGAAGATATCTTCACCCTCTAAGACGATATCGTGGGAATTATTAAACTATACATTATTCAGTACACATATTGATGAATAAACGATAATAAACCATACTAATTTATTTATTGAAATTAACAAATGGCATAATAATGAATAATATGACAAGTAAATTTTCAACTACGATATAACTATTTATTTGCAGCACTGGAACATCGGTTATAGTTCTTGAAAAAATCTAAATCAAAATACGCGTATCTAATGCCCCGAAGTATACTGATTTTTATTTTATCATGAATAATTTATGCTTAATATTTTGATTTTTTCTTCCAGTTGTATTTTTATTGCAATTAAATTATGTTTATCACTCCATTAATTAACCTTCTCCATATTCCTACCTACCTTTCATACCTACCTTCTCAATCTATATAACTATGAACTGTTATTGGTAATATATTTGAAATAGCAATATTTTACGTCGGCAAACATCACCTATGTTGAGGATTGCCTGTATCAATAAAATAAATAAATAAAATACGCGTAGCTAGTTTCTTTTAGACGCTTCGGAGAATGGACTATCTTTTTATTTAACGAATAGATTTGATTAAAGGAAGCGAGGTTTTTAATTGTATTATGAAAGAAAGCGAGATTCGACAAATGTAAAATTAATGGAAATCGAATTTTTCGTGGAAGAATAGGTACGTGGTTCGGGCCAAATCGACAACATATGGAACAAAATATCATCATAAAAAAAAAAAAAAAAAAAAAAAAAAAAAAAGTATCAAAACAATCCTGAAGGGTCTTGGGTTTAGTACATAAAGAGATTCGTACTGTTTTTAGACCAATGGCCGTGCAAGGAGATGAGATAACGCTCAGCCTCCAGGTGTTTTACAAATTTTTGTTTATTTATTTAACGTCCCTTTTGCTACTGTGGCAAATCGGACGATGCTACAGTGGTAGTCCTTAATTTTGCCTATCCAGGTTTAATTAGGACAGACATCTTTAACGAGTACCTGACATCGCACAGGCTCGTGACCACCTTTTAACGTCCCCTCCGAAGGACGGCATAACTTAGGATTTTTTTACTCCATTAACAAATCCTAGGGCGACCTGCGGGTTTGAACTCGGAACCTACAGCATAGGATGCTGTTATCATAGCCACCAAGCTACAAGTGACCCCATACAAATTTTTGGAAAATATCATGATGGATGATTTTATCCATGATTAAACGAATCAATAACCTTATATTACGAGAATTGGGAATGTCGAGAAAGATTTCGGATTGAAAATATTGGAAAGGAGAGAAATTAGATAGTCAATTGGAGTACCAAAACTCCACAATTATTGAAAACTTTACAACTTATATAAAGTTAATAACTAGTAAACCATATTTTTAAAAAATCGTTTTTAAGTTAAAGCTTTAGTAAATATAATTAATTATTTAAGATAATTATTTTGTTTCTTTCAGACATATTATTTTAAATAATACTTAATTTGTGTAGATATTCATGTATTAATCAATGTAATTTCAATCTGATTACTGTGATAATGAATAATTATTTGTGAAAAAATAGTGACAATCAGACACAATATGAAGAAGAATATTTTGTAAATTACGTGAAGCATTTAAATAACCAAAAAAATAAACAATTTAAAGGCAAACTAATGTTTACAATAAACCTCAATTCTAAGTATACAAACAATATCTACTGACATACAAACGATTGAAACTAAACGAAGTAATAACATTGAACCAACAAAGAACGAAATACAGCTATATCAGTTGCCATTTCAGAGATCATAAGACTCAAAAGTCTCGCATGGCATGCCACCCGTATCCAAGTGGATCCTCTCTTGTGGAATAACACCAGTCATTTGGCTAATGGCGATGTTGATCACCAGAGTGCGCTGATGGGCTTCCATTACCAGAGGCTACAAAACGGAAAATTAACAAAGAACTTTACAAGGGGAATTTTATTGCACTACTTTGAACGAGAAGTGTGAGCATACGTTCCTTTCTGAATATGAGATGTGTTCCTAACATTAACATTGGCGATTATTTTACTTACATTTCAGGAAAGCCTACAAGTTCAATTTGATCCCATCAATGCGTTTTCAAAGGCGCCAAAATTAACAAAGAAACAACAACGTACGCCGATTTGTTTTATTTATTTATTTAACGTCACTTTATGCTACTATGGCTAATCGGACGATGCTACAGTGGGAGTTCTAAATTTTGCCTATCCAGGTTTTATTAGGATAGGGGTCTTTAACAAGTACCTACCTTTAACGTCCCCTCCGAAGGACGGCATAACTAAGGATTTTTTACTCTTTAAAAAATCCTAGGACCTCCTGCGGGTTTGAACTCGTGACTTTTGGCATAGGAGGCTGTTATGCTAGCCACCCAGCTACAAGCGATTTGTATACTTTAACACATATTCGACGAAAATATAGATTTATATATGACAACTCAATGATTCGTAAAGTAATTTATAATATTTATTACTAAAAGGAATTAATCCGGGTGGCGGTCGGTGAATGAAACAACTGAGTAGTTTGAGTAGTTTCAATAGTTTATTTTGGCCAACGTTTCGGCACCCATTGTGGGTCATCAGGACGTGTTGTAGGCGAATGGAAACTCCTGGACCAATTCCCGCCCTGACCAATTCCTTTAATAATTCTCAACGGTCAATATTCATATAATATCATATATTCATTATTTATTATCTCTTAATCGACTCAAATTGATAGAATCTATTCACAATCACTCCATTTAGTCATTAAACATAAAATTACTACAGTATATGTAACCTGATAGAAGGTCAAAAACAAAAAGATAGATGTTTTTGATAATAAATTGTTTTAAAAGAATCCCCAACTTCCACAAGAAAGCCAAGTTTTGCCCGCAGAGAGTTATAATAGAATTAATCTTCGATTTCTTTTAAGAATGCTTAAGAAGACTCCGGGGGAAGAGGGGAGAAAGAATCCTTTGGTATAAAGTTCGAACTAATTAATAAATCTTCAATAATAATTCCGTTTTCATTTTTTTCGATAAGCCTATTAATAAGCTGATAAATATCACAGAATGCGATGAGTAGAGTAGGCGTTTAAAAAAAAAAAAAAAAACGCAAAATATAGAGTTAAATGAGAAATTAATATAAAAAAAACATTTCCGTAAATATTTATTATTGCTCTTCAAACCTACTTGTTTTCCTAAGTATTTACATCAGAAATACCTTTTTCCTGATTATAAAACAAAAACTTTTAAATTATCTTGCCACCGAAATCTTGGATGCCTACTAGTCAGTTTAGCTCAAACGAACTTTTTAGAAATTCGTTCTTCACTGAGCTTAGCAACATTAGAAGTCCATATTAGTCGCTGCGATGCTATCAACTCATACTCACAGAGTACAAGCTACGTAATTCCGCATTGCGTAACCTTATGAATTCCTCCTTGGCTTAATCTATCATAAGACCTAATATTTCACGTAGTATCTTATTTTCGAAAACCTTAAGGCTTTGGTCATCCTTCGAAGTAAGCGACCATAAATCACACCTGTATAGAACTGCAGGAGTTATAATAGATTCTGATATATTAATTCTAATCTTTAAGTTTCCAGACTCGAGCTGAGTAATTTCACAACAGAATAATAATACGCATTTTCCGCATTTAACAGCTACTTTATTTCCTTTTTCTGTAACCTAAATACTTATATATCTTATTTAAATTTATCTGAGTGTTCAAACGTTTATCCTGATATATCGGTATTTCTTATGTAGATTAAGAAATTCTTCTTTTGCAGAATCATCTAGCAAGTGGTGCCAATATCACTCAGGGGTGTGGCGCACTGAGTCTTATGAAGAGAATTTGAATAACTTTATCAAGGAGAGAGCTTACTCTCACAGAATCAATTTCGGGAAACGGACCACAAATCACTTTCTAGCAACTGTGGTGGGTTGAAAGCAATATCAGCCAGGCGCTACTTTTCTCAGTGTATCTTACAATTTCCTCTATATAGGAATATTAGAATATATTATTGAGTTTATAATTCAATATTAACAACAGCCAGCAATGTATAAATATTCAAAACGACACTAAAGCAGGAAAATTCGGAAGATTTCCCAGTCAGTCGTTACTCTTGTATGGAAATAAGGTTCGGCTGTATTTGTATTCATAGATTCGAGCCTTATGAAAAGAAAATACAATCGGATATAGCTTCGATGAGAAATGATATCGACGTGACGTGAATAATAACAAGCGGCTTTGGAGGTATTCCGTCTTTTAAAATGTTTTAGCAATACGAATCTCTACCAAAGCTTTGAACTAGATTTTCAGTTAACACCTAATAATAGAGTATAACGCCAGAATCTTAAAGTTGTTCTTATTTATTTACAGTTTCTTTATCAAGGAGTTTAAATAATTTAAATAAAGAATATAATAAGATAAATAAGTATTTAGGTTCTAGAAAAAAGAAATCAGGAGATAATAAAGTACCTGTTAAATGCGGGAAATGTGTATTATTATTCTGTTGTGAAATTACTTAGTTCAAGTCAAGAAACTTAAAGATTAGAATCAATGTAATGTAAATAAATAAGAACAATTGGGCGTATAGTTATAACATAATAATATAATATAATATATATATATATATTATATATTACATACATATACGATTTACAAAGTACTGATCAAACCCTTATGGACCACACGGAATAAAGCTATGGGGATCTTCCAAAACCTCTTACATCCAAATAATTCAGTCTCTCCAATCGACAAATCGAGGATGCACCATTTATGTAACAAACGAATTACTTCACAACACAAGGACTTGGACATACTCACAGTTTCAGACACTGCCGCAGAATATTATAAAAAATTTCACGACAGACTGCCTTACAGTATGAACCCATCGGACCAAATACTTAAATTCAACAACAATCCGTACAACCCACCCCGACGACTTTTGAGGCGGTGGCCTAGTGATGCCTTGAATTAACATACTTTTTGGAAGTTAACATATTTGCTTATTGCATATTTTGCAGATGGAAAATAGCAATTTGGAGAAAAAAATAATTGTAAATAAATTAGTATTATAATCTTGAAAACTTCAGAAGTGACTGAAAATAAGATGGCCAAGGGACCAACTACCGAATGGATACTAGACTAATGGATAGAGTTTCTTCTCAGAACAATATTGTTTCAAACATTTAACTAGCTGATTTACTAATTATATTGCATCAATACAGTTTTAAATTTGATTAATGTAATAAATAAAACACTTACAAGAGATAATAAACAAAAGGTCATTTTCTGGCAACCAAACACAGAGACAAAGCCTTACCTCCTCATATAATTGGTTTATAATGATTCGTGACTGCCAGAAAATTATATAAACTAATTTTGAATAGATTAGAAAATTATATTCCATTTGAAGATGTATGCATGAAGACGGAAGATAAATATAGGCAATATCGTTGTTTTTTTTGTGTTCTGCAACTGAGTTCATAAAAAATTATTTCTCGTTTATTGTTATAAGGCTTGGGTTAGGAAGTAAATTGGGCTTGAAACTGGCTGAAAGAAAATAAATTCAAGAGAGAATAAATAAACAGCATGAAATATTAGGCTTGAAAAAAAATTTGAGGCGACTGAGGGAAGAAAGTTATGCAACCTGAACCTATACGTAGTAAATATAATTGATGCTATTTCTGTAATGGAAGAGAATAACCTGCAAGAAGGTAGATAATTTAAGTTGAACCAAAGGGGGAAATCAAATGGTAGACCATAACCCAGATGGGTGGATAAAATCAAGTCCTGCTGATGATCCTACCAATTTTATTTATGGTTATCAGTAATGGATGGAATGGTGATCACAATGAATACAACTAATAACTGTTTTAACAAATACAAGAAAAGTAAGGTAAGATAAACTATACTAATTTTTTGAAGGGTTTATTTCTGCCACATCTATTCACCGGGTTTTCCCTTGTTTTTTTTATTTCTATTAAAAATATTACTTGCTCATAAGTAACAATAAGTTCCATAAAACAATAAAAAACAAACCTTTGTAATCAAACACACACACACACAAAAATAATCAACCCCCCCTCTAAAATTTTTAGAGCTAACGTGTCAAGATGCCTGTGTCCGCCGTCCGCGGCATTTCTCCGAAACTACTGGACCAATTTTTTTCAAATTCGCTACAAACATACAAGTCCATGTAATGATGAACCCAACACCTAGACATTGATATCAGCTGGTTATTTTTAGAATGGCGGCCGAATAAAAGTGATTTAATTCAATAACTCAGTTATTTTTGAAGAGAGAGAAAAAAGTTATCAATGTTTTTTAACCAAAAAACTACGAATAATTATACAAAAGAGAAAAATTAAAGAAAAAAAAATTACACATAAATACGCTCATAACACAATTATTTTTGACGATAGAGAAAAGTATGTATAGAGTTTTAGAATCAGTAAAGCGCGATAAAAAAAATTATCTAAATTAAATAATACGTCAATTAAATACAAATATTTTTGAGAAAATCGTATCCAACCCACGAATCAACAGGTATTTAATATGTTTTGATGAGAACAGAGCCCTTTTAATGGTATTAATTTATGTACTTCTTATTTCTATTTTATAGAGCAAACAATTTTAAGTTAACGTCACAAACACGTTTGTGCTGAGTCAGTCTCTCATTTGTTTACTATCAAAGAGAACAGCACGCACAATAGAGACAACATAGAGTAAAAATTACTTGTTAGTTTGATTTTTTTTCTCATGTAACGATTCTTATTATTTATATTATACGAACTTTTATCCAAAAACACATTATATATATATATATATATAATTTAAATATCCAGATGGAGTTTCATAAGCTGTAGCTATAACATTGAAGTCAAGCAAAAACAAAACATATAAAATAGAAAAAACATTTAAGATAATTTATAACCATTTTATCTGCCAAAACAACCGAAAGGATCTCATAAAAACAAGAAATCGAATAACAAAATATCAAACTTTAATGCCTTCACCCACGTCACACTCCCACAGACTACAAATATTCATGTAAGAACCCACGTAACTGAGCTTTTCCAACTCTTCTATTATTTCTCGAAGATCTGTAAGAAAGCAGATACTACGTATTTTCAGACTCCCTAATAAAAAATATTTTACCAAGCAATCTTGAATCACTTGCAGCAATTATTTGCAATATAAACCAGGAATTATTATAAGAATCAACATAGATTTTTGAGGAATAAATAATTCGAACAACTATAATATGCATCGTTAGTTGATTTTATTTATTTTGTGATTTTTATTTTAGTTTTGATAATGGGCACAAGACCCTGAAACGTTAACTAAAGATAGTTCATAAAACTTTTCATCCTAATAAACAATAAATGGAAGTTAGAAATGCTCATTTACAAAACATATACTTTGAAAAAAAGTTTTTCATCTTATACTTTAAAGAATTTAAATAAGGTATGTATGAAGATGATGAAAGAAAGTATATTATATTTTACTTTTATTACATTATATTTAGGGTAAATACAACAACAAAAAAAACTTAATTAAATATAAATTTTTGTTATAATTTAAAAGTGGATATAACTAGTTGACCGTTGAGAATTACTAAAAGGAATAAGGAGTTACTAAAAGGTGGCGGACAGTGAATGAATAGTTTCAACAATTTATTTGGAATTGTTGGTATATCGTATTGTTAGATCCCGTCTAAAATGCGTATGCGTGCCTAGAATTTTCCATTCTACCTACCATTTGTATGTACTTTCCTAGTCCACCTACCTACACCCCATTCCACCAAATTGTACCTAGTTTCCACTCTCCTCCAATACGGTACGTATTTCCACTCAACTCCATTTTTCAATGTAACTTTGTATACCTTTGTACATTCTCTTTAATCATTACCTGCTCTGTATAGCCCTCCAATTATTATACTTTAATCATTGTAATTTAATTAACCGATTTTTGTACAAATCTAGTTTCTTTTTATGTTTTAATATTGACATCCTTGAGCTCAATCTTTTGAAATATTATTTTTAATCTCATTTTAAATGTATTTCTTTTGTACATTTTTAGCCCTGATGATGACCCACAATAGGGGTCGAAACGTTGGCAAAAAATAAATTGTTGAAACTACTCAATCGTTCGATTCACTGACCGCCACCCGGACTAATTCCTTTTAGTTTTAATCTAAAAGTCATGTATTTTTACACAATAATAATTTCCGTTGAATGTATGTTAAAGTTATGATGGCTAACGAAGAAATCTGAATAGTAAAAAATCTTTTTAACAACTAAAAAAATAAATATACCTTTTTAATTTTCTCATAGCCTCTACCCGACTGGCAAATCACTTATAAATTGCGGCTCTCAACTGATGTGGTACAGTGATAAGTTGCCTCCAGTAACCTGAAGGACCACACCGACGGAGGAATGGGCAATACCATAGGAAGGCTGTGCTGACCTTCAGTATTCATAACTATTGTGATGAAAAACTTAAACTTATTCATTAATGTATAATAAATGAGTATTTTTTTTAAGTATATATTTCCAGTAAAGATGTATTATTTCAATAAACAATGGTTTACCATTAAATGCTATTGGAAACATGTCAATTCCTCTATGTGGGCAAATGCTATTTCAACATTTTAGAAAAAATTCAGAAGTTTCTAATTAAAAACCCTTCATTACTACTAGTCTTTTCATATCTATAATAATGATGTACTGAGAAAGGATATGCATTCTCAAGGAAAGTACAGCGCATAATACCACCTGATGCAACAAAACTCGCACGATAATTTTCCAAGAAATTAAATCAAAACTATTTTTTAGAACGATTTTATATCTGTGATTTCCACTTTCAGCCCTAGGAGATGCCCTGGAATGCGGGAGATTTCTCTCAATTACGACTTCATCAAGAAGATTTTCTCATACCCATTTCCTCCTGAGGAAACAGAATTAAGTGCCGCCTGGGAAATATCCTTGGGAGGGAGCTAAAAGTGTTCTTATTAATGCTTTGTGCTCATTGGCAAGGTCGCACAACAATGGAATTATATTCTGCATATTCGAGTGCTTTCAAGAGAGGTGGCAAAGCATTTTCAATGTCAATGTAAATGATTGGAGGATTCATAAACCGTATAAACAAAATCAGGAATAAAAAAATAAAACTCATTGATGTTTTAAAAATTAAAAATATAATATTTACAGAATTAATATTATAAAAACTTTAAATTGCAAAGTAAATGCGGTGATCTGTCTATATTAGGAACGAAGACGTCAGGGTTGATAGTTACAATGAAAGATTGGAGGAACCTAAAAGAAAATAATTATCTGAAAAAGTTTTAAAAATTAACTGAGGTTCCCTGGTCTATTTGTTTTAAAAAATAACGAACTTAAATTTTTCCGAGAGACAAAATAATATTACTATTGAACAGATTTGTAGGATCAAGCCATTCCAAAAGGGCCAAACACAAGGGTGAACCATGGTTAATCTTTTAGAAACCAAAAACACTGACAACAGAGAACCATAATAGATTATTTTTTGTGAACATGTAGGCGTATCCATGAAAGAGTAGTTCGTTATTTTTCTAAAAAACAATTAACTAAAAATAAAGGCTGTAATTTATTTTTAAGACAGAATCGCTACATTTCAGCCGTTGAAAGAGGCAATTTATACTTAAATTAATATATTTATAATGCATAATTAAACTTAAATTCAACAAGTTAACCACAATTTTCACAATCACCACATCCTCACCAATCGGCTCTAGAAGCCAACACAGGGTCCTGGCTTCCTCAAGTAGCTTTCGTCAGTTGGTTCTGTTAGTGCCACTGTCCTCCAGCTCGAACACCAAGCAGGTTTCACGAGTCTTCTTTTATACCATTAGCCAATCGTAGTTTGGGAGGGCTTCTTGCTCGTGTTCTATGTTGTTGTACATCAAGGAGTTTTTTTGGAATTTAATGTGCGTCCATCCGTTAAAAAAAAAAATGATTTAAAAAATAATTTCTGAATTTATGCATGAGCTTTGCCACTTTCAAAATAAACGGCTCATTTATTATTGTTAATATGAATATGGCCGACATTTAAAATTGAAAGACTTAAGGTCAAAATTTAAATAGTAACCCAAACTAATTTGATTTCAAGGATTTATTTGCAAGAGACGATGCCAATTTTTTTTTTCTAAAATAACCATCTGAGGTAGAAGAATGGAACGCAGGCTATTATTCGTTGGATTTCTAAAAATGGTTAACCTCCACGTTTAAGGCGCCATGAAAGTATAAGTATATTTTGACGTTGTCCGTTTTCCCCTTGACACCGAACGGACAATTATTACAAGTTAAATTTTAACGCAAATAAACCGTAAAATAACTATTGCAAGCAACTGGAATTATCGATCAGAGCTGTCATAGCTCAGCTTGAAATCCACTGACTCATCACAACTCCAGCATGAAATCCTGGAAGGGTCTACCCTGGAGAATAGCGGAGTCGTAAAGGCAATCTCGATGATTGATAGGGTTAGGACACAGGGCTCAGGCCATCCGTCAACATAATGGATAATGTATGTTCGCCCTTCTGCTTGTTCACAGTGCGATGTCGGAATTAATATATTCCGGGAGTACTTGACTGAAGCTTTTCAAAGTTAAGAACTCATAAAAAAATAATTTAATAAATATTCTAGTACACATAAAACTAAAAGAAAGCCTTAGTCAAGACAAACTACATTGTGATGCGTACAGCTACTACAATAATAACGAGCAGTAAGTAATTAGGTCAAACCATACATAATATTTGAATAAATGAATAGCTCCTCTTACGTATAGTATTGTTACTTGTATATGTAACAATATTAACATTTTTCTTTAAACTATAATTAACTTAAGAATTAGACAGGAATTAATGAAAGTAATTCCTAAAAATGTATTAAACACATTTAATTAAAACTGACATCATTAGGTCAAAGCGAAGTACCTTGTGCCAGAATGCTATTAGACGAAAAAAACAATCAATAATTAATGATGTATTATAAGCGTTTACTCTTTGAAAAATCAATACCATCATGAAAGAAATTGTTCTTGTGATTTTTATTTCCAAAAACTGAACGAGCATTCACCGAATCAGCGAGTGAGAGGAAATTCAAAACTGAAATCATTCCAATTTATCGTATGAAAGGTCAAACATTTCGCAGAAGTGTGGAAATAGTTAATTAGACTGCTATTTACTAACATAATCAATACGCATCCAATCAAAAAGCTTTGTGAAGCGAAATATTCCGATTGGAAGGATTGCGAATTTCATTCCTCGTGTGGAATACAACAGTTTATTGATTTGCCTATTGGGAATTTCCGAAGACTGACTAAGAAATAATAATTCATTAATAACAGACAAGTATATACAATCCTCCCAGAAACAATGTTTAAAACTTTTTTTTCAAATATTTTTATAAAAATTTACAACTGTATATTATAATACAACAAATAAATATGCTGCTAAAAGACCAAAAGCATGAAGAGAAACTGCTCATTGGCAGCACTCTGGTAGTCAATCTAAAACAGAATGTCTCGAGGCCATGTTCTTTTTAGAGGCCTCGGGAGATTATTAGGGGTCGAAGAGGATGCTAGGATAGAAACTAGAGGGTCAGAGTGGGAATGGAGTTTTGCATGGAAGGATTAATACCTGGTTCGTGCCAAAACAGTAACATAGGGAACATCAAGGTCATTGTGGATGAGTTTATTCGAGACAAAGTAAGGAGCGTTGAAGATTTTACGAATGATTTTGGATTGTAAGGATTGGATACAAGAGGAATTCGATGGTTTGGTAGAGCTCCTTGGCTCAATTCCTAAGTCCAGATAGGTCTTATAATAGTCATGTAAATGATTCTTTGTAGTTAAGATGAAGGTTTGACCGTTTGTCTAGTAAGTGTTGAAGGAGCCGAAAACGTCGGGTTTAAAACATCATATGCCTTTTATTTATTAAAAAAAAAAGTTAGTTTAGTATTTATAATTAGTATTAGACATATGGTAGAACCAAGGTGTCTGAGATAATGATTTCAAAATCATGAATGATTACTAATACTTCTACTAGTCCTTATTGTATAACACAGAAGGATTAAATTAGGAAATAACTTGGAAAGAAAACGGTTCGTGATTAGGAAAGTAATTCCAGGACCCCACTAGATATATAGACTCGACCAGGTCTACAATCAACAACGATTGGAATCAATCTAGCCAAGGCGAAACCTGTTGGACCCATTCAAGATAGGAACGTGGCACAATCTTAATTCATACGTTAAAGAATCCAATCGTATAAGCTGAATTATTTTCAAAATATTTATATACGTTTGAAATACATTAATAATATTGACCTAAAATCGTGTACAAATACAAAATTACATCTCATATAATTTTACATAAAATTCCTCAGTTAAAAATTTCTTAGACATTAATAAATATTTGTTACAAACTTTTATGATGCATTTTTTAATTACGGTAATAAACAAAATAAATTTGTTTTGAATAATTAAAATATTTAAGTATTTTGTGGTCTTTAAAATCATTCATTTTGTGCAATACAAACAGGAAGGAAAGTTAAACAAATTTATTTATTTATTTTTTTTTTGTTCTTCTGGATCCACATGAAGGGTCTTCGAATCAATCAATAGTAAGGTACCGTACTATTCATAACTGAGGGTTGTGTAAGGTAATTGGATTGAGAAAAACCGTCATTAATGAATATGCACTTGCTAGCACTACCACATACTTGGTCAAACCCCATATTTCTAGATTTATTACGATCTAAGGATAAAATAGAAGAATTAATATTCATCGAAATAGGAATAGCTGAAAGTTTAATTATGTTGTTTTTCAACTAAATGACGAAGATATGTTGTTGATAAGAGACATAAGATCCAAGACCTCAAATGTTGCAAGAAGCTTTGAAATTATTAAAAAATAAAATAAAACAAATACCCCTGAGTATATCTCAGTAATAAAAACATCCTGATACCTCCAATAGATACTGAAACAATGAAAATGAACCTAAACCCATGAAACAGTATGAATCTATTTACGTACTGAACCCAAGACCATTCACCCCCCCTTTTTTCTTTTTTTTTTTTTTTTTGAGTAATATCTTCAAGATCATCAATGTTACCTTAAAGTTTTTTTGAATTTCATAAACGACAGCGATTTCATTACAACCCTAAATCATACAAGGTATTCCAATAATCCACGCTGGCATTTTATTTTTTCGTGATAATCATCCTCTTTAAGTTCTCTTGCCGCCAAAGCTTTATGTAGTCCTATCCATCTCTTTTTCGGCCGACTCCCCCTCTCTCCTTCGATGTGGTATGTAGCGAAGCACAGTTTTATTTATTACATATTCGGAACGTGATGTAACCTGGAAATTTCTTTAATCTTTATGCTATAAAAAGTAATAATAATCAATGCTCTAATAAAACATAATTAAATTGAATATTATATTACTTCAAAAATCACTTGTTAAATCTGAAGTAACTGAGTCCAATGGACTAGTTTTTATCTATTTCCCGAAACAACAATGATCACGGCTATAGTGGGGATATTGAGAACTAGCTCCTAAGAGAACTAAAGATTTGCTCATCTCGGTTATTAATCCGAATAAATCAAGCAATACCTAGCCCGTATCATATAATGTATTTAACCATAAATAGACTGATTTCATGATTATTGTGTAAAATTCATCGATTTGTATTCCATTTGTATTCCATGCAGAACTAGGCACCCGAACATTTGCGATTTATCGTAAAAGTTACCTAACCACATTTATGCAAGGGATTTACTCAACTATTGTCGAAGTAACAAGTTTCGTTATCTAATTCCAATCAGGTGTATCAAAGCTATTGTGAAATACAACTAACGAGCAATACCGATAGCAAGACTTTCTAATGGGACCAGCACGGAATTAAATAGCTCATAAATAATTATTCAACTCATAGAGAATGTAGCAGAGGGAGCTTAATTCTCAATATTTTTTTTATATTTTAGACTTAATGCTAACGTTAATCAAACTCTTCATACCAATGTTTAATTGTGTGTTTATTTATTTAACGTCACCTTAAGCTAATCGGACGATGCTACAGTGGGAGTCCTAAATTGTGTCTATCCTGGTTTAATTAGGATTAAACTTTAAAGAGTACCTGACATAACACAGGCTCGGAACGAGCTTTTAGCGTCCCCTCCGGAGGACGCCTAACTACTGATTTTTTACTCTCATTAAAAAATCCTTGGGCCACCTGCGGGTTTGAACCCATGACCTTCGTCAATGTTTGATCTTTAATACCAAATAGTTTTTATCTAGTAATAGTAAGTAGCTTTAATGCCATATTCAGCTTGAAATATTTCTCAAATGTAGCTTTTATTTTTTAAATCTGAAATAATTCACCGCCTACAACTTTTAATAGTATTATGATTTTTCGTCCGATTAGCCACAGCAGCATTGAGGGACGTTGAGTAAATAAACAAACAAACAATATTATTAAGAAATATATAAATAAAAACTATGAAAGATTTGATAAATTAACTAGAAGAAAAATACTTTCTAATTTTGAAAACTCATTTCCTAAAATTCTTTTTCGGGGGCAAAAATGTTAATTTCTCTTTGACTAGGAAAAGCAATAGATCGTACATATGTCTATCTATGGATATAATTGACTGCTTTTCCGAGTCAGGGAAAAATTGAGATTGCAGACAGACAGGCGGATTGATGAGGTATAAAGGTAAAAAATAAAAATAAAAAACCAACAAAATTAATTTTTGATCATCTAAGTACATTTAGACGAGAACTTTTTTCATTCAAACCAATATAACTACTAATCAGTAGGTCTTGCCGACAGACGCTATATAACAAAAATCTTCTTCATTAAATTTCTGATTTTGAAACTTTCTGCACATTTCCGATACGAACAACACCAACAGGGCTAGGACTAATCAAAAAGCTCTACAAAAAACTATAAATCCCTCAACCAAAAGACATATCCAGGTCAAAATAAGAGAGGTAGTAGATGAGAATGAACTAGCCTTGGAATTAAAAATATTTAATAAAAAATGTTATGTAACTAATAAGCGAATGGAGAGTGAAGAAAATACACAACCAACTGGAACACTTTACACCATGCATTTTGCACCTTTTTTCGATTTTCTCAAATACGATTTTGATTAAACTCCCTATATTGATGTAAAATTTAATGGGCTTTAATATCATGCAGGTTTTATTCTGATTGAAACAGTCTTACAGTCTCTAAACTAACTTTAATTTTGTACATTCCAAAAGATTGACAATATCATCTTAATGACATTGATGAAGGACGGCTAAATATACAAGTTGGACGAATTTGATGACCAACTAATGGATAAAAGAGAGAAACAATTTTTTTAGGAAAATTTTGTTTTTTTTGTCAATAAGAACTGTAATCTTCACGTATAATATACCTTTGTAAAGAGAAAGATTTTAGAAAAATATTGCTAATACACAAAGTTGTAAAAGGTAATATAAAGTGACGAACAGGGAATAAAATTATTACTGTTTAACAATTTAATTTAGTTATATTTAATCTAAAGCATATCTTTCCAATGAAAATGAATACACGTTATATTAAAATCATCTTCGAATATTTTTAAAATGAAAGTATATTTAATAGTTTTTAGATATATTTTAACAGTCGAGGTAAGTGAAAGTCGTGTGACGCCCGCACCAGATTTTTTTACGTTATGTTTAACGGTTACTTTTACGATGTGATGGGCTCGATGTGTGTGATGGAGTGAGGTTACAAACACACAGCTGGTGTTAAAACACACATAAGCTCACAAAGAGGTTATGTGAAATGGATTTGTCACCGCTTCTAACATGTTTATATTTTTGTTCTCTTTATATTTATTTGAAGCTAACTTTCATTCCTTATTTTATTTTCTGTATTTCATTATAGTAGAAATTGTATTCTATTTTACAGGGGCAAACCCATGGTAACCTCTCGCCAGCTGTTGTCTTTTGATCTCTGTTGTTTAGAAGCGCTTTTAAGTTTGTGTCTCTTCTGTATTAATTTATTATTTTATTTAACCATTGGCCAGAAGGAAATAAAGGATATTTTTAGTATTATTCTCCAGCAACTGAATATTTATTTATTCAGCTTTCACCTCCTCTAAAACAATATTACAGTGAAAGCTGTGTGATACCCGCACCACATTTTTAAACTATCATCGTATAATTTTAAATATACATGGAAGCCATTTCGTTTTTTTATTTAAAGTTAATTTTGTTTCTTTGTTTATTTAACCTTTATGCTACTGTTAGTAACCTTGCGTAGCTATAGTGGGAGTCCTAAATTTTGCTCGTCCAGATTTAATTAGAATAAGCACGAATACAAATAACATATATACTTAAATCAAATACTACAGAAATAGTGATTAAAATTTAGCGTATTATTTTTTACAATGAACAACTAAAAAAAAAATAAAAAAAATAGTACCGTTAAAAAGAGGTCTTGAACAAGGAAAGGTGGAGTGAAAGGAAATAACGGATAATTACACAACCCAATAAACCATTATTAGCAATTAAAAAAGAAAGAACTAATAATATTGAAACAAGAAATTTCAAATTGTCCTTGAATCCATAAAAATTTCAACTATTTAAAAAAAAAAAAAAAGTTTAAATACTTATGTTAAGAGACAAAGCAGGAAAAGAAATGCCATTCGAATCGCCCTTGGCTTTACCTTGTAGATCAGGCAGTGACCAATTGTTAATGATTGAGGAAATGAAATTTAAAATGGCTCCCAATATGCTAAATCTATCTACAGGCATAAGTTAAAAAATATACTGAGAAGAAGGTTTTAAACTAACTTTCGCAATGTTTGTTATTAATTTACGATAATCCTGTAATAGCCCAAATAATATAATTTAAAAAAAAATCAGTCCAGATCTATGTAGTGATTAATATAAAAACTAAAGACAGGTTAGTAAAGTATGTTGACCATTGGTTCAAAAAATAAATAAATTCTGTAATACATGAAATAAAGTTGAAAAATAGTAATGATCAATTCCAAATCAAAACCACAAAAACCGATACTGGGTCTTGTACTAAGGAACACGATAAAGTATAGTTATGATATGTTTATAATTATTCATTAAAGTGAATTTTGTAGAACGAAAATATAAACTTATAAATGATATGAAAATATATTTGCTACATATAATTAAAATTTGTGAGATATATATTACAGGCGTATTATTCGACTGAAGAAGATTATGTCATAAGACAGGGGTTATCAGGTGTCAGTCAGCTTATCTACATAGAGTGAGTCAACCCTTATCTTATAAACATTCAATACCTGACGATCTAAAAGTGTCGTAGATGATTCATAATTTACTAATACTATTTGATGATGTTCTATTAAAAGATATTACGGATGAAATTGCTATTAGTAATTATGTAAATAATAAAAATCATTTAATAAAAATGAATGATAATAAAGGTGCATTTAATACAACTATATTAAAAAAAAAAAAAAAAAAATGTAAGTTTTCAGTTTCTTTAATTTTGGTTCTTGGTTAATTCTATGCTCAGATAGCAAAATGTTAATAGGTCACTTTTCTAGAAATGTGAGTTTTTCGCAAACTGGATTGTCATTTTGTTTATGTTAATTTATTTACTGTATTTTACAGGTAAAGCCTATTATTAAAAAAATACATTATAACATTTCAAAGTGATAATAATAACAAAAAGTAATAATAGTAAAGGTAATTTAGAAAGCGAAAAAAATTCATAAGTGTTTCTTTCACTTTAGGAATAAACGAATAAACAAATCACCTAAACCTAAACGAATAGACACTCCAGGATGTGGAAAACTCTCATTTATAGAAAAAATGGCTTATATCATGTTGGTATCTAAATACATTTTCTTCTATCTCTAATTGATTCATATTTCACCATTCTTCACATTATTAATTAATTTTTTATCTGTTAATTATTGCATTTTAAATATTTTATTTTGAATAATTTGTATGAATGGAAACCATTTTACCTTGGCGTGACAGGAAATAGTGGAACCTGTTGTTTTTTTACAATATAAGTTGACGAAAAAAATCTTTAAATTTCTCTTGATTTTTAAATACAAATTTACGTTTTTAGTTAAATTACGTTCATAATATTCTGGTAGTGAAATAAATCTATTATCAGCAAGACATGTTTACAAAATATAATAAAAATTTCTCTAATTTATGTTTACGTTCATTTCAAAACTATTACTGATATACGCTTTGTTGGTAAACTGGAATATCGGTACGTAATCTAATTATTGTTTAAATAAAAATCCATATTCAAATTAAACAATTGTTAGATTTCCACATTTTTTTTAAAACGAAAGTGGTAGTCATTAAAAGTATACATTTATTTTAACAATTGTTTTCAAAAACTTATCACTTAAATTTAAATCAATTTCATATAAGAAACAAAAAACAAATAAAATGAGCGTATTTATATCAAAATATTTTCGAACGATTCAAGTGAGCAGTGATTCTCAAAATAATTTCCTGAAAAAAAGTTACTTAAATGAGATTTATTATAAAAAAAATTAAATTATTTTCCGGTAGATTATAAATATGAACTAGGTTTCTTTGAATTTCATTAGAATTATTCCCTTCGAAATTTATAATTAGAGAAATCCATTTAGCTATAGACATTCCAGAGTTCAGAATTATAGACGATGGGAGCCGAGAATTAATAGACTTTCTTAATTTTTTTTTGTTTTTTACACTTTCGCATTAAATGATTCATTGGATAAAAACGTACTCATGATACGTAAACGTACTGTTTTAATTTGGACATCAAATGCAAAACCGATTTGATTTTATGTTTATACAATATTTTTTTAAAAAAGATATATGGATAGATAGACTGATAAATAAATACGCAAGGTACGTAAATAATGAAGGAAAAAGATACAGACGTCATCGACATCCCATGAATCCTTGCCATTTCTGCTGATGGATTACCCATCGAGTACCAAAGGCCAAGGTCATCGGCCGCAGATCGGCCAACTGGTGAAAGAGAAAGGCGTTCAGACCGGTCTCAAAGACATCGCTAACTGTTCATATTACCATTAGCGATAAATAACGGGTAAATATTTTTAAACACGTTCATAAATAACCAGCTATTTGCCGGTACACGGTACCTAACGGTACTCCGTATCTGGTACACGGGTCCGAGCACACGCTGAGCTGACCAAGAATGTTAATAACTGTACACAGAAAATTCATGAATTTACATTACTAATGGGTAATTCATCGTACTTTCTCAAAATACATAAAACAAAAAGCTCCTGTGCAGTGTAGCACAGATCATTAAAAATACAACTGAAAACCTGCGGCACTATACGGTTCGGATAAAACAAACATTCATTCAAATAAACACTCCTGAAATATAAACAAAGCAAAGCTGTAATCGTGTCAACATACTGTACCGGCAAGCTTAGAATTATATATATCTACGTCTTAACAAAATATTTGATATGTTACATGATGCATTTAGATTTTATTGTTTTTACTATCATGGGCACTTTAATCTTATCAATAAAAAATAAATAAATGGACTTCAATGAAAAAACAAAAACATATGAGTCGAGTCGCTTCAGGACCTGTTGATATATGTCCAGATCAAAATGTGTGGTCAAAAAAGTTATTTGAAAATGCATTAAAAACAATTTTAAACAAATAAAAATAATGTATTTAATAAACTTTACGTGAAAGAAATTATTCACTATATTTATTTTTCCATATTTTCTTATCCGGCTTCGCGTGATGGTGACATCCACGAATAATTATTTTTTAATAAATTAGAAATAATATTAAGATAACAAAGGCTTAAAGATTTTTTTCAATTAATATAAACAGCAGGTAAACAGACATTTCTCAACACCTTATTATACTAAACACTAAATTAGTTATGTAACGTAGAGGTTTAGATATTTATATCGACACAATATTAGTTGACAACTCACCCAGAAATGAGCACTCTTAGATCTCCCCCCAGTCCTGAATCACACCCTACAAGAAGTCGAAGAACTGAAGAACGACCAAGATACGCGAGAAGACACGGCACTGTACGGAGAACTGACGCGGGCGCGAGCACTGCACTGACTGAATCAGCAGAGGCAAACAGTGTTGCCACTAGAGCTCGCCACTGCGCAGGCAACACTGCTTCGGTTAAAGGGGTCCAGGAACGGGACTGCTTCAGGAATGTCGGCTTTCTCGAGGCCGGGCTTCTAATCCCTTGTTTACTTATTATCGATATTTAGTATCTATACATGAGGGTATCGATGGTAGGAATATGTTGACCTTATCTGTCCCAACCCTCTCCGCAGATCAGGATCAGATGAATACTGAACAAGACATACAATCACAAAGACCCAAACCATCTAATAAACATTCGTAAAAACAAAAAGCACAAAAATATTTCGTTTATCTTTTGGAATACTATTTATTAATAGAAATACCTACATACCGCCTCAATGGCATGTCTACCGTCTTGAGCATTGCGTGATAGTAGTACCCCGGGGTACAGCTAACGAAGGTTAGATCTTGGATGTCCAAGGCACATTATTATTTAAGGATTAGCAACCCTTTAGCGTGAAAATTCCAATTTGGAAAAGAAACACGAAAATTTTCCAGGATGACACAACATTAAAACTTCCAAGAATATTTTTAAAAAAAAACCTGTACCTCAACCACCCATGAAGGGTTTTGGGCTCAGTACATATAGAGATTCGTACTGTTTCTAGTCCAATGACCATGAATGAGGTGATTAGGCCTTGATAACGCTTAGCCACCAGGTTTTTCTCCAATTTGGATACCACTTTAAAGAGGCATATCCTAGAGTTGCCCCCGGCTGAATTAACAGACTACGTATATTTAAAAATAAAATAAAATATATTAACTTCTCTATAGATGTGAAGACTAAGATTCAAAATAATTAAATGTTTTCCTTTCTCCATTTAGAAATAATTGACTAGTAATAAAATTGCGCCATATTAATTAAATCGGTAATCAAGAGGATTTACTTTCTACTGTTCTTTTTTATGGATGTGAGAAGTGAGCGCTTAAGCTGGAAGAAGCTAATGCCTTACAGAGCTTTCACATGGCCCGATAATTGAGAGGTTCATTTCAAAAGGTACAAAGGACGTTTTGTTCGAAATTGATATCTTGACAAATATGTGTACTAATGGTTTAGTTTTATCTAAATCAGACATCAGATTTTATCTAAAAAACATGGAACTCCTTTAAGAACGCTTTTGAAAATTGCATTTCATTCCAAAAGGTACTAAATCTATATTTCGTTTCATTACAAAAGGTACTCAAAACATTTCCTTTCAAAACGTGCTATATTCCCTATCATACAGCAGAAGCACCTAACCCCGTAATATATCACCATTAACTTATTGTTTACTTGATTTTATGCATTTTATTGGTTCATTTAGCACGTCTTGAAACACCACTACTATTTTGATCAAGGTTTAACCTGACAATCACTCTTTAGGTTGTTTGAACAACTTAATGCGTCGCTTCGGTTCTCGTAAATTCTCATATTAATTTTTTCATATTATTTCAGGTGGAAGGTACATAAATTTGATATAAAAAATTTAATAAAACCATATTTTAATAGAATAATGTATTTTATCCAGCAAATGGTTCGAATTAGAATTCACCGACCTTGCTTAATATGAGAACAAAAACCGTGCCTGATCTAACCTAATAGATTTTTTTTTTTAAGTTTTAAAAGACAAAATAAAAGGCTAAATGTTATTTATTTATCAGTCTTTATAGGTTAATATTATTTACACGTAGTTAATAATATAAATACATTTGTTAAATTCACAGAAATAATAAGTAAAAGTTCAAAACGAATTTCATCATTCATACTTTCTTATTATAGTGCCAAAATTAAATAAAATGTCCTTTGAATATTCGCTTTTTCTATAAAGAATATACAATAAAATCTAGTAAACCAACAAGGAAAGATGAGTGAGTATAGGAAAATATACATAACCTAGTAATTAACAAAATAAAGACGTTAGTTATGTGTAATGTTGTATGAGGGAAGTTATGATGACTATTACATCGCTTATTCTTCCAAAAAGTACTACATCTCTTTTAATTCGATCCAAGAAGTGCTATATCCACGTTTTATTCGAAAATTATACTGTTAAAAAGTCATGGTAACAGTGCAATGATATGGAAAAATAAGTTGTTAATACAGTACAAAATCACCTTTAGATTTTAATAAAAAAAATAAACAAGTAAATTGGTCCAGTATTAAATATTTATTAATATATAAATAAAATTACTGTAAAATTGTCTGAAGTGGATATAGTGCCTTTTGGAATTCAACGTCTCAATTAACGAAGTTGGAACTGACACCGATTTAATTTGCGGTAATCATTAGTATCGACTCCTACAGTTCCTGCAGTCTCGGATGGTGTCAAAATGACCATAAGCATTTTGAAAATAGAGTGTCGATATTAAACCCAAATAAATCAGCGTCGAAAGTAAACCTGCCAATCAGGACGGCTGGACAATGATGGTCCGATTGATCTGCACCTCATGATCGTATTAAGCTGTCAAGATTAATTCTCAACAATTCCCATAAAGATTGATATAGCAAAGAAATATTACTGGTAGATGGGTTCGACCTTGAAGATTTTAATTTGTAAGGGCGCGTGAAGTATAAACCCGCCCTAATTGGTCCAGTGGAGAATTTTATATGGACTTAGATCAATCAAGTTATAGATATTGAACGACCGCATAAGTAGTATCGATAGTTATTAATCTTAATAAATAAGTTATCAAATATACCATACTAGATACCCCCACTTGTGATGTTTATTATTATTATTATAGTTTTTACATAGTGAAAGTGGTTAAAATCTAAAAAATCATATTGGACTTACTACTATGAGTAAAAAAACAGGTTTGTGTTGAACTCAGGATTATAAAGTTGGTCCCATATGGTTAGAGTTAGGTATGCAGGTATGATGGTACCGGCATCAAAGTTTCTTGCTCGCTAAACCTAATTATTACCGAAATAAAAAAAAGTTTTATTCATGTTGCTTTAAACCACTTCGGCGTCAAAGATGACTTCTAAAACAAATTGTATCTATTTTTCCGTAGGATGTCGTTTTATTTCCTAAATTAGGTTGAGCCAAACCTAATATTGAATATATGGGCCATTCGATTTAATGTGAGGAAATCAAAGAATTTTACGGAACTTGGAAACTCATCAAGTTTTGCATATCTAAGACTTGAAGTTCCTAAAATTGTAAACTTAACGAACAAAGTTTCTGTCCTGAATAAAATAGTACTTTCAATCGAATAGTAACATAACACTTACTTTAATTCAAGCCTTATAGTCCAAAGGGTGGAATGTAATATACCAAAGCTTATAAGGGTATATAATCGATTTGCTTATTATTCTTTCTTATAAAATTAATTTATTTTCACATAAGTCATATTTCCAAGTATTTTAATTAAACTTTGAACACTAAATTCAAACAGAATATTAATTTAATATTTTAATTATTTAAATTTCCGTAAACGCTGATAATCATTTAACATTTAAAATATGCCGTTTTATTTCGCAAGTGAAACGTGCATTGTTAACATTAGTTCCATTATTTAAAGTATTAGGAACTTCAAAATTAAAAAAAATAAACCACCAGAGAGATCATAAATAATATTATTATTCAATTTTCATTTTCAATCAAAAGGAATACTGGTATAATATTGTGTAAGACTGTTATAATAATTTAATTTATTATAAAACTATTTTTATTTTAAAATAAAAGTTACCATCAATACTTGCGTCAAATTATGCACCGAGGTTATCAGGAAAAAAAGAGATCCTTTATTTGTACAGTGGACAGATGCCAGGACAGCTCATTCATATTTATGTTTGATTGTACCTTAACGTTGAAAGAAAGGTTATGTATAGCCTCTTTGTGATAAAATGTATAATGTCATAGAATAAAAATATTTATAATTGTTTTATTCTTACAAATCGAGAAACGCTGCCCTTAATGCACAATAAATCTAAAAGAATAACATTCTTTTATATTGCTACAGCAATGTAACAAAAGGAAGAAAAAAGAACGGTTGTCAAAGAAACATAAAACAATAAACTATATTATTTTAAAACGTTGAGACCTTCAGAGATTTATAAGGTATGATTTTTTTCCCAATTTTTATTAGTAGAAAATAAATCTACCATAAACTTATTTTTAGCACTTACCTTATACGGTTTATGTATATAGCTATGAATTCAAAAATTCTTACCTGTAACAAAAAAAAGTTTATTAATTATAATAATGAATATATCCTTAAACAAAACTAGTTAAATTATACCAAAAATAAGAATATTTTAATAAGCAGAATAGTAAAACTGAATTAATTTATTTATAAATCCGAGGCGTACAACAGACGGATTTCACTTACTCCAATGGTAAAAATTAATTAAATAGTTAAACAAAAACTTTTAAAATACATCAGTTTCGTTGGAAACGTTTTCAATTAAACAGTATGAAATTGTTAGTACAATAATCACCTACGTTTATACCATATTTGTCACTTAACATTATCTTCCACAACTTTGTTATAACATATAAATAATATAATATAACATCATACTAAAATCTTTGGCTTTCCAGTAGTATATTATACATCTAACATTACTGGAAAAAAAAAAGAAGTGCACACCCGATTTCTGTGGTTTTATGACTAAATATGTCCAGAATCTGAGGGAATAAAAATAAATAAATAAATAAAAATAGAACTGAATTTTCGTTTAATGATATCAAAATGTATACATTTTTTTTTTTTTTTAATTTAAGCGGTCAAATAAAAGTGAACACTTATTAAATGATAGTTAAAAATTTAATAATGATAAATTAAACGCTCTAGATTAATAGTTTATTTTTTTATTTATTTTTATTTATTCATACTTTGAACTTGGTATGTTCTATGATTATTCTGATCTAACTCCTAGGGCCTATATTTATTTTTATTTTGATGTTATTGTTTACTTGATTTTTTTTTAGTTCTGCTTTATAATTATTGTAACTTTTGATGTAGATTGCTTTAAGTATTTATATGGACAGGTTTGATGATTTGCGTTATGATTTTTTACGATATTGTATTAATATTACCCTCACTTATTAACATTTGGCATTGTTCTAACAAATGAAAAGTTTCACTACTGGGGGTTAACCATTTGGTGAGTATTGATCAGCCACAAAGGAACCATTAGAGAACCAGTTGGACAGCTGCCTTATTGGAACCAGCCCATGAGTAGCGGTGGCTAGCTATCCAACTGACAGACCCATTACTAGGTGGTATACCAGGCCAGGGTGTAGGTACAATTAATTGGGAGGAAGAAATTGGGGAGAGCAAACTTAAAGTATGGCCAAATTTTCCAGTAATTATTTTATTTTTCTGGTAAAAAGCATTGTATCAAAGTAATTTCTCAACTTAAAAATTTAATTTAAGAACTTTAAAATAAAAGGCCTCGGAATAAACATGTGAAATCTGACCCAGTTTTTTTTTTTTTTTTTTTTTTTTTTTTTTTTTTTTTTTTTTTTTTTTTTTTTTTTTTTTTCCTAACCTCCAAAATTTATTTTCAACTATTTACAACATATTTATACACTTATAACTATGTACATTTTTACAATTTTTGGTCCTTTTTTTTGCCCAACGCTTGAAAAGTTTGTTTTCTGACCCAGCGTATATGAAAACCAAATTTATACCACTGATTCTATGAGAGACAACCTTTTCTCAATTTTTAGCCCTTTAATCTTTATGGGAGGGAAGTTATGGGGGGTAAAAGAAAAAGAAAAATTATTTTTTCCTGAACAGCTCAACCAATTTTCATGAAAAAATAAATATATATTATATATTGTTTGATCAGTTCTCGACTGTAGATAATTTAAGTTTGTGTAGTTCTTAGGTTTCAGTCAATGAATAAACAACTTTATCTATGCGACAATTCGAGAATTTATTGTTCTCATAATCATGCCTTAACAGTGGAAAAACAAAAAAAAACAGAACATTAATATTATTATACAATAATTAATATATGATGTTATTGTTAGAGATATAAAGAAGAGTACATTGTATATCTCTAACAATAACATCATATATTAATTATTGTATAACAATATTAATGTTCTGTTTTTTTTTTGTTTTTCCACTGTTAAGGCATGATTATGGGAACAATAAATTCTCGAAACGTCGCATAGATAAAATTGTTTATTCATTGACTGAAACCTAAGAACAACACAAACTTATATATATATATATATATCAGGGGTCTTAAGAAAAAGAGTACCAAAAATGTATTTATTTTATTTTTTTTTACGAAAAGGTTTGTCAACATTTTTTTGGGAATTTTCCCAAAATAAATTGTTAGGTTAAGATGGTTTGATACACCTCCAATTTATTGCTGCTTTATTTTATTGAAGCTTCGTTGAGAACTACATTGAGATCGAAAGAAACAAGTGTATCATTTAAAAAAAATAATAAGAAAGCCTGTACTTCTACAATCCATAAAGGGTCTTGGGTTCAGTACTTATACATATTTTTACTGTTTCACGGCCAACAGCTGTGCCAGGAGGTGATTAGGTCTAGATCAAGCTCAGCAACCAGTTTTTTTTTTTCCAATTTTTGACCCCAGGAGGGTTTCCATGCCCCAGGGTCGCACCACGGTTGAAATAAAAGAACACATAATTATGCCACAGCCTAGGTTTGAACTAGGGGTGGGCATAATCGAATGATCGGACTTTTGATGATTTAAATAATCGAATGATTAATACGCATTCTGAAAGAAAATATGGCACAATTCCCCTCTCTATGATTGCTGAGCTGGCTGAGCCTTGGTGCAAATATGCATATAATTTATGTGATAAGAAAAAAAAAATTTTCATTCGATTATCCCGGCCCATTATAAGCCTTATATTATCGTTAGAGAATTCAGTTCGAATGACAATTCGTTTCTCCAAACCGATTAATTCGAACGATTGAAATAATCAAATGATCTAATAATCGTCATTCGATTATGCCCACCCCTGGGACCTGGAGAACAGTGGAGTAGTTCTCTACATGAAGTTGTTTCATTAAATATTCTATTATATTATTATATACAACAATCACTTAGTTTTATCTGCTTTTCATCACTCTCGGTTACCTTTTACTTTGCGTATAAGATGATATTTTTTCTAAAATCTTTAGCTTTTCCACCGGTATATTACACATATAAATTACTGTTCTTATGCTCGAAAACTAAATTACATTTAAAAAAAAAAAATTTCTCTTTTCTCGTTTATAAAATATGAAATTTCAATTTTACACAGCTCATCGTTTTCGAGTTAGTCTGACCATATACATAGGCACAGACTCAGACCTTTTTGTGGGACTTGGTTATTAGGACTTAAGAGGGCCTTAAACGTGCATTGTCATTGTCAACCCGAATTCTAATATTTTTCTTGTACATATATGCGCTCGCGCGTGTGTAAGTGAAAGTAAAAACGGTATTTGTTTTGGTTCTAAAATTTAGTAAACCCTTCTCTACAATGTTCCCTATGATTTTAATTGTCTAGGTTCTCAAGTTTCTAAATATTTAGGTTTTCAAATCATTTCAAAAGGGTACTAACCCTGTATCAAGATAAAGATAAAAACGTTTTATAAATACTGTGTTATTATATTAAACAACGCTTTTTATAGTCGTAAATTATAATCACAAAGATATGTATACGATGTTAATTGTTAAATAAAAGAAAATTAATCGTATAATTTACAATTATAATAAATTGGAAAACCCGTGGATTTGTGGCGAGCAAACTAGCCTCCAAAGGTGGTAATTTCGAATCATAGATCCGAGGGGAGTTTCTCAAGCACATAATTAAACAGGGATTCACTCAGAAACCATCTCTCGGTTGTATGAGGCCCGTCAGCCAACTGATGGGCACTCATAATAAATGATGAAGGGAGCACCCTTACGTATAATGTATAAGCAAGAATAACAGTGTGATATCATTGCGAACTATTTAGTGGGGCCAAGGACGTACACGGCTTGTCGTGCCCTTTGAAACAAAAAAATTATTATTTTTTTTTCTTATCCTCCAACTTTATTTACAAAATAAATACACAAACATTTCATGTATATAAAGCAACAATGGTATATACAGTCCATGGCTCAGGCCTGGACTGTATATACCATTGTTGCTTTATATGAGTCCATAGCTCATGGGATAGATAGATGTATTTAGACTGTGAGGTAACAAAAAAATTAACACTGATAATGCTAATTTAATATTGGAGAGTTATAGTAATTATTAGGAGTAGAGAAAAATGGGCTCTTTTGAATGCTTACAAAAATTATTTTTCAAGGTTTCAGAGTCCCCCCTTCCCTTCCCCATCTTTATGATTTTCTAAAATAAAGTATAATAAAAACAAGCCTCTTAAAAACATTAACAATTACTCTTTCATGTACATAATTAAACTTTCTTGTTATTTAAAAATTGTTGAACAAAAATCAACGTTACATGAAATATATAGGTATATATATATATATATATATATATATATATATATATTTTTTTTTTTTTTTTTTTTTTTTATTTATTTGCGTTAAAATTCTTTCCAAGTTAGTATAATCATAAACAGTGATATTATTTTTAATAGTGAATATATTATTTATCTATAAAGAGTTAATAGTATTATTACAACCTAATTAGTGCAACTGATAAACATGCATGATTTTAAATCGTAATTATGTTAAAATTTTAAATCATAAACACTTAAATGAGCACACATTAACTGCCTTTTGTCAATCCATTACTTTATTCCATAAGCATTCACATCTATCAACGTTTCGGAGCTGTTTCCCCATTTTCAAAACTTATTTTTTTATGAAACACTTTTTCACATATAACCCTTAACTTCATAGCTTACTGCTATTCGTCCTCATGGGTGTTCATTGGCTTGTACATGGATCAGTGATCAATCAGTGAAACGTAAGATAAGATAAGATAAGATAAGCCTTTATTTACACATATTTACAATATTTGTTGGTACATAAACTTTATATATATTTATTTTTATTTTAAAAACACTTTTAATAATTGATGTAAGTAAAACAATGTGACCAAATATTATATACAACTTTTAAATAAAATTTGCTAACATCTTTTTTACTAAAATTGCCAAAAAACAAACAAACAAAAAAACTTGATTAAATAAAAATTTGTATCTTTAGATAAATAAAAATAAAATGGTTTTCTACTAATGTGTAGGCCTCTCCTGAAGGAGGAATAGTCTTGATCGGTGACCAGCCGTACCTTCTGGGTTATGAGTTCGCCGCTGGTTTTTCAATAACTTGGCATTTTAATTCCCAATATTTTCGATCTTCTGTTTTCCTATGCCAAGATATTCCTTCTTGTTTCCTAATTTCGTCCGACCATCTTTTGAGTTGCCCTCCTTGCTTACGTTGCTTTCCGAGAGGTGTCCATTCGGTAATTGCCTTGCTCCATCTGGTGTCTTTTATCCGCATTAAATGGCCAGCCCATTCCCATTTCAGCTTCCTTATACAACCCACAGCATCCCTCACCAAAGTGGTCTCTCTCAGAGTCGTATTTTTTACTTTATGCTTTAAATTCACATTTGTCATACTCCTCTCCATTCTTCTTTGCCAAACGTTAATTCTTCTTTCCTGGGATTTAGTGAGAGACCATGTCTGGCTTCCATAAGTCAAAGTTGGGAGAATGCAGGTATTGAATACTAACCTTTTCCATTTAATTTCGGTGGAGCTTTTCATTAAGTTTTTAAAAACCCAAAATTTTTTCCAGCAAGAGGCAATCCGTTTTTGAATTTCTTTGGAAAGGCGGTCATCGAATGAAATGGTCTGTCCTAGGTAAGTGGTGTCTTTGACTAATTCGTAGTGAAACGTAGATAGATATGAATGCTTGTGGAATAAAGTAATTGATTGACAAAAGGAAGTTAATGTGTGCTTATTTAAGTGTTTATATTAAGAAAAACTTCCAGAAAAATTAAAAAAGAAAAGAAATTAAATCACAAACGTTTGTTGTATTTAATAAAACACGCACTAACAAATCAATATAACAAATGTATAGGTTTTTAGGTTGATAGAGCTCAGGAGCACAAAGATCCCTTGAAAGGTGCAGATTACACACGAAAAGAATATTGACCTTCCACTCTTGTCAGAATAGGTCTAAAAACCATCCTGCTTGCCTAAAATTGAATAGAAAACGTTCTCAAAATAAAAACTATAAAGCACAATTGAGGTAATAAGATTAATTGTCAGTTGCTGCTTAAGTTTACACTGCAATAGGCGCTAAAACGGGACCTCTATGCACCGGGTGCTACTTAATCGGATTCAGTATTCCCAGACATGATCACTTTTGTAGTAGATGTTATTGTTATTTCTTCAAGTCTTGAGCATAATAACTAACATGACAGCGCACAGCACTTGCAATGAGATAAAAGATAAGTTTAAATGAAAAGAGCACTAATTAATCTATAACATTACTGATTATTTATAGTCAATAATTACTGAGGATTAGTAACGTATATAATAAAAATCAAGACTAACTTTACAGATCAACAGATCACGGCCCAACACAAGGAAAACGAGATAACTATTCATTACCTCAGATGATTTGGAAACACTGATAAAAACTCATGTACCTACTAACGCTCTTTTGGTTAACTACAGCACGCTGAATATTTCTTAAGTTATAAGCTGCAGGTTTTTCCTGTTTTATTATCGGGGATGTAATACATATCTGAAGTGTTATAGGGTTAAAATATTTTACGCAAGAAGCTTCTTGTGTTGTTTATCATTAAGGCAGTTTTAGGACTACTGTCTAACAAAAATAAGGTTGTTTATCACAGAAAGATTAATCGACTGGTAACTCAGGTGTACCTAGAAAAACTAAATAATTGATTTGGAACTTTCTTTTATTTTTATATTTATTTACTTTTGCATTAATAAATTATTTACTATTCCTTAACGTTTCATTTGTATATATAAACATTAGCAAGTTGAGGCGTGGAGTGGGATCAAAGGTCACTTTTGGCCCAGTTTCTACTTGCTAGTACAACGCAGTTGCAAATATTTAAATAAGTGAATATATGTGATAACGAAATTTTTGGTATTTATTCATTTATTTATTAGGAGAAACGGATTTTTTCATTTTTTTTATTCGTTATTCGGATTTTTGGTCGATTACAAAGGTTGATTATTGAAAATAATAAACCAAAATCATTTTATAAAGGAATGCGTTAATATTTCCTTTTCTTTTCTTTTAATTTTCATTCAAATAAAATTTCCTGATTCCAGAAAACCTTTCATTTTATCATTATCATCAATAATAGCAGAGTTATCAGGAAATCACATCTCTGATAAGTTGTGGCATATACAATAGAATAGAATATACTTTTATTGCAATCGGGGAAGTCCCTATATCACAATGGTCAATGTCTTGACCATAGAAAATGATTTTTTTAATTTTTTTTTTTTCACTTTGTTCATCGCGTTGCCTTGATCACGAAACTCTTTTTGATTTTTCTCTAACTTCAATAATAACCGATTTTTAGTGTAATTACATATATTATAATCTGTTACTTGATTATACATATGATTTTTTTTTTCTTTTTTATCGCGCTTTACTGATTCTAAAACTCTCTACATGCTTTTCTCTATCGTCAAAAATAACAGAGTTGAGCGTATTTATGTGAAATTTCAATTTTTTTTCTTTTCTTTTTCTCTTTTATATAATTATTCGCGTTTTTTTTTGGTTAAAAAACAATAATCATTATTTTTTTCCATCTTCGAAAATAACGTAGTTACAAGCGTATAAGCTATATTTAAATTTATTTCAATTTTTTTTTTTTTTTTTTTGTTTATCGCACTTCACTGATTCTAAAACTATATATAATTTTCTCCATCGTCAAAATTAACTGAGTTATGAGCGTATTTATGTGTAAAATTTCAATTTTTTTTTTCTTTTTTCACTTTTATAAAATTATTCACGTTTTTTTTGGTTAAAAAACACTAATAAATTGTTTTCCTATCTTCAACAATAACTGAGTTATTGAATAAAATCCTTTTAATCGGCCGCCATTTTAAAACTAATCAGCTGATATTAACGTCGAGGTGTTAGGATCATCGTTGAATGGTCTAGTATTTTTGTGGCGAATTTGTCCGGTAGTTTTTATTCGTTATTCGGATTCTACGCATCTTGAAACGTAAGCTCTCAAATTTTGAGCAGGGCAATTTTTTTTTTTTTTTTTTTTTTTTTTTTTTTTCGTCGATTGCAAAGGTTGATTATTGAAAATGATAAACCAAAATAATATAATAAATAATTGCAATAACGAAATGGTACGCCTAAATTTTACTTTTGGGTTCCGAAACTTCTTTGCATTACAAAACTTAAATACATAAATAACTTTATCTATTCAAACGTATATGATACCACTGAAATAATTAAGTTATATACAAAGCTCTGCGATTGACTGTGCTCTTCAGCACTAGACTTTATTATATGGACGACATAAGCTCTGAATACATGACATACATCAATAAAAAGCATGTAATAAATGTTAATGTATGCTTATCTCGATACGTTCCGCTAAGTGCAGCGAACAAGTGCTCAGCTTAACACCGAAAGATCTTGGATGACAACACTCCGGTTACGCTTTCGTATCAGGCGATGAGCGACAAGGTCTCGAACAAGGTCGCTGCTGATGCACACCTGAGATTATTAATGGTTCGTATCCGACCCCACTGCGGTCCCTCGGAACGAAACCTAATCCTGATAAGATCAGGGAATAAGAGTGCCCAAGCGGAAGTTATTATGCAAACGAACTGCATTGATAGCCATGAATGGATTAGAACAAAGGTGATTGATTCCATTCGAGTAACTGAGTGTTATAACTGATAGTGCTATATCAGGTGCAGGAGTCATTTTCGGCAAGCGTTAGTATAAAACCAAAAAAAAAAAAATTCAGGTTGGTTAGATAACCAATGTAATCAAATATTGACAACAACGAACTTTCATTAAAATGATGATTGGATCTTTTAAAGCTATCAATAAAAAAAAAAAAAATTATATATTCATAGATATTTTACTATATACTTTAATTATATATATATATATATATATATATTATATATATATATTTACACGTATATAAACTTTTGTACTGTTCTCTTAGGTTTCAGTCAATAAATAAACAATTTTATTTATGCAACGTTTCGAGAATTTATTGTTCTCATATTCATGCCTTAACAGTGAAAAACAAAAAACAGAACATTAATATTTTTATACAATAATTAATAAATGATGTTATTGTTAGAGAGGCAGAAAAGAATACATTGAACAATGAATAGACACACAGTAGTTAAATAGATATTTCAATTAGAATTTACAGGAAAGATATTATTAGAAATTTAGTTACAATTTGAGATAAAATAGTATTACATAGTCATATTTGTATACTACAAAATTTGAAAGAACACTGAACCAAAGATGCCAAAGAATAGTTCAGGTATGGAGGATTTTCCAAATTTATTACGTCAGGAGTCCGGGGTTTCTCCTTTTGTTTATATGTTTTTATTTAATTTTGTATTTATTATTATTTAGACGTTTTCTTAATTCTAAAAAGGTTGCATAGATAAATTTGAGTATTTATTGACTAAAACCTAAGAACAGTAGAAAACTTTAAATTATCAACAGTCGAGAACTAATCAAACAATATATAAGGTTTACTGCAAATAATAATGTCAGAAATAGCATTTTTATTATATAACTAAATCTATTTTCTTCTTAAATCGAAGGATTCAGTTACACTTATGATTTCCTCATATTCTCTCGTTTTACTGTATTATGCGTATTTAAAAAGGATAGACATTTTTTCTTTCCTTATATACAAGACACTCCGAAATTATGAGCTGGAGATTTGTATTAAAATAAATACATAAAATAAATACATCAAGTAAATATGGGGAAAATGTAATACAATGTCCTGGTATACATGAAGAGACGCAATCCGTTGGCACACTCGAAAAAAATAATTCAAACATTTTTTTATTCGATTTCTTCTTTAGCTTCACACTACTCAAAAGTCTCTGTTAGCGATTTCGGTAAGATTTTTTCGGCGTTTTTATAAATCGTATGGCAATTCAAACCAAATTTAGAACGTCAGTAAATGTCTTTAAAATGCAAGACTTTAAATTCGCCTCGGTCCTCATTTCTTTGCACCAATCTTTATCTCCTTAATGCATCAATTTTTTGTTGTTTTTTTTATTTCTTAGCATTTAAAATAAACAAATGTGATCTATATGTCAACGGAAAATAGAAACATTCCTTCTTTTAAATAGTAAAGAATAATTAGATTCAACGTTCTAATTAAAAATAGTTCATGTTAGAAATTTAGGTTTACCTCAAAAGAGCAGAACAAAATATGAAAAAATATGTGTGTTTATTTATCGAATATAACTTTTTTTGAAAGAATTTATTAATAAAAATTATGAAATAAAATAAATAATAATTAAAAAATAATCAAAGCTTATTCTCATTCAAAAAACTACTAATTCATGAGTTACAAAACAGGAAGTTAATAGCCAGTAATACTAAGAAAAACCTTGTTTACTAGGATAACAAATATTTTTACATAACTGAGAATTAATTATGAAAGTATTACTCAACCAATTTAAAAAACAAATCATAATAACCATGTTTCAATTAACAAGAATTAACACTGAATAATAGCTTAGATATTAATAAATTTCAATTTTTTTAAATAATTCTATTTGTATTGAACATTTTTACTAACGTATAGTAAATTATGTGTAGATAGACCCCTGAATTGAGGTACCTGAGTTGAAAGAAACTGAAGATTTTTTTATAATTTTTAACAATCTTTTAAAGTAATTATCATAATGCGGAATTCAAAAACCAAGAACATTTTAGTTTAATATATAAATGTGGTTCTGAATAAACGATAGTTTTTTTCTTCTTCATATTATGTTTCAATATTCATTTTATCAGTAGAAAATAAATAAGCTAAAGAAGCAATACATATGAGCCAAACGTTTAAAATTAATTTTGTAAAATCATTTATTATCTATTAATTCTTTAGTTAATATATCATTTATTCATATTGTTTTCAAATTTTAGATGCACTGCAAATTTGTGTTTGTTGGAGACTTATACTTTTAACCATATGCGGTTCTTACTTTTATTTAATTTTGGAAAAACATATACTCCTGTAACTCAATATTTACAACGATTTTATTAAACAATCCAACTTAATACAAAATTAAATATTGACAGATTTTGAAGTTTTACCGAAAAGCGATATAGTTAACCAAATACAATATTAAAGTTCCTAACCTGGCCGGGCGAGTAATATGTAGATTCGAGTCTATCCCCAGTACCAGACAGAGAATAACATTTCATTTTAAAGAAATATTGTTGTAAAAAAAGCGTAGATTTTTTTCGTACTTAACCTTTTCGAAAAATTACCGAGGTATAAAAATAAATGTATTGATACCGTCATTATTATCTATTACGAATGCCCTCAGTCAAAAGAAGGAACTATTATGTTTTATGTATGTACATATTTTATTGGGTTTGAATGTTATGTTTGAAAAATAAATGTAGGATGAGAAAAAAACAGCAAAAAACGTCGCTTACCTCCGCTACATATTTAATCTCTAAACCTTCAAAAAAAGAATAATTATTAGGTTCCTTTAATTAAAATGATCCTTTTCATTCAACTTATTTTATTTTCTTATTTTTTTGTCCCTACGTTTCGGCTCTTTGCCATTCTCAAGGATCTCTTTATACTCCTTTATACACTCTATACAATATATAGATATATATTTTGTCATAATTGAGTAAAATAAAAATTAAAACTATTATAGGTGACCAGCCCTGTCTGGTTGTTATCATCTGTTGTTCAAAAAAAGAATAATGTTGATAATTATAAGCATATAAGGCTCAACAGTAAAATCTATAAATAAATAATTTAAATGAACACAGAAAATAAAAACGTCCTGAGAGGGCAATAGTTATATCAGACAAAGGGTAAATAAGTACACACAATAAAACCCTGAAACACAACTATTTTGCACTTTATTACTCGGTCTCATTAGTACTTAGAAAACGGGTTCTGCGAACTGGTTCCAAATCCGGAAACAGGTGGTAAATTAATAATTTGCCAAGCAGTAAATACGCAGAAATAGACTACAAAGGTTAAGAAAAGATGCTGAGTCTATGAAAATGGAGATTATCTGGAAGATAGGCTCAGATTCCACTAGATAACGGTGCAGGACTATGAAATATTTTTTGAAATAGTGAGATAGATATAAGAAGATTATTAATATTAGCCGAAATAGTTTATATAAAATTCAGTTAATACTAGGTATATCTATAACCATTTATAAAAAGCATAGCAACATAAGTAGGTCTAAAATGGTTATTTTTAAATATTTCACGAAATCTTAAAACTAGAATATTTGGTAGTCTAAAATTTTATAAATAAACTAAAATTTTAATGAAACTAAAATTTTATTAACGTAAATAGGTATTATTATAATATGTTATGTATTCAATATTCTATCTAACTGTGGAAAGTAAAAGTAGCACGTCTATTTTCATTTTTATTATTAATATACATGTATAATTTATTCTATATAAATCTATATATATATATATATATATATATATATATATATATTTGACTATAAATATATATTGTTTGATCAGTTCTCGACTGTTGATAATTTAAGTTTCTATTGTACTTAGGTTTCAGTCAATGAATAAACAATTTTATTTATGCGACATTTCGAGAAATTATTGTTCTCATAATCATGCCTTAACAGTGGAAAAACAAAAACAGAACATTAATACAAATATACAATAATTAATATGATGTTACAATAATATATATATATATATATATATATATATATATATATATATACATTATTATATATAATAACAATAACAAATAAAATTAATAATAATAAAATATGCATATACACACACACACATATATATATATATATATATAATAATAATAATAATAGTCTTTATTAATATGTAAATACAAAATTAATTACTCTCCATTATAAAACAAAACAAAGCAATAAATGAATATTTACATGGAATATACATATATCCACATTTGCCAGGCAATAGGAATAGTTACAAAGAAATGAATTATTATATAAATAATTACATGGTCTCCGATAGGTAATTTTGCTATCAAGACGAAAGTTCCTAATTGAAAAATGGAATTTTTCTTCGTTAAAACTATGAGTCAAGGAATTTCGTAAAGTGCACTTATTTCTGTTTTTCCCCCTCGAGACATTGATTTTTTGCAATCTTTCCCATTATCCTCATTACTTCAAGAACCATAATACATTTATAATAACTATCCGTTTATATTATACAGATTGTATTATATAATAAGTAATTTTTTTTTTCGAAAAATAAAAGAATAGTTACATATATGTATCGTTGGAAAGCTAAAGATAAAAAAATTCTGACCAGCACCTTCTAGCATCCCAAAATGACGCTGCCTGACACTGGAATAATTTAGTTTAATTGTATACAATATATATATGTATATATATATATATATATATATATATATATATATATATATATATATATATATATTATACAATATATTATATATATATATATATATATATATATATATATATATATAATATAATATAATTTTATTTATTTATTTATTTTTTTTTGGCCACAAGTAGTTATTTTTGATACCTCTACTTTTTATCTAAAAAATCTTTTGGTTCAATCATTACAGTAGTTTTTTTAATTGTTATATTGTCACTAGAAGAATTCATTTCTTATTATAGTATTACATTATTTTATTTATGTTTAATTGGTTTATCTTTCGTTAATTTTTGGATTTGATCCTTTATTTTTTCAAAGCTAATGTTATTCTTAGAATACCATATACCAAGTACCAGAATAATGTTACTAATTATTTTTATTTATTTTATTTTGTTGTTTTTTTAATTTAAACTCTGTTATCAATTTATTTATTTCTCATTTTGTCCAACATAATAAGTTTTGAAGATTGTTTTTATTTTATTTATTTATTGTGTTACAAATTCATCCATAATTGTAAATAGTAGTTAATAATGTTTATTTTGTCTGTTGGCCGGACATATATATTTTATAGGACCCAGTCCCAGAATGAAACTTATTTTATATTTTATTTCCATCAAAACAATATTTTTTTATTTTATGTTTATTTAAATCAAAATTTCAAGAAGGTAACTAGATTTAAAGAGATAACTAAAAGGTGTGTGTTGCACGCATACGATTTACAATTCCAAATAATTTTGTATTCTAGTTTCCATTCCTAGCTCAACTAAAACATCAATATCTACTGAATCAACAAAAAACCACAACCTCGCTGGCATCATATGTGTTGGGTTTTTTCTATCCCACGGTAAAACTATTTCAAAGTTTCTTGGAAGCATTTTAGGAGCATTTCAAAGAATCTGTCCATAGTGTACAAAGACTCCTACAACCCCTACTCCTAAAAATTGACTCCTACTTAACGAAGTTATGTTCGTCACATTGAGATAATAGCTTCTTTGCTCATTTAAACAGCTTATCTTATTTTTAAGTCTCCGAAGCAGACAAGAACAGGAAAGTATCTATAAGAGTGCGACCGCGCATAAGATTACCTAATAAGGTAGAACAGTGTACCCTCAATACGCTCATATAAGTTTTCTCCATTGTTACCAACCATTGTCTGATTCAAGCTCAGGACAAACGGTGGATATAACTTTCTACGCATTAACATTGCTAAGTTATGGTTAGCTTTCCCACTTTTTTCGCACGCGATGAGAAGGGATGAAGAGTGGGCATAAACAGTAGATGTTGGGATATAGATCTTTCAGATAGAATTAAGAACTTTAAGCGTTATTATGAGATCGAAATCACAGATTAAATAGAACCATATAAACATTTATCCAGGCATTAATATTTTACTAACCAATAAATTTAATGTATAATGTATTTGAATTATGATATCCGAGACCTTGAAGTATGGTGCCAGAATTGGGGGCTTAAAATTAATTCTAACAAATCCCACCAAGTAGTCATTACCCTACAGTATCCTTTAATGAAAATCCACTAGTCCCAGTTGAACAGATTCGATACCTAGGACTTCACCTTGACAAACGTCTGTCCGACGTTTTCGACTACTTCAACACTTACTGGACAAACGCTCAAACCTTCCACTTAATTACGAAAGACTTATTTACATAACCATCCTTCGTAAAATCCTTAACGGTCCTTACTTGGTCACGAATAAAAGCATCCATGAAGACCTTTATCTTCCATATGTTACTGAATAAGCCCGAACCAGGTATCGATCATTCCATGAAAAATTCCATTCCCACTGCAACCCAGTTAACTATGTCCATCACATTTACTTCATGCATATAATACCGTTGTAAATATCAATAAATATGTTTAAAATAAAAAAAAAAAAAATTATAAATGGTTTTAATTGATATTAACCTAACTGAACAAAACAAAAAGCTGCGATGAAACCAGGTTAGGAATTAAAAATAATCACTGTGGATGTAATTAGTTGACCGTTGAGAATTACTGGAAGGAATTAGTCCGGGTGGCGGTCATTAAATGAAACAACTAAATAGTTTAAACTATTTAGTTGTTTCATTTAATGACCGCCACCCGGACTAATTCCTTCCAGTAAAAATAATAATAATCGACTGTTCTTATACGATTTTAGTTGATTTTCTTTCAACACGAAACTATTGATACCAATTATCTTAGGTTCTATAAAAGAAGTCTTTGCTTCATCAATTCATGACAACAGTATGGAATAAGTCTTGAAAATACAGAATTTTTTTAATAGCTGTTGTAATATTGTATATTTGTAACATATAATTTATGTCTTTATAAATCTATCTTATTCTCCCTTTTATCCATAGACTTAATTAAATTAAAAACAGTTACAAACTTAGTTCTCAGTAGCATAGACCAGTGCTTATTAACTAATTAATATGATACAAAAGGCAATAGACTATAGAGTCTCGACCTGCTAAGTTTTTCCCTGCAATGCTGGTTCGAAACTTGAAAAAATAAATAAATAATAAAGCTCCACTTTCCATTCAGGTTAAATAAAACCTTAAAATCCGGTGTCCAGTCCACTGAGGGATATTGTGAGAGCATTTTCATTCATCCACAGCATGGGCTAAGCCAAATAAATGAATTTTCATTCTGCGTATAAATCTTACTTTTTCAAGCATTATTTTACTATTCAGTTTACAAAGAATACAGTTTCCTGTAATAATACGTAAATATTTACCTATAATGTAATGGTATTTTATCAATGTCATTAGGCTGGGTTATTAAAGAATGGTGAGAAAATTAAAATATTTCCGACGAATGTTTTTATTACTTTTCATCACATTTTGTCATTAAGGATAGTTTTTTCTTTTTCAATTTTAAACTAAAATTCTGGTGCGAGCAACACACGACTGTAACTTACCTCGAATGTTAAAATCAATATACTTTAATTTGAAAAATATTTTTACTTGATTTAAATAAAACGTGTATTCATTATCGTTGGAAGCGTATGATTTAGATTATATAATATAACTATCTTAAATTGTTAATCAGTAATGAGTTAATTCCCTTCGTCACTTTAAATTACCTTTTACAACTTTGTGTATCAGACTTTTTTTTTTAATATTTTTCTTTCCATTAGTTAGTGGTTTTCTTGTTATTAAAAACCCAAAATTATATTTTAAAAATAGTTTTGCTCTTTTACCCTTTGATAGGGCTTCAAATCCGTCCAACTTTTATATTTAGCCGTCCTTCGTCAATTTCATTACGATGATAAGCTTCATCTTTTGGAATGTACAAAATTAAAGGAAGTTTAGAGGAAGAAAATATCGGCATATAAGCCCTGTCAGACTATTTCTTGTTGCTGTAACATCTCGGGCGTACATTAAATACGAAATTTCAGTTTCGTACGACTTTTCGTTTTTGCGCTAGACTTACCAACCACACACATACGCAGACCTTTTTTCAGGTCATGGTCTTTTTGGACGTTTATTTCTGTCGAAAACTGGAATTCTAAAATTTTCAGGATCGCAATACTTTTCCTTACTATATATTTCATATGTAGGTAAGTAAAAGTAAAAATGTTAACGTACATTGATTCTTTTTTTTTATCGAAATTGCGGGATTGAAAGGAGAAAAAACGAATCTGAATGCACTTCTCTATCAAAAACTAAAATTGAATTAAAAGGAAGTTGAATAAAGTACATATATGAAGTTCAAACTTCCTAAAATTTAAAACTAGATAATTTAACTAAAATGGAGGAATGGTAACCGTAAAGACGGGATTTCACAAGCGCCCATATTTCGGAAGCTTAGAGAACCTACACACCTGTGGAACAGTTTTCCTACCAAACTTTATCGAAAGCTTTATCAGCCCTACCTCACCCATCAAAACTTATGATTATATAATGAATAGAAAAAAAGTCAATTACATAAAGGGGAATTACATTAATAATAGATTATAAAAAACAACTGAATTTTCAACAACTAGAATATATAGATATGTATGTTATGCTTAGTTTTTTTCTTCACACCTTTCATAAACAGTACAGATAATGCATTTTCTGCAACACATCCGATAATCTGGCGTGACAAACATAATATAGAGGGTAATGCACAGAATCACCACTTCTTTGGTTTGATTTCTATAATGCTACAAGATCAGATCCCTCATCTAGCTCATTTCCAGTCTTCTACTAGTGTTTTTAGTAAGTCGGTAGTACAATAATAAGGTAATTTTTATTATTTATAGGACATAACATAAGTTGTACTTCACTGTTAACATCTGAGGATAATAAAAATCAGAATATACATAATATATGAAATAAACTAGTCCTATCTCATGCCATTACTTGCTCTATAAGTTACAAAACGGATTAAACATCTAACCTAAGCCTATTCTGATGTTCTTCCATAAAATACATTAAAACACCACGCATAATTAGAGATCTAGCCAGAACAAAACGCCTGAACATCCAAATTTGTTGATCTTGACTGATTGTGATATCTAGTTGTCTAGAAGAGATCGTCTCTTAAGAAAATCTTAGTTTAAATACGTCATACCCGTATCTTCACATAGCAAAATTAAAGTGAACTGATTAGTGCTATAATTATGCGATAAGTAACTATTTTTCACTCAGAATAAGAAAATATTCCTCCGAGCATAATTGCATCCCATTCTGTAAATGAAACTGTACAAATTTCTAATAAATGTCAAAATATTCATTCCTTGCCGGCCCTGTAAACTGGTTTATGAATAAATATTTTTGTATTATCTGAAGATTAATCTGGATCACCAAACGTGGGGACGCCTACAGTTCTGATTTATTTAGATAAATTAGCATAAACAGCTCTCTAAAAATAAATTTATGTATCCTAATCCAAATCTGCAAATTATATCATCAGTTTTATTTGTGATTTATTTATATCACCTATATAAGTTATGTCACAGCTGTTGTTGACAGGACGAAGGAATAAATACAGAATATTTAGAATTTCAGCGATTACCATTGGAAATATCAAATTAACCTCTAGTTCTAAAAAAATAAAATAATTTTATTAATAACTATTATTTTATTATCCTGTCAAAGTAATAATTAAAAAAAAATATTTTGGGAGGATATTTCTACCGTCCATGTTACGGCCCAACAAGATGGGTTCTGCAAACAGATCTAATCTAGCTACTAGAGGAGGTAGATCAAAAGAATTCTCTATCAGAGTGAATCACGAATAATGGTATTATATTTTCTTCAGTCATTTAAAGTGACTGAATGCTACAGTTGCTATCGGACGAACCTTTAATGCGAGTCGTAATTTTCGCCGATCCAAATTTAATAAGAATACGGATCTCTAATGAGTACCTGAAATCACACAGCCTTAACCAACATTTTACGTCTCTTCCGAAGAACAACATAAATAAACATTTTTTACTCCCTTTAAACCCACGGCCTTGTGGATCTAATGATATTTGCTGGCCGCTATACCAACAGTGACACCCAATAAACATTTTGTATGTGTGATAGTGTTTTAAATTAGCCATTTTTTGTTTTCCCGATACTGATTTGGAGAAACATTTTCTCCTAACACTCTGCACTACTCTAAATATAGAAGTAAACAATGTGATAAAACGTTCTAATAAATTATCGGTCTTGAATATTTCTTGGTTAGTACATAAGATCACGCTTTAACTAAATAAAATTGTACCCCTTTGAATAATAATAGGTTTAGAGAACCCGAAGGTTCGATGCCGATTTCACCAATAATGCCTACACAGGTTCGTCCAATGATCACCGTTCAAGCCCAAGATTCCGCGATCAGCCTGAACATAATCCTCCCATCGACACTTTGGCCTACTTTTTGGACGCCTACCAGTCGGTTCAGCGAATACTAACTTTCTCGGAATCGGTTCCTCACTGAGCCCAACACCTTTAAACGCCCATTCGAGTACCCCGTTTAAGTTTAAAAAAATAAATATAAGGTTTAATGCTTAAATAATATAAAGAACTCGAATCTAATTCAGGTCGATTTCGCTATTACTAAAACATAAAATACTTAGCAACCTAATAGTCGCATAAATTTGGCGGTTAACTTTCACAACGCTCTCTCTATAGTTTCGCAAAACGTTTCAGAAAGTAGTTTGGCAGTTATTTGCTCCATAAGTGTTTCATAGTCTCTGATCCAGAAAAGCAGTTACGATTTCCCCTTCAACTAAGACTCGAGACGGCTAACGACATTTCACCCGTTTCTCGCCCAAGATGGTACGCCCGGAGGGTACGGCATACTAAGGGAGGAGTCCCAAGAGAAAGCCAATAAGAGGAACGTACAAGTCGAGGAATCCACGGCATCCGTCTACTTTCTCTGATCAGTGCTTCCGAGGAAAGACTAAGAAGAAATAAAGACTTGCTAGTAATTAATTCTTTAGTGGAGTTCACTTTTCTTACGCGGTTTTACTGCGATAGAAATGAAAGAGACGACTATAAAAAGTGCATAAAACACTAACATTGACTTTAATTAACAACAACGTTAATTTCTACTTCAATAATTTACTTTTTTAAATGAATGAAAATAAAAAAAACAAAATACTGGAATCATATAAAATGTATTTATTATAGAAGATTTAACAGTACAATGAGATTTGCTATATACTTATGCAATAAGCAAATATGTTAACAAATGATATATAAGGACGAAACTGCATAATATACTATAATTTAAAAAATAAATATCATAATATCAGTCTCTTGGCCAGCGCTTCCATAGCTTCTGGGCGGATTATATGGATTTGTGGCAGTGGATGAGTAAGCGGATTTGGATTTAGGTCAGTTTGTCGTAAAATTTATATACAGCGAATTCCAGAAGGATGAGGAACGAACGAGAAACGATTTGTGAAAAGATGTAGTTCCTTGTGATGGGGTATAAATATTGATTGATTGAGTTCTAGTATTCAATGAATGGATATTATAGCGGAAGGTGAGGAGCTCAGTTATGAAGATTTTCTATTTGTAGGGATAATAGACGGAAATATTGCCATCGAACAGAAGGATAAAGCTATTTTAAGTTGGTATAATAACCAGAAATATGGTCATGTCTACCGGCTCCGAAAATAAATATTATAAAGCAGTTCATACGACGTATTAATTTTATTTCAAGTTCATTGGTTAGTTCCACATAAAGCAGGCGACCGTGGCCAAAGTTGGGGAAGATAACAGATAACAGGTAGATAACTTCGTAACAATATAGGCAACACTTAGGACTCCCACTGGACACCACCGTCCGATTAGGCACTTTATAAACTAACGTTAAATGAATAAACAGAAAAACAAACTTTGCAAACAATAGAAAGTCATTCGTTAGGAATACTTTGTTTCGAAAGACGATTAGTAAAATAGATTTTCTTTTGCCTGTAGTAATTTTATAAATGATATTATTTTCTATGTAACACAAAGTCCACTTTACATAATCATTGGCTAACATGAGCAATAAATATATAAAATAAAATAAAGCCAATAGCTAAATTAACTAAAGAACAAAATAAATACTAAATTCATCTAGATTACTTTATCGATCTACACATTTACCATATGCATAATTACAAACAGTGTAATGTTTTTTTATTAATGATTTAAGACTAAAAACCTGGTTTGCTTCTATAATAGAATATTTACTTAAAACGATTTCCGACAAATATTTTTAAAACTAGCCATCATCATGGATGGTTAGTATCAATTTTAAACTAGAACTTAAGAAAAACATTGAATTGGTTTTAGTCACAATGATGGAACTAATAGAAAAAAATTACAATAGAAACTTTTTTAACACCAACTCAACTTCCAAACTATCTTACTCTATTAGACGGATATTGCAAGGAAGTAAAATTAAGTGCACATTAATATCTTTAAACTTCCTAAGAAATTGATTAAATAATAAAAGAGAGAAAAAGGGATTAATTTCCTCATCATTGTCGTAAGTGTTCTTCTGGTTGAATATTTGTTCTTAAATATTAGTACGTTCTACAAAAGAAATCTTGAATATATTTTTTTAAGCAATTTATTTAATTTCCAGTCATTACAGCGTTTCAGCATCTAGGGCCATTTTCAAGCTTCTATAAACAATTAAAGTTTTATTTTATTTATATGTTTATACCTATAGCAGTGTTGTGACAGACCTGTAGCCAATTTTGATTTTGTGCATTTCGAGTTACAGTTTTGCCTATGTTGTATTCTCCTATGAAGCCATTGTGACGTTTGTCCATAATATGACTTATTTTTACAATCTATTTTATATATGAAATTTGTCATCTTTTGTTTTGGTATTTCATCCTTGGTTTTAGTATAAAGTTTTTCAATTTTATTTACAGTTTTTTTCCCGAATTTAATTTCGTTTACATCATATTTTTTACGTGTTTTCTACTTTATTAGTTAGATTTTTTATATAAGTTACTGAATAATATTTTTTAGGGCATGTATTGTAAAATTTGAAAAATGTTGAGTAAGTGAATAAAAATGTTTCTTTTCTTTTTGAATAAATAGATCCCTTTTTTTGAATTGATGATGAAATATAATATGACATTTTTGAGAACGTATTTTTGAAAAATGATACTTTTAAATTTATGACGACGCTGCTGATAAGCAGTGAAATGAATTGATATGTAACATATCTATGGTAGGTAACATATTTATTAAAAATAAATTTATTATGTGTTGATATCAGATGTTGAAAATGTATAAATGCAATAAAACTTTAATTTATTACAGAAGCTTGAAAATGGCCCTAAAAGCTGAAACGTTGCAATGACTGGAAATTAAATAAATTGTTTAATAAAATATATCCGAGATTTCTTTTGTAGAACGGCATAATATTTATCGCACAAAAGGATTAATATCCACAAAATTAGGTAACTGAACTAAAACGGAAAAACAGTTATCAGAAAGACAGAATTTAAAAAGCGCCCAATTTCGAAAGCTTAGAGCAACTACCTGTGGAACATTTTTCCTACCAAATATAATCCCTAAAAAAAAACTTAATTTCTCTTAATTATTTTATGGGCTTGCCATATATATTTCCTATATAAATGTTTATCAATATAGTAATTCCATAACTACTAATATATTTACCAACAGTGTAGTGGTTTATTACCAATGACTTATGTCAAAAATTTGGGTTTGTTTCTATAATAGAATATATAAAGCACAAAAGATATATTAAAGTCTCCTTGATTATTTTATCGACCTATAAATTAACACATTAAATATTATATTATACGTTTTATAGGAAAGATTTATTCAATCCGCAAGCAAATAAAAAAAAGTTAAATTTAACTCATTGACGTAGGTGATGTCTATAAACGTCCAATCTTCCGAGGAGTAAAAGTAAATGACGTACGTACACCACCTAAATATTTCTAATAATAAACATATGTTATTTGAAACGTAAATTTTATTTTTAAGCCTGTCTGAAAAATGTCTCATTAACTCTGATAAATGTTTAATAGCTATGGAACAAATATTAGTTATCCACATTTATTTTATAGTAGCGAGGAAGGTTCACATGCCAGAATCATTTTGACATGCATGAGGAAAACAAGGAGTGGTAAGGTAATAGATTCCATGATAAAACTGCAAAAGAATTTCCGACAAGAAACAAGCTCTAAGCTAAAAGCACATCTTTAAATTGACTTTCATAAACAGTAAATTAAACTTGCCGCACATACCGATGCCATAAAGTTAGAATGTACAGAAGAATCCAATTGTGAAATACGTTAAAGGTTTCCATGGAATTTACTTAAGAAAATCAATGTTGTCCATTAGGTTCCAAGAGAGATTTAATCAGATGCTAATGTCTATTCTTCTTGATGAATGCTTAATTCCAATGTATGACGGAACCAAAATAGGAACTGCTGAATATTTTACCGAGATAGGGCGTCATCTGTGCAGAAACAGCCAAGACAATTCCTCTTCGCAAAACGATATATTTGGGTGGACATTTTTTTATTTTTTACTTTTATCTCACAAGAGAAAGTAATAAACATTTTCAAAACAATTTATAGTAACAATTAAGTTAATAACTTCGTGGTTAATTGAGTTATCCTAATTGGAACACAAAAAAAAAAAAACAGTAAGCTACATTTTCAAAAATTTATGTTGTTTACAATAAACTATAGGATAATAATTGAACACAATATATGTTTTTCCTATTATGACCCATCTCCTTCAAGTATAGCAAAATATAATAAATAATAATAGAAAAGACGGATATCGTAATAAATTGTTCATTGCAGAGGGTTTCTACCATGTTTTAATGATAAAAAAAAAAAAAAAAAAAAAGGAAAAGTTTATTTATTCATTTTTAAATGCAGTAGGTACACAAGACTTGACGAAACTCAAGTTGCTGGGGTATTATTTCATTATTTTTGAACTTCATCGCTGTACAGAACATCGGTTTAGGATTCCAAGACCATGTAATTATGTTTTTGATGCAGAATCAATTGTTTTTTTCTTTTGCTAGAGAAGATAAATGAATGAACCCGGCAAAAGCAAAGACCTCCACATAGTAACCATTAACTTTTTCGGATAGAGCTTTGTTTTACCATATGCCACCATGATCAAAATTTATCCATCAGCCTGATCGGCGCCGATTGTCATAAATGATCAACTTTGTATCAAAAATCATTACACACCCGAGAAATGGTTCGTTCCTTTAACGAGTAAGCAAAGAAACGTTTCAACTTCTGACATTCGCCGATTCTCGTGTGGGGCCCAGGAATTGAGTTTTTTTTTCCGGTCACTTTTAAATATCTGGAAAGTGTCATATGAATAGTGCCTAACTCTGGCGCCAGTTTTCAGTCTACGAGGTTCTTTGTTTAGATCTTCGTCCTCGATTGCTTTTTGAGAACGTCTACGGGGCAGATTTAGTATCTCCTTTCAACGTCGTATCTCCAGAAGAAAAGTCCGTAAGCCAACGACGGATGGTTTTTTTCATTAGAACTACCTTTACCAAACGTATGATTAATATTCTACGCTTCCTGGTCAGCGAAATGACCGAGTTTGTATTCTTCTTCTTCTTTCACTAGCTCTCTAGTGCCTTTCAGCGTAGATTTTGCTTTTGACTTCCCCCGATTTTTGTACTCAATGCACAGAATTGTTCGGAAATCGCGTGCTTATATGGACAGGATAGAAATTATACTAAAACATGTACGCCTACTATGGAAAAAAAGAACCATAGTTAGCTATGAATCAACTAACAACCCGTTTAATCCACTATAAAGATTGGGATTAAAAAAAAATCGTTCACTTCATTGTTACAACTTCTTCTTGTATTTCTTATTGTATTGGACTAATTTACTATTTCAAAGGATATGCCCGATTTTCATATTTTAAGGACTGTTTTAATTTTTGTTTTTTTCATTCTAAGTTAAAGTCGCCATTCTCGTTGAAAGGATTCTTAACAATTGACATTTATTGTAACCAGGATACGGTTCAAAATGGAAGAGAACCTCCATTTTTGACTCGATTCTCCTTTTAAAAGGATACGAATCGAAATAAATCAATGGGTAACTTCTTCTTCCCCGTCCTTCCAGAAGGGGAAGACGAAGTTACCCACCGAGTTTGAGATAGACAGCGTAAAACTTCCTCTCTCCAACTCAATTCTTTACCTAGGTGTGACCTTGGACCGACACCTGACATTCTCCAGCCATGTACGGGAAAGAATCAAGCTGGCCCGCAGGAAGTCCCATAGACTCTACCACCTACTCATCTCGCCGCAGCTCTCACTGCGACTCAAGTTGCAAATCTACAAGGCCGTTATCAGACCGACTCTACTCCATGGTGCGCCCCTGCTCCGCCACCTCTACCAGTCCACGATCAAAAGGCTGCAGGGTTATCAGAACTCCGTCCTAAGGAGGATAGCCTGAGGAACCACACTCCAGCGGGCGAGAAATGCCACCATCCACGAGGAACTCCATCTTCCCTCGGTGCCAGAGTTCATCAGCAGGAGGCACGTCAAGTTCTTTGACGGGTTAAAGGCTTGTGCGAACCCTCTCTTCAGGGACGTAGTTCCACCACCTGCGCCTGGAAGGTGGCAAGGCTCTCTCCCCCTGGTCGACGTGGTCGCCCTGGGAAGGGGTCTGGACTCGGCAGTCTGACCCGCATACATTTAACCACCAGCAAAATGGTTCCTCCCCATTTTACTTCAACAAAGGCACAAAGCCACCCCACTCCTCAAGCGCATACCGCGCCTAGTGCGAAAGGAACCTTAGAATGCCAACGGGCAATACGAGGCCTGAGCCGTGGACTGTATATACCATTGTTGCCGTATATACATGAAATGTTTGTTGTGTATTTATTTAGTAAATAAAGTTGGAGGATAAGAAAAAAAAAAAAAAAAAAAACATTGTTACAACCCAATATTTACTCTTCCAAAATCGAAAGGTATAATTTATCAACAAATTATTTTCGTAACGTGTTGCTTATGTTGGAGCGGGTGTGACCCAAATCCAGCCAGAGCTTGACATTTCATTAATCGTAGTTCCGCTTTAGGAATATGTTCGATAGATCGATTTGGGGCCAGTGACACTTTCCTCAATGGCAATGAATCAAAGAGAAAATTGAGATATTTACAATATTAGCCAATGAATCGCCGAAAAATTCGGTTTCCATTATTTAAATATATAATCTAGATAAACACCGTAATGATTTTCTTAATTCTTATAGGCGACTTGTTTTCGATTTTGCATAAATTCTTAAATTTATAATACTTAATGAAGTTGTGAATTAATATCTAAGAGATATATCAAAAATTAGCAAATCACTTTGACTATCGTTTCACAAAAAGTAGATTTCTTATGTCATTATTTTTTAATTACAGATATGGAAAGACTTAGATTCAAGAGTCCATTTGTATTTAACGAGAAAATAAAAGTAGTAAGATAATAATAATAAGCAAATATTCGATATTCAAGGTCTCGAAATTAGTAGGATCGGTTAGAAAATATTAGATCAATAGAATAAAATAACCAATTATTTTTATGGCATATATCATAGATCATTAAATAGTAGCATCACAACTAATAAAAAAATGTATTTGTTAAATGCTGTAGAAAAAAAGGTTAAAATAACTTATTGCTTATACGTACGTACTCATTAAAATGCAGAAAGCCAAAAAAGGGAGAATTTTATAGTGTTTCGTTCATTCTCAAAGTTAAAATTGCAATTGATTAAACTTTTCTTTTTATTATTTATTGAGATTTAAAACCGTATATGAAAAATACGCCCATTGGCATCACTCCACCAGGTAATCTAAAATAGGAGGTCTCGAGGCCATCTTCTTTTCAGACGCCTCGGAGCATTGTCAGGAATAAAAGAGAAAGCAAGGATTGAAACTAGTGGGTTAGAGTAGGATTGAAATTTGTCATGGAAGCATTGATAACTGGTTCGGGCCCAAGTGAGGTTGAAGAATCTGAAATTTAAAAGTTTCATCACATTGTAATCGACATCTCAGTTTATTTTTTTTCTATTATTCGTTTAATGACAATTTATTAACTTTTTATAATTGGTTAAGGTATTTAATTAGAATTTCAAAGTAAAATTGCTTTTAAAGTATTTTTTAAGTTAAGACAAATACGGACCAGATATCTTAATAACGATACTACCAATCGTATTTCTAACTGCCAGACGTTTTACATTTATAGCACAAGATAAATTTTAAGAAAATAAGCTATTTCCAAATAAATAAGATAAAGAACAAAAAATCATTCGCTCCGTGAAACAAACAATATTACATTGGCTGATAAACAAAGTGGAAACATTAAATTAATTAATGGTAATTTTTATTATTTCTAGAGTTTATAATTAATTAAGTGATGTGAAAGTCATTTGGATAGCCACATTTTCGTTTAAAATAAACATAATTTCATCTAAAATTCCATGCATAATAGCAACATTTTATGATGACAACGAGGTTTACATGTACAACAGGCCATAATATTCTTATCTCATGGTAATTTCATAGTACACGGGCTAAATGAAATTAAAAAATGGGTTTTTAATTATGTCATAAATAGTCTCGTTGAGAAAAATATTTTTAATTTACGTAGTACGAATAAAATGATTGAATATGTAATATATTTTGGATTTATAAATATAAACATCATTCCATATTCCTACTTTAACTTGATATTTTTCTGATAAGACCAAAAGAAACTCAACCAAATCAGAAATAAATTACATAATGCATATCACAATGTTTAAACAGTTATTCTTAAATTATGTTTACATTATGCGGAATGTCGAGTGTTTTGTAATGGTAAAAGAGTTTTTATACGTATAACCGGTTTAATTTGACCGTTTTAGCAACAGTTATTACTTTAATTTTTCACGAAAAAAAAAATTGTTTTTAAAAGAATGGTGACGTTTAACTAGAATATCAATATAAAAATAAAACATTAAAACAGATATGGGTGTAAAACAAATTGGAATCCAAAGTAATTATTTCCCATCTACTTTCTGTTGCATTATTTTTTATCGTGGAACACCAATTATTTCTACACCTAGCTATAATTCCCAAACTATGACGCAACGATGACTAAAACCAAACGTCAAAAGACATCATATCATTAGCACCAACAGTTCCTGAAGGTTATATATGACTATAATACGAATTTGGAAACAACGAAAGGACTCCTATATCCAAATTGTGGGTCACATAAACCAGTTTTTGAATTACCTTGCACTAAGACTCACTGAGTCAGCAAAGAAATCGGCAAATATTACAAAACCGACAACTGAAATTGTTTAATGAACACAATCAATATATTTTTTTTAAATAATTTTAAAAATTTTTAAAAAAATTTAAATAATTTTTAAATATGTTAGAATTAATCTGAAAATATGTTGTTATTTTTAAGAGTTTTTTATGCATAGAAGGAAAAAATATATATAAAACTAAAATAGGAAGAAAAACGTAAGGTACGTTTGGTACCTAATATTTTTTCTAAAATATTACACACTGTATGGTAAAATATAACTTATGTGATTCTGTCATAACCTCCCTTATTACATTACAAATGACATGTTTATAAATCAATGGATTTAGAACATTCTTTTACCATGTACAAATTATTTTATTGCGTATTAACTTTTCTAAAACCTTTTTCAACAGCATATTGTACTTATTACTACTCATATATAGCATTTCCAAGTCAATTGTAACCTTTTCCAAGTCAAATGTAACTTTTTCCAAGTCAAATGTAACCTTTTCCAAGTCAAATGTAACCCTTTCCATTTCAAATGTCACCTTTTCCAAGTCAAATGTAACCATTTCCATTTCAAATGTCACCTTTTCCATTTCAAATGTTACCTTTTCCAAGTCAAATGTCACCTTTTTCTTCACTTCTAGCCTTAAATATTTCGTTTTATTTATTTATTTATTGAAAAATAATTAGTTTAATTAAAATTATGACTTTTTTAATAATTTTGGCATATCATATCACTGTTTTTTTGTTTTTTTTTAGATATTTGATATCAAGTTCTGTTTTTTACGAACTAATATTTAAAAAAATATTTAGTTTTAAAATAGTTGTTGATTTTTAATTTTTAGAGAGGAGGGGTGGTTTTTGGGAATAATAAAAGTGTTTTCGGGTATTATAATTACGTTTTTCGAGATGTCTTCTTTATCGCTCGCGTGCATATTAACTCGCATTTACTTTTAATGTTTTTTATTGATATAGGGATTAATTAATGTGCTTTCGGGTAGTTACGATTACGTTTTTTGAGCTCTATCTTCTATAGCTGATGGGTATTTCAACTCGCATTTACTTTTAATGTTTTTTATTGATATGGGCATTAATTGTTGTGCATTCGGGTGGTTATGATTACGTATTTTGAGCTCTATCTTTTATCGCTCATGCGTGTTTCAACTTGCATTTACTTTTAATGTTTTCTATTGATATAGTGATTAATTATTGTGCATTCGGGTGGTTATGATTACGTTTTTCGAGCATTATTTTTTATCGCTCATACGTATTTCAACTTGTATTTACTTTTAATGTTTTTTATTGATATAGGGATGAATTATTGTGCATTCGGGTGGTTATGATTAAGTTTTTTGAGCTCTATCTTTTATCGCTCATACGTATTTCAACTTGTATTTACTTTTAATGTTTTTTATTGATATAGGGATTAATTAATGTGCTTTCGGGTGGTTATGATTACTTTTTTTGAGCTCTATCTTTTATAGCTGATGGGTATTTCAACTCGCATTTACTTTTAATGTTTTTTATTGATATAGGGATTAATTAATGTGCTTTCGGGAAGTTACGATTACGTTTTTTGAGCTCTATCTTCTATAGCTGATGGGTATTTCAACTCGCATTTACTTTTAATGTTTTTTATTGATAAGGGCATTAATTGTTGTGCATTCGGGTGGTTATGATTACGTATTTTGAGCTCTATCTTTTATCGCTCATGCGTGTTTCAACTTGCATTTACTTTTAATGTTTTCTATTGATATAGTGATTAATTATTGTGCATTCGGGTGGTTATGATTACGTTTTTCGAGCTTTATTTTTTATCGCTCATGCGTATTTCAACTCGCATTTACTTTAATGTTTTTTATTGATATAGGGATGAATTATTGTGCATTCGGGTGGTTATGATTAAGTTTTTTGAGCTCTATCTTTTATCGCTCATACGTATTTCAACTTGTATTTACTTTTAATGTTTTTTATTGATATAGGGATTAATTAATGTGCTTTCGGGTGGTTATGATTACTTTTTTTGAGCTCTATCTTTTATAGCTGATGGGTATTTCAACTCGCATTTACTTTTAATGTTTTTTATTGATATAGGGATTAATTAATGTGCTTTCGGGTGGTTATGATCACGTTTTTTGAGCTCTATCTTTTATAGCTGATGGGTATTTCAACTCGCATTTACCTTTTATGTTTTTTATTGATATAGGGATTAATTAATGTGTTTTCGGGTGGTTGTTGAAATACGCATGAGCGATAAAAGATAGAGCTCAAAAAACTTAATCATAACCACCCGAATGCACAATAATTAATCACTATATCAATAAAAAACATTAACAGTAAATGAAAGTTGAAACACGCATGAGCGATAAAAGATAGAGCTCAAAAAACGTAATCATAACCACCCGAATGCACAACAATTAATGCCCATATCAATAAAAAACATTAAAAGTAAATGCAAGTTGAAATACGCATGAGCGATAAAAGATAGAGCTCAAAAAACTTAATCATAACCACCCGAATGCACAATAATTCATCCCTATATCAATAAAAAACATTAAAGTAAATGCTAGTTGAAATACGCATGAGCGATAAAAAATAAAGCTCGAAAAACGTAATCATAACCACCCGAATGCACAACAATTAATGCCCATATCAATAAAAAACATTAAAAGTAAATGCAAGTTGAAATACGCATGAGCGATAAAAGATAGAGCTCAAAAAACGTAATCATAACCACCCGAAAGCACATTAATTAATCCTTATATCAATAAAAAAAATAAAAAGTAAATGCGAGTTGAAATACCCATCAGCTATAAAAGATAGAGCTCAAAAAACGTAATCATAACCACCCGAAAGCACATTAATTAATCCCTATATCAATAAAAAACATAAAAAGTAAATGCGAGTTAATATGCACGCGAGCGATAAAGAAGACATCTCGAAAAACGTAATTATAATACCCGAAAACACTTTAATTATTCCCAAAAACCACCCCTCCCCTCTAAAAATAAAAAATCAACAACTATTTTAAAACTAAATATTTTTTTAAATATTAGTTCGTAAAAAACAAAACTTGATATCAAATATCTAAAAAAACAACAAAAAAAACAGTGATATGATATGCCAAAATTATTAAAAAAGTCATAATTTTAATTAAACTAATTATTTTTCAATAAATAAATAAATAAAACGAAATATTTAAGGCTAGAAGTGAAGAAAAAGGTGACATTTGACTTGGAAAAGGTAACATTTGAAATGGAAAAGGTGACATTTGAAATGGAAATGGTTACATTTGACTTGGAAAAGGTGACATTTGAAATGGAAAGGGTTACATTTGACTTGGAAAAGGTTACATTTGACTTGGAAAAAGTTACATTTGACTTGGAAAAGGTTACAATTGACTTGGAAATGCTATATAAGAAATAAATTATTTATGACTTGGTTACAGATAATTCATTTTTTACTTCTAAAGAAAAGATAAATTGCAATGTATTTTAGTTATACATTTTCAGAAAATAATGCTCTAAATGATAGTGAAAACCGTATCTCGAAATCCGTCTCATGATTTAGGAGTTTGCGGAAACCAAGAACCGCGGTATCATTATATATATATATATATATATATATATATATATATATATATATATATATATATATATATATATATATATATGTATATATATATTATATTATATATTATATTTTGTATTATATATTATAATACTATCTTTTGGAAATGGGTTTGTATATTTTATCAGGTTGCTTGATGGGAGCAAGGAATTTAAATATCAAGTACAAATGAATCTTTAATATGTAATAAAGAAATTAGGATGACTAATAATTTATGGATTACTTGATTAAAGATTATATTGTAAATCGGACGAGTTAATTTCAGTCCTTCAGGGTTCCAAAAGTGGGTAGTCCCCCACGCCTTTGGGCTGGGGAGTGATGTCAGGCGATACCCTGGGTGTGGTCCCTATCAGCTTACAGTCGACTTTTTCGTTTTACCTTGTCCCTTTCTAGAGGCATTCGCTACCAGGCTTGTCCGCTTCCCACGCGTCTCATCCCCAGGATGCTTGCCTACGAGAGACGAAGACGGTCCGTTAAAGATATGGCAAAGTAGGTGAGGGTAAAAAGGAATATAGAAGAGCACACACAGTAATACCGCTAGCATGTGTTAAAAAGTAGCGGTGCCCACAAAAGGAGATTCTCGGTTCTTCGGGTACTAACCAATCATTCACAGCTCTTTGAAGTAGAGCTGAAGGAAACGTACTCATAGCTACAAGGAGGGGGGATAATTGTATGTTTTTATAAATTTAAAGATAAAAAAAGTCGACAGTGCATTAAATAAAGGATGAGATAATCCGATATGCGGTCATAAAAGATAGAAAAATTTCATAACAAATAATCTGGTTAGCACAGCACACATACATCATTCACTTACCTCCGTTATCAAAATCAATATAACAGCTTTTAAATAAAGTTAGTGTTAAAAATGTTTTGAAGAATTATATTCCGTTTCGGTGGGAACAATTGTTTTAGTTTAAATAATATAACAATATAAAATTGTTATGTACACTAATCACTTCAGTTCATGTCCTATACTTCACTTTAACAAGTTTGTAAATAAGTAATATAAAATGTATAGCTTTCCAAGGGTATGTTATACATATATTACTGTTCGAGTATTAAAAAAAAACAAAACAGGAATTACTATTAAAAAAAATATTTGCTCATTTTTCCTTTAGTTGGTTTTTAACTCCGTTCAACGTTTTATATTTTGCCGCTTTTTATGAATGTTAATAAGATTTTTTTTTGTTTTTTTCTACAAAATTAAAATACTTTAGAGGAAGAAAATTACCAATTACGGCATTTAAGCACTGCCAGAATATTATAATCTGAATGAAACATACATGATATTAAAGTTGACTAAAATTTAAATCGATATAGCGAGCTTAATCAAAATCGCTAAAACCGTTTTTAAGTAAACCGTAAAAAAGTGCAAAATGCATGTTATAAGTGGCTCTTCTGGTTTGCCGATATTAATGAAACAATTGCTGCAACATCTCGTAGTTATATGAAATCTCAGTTTCGTAAAACGTTTCTTAGTCGAGCTAGACTTACCACACTCACACACAAAGACTTTAAGTGCGACTTAGCTATCTGGACTTAGGGAACCGTAAAAGATGTTTTTCCATTGAAAACAGGAATTAAAACATTTTCACTACCGCAGTATTTTTATATATTTATTAATATATAATTCATAAATAGTTAAGAGGAAGTAAAAATTTTAATAAATAATTAGTAATAATATACTCCTTCCTATAAAAGGAATCTCCTAATCCATAATAAAAAAGGTTAATAAATATTTTTTACTCCCTTCTATCTTTTATGACCGCCACTCGAATCATCTCATCCTTCAGTTTTATCTTTTAACATTTCGCCATCATTAAAATTCGAAATAGCAAAAACGACATTAAAGATTGGCATTTTCTTAAGAATGTCTCATTAAACGTGTCTGGGTTTGCAACGAAATTCTACATTTCTATGAATTTTTTTCATTTATTATATTTTTATATTTGATTTTTTTTTTTTAGACAGAATTATACCGCTTTCTTACCGACATTATAACTGATTATTATTAAATAAAGTGTCAACATTACCACAATTAGATAATGAGGAAAACAAAATGTAATAAACCTGTTAAAACAATAAATAACAAATATATGGAGCGTTTCAATTAAGCGAAGATAAGCGGCCGAATTTGACCAATATGCAACGATTTGGAAAAACGCTAATAAAACCAAACTACAAATGATAATTACCTACTTAAAAATGCCATGTTTTCGTAACAAAATGGATAATAAAGCAATGATAATGATTCTCCAATATAGATTGAAAATGATATTAATAACACAATTACAAATAATTCAAAAAAATAGTTTTACCTATCACAAATAGTTCGACTTAGAACCTAGAAGAGTGTCTGGTGCCGAGTGTCCATATCACGACTCCAGCGTAAACAGTCTCAGCACACACCAGTATACAATGTGTAAAATTTAAGACCCAAACTGGTTTACAAATTCTTGGTCAAAGAAATTTGATAATTTACAATCAAATTAGATCATTTATAAATTTATTTAGAGATTAAGTTTTCTCGCAATGCGAAGAATAAGGAGTAATATTACACGCTTGATGATATATCGTCGTCCGGCACTAAAAGGGTTAAGAAATTCAGAACAAAACCTCGGGTATTTAAGAATTTCTATAATTCTTTCAACAATATATTATTACTTAGGCTACTCGTTGATTACATTAGGTTCATTTGTATTATTTTCCAAAGACCCTGGAGGATATGTTGATTCCCAAGAGGATCCTAAACAAAAACATTCTTGGTAGAAGAGGAGTGGGGAGGCCTAACCTGAGGTAAAGGGAGGCTATCACAGAACCACACAGCGTGAGGGCGCGTTTATAATGCACGAGTTTTGGCGGCTGAAGCGGTAGGCGGGTTCCTAGAATTCAGTCTCGGACAGGCTATCTAGGAACACGCCTACAGCACAAGCCGCCCAAAACGCGGGCAGTAAAAACGTGCCCTCAGGGACCGGAGAAATGCTGCGCAAGATAAAGACAACTGGTGGAGGCTACTAGAGGCGGCCCAGACTCGGTGACGATTTGTTGCACCAGATGATGATAATGATGCCAAAATATCCTAAACGTTAATTTCCGTGAAAAACTCGGATTCGTATACTTTCTCTCAGTATATATTACTTTAATGACTTGATAGTATCATGATTTCTTAACGCAATATTTATCAGAACATTCAAAAATAAATAAATCTTTAAAATATAACCGCAATACTTACTAGCAGTTATATAGCGCTATATTGACTAGTATGGCAGCTGAAGGAGAAAGCAAAATGTCAAGTACATTATCGGCGTCTTTGCAAAGTCACCGGAAGGACTTGACTGGAGTACTTTATCACTTGAATCTTCCAAAGTCATAATCCTTCAGCTATCAAATCCATAACAGGAGAAAGTTCAGTTCATGAAAACACGGTTCCGCGTTACGTACTTGTAACTTCAATCAACCTGAGGCATAATTCGCTTACATCTTCACTTTGATTTATCCCAGAAATTTTCTACATTCTTCACTTTTCTTCATCAACCATAGCATACGAAAGATTTAGTCTAAAACTGCTCAGGTGACAAGGATACATAGAACTAATGAAAAGGAGGCATCGACTCAAATAGTTCTTATTGCTGAGAGAATCCATTAAGCATATTAACACGCTACAGGTATACCAGTGTTAATACCTTTTACAACAGATCGTTAACAGCGTAGTGGCATTTTTGCCGTTTTCATCGCTGTATGATAAAGTATGAACCCTTTGTTCACGAGACCGTTTTGGCATGGAGAAACATAGAACTGATAATCTACAGTAACATCCTGATATTATTTTATAGGTTTTCTCCATTTATAACTGTCTATACAGTCAAAATAATAAAATTAAAAAACAACTCAATTAATCCTGATGGTGCTGCAAAGTCGCATCAATAATTTAAGTGGCGCAATAGAGTATGCATTAATTATATTAAACTCCGCATGTAATGTGCTGTTGTGTAAGTTTATTATGAATTTAAATCAATGGTTCAGCAAAAAAGAAAAACAGTTTTTGATAGTTATGCTTCTGCTCCTCAGCATCTTTAATAATGAACAAAAATATGAAAATGATGAAATTTCATGCTGTAGTTTTTTCCAGCGGTAGTTCAAAATTATCAGTCGCGACAACGCACACGTGTCAAGTAGCTTCCGACTTCCGAAATATATTCTAAAAAATTGGTACCACACCACAGACAATTTCTAAGATTATGCAAGAGAATTCCTCGCCAGCATAGAATACAATACATAGCAAGGAGTAGTTAGTTGAAATACGTTCCATAGACAATTACAGAGCTCATTCGACCGACTCTAATTACTGTAAACCATTAGCCCAAGGGTCAAGTGCATAATTGACGTAGCTTGAGTGTCACGTGGATCAGCTAACAACCCTTGTGGTTCGAAATATACCAAGGTTGCTCAACTATAATTTTGTTATAAGTATATGAGAGGATTGAACGAAAAAAAATGAGTCCAATCGAAATAAATAAAGAAACTAATAGGGCTTATCAACATTATAAAATGTGTCAGTAGATAAAAAATAAAGAGTTATTTTAAATATTTTGGGTTAATTTTTCAATCATCTAGGTCATTTTCGATCTACACTACACTTTTTAAATTTTCATTTATAGAGATTTACAGCTGTATCAAATAATACAAGTAAATATACAACAAAATCAAATGCAGTACATTTAAAAGTCTAAAATTCACGATGTTGCAAAATACGAAATTAATACTTCAAAAATATCTAAATTATGAATATTCCGAAGCAATAAATTTATTTATTTTACACAATCGTTGCTTGTTCACATGGCATCAGCGAATTTACAAATTTAAAAAGTTTAAATTACAGGTTCACAAACATCAAATTTAAAGTATTGACAACGAGAAATTAACAGACAATTCATATATTTTTTTTTTATGTTGGATACAAAACAGTAGTTTCAATAAAAATGAAACTAATTCTAAATTGGTTTTATTTGATTATTTATTTATTGTTAATGGATCCTCAGTGAGGATCCTCACACAGGACTGAAACGACAAAAAACTGCACAAAGATTATCGAAGCCGAAGCGTCGATGGGAGGATTGCAATAAGGCTGATCCTAGGGGGCTTGGGCTTGACCGGGAACATTGGACGAGTCTGTGCAGGCGAAGTTTGGTGGTATCGGCATCGAACCTTCGGGTTCGGTTTGCCTATGATTATTATTATGCATATCTCTGATAACCCTCCAAGGCGCCTGAAAAGAATGTGGCTTCGGGACCTACTGCCTTAAAATAGTTAGCTCTGGATAGTTCTTTCTCAAGACATTTTCATGATTTTTTATTTTCATTATACATATTTACTTATTGTGTTCTTTAATAAATTTGTAAATAACTATAAATAAAAAAAAAATTAATGGTTCGCATAAGCAAATAGTCAAACAGTATTACTGTCACTAACATTTTATGAGGTTCAGGATGTTTTAATACCTTCTTCATTGTTGTTTGGAAAACATATAACCTCGTCTCTATTTTATAACATACATAGAAACATAATAATAATTCTAAAAAATATAAAGATAAGACTCTAACTGGTAAGATTTTAAACTAAGGTAACACATTAGGTAACAAGATTAAAATGTCGCATTTCCCACGTAACCTATTTCTGAATTTTCATTCCAGGATTCTTTATTACATATTAAATTTGATTCTTGTCCATAATCATAGATGATCCGTATGTTTCTGCCGTTAATAATTAATGTAATAAACGGAACTTCTTTCCAATCACTGCACTTGGATTACAAAAAAAATTGAACCATGAAATATTATAACGCGATGTGGTAATCATCGAAGCTAGCAGATCTTTTTAGGATATGAATCGAGGCGATGTTAAGTTGGCTATAACGGGAGCTTGTGTCGGCCGTTAGCGTGGCCGTTAAAGGAAATTAACTGATAATAATCGCTAAATAAGGTCTCAGATCCACTTCGTGATCATACTTCGGATGATTACAGCTAGGTTTCTGATAGGCCCATCAGCCCAAGCGAGATGGCTAGGAAGTGTGACCCCAATTCTCTAGTTAGTAAATGTTCAAACATATAGAGCAGTAACCAGGAGTACTAGATTGCATTTGAAAAGAATTATTTTTGAAAACAAACAACCCTATTATAATATTTTCGGTCTGGTTCAATCAATATCACAAAACTGATAAAGAAATGGCGACAATCATATCTCAAGATTTTTTTTTTATAATAAATTAATGCAGACACTTATCTCATGCATCATTCGATGAAATAACTAAATAAGAAAAGTAAAATAAACATAATTTAAAACAATAGTTTTTTTATTTTTTACTAAAATATTACTCCATTTACTGTGAATACCAAAAGAGATAAGTAATGGTAAATAATTATTACTTAAGACGTCACCTTAGTAAAATAATGTTCAAAATTGATTTCCTTGCAATTTCGCAGAATGAGTTTTGACAAACTTCCTATTCGTAACCTAAAGTAGATAGGCAATCTGAATGATGATCCACCCTATTTGGCTTAATTTGTGAGGACGTTAAATAGACACATAATCTATTCGATAGCAGATAATAATGTTTTTTATTTTTTAAATAACTCTTTAATAATAATTTAAAATAAATGTTTAATTTGATTTACATAACAATGTTGTTGATTGGGATACCTCAATGTAGTAACTTTTTTAATTAATAAGAATTTTTTATTTATTTATAATAACATATCTGTTTCTAATGATTTTTTAGTGATTTGTAGAAAATGTTTATAGGATCTTGAAGATGGAGAAAGTAACCCAAAACGTTGATCGCTGTTTTTTTTTAATTTTAATAAAAATGTCTTTTGGAAGAATTTTCAAACAAGACTAATTTTTTTTTCAACCCAAGTTATAACTGCAATTCTTCCTGATAATATAATAAAAAATAAAATAATAGCATAGAGTTATTTATGACAGTGAGTAGCGTTCTTTTTGGTGGATGCAAAATCTTTATCCAGGTGTATTTTTTTTTTTTAATATTTTTTATTTTCCTATTCTAAATATTTTCCTCGTATCTTCTGATAGGGTGCACTTTATTAACAAATGATGTAAATGTTGTTGGGTATTATAGCATTTTCAACTAGTTGGAGCTTCCTTACATCTTAAGAGGTAGACATGTGCCAACTGGCAGTGTCCTTTTCCCATAAAAAAAACAATAAACATTATAAAATTAATAAATTCTGCATCTTCTCCTGCGCTGCTGCACAAATTTAATGAATTAGGATTAATATATAATTAAAATCCTAAACCAAGCAGAATGTTTAAAGGGGATATCATCTTTCATCTCATATCTCTGAATGTTTTTTACCCGCAATAAATATATAAAATGATTCTCAAAAGATTGGCTTATAAAAAAATATAACTATTTTAAGATCAATTTCTCCCCATTCAGACCATATTAACCTTTTTTTTTTTTTTTTTGTTTAAACGGGGGATAAATTTACAATACGATACAACAAATAAAAAACAAATCAAGGAAGTTACGAAGATAAGGTTTTTGACCTGAACACAACCACCCATTGCACACAAGCAACTTTCACTGGAGCCGTGATCTCAGTCGGTTACGTAGCTAATAGCCAAATATTGTGTTCGTTTAGAGCAAAGGTTCATGACCCATGGCGATTCGCCAGGAAATATAATTACATTAAAAGGGCTGGCGGGATAAGAATAGCAGCAAACAAAACCAGCATAAACTAAACTAAAACTAGCAGAAAGGTATGATGACTTTGATCATATTTCATAAAAATAAAACGAAATATGAAGAAATCAATATTGATGCAAAAAATAGTGTAAACATTGTGCAATTTCAAAAATTAAGCTAGCATCTTATACAGCTAAGTAGTTGATGATGAGTGGATACTTGAATAACTTTCAAGATAAACATAAATTGTAATATCTTTATAAATATAATCATACATAATTTCAATTTACATTCCGGAATGCAGGTTGTATGGAAATTTTATTACTTTTAACTTTCTGGTACTAAATTAATTTATTTTTTTAAATTAATGGTTTTTGGGTTAGAGTTAAGAACAGAAGAAAAAATTGAGGGTTTCGTGGTACAGCGTTGAAACCTCGCAAAGAAAAATGGAAGAACTTCGGATGCCTTTACTTTGATACTACATAGGTTATTAAAATAATTTGCAGAGCTTTTTAAACACCAACGCAAATTAAATCATATTTTTACTGAGCTATTAGTATCAGACTAATTAATTAAGATTAATTTGGATAAGTGGATGAGTTCATAACGTGATATAAACAATACGAATATTGAGAGTTATGCACAGAGCATTATATTATATAAATAAGCCACATTGAGCTATGAATAAGTGAAACAAGCCATCAATTCTGTGCATACAAAAGGAGTAGGCCCGGATATGAGTCAAGACCAACGTACCCTCAGCACACTGATGACCAGCAACCGACAAAGGAAGAAACAGTCTTACATCCATCAACCGACAAAAAAGAAATAAAATTCTAATCAAAGTACTTCTTTTGGTTCACACAGAGATTATACTTTAAATTTTAAGTGCGCTCTACTAATCGGATATTTATTTTAAGTTTTCTTGTGATAATAGTATGATTAATAGTTAAATTAATAGTACGATAACCGTACGAACCCTCGGTAACGCAGCTACTAAGCCTAGTATTGGATAAATACGAAAAAGTTAAAAAAATAAACCTTTACTTGAGCGAGCACATTTAAAATTAATAGTATAAACACTATACGAACCCTCGGTAATGCAGTGACTATGTCAAGTATGGAATAAATACGAAAAAATGCCGATAAGTTGACATAATTCCTTATTTTGATTTGACTTGGAAAAAGTTGAATTCGACTTGGAAAAGATTGAAGATGTCTTGGAATAGGTCGAGTTTGGCTTGGAAATGCTATAAAATAATGCATGGCTATAAAGTACGTTAAACACTTTACTTCGAATTATCTTCCTATACATCCAGTCGGTTCCAAATTCTTTTTTCTGCTTCAATTTCTTGACGAAAGGTGACCAACGAACACATATAGTACAAAAAACAGAAATGACAGAAAACTGCATAACAAGATCCTTGAATTAACATACCACCAGATTAACAGATTAAGTTCTGCTTTTTATCATCCGGCTTGAGCATGAAACTCTATGAAATGAATACAAAAGCAAGTGAACAGTAACTGGAGAAAATGAGCTCTGGTTACATGTGCCTTGTGTGTCTGTCTCACAATGGTCGAAACAAAAAATATATAAAATAAGAAGAAGAAGAAAATAAACTTTATTTACAAAATTACAAGATATTTACGAATGATTCCGGATGAGACACCCTTACAATTAGCAAATTTTTTTTATTTTTAGATAATTATAATTCATTAGGCTAAATCGCTTAAATATAATAGATTGGAACTGATATTATAGTGCAGTTTTAGGACAAATTATACAAAAAAAACATACATATAAAACAGAATAAAATGATCGAAAATATAAAGTTTATAAATTAAAACAAATTATCTTAATTTAACAACTCATGTTTTGTTCTTTAATGAGTGTAGCGTTTCAGAGATTTATTATAATTACCTATTTCTTTTATTAATGAGTTATCGGAGACTAGAGTTATAGAAATAAGAATAAGTTTGAGAATGGACAAACTGTTGGAACTGTTTAACTGTAGGAAGCTTCAGGTTTTTTTTTTCAGTATAGAGGATATTTTTGTGCAGCGGTGGTAATTATTAATTATACGCATTGACAGGTTTTGGATTCTTTAAAGTTTTTGGTAATTAGTTAAGTAGGTTAAGCTCCAGACTGGCGATGCGTATGTAATCTGTGTCGATTTCTATGACTTTGCTGTAACATCTCAGAGATAAACGCTTTTAAATTATGAAATTTCAGTTTCATACAACATATCGTTTTCAAGCTAAATTTACCACACACACAGACCTTTTTGCGAGACTTGGTCATTTGAACTCAAGTGACCCTAAAACATATATTTTCGATGGAAAAAAAAATCAAATATTTTCACAATCGCAATACAATCCCTTACTATATATTTCATATATAGGTAACTGAAAGCAATAATAAAATAAAATTTACTTTATTTAAATTTTTAAGCAACTAAAAAACAAAAATAACAATCATGAATGATCTCTATCATAGTTACCAATGAGAACCTTAAATTCATGAAAGTCTTGTAAACACAAAGCAATATTAGAATGCAAATTAATAAATTTACTGAAATTTACGACTGTATTGAAAAATAATAATAATAATAAACCTGGTAAATATAAGAGAAAATATTAAAACTCCAAATTATGTTTTTTTCTTGATTAATTAATTCCGCCGAAATTTGTCAGGATATGTTAACAGCCTAACAGTGAACTAGAAAAGTAAACGATTTTATTTCTGATTTTAAAAAATAAATATCAATCATAGAAAGTACACCATTACATATTAATATTATTTTAATTAGACAAAATGAGAATTGATTTTTCTTTAATTGATATATTTTCCTAAAATACCTAAATACAATTTTTTTTAAATAGAAAATGGACGAAACAGAAAAGAAAATTAGTAAGGACGTATATACTTGTCATAAGCGATCCACTTTGAAGGATAGTATTTATCTGTATTCAAAATCACTCGGGAGTATTTGAAAAGGTCAAAAACTAAAGATGATTTTACATGTCACATAACTGTTAACATCAAATTGCCATTACGTTTGAATAAGGTTCAAAACAGAAACATTTTTTAATAAAATTATAACCGACAGGATTGTAGTGATGCTAAAGCGAAGATTGCCCAGAACAACCATCACCAAACAACAAATTACAGCCCCAAAAATAATGTGACATCTGACATATCGATTTGACGAAAATCAATGATACTACAACAGTGAATCCAGATGGCAGTTAATGTGTCAGTGTGTTAGTGGCCCGTGGCTCCCTAATGGGAAAATAGTTCTCCAGCAGCCCACTTTCCTCTTCACGTTTCTCCCTCCAGCGCGAGATAGGGCGATGAACCGACCACCCTGGCTGGACCGCGGAAGGACACGGCCCAAAAGAAACGGTCTCTTTTGCATGGTCAGTCCGACCGCTAGGATTTACACGAATCTTATTGTACAAGTAGCCTTAGTGGGCGTTTAGGGGTAAAAAATTCCAGCGAGTTCAGCGGTAAAGAAGGGAAATAAGCAAAAACGCGGGCTGTATTCATAAAAATAAGAAACTAAGTATGCAGGTTAGATTTATTAAAAAACTTTGCAGGATACCAAAATGTATCTTAGTCATGTATACCACATAGGTACCAAAGATATCTTGAAAAACAAACATATGGCTAATATTGTAAAAACTAAAACAACTATTGAGTACTGGTCTAATAACACCTTCCATACATTGAATACCTACCCACCTGAGTATATATACCTAAAACTAACTTAAACTACAGAGGAGACAGTAATGGTTGGCCCAGAAAAACCATCACCAAACAACAAATTACAGCCCCAAATATAAAGTGACATCAGAAATATCGATTAAACGAAAACCAATGATACCACAAAAGCAAATAAAGGAGAGACCACAAGAAAAAAACCCCCAGGGATTTTGGGAAGGGATTAGAGGGAGGTCTAGCCTATCTCCTCAAAATCACCACTTTAACTAATTATTTAAAGTATTATAATAATAAAAGGCTTACCGAACCCGAAGGTTCGATGCCGATACCATTAAATACTGCCTACACAGACCCGTCCAATAATCACCGTTCAAGCCCAAGCCCTCGAGATCAGCCTTGACGCAATCCTCCCCATCGACGCTTCGGCCTGCCTTTTGGACGCCAACCAGTCGGTTCAGTAAATACCAATTTTTTTGGAATTCGTTTTTCATTGAGCCCCACAACCTTAAACGCCCATTCGCGTCTCTGCGATGTTATTAATTAAATTACATTCATTGGGTACAAGCTCCGCGCTGTGCAACCTTCTAAACTCCCCAGGGGTCTCATCTCTCTTCGGACCAAATATTTTACGCAGTACCTTATTTTCGAAAACCTTAAGACGTTGTTCATCCCTCAAAATAAGCGGCCACGGTTTACATCCGTAAAGAACCGTCGGAGGAATAATAGTTTTATAACTTCTAACTTTTAAGTTTTTAGACAGTAGCCGCGAGTTAAGTAATTTCGCAACTGAATAATAACACGCATTTCCCACCTTTAACTGGAACTTTATTTCTTGCTGAATTTCATTTTTTCTTGTTATTGAACCTAAATACTTGAATTTCTCTACGTGTTCAACAGTATGTCCTGATATATCAATATCATCAAGACAGTCACCGTTTCTGCTACTAATCATATATTTCGTCATATCGGTGTTTATTTCGAGTCCCATTTCTTTACCCGTTTTTATTAACGCACTTGTATTTAGTTCTATAGTTTCCATTTCTTCACCTAGCAGTACCAAATCATCGGCGTATCCCAAAACTGGAATTTTATGTCCCAGATTTAAACCTTTCTCGGTACACGAAACCTTTTCTATGACATATTCTAATGCTAAATTAAATAAAATGGGTGAAAGGGACTCACCTTGTTTCAAACCCGATCGTACCTCAAACCTCTCTGAGTAATTGAATTATGACCGATTCTAACTTTGTGGAATGTTTCCGACAAACACATTTCTACAGGTTTACTAACTTTCTAGGTATTCCCTGTTCAATCATGATGTTATACATCTTCTGGCAGTCTATGAAATCATAAGCTTTTTTTAAATAGATTTTAAAAGTATTATAACATGTACTAAGTACGTAGTATAATATACCAATATATTAATCTAATATAATAAACCTGTTTGAATTGTTGGAATAATTGGATTGGGATGTTAATCCTTTCTCCTCTGCCTTCCAAAACAAAATGCCACCCTAAAGAGTAAAAGTTCTCCCCAAAATACAGCTTTTAGATCCGCCATTAGATAAGAGTATATTGTAATGACCAATCTGCCAAAGTAAAATGACTACCTTCCTTACATTGTCCTTCAGCTGTTTCCCGATTCGGACAAGTCGTTTTTGAAAGGATAGAATTTGAAACTGGCCGTATATCACTAAAGGATGGACAACTTTTATAACATGTATACTAAAATTTGTTTACACTGATTCTTAACTTTTCTCCTTTGAGCCAGACTGGACAAGCCTCCTTTAAATAAGAGTTGTGTCATGGAAAATACTTTCCATATGTAAAAGAGAAAGTTGTGGATGAAATTTGGTAATATTGAAATGATACAATATAGATACCAATCAACACAATCCCTAATAATGTCAAAATCATATTGATAGTAGAAGGGGTTTCCCTTATTAATTTTACTAAGCACACACAATAAGCAAAAACATAAAACAGAAGCTTTCAGCACCAAGAGATTTTTTTTTTTTCACTTCATGCATAGAACACTTCCGTATCTTCTGTACAGGAATCTATGAAGATATATTTTAAAGCTTTAAAAGAAATTTAATATTTTTTTAAAATAAAAAACAAAGACGTTTCAATGAAATATTTAAGTCGTATAACTCTGATCAACTATTCTTCCATTATTTTGTTATTACTAGTAGATTAAAATATTACTGTAAAATTTTCTGAATGAGACTTTTATTTTATTTTGGATATAATTAGTTGACCGTTGAGAATTACTGAAGGAATTAGTCCGGGTGGCGGTCATTAAATGAAACAACTGAATAGTTTCAACTATTTTATTGTTTGCCAACGTTTCGACCCCCATTGTGGGTCATCATCAGGGCGTCTGGTAGGTGAGTGGAAACTCTCACTCATGTTTCCACTCACCTACCAGACGCCCTGATGATGACCCACAATGGGGGTCGAAACGTTGGCAAACAATAAAATAGTTGAAACTATTCAGTTGTTTCATTTAATGACCGCCACCCGGACTAATTCCTTCAGCATTTATTTTATTTTGTATTTACTTCAGCCCAAATGATTAAATTAAAACACTAAACAAGAATAAAACCTAATTCTTACTACAAATGATTCAGTGCAAAAAAAAACCCATTATATATATATCCCAAAACTTTTAAATCAAAATAATCTAGATTTAATGCTTAATCAAACTGGCAAATCAGTAAAAAAAAAAAAATTAAATGTGGGCTTAAACATAACCCGTTTTTGTTTTGTTGGACATTTTACTTGGATATCTAAATAAAAGTTTAACAACAAAAAATCTAAGTTTCAATTTTAATGCAGTTGTGATCAAGAAAATGGTCTTCATATTGATGATAATGAACCCATTTGGGATACTCATTCTCTTTTCTAAATGATATTTATAATCATATTTCGCTACACAACTTGAAGACTTTAAAACTTAAGTTGACATCAGAATATATTTTTAAAAATCATATGATTAAATATTAAGTAATTCAAAGTGAAAAAAAAAATGCAGCAAAGATATGAATAGAGTTAATTAACAAAAATATTCTTTTAATTTATATACAATAAACTAGCAATTATATACCCAAGATAAATATAAAAGTGCAATCTAAAGAACAGGATATGGTAAAGGTAAACAATAAGTGCTTAAACAGTATAATTTTTTTTTTTTTTGTAATAATGATAACTATTTTTATGAGATTTACACTGTTAAAGCACTCTTGTAAACTAATATTTGTATCTGATTACGATTCCCTCGAGAGAAATTGCATAATGTTAAGGTGATACAAAGTTACTTGTTATATCAAGAAATGGACTATCTACTTACTTGAGTAACAAAAGTTTTGATTTAAATCAAAAAGTGATCATATCCAGAATACTAATACATATTAGGGGTACTCACTACATTTGCTATAGCATGCTATTTGTGTTATTTTGCTAAACCTGTCGAGTTTCTACAGTTATTTCCTGTATAATAAAGTGATTATATGAGGAATGGATGGCAGTATGTGCTTTTTTAAATGTTCCAATTAAGAAAACTTCCAAAAAAATTAAAAAAGAAAAGAATTCCTGTATAAAATTGATGGGTTTAGCACAAATAGCATGCTATAGCAAACGTAGTGAGTACCCCGATTATAATTATCAAATAAAAATGTTTGTATCTTGTTCTAAATCTGCTAAATAACATTCAATATTTATTAAATAATATTTTTTAAAGGATAAAAGCTCAAGTACAACAATTTCAATCAGATTGAATATATATCCCTGATTTATTAGTATATGATTTTCAGTTAGTTTTTTTAAATATCCCACTGTTTTCAATAAGCCTCCTAGTTGATTTCTATCAATAGCAATTTCATTATTTGCATAACCAAAGATTGTAAAGTTAAAAAACTATAAATATTTCATCAACGTTATTATATTTAGTTTAAACAAGCTTATGGCATAGATTTAAACCACTGTCATTCCTAGAAAGAGCTGTGGCATTTTTCTTTCCATTATTGTTAAAATTTATCAAATAATGTGTTTAATTGTCAGCATAAGTAAGAAATATTATGTTATTAAATTATTCAAACAGAATTAAAACCATAGAGACTCATTACAATTATTAGAAACAAGTTAAAAGAGCAACATAACAGAGCCATTATGAACAACTTACAACCTCAAAGTGTACGCAATTAAAGCAATGATTTCCAAAAGAAATAAATTTTTATAAAATTGATACTTTGACATATTTTAATTTTAATCATTTAACTTTATATGTTATCTTATTTCATCAAAACGCACACTCAACTATAAGAGGCTTTCTCAAAATATAGTTAGTCTTACTGAGTAGCCCTTTATTACTCACTGGTCTTAAGTCTGTTAAACTGAACTTAATGTTTTGTTTGTTTTTTATTTATGTGTACTGAAATACAAGTTTTTTTGTAGTTTAAAAAAAAAGGAAAAAAAAAAAGGAATACAATAGATTTCCATAAATCTTGTAAAGCTTTAATAAAAAATAAAAGTTCTTACCTGGCACAGGCTCTCCATTGAATTTCATTTCCACATGGTGACTTAGATTCTCGTGAGGAACAAAAGAAGCAAGGAATCTTTGGTTGCCAAGATTCCTTACGAAGCTAGTGACATGTCCTCCATTGACCAAGATTTCCAAGTTACCACTCCCAGCAGTGGATCCATCAACTGAGGGTAATTAATTCCATTTTAAAATATAATTTTATACACATTTTTTTCTTTATTTAATATTAAAAAGTTTTAAGGATTGTTTTTTTTTTAAATAATAGAAATAGAAAAACAGAGAAGTGAAAATAACATAAGAGAGATGTACAAAGGTATAAACAAATCACGTAAAAGATTTGAACCCCTATTGAATGCGGTTAAAGATGCAAATAACAATATAATTGCGGATCTGACTGAGATATTAAATAAATTTAAACAACACTTTGACGACATTCTAAATACGGAAAATAATAATCAATCTTCGCTCTCTGAATATCAGAGCGCTGAACCATGGATAGACGCACCGAGTAAAGATGAAGTCGAAATGGAGATAAGAAAATTAAAACGTTATCAAGCTGCAGGAAATGATAATATCACGAGTGAATTAATCAAGGCGTGTGGAGAAGTTGGGCGTTTCCAAATTACATGTTTTAGTTAAAAAGATCTGGGAAAAAGAAAAAATGTCTAAAGAATGGAAAGAATCAATACTTATTCCAATTCACAAAAATAGGTCCGAGGTCGGATTGTAACAACTATTGTAGAATCTCTCGTCTCCCAGAATGCTATAAAATATTCTCGTCAATACTAACTAGCCGAATCATGGAATACGCTGAGGAAATTATCGGAGACTACCAATGTGGTTTTAGGCAGAATCACTCGACTATTGATCAAACCTTACATCAAATATTAGAGAAAAAATTGGAATACAACGTTGTAGTCCATCAACTTTATATCGATTTTAAAAACGCTTATGATTCCATAGACCGTCAGAAGCTATATAACATCATGATTGAACAGGGAATACCGAGAAAGTTAATAAATCTAGTAGAGATGTGTTTGTTGGAAACATTCTATAAAGTTAGAATAGATCATAATTTAATTACTTCAAGAGGTTTGAGATACGATCGGGTTTGAAACAAGGTGAGTATTTTTCATCTGTTTTATTTAATTTAGCATTAGAAGATGTCATAGAAAACATTTCGTGTACCGAGAAAGGTTTAAATCTGGGACATAAAATTCCGGTTTTGGGATACGCCGATGATTTGGCACTGCTAGGTGAAGAAATGGAAACTATACAACTAAATACAAGTGTGTTAATTAAAACCAGTAAAGAAATGGGACTCAAATTAAATACCAATATGACGAAATATATGATTAGTAGCAGAAACGGTGACTGTCTTGATGATATTGATATATCAGGGTATACTTTTGAACACGTAGAGAAATTCAAGTATTTAGGTTCAATAACAAGAAAAAATGAAATTCAGAAAGAAATAAAGTTCCAGTTAAAGGTGGGAAATGCGTGTTATTATTCAGTTGCAAAATTACTTAGCTCGTGGCTACTGTCTAAAAACATAAAAGTTAGAATTTATAAAACTATTATTCTTCCGACGGTTCTTTACAGATGTGAAACATGGCCGCTTACTTAGAAGGACGAACAACGGCTTAAGGTTTTCGAAAATAAGGTCTTGCATAAAATATTTGGTCCGAAGAGAGATGAGGCCACTGGGGGAGTTTAGAAGGTTGCACAACCGCGGAATTTTGGAACTTGTATCCTGTGAATATAATTGATTTGATAGCATTGCGGAGACTCAAATAGGCAAGTAAAGTTGTTGGGCTTGGTGAGGAGCGGATTCCAAGGGTCGGTATTCGCTGATCCAACTGGTAGGCATCTGAAAGGAATCTCAGGGGCTTAGGCTTGAACAGTGAACATTGGACAAGTCTGTGTAGACGGTATTTGGTGGTATCGGCATCGAACCTTCGGGTTCGGTAAGCCTATTATTATTATTATAATTTGAGGATTGTTTTTTAACAATGTGCCTATGTAATGTTGAAAAAACTTGAATCTTCACCTGACATTACTATTGACTAGATGCTACTTTTTACTTTTATCGAGGTATCCACGATAAGCTCTGGATGAATTTCATTAAGGAAAGTAGAGTATAGAACATTTTCAACACAGGGAAGTTTAATAAAAGGATCAACTATAAAATATAATAAAAAAAAAATACTCACTTTCAAACTCAACAGGTTGTCCTACTACACCATTAGGCATTTTCCCAACTTTAATAGCTTGCGTATTGTAAGCATGACTTCTGTAATATAAAAATAATTTTCAATTAAATCCAAGATCTTTTGAAAGCTTTGAGAGAAAAGCAAAAATTAAATATTTTACCTAAATGGAGCACCACTAATTCTATGATCTTTAATCTTAACATCGATAAGATGTTCTCCGATTTCTGTAGCAGTGAAGTATATATTTACATGTTGCCCATTACTGCGGGACATTTTCACAGGAATTGGACTTTTGGATGGAGCTGGAAAAAAATAAACACAAATAATCTAAAAATAGAGTTAATTTAATAGTAAATTTGCATGGTTGATTTGAATCTTACGAGTGACTGTGACATTTATTTGATTCAAGGGTGCATCTGTGTCTAATACTAATGTTGATGTTCTGTTTAATGGAATCAGTTGCAAGGCCTTTCCAAAAACTTTTGAACCTGTAAATAAATATTAAATTTTAAGAATGGATATGTTAAATTATTTATATATTTAAAAAAATATATGTATAAGAATCACCTTCAGGAAAATGATTATCATTATTTTCCCAGGAATCTTTTCTCTTATTCAGATGGGATGAGAGAACTGAAAATAACAATAACAAATGAAGAAATTATACAATTAAAATAAAACAATTTACACAAACCTTAGGTGCCCAGCAAATTTATTTATTTATTATTTTTTTTTTATTGTGTGATAGATTGATACAGTATGTTGTGTTGAGCTACTAATTGAATTTGGGATTTCTCTGTTTTATTTTTTAAGTTCATTTCAATGTTGTTGAATATAAATATTTTTCACAGTACTAAATATTCTGTAGTTCTTTATTCGAGAAAAACACAGACTTTCCAAATTCAAACCACATACTGGCAGTGTTTTAAATGTATTAACAATGCAAGATAAGAAAAAGCATTGCATTTATTGCAAGAGGAAAACTAAGTTTATAGAATTTTCTAAATAAGTCGAGTTTTGTCTCTTGACATCAGAATGATTTGATTATTAGGATTTTCAGTTATGGAAGAAGCATATCTTATGAACATATACCCCAAATAATTACAAATCAAATAATAAATACAAAAACATAATTAAATAAAATGATACTATTGATTATAATAACTGGTATGTTTTAAACTATTAAAACCCTAAAATAAAATTTACTTTCTAGAAAATTAAAGGCTATAAAACACTATTCAATCTCATTAGTAGTGAACATTTGCTAAGAACAGAGTGATAACCATAACATTGTCTATAAGGCATAGAAGCATCATTTAAATAAGTTTCATACTTTCACAATTTATTTTTCTTTTATTTTAAAATAATTTTGCATCTAATATTTTAAACTTATTAAAACATTCTTTAAAGTCAATTTACTTCTACAGTTTTAAAGTATTGATACAGTCTTGGCTATGATATTTAACACAGATAAGTTTTTAATAACTGTAAAAGATCGGTAGATTTTATTATTGCTAAATCTTCCAATAATAATAAGTTAAAATTTGCTGAATAGTTTAATTAATAAATAGCTTTTTTCAGCTAGAGGTTGAAAACAAAATAAATTGTCATTTTATTGTAAGGTTATAGCGAAGTATGGAAAGAGGTCTTCTGTTCAGAAACAAACTTTATGTACCCAAAACATGTTAATAATTATCCTAAAACATAGATATAGGTTAATAAAGGTCAAATTTAAAATGGAAAAGTTTGATAATGCATTAAATAAAATAGTATTTATGTTACTATTTAGCTTCAATGTTTCTTATTCCTAGCATGATTTCTTCTTACCTATAGTGTGAGTCATCAACATACATTCTTCTTGCATTAAGCAATACCAGTTTAAAAACTTAATATGGACATGAATTAATAGTTAAAGAGGGACAGAAAATGGGTAAATGAGAGTAAGGAAAATTACTATACACTAGCCTTATAATATAAAAGCTATAAAAAAAGTTATCACATTCTTTTTTTTTTCAAATTGTAGGTTATAATGTATAACCTAAAATGCAGAAAATGTGGTTAATTAGAGTGCATTCTCAATAATCCGTATTAATAATTGCAAGAGTCTGTTCTGATTACCAATAAGTTTGATTGGCAGAAATAAAAATATTTATTTATGCAATTTAAAACAACCATTTGTACATTTTTAGAAATTAGAACGATGAAAAAGATATTTACTGAATGAAGCTCATTTTTCATTCTCTTTAGTAGAATTAACCATAATTCATATTGCAGAGTCTGTACTATATGTATTAAAACTATTGATAGCGAAATTTATGGATTTTCCTGACCATGTATTTATTAATTTTTTTTTTTTTTAATTCAAAAATTTTTAAAAATGATAAAGAAGTGGAATAGTAGGCAAACAAAGTTAGGAACAGTCAAACCTAATTGCAGCAAATGGAAAACTAGCTCCAGAAAGTCTAGGAGGTAAGAAATAATAATGTGTAGATTGAGAATTGGTCATTGCCAATTTACACATGGATACCTCCTAAAACGACTAGAAGCATCCACTTGCACAAAATGTGACAATGTCGAACAAACAGTGAAACATTTGCTGATAAAATAAAAAAATATAAGAACTTGAGAAAAACGATTGGATTGCCACACACACTGAAGAAAATACTCGGCAATGAAGAGAAACAGATATAAATACTGTTAGACTATTAAAAGATTGTAGGATACTACAACAGGGTATAATTTATTATGATGACGCCAATGACCCTGCAGGGTAGAGGTGGATAACAAATAAACAAAAAATAAAAAAAATGTTTTCACAAAAAATAAAATGATCCAAAATAAAACAGCAAAAAATGACTAAACATTATCTTAAAAAAACCTAAAAAATATCAAGATAATGCAAATATATTATACAATGATTACCTAATTATGTGAAAAATTAGTATAATGTTAGGATATAGCATTTAAAAGCAAAATATCAATACAACAAACCTCTAACGTTAGATGATGAATCAATAGAATTGAGGTAGTGTGAAGTGTGAAGAGAAGGACTGTGACGTTGAAGAGGACTATGTAAAGGACTAGGTGACTTCCTCATTCCTGGTGAGTGGAGCGGGGACTGAATTTTTAACAAACCATTTTCGTGGTGCACTGGAATAGATATCGGAGACATTGTCGAGCTGGAATGATATGAATGGATTCTTTCAGTCCTTTCTGTCTGGGTTTCCCTCAGACTAGTTTCCCTTGTGGAGGCATAACCATTCATTTGGCCTGAAAGAAATTAGTAAAATATATAAATACATTTTCCAAATTAAGTTGTTGACATTCCTAATGAAAAAAATCCTGAATTTACTATTATTTAAATAGTTCCAAAGAACAAAAGTTCAAGTAACTCCGCCATAAACATGAGTAAGTAACTCCACTGTACTATGAGAAGTAATTAAATAAATAATTCTTGTCATTTATTATCATTATAATCTGCGCATCTGTAATTTCCAAATTATGTCACTTTTTCTAGCTACATATTCAGCACCACTAACTCATAAATATTAGTTATGAACTGTTTTTGTTTTTTGTAATTTCAGTTTAAATTAAATAAATAAGTGATGACACTAACGTTTGGTTATAAAAAAAAATGTTATAGCTTTTGCTATTGAATATAAATAGAATATGGAGCAGCACAGTGGATTAGAAATAATCCCTATCCTAATTTAACCTGGATAGGCAAAATTCAGGATTCCCACTGCAGCATATAAGGCAACGGATTAAATAAATAAACAAATGGACTAGAAATAGTACTTCTAAATTTTAGACCTGAGTTTTAGTAAAGTTGAGGTAAATATTAATTTATTCAATTACATCAGCTACATGAATCGGTCCTGGAGCATGTTCAGCCTCAATTATTTAAGTACAAAAGGTAGGCAGAAAACCAGATCGGTTACATAATCCGATTAAAATTACCACTAGCACAACCATTGAAAATATTTACGATGTACTGAACCTAATAATTTTTATAGGTTTTGGGAGGAACTGATTTTCATATATTTTCTTTTAACATGTATAGCGGAAAATAATTCTATTTCTCTACTAAGTTGTTCTAAACCAACTGATAGATTTTGATACATTTTTCACAGTCATTTAGAGAATTGTTTTGGGAAGATTTGTAGGTATGATACACCATAATTAAATTATTCTAAAATAGGGAAAATTAAATTTTATGCAACAAGATATATAAAAAAATTGCCGGTAATATGAGTAGTAATATAGATGTATAATATACTATTGAAAAACATACTAAAATCATAATTTTAGAAAATTAATATGTAACAAATAAAAACTGTACAAGTCAAGAAGTTTGTTTTCAATTTCCAAATTCCATATTTAAACTTTAAGAGAGGGGGTAGTGTGGCTGAGTGGGTTAGAGCATGGTGCTTTAAATGCGCATTGCCTAGCAACCTCAGATGACCAAAAACTTGTAACCAAATAATTACGAGTTCTCATCCCAGTGCTGGGGGGGAGGGGAAGGGAGGGGCTCTTATCTTGGCATTTATCCCTCGTCCTCACCCCCTTGGACTGAGAAACACCCGTATAGCCTTCAAAGGTGAGAAAGGGGAGGGAAAAAAAAGTATCACTTTAAATTATTATTATTATCATTTCACAGAGTTATAACCCGGTTACTGGTCTTGGAATCCTCAACTGTTTCCTCCAATCATCAAGATCTTGTGCGACCATCTCAGTCTTCCTCTTCTTCTTATTCCATGGATCGGCTGAGTAAGCAATATTTTAGGCATGTTTCCATCTCAAGCGCCTCCACTTCATTGCCTTGACCACATCAGCTTCGTCGAAAGCATTGTAGAGATTGTGGTTTGTGCACCACTTCCACTCCTCTCCAATTTTCACTTCTCCCAAAATATGGCAGAGAACTTTTCTTTCAAAAATAAGGATTTCCTTTTCTCTTGCCTTTGAAGTTGCCCAACACTTCAATCCATGAAGAAGTACGGGATGAACCCATGTCTTATTAAGGTGGAGCTTGGTCTATTTGGAAAGTATCCTACTAAGCTGCTTGCTTAACACAAAGTAGGTTTTGTAGGCTGCTATTATCATTTTCTTATCTCAATATTGGGGTGATTATCACTTTAAATAACAAATCAACAAGCATAAAGCATTTTTAATGTAATTAATTCATACCATAAGATCATAATATTTTTTTAATTACTTATTTATCGAGAAATCTGCCACACGCTGGGGCAATAAATGTTAACATGAAATTTTCTTGCTAAGCATGTTTTCCGTTATATGAGCTATGAATGCCAAAGCAATCAAATTTATATTGTTTAAACACTGATTTAAAAAATATATAAATTACACGATAATTAAATTGCAGCATTGCGATGCCAGGGGGAGTTACTAGTTGAATATATAATTTATTATTCGTAAACCTTAACACTTCAGCCAGCTTAAAATGTTAAATGGTTCTCTGAGATACATATTACGATAAAATAAATCTAAAATCATTTATAAGTATTGGGTTGTCCGGAAAGTCCGTAGAGATTTTTAAAATAAAATTTACCTTTAATTTTTCAACTAAAAATGAATCACAAAGCTAATGTTTATTTGTATGCCTTTAATCCTCATGGAATTAACTATGTTTACACACTGAATTTGTCTTTATTAAGGCTCAGTAGTGTAGTTTATTGCAAAAGAACATGAATGATGATTCAGTTCTTTTTATGCTGTTCTTTTTTAAAAAAGAGAAAATGCAGCTGCAAAGAAACTGCAAGAAAGATTCGTGCCATGTATGGCAGCGATTCAATGCTGATAGCACGGTTCAAAAGTGGTTTTCGCAGTTTAGATCAGGAGATTTCAATTTGGAAGACCAATCCCAGGCTGGTTGGAGATCAACTCTTAACATCAAGGATATTATGACAGTAATTGCAAAAAATCTACAAATTACTTTCCGTGAGATTGCTGTGGAGTTAAGAGCCTGCAAATTGACCGTTTTTGATCATCTAAAAGAAGTCCTGTCGTCTGTCGGTAGATCTGTCGTTACGACATTTGGGTTCCCCATGAGCTCAGTGAAAGGAACCTTATTGAAAGGATTTCATGTTGTGATTTGCTGCTGAAAAAAATATGGAGGATTCATTTTTTAAAGGGAGTTGTTACTGGTGACTTAAAATGGATTCTCTACATCAACACCAGACGAAAAAAATCTTGGGGGTTGCCTGGAAGGCTGCCGCTCGCAACACCTTAAATTCAAGAAAAGTGACGCTCAGTATTTGGTGGGATTGGAAGAGACCCATACATTTGAGCTCCTTTCACAAAACCAAACTATAAATACGCACTTTTACTGAGCCCAGTTATATCGATTGAAGGCAGCAATTGAAGATAAACGGCCAGAGTTGGCAAATCGGAAAGGAATGCTATTCCACCAATCCAATGCTAGGCCCGTATGTTTTTAAGGACTCGGCAAAAGTTATTAAGCTTCAGATAGGAGGTTTTACCTAACCCGCCTTAATTTCCTGACAACGCTCCTTCGAATTCCGCTCCCTCAAAAATTTTCTACAAGGGAAATCCTACTCCTAGAAGATGACGTCAAAACAGACCTTTTATTGTTCTTCAGAAGTAAGCAAAGTGATTTTGGGAAAAAAGGGATAATGGACCTTCCAAGCTTTTGGGAAGGGTAATCGCTAACAGTGGTAACTATTTTTTAGATTAAATAAAAAAATTCTAAGCTGTTCATCAATTTTAATTTTTGTTCAAATTTCCCTAAGAACTTTCGGGACAACCCAAGTAATATGAAAAAATATTTGTAAATATATCATGTACAAAATAATCAATACTTACCAGTAGTAGGACTGGATAGAGGACTAGCACGGTACACGGGACTGTGAAGAGGGCTTGGGCTCTGAGAAAGAATAGGAGAGCTGAAGTTCCTGATGGGAGAGGCAACTCGTGTAAATGAAGAAGAATGTGACGATCTCATGGACTCTACCAAGTCAACATATTAAATAAATAGTTAAAAGAACATAAAACAAACTTTGTTAAAACTAATCCAACTTAATTTAAATGAAATTTACATTAAAAATTATAAATACCTTGAAAGTTGTTATTTACAGCTTTTGTATAAGCAGAATCTGTTACAAAAAAAAGAATTATAAAAGTGCAAAAATATATAACATTAAATAAGTCAAAAACAAAAAAAAAAAAAACTTACTGTGTCGCTCTGCTCTTATTTGTTCTCTTGTTCCGACCCTCAGAGGAAAAGGACTTCCTAAAAAAAAATTTTAAGTAAAATCAGCAATAAACTTTCTTTCTAAATGAATTACAAACTCTAACCAGTATCTATTAAAAACAAAAAGTTTAAAAATCAATTAATATTTCTAGAAAACAACAATTATTTAAGGATTCTTTAAATATCGCTGATGACCTTGTCTTACTAGCTACCAATGGTCAAGACCTTGAACATAACCTGAATGTCCTCCAAGAGGAATTATCCACAGTAAATATGAAGATATATCTGGGAAAGACTAAATGGATAAGAATTGGAAAGAAACACCAAGGATAATGAGAGTACTAAGGGTTGGAGGAAAGAGATTAGAGCAGGTCGAGAGTTTCAAATATCTGGGAGTTCATCTCAATGTGAGAGGCTCCATGGAGGAGATGCTAAAAGAATTGGAGCAGCAGGAAAGATGTTCATTATGGTCAGGAGGGGTTTGCTGGGGAGAAGAGAGGTGACAAAGTGGACCAAATTAGCCATATATAAATTGACATTCCTCCCTATCCTACCATATTCTTCAGAATTGTGGACTCAAACCACAAAACACAGGAGTCAGATACAGACCATTGAAATATCTGTGAAAAATAGAAAGAAAGACATGGAGAAATAGGATACGGAATGCCATCATACAGGCTAACCTCGATGTCGAACCGGCGGGGACCATTCTAGAGGAGCACAAACTAAGGTGGTTAAGACATATTCTTAGAATGGATTCAGATAGAAGCGCCAGAAAGACTAACAAGACCCGCATGGAAGGGAAATGACCCTGAGGAAGGCCTCACATCTCCTGATCCTGAGAGGATAGTGCAAAGGAGGCATTAAGAAGACATGAGAAAGATTGGATTAGGAGAGCAGAGTTGGTACACCAATGATGAAGAATTATGAGAGAATGTTAGATGGATAAACAACTAATTGGAGAGGAACTCAAATTTATTTTTCAAAAATTACTGCCAACTCACTCACTTCAAAGAAAAAAACAGAAAGTAAAATCCCTAGGTTGAAACTTTGTTTTTTAAAAATAGTTAATCTACCATTGATCTGTAGGAAATGCTTTACTTATCTGAAATAATTAAAATATTTAGTGATTATGATAAATAACATTTATCTACTGTTTCCACTTTTATTACTTAGATGAAATATGTTTAATTTCACAAGAGAATATTATATTCTAGCTATACCTGCATTTAATTCTTACTGATTTCAACCTTACGCAAAGTTATAATCCATATAGTAAAAGAGCTAGCAACATTTTCGACAATTCATTTTAGTACAACTTGTTTTACTTTTATATATTATATAATAATTGAATGAAGACAAAGATGCGTCATGTCTGGCAGCTAGCATCTGTTTCGTTTACATCCCTTTGAAACATACAAAAACATTTCAATAATAAAAGATTTATGTATGGAAACCTGAGGTTTGAAAAAAAGACACTGACTATAAATTGATATATCAATCTTCCTACAGTAATTGCTAAAAAACTCTGAATTTCCATTGTCGAGTTTTGGAGAGATAAAAACTGATTTTTTGTAGCCTTTCATAAATAACTCTAAGACTATTATTTATTATTTATGACAAAAATTGCAGCAACAAGTTTTAAAAACTTCAAAAATTGTGATTCCATGCATTTTTCTCCAAATAAATGGTTACATAGGTATTTCAGAAATAAAATGTCTGGATTCTCCACTCTAAGTATCGTAGAAATACTCCAAAATTGCAGCGCTTAAGATCAATGATAATTAAGTTAACTTAAATAATTATAAGCAAACTTATTACCAAAAATATTAAGAAACAATTCTTGGAGCAATTTTATTGAAAGTGGAGAACTCATAAGTTTATTTTGACAATACTTAAGTAATAATTCATTGCAGTAAAAAAATGCTGCAAATTATTACACAATGGTTTATTACTTCCAAATAACCATATTAGGGTATAACTGTTTATAGGCAATTAACTAACATGAAAAGCAATAAACAATCCAAAAGAAAATGGCATATCACCACTGCTGCTATCGTTATTCGGGTTCTAGATATCTTGAAACATAAGCACTCAAATTTTGAGGTGGGTTATATTTTTTTATTAATTTTTTTTTTTTGTCGATTACAAAGGTTAATTGTTTAAAATAATAAACCAAAAGCATTTATACTACACTTTGTTACTATTTCCTTTTTTTTTTTTCTTTTGATTTTTATTCAAACAAAATTTTCTGATTATAGAACATTTTTTATTATTACATTTTTTCAATAATAACCGAGTTATCAGCGAATCACATCTCTTATAAGTTGTGGCCGGAACATATAGGATTTTTTTTTTTCTCTTTGGCATTGCAGTATTTTGATCTCAAAAATCTTTTTGATTTTTCTCTATCTTCAATAATAACCGAGTTTTGGTAGAATTACATCAATTAGAATTTGTGACTTGAATATATAGATCAATTTTTTTTTTTCTGTTTATCGCGCAATAATGGTTCTAAAAATCTATAAATATTTTTCTCTATGTTCAAAAATAACTGAGTTATGGACGTATAGGTGAAATTTCAATTATTTTTCTTTTTTTACGATTATTCAAGGTTTTTGGGTTAGAAAACTCTAATAAAGTTTTCCGTATCTTCAAAAATAACTGAGTTATTGAATTAAATCACTTTTAATCAGCCACCATTTTTAAAATAACCAGCTGATATCAATACAGCCATATTGTAATACATTTTTTCAATGACATTACTTGATCTCATACTATTATATCCAGTGATTTATGGCAAGCTAATCCAAACACATTTTGAACACACTAAGAGAAAAAAATAAAATACTTCAGTAATTAGTTTAACAACAAAAACTAAAGAAATTCATTTAAATAATGTTTCAGAAAACTCTGATATACTGTGAGTAACAATTTATATATATTTAGGATATGATTATATCAATTGATATAAAATATATATTTAGATACTTCTAGGTTGCTGTGCTTAATTCACTAAAAAAATAAATCAATCTTTTTTCTTTTCAAATTCAGAGGGTCCATAAAATGTATCAGGTTAATGACAATAATGAACTTTTAATTCAAATGAATCCTTACCACCTCAAAAACAATCCTTGACCACAATAATGAAAAAAAGAAAAGGTTTATATAACTAATTGAATAATTCATTGGCTAATTAAATACCTTTGACTTGTTGGCCATTAAAGTATACATATATTCTGTATTTTCCAGGCTTATGGGTATGAAGGGATACATTATAAGTAGCATCAGATATCTTTTGAATTGTATGCGGCATAGACTGACGATCACGGACAATATCTACAGTAATTTGTCCAAGTCCTCCAGTCCCCGTCGCATCTAATGTGAAGTTGTGTATACTATGTGGTATAGCTGGGGTATCTATTCCTAGTAACTGAAAACAGAAAACAGTATATTCAAAATGAATATCCGAGAAAACTATTATTTGAATGCAAAATTATAATAAATAATTTTAAAATATTATTTTACACGAATATTAGGATATTATATTATAGTATATTAATCTTAATATGATTTAGAAAACAATATTTCTCAATCATTTATACAATTATACAAGCATTATTAAAGAATAACATATAAAAGCAATTATATGACATTTTTAAGTATATATTTATTTCTTTGAAAATGTTAAACAATGCATATATAGTTTTTAAAGTTAAACTATTAAATTTTAAGTAATTATAATGAATTTTCAAACATCTATTACTTCAAATGTAGAGACACAAATCATGTACTCAAAACTCAGTAAGTTTTCTTTTCAGAAGAGAAAAAAAGTATTAAATATTAACTGAATGAACTAAAAAAAACATTTAACTGTTTTTATTACAGTTGAAAATGACGTATTTAAAGATTTAAATAAAACTAACAATTGAAATAAATTAGAATGCATCTTACTAATGGAATTAAATGGCTACTGACAGTTCAAGCAGTATTACCAACCCCTCTATACAAAATTACACTTCCAACTAACTATTGTAACATTATTTTTATGATTCAGCTTTTTATCACAAAATTGTGGTCAAACCAAAATTAAAACATCAGCACTGTTTAATTGGAATGGTTTTGATTTGTTATAAATCTTGAATTTATTGAGTAACTAAATAACAACTAATAATAAAACAGTGTTGTAACTACTATAACTATAGCTTAAAAAATAATTTGTTTGTAATTACATTTAACTTATTCATTTTGAAAGATTCTTCTTAAAAAATCTATCAAGACTCTTCTTATTATCAAATTTAAGCTGTGGGAATAAAATGGCTCGAATCCAAAATAATTAAACTTCAAACATAAATAATTTTAAAATTAACATTAAATTAATACAAATGGAAAAAATATGAAAATCTTGAATAAACTTTATTATTTTCTATTTCAATGGAAGAGTTAATTTTCTTAAAATATATTAGTATTGTAGTTAAAACTATAGGCACAGCATGCTTATAATTTTGGAAGAGGAGAGGGAGAACAAATTAAATTCAGTTAGGCCCTTCTTAAAATATCGACAATTTGTAAGTGAACCAGATATATAGATTATATAAAAATGAAAAATGTAGTACAGACCCTTAAAACGGCTTAAATCAATAATTCAGACCTGTACTATTTTGATTGTAGGCACTAAAACATCAATTTTAGTTAAAACAATTATGGCCACCTAAATTTTTCATACTAGAAATAAAAATACCAATAAAATGTTTTGTATAGCAATTCCACCAAAAGCTGGCTAACCAATATATTTTTAATCTAAATCTGTAATAGCTGTTTAGAAGCAGCCAAAGTTATAAGAAATAATAATTTCTTTATTTAAGTATATATTTTGAATGCATTGTATACTTTTAGAGTACCATTTTAGGTATTAATACTATAATAAAAGGTACATCAGGTATTAAATGGATCAACTTCAAAGCCAAAGGGAGGATATTTTTTTTCACACCATTCTACAACTAAGTTTTAAGATCTTTTACTGACCTTTTAGTTTTTATTTTGCATCTCCGATTTAACTTGATATTGATCATAAAAATATTAAATAATATTTATTATAATGATATTTAATTTTGTTTGTTGAATGAAGTATCCAATAAGTATTGATAGTATTAAATATAAACCTACTTGGCAGACAGCATTGAGACTATGTTTTGCCATTCCGGTTACTTTAAATTGATCAAGAAATTATCTCCTTTTGCATACTTGTCAGTGATGCATTATTCACTTTTATAGATAAATCACTGATTACTAATTTTTTATATTATACTTATATTATATTAGGTATATTAATAAACTTTTTAAAAAATAATTAAGAAATACCTTAATTCCATTTGGATCAAAAACAAAGCAAGTATAGGGTGCTTCATGTATAGGATTTCCTGAATGCCGGACCTACAATAAAAAATATTTTTAGTAACAATTATTTCATATTGACATATAATTAGACCTTTTAAATCTAATTAAGTAGATTTTCAGTTGAGCATAGAATGAAAAGAATTTTCTATTTATAGGAAATTGTGAAAGTAGTAAAACAAAAAAATATATATCTTCAGATAAAGTAAAAAACAAAGTTTATTTGTTGACAAAATTTAATATCTTTAATTTAATTAACTCTTTTAGTGCCAATACAACTGTTTTCTTTTTTATAAAAAGATATTGGTAATAATAACTTTATTTTAATACTAAAGAAGGAAAAAGATATCGGAAATTTACTGTTGACAAATATATGATTTTTCTGTCATAGAAAGAATAGAAATAATATTCATATTTGAATATTTGTAATTTAAAAAATGGAGGAAATTTTTAATTTATAAATCTTATCTATCATAAAATTTATTAACTTAGTTTGACTGAGATAAATATACTTAATGACCTGTATACTCCATTCTCCAGGTTCATCAGGTTGAAAAGTAGCAGAGAAGACGCCACCTTTTTGGCTTACAGGGCAATCAAGTAGGCGACCTGTTGGTGACTCAGCAATCACTTCTACCTGACCCGCACCAGTGCCATTTGTGTTTGAATTCACCTGAGCAAATATACAATAAACAAATATCAATGAAAGAATGAATAAAATAACAAGTTTTCATTAAAAACTTAATTTGAGATATAATATTAATTTTAACAATCAATTTTACTCTTAATAGTATTAAAATAATAACTTGGCCCTTAAATTACAATTATTAAATAGTCCAAAATTATGAATTTAATACATTAAGCAGAGCTAATTTAATTATTAATTTTCAATTAGATATAATTTACTTTCATGACCAATATTATGTCAGAAGTATTATTCCTCAAATAATTAAAAATAATAAAGACAGGTTTCATCAATCATGATAATGTTAAAATTGCATTTTCATACCAAATATTGATAGAGGTTTGTGCAGGAGTGTTTTAAAATGGAAATTTAATAATATAATTGATTTTATTCATCAATTGCACATTTTAAAAATAATCATCATATGAACATTAACAAGAGTAAGCATCAGTTCCTCATTATAAGAAAATATACAAACTATTTTAATTACCATATCAAAAGTATGCTGTTCCGAACCATCCCACTTTAAATAAACATTAATTACACAATAAATTAAAACATCAATGACAGTAACAGTATTCCGTTACTATTACTATACCATTTTAAGAATCATTATAAGTACTGTTCCAAGATGCCTAAAAATGCATGGATGATACAAAAAGAGGAATAAATAAGAAATAAAATGAAAAATCAAGAATTATACCTAATGAGGAAAAGGAAAAAAAGTTTTAAAATAAATATTCATAACCAACAACCAAATATTTCATAAATAACTGGTAACTCAATACACATACTCGTCTTCATTAAAAAAAAGTATTTATATCCTTTATTTTATTTATTATAATCATTAATTATTTTGGTAATAATAACATGTGATTTCAGGAAAGGAATTAATTCTGAGTTATAAAAAAAATATTACTCGTTCAAGTCATGGACATTACAGTAAAAAGGACAATTAAAAAATTCAGTAAGTCAAAGATAAAATATCAGAACGAGAAGTATGGCCACTATCTGAACATAAATTATTTACAAAAAATTATTCAATATTCTTTCAAATTTAAACTTTTTTTTAATATCAAAAACATCTCAAAATCTTAAATACTTTTATTATTATTGTAAATATTGTAATAAATAAAAAATTGATTACAGTTTCTGCTTATGCTAATGTTTCCCTCTAATTATTATTCATACTTATTTTTATCAATTCATTTTAATATTTCACATATTTAAAATAATTATTAATTGAGTTATTGGCTTATTCATCAGTGTATTCTTAGGTTTCCTTTTCTGTTCACTTTACTTTTATTTAATGTGTTTTTAATTTATGACCGCACCCCCAACCATCTTCCTCATCTAATTTCTCAACGGTCAACAAAACTCCATCATTACTTTTATTTAGATTTTTTAAAAATTAACATTCCTGTTTCACTAAATCATGAATAAAAATGAAATAAAATAATATACACTAATTAAAATTAACCAATAAACAAGACAATACTAAAATTCAATATTATTTTATACGTACAACAACTTCAACTATAGAACCGACAGCGCAGGGTTCCATTCCAGTATATGTTATATTCGTCAGTTCAGGCATTGCTCGTATGTGGATAGGTGCTCCTTTCACTAAATCTTTGTCATAATAAATATTTACCTGGATGAAATAGAAAGGAAACAAATATAATAAAATTTTTCAGTATATAATTAAAAAGTGTTAAAGATATGTTTGTAATGACAAAATTTACAATCAAAGTATGATTACCTCATGCATTCCAACCCTATTTGGAGTGAAAACTGCTTTACCTCCCGTGCTGTTAAGTAATAATCGACAGTCTAGTTTTTCACCTTCTGGTGCAATAACTTCTGCACTGATTAGTTTAGGATCAAGATCAGATAGAAAGTCAATTTTCACAGTTGTCTAGAAAACAAAACACAATATGTATTAAACTTTAATGTTTTAATTTATTGTGGGTTGGTAAGAGATAAATCACTATTTCATTTTGAAAACATAAGTTCACTTTCACTGAGTGAAGCTTATGAAAATTTTATGAAGAGATAAACTATATAACAAAAATCTAACTATATAATGATAAAAACAATTTAAAAATGCATTAGTTTTGGTGTTATTTTAGAATGAAAATTTCCAAACAGTGATATAACTCAAGTATTATTAATTAATAGGTTCTTAATTGAGAAAGTATTTTCTCATTAAGTACCAAATAAGTTTAATTTTATTTCAAGATAAATGCTAAAAAAATAATTTAAAAAAAAATAGAAAACTGAGTAAAGTAACAAAGCAATTATATAAAAATTCACTCATAGCTTATAAAATATACATACCTACTCTACATATAATTAATATATCTTATAAATATATTAATTACTACACTCTTCTTGGTACATACATAGAATTTCTCACAAACATACAATACATTAAGTTTCTGAACTGCAAATATGGATTTTAAATTTTAAATGCATGTAAATTCATATAAGACAAGTACAAGAAGAAAGTTGAACCATTATAAAACAAATTAGAAATCACTTCTCAGGCAGATGCATTATTATTTAAACGGAAGGTCAGTAATTAATTATTAACTATATCTGAAATATTCACACATTAATAATTGGCTTCTAGAAGCCTGAGGTAGTATTTTAATGGGTTTCCGCTTGGTTCACTCTCTTCAACGGTTCTCTGCACTTACCATTTCACACTCTGCCAGTGTACTACAATGGAAAGTGAAAAGAGTTAAACGTTTTCACTGTCTAAACAACAACAAACAATTAAAAAAATCAATGAAATGGTATTTTTAGGCATTAAGTTAAAATAAAATACATACATTCGGAAGTTATTCAGCTACTGGTTTTTCTTAGATCATTTTATTTATTAAAACTGGATATAATATTATGAAGTATTAAAAGGGTTTTCGATTTCATTAAAGGCTCTAATGTAAAAATATAAAAACTTGTAAATCATGGTAATTCTTAACAATGAGTAAATTTATTGGTTACATTTTTCATTAATAATCAGACCAATATGTCAGTATAAAAATAATTTTTTTTAAGATCCTATTTAAGAATAGTTAAAAAAAAAGTAGATACAAAATTTTAAAAAAAAAATACCACTAGGTGTTATTTTTTATAATTATATCACTGTAAGTTAATTGTGAAGTTCCTTTTAATTCATATGAGTATATTTTGTAACAATTATTAAAACAAGATAATTAAATTTCACAGAATCTAATATACCATATCTTTTAAAGTGGAATTAATTAAAATTAACAAAGCCGATATTTTCAAATTTGATAAATGTATCAAATAACATCATGTCACACACCTGTTGGTATATCCTGGTAGTGTGGCTTGAGCTCGATATTTGTGCCATAGTTGTAGCAGGGGGTCGTGGTGGAATCCATTGAAAATTAGCAACATAAGCCATGACACCTAAATGTTCAACATGAGGGTCCATCAAATCTTTCGCCCTCAGAATAGGTTCAACACCTAACTTTCTTCCTGCTTCTAAACCTATTAGACAAAAGCGTGTGTTAATAATAAAATTCTTATTTATTTATAATTTGTAATTAACTACAATGATATTCATATTTTATTTACCTGTATTTAAATTTTGTTCCCAAACTTGGGGATCACCGCTGACCTGATATTTTGCTTGAGCACCTAATGAACTGGTTAATGAGCACAGGACACTTCCGTCCTTCCAGTCAGTCTAAGAACCAAAAAAAAAAGTAATAAAATCATAAATATAGTTTCTACTATCAAAGAACTACGGATTATTATTTTTCCATAATACTCTAACAACAATATAATTACATAACTTATTGAAAAAACATAAAAAATAATGTTAAAAAAAAAATGACTATAATATAAAAGTTTCTATTAACATACATTGGTATGATGACCAACTAATGATATACTTTCAGAGAACAGTGTATTACTATATTTTATATCAACTCACAGTAAAGTTCTTGACTTTCTTGTCAGGGATCTGTGAGTTGACCCAGCGTAGTGTGGCTCTGGTACCAGGACTGCTCTCTTTCATAAAGTAAGACAGGTAGGTCATACCAGACAACTCGTCCAGGTGAGGTGAAGCTAAGTACTCCGGCTGGAGAACTTGTGGTACACCAAGGCGGGACCTTGCAAGCTCCATGGCTCGCCGACAGTTCTCGATACTGTAAACAATACATTAGTTTTGAGAAATAAAAAAACCAATGGTAAGGTACTAAAATAGTTAAAAAGAAACAAAGAAGAAAATATAAAACATAGAGACCAGATATTTTGTTTGTTTATTTGATCTGTTGACCATTTATAAGCTGCTACCCTGATATATTTCCAAAAGGACAAACAAGGTTATGGTTTTTATTCCTGTATGATGGAAATATTAAGGAAAAATACAAGTCCCTTTTGTCCCACTACACTCGGTAATATATATCTCAAGAAATAAAGGACATAGAGTTGAGCAAAGCTTGATGTTGCCAAAATGGTCCTTACACCATCATAGCCACCTGAGACACAGATCGCAAAACCATAACTGATGCATAAGCTATTGTAGTAAATATTTTTAATGCATCTTCCCTAATTATAGATTTAAAGCAATATTTAATATCGAACAGTACCAATTGGTGTATTGATTGAAGGATGACATAATTTAGAGAAGAGCAGGAGGAGAGGGAAGTAATTAAATGATTATAGGGTAAACAATATTATGTCTCTCATTCTTCATAATAAACAGTATAAAAGTGGAATTGAAAACTGAACTAAAATCTTGTACTACCATAAAAAGTCTACATCATACAGGTATTGTATTGTAGAAGGAGAGAAACGGTAAGATTACAGTAGGAGAAATCATTAATAATTCTGTTTTCACATTCAACAGACTCTTGCACTCCTTTCTTTCTGGTTTGGGAATATTATACAATTTCTTCATGTCTACACATGCTAATTACAATTGATTAATTGTACTTATTTCTAAATATTTAAAAAAAACAAAAAAACTATAGCTTATAATATGCTTAAAAAATCATATAAGCTCAATATAAATACTCTCTTTCACAAAATAAAATGAAATATTCAATGATGAATTAATGAATTTTGTTTTTTTGAGGAAGTTTTTCTTTAGAAGTCTTAAAAAAACACCGAAAAATAACACAAATAATATGATCAAATATTATGCATTATTAATCAGATATACATAAAGTAATATAGGTTATAGGCAGGAAGAACCAGGGGAGGAAAATAAATAAAAATAAAGAAAGGAATTAAGGATAAAAGGTTTTTTTTTTTTTGTTCACCCCTATCTCGCTTTTGAAGGCTAAGAGGGGGTTTCTTGGACAAGGGTGTGAGGGCGGGGGGATTAATGCTGAGATAAAAGTCCCCGGGGCCGAGACTTGAACTCGTAATTTTATTGGTTTCAAGGTTTTGGTCATCTAGTGGCTAGGCAACGAGCGTTTAAAGCAACGTGCGCTAACCCACTCGGCCACTCTGACCCGAGGATAAAAGCTATGGTTAGAGATTATTTTTACTTCCAAACACACATTTTATTTTCAAATTTATAGTATGTGTACCAATTTTCTTGGTCCCCACTTTAACACAAATCTTGGCAGACAACTAATAAGAGATCCTTGCAGTATTACTTTCCATGTAACTAGAAAGAAGTATGATATTCTTTGATTACTTTATTGGTATCACCAACCTTGTTACAAGATTGAGTTAACATTCATCAAATTCATATTTACGACCTAAATTAAAAATTTATATATTTCTGGATCATCGTCACAATCTTAGGAACCCAATTAATTATTGTCGAGATTCGAACATAAGACCGTCTGTTGAATAGATATCCTTGATCGGTCATTCACACCACAGTGAGGTTAATTAGAGATTGGTAGGCAACGGTACCTAACAAAGGTGTAATGTTTAGCAGATCAATTGATATGACCTTTTTAGCTTTACTCGCTACAAATGGCCGGAGGCTGATTCTCACTCACATATGAGCCTTGAACTTACTTTCACAACCGCCTACCTTGCCAATGTACACTTTTCTCGAATAATTCAACTCAGAAGTGTTTCTGAGTCACAATTTAATGGTGTAAAAAGTAATACCAAACATCGGGAATTGCGTAAGCCTTAACATACTTCACAATCTTATTAGCATTTATTTTTAAGCTGACGAAGCTTCCATGTTAAACCGAATCATAAAATTATTTTTAAAAAGAATAGATATTCCTTTGTTGCATCTCACTTCTGTTTCAGATTTTTATACAAAAAATAGTACGCCTAATCTTCTTTAGCCAATGAATATTTGGATTAGCCCATCAGAACGTGTTACACCAAATCCTGGAAACCACAATGGTTTATTCTTATTAAACTAGTAAAGTACTAAAGCAGTCAGATTCTCTACCGTGTTATACAATAGATAGTGTTAATTTCAAGATCGTACCCAGGTGGGGCACATATTCCTAGGCCTTCTAACGTTAAAAACAAAAATTAAAAAAACAAAAAAGTTAATTAATAACTACAAGAAGCGCATTTATCTTAATTATTAATTTATAACTGCTTTCATCCTCGATCGGAATTTTCTTTGTTTACTAATGCGACCCTTCAGCCAGCTTAAACTTAAAATCATTGCCTTTTGTTAAAAATGTTCAACAAAACCATATTAATAAGCACTTATGCTTGAATGGCCAATTCGTTAACGAGTACACCACTATGAAGACAACTAAGTGTTCAGACTAAAAGTAGATTCTCATACTTGTAATTTATTCCACATAAAATTTTACATATTTCTCATATAATCAAAACATTCCATGATCTACATTTTCGATTGCTCATAACCACACATTCTATACTATACTATACTTAATTCTTATAAAACCATCAGAGACTAATACGAGGGATTTGATTAATAAGCTCGTTTCTCAGCGCAATGCTTCTAATATTTTTTTTGTTTTTGTATTCCATAAAACTAACATTTTGTTAACTATATTCTAGCGAGAATGTTTCAAAAATCTTATAAGTGATAATACACATTAGAAAAAAAATATATGCGTCTAGTTGCTGTTGTCCATATAAAAGTAGGAAACATGAAACGTAACTGCTCATATGCTTTAAAATTAAAGCTAATTAAAAAAACCATGAATTCCATCAAGTTTCAGTGAATTGTTATTATTATCCTAGCATTTTTTTTTTTTTTTTTTTTTTTTTTTTTAATTCTTCGAATAAAACAGCGATCTATAAAGGTTACGGGTTATCTGTCTAGACTTTCTTACATTTATTGATATAATATGATATTGTATAATGGGAGGTATGAATGTGGCCAAGATTTTATTTTTCTTTCCATTTGTTAGTTGTTTACTTATTTTATTTCATTTTATGTTATTTTATTTATTCATTATTATTATTATTATTTTTATTAGTATTACTGTTTTGTTTAGTTTTTTTATTATGTACATATGCAATGAATGACTTCTTTTAGCTCTAATACTTAGTGCCCAAGATAGTGGCAGATTGTATTATTTCTCAATAAAGCAATGTTGTTTAAAAAAAAAAATACTTACATGTATTAGAAATACGTTTTAAGAACGAGGAACGTGTTAGAGAACAAAAACAAAACGAAAGTTCTCATGAAAGACAGTGGTAAACGTATTTTGCAATGTGCGAGAGCATATTCAAGAACTGTGGCACCTTTTTGGTTCTTCTACTACGAAATAAAAGCCCTTCTGCCTGCATCGTGAGCTCGCATACACTGTCCCACGTTTATGCTCGGTCACGTAATATGTTCCTTATGCTTAGCGGTTTCTCTCATTTCTCAAAGATATAACACCGTCTAATGGAATATAAATAATGCATTATAAAAACATGAAATATATGCTTAAAAACCAAACGAGAACTTAACCATTATTAACGTTATATACTGAAACAAAATAACTTTTAAGGTATACCAACAGTTCGCAATTCAACGAAGTTATAACGGATTATTTCTTAATTGGGATGTTGATTTCCACAACGCACTATACCCATTCTAGGAAATTTTACAGGAAGCGCAAAAATCTCTCATTATTACACTTTAGCCTCGTTACAGATGCCAGTATTTCTAGCTTCTTTCCTCTATCAGGTTATCAGAACTCAGCGTCCCATCCCAGTTATATCTTCCAATCCCTTCGATTTAAATCATCAAATCAGTCCCGTTCAACCAGATCCCGTCTTTCTGACCTCAAACCTCCTCCTCACCGTTCACCGTTTGACAAGTCCTTTCTTGCCAAAGCAACCTCTCTTTGGAATTCTATTCCTCCTGAGATCCGTCATACAAGAACTGCTTCCTCCTTCAAATAGCTCCTTTCTACTTTCACTTACTATAGTAAGGAAAAGTATTGCGATCGTGAACATTTTCGAATTCCAGTTTTCAACGGAAATACACGTTTTAGGGTCCCCTTAGTCCAAATAACCAAGTCCCGCGAAAAGGTCTGTGTGTGTGTGGTAACTCCCGGGCGGAAACGGTACGTCCGATGAAACTGAAATTTCATATTTAAGGCAAATATACGCCCGATACGTTACAAAAGCTTTTTCATCAAAATGAGTTTACCAGAAGAGCCACTTTATACCATGCATTTTGCACCTTTTTTCGATTTTCTCGAAAACGGTTCCGACGATTTTGATTAAACTCGCTATATCGATGAAAAATTTAATAGAATTTAATATCATTTAGGTTTCATTTGGATTAAAATGGTCTGACAGAGCTTAAATGCCGATATTTTAAATTTTCTTTCTCTATAGTACCTTTAATTTTGTCGATTCTATAAACTATATCATCTTGTTACCACTGATGAAAAACAGGTAAATATATAAATTGAATGAATTCGATACCCAAATAAAGGAGAAAACAGAAAAAATATTTTTTTAATGCAATTTTTCGTTTTTGAACATAAGAACAGTAATATTCATCAATAGACGGAATGGTAAAGGTTAATGGAGAGTGATGAAAACCCGATAAAACTAATTGATGGTTGTAGATAAGATTATAACAGATTATTTAATAAAACACATGTATCTATTGAAATTCAATTTAATTAATTCTTTAATAGTTTCAGTAATTTTTATCTCTAACTGTATTTGAAAATTCTTTAATTGATTTTAACAACGGTAAGTGAAAGTCGTGTGTTGCCCGCACCAGATTTTTAACCACGTTCTCCTTTCCCAGTCAAACAGACTATAACCTCAAACTGCAGATGCTAGAAAATGTCAATTTTGTTCTGTTTATGTTATTTAAATTATCTCTAATTAAGTAGCTATTTCTGTTTATTTATCTCACTCTAAGAGTCTGATTTGAAAAATTTACATATTTTATAACCTCAAATAATTATTTTAGTTCAGCTATTTGTTGTTTAAAGCTATGACCACATTGTTCCGGTCATCAAATCTGTATTTTTATTTTATTTTTAGGGACTTCAGTCCCAGGATGATATGAAGTTTTTCATTTCATTTCATTTAGTACATTATTAAACCAACTTTTTTTTATTATTTTCGCATTAAAATCTAAAATTACTTTTTTACTATATTAAAGTTATGGAATGAGATGTTTTAGTATGATTTGGAACGAAACTAAATGCGTTATTATTATCTTTAGAAAATAACTGCATTTATAAATCGCGTTTTTAAGGACTTGAGAGTTTGTTAGATAAAATCAAATAGAATATTTAGATAAAACGAAATGGTGAGAATACAAATATGTCAAAATATCAATTACGTAGAAAATGTCCTTAAGTACCTTTCGGAAATCAATGTCTATTGTCATGCATTACAGGTGCTAAAAACTACAAAGTTACAAAAATGCGAACTAGGGGTAATCAATAACATATCAACTGATACAGACTAACCAATATATATAGTACCCGTTATTATGGAATAAATTTATTAAGTAATGAAATTCATTATCTGTTAAAGTGAGATGTACTGGCTCTAGTTTTTAGTACCCGTGGTGTCTAGATAATATCTAAGCTTAAAAGTGTATACACGCCATTTTTTAAATTATAAAAAAAAACATTAATTCAACACAAAATGTAGGAACCATTAAAAACCTGGTGCTGCACAGACCTTGCAAAAACATTAAACAGTTAAGATCGCAATAAATATCTAACAACCGATTATGATAGAGTTGCCTCAGCATTTAAAAATATCTTGTAAAACAAAGTTTATATTTACGAAAATTATAATGTTGATAAACTCAAGAAAAACTAAGAAAATATATTGACTACAAACGTTTATTATATTAAAATTAAGCTTAAATAATAGGAAAAAAAATATTAATTAAATTAATCAGTTTTATTCAAATCAAAGTGAAACCAATAAAAGAATTCAGAAGACATGAATATTTTTATTGATTTATTCCCCAACATTATTCACAAAATAAATTTTTGATGAAGAAATAATACTTAGGGCACAAGATTTTTTTTTTAAATCTTCTAAAATCTATTGTTTTAGAAGAAAGAACTTTTTTTTTCAACTTTTTATTGTCGTATATAAAATCATACACTATACATACATAATGATGTACCAAAAGTAGATCAGTCTCTGAACTGACCATATAACAATATCAACATAGGATATAATTTCTCATTTATAAAGAAAGAAAAAATAAATATAAATCATTAAAACAAAATTAAATAATTAAAACAATACATAACAGATCCCAAATATATTCCTTAAAACCCGTTTGTAATTTTTTGCAATGATTCTTTTGTCTATATTAGTTTAGAGAGAAAAAATATTTAATGTAGCAGTTATTACAAGTATTAAATTTAGAATGCCTTAAGCAATTAGGTATAAATAATTTTAAGACTCACAAGACATGATGATTCGCAACGCAGATCTTTATTTAATAAAAGATGAACAAAACAAAATCCTGTTTATTCTGGACTCCACGACTTAATACAATACCTTCATCCTTTTAACTGTTCGCTTGACATCCCCACTCCTTTCCAGACATAAAGGATGCTACCAAGTAAAAGGAGATTGTTGCAGGATCAAGGAAAACCGAAGACCTTTGTATAAGAAAGTTGCTGACTCATACAATATGTAATAAACATAAAACGTAAAAAATATTCGAAAACGATTTGAAAAATAATAGAGTAGTATTATCACTTTTTTTTATAAAAAAATTACCATAATGAAATAAATTGTAATGTTTACGGATTGCAGAAGGACCTATTAGAGGATACTCATAAAATATCTTATTATCTATACTAATATTATAAAGCTGGAGAGTTTGTTTGTTTGTTTGTATGTTTGTTTGTTTGTTTGAACGCGCTAATCTCAGAAACTACTGGTTCAAATTGAAAAATTATTTTTGTGTTGGATACTCCATTTATCGAGGAAGGCTATAGGCTATATAACATCACGCCAATTTTAAAATAATTCAATTTCCCGTTAATTTATCTTTTGCCATAACAATTAATAAATCACATGGGCAAGCATTTAAACACGTAGGAATCGATTTTCGTCAAGATCGGGTCGCGGAGAAAATCAGTATGTTCTTCTGCCACAAGAAAATAAAACCAAAAATATTATTTAAGCAGAAATACTTTAAAATATTGGGTCGTCCGAAAAGTTGGTAGAGGTTTTTAAAATAAAACTTACCTCCTGTTTTTTCTACTAAAATGAATCACGAGGCTAATGTTTATTTATATGCCTTTAATCCTCATGGAATTAACTATATTTACACACTGAATTCGTCTTTATGAAGGATCAGTAGAGTAGTTTATTGCAATCCAACATGAGTGACGATTCAGTTCATTTTCGAAATCATATGCTGTTCTTTTTTAAAAGAGGGAAAAACGTAGCCCAAACTGCAAGAATGATTCGTTCCGAGTATGGCAGCGATTCAATTGCTGATAGCACGGTTCAGAAGTGGTTTTCGCGGTTTAGATCAGGAGATTTCAGTTTGGAAGACCAGCCCCGGGGACGTCATAACGAACCTTTTATTGTTCTTAAGGAGGAAGGACTGTGATTTTTGGAAAAAGGGATAATGGAACTTTCAAGGCGTTGAGATAGAGTAATCGCTGACGGTGGTAACTATTTTGTAGATTAAATAAATAAATTTTAAGCTATTCAATTTTAATTATTGTCCAAATTTCTCTACGAACTTTTCGGACAACCCAATATAATCTTTTAAAAACGTCTTAATAGCTTTCATAATAACTGAAATTGACGCAGACGAAGATGCGCGCAACAGCTAGTTATTGATAAAATTAATTTAACTGTTAAAAAAGAATACATATTTGGGGTCACCTAGGATGTTGTGGCTAGCATAACAGCGTTCTACACCCAAGGTCACAAGTTAAAACCTGCCAGGTGGTCCTAGGATTTTTTAATGAAAGTAAAAAAACCTCAGTTAAGCCATCCATCGGAGGAGACGCAAAAGGTGTAAATCTTTAAAGATCCCTGTCCTAATCAAATCTGGATAGGCAAACTTTAGGACTCCCACTGTCGCATCGTCCGATTAGCCACAGCAGAATTAACTGACGTTAAATGAATAAATAAACGAACAAACTACTATAAATATGTATGTATATATATAATCAAAACTAAAACTAAACTTTACATTAAAACTAAACGTGAACTAATGAAGTACCCACTGATAATTTCTGACCAACGACAATATTGAGGATTGCAATTTCATATTTATTATTTTTATGAATATTATTGTATGAATAAACTTCCGATTCATGATTACAATATTTGTTTTGTTTTTTTATATTTTTAATTTTAATTTTAGTGAGAGCACTTCATAGAGAAAATGCTTACTTTCATTTTATTTTATTTTTATTTTCATATATGTTATGGTCCTAAAAACATATATGAAGAGAGTAATAATTTATTTATTCAATAATTTTTTATTTTCTCTCAATCAAAAGATACTTATGGTAATACAATATGATGCAGCGATTGAAACACCAAGTAATGCAGAATAAATATATTAAAAAAACTAATTACTATATAAATAATTATCACTATTTTACTATGTTATTTACAAGCCTCTGTCAGGTTATAAGAACGACTGCACTAAAATAAATGTTGCTGCACTGAAAACAGTAAGCGCTTGTTAAATTGTGTAATATAACAAATAGTTAATAAAATATTATGAATTGTGATTTTATGACAATTAAGATGAAGGTAAATATCTTATTTATTTTTAAAAAAAATCTCGTATGAAATATATATTACATTCAAGATAATAACGTATCCTGTAAAATACTATTCTTAATCTATTTCACAACAATAATAAGAAAATAAAGGTGTATTGTAAGATATAAGCTATTATACCGTACTAACCAACCAGGCAACTATTATATTCACATTTAACTGCAGCACTGATAGCCGGTTATAAAACATGTTGCTGTCATTGTGTAACATGTTGAGGACTTGACCCGCGGGGGATAGTAATTTATAACGAAGTACTCTTTAAGTTCATGCAAGAATCCCGTTAGTCCACAGAGATAAATTACAATGTTTTTGGATTCATGGTACAACGATATGTAGGCTGTATTCTTATTTGTACAAGCGGACAGCATAACTGGTTTTCATTTAGCGTTTTCTGATAATGGGAAAATAATCGATACAGAATTGAACAAGACGTGAAATCAAATTAACGTAGTATCAAATGAATTTGTAATTAAAAAAAAAAGTTTTAACGATGAGCAAACAGTGTGCAGGAAATTACAAATTTATTTTTGAAAAAGAACAGTGTAATTCCTTAGATCTGATCTGCTTACTATCAATTATAACTAAACACAATAAAAAAGATAATAAATAAAAAAAAACAATAAAAAAAATTTTATATATATATATATATATATATATATATATATATATATATATATATATATATATATAATTAAAAAAAATCCTAGCAGGTTATATTTCGTAAAATCAAAATTTATGTGTGTATTAGTAAATGGAAAAATATTTATCAAAAATGTATATCATTACTGATTTTTATTGAATAATTTTAAATAGAGGAACAAAAAAAGGTCAAAATAAATTCAGAAGAAGTAAAATAAAATAAAACTAATCATTTCCATTGAATATAAAAAATAAAACACTTTTTTTTTTTTTAATTCATGATACACTTTGTAATATATTTTGAATAAGTGTAATATATTATAAAAATTACTAGCGGGTGCTTCGCAAGAGTGCGATTTGAATGAGGTGTCATTTATTTTTAAAATAGCTCTTTCTGACTCATTATCATAGATATATAGAGTTAATCGCTATAGAAGTTTTAGTTTACTGTAATGAAAAGTGTAATTGGTTAAGTTTATCTGTTTGCTTTTTTCAAGTGAAGCGGAGATATCGGAAAATTTAATGTTCCCATATAAATAAACTTAATTGGTATGTATGTATTAAAAAAGTATATAAATAACAAACGTTCCTCTCCTATTAGGTTTATAACTATTTTATATTTATTGTTGTAATGTATATGAGCTTATAACAACTTTATTTTAACTCGTACGATTTCTTTAATTGCATATTAACTTTTCTAAATTCCTGTGCTTTCCAACAGTATATTAAACACCTATGTTATAACTCACACTGCAAGAATATTTTTTGATGACTTGGTTACAGAAAATTTATTTTTCTCGTTTAAAGATAAGCTAAATTCCAGTTTCTTTTACTAATAAACCTTTAGGAAACAATGCTCTAAATAATTTTATCAATAATGGTAATAAACCGTATCAAAATCGCGTTATCATTTTATATATAGAGAAATTATCATGAGCAATTTTTATAAATAACCAATCGAAGTTGTGTTCTTTTTAATATTTGTTTGTTTTTAACATTTATTTTATTTGTTTAACGTCACTTGATGCTAATGTGGATAATCGGACTATGCTGAAGAGGGAGTCATAAATTTTGCCTACCCAGGTTTAATTAGGATAGGGATGTTTAACGAGTACCCGACATCGTACAAGCTCGGGACCACCTTTTAGCGTCCCCTCCGCAGGACGGCATAACTAAGGATATTTTACTTCCATTAAAAAATCCTAGGATCACCTGAGGGTTTGAACCCGTGACATTTGGCATAGAAGGCAGTTTTGCTAGCCACCCTGCTACAGTTGATCCCGTTCTTTTTAATAATAATTCGAATTCAAAGAGAATAACAAAACTGTGGGATCAAGTTAATAAAGGATAATATTTGTTCACGCCATATGTTACGGCCTGATAAGGTTTTTATAGTTTTTCAATCGAAAAATGATAAATCCATATTTTTTATGATATTTATAATAAGATCGTTTTTTTTGTTTAAATCTTTATTTTTTAATTTCTTTTAAAATAGTTATTTTAAATATAATTAAAAGTTTTTAAACGAGAGTTTTGACTGCCTCGTGGCCAGTCGAGTCTTAAGCTAGCGTCTGAGCGGTGAAGATGTGCCGTATATAGACCCAAGATTCCTCTCAACGTTTGAACGTTTGGAAACGAATTTCTTCATCCTCTCATCGTTCCCCTTGGAACTTGGAAGAGCCGCCCTGCGGTCATTCAACATACCTGAGAACTTCGTACAAGCCGCCCTGCGGTAATTTTCTTCAATACTCAAGACGACTTCGTTCAAGCCGCCCTGCGGTCGTTTTCTTCAACACTCAACTGGACATCTTTACGTGAATATAACCTATCTTTATCCATTAATGGAACATTTAATTTCTTAATTCTTATTCAAGAAACTGTTTAATTTGATAACTATTTTTTTACATCTTTGAGCATTAATTAAGTTAAGTTTGTTTCTTCTATTTTTACAATATTTTAATTAGGTTTATTTTGTTTCCTACATTTTCTTACAGCTGTTTAATTATGATTAGGTTAATTTTTCTTATATAAATTTATTAGGTTAATTTGTTTCTTATCATCCTTATATGTATTTTAGTTTAATAAATGTATTGTGATTCGTCGTTTGTTTTCATTATTTTAATTTATTTTAAAGCTATACAGTCCACTTATTTATTTCAATAGAACCACCCTAAATTTTGAGTTGTCACTTGGAAGTACTATTCTTTCACGGATAGCCCAGCGTATACAATATTAATGAAATCACAGCAGTTTTATCTATATATCAATAATTGGTAAGAACTTTGCATGTTTTAGGTATTTAAAAAAAGAAAAAAAAATGCAATATACTGAAACATTTTGTTCTTTCTTTGCGAGAAACTCATGGCTAACTAGCAACGTGAGACAAATTCTAATACATAATAAACAAAAAAAAAAAAAAAGATAAATCTCACACTGTAAGACTTTATGAGCTTCATTAATACTCAAGACCAATAAAATACTACACCATACAGATATCTGATCAGCAGCTACAAACATATTCTAGTCAGTCAACAACTGTGGGAGTTAAGGACTCAAAAACAGTTACGAAACACTTTTCCAGATAGCAATTTATGACACAGTTGACAAACTGTTATTTGGTTCTTAAGTAGATGCTATTTGGCAATTCACAACGCCCATCTCTGGCCTACTTTGAAAAATAAAATTTAAGCAACGAGGAAATTAAGAAATGTTTACGATTTCCTAAGCCATATTTTATAAGGAAATAAAAGGAAAATTACAAGCATAACTGAGTTATGTTTCTATTTCGACATTCCTTTAGATAAAATTGTAAATTTGGATTTATAATAATGGTTTATATGTTTACTAAACGTCACTTTATGCAAATGTGGCTAATCGGACGATGCTACAGTGGAAGTCGGTCCTAAATTTTGCCTAACCAGATTAATTAGGATAGGGATCTTTAACGAGTACCTGACACCGCACAGCCTCTTAACTACCTTTTTAGGTCACCTCGGAAGGACGGCATAAATGAAAATTATCTGTTTAGTACGATTTGTGTTGATATTTGATTTTACTACAATTAACTACTGTCTTGTATTGCAAATCTCTTCATTCTGTTACTTCACAATGTTTCAACTACACCACGAAAAAAAAAACAACAAAAAAACATGAATATGGATTTGAAGAAACTGGAATCAAAAATACCTACTTTTTACTTCCCTGCCGAAGGACGGCATAACTATGGTTTTATTACTCCCATTAAAAAATTCCTAGGACCACCTGCGGGTTTGAACCCGTGACCTTTGGCATAGAAGGCTGTTATGCTAGCCACCCTGCAACAGGTGATCCCTTTATAATCATTAATTAAACAATAGTTGGAACAGGCCACTTTCAATCATTATTTATTTTATTGTACTTCGCTGTGCAAGCAATTAACGCATTAAATGATGGACATGTTTCAGTGGGATAGGTAAACTTTATTTAAAATAAGGTCTATTTTCTGGTCTATTCATTTTTACTTTCAATTACCTATATATAAAACACATAGTATGAGAAAGTATTGCGATCCATGAAATTTTTTAATTCCAGTTTTCAACAGAAATACATGTTTTAGGACACCTTGAGGTAAAATGACCAAGTCCCGCAAAAAGGTGTGTGTGGTAAGTCTAGTTCAAAAACGGTATATGTCTGAGATGTTATAGCAATTTTTTTTTTATCAAAATAGGCGAACTGGAAGAGCCACTTTATACCATACATTTTGTACCTTTTTACGATTTTCTCAAACACGGCCTAACGATTCTGATTAAACATATCGATGGAAAATTTATTTGGGTTCGATAAATTGTAGATTTCGTCCAGATTAAAATATTCTGATTAGATTTAATGCCGTTTTTTTTTATTTAGTCCTCGTATATTTAAGTACTTTAAACATTATATATTAAAAAACTTTGATCATATCATCTTATTAGAATATATAAAAAAAAAACCCAGGTAAATATACAAGTCAAACAAATTTGATAACCAACTAAAGAGAAAAAACATTTTTAAGGTAATTTTTTTTCCGAATGTAAGAACAGTAATATAGATGTATAATCGTAGGAAAGCTAAACATAACATATGTTTCCAACGAAACTAAATATGATTCTTTAAAATTTTATCAACTCTAGTTTTATTTCATAGCTCTTAAATTGATTTTATCAATCGAAGTAAGTTAAAGTTGCACCAAATTTAAAAAATTTATTTTCTTACTAATTAAAAACTTCAACTTGCAATGATCTATCCAGCCAAATAAACTAGGAATCTATCAGGTCCACTCTATAGAAAATATTTTCAGTCTATGAAGACTTTATAGCTAAAAATCAATAATATTAGTTTAAAAGAAAGAAAAATAGGATTTAAATAAAAAGATTAGTTAATTGATTCAGCACAATGCAGGTAAACGTGGAAAATTTAGTTAAAAACTTTATGACGTGCGGAGCATTGGAATATGAGAAATATTTCCCATTTAAAATTTAATCTCGCTTGCAAATTTAAAATACTTCTTATTTGGAAACATTATTTGGAACATAAATTAAAAAGCACTTAGGTTTTATCGGAAGGCTTACATCATCGCGAGATTGCATAACTACTGGCGGTACTTTCTTCCAAGCGGTTGGTCATCTGTTCTACTATTGTATTGGTGGATCTAGTACTTCCGATATTAGCGATGAAGTAAAGGGTTTTGAGTAATATTAATTCATCGTAGAGTAATCAGTAAATGTTAAAGCATAAGACATTATGGAACAGTTAAATCGTTGCTGGGCATGCATTTTTTTGTTGGATAATGATCATTTAGAAGTATGAGAGGAATATTGAATGGTTAACTTGATCTCCGAATATATAATCAGGAAGTCCTTAGGATTTAAAATAGTTCTGGAAATGAGCCATTTTGTAGTTAATTGGAAATAGAGAAAAACTTTCTATTAAAATTTATCAAACAGCAGTTTCAAGTTGCCACAGGTCGCAACTTTTTTTTTATACACTTAATTTTTGTTTTATTAATCCCACCCGCACGGAAGGAAAAAGACCCAGAGGAAGGCCGCGCATCTCCTGGGAGGATAGTGTAAAGGAAGCATTCAGGAAACGAGGAATAAATTGGGACAGGAGAGCAGAGTTGGTGCAGGAGAGAGACAACTGGACCAGCTCTATAAGCAGTACCCTCACACCGAACAGCGGTAGAAGGGGGAATGATTATGATGATGATGATGATGATAATCCCACCGAATCAAAGTTTTCCAAGCTATAAAAGCATAAGAGATGGGTTGTTGGTCGAAAATTATATGTTTATTTTTTTTAACGTCATATTATGCTACTGTGGGAGTCCTAAATTTTGCCTATCCAGATTTAATTAGGATAGGGATCTGTAACGAGTACCTGACATCGCACAGGCTCCGAAATATCTTTTTACGTCCCCTCGGAAGGACGGCATAACTGAAAATTATCTGTTTACTGCGGTTTCTGTTGATATTTGATTTTATTAAAATGAACTACTGTATTGTATTAAAATTCTATTCATTCCGTCATTCCCAGTGGCTCAACTATATAACAAAAAAAATCTGGTGCAGGCAACACACGACTTTCACTTACCTCGATTTTTAAAATCTATGAAAGAATTTCCAAATACAGTTAGAGATAAAAATACGTGAAACTATTAAGGAATTAATCAAATTGAATTTATATAGAAACAAGTGTTTTATTAAAAAATCTATTATATTATTATCTAAAATAATCAGTTAGTTTTATCTTCTTCTCGTCACTCTCTATTACCTTTTAAAAGCTTGTGTATGAGATGAGATTTTTTCTAAAATCTTTAGCTTTCCAATGGTATATCATACATGTATATTACTGCTCTTATGTTCAAAAACGAAAAATTGCATTAAAAAAATATTTTTTCTGTTTTCTCCTTTAGTTGGGTATCGAATTTATTCAATTTATATATTTACCTGTTTTTCATCAGCGTTAACAAGATAATCTAGTTATTATTATTGAATCTAAAAAATTAAAGGTACTTTGGGGGAAGAAAATTTAAAAATATCGGCATTTAAGCCCTGTAAGACCATTTTTATCCTAATAAAACCTACATGATATTAAAGCCCATCAAATTTTACATCGATATAGCGAGTTTGATCAAAATCGTCGGAACCGTTTTCGAGAAAATCGAAAAAAGGTGCAAAATGCATGGTATAAAGTGCCTCTTTTGGTAAGCTCATTTTGATGAAAAAAGTTCACGTCTCGGGCGTATAGTTGTCTTAAATATGAAATTTCAGTTTCATAGGACTTACCGTTTCCGCCCGGGAGTTACCACACACACACACACACACACAGACCTTTTTGCGGGACTTGGTTATTTGGACTCAGGGGGAAATACGTGTATTTCTGTTGAAAACTGGAATTAGAAAATTTTCACGATCGCAATACTTCCCCTTACTATATATAGTAAATGAAAGTAAAAAAGCATGGATATGGATTTGAAGAAACTGGAAGAAATTTTTAGAATACACATGTTACTAAGGTAAGTTACTACTACTAATACCAACATTTACAATAAATTATTTTTACAGAAGATTTATAGATTCATTGCTTACTAGAGACGCTGTTATTATAATTATTACACAACGGTTTATTATTTCCAAATAACTATATTAGGGTATAACTGTTTATAAATCTATTTATAGGCAATTAACAAAAAGAAAAGCAATAAATAATTGAAAGAACAATGACCTAAAATGGCTTATCACCACTCCTAATTTCAAAACGCCTATATCTCTACTATTTCTAAACAGATTCCAATGATACTTTTTTCGTTTTGTGAGGAAATTAATTACATTTATTATTTAGCATTATTTCTTTATATATATATATATATATATATATATATATATATATATATATATATATATATATATATATATACATATATATATACATATACATATACATATATATATATATATATATATATATATATATATATATATATATATATATACATTTTTTTCCTTATTATATTATTCATGGTTTCTTGGTTAAAACACTTATATATTTTTTTTATCTACGAAAATAACTGAGTTACTGAATTAAATCAATTTCGTTAGGCCCCCATTTTAAAAATAACTGGCCGATATCAATGTCTAGGTGTTATGAAAAAAACATTTGTTCAGTAGTTTCGGAGAAAAGCCGCGGATGGTAAACGGGGGACAAATGGATTTTTATTCGTTATTCGGATTCTATTTTCGGTTAATTATTGGAAATAATAATACAAAAAATAAATAAATAAAAAACAGTAAAAAAACCAATGTCGAAATAGTTGGAAAACAAAGGTTCATCTGTATTTTATGAAAGGAATGCGGTATGGTTTGCACATTTTAAATTAATGGTTTTTGTAAATCACATCCAGTACTTGAAAGAAAATAAATTAACATAAAAAATGAACCAAAAATAATAATCTGGCCAAAAATAAATTTCTTTTTTCCTACTAAATAGTTTAGTTTTTCCATCTGTGGCCAATTTAAAATGCCTTTTGGCAAGGAAGGAAGTCGTTAAGTTAAAAAGGAAGAAACAAACCCAGATTCTCGCAAAATCACTATAGATGTTGGTAAAAATCGCAGACAACGAAGAGTACATTCTCTGCTGCAGGCCAGAATCCCTTGAAACCGGTTGCCAATAATAAAAACTAAAATGCTTCAGCATGTAACACCATGCCATCACGCTCCTACTTTGTAACTACAATTATGTTTGTCTATTTTTCTAAGAAGCTGTATTATTTATATATGATTTTTAATTTCTTTAGGATTATATTACACATAAAAAAAAATTATATTTCGGTCAATATTATTTCTAAACAGTCGCTATCAAATATAGGCATTGCAAAGATTCTACCAATAATTTAGTGTAACAAATTTTTGAATCAAATGCATTTTGATTTCTCCTTCTTGAACTTAATCAAAGATTGAATCATTAACCATATGTGAACCTATAGAAGTCAATAAGAATGGTGAAATCTGAAACTGACCACTTAGGATGGAGGTATGGCTTAGTCGATAGAGTCGAAGGCCTTACTTAAATTCATGACTTGTGAAAGCATAAAATTACTAGCGGGTGCTTCGCAAGAGTGCGATTTGAATGAGGTGTCATTTATTTTTAAAATAGCTCTTTCTGACTCATTATCATAGATATATAGAGTTAATCGCTATAGAAGTTTTAGTTTACTGTAATGAAAAGTGTAATTGGTTAAGTTTATCTGTTTGCTTTTTTCAAGTGAAGCGGAGACATCGGAAAATTTAATGTTCACATATAAACTTAATTGGTATGTATGTATTCAAAAACCATAGAAATAACAAACGCTCCTCTCCTATTAGGTTTATAACTATTTTATATTTATTGTTGTAATGTATATGAGCTTATAACAACTTTATTTTAACTCGTACGATTTCTTTAATTGCATATTAACTTTTCTAAATTCCTGTGCTTTCCAACAGTATATTAAACACCTATGTTATAACTCACACTGCAAGAATATTTTTTGATGACTTGGTTACAGAAAATTTATTTTTCTCGTTTAAAGATAAGCTAAATTCCAGTTTCTTTTACTAATAAACCTTTAGGAAACAATGCTCTAAATAATTTTATCAATAATGGTAATAAACCGTATCAAAATCGTGGTATCATTTTATATATAGAGAAATTATCATGAGCAATTTTTATAAATAACCAATCAAAGTTGTGTTCTTTTTAATATTTGTTTGTTTTTATCACTTATTTTATTTGTTTAACGTCACTTGATGCTAATGTGGCTAATCGGACGATGCTGAAGAGGGAGTCCTAAATTTTGCCTACCCAGGTTTAATTAGGATAGGGATCTTTAACGAGTACCCGACATCGTACAGGCTCGGGACCACCTTTTAACGTCTCCTCCGCAGGACGACATAACTAAGGATATTTTACTTCCATTAAAAAATCCTAGGACCACCTGAGGGTTTGAACCCGTGACAATTGGCATAGAAGGCTGTTTTGCTAGCCACCCTGCTACAGGTGATCCCGTTCTTTTTAATAATAATTCGAATTCAAAGATAGTAACTAAACTGTGGGATAAAGTTAATAAATGATAATATTAATTAAATCACAGCAGTTTTATCTATATATTAATAATTGGTAAGAACTTTCCATGTTTTAGGTATTTGAAAAAAATGCAATATACTGAAACATTTTTTTCTTTCTTTGCGAGGAACTCATGGCTAACTAGCAACGCATGATTTTTAATTTCTTTAGGATTATATTACACATAAAAAAAAATTATATTTCGGTCAATATTATTTCTAAACAGTCGCTATCAAATATAGGCATTGCAAAGATTCTACCAATAATTTAGTGTAACAAATTTTTGAATCAAATGCATTTTGATTTCTCCTTCTTGAACTTAATCAAAGATTGAATCATTAACCATATGTGAACCTATAGAAGTCAATAAGAATGGTGAAATCTGAAACTGACCACTTAGGATGGAGGTATGGCTTAGTCGATAGAGTCGAAGGCCTTACTTAAATTCATGACTTGTGAAAGCATGCTAATTCTTCTATGAGGACGTCTCTATGAGCTATCTCCTATTTAGGCATCAAAGAAGATTATCGGGAATCGATTAGAAAGAGAAGTTACCACTTTCGTAGGGTCTAATTTAGAGAACAAGGAACATTAAAGGTCTCTAAAGATGATTTCTTGCTTACGACATAATACAGAGCATAAGAAATGAAGCATTGCATGGATACACAACTAAGTTGATTGTCTTGTGGAGAACCAAAGCAATAACTTCAAACTGTTCTAATAAACTCATGGGTGAAGACAGGACCTGGCCATGAGCCCCCTCCCCTTAAATATTGGCAGACAATTAAACTGAAGTATTTCTGACACGAGAGGAATATTTCTGTTATATATATATATATATATATATATATATATATATATATATATATATATATATATATATATATAGTATTCATGAGTAGTGTAGTGCTTATCTATAACAATGCAACCCATGCCCTTTATAGGATTTCGTTCGAACCAGCTATCTGGAAGAAAGCATTTTTTTATTGTTTATCGTAAGGCATTTTCTTAAACCACTTTTTTTTTTTAAATCAGGACATAGTTTCGTTAATATGCCAGAGAACGTCGCCCAACCAGAGATAGTCGACTTACCAGAGACCGTCACCCATTCATGCATTAAAGCAGTATCTTTGTATGGGCCAGAGTTTGAGTTAACATTGACTGGTAGATAATTACAATTAATTTTTTTTTTATTCTCAATATCTTTATATTTATAGAAGATTCATAGTTTCTAGATACCAACCCACTCACATAATTTTTATTTGTTTACAGTTTGTTTTAATAAACAAAAAAAGGTTTAATTTTGATAGTTTGCTATAAATGAAACATTTTTTTATTAGTATAATTTTTTTTCTCGTTTAAAGATTAAACTTTTACTTTTATTTTGGTTCTTATTCAAAATTACTTCATTTTTTTATTAAACCTTGCTTTATTAAAAAGTGCTCTAAGACCAGCTTATTTTGACGCATCAGAGTTCTACATTAAAATAAAACCAAAAAGATTTGGAAACAAATGAAAAAAACAAACTTGGAAATATCCACATTTTTTTTTTCATATTGTGGTTTCACGGCTCCTTTATTATAGTTAAGAAAGAAACCAAGCGTCGCCCCAACTGTCCGCTTGTGCCCACCGCTTTAACAAATATTGCAACACCTCTATGGAGTAATGTATATAGTTCTGTTGAAATTATTATTCAGAAATATATTCCGGTGCTTTATTTCGATCGTTCATCAATTTAAGTTTGACAAAAATAAGTAATATACAATAGGTATTCAGAAAAATATCAATTTGACCTTAACAGTACAAGCGTACTTTTTATTTCAAACAAAAGTACACATCTGATAAGTGAATTCTGCGTGCTAAACACATTTAAATTATATTTATTCTGATGTTGTTTTTTTTAAACGTCCGCTTATACCATAGAGTCATCAATAGTAATTCTATGATATTTCTAGGGTATAGTCGAATAGCTTACATCCATAAATATAGGATAATGATAAAATGATGCATAAGGTGATGCGTGATGGGTAATCATTCATTTCCCCATGGATTGAATTATTAAACAGCAAGATGCGAGCAGCCAAGTACGTGTAATATGCTGTTTACAGACGTAAGCTACCCACACACCTCTATGACATAGGAACTTAAATAATTTCTCTTAACATTCGTCATCACCTTGCTATTGCTTCGTTACTCTGTAAAATCCAGCATATTGGTTGAATAAGAAATGATTTTACTTTATACCAGTTAATATACCAGAGATACGATTGCCTTGTCAATGATGTTAAACATTTTTGGATTAAATAAAACAAATTCTAATAAACTTTATAAGCAATTATATGAAGGTATTAATTGATTACAATGAAAATGAAAGATAAAATAAAATTTTACAAGTTATCACTATATTCCAGCCGGAGTGGGAAGGCCCACATTCATTGTGTGATTACTTCAAGGAATAAACTTAAACCCGCACAAATTTGAACAATTGTTAGTTTTATCGGCTTTTCATCTCTCTCCATTACCTGATTCCATTCCGAGTATCAGATATTTTTTTTTTTCTAAATCCAACTACATTATACACAAATGTTTAAAAACACGAAAATTGCATAACGAAATTTAGAACTTTTCTCCTTTAGTTGTTTATCGAATTGACTCAACTAGTATATTTATCCGTTATTTAGCCATACGAACAAGACAATGTCCCTATTTTTTTTTATCAACATAATTAAAGGTACTTGAAAGGAAGAAAATGAATAAAATCTCCATTTAAGTCCTGTCAAACAATTCCAATCAGAATGAAAGCCACATCATATTAAAGTCCATTAAATTTAACATAAATGTAGCGAGTTTAATCAAAATCATGCTAGCCGTTTTTGAGAAAATCGTAAAAAGGTCCAAAGTTCATAGTATAAAAAAACTCTTCTTGTTTGCTGATTTTGATGAAAAAGTTGCTGCAACATCTGGGTTGAATAGTTGTCTTAAATATAAAATTTCAGTTTTCAACTACTGTTAGTTTTTGCGCTAGACTTACCACACGAACACACACACACACCTTTTTGCTGGACTTGGTCATTTGGACTCAGAGGACCCTAAAACGTGTATTTCCGTTGAAAACTAGAATTCAAAATTTTTCACGATCGCAATACTTTCTCTTATTATATATTTCATTTAAAGGTAAGGAAGAAAAATTTTGAGTAAGAAAAACGTGAATTTGAATTCTAGTTTTCAACGGAAATACACGTTTTAAGGGTCCTCCAGTTGGAATTTATAAAATTTAAATGTTATTCACCCTACTAAAACAACCAGGATTATTTGCACACTCCTTATCGGCCCTGCTCAGCTTGAAGCGCCTTTTCTCTACCGACTCTCTTATTCAAAATATTCTATTATCATTGCAGTCCACAATAGTTTCCAATAATTCAGTTTTTTTCGTCTGGGTACCGAGCCACTGCGGTATAGTTGGCAATAACTCGCAGATCGTGCAGCCAAAGAAGCAATAACAGATGGTATTCCCTTTACTGGGGTGCCTGTTGGCGACTATGTTTCTATCATCAAGCAGCGGATTCGGTCGAAGTGGGGACAGATTTGGCATGACACTACTGACAACAAATTAAGGGAAATAAGAAGGGACATCTCCCATCGACATTCGTCCCTACGACAAAAGCAAAGGGAAGAGGTTATCCTGGCGCGCCTGCGTATTGGACACACCCGACTAACTCACGGACATCTCATGGCACGGGAACCTCCTAAGGACTGCCCAACTTGCGGTTGCCCAATCTCTGTTAAACACATTTTGACAGAGTGTAGGGCTTATGATAATCACAGAGCACATATTGCAATTGACACTGACTAACCAACCGTTTTACAAGACAATATACAGACAACTGCAAAACTTTTTGACTTCCTACGACAGACCGACTTGTATAATAGACTATAATATTTATATCCGTTTATCAAAGTGACTTAAGGCGAAAATGACCCAATTGGTTTACGCCTACGAAAAAAAAAAAAGGTAAGTAAAATAAAAATATATGATTTATTTATTTATTATGTTTACATCTCGAATGGTTTTCCCAGAAGTATTTAATGCTTCATGTCCTTCCTTAACATCCTTGCCATCACACCGTGGGATAATCACTCAGCGAGTTTCATCATTTATGTAATAAATAATTCTTTACAACTTTCTCCTCCTTCAATAACATCAAACTTTATTAGGATTTTACTTCGTAAGCTTAAGCTTCATAAAAATATTTTATTTTTCTAGATAATTATAACTATCCAATTTAAAAATATATAATTTCATCTACGCTTTTAAAGGCATCAGATGTTAATTTTTTGGTGATCCTCTTACAAAATTCGTGTCATATAAATTAGTAATTGTAACAGTTGTCTGTTATTATGAGGTGGAAGTTATTCTTGTTTAAGGATATATTACTATATTATATTATTATTGATGAGATATTTTTTATTTTAATTATTGGTGTTTTAAAGATTTAGCCGACAGTTGAAAGGAGTTTCCTTATTTTCATTTCAGATGACCACTTTAATATCGAAGGCTTTATTTTTTCCATCAAAGGTAAAATGCATACCGGTGACTGTATATTCTCAAACGATCATCAATTTTATTTTTCTAATAGAGTATTAAGCTATGCAACCGCACTTAACACAGTGTCCTATGTAATCATTCGAACGTTTCCCTTCCTTCGATTGGCAGTTTCATCCAAAATCACTTTAGGTAATCACAGATTTGTAACAGATATGAAATCAAAGATTTTTTGAACTCTCTATAATTTTCTTTAATTTAACAATCTACTGGCATTGTAGCTACGAACCTGACTGATGAAATGATACAATCAAATATCTTATGGTTTGATTATTTTTTTCTAGCTAAGTTGATTAAAACAAGATCGCCTACATTCGTTGTATGCCAGGTGAGGTACACATGGAAGTTTTACATCTCTCATATGCCATACTCATCATAATGATATGCTCTCAAAGAATTATTTTAAGCCCCAATATTAAAAAAAAAAAAAATACTTGTTTACATTTCTATAATTTTATACCTAAAAATTTAAATCATTCGTCATCAAGTCTGTGTTTATCTAAGAGATTCTTAGCAAGCAATAGATATGCAGTGCATAACAACCGGAACAATTATATTATATTAGTTAATGAAACTAATAAACCAATAAATATGTGTTCAATTACGAATATCCAATTAAACGTTTGTCCACTATAATTGAAATAATAGTTTCATGACTGCATAATTTATTTGACTGTTTCAAATTTAATTAATTTTTTTTTAAGTTAGGTAAATATGCATTATTTAATTATTATCTATGAATATTGTATATGGGTCTTTATTAATGATAAATCTATAAAAAAATGAAGAAAAACTTTATACAAAAAATTTTTTTTTAAAGAAATAAGGATTTAAACTTCAAAAATAAAATGTAAAAGGGTCCACAAAAATTATAGACATTTAATACTATGTCTACCAGGAGTTTACCTATTCTTATATGAAATAAACAATGAATCCTTTTTCTCTGAAGTACTTCTAAAAGCTACATATCTTGTCTAAAATTAAAAAAATGAAATCATGAAGAGATTTTGATCGCTTAGTTACCTATTTATTTGCAATACAGTTTGTATATGGTAGTAATTCATAGCACGCGAGTTAGTTACGGGGACTAGTCCTGTGAATCATGGGATACCACCGATTTAGGAAACGGTGCAGTCGCATTAGTCCGAGTTTCCATTTTATGCACCTGTGAGCAATCGATTGAGAAACACGGTTCGTAGAAATTAACCTAGTTGTGTTTAAAAATCCTATTTAGTGCCTTTGACATTACCAGTAATTGATTTAAAGAATATAAACAGATTTTTCTGAAAAACGAAACTATGAATAACGGACCAATCTAATTATATGTACCTACAGTGAAAATATTCTGAATAAATCTACAAATACGTTTATTCAGAAAATAGTTAATAGAAAATAAAATAACACGGCTCATTGTCAAGGTTTAAGTATTGAATGACGTAGTAAATTTTATCTAAGAGTTTTTTTTGTTTTTTTTTATCAAATAAAAAAAGATCTAGCTAAAGGCTCAATAAACCAGGCAACATCGAGAATTCCAAGGAGAGAAGGCAATATATAAACTTTCTTAACCGTATTATCAGCCTTTCTGACCAATAATTTTGTTGTCTACTGTAAAGTAATTAATAACGTACAAGTATAAATGTTTGGTCAGGTATTACTTTTATTTTTGTCCATATGCATTATACTTAAGGTAACTGCTATCTAATCTCAGAATTTTTTTTTTAATTTGTATAAGATATTATTTTCACTTACCTAATTATCAAATATAAAACAAGAGGAAGTATTGCGATCGTGAAATTTTGGAATCCCAGTTTTCACCGGAAATATACGTTTTAGGGTTCCCTTAGTCCAAATAACCATGTCCCGCAAAAAGGTCTGAGTGTGTGTTTGTGGTAATTCGAACGCAAAAACAAAAAGTCGTACGAATCTGAAATTTGATATTTCAGACAACGATAAGCCCAAGATGTCACAGCAACTTTTTCTTCGAAAATTGGCTGACTGAAAGTGCTACTTTACACCAAGAATTTTGCACTGTTTTACGACTTTCTCAAAAAGGGTTCTAGATTTTAATTAAACTCGCTCTATAGATGTAAAATTAGATGGGCTAAATAAGATATAGGTTTCATTCTGATTGAAATAGCCTGACAAGGGTGAGAAGCCGATATTTTAAATTTTCTCACTCTAAAGTACATTTCATTTTGTAGATCCGAAAAAAAACAACCATATCACCTCGTTAGCATTAATAAAAAACAGTTAAATATATAAGTTGAACAAAGGAGAAAATATAAAAACTATTTTTAATGCAATTTTTGTGGGGTTTTTAACACCAATAAAGAAGTATAATATAACGTCCGAAATTTTTTTTTTTTTTCCCAACATCAATTTTTTTTCGAGTAGAATTACAATCCGTTCCAATTTGGACATCAATAGTATTGGTGAAAGATAACATTCATACAATATTTACACAGGAATAAAATATATATACAATAATGAATCAATAAAATGTTTACAACGTCTCGAAAGCTAAAGATAAAAAAAAAAAAATTATTATATAGACAAAATTGTAAAAGTTACAATATCTAGCTAACTACGTAAAGGTTCATGACACGTAATTCATTTAGCAATCTGGAGGTAGACACTTCAGCGACGCGTGTGCGCTGTCAAAGCTATTCATTGTATGATGTTCACAAGAGCATTTATTTTTCGCGTTGTGCACACCACTTTTCTTAAACAGGAATCGATTGTTGCTTTCAATTCGGGAGATTAAAAAGCTAATATTAACGTTGAGGAGACACTGTCGACGACGAGAAAGAATTCAACAAAAGCGCGAACTGCTGAACACAATAAGTGTACACCTAAGCTGGCCATCACTCAAGAACTTGGGAATTGCAAAAGATAAGTTAACTTAATATTAATATTAATATTAATAATCTCCATTTCATCAGATAATAAAGTTGAGACTCGCTTGTACGGATCTAATTGTCATGATTGAGTTATTCTTTAAATTTGGTTAAAAGTACTAAAGTTTCTTTCAAGTTTTTGTAGTGAATTAGGTGAATATATTTAAAATTTAGAAAAGCTTATTTTCTTCTTTTTTAAGTTACATTTTTAGCCAGTATAAATCCTAGGGCAAATATTCAGCCGATCCTACATCGTATATAGTAGTTCATGTGCGCTGAAATGCTAATTTTGCACTTGGACAACCCCTTTTTGGGTTCCGGGACGTCATGCTCTTTTGCAGAATCATTAAACATAATTCAACAGCGTAACGAGAGGCAACAGTTGCAAATCGTGAGAACTCCTGAGCGATTCGAATGATTTTCTAAATCGATGATTACGCGAAATGGCACTACAATGGTAGAAACAGTGGTGCCTAAACTAGTTTAGTGATAGTTTTCAACCAAGGTTCTGTTTCCATAAAATAAATCCGATACAGTCCGAAGTTGTCTTGATTCTGCAAACACCATCCGAAACATGTTTAAAAAAATTAACAAGGAAATATTTATGAATAAAGCTATAATAATAATAATAACAATAAAATCATTTGAATAATTGTCGTAAACGCATATAAAAACTACATTAAAAAAATTACCTTAAATATGTTCATACACAACGGAAAAAAAATAACAAAGCCTATCTTCAACAGATTATAGACTGAAACAATTTTGGGTATAATAGTAGTATAAGTTTAAACATTTTAAACTATATCATTAAAAAAATAAATAAATAAATATATGTAGTAATATATTATTATTATATATATATATATATATATATATTAAATATAAAGTTTGTGTTGTTCTTAGGTTGCAGTCAATGAATAAACAATTTTATCTATGCGACGTTTCGAGAATTTATTGTTCTCATAATCATGCAATTTTGGACAAAATAGTGTCTTAATTAGGCATGTTAAGCCTACAAGCTTTGAAAGAACACTGTCCAAAATTGCATGATTATGAGAACAATAAATTCTCGAAACGTCGCATAGATAAAATTGTTTATTCATTGACTGCAACCTAAGAACAACACAAACTTAAATTATCAACAGTCGAGAACTGATCAAACAATATATATATATATATTATATATATATATATATATATATATTATATATATATATATATATATAATGTAAATAAGTGTTATTTGTATTATAGCATATTTTACTATTTATTATAGTGTATTTTACCTTCACTTACCTATATATGAAATATATGATACGGGGAAGTATTGCGATCGAGAAAATTTTCGAATTTGAGTATTCAACGGAAATACACGTTTTAGTGGCTCCTGAGTCCAAATGACGAAGTCCGCAAAAAGGTCTATGTTTGTGTGTGTGTGTGTGTGGTAACTCCAGCACGAAAACGAAAAGTCCTATGAAATAAATTTCATACTTCAGAAAACTATACGCCCGAGATGTAACAGAAACTTTTTCATAAGAAATCAGCTGACCAGAAGAGCCACTTTATAGCATGCATTTTTCTTCTTTTTACGACTTTCTCAATAACGCCTCAAACGATTTTGATTAAACTCGCAATATTGATGTAATATTTAGTGGGCTTTAATATCATGTAGGTTTCATTCTGATTGAAGTAGTCTGACAGGGCGTAAATGCCGAAATTTTAACATATGCCGATATCTTATTCTAAATAACCTTAATTTTGTACATTCCAAAATTTTAACCATATCATATTAACGACATTGATGAAGGATGACTAAATATGCAAGTTGGACGAATTTGAGGACCGACTGAAGGATAAAAGAGCAAAACTTTTTTGTTTTATTTATTTTTTATAATAATAAAAGTAATATAGACATGTAGTATACCGTTGGAAAGAGAAAGAATTTAGAACAAGGAGAAATAAATACAACCACTTTGAAATGAGTATGGCATGCTTTTTAGGCTATTCTATGATTATTTATGGCGTATTTCAATCTATTATTTCCTGATAATCTTTTCAAACAGTAAATACACAGCAATTACAAAAAATATTTAGAATGGTTTTACATTTCAAGATCTGAAGAATCCAATATTGATTTTTAAACAATTTATCGTTTCACTGTCCGAGAGTTTTCTTAGAGAACATTGGAACGATTTGTTTTCTTCCCATGAACTTGACAGAAAATAATACCGTACAAGAAATATTCATAGAGCCCGAAATTGTTATCAGATATTTTATTTCAAAATTACGGCCGTATAAAGGATTCATACAGACATATTGGAAATACAAAACAGTATATATATTAAAAAAAAAAAAAATTAACCAATCACAGCGTTTTTACTACACAGCATTTTATACTAAATATGTCTTTTACAATTAAGGATAGTCATAAACTCAAATCGTTAGAGAGAAAAAAGGTTTGCGTGAGTTTTTAACCTTATTAACTTTTTCTCTACACCATCAATTAATAAAACAATTATCACGATAATACTGATGTTATCTGTTTTAGATCATTCCCGTCCCTTGCAATATCTCCCGCTAATAAACGTATTATATAACATCCACCACCCGAGAACTGGGGAATTAGTAGTAGTACACTTATAACTTTCATTTTTCAGGAAATTTATTATACTGCCGTTTTTAGAAATAAAATCTACCTCCAACTTGTCTTAGTACAGAACTTAGTCGGTGATCAGATAAGTTCTTTATGATTATAGAACGAACATTGTGCAAGTCGTTAATTGGATGTGGAAATCTCGTGCAGTGATTACTAGGATAAACCTGCCCACATTTATATCTAAATAGACACTCTCTTGAAATGCCTGACAAAGAAAAATATTGTAGTTGGAAACACACCTACATGAGACTAACACGGACAGTACCGATTACTTGTAATTTGTCTCAGATCAAAACTATTTTTACATAGATGATTAACCATTCTTGTGAATATCACAGAATCAGACTATCAAAATCTATTATTTTATGCTGAAGGATAAATCCTAAAGATAACAAAGGTATATAGAATAAAAATAGCTATCTGGATGGCTAAGGCCATTTTAACATACAAATATATGGATACTAACATAAAATGTATATGTATATATATAATTATTATTATTTCTTTCTTTTTTATAACAAACAGAAGCATATAACGTATTAATGCATGCTACTAACCTTTCATATTTGTTAAGATGCCTCCAATCTGGCATAAGACCAGGTTCACAATATTCTAAAAGAGCACTTAAGCATATTCCGCTGTTCCAGTCAGTAGTGAAATTGTTCACCTCACATTCCGGTAGCACCGCCTTTAGAAAAAAAAAAAAAAAAAAGGTACATATAAGTAAAAGAATACAAAGAACATGCATAAATACATAAATAAATAAAGTATATATAAGTATTATAAACATGCTACATAAGATTCATCCATAAGACATATGATACTGTTCATAAGATTCATCTTCGGTACCTCGAAGAGGTCTCCAGTGAACCACTTGAGTTGAAATGGCTCCTAAGTTGTATACGGAGGCTATATTTTCTCGGATCATATTTTCGCCAAATCTTCAACTCCCAACACCCTCCATACATTCACAGTTAGCTACCAATTAAACCCTCAGTCCACTCTCTTGAAACCAGATCCCGCTACTCCGACCTCTATATTTCCACCCTTAGACCTAAATCTTTTGATCATCCCTTTTATATCCGATCTGCAGCCTTCTGGAATTACCTGCCTACTTATATTCGCCATGCTTCTTCCCTTCTCACATTCAAATCCCACCTTCTCCAACATCTTTTGGCATCCCGAATAGGCTTTTTAGGTTTACGATTAGTAAATTAATTATTTACTTATTTCTAGCTTAATTAACTGTGCTATTTTTCGCAATAATACACCTCGAGTACAATTAAACGTTGGTTAGTCTCAAAAATATTAAGCATAGAATAGATAAGTAACTTATATTGTACGGCTTTGCTGGAATAAAGTAAATTTTTATACTCTCATACTCTGCAGAGGCCATAAATTTAGACTTTCAATCTCAATGCTGTTATCTGTTTACTTAACTTTTTTATGTAAATTTATGTGCTACCGAAGTCTCAGACCGAGGATTACCAGAATCTTTTTTGAGGTAGAAGATACTGTTACTGAATAAATAGGATATTAAGGAATGCCAATAGCATATGAAAAAAAAAAAACAACTATGAAGGACCTAATTTTCATCACTGGAAAAATGGATACAAATAACTTGGATATATTATATCCTGGCTTAGTAGAAATAAGCAAACAAAACAACTTCCACACACCAAATAGGAGGATTTCGAAGTTTTACTTATTCAGACCTGATGGTGAAAAAAATTAATTATTCCAGGAAATAAATAGTTCTACAACCATACATCGTAACATACCACTTTTTATGAACCATAAGTATTTTAAAAAAATACGGAGAAATATCACAACTCTCATACCATTTCTTGGATTTTCTGGACTTGAAAGACACAGATTATATGGGTATTAATAAAAATATATTAAAAGAAGTTTCTTCCATAACATCGTGAGCCTAACACTGCTGTAACACGACACTGATATCAATGCTCTTTCTCTCTGCGCAAGTATTATACAATTTCATCTCGTAAACGAATGGATCAAGTTCAAGGATATCAGAAAAAATCCATCGCATGTTTTCAGTCGGCTTGAGTCCAGACGTAAACAAAAAAAAAAACAAGTATATCATAGTTTGTCGCTGTGGAACTAGAATACAATTATTAAATATAAACATAAAAAAATATATACAAATTGTAATTTTAAATGGTCATAAAACCAAGGTTTAATTTGGTCATATACCAGATCATTTTTACAACTCGCTCGACTAAAATTAATTGTAAATAAAAATTGTTTTCAACATTACTCAAGAAGTTAAAAAAAAGAAGGATATTTTGGATAAAATCTATAAAACCGTCCAACCTTAATTTTAATTAACATTAGAAAAAAAAGGAATTTTAATTAACCTTTAATCTAAACGATGGAACTTGAATATAGCTACCAGCCTTCGGTATTTATACAATATTGCAAACCTGTCTGAAAAAATTGGTGATGTTGATGGGAAAAGAGAAAACAAAAACACAAACTATCAGTGCTTGCTTTATAGAATTTCTCAAGGGCTAGGAGCAAAAAGTTATGCCATAATTTTTGTTAAGTGGAGGCAAGGTGGTTGAAAATTGTTTGAAAAATTTTATGTAGGTGCTTGGAAATAAAAACAGCCTCTCACCACATCTTCTCTCACCACATCTTTTATCTTGAAGGCATGTTTTATTGTTTTATCTTTTATTTTTGGCTAATTCAATATATTTTAGGAAGGACGCGACCTACCTCTGTTCCTTCTAGGCTACACCCTAGTAAGGTGTAGATCTTCGTTGTATTTTTTACTGTTTCAGTGGGAAATGCATATGAAGTGGACCGATCATATTCCTGGCAAATATTTCTTACGACATTTTAATAGACTGTTTATGCTAATTTCGATAGCGTATCAAGCTAACGTTTTATTTAAGATCTCAACTGACCTTACGTTCTTACCCACAGAAATAAAACGTTTGATCGTTCCTTTATTGTCCGCTCTACAGCCCTCTGGAATTCTTTACCAACCAAATCCGCCATTTTCCTTCTCTATCCTCATTCAAATCCCAACTTTTCCAATACCCTCTCTTTTATCCCAAACAGACGCTCAGCGATTGTGATATTTCAATTATAGATATTAAACATCGAATGATTAAAAATAATTGTTTACTGCCTTAATTTAAAACTGGTTTAGCAATTCATTTTGTTGAACACAATTGTCATAAGAAGATTTTTTATTAGTTTTTGTTGAATAACATATCTTCTTCTTTCACCATTATAAATTATTATTTATCATTATCATTATAATTAATGATGATTCTTATGTCAGTTGGCCAAGCATATATATTTCAATTGTACATAACTATTTTTCTTAAGGAAACGAGTCCCAGATTTTTTTTTCTAATTTATTTTATTTTATGTTTTAACCAAAATTAAACCACAGAATGTGACATCCGTACACTAATTACTCGAATTTGATAACATAACTTCATATATTTTTTCGACCTACTGTTCAGTAGAGAGCAGATGAACATCTCGTTTACATAGAGCTGTCGAGACACATGAATCTAACCATAAAAGGGGAATTCCTTGACGTTCTGAGAAATCTGGCCTGTCCAGTGAATGATGTGGGAGCTGGAGGTTTTGCGCGCATAGCTAAGCGTCCGTCCTATACGGCAGTCCTTGCGAAACACTGCAATGTCGTTACTAATTGATGTGGGGGATTGCAATGTTAATGCAACTAGTTCTTGGGAAAACAACGGAGTCGTAGGAGCTGAGCCTAATCACAAAGATACAACGGATCAACTATTGTTCACAACAGTAATCAACGTTTCAAAGTGTTTTCCTACACGTAAATTAAATATGTGTAATAAAAGCAACGAAGGACTTATTAGAAACACTCCGATTTCAGTTATCTTAGCTCTGCCAACTCGCTAGTAATTAGTTCGAACAGAAATAATTGAGCCAAATATATTTAAATCCTTTAGTTCTCAATATTATTAGCAATAAACAATCGATATTCAGATGATACAGCCTCAATATAGAGTAAATTTGACAGCCTAAGGAATTGTAATATGAAGGAGAATGGAAAAAGGACAATCTAACTCTAATTTAAAAAAAAAAAAAAATATGGGTTAATAAATCTTTTAAAATGCGATTTTTTGGTTTATTATTTTTTTTTATATTTAACGAAACCATGACAAGTTTAACTAATTATAATTAACACCGCACCTACACTTCCTGGGAGGACCACCTTTTCGTAAGTCAAATATATATTTGAGGTAAAATTCGTAAGTGGTATTAAAAATGTAAACTATAACTTTCTTAAAATTTACTTACTTTAAAAATGTCTTACGATTTTCAACTGTATTATTTTTTTTTTTTTTCAGTGACGCAACAGGCCGTGTAGGTGTAATATGCTGGGAGAATACATTCACGTTTCTTGATGTATTTTATAGGGTAGGTTCATCACTCCCTACGCCTTTTTTTTCTGAGTGACCACCAGTTGGCTGACGGGTCACACATACCCGGGGGAGAGGATGTGAGTGAAGCCCCATTTATTAATTGCTTGATAAAGTGGGGACTGGGATTCGAACTCACAACCTTTGGCGTGGGAGACTAGCGCGCTAACCACTCAGCCACGGGCTCCCCAGCAATTAATAAAATACATCAAGAAAATGTGAGTATACAATATAATGGTTTAGTAAGAAAATCCCGTGGCAATCTTTTTTTTCAGATTCCTCGAAGAATTATCTGGAATTGAAGAGGATGCAAGGATAGAAATTAGTTGGTTAGAGTTTGAATGGAGTTTGTCATAATTCAGCAACATAAGAAACATTTGGATCAGTGTTTTTATGAAAAACGAGCCATCGTTAATTTGCCGCCCAGATTGGCCTTATGACAGTCATGCAGATGAGCTTTTTGTAGTCAAGAGGAAGGTTTGAGCGTTTGTCTAATAAGTAAGTAGTAGCAAAAATCGGCGAGAGGATATTTTAAGTACACTTTCATTGTGAAATGTAGCATACGTAAATAGATGTTTTTATCATAAAATAAATATTCCCACATATTATATATCTAATTTTTTAATTTATTTGAAATAGTAATAACTACTTAAATTACCAATATGGTAATATCACTATTTATTACTATGAAAAATCATTTTTAATTAGAAAATTTCTAAGAGCAATCAGTTGTAATGGGTGACGTCATACTGATAGATAAATTAGGAGAAGCAAAACGATCAAATGGCTTCCAGTGTATGTGAACTCTTACATAATAATCAGAAAATCTTGCAGTTGAAAAATAAGTTGAATACAGAAAAAAACTAATACCCGTAATATATGATATAAAAAGGCATGGATATTATCAAGGTGTTAACATGAAAATGTGTTTTTTTGTAGAATAATTCATGACCAACTGTGACCAGTTGCATTTATAATTATAAAAAATTTAAATAAGAAACATTAAAAATAACTTACCCTCAGCCATGAGAGCATCAACTTCTTCGGTGGGAATTTCGACCTTCCGATTTGGTAACGTACGATGAGCGACCAAATGAGACCAAGTATCAGCTTTAAATTACCGTTGACTATGTCTGTATTTCCTGAAAAATAAAAAATACAGATTAGTTACTTCATATCATATCATCATATGATAATATGCCAAAATTTCTTTCTAGAACCAATGTTTTTTATTTACTTTAATCTCTATCTCTCTCTCTCTCTCTATATATATATATCTATATATATATATATATCTATATATATCTATATATATATATATATATATATATATATATATATATATATATATATATATATATATATATATATGTGTGTGTGTATGTGTGTGTGTATGTATGGATATATATACGTGTGTGGGTGTGGGTGTGTTTATATGTATATATATATATATATATATATATATATATATATATATGTGTGTGTTTTTATATATATATATATATATATATATATATATATCTTTTATATGATTAAATTTTTTTTTTACATAATTTTTTGTTTCTCATGTTAACATACTTTTATTTTTCTGGTTTGTACATTTTTATTACAATTTAGCTTTTAAGTTATTTTATTAGTTCATGTTATTAGTTTAATTCTTTTCTGTTTTTTAGTCATTTTACTCTAAGACTCTAGTCTTAAGTCCACCTTTTTATTTCCTGTTATGTTATTCTGAAGGGACTTGTCCCAGAATAAATAAAGAATTATTATTATTATTATTATATAATGCATTAATATATATATATAATGATAACATGATTTTGGTTTTGGTGATGATTTTGAAACGGTTTTCACCATCATATAGGGCATTGTTTCCTGAAAGATTATAAGTAAAATACATTGCAATTTAGCTTTTCTTTAAACGGGAAAATTAAATTTTCAGTGGCCAAGTCTTAAAACAATTATTCCTGAAATATTAGAAAGAACATAGACTTATAATATACCGTTGGAAAGCGCAAAATTTTAGAAAGTTAATATGCAATAATATAATTCAGACAAGTTAATAGGAAGATGTTATAAGCGCACACATTTATGAACAAATGTTATTTGTAATGTGGATGAGAGAGGTTATGGTTAGTCATGGTGATCGTACAGGTTATATTATTTCATACAGTATTCAAGATTTCGAAAAAAATATTATGTACAAAATAGTACGTAAGTTGTTAAAATGAATGCAAAGTTATTTTAAAATAACATTGTTAATAAATATTTCTACTTTTAGATAATTTCACAAAAATAGTAGATCCATCGTAAACTAAAGGACCCCCATGGAAACTAAATTAACTTTAATAATGTATTTAGAAAAAGTCTTTATGAAATATAAAATTGAAATAAACCGAATAAAATAGGGACCGTTTGACATGACAAAATAATAACTAAACTAATTTTGGAATTTTTGATACATTTGTTTTTCTAATTTCTTCCAATGATTAAAAATAATGATAAATAAATGTTATATATGAACGGAACGATGAACTCAAAACCGCAAAGTCATAAACTTTTAATTGGTCAAACCGAAGTTTTTTTAAACATAAGTAACACCACATATAAATTGCACCCGCGCGAAAAAATGGCGAGTCGATGGTTAAAAATAAATATTTTTAAAAATAATAATAAAAAAAAGACATCTAGTTGTATTTTTTTTTTAATTATTAGAAAGTACGTTTCTCGTATTTTTTCAAAAAGAGTGTGAGACACTACTAAATTCTACTAAAATTAATAACAAACAAAATAAATATTACTTCATTATTAAACTGTTTTGTTTTTGGTTTATTATTTTGAATAATGAACCTTTGTATTAGACAAACATTTTTTAAAAAAATATTCCCCACCTCTCCAAATTTGAGAACTTACGTTTACGTTTCAAGAAACATAGAATCCGAAAAACGAATAAAAAAAAAATCCGTTTGCCCAAATTAAAAAATAAATAATAACATTTGAAAACTAAAAACATTTTATTATTTTTATGTTATAAATAAAATTTGTCATTCACCATGTCTATAATCGAATGATATCATAAACTCTCCTTTCTGTAAAAGAAACAGTACACTTTTTCAAGAAAAAAGTAAACAGATTTCTCTGAAGGAAGGAAGGCAGTGCTGTCTATTGCTACTTAGTCTGCATGGGACAAAAACTCTCGTCTGAAAAAAAAAGATTTGTTTCTCCAGCTACAAACAAGGGAAAATTCAGAGAAACTCATTCTGGTAGGAAGAACTGATTCAGTACTGACATTCGATTGAGAACATGAACGAATTAAGTAACGGTTCCTCCGAGGAGGAAAAAAAAAATTGCTTCACTGAAAGGGATAACAAACTAAAGACAGGGAAGATTGATATGTAAAACTAAAAAGAAAAATTTTGGTGGGGGCAACACACGACTTTCACTTACCTTCATTTTAAAATCAATCAAAGAATTTTCAAATACAGTTACAGATAAAAATACATGTAACTATTAAAGAATTAATTAAATCTAATTTATATAGAAGCATGTGTTTTATTAAAAAATCTATTATATTATTACCTAAAATAATCAGTTAGTTTTATCTTCTTTTCATCACTCTCTATTAACTTTTAAACGCTTGAGTATAAGATAATATTTTTTCTAAAATCTTTAGCTTTCCAACGGTATATCATACATGTATATTACTGGTCCTATTTTCAAAAACAAAAAATTGCATTAAAAAAATATTTTTTCTGTTTTCTACTTTAGTTGGGTGTCAAATTATTTATATATTTACATGTTTTGCATCAGTGGTAACAAGATAATATAGTTATTTTTATAGAATCTACAAAATTAAAGGTACTTTAGAGAAATAAAATTTAAAATATCGGCATTTAAGCCCTGTCAGACCATTTTAATCCGAATGAAACCTAAATTATATTAATGCCCATTAAATTTTACATCGATCAATCGTTTAATCAAAATCGTCGGAACCGTTTTCGAGAAAATCGAAAAAAGGTGTAAAATGCATGGTATAAAGTGGCTCTTCTGGTAAGCTCATTTTGATGAAAACGGTTTTGTAACGTCTCGGGCGTTTATTTGTCATAAATATGAAATTTTTTAGTTTCATAGGACTTACCGTTTCCGTCCGGGAGTTACCACACACACATACTTTTTTGTGGGACTTCATTATTTGGACTCAGGGGACCTTAAAATATGTATTTCCATGAAAAACTGGAATTCGAAAATTATCACGATCACAATACTTTTCCTTACTATATATAATAAGTGAAAGTAAACAGTCATTCTAGTAGCTATTAATAAGTTTTATTAAGAATTTAATTACTTTAAAAAGGAAAAGAATAATCAATATAAATAAACATAAAACAGATAGACACGATGAACAGCTAAAAAAAATAAATAGAATGCCACAGTAAATGCCAAGAAAACCACAAAACAAGAAAGATACGGGTCTTTCTGAGCAGATTAACATAGGTAAAGTAAACATTTCCTAGGACACAATAGTTGAGAACATAAAGGATCAAACAATAGCCCTCTTCCAAGGTCACAGATAATAATATTCTATGAGCACGTCAGGGAAAACTGCCAGGACATCGGGGAACAATGGTGGGTGTAGTTGACCTCAGGGGTGGCACAAGACAAGAACTCTTCGGTCGATGAATAGACCACGGAGGATCTATGAAATCTCGAGAGACCTTATATAGCCAAAGAGTTCATAATATTCATCGTTATAAAAACTAATGTTCATTTTTTTTTTCTTTTCAAAGGGAGTTCACAAAAAACATTCATTACTAATATATTATTGAAGATGTTAAAAAAAACCTCAAGTCTGTCAAACAGCAGCTATTATTTAAACAGACTACCGAGAGCTTATTCATGCATTCGGTCCAGGTAAATGCACGCAACATATCTAATTATTGCTTTATCAGAATAAATAAAACAGAAACACACACATACACACACATACACACACACACCCCCACACACAACACACACATATATATCGTCACCTACATCAATTAATAAGAACATAATGTAAAAACATATAAGGAATTCCTTGATTTTTAAAACTGTATATACAATAAATATAAATAAAACTGCTAAATTATTGAATTATGGGCGTAAAATAGTATTGTAAAGAAGCTATTATTGAAAAAATCAGGAATATTTGGTGATGATAGGTTGCAGACAAAGGGCTCGTGTGGAAAGAGAGTTAGGAATAAAAAGGGGTATATCTATTCCGAGATAGAACTGCGACAAATGAGATATTAAGGTCCTTATAGTTGATTTTATTTGTGAAGAAATAAAGAGCATTTAGGATTTTTAATTGTCAAGGATTGGATGCCGTAGAGCTCAAGAGCAAAAGATCGATTTCGTAAGTCCAGATGGGCCTGATAATTGTAACATAAATGAGCTTTTTATAATAACAATTTTACTAATTAAAACAAAAAAAAAAGGAATTACAAGGCTCATCTTAATTTTAAGTTTAAATAATGACGATTCATGCAAGACAGTTAAATTTATAATTATCTTATTTCAGAGATAATAAGATATCACTTGCTATAACAGAAATAAAAAGAATAAATAAATACAAAAATTAGTAACCTTAGTTTTAGAAACCTAGAGCGAACGAAATCAGACTAAATAGTCGAAATAACATGATCTCAACATCCACTCAACACATGATGGAAGAGGAGAATTGAAATGCATGCCATTGAGTTGAAAAATAGGAGAAAACCCTGAAGTTAATGTAAATACTTGTATTAATCTTCTTTAAAATTACTGAAAGAATAATATAATATTTCTTGTGCTACTCACCTCTTTCTCCTACAAGAGACAGCCGCCGTCTGAGGTTGCACAAGACTGTAGAGGGGTAAATTCAGGAAGTACAGGAGCTCCGGGTAACGCGTTTTTTATATAGGTTATTAAAGTTTTTGGTCCATGATACTTTACAGGTAACTGATTAGACACTATCGGTTCCAGTTGTTTTTGTGGATAGTAAAAGGGATTGCCGTCAGTAGTGGGTTCGGTTGGGTAGGGTAGATAACAACTTATTAAAATTATTGTAATAGATTTATTTGTTTACACGATACCTTGCAGTTTAACAAATAATAAACCAAACTCCTACATTTCTTAATTACAATTATATTTACATGAACTATTTCGACAAAAACCTCGTATTTTTTGGGGGGGTTTTGTTTTTTTTTGTTAAGAAGTATTACAATTACAATTAATTGGTATCATATTATAATATTTCAGACGATAATGATTTCTAGATGTTCTTCATTTCTATGTATTAACTAAAAACAGTTTAGCATAAAAAACCCCTCATGTTTTCAACCAATTTTTTTATTTTTAATAGCTCTTTTGATATATATATTTATATATCGATTTGTATATGAGAAAGTCCTCGATGCTACTTACTTTGTTACCAATAAATTCATCCATAGTCACCTGAATACCCCGCTAGTTGCAGACATAGCCCAAAATAAATACACAGCCTTTAATTTCAAAGTACCGGCCCATACAAACCCGCTAGTCCAGAAACTTTCATCTACCATCTACTAACCATTCCCGATAATCATCCGAGGCACCATCTACTAACCATTCCCGATAATCCTCCGAGGCGTTTAAAAAGGAGGCCTCGCGACCTGCTGATCAAATAAACATTGAAGTATTATCACTAGGTAGATTCTTTTCAAGATTTTTTCAAGCCATTTATCTTAGTACGGCAGCATATTAAATTATTAAATTTATGTATAGTTTAAATTTCAATAAATAATATACATGAGCACCTTCCCAAATAACTGTTCCCTTCAGGAATACATTATTCATGTTGTGTTTATATTTTATCACTACGCAAACCACTATTTCGATAAAACAATATCTTTTGATAATATTCTTAATCTTATACATCTCCAATCCGTAAAATTCACCCCCGGGGGGTTTAAAGGCGGTGACATGAAGATTTAACTTAGATTTTGGGACGAACTTTGCTGATATGGCATATTTGCTTACTACAATTTTTTTTATATAGCAAATAGCAGTGGCTAGAAAAACAGCCTTATATACAGCAGGTGGCCTAGGCTTTTTTAATAGGAGCAAAAATCCTTAGCTATGCCGTCCTTCCGATAAGACGTAAAAAGGTGGTGCCGAGTCTGTGCGATGTCAGGTACTCTTTAAAAATCCCTATCCTAAATAAACTGGATAGGCAAAATTTAGGACTCCCACTGTAGCATCGTGCGATTAACCAGAGTACCATAAAGTGGCGTTAAATCAATAAACCAACAAATGCAAAGTTAATATACCAAGTCATAGAACCATGTTAAATAATGCTTCATGTAAATATTAAAATAAAAAACAATACAAATTTCTTATTTCACTTATTATAAATATATGTAATATCTTTATCGCTACTGAAAATGGGTATCAGCAGAAACGTTGTGCTGTTTAAATAAAGAAGTGGAATTGAAATACAGCCTTTTCTACTATTGAATTCAACCTCTACCATTCGAAAGGGGTTTAAAAAAAATGATTAAACTTCATATATTTACTTACATAGTACCTAAACATAGTTCTGTTCCTTTAATAAGGGAATGATAGACCTGTTTTCTCAGGAACATGTTTGCTGTAGAGATCATCAAAACATTTAAAGCTAAGTATGTTGTCTGTGTCTGATTGTAGTAATTGTAGAAAGCGCTAGCCAACCACCATGGATGGTAATGTCGAATTCCAATTCATAATCATAGTTTATTTTTTAATATAAAAAAAGCAATGGCATTGGTATGAGATTAAACTTATAGGAAACTGAGGAGGTTATGTTATTAAGACCTGACGTAAGAACACACAATGAGAGCTATTGCTAGAAAAGAAAAGCAGTTGGAAGCTTAGTGGGCTAGAGAGAGTGGAGGGTCATCCACCTCTTCGGCCAAGGTCGCTTGTCTTCAAGCCCGGTGCTTTATGTCAGTCAGGAGTCGGCTCCGGCATTAGCAAGCGGTATCAGAACTGCTGCTACGCAAATAAATACATAAAAAGTTCTTGGCTCATCAACAAGTTTACGATAATGATAAAGGAATATTGAATATATTCTATTAAATATATTGATTAAAATAACTTTTTTTCTAATTGCAATGTACAATTATATTAAACAAATAGAAGAAGCAAATGTGTTGAATGAATACATATAATGAAAATGGCTCATAAAAGAACTACTTATAGCACTCATGGATAGGTTTCGAGGCCACCTTTCTTCAATCGCCTCAGAGGATTATCAGAAATATCAGGAGCTCAGTGGCGAAAACGAGATGAGACTAAAAAGATTAATGAATATTTGTATAACATTTATGTACGGCCTCTTTAGACAGTCACACGTTTATCATTGGTATTCTGGTCAAAGGTGATTCTATCCCGAATCCCGAAGAAAATACCTTCTTGGTATCTTCCTATTCCAATCCTTGCGAGCCAGAAAACCTATATCTTTGACTTCCTTACTCCACACTCTTCCGTGAACACCCTAATTTACCCATTTCCCTCCATATAGTGTCATCCCTGACCACTTTTAAACACCAATTATTTATCCACCTCCTCAAAAATCAATCTTTCGCAAATATGTGATAATTATTGAATTTGATTATACATAAATAAACTCATTCGATATTGTTAACTGTTTTTATTTTATATCTTTTATTTATATTAACTTTACAAATTTACTATTTGTCTAAAACAATATGTATCAAATAAAGCAAGAAGAAACGTCCCAGAACAAAAAAAAAAAAAAAAAAGAAATAGAGTGATTAAACTAGTCAGGTGTTATAGATATCATAGATCGTTAGTTTTGGCTATCAGCATTCCATGTAAAATCATGTTAATTGAAGATATTATCTTAATTAGACCTAAACATTAATATGCAATGGTCAGTTCGTTTCCGTCTTTGTGGCTGTTTCCGTGTGTCCGTCTTTTCCAATCTTTCAAAACAGAGAAATCCCCTCATATTCCCGATATTCTTACCAACCCAGATCCAAACTGTACATGCCTTACCTCCTTTAAAAAATCGTTTTTTTTATTCGTGCTATCCTGTTTTGGGATTCATTGCCTATATCCATTCGGGAAGCCTTATCTTTAACCACCTTTAAACATGAATTATTCCTCCATATCCTGAACCATCAATCCTCCCAAATTATGTAATAATTAAATATATATATATATTATATATATATATATATATATATAACTATTTCCTTGTTACAAAGTCTATCTCTGCAGTACTGACTCATAAAGAGCCCCATCATCAGAAGAGACTCCCATTGGCTCCTTATTCCGAATTTTTTGTTATCTTCAAAGCCATATTACAATGCATCTAATGCAGTAAAAGAGATCCCAGATTGCTTCCTCTATTTTTCCGATTTTCAATTCCAAATCCCATGGGGCTTAGAAAGAAAAAATAAAACAAACAATGTCTATCTTTCGTATTGTTACACTGAAGTCTTAAAATGACAGAAAATTATTATTTGTATTATATATTTGTTTATTATTATACTATTTTTTGTTAATAATAGGGGACTACTCGTGCCATATAATATGTTCTTCTTTTTTATTAAAAAAATTCAGAAAGCCTAAAAAAATAAAAATTGGAAATTATACTTTTTAAAAACAAGCTGATAAGTTATTATTTATGTATATGAACGTTTTATCATACATGAATTACTAATAAGGTTGTGGGATAAAACTAACAATTCATAAGAACAGATAAACATAATAATCTTATAAAGCAACATTTATCTCTAATTTATGCCACTACGTATATATCAAAACAATAACATAGGGGATGGACAATCAACAAGAACGGTCTTACTTAAGACTTTGAACATTACGTAAATATGCAACGCGAAGTTATCTACATAAAATGTGGGTTAGGAACTGCATTCCCACGAGGAAAACAGAAGAAAACACACTCCCACATGGGATTATGTAAGGACTATCCGGAAGCAAGGAAGCGTGAAAAGTCCACCGCTATGATGGATAGCAGGCTGGAGGTTCATCTTCTCCCAAGAGATATACATCAGATAAGGAAACCATTATTCACAAGGGAGAGAAAAAAAGTACATATATATATATATATATATATATATATATATATATATATATATATATATATACATATACATATATATCCCCAAAATTTAACCAAAAAAACCAACCCGAATTTCGTGTGAGGCTTTTAGACCGTTTAGCTATCCCACATTTTCCTAAAATGGGTAGCTCATAGTTCTAATTACTTTTAATTAAATAAATTTAAATTATCACTATAATAGGTACATAGTATAAAGTAAAGATTCGTAAGGGCTCTTCGCAAAAAATATAACCCTCCCCAGAAACTATCAAGATGAGTGACATAACACACAGCAATGGTTTCAGGTCTCTCAGTGTTGTCAATCTGAAAAAGGATAAATAATCGTTCACTTGTATTAATAATTCCTAAAATTTCTGTGACATAAAAATAAGGAAAACGATACTAACGATCCTCTAACAACGCAAATGCAGCAAGCGTTGATTCGATTCTAAAAGCCAATAAGTAGTACTTTCTATTCAAGTTATATGAATGATAAATTTAGAGGACTAAACATTTATTGTGAAGAGCATATTCGCATATTTTTAACAGTACGGCATAACCAAGGATTTTTTACTCACTTTACAAAGTCCTACTGCCATCTTCCTTGTTAGAACCCGCGACCTCGGGCATAGAAGTCTATTATGCTAGCCACTACATCAAAGGTGACGTCTGTTTACATTTTTTATTTTTGGTTTGTTTGAATAGGATAAAATATAAATATAATATATATATATATATATAATATATTTATATATATATATATATAAATAAATATAACTAAATATTATTAGAAAAAGGTAATAGGTGTTATTCAACGCTGGAAAATAAATAATGCCAACCATTAAAATTTGAACCCACAAAGTTTGTCGATGTTAGGGTATTACATGTGTATAAATAAACTAAAAAAAAAAAAAAAAAAAAATTAACTAACTTATTTAAAATATTAAGCAGAGAACACATCATACTATTCGTATAAACTTGGCAAAGTATTTTACAATACGGAAGGGAAAACAAATGAATTTGATCTACAAATTCATACTTGAAACAATAAAATATTAAGGATTGAAAAAAAAAATGTGTATCTAAGCGCTAAGTGATGATCATAACTTATAAAAGAGTTCCATAAATGTTAAAATTAGAATTTTGATTGGAATATGAATCGTGATATTTCTACTAATTTCGCTGACAAACCGACGGTAATCGTTTTAAGACTAAATAAAAGTCTAAAATGCTTTCTGTGTTAGAGATTGTTTTCTTCCAAACCCTAACTAATAGCCTTAATAACTCAAGTTATGAAGACACCGAAGGAAGGCACCCCAGGCGGAGGCGCCATCGATGATGAAGTGTGGGCGAACGAGCTCCTGGTACGGTTCACTTCCAGGCCAATCGGCTCCAGGAGAGAGCTCCAGTTAACTGTTCTCACCGCGTAGGCTTTGGAACTAATGCAAGATACTCATGATGTCACATGTTCCAGCAACAGATTAACATTAAAAAATAGGAGTTATCTCAGCAATACATCATCCTTATATTCATTTTAAAAGATTAATGACGTTTTTAGCGGAGATGGTAGATGTGAACTCTTGAGAACCATCCTTCTTTGACTATATCTCTCTTCCACATCTTCTGAATGTGACTAAAACTATAATTCTGCTGTCCTTTTATTTTTATGGGGAAATATTTTATCTTCTTTCCACTAGTTTTTCCATACATTCTAAAAACTTCTGTATCAGGAAGTTTATAAAAAAATTAAGGGCAGCAATATCACTGAAAGTGAGGAAGAAATGTTACAGTGCAGCTCATAGTTTCCTTTCAGCACCTTAATGAAAAATTCAGAGCTACTAATAATAAAATCTAAGGTGTAAACTACATACAATTTACTCCAGGCTAACATAAATTTAATTCTAGTTCACAGTACTTCTAATTGATTTTCTCATCACTGAATTAAGCTTAGAAATATGTTTCCTAATTATATGTATGCCATACTGAAAATTTGTATAGTGCATTAAGTAAAATAATATATATGGTAATAATTTCCCTTATCCTATACAAACGGAGGGATGTATTTTGTTTACATTTTTTTTTTTTTTTTAGAACTTATAAGGATAATTGAGGATTGAAAAAAAAGTCTGTTATTCGTTGATTCCAATAGTTACCTATCAATACTAACCGCTTAACTTTAAAAAATGCATGAAATGAAATGAAAAAAAAATTTATTCTGGGATCAAGTCCCCTTAGAATAATGAACAGAAACTAATCTTATAGTCTGGTAACTTAAAGAAAATATATATAGAAACTAAATAGCAATGATAGGATTTAAGTATGAAGGATGAAGGATGAAAGTCCATTTTCATGGAGGTGACATTTGTTCAGTACTTTACTTATATTGGATTTGATGTCGGCCGCACCGTTTTCAAAAATCATATCTCCCTCAATGACATTTGGTATTGACGGTATGATATACCGTTGGAAACTGCAAGATTTCAGGAAAGTTAATATGCAATAAAATGAGTTAGGTAATTTAACACAAAGATGTTATAAACGCATAAACTTATGCACAAATGTTATTTGTAATGTTGTAGATTAGGGAGGTTATGGTGATTCATGGTATTCGTACAGATTATATACTTCATACAGTAGTCAAGATTTAAAAAAAAATATTATGTACCAAATCGTACGTAAGTTGCTAAAATATAGGAAAAATTGTTTTTAACTAATACTTGTTATAATTATGAGTAATTTTTTATCATTTCACAAAAAATAGTAGTTCTACAGTAAACTAAATGGAACTCACATGGAAACTAAATTAAGTTTAATACATTAAAAAGTATTTAGAAAAAGTTCTTATGAAATTTGAAATTGTAATAAACCGAATAGAACAGGAACCTTTAAACATAACAAACTAATAAAGTAAACCAATTTATGTTTCTAATTTCTCCCGATGATTAAATATAAGAATTAATAGGCCTTATATATTGGGTTGATGCAAAATTAATGCAGGTTTTTAGTAGGTATTGTAAATACGCCATATCTTTACTTTAACCATATATATTTAATCAAAATAATTTCCATCTGAATCAATGCACTTTTGCCAACGTTCAACAAGCTTTCTTATTCCACCAGAAAAAAAAATCCGAATCCCTGGACTCAATGAAAGAAAGGGTATTAGATAAGGTTTGTTTTGGTATAATAATGATCAATGTTAGGATTAGCTTTGTTTACACAATTGGAATTAAGATATTGCAATAGAGGAAACCTGCATTAATTTTGCATCGACCCAATAATAAACGTAATATTTGCTTGCCAAGTGTACTTTTCGTTACGATGAACTCATGATCCCAAAATAATAATCTTTTAATAGGCCAAACCGAAGTTTTTTAAACATAAATTACACCCGCTCGAAGCAAGGGCGAGCCGCTAGTTACTATATAAAATAACTGAACAAATAGATTGAGTTACGAACTATGAAGTCACCTATGTGAAGCTTAAGGCCAAAAGTCCACTCCCGGTCAGTGATCCCAGATATGGATTCACGGACCAGTAAACTCCAAGAAGCGATTAGCTAGACAACCTTCTTCAGACATTAGCGCTCATTAAGGAAAAGGTAGAGCCTCACCCAGCGGGCCTAACCCACGTCCCACCCGGCACCCACATCCCAAGGTCCTCCAGGATGCCAAGACGCCTCCTGCCTTCTCCAGCCCGTAGCAGATGTTACTGGAGCAGGAGTAGGCAGGGCTCTGGTTCGTCCTTCCATTCGCTCCAGCGGGAGGTCAGGAGAGAAGTATTTTACAAGAACCTGATACCCAAATCTATACATGGCAGGACGTATGTAAATAAAGTCCCCAAAACATAGGAGATAAAGAAAGAGATCAGCGTCACGAATTTGCATTTAGAGAGATTTTAATAATAAATAGTCGGAATCCTTTGAAATGCATTCATGATTCTTAAAAATGGTTTTATTATAGAAACTCGAATATTTTTTGGCAGCTTAGGCTCAGTTCCAATTTATCATAAGTTGGAAAAATCAGGAGGGATGCCTAAACATTAAACATCATCTTATTATTGTAGAACATTAAGAATGCAAACAATATACCTAATCTAATTTCAAACAATATAATTAATAAATTTTTACCATTCATAAGTAAAGCTATTACCAAAGGAATGCTGAACTTTGATATCGATAACACCAACTATTTCACCAATACACGAGATCTTTCTACAAAATCTAGTTAACTTTATAACATTGAATAAATTAATCAACACGAAAATCTTTTTTGATAAACGTGAATATTTTTCAGGTATCTCTTTTATTTTTCATCATCAAAGCATAATGATTGTAAAAAAAAAATTGCAAATTGAAATATAAACAAAAAATTGTGAGAACAGTTTAAAAAAAGAAAGAGATATCAACAAATGATAAATATTTATAATAAAAAAAAGTTGTATTTTATTTTTCAGTGTGGTATTAAATAATCTGAAAGTACTGTATGTATAAAATCGAATATTCATTCAGTGTTAGAAAACAAAATTAAAGTACTAATTCCAAAAATAAAACACCACAATTAGTAGGTCCTCGTCAACTCAAAAACAACCTTAAAAAATCAGATTGAGCTCTCGATTTTGGAATCCTAATGGAAACCACTGGACTTTTAAAATTTAATAAGCTGGCTAGTCACGATGGTCATAAAAAAAAAAAAAAAAAAAAAAAAAAAAAAAGTAGAAGAGAGAAGTGCCTTAGAAAAAATTCTTTTATAAAACTACCCACAACCTGTCATCACAAGACACTTAAGCTTTAAAAGCAATCGGAACGAGATGAAAACATACTAAATTTTCAAACTGTAAAATAGAAAAGAAAAAAAAAGATCCTAAGTAAAATACAGCTTTAGCCTGTAGAAAAAGAAAGGAGCTCCGAACTTGATATAAATTCGAATTATCCAAAATATTTAATTTTCTAGATTAAATTTGACATTGAACATGATAAATAAATTGAGCAAAAAAGACTGATTTTGGAGTAGAGAGCGGAAAAAAATAAAATAATTAACCAACTACACACGATTTCATGAAAAACTAAACGGACATCTTAACAAAATCGTAGAAGAAATAGTGTCTACATCCTTGATGCCAGGAACCATCAGGAAACTAGAAAGGTTCTGGATAAGGGATCTGCTGAGATAATGTATCATGTAAGTAAATTCAAGACATGGAAGGAAAGCCACTTGGTACAGCTTCATGCCTACTTCTTAGATTAGCACCTCTGGTTCTTAAAATTTGCTTGACAGGTACGAACACTAACCTAAGCTTAGTAATTATTGTTGAGAATTATTGAAGTGAAGAAGACAATTGAGGCGTTGATTTCCAAAGGTACTAAAGGACATTTTTTAATAAATTGATATTTTTACATATTTATATTCTCCTCATTTAGTTCTATCTGAATCTTAAATTTGATTGTTTCTAATGAACACTCAAGTACTTTAATAACGCGATTTAGAAATGCTATTAATTTCTTAAGGTACTAATTACACATTTAGTTTAGTCCTAAATCATACTAAAACATTTCATTTCATAACTTTAATATGGTTTTATTATTTTAGTAAAAAAAACAATTCTATATTTTAATGCGAAAAGACTCAAATCAGCAGGTTTAATAATATGATAACGAGAGATTTTGGCGCTTCCTGTAAAATTTCCTAGAATGGATATAGTACCTTTTGGAAATCAACGTCTCAATTGTAGACAGTACGATCAAGCACTGCTTCAGCAGGACAAATCTGGTGTCGTATGTTCGCTAAATAAGGATGTATGGTAAACCGTGTTTCGAATATTCAATAGTACTAGTGTACAAGAGCATAGAAAAATAAATGTGCATTATTATGAAAACGATTGATATTACAGCTGAGTGAAGAATAAAAAAAATAAGAAAATCGATTAAACTCCCCAATATTTTGTTAGTTAAAGTGATGTTTTTGCATATTATATATTTCGAACGATAGTAACATTTATATTAAATTGGTTAATATGAGAAATTCTCTATTGAATCTAGTACCTAACGCAACAATAAAGTTAAATGTATTATCAATATCGTTCTAATGATTAATATAACAGGACTCGACGAACCCGCGAAGTCTAATGCCAATAATACTAAAAAAAAAAATCTGGTGCGGGCAACACACGACTTTCACTTACCTCCATTTTTAAAATCAATGAAAGAATTTTCAAAAACAGTTAGAGATAAAAATACGTGAAACTATTAGGGAATTAATTAAACTGAATTTATATAGAAACATGTGTTTCATTAAAAAATCTATTATATTATTATCTAAAATCATGAGTTAGTTTTATGTTCATTTCATCACTCTCTATTAACTTTTAAAAGCTTGTGTATGAGATAATATTTTTTCTAAAATCTTTAGCTTTCCAACGGTATATCATACATGTATATTGCGACGAAAAACGACAAATTGCATTAAAAAAATATTTTTTCTGTTTTCTCTTTTAGTTGGGTACTGAATTTATTCAATTTATATATTTACCTGTTTTTCATCAGCGTTAACAAGATAATATAGTTATTTTTATTGAATCTACAAAATTAAAGGTACTTTAGGGGAAGAAAATTTAGACTATCGGCATTTAACCCCCTGTCAGACCATTTAAATCAGAATAAAACCTACATGATAGTAAAGCACATTAAATTTTACATCGATATAGCGAGTTTAATAAAAATCGTCGGAACCCTTTTCGAGAAAATCGAAAAAAGGTGCAAAATGCATGGTATAAAGTGGCTCTTCTGGTAAGCTCATTTTGATGAAAAAAGTTTTATCACGTCTCGGGCGTATAGTTGTCTTAAATATGAAATTTCAGTTTCATAGGACTTACCGTTTCCGCCCGGGAGTTACCACACACACACACACAGACCTTTTTGCGGGACTTGGTTATTTGGACTCAGGTGACCCTAAAACGTGTATTTCTGTTGAAAACTGGAATTCGAAAATTTTCACGATCGCAATACTTCCCCTTACTATATATAGTAAGTGAAAGTAATAAATCAAAATATAGAGATAAATAACCTCAGAAAATTGCTGATTTTGCATTAAACAAATTCAGAAATGGTAAGAGACAAGATATTTCACAAAACGCTAACTTTTTGAGTTGTCCTCGATACTCAAGGTACCACAAGCTACTAGAACCGTTCAAAATGTTAAGAAGCACAAACTCATCCTGGACAATACCTCTACTCTCACCTGGATAGCTGCTCCAGCCGCCTCCAAGAACTGACAGGGACTCCTTGGTCCGCCTCCTAGCTAAACTATTTCAATCGATTAAAGGCGATCTCTACGATTAAGGCGGCAAAACCAACTTATCACACTTTCTACCCAGAACAAGTTCGGCGGCAACTTAAACCGTTTATAGTCAATCTATTAGGAGCTATATTTTTTGTTCCGAAAAATCCTATATTAGTTGATTAATTCATTTAATGTCACTTTTATGCTGCTTTAGCTAATCGGACGATGCTACTGTGAAAGTACCAAATTTTAGAACCAAGTTTTAATCGATACAGCATTAGGCTACTGTCTTCCGAGCCCCAGGTTCGAATCCCGGCTAAGGCAGAGTTATTTATTCTGCTATATTTGCTGCGAAGTGACTCTGGGGTATGAAGACCTGCACACCCAGCCTCTGTAAAGTGGGTACACAAACTTAGGGAAAAACCTGACGGCCAAGCGTGATTTAGGTTATAATTACTTCTTTGCCGATCGTTGGCCGTGAAACAGTACGACTCTCTATAAGTACTGAACTCGAGACCATTCATATGTTGGGGAAGTACAGGTAGCAGTAGGTTTAATCCGGATCGAAATTAGACTTAAACGAGTATCTGACATCTGAGGGGTCTTAACGAGTATGTGAACTCGCGATCTTGTGGCTATAAGGCTGTTAGGCTGGGCTAGCCACTACACCGCAGGTGACCCCAAATCCTATATTTTATGACGATTTTAGATATAATACGAACTGGGGGATATATCTTTAATTCATATTATTTGCAATAAGTACTAGAGCTGATGGTGAAGAAGATTATACAAAAATTATACCTTCTGTTGTAGTTCTTTGATGAGCCCCATTTGATCGCAACTATTATTAACAACGTTGGCACGTCGAAATTCAGTTCCGTATACTAAGGCAAGAAGCATCGTTAAAGTAATAAATAAAACCTAATTAATCCATATCGCATTACTCCATTTTTTTCTAATAATTATATAAAATATTAAGATTATAATTGAAAAGTCGGGGCTGTGTATAAAGAAAACATTAATCTAACAGAAAAGAAAACTTCTATAGAAGTTAGAAAATGAATATTTAACAGCTAAATAAAAACCTCAACACCGAATGACAGTAACATAAAATATCAAACACTTGAAGTCATGAACAAAACTGACGATTCCGATACTTACATTTATTATAATAATCCAAACACGATAATACGAAAATGACAGCTGATAAATATTAATAGACCTGTCCGTAACAGGTAGGAGGAAATATTGTCATTATTGCATCCATTAACCACACGAAAAAAATTAAACAAAAAATAAAAACGAGTAGGCGAATAAAATGTAAATAAGAAAAAGGAAATAGAAGAGATTAAGAAGTCAATGAGAATAGGAGCCGCCTTTTTGAATGGGAGGTTGAATAGTTAAATAATACGTGGGCCCAGTATGTAACCTTGTATCTTGCTTTTCACAGGTCCACACCTCGCTGACGTAGCGTTATCGGAGCAGCACATGATAACTGTTTACAAACAGATGCTTTGGCCTTGCGCGTTAGTAAGATAGCATTGAGGATGGATGGAGTAAGAGGGATAGAGCTGCTTCAATTACCAATAAGCTTAATTGGCTATGCTTAATTAATACAGGATCTACTAAGCGAATCAACAATAGCTGTATAGTTAATTGTTGGAAAACTAACGAGCCAATCCGAAAAGGAAAAAAAATAAATAAACAATATTCAACTTATAGATGAATTGATAATTAATTTTTGGTTTAATAATTGCTGTACCCTTTTAGCAGTGGTTAGAATGTAATTAGCTGTCAAAGAAGAGGTATAATAACAAGTTTCCTTTTATATTTTCATTTACCAATAAATGCAATATAAGGTAAGCGGTATTGTTATTTTTGAAAAATTCGAAGCATTTAATTTAACAGAAATATGCGGTTTTTGATATCTGTCTCACGAAATGTTTTGAGTCTAGTACATTAGTCAAATGTGCTAAATCTAGTTTAGAAAAAAAATGGTAAGCGAGAAAAAAAGTATACAATTATGTTGAGGATGTATAGTCGACTGTAGAAACTATTATAGATGGAATAATCAAGGGTCAGTCTTTTCCTAAATATTTTAATTTTGCCGACGTTTCAGCTCAGGCTTGTGAGCCATGTAAAGACTGACTCCTGATTATTCCACCTATAATATACAATTATGATGTATAAGCCTGGGATGCTAAAGAATGATTTCACATTCTTAAATCATTGTAATATAAACAACATTTAATTTAAGTTCCATCTGTTCCTTACTATTACATGCCTTGACAAGGATCAAATTCCTATCTGTATAAAGGAAAATACCTAACATAAAACACCTTAAAGCTTAATATACCATGTTTTTTTTCTTTTTTCTTTCTCTGGCGCGACAGGCCGTATATGCCCTTGGCCGCGTGGTATAGACTCCTGGGAGAATATACTCACGTTTCTCGATGAAATGTTTAGGGTCATTCATCACTCCTTACGCCTATTTTTGCGATTTGCCAACAGTAGGCTGACGAGTCTCGCATACCCGGGGGAGAGGCTGAGTGAATCTCAATTTAATTATATTTTTATAAAAGTCCCGCTGGGACTGGGATTTGAACTCACAACTCTGGCGTGGGAGACTAGCGCGCTAGACACTCAGCCGCCGGCTTCCCCTAATATACCACGTAATATATATATTTTAAAATCTTTTATTGAAATTTACAACTGTGCATAGTACAATAAGTAAATGAGCTATTCACAGAAAATTGGCTTGAAACAGTCTAGATAAGAATCTACCCAGTGGTAGCACTTCAAAGTTAATTTAATCAGCTAGTCTCGAGGCCACCATCTTTTCAGACGCCTCGGAGGATTACCGGGAATAGATGTAAATGAGAGAATACAAACAAGCGGGAAAATAATTTGAAATGAAAGGAGGTGTAACTTTTTTGGGCAACTTCTGCAACTAGTGGTATATTCAGGTCTCTGTGGATGAGTTTATTAGTGACATGAGTGTCGAGGATTTTTCGAAGAATTTTGTATTGGATAATAATAATAATAATAATAATAATAATAATAATAATAGGCTTAGCGAACCCGAAGGTTCGATGCCGATACCACCAAATTCCGCCTACACAGACTCGTCCAATGCTCACCATTCAAGCCCAAGCTCCCGAGATCAGCCTTAACGCAATCCTCCCATCTCCGCCTCGGTCTACCTTTCGGACGCCTACCAGTCGGATCAGCAAATACCAACTTTCTCGGAATCCGTTCGTCATCGAGCCCAACAACTTTACTCGCCCATTTGAGTCTCCGCGATGCAATCAGCTCAATTATATTCACAGGATGCAAGTTCCGCAATTCCGCGTTATGCAACCTTCTAAACTCCCCAGTGGACTCATCTCTCTTTGGACCAAATATTTTACGCAATACTTTATTTTCGAAAACCTTAAGCCGCTGTTCATCCTTTAAAGTAAGCGGCCACGTTTCACATCCGTAAAGAACCGTTGGAAGAATAATAGTTTTATAAATTCTAATCTTTAAGTTTTTAGATAGAAGCCGCGAACTAAGTAACTTAGCAACTGAATAATAACACGCATTTCCCACCTTTAACCGGGACTTTATTTCTTCCTGGATTTCATTTTTTCTAGTTATAATTGAACCTAAATACTTGAATTTCTCTACGTGTTCAAAAGTATGACCTGATACATCAATATCTCCAAGATCGACACCGTTTCTGCTACTAATCATATACTTCGTTTTATCGGTATTTAATTCGAGTCCTATTTCTTTACCGGTTTTTATTAACACACTTGTATTTAGTTGTATGGTTTCCATGTCTTCACCTAGCAGTACCAGATCATCGGCATACCCCAAAACCGGAATCTTGTCACCCATATTTAAGCCTTTCTCGGTACACATCACCTTTTCTATGACATATTCTAAAGCTATATTAAATAACACAGGTGAAAGGGAGTCACCCTGTTTTAAACCCGATCGCACCTCAAATCTCTCGGAGTAATTATGACCGATTCTAACTTTATGGAATGTTTCCGACAAACACATCTCTACTAGGTTTACTAACTTTCTAGGTATTCCCTGTTCAATCATGATGTTATATAGCTTCTGACGGTCTATTGAATCATAAGCCTTTTTAAAATCGATATAAAGTTGATGGACTACACCGTTGTATTCCAATTTTTTCTCTAATATTTGACGTAGGGAAAATATTTGGTCAATAGTCGAGCGATTCCGCCTAAAACCACATTGGTAATCTCCGATAATTTCCTCAGCGTATTCCTTGATTCGACTAGTTAGAATTGACGAGAATATTTTATAGCATACTGGGAGAAGAGAGATCCCACGATAGTTGTTACAATCCGACCTCGGTCCTTTTTTGTGAATCGGAATAAGTATTGATTCTTTCCATTCCTCGGGCATTTTTTCAGTTTCCCAGATCTTTTTAACTAAAAAATGTATTTTGGAAACGCCCGCTTCTCCACACGCCTTGATTAATTCACTCGTGATATTATCATTTCCTGCGGCCTTATAACGTTTTAATTTTCCTATCGCCATTTCGACTTCCTCTTTACTCGGTGCGTCTATCCATGGTTCAGCGCTCTGATATTCAGAGAGAGGAGATTGATTATTATTTTCCGTATTTAAGATGCCGTCAAAGTGTTGTTTAAATTTATTTAATATCTCAGAAGGATCCGCAATTATGTTGTTATTTGCATCTTTAATCGCATTCAATAGAGGTTCAAATCTTTTACGCGATTTGTTTATACCTTTGTACATCTCTCTTACGTCATTTTCGTTTCTGTGTTTTTCTATTTCTATTATTTTGCCTTTAAGATACTCTCTTTTCTTATTTTTAAGAGTTTTGAAGTTTCATTCTTTACTAACCGAAAATAAGCCACATTATTATCGCTTGGATTATTTAAGGAATTCAGTTTAGCGGTTTTTCTTTTTTCGCACATATTTTGACAATCCCTGTCGAACCAAGGTTTGTTCTTTTTATTTTCAATTTTTCCAAGACATAAATTACCGACCTCTTTAATATTATCCCTGATCCCTTCCCATAGTTTGTTTACATCTTTGTGTTCCTCGTCTGAAGATTCCAAAGCTTCGAACCGATTTTTTACTTCTATCGCGAATCGTTTTCTAATTTCGAGGTTGCTCAATTTAACTAAATCAAAATTCTCGGGACGAATATAGTTCGGTGTTCTCTTTTTTGTATTTAGTTTTTGTCAAGACGTAGGTTCGAACGCCCTACTCACATATTTTAGTTCACAAAATATCACCAAAAGTCATGGATTCCTTTGTATTGGATGCGGGAATAATTCGATGGTCTAATGGACCCCAATAGCTCAGTGTCTTAAGTACAAATAGGTCTGAAAATGGTTGTGTAAATGAGTTTTTTATAGTAGGGAGGGAGTTTTGATCGTTTGTCAAGTTACTGTTTAAATAGTCGATATCTACGAGCAGATTCTTGTCGTTTAAGTCTTGTATAAGGATTCCATGTAAGACGTTTATCAAGATGAAGCCCAAGGAATCGTTAAAGATCCACATTCTTATTAAAACTGTAGAGACAAAATTTAGAAATCGAATACATTTAATGTTGAAAAGCTCGATCAATATATAAAAGACGAAGATGTAATATATTCTTTTAATATGAATGGTGACGTTTCTTACTATCCGATTCTATATATAGCTGATACAAGCTCTAGTTCTCTGTCACTTAGTATCCACTTAGATATTACGATAATTTCTTAATAATCAGAATTTAAATAAATTCTGGTAAAAATCTAATCCCATTTCTCTAGCCGGCGTGGATAGCGAGAGATGTAGCACCAGCTGCCGGTTTAAGGCAGGTCCTAGTGAAAGGGGAAAGTGTTCCACTCGAAATGGAAAGCTCGGAGTCCGAGCAGTTCGTTCAACATCTGATTAACAGGAGAGCCGAGAGGGGGTTACGAGCCAAGTTACTTCTACAGTATCACAGCAAATGAAAAAATAAATATTAATAAAATTTCTATTATGTTTTAAAAACTTTACCATTTATTATTCGTAATTATAGCAGACAATTTAAAGGCCAGTGAATAAAAAAAAAAAAAGGTCAAAATATAATAGGTCAAAAGGGCCAACAGCGAAAACGACTGTTGAAATTTATATGCAATATATTCAAGAAACTAGGTTATTCCCACGTAGTTAAGAAAGCCAAATTCACAATCAACGTTTGGAAGAGTTGTTACGATATGGAAATTTAGGAAATCGATCCTTTTATCTATCTAGATATACAGGGTGTTTTGCAATGCACGGCACTATTTTAGGAATAAAGATTAATTATTTATTATTACTATTTATTAATAATAATATAACATTTAGAGTAACTATGCAAAGGGACCTCCGTTTTGTTGAATGCAACATTCAGCACGACGAATCCATGACGAATGATGGTGCTTGATAGTTACTGTGGCTTCGACGATCCTATTTCTTAGCTCTTCTTGCGAGCCAACTGCCGCAGAATAAACCATAGACTTCACCCATCCCCATGATAATCATAAATCCAACTGTGTCACAGTATTCACTAATATTAAACACACAGAACTAGACAAATGATGATAAATACAGCGATGATACACTAAAACACACAGAACTAGACAAACAGATGAGCAACTACTGTTATTGCTCATCGTTCATTTGTTTAACAGGAGGTGAAAGAGTGTTATTTAGTATTAATCACGCTAAACGTTGTACAGTCAGTCTTAATGTAGTATATAAATAATAAATCTTTAACCTTTGATATCTGTTTAATAGATGAGTTTGAGATATATGTTAATATGAACTTTCTTGTTTATTTTGTATTAATGAACTAAAAATAGTGCCGTGCAATTACAAAACATCCTTTATAGGGTACAGGGTCAACATAGTGCTCTAACAAGATTTATATTGAATATTAGACTAATATTCTAAAATTCAACTAATCATACATATGGCACTTGTAAAGTGAAGAACCATATAGTTTGAGGTCAACCTAATCATAGCAACTAGTGTTAGTAAATATACTTGTAATTTTATTTGTAAGTTAGTAAATAACAAGATGATATTCACTCTGTAAACGTATTTTGATATTATAACAAGCATTACACATATTTATTAATAAACAATAATACAAGTAATTACATATAAAAGTAAGCTTGTAATTTTATTTACTTTTACAGGTAATTGCCTTAATTTATCTTGTATTATTGTTGACTAATAAATATGTGTAATACTTATTGTAATATTAAAATACTTTTACAGAGTGAATATTATCTTACATATGTACAACTTACATACGTACACACAACGGATACACACGTATATCTCTTGTTTTGGACATTAATTGTTTTTAGTGGCAACCCAAAATTTTAATGATTCAAATTTCATCTTTCAATAACTTGAATATTTTCAATACCGACTTCCTGACCAAATCTTGACTATGACTATTAAAATGAGGTAAAAATGTTTTAAAACCTATGGTCATAAAGTTGATTTTTATTTTTATCATATTTATTATTTAAGTATTTTTTTTTTCTATTTTGATTATTTAAACCTAATTGGGTATACCTATAATAATATATTTTTTGTTTTTATGTTTATTGCCCGTTTATAATTTTCATTTACTTGTTTATGTATTATTATTAGGGAATCTTGTCTCAGAATAAGGTTTTTCTTTCTATCCATTCATGCACAAACACACACACACGTTTCTATATTTATAGTAGTATAGTATCACTTTTTTTTTTGGTTTATGGAACCATCCTCCGTGCGACTATTTGACATCTTGGAATATCAAGTGCACATCCTAGTCAGAATTACTACATTCGTTCATTGTAGGTTGCCTTCACAAGGCTCAAGAACCTCAAATACCTTGCAATGGAGGATAATCGCCAATTTATATTTTTCTCATCATTGTCGTTATTGTTCTTTTGTTTTAATATTTGTTCGATAATTATCAGGCCGATTTGCAAAAGAAATTCTTGGATATTTTTTTAAAACAATTTATTTATTCCAGTATCGCGACGTTTCAGCCTCTAGGGCCATTATCAAGCTTCATGCATATCCATCTCAATTATCTTTTAATTTTACCGCTTTTCAGCAGCGTCGTCATAATTTTTTTAAAATGTCATTTTTCAAAAAAAACAAAAAAAAAACTTAACAGTTTTCAGCCGCCTTTTAGGTGTTCTAGCGCACGAGAACACCTAAAAGGCGGCTGAAAACTGTTAAGTTTTTTTTTTTTTGAAAAATGACATTTTAAAAAAATTATGACGACGCTGCTGAAAAGCGGTAAAATTAAAAGATAATTGAGATGGATATGCATGAAGCTTGATAATGGCCCTAGAGACTGAAACGTCGCGATACTGGAATAAATAAATTGTTTAAAAAAAATATCCAAGAATTTCTTTTGCAAATCGGCCTGATAATTATCGAACCAATTTATATTACTTCAATTTGATTATCTATTACAAGCGTCATGACCCGTGTTCCCAACTCGCTTAACGTATGTTCAATAGATTCTCAGAGGAAAAAAAATAATAGAGAAACAGTAAATTTAATTATTTATCATAGCTATTTTGACCTATACCTACCCCTCAAAGAACAGCATCCTTTGAAAAGTCCTTCATCATCCGTGCTATCATACTATGGAACTCTTTACCAATCTCCCTCCGAATAGCGTCATGCCTAACTTCTTTCAAACACCAGTTATTTATCCAACTCCTCAAAAATCAATCTTAACACATATGTGATAAATGTTGAATTTGATAATACCTAAATAAACTCATTCGATATAGTTAACTGTTTTTTATTCTATATCTTTTATTTATATAAACTATAAAAATTTACTATTTGTCTAAATAATTATGTATCAAATGAAGCCTTTCTCTATTCATTGTACATTATTCTTAGGGGACGAAATGTCCCAGAGTAAAAATTAATTTTCATTTATTCATTAAAAAACTATAGTAAAGACAATATAGAGGAAATAATAAAGTAAAGAGAAACTAAGAGATTAAGTTTTAATTGGAATGTAGTTGGCTGTAAAAAAATAAGACCTAAAGAAGCTTTAGGATCCAACAGCCGGTAGAACACAATGCATTTAACAATAGAAGACTAATAACAAACCCTCCGCCATTGTCTTTGTAATTGTTATATAATAAGAGGACCTTATTGTTTCCTGACCAGGCCGTCCTTGCCTAGGAAGAGGCTACCGATCTGCCCAGAAGGTCCGGTGGGCATTCAATCTGCTCCGTCGACCGGTAAAGGATCTTAGGATACAAATTAGATTATTCATCCAGGAAGGAAGTTGATCAGAAACGGATAGTATATAGAGGCTAACAAATGAATCATGTGGCCTTTACGGTACAGTGCTTGTCAGTGGAGCTTAGTCTGCTGAGGCAGTAATACAAGTATAGAGCAACACTTGAAAAATCTAGAAAAAATATAGTACAATTTTACGATTCCTAGGAAAGACAGGATTTTAAGTAAAAAAAAAATCACAACTAGAAACCTGATGACATAACATATCAACCATGTTTTGGTACATAACATCGTTAGATATTATGGACGTCCTAAAACAAAATCACAGAATTTTCCTATCTAATAAGAAAAATTTCCCCTTTATTCTGTAATATTGTTTAGTTATAATTCTCAAATATAAAGAGAGACAAATAGTTTTGCGATATTAATCTAAACCAAAGTTATGGAGTTATTGCATCATAATGTGTTTCTTAGTTAATACAGCGGCACAGTTTTGGCATATCCGTTATTTAGAGATGGGTCTCACGATTAACGAGGATGAAACAAAATATATGCGTACTCATGACACTAAAGAAGCGCATTCAGTTGAAGGATTTGTTAAATTGGTTTCTTCAAATTTCAGAAGGTAGATCATTTACGTATCTAGGGTCAATCATTAGCTCCAATAAAAATATCGAACGAAATATCAATAAAAGAATAGTTATTGCCAACAGAAGCTATTTTGGACACCAGAAACTCCTTAAAGCCAATTTATCACGAGGAGAACGAAAACACTGCTTTGTAAAACGCTAATCCGCCCAGTCCTCGTGTACGCTTCTGAAAGATGGACTCTTACAAAAGACAGAGGATGAAATCCTCATCTCGGAAAGAAAGATCCTTCGAAGAATATTTGGACCTGTCAGGGTCCGACGTTGACAACTGGCGAAGAAGGAGAAATGAGGAACTACATCAGTTTTATGGGGAGGCAACGTTATTTAACTAATAAAGCTTGGACGACTTTGCTGAGCTGGCCATGTTGCTCGAATGAGTAAAGAGATAATCCCAAAAACATCTCCGGAAGGAAAACCTATACCCAGAAAGAGGCAGACAATGGCTGAGCCTCAGATGGGGAGACTGTGTAACTCAGGATGCCAAAGCCCTACTAAAAATCAGAGGAAATAAGGAAGCGGCGGCAATAGACCGAACCACATGACAAAAGCTTAGCATGTACGTAAGTATGTATAAATATACACTATTAGTAAGATAAAATTATTTATTTAACATAAATAATAGTTTTCTTAATGCAGATATACTATTTGTTAAATGTATTTATTAGCTTACTGGTTAAGGCACCATATTCTAGTATTATAATACAAGAATGATTATAATTTATCCTTTATCATGGAAAATAAACATCATATAAGTTTAATTTTTATTTATCCAATTAAATAGTATCAGAATCTTCGCGGATTATAAGACTGGATTCTGAAAACTAAACCCACAACCTCGTATTCAGGTGTTGAGCGTTGTCGGGAATTTGTCTGGAACTTTGGGCCAAAAGAAGCACCAGGCTTCTTTGCGTTGTTTCAAAATAGCTTAGTTAATCAAGTCAGACATTACCGTTTTAATGTTTGGTATAGGAAAGATAGTGCTTTTTTTTTTTTTTTTTTTTTTTTTTTTTTTTTTTTTTTTTTTTTTTTTTTGCCAGATCATTTCATGTAATTCCTACGTGACTGGGTAACTACAGTTATTAACTTATTTTATTTGTTTACCAAATGATTTTCGTAATCTAAAATATTACGAAAATAAAATATTAATTCAAATTTTGTGATAGGGAAGGTTAAAAAAAAAGTGTCTCTACCATACCATAATAAAAAAAATAAAAACAGATTATTTTTACTAAGGGTCTGAACGATAGAGGAAAACATTGTCAGGCTAAAAACATGAATCAGCGGAAATCTACTAATCATAGGGATTTTGAAAACAAAATGAACATAGTTTTTAACAAACTAAGGAGTATAATTTATTCGCAAATTAGTGAAAAGACAGGTACTGAAAAGGAGGATGACGTACCTCAAGCCTTAGCTTTCTCCTTCACCCCACCGATGGAGCCACCGTCCTCTTATCTCTTATCAGCCAGGAGCAAGGGTTTGGCTTTGCAACACTAAGGTAACAGGTGAATGTATTTTAAGATAAAGCGGACCAACAAGAGAAGAAGAAAACAGAATCCTTTCTCCCTTTATATAATAATAATAACAACATAATAGCCAAAAAAAAAATCTAATTTCCAATGATCTACAATGGTTTCCAACATGTGGTTTGCAGGTTGCCTTAGGATTTTTTAATAGGAGTAAAAAATCCTTAGTTATGCCGTCCTTCGGAGGGGGCGTAAAAAGGTTGTACGATGTCAGGTACTCGTTAAATATCCTTATCCTAATAAAACCTGGACAGGCAAAATTTAGGACTCCCTACTGTAGCATCGTCCGAATAGTCATAGTAGCATAAAGTGACGCTAAATAAATAAACAATAAAGTATGAAATTTAGTTTTATTTAGTGTAATAAATGTTTAGAAACCCAGCAGATTTGGCTCCCAAAAAAAAAAAAAAAAAAAAAAAAAAAAAAAAAAAAAAAAAAAAAAAAAAAAACAATGTAATATTTATATTTGGCTCGTGGGCTAATAAGTTTGTCGACCACTGTTGTAAGGCATCTTCGCCATACACAATGCAAATTTTGCTAACGTTTTGTGCAGCGGGTGAGTAAAAAATCCTTAGTTATGCCGTCCTTCGGAGGGGGCGTAAAAAGGTTGTACGATGTCAGGTACTCGTTAAATATCCTTATCCTAATAAAACCTGGACAGGCAAAATTTAGGACTCCCTACTGTAGCATCGTCCGATTAGCCATAGTAGCATGTTAAATGAATAAACAGCAAACAAGGTGAACCGCGATGGGTCATTGGCATCTTGAATTATCATCTTATTATTAAATTATCTTAATGGAAAAAATTTGGGAAGCCTTAGTTTGTAAAAAGAATCACTCATGCATTGCACAGATACCTTAAATTGTGCGTGGTAACTGATAGTAAATATTGCGTTGTAAAATCAGTTCGGAGCGTTTTTCAATATTTCAATTCAAACCTTTCAGTGTTTATAAAATACTTGGTCAATAATGGTTACATATTCTAAAAAAATATGCCCTAATGTGCTTTCGTGCATCAATTTCAACTGAGATTCCTTATCCATAAGTGGTATTTTGCTTGCTCTAAATAGAAGAGAAAATAATTCATTTTTGTCATTTACTGATTTTTTATTTCCAAAAATAAAATCTCCTGCACAGAGGATTAAAACATTTGCAGTGTGTAAAGCGATGATGCCTTAGGAGAAAGCAACGCCTGTAAGTGGTTTTCTGGATTCGGAACCGAAAATTTTGACTAGGAAGACGCAAAGCTCTCGGGTCGTCTACATTAACAAACGGTGTTACACTATATTAAATTTTACATTGTTGTATGAGATGTTTAAGCATGATTTAAATTAAATCTTTACAAAGTAATATTAGGAAGAACTAGTTTTTTAAGGTCGTTTATGTTTTAACCAATTTCGATAAACCTAAACGATTAGAACGTATATACATCAAAATATCTATTACGTATCCTTTTATACGTTTCGGAAATAAATGCCTAAATTGTATTATTTTTCAACAGGAACTTGTGAAAATAGATGAGGTTTAGTTTCTAGTTCTAAGACAATATAACCCAAGATGAGATGAACAGCTGGAATGCGAAATATTACTCATCTTGGACAGGCACTCCTAATATGCAAATGCGAAAGAGACGAGTTCCAGGTAAGGTGAGTTTTAGAATTACTTGGTTGTGCACTCTAAGGTTCATTACAAATATGTATGGATAAAACCAAACTAGTTTGGACCAACATTTAAAAGTTATATCCTTATTACTAAATTATGATAATAAAAGTTTGACTGATTATCTGAGAAATGTAATTTTAAGTAAAAATATAGACCATTTATACATACAAACATTTCAAAATTCAATAATTACTAAATTTATTTAAAAAAATTTCTGTATATCTTAAAATATTTAACGATAAAATTAATTGATAAAAGTTAACTAACAAACATCATATATCTATACTTTTGAGATTTAGACAAGAAAATTAAATTAAAGTACATTACCATACAATGTCCAATTTTCAGGATAAAGGGCATTCTTAATTTTTCACTTACCTGTAACAAAAAACAAAAACATAATTAGCCTTTAATATAATTAACACTGGTTTGTATAATTTATATTGAACTAATAAAGTAATAATAACAATTCAATTATTCATTTTAAATAATTCAAGTCATTTTTTCTAATTAAAGTTAATTACTTTTTTATTAATATAAACATTTAAACTGCTTTTGTTTATTATTGTTAATGTACGCAAAAAAATAGTAATAGACATCATGCTAGATTTTTTTTCTTCAATATCAAACTAATACATCATAAAATTCTATTGCAATATGGCTATTGGAAAATATAATCAATGAAAAAAAGTTAGTTATTAACCATATTAGTAAATATTTATTAAACTGAATATTTAAAAACCTAATTTCTTTCATAACATCTAATATATTATAATTTCTACATAATTCTTTCTTTGAATCATTTTATCAGTTGAGCAACTTCAATTCAAAAAACAAAAAGTTACGTCAATATTTTTATAAACATGTTTTTTTCCCACGGTTTAATATGCGACAACTAGAAATACAAGTTAAGCCTTTAAAGCTACAAGAAGTAATGACACCAGATCATAAGGTAATACCAGCAAAATATGAATTATAAACTATGCGATTTTACTCAACAGTTAATTAACATAGAACAAGTTATTGCTGATCCGACCTAACACGAAACCTGCCGTTACATGATATTCTCGTAACTAAATTTCCTTGTAATTTATTTTACACAAATTTAATAAACACTTATTAGACATTCTGCCTTTGAAATTGGTAGAGGATTCCATAAAATTATTTAGAGGATTTCTTCCAATTTTTAAGACATCAAATGTTAAGAATTTTTTTTATTGGTATTTAGTACGGCATAAACAAAAAAAAAAATACATCAAGTAAATGTGATAGTTATAATATAATACAATGACATGATATATATATATATAATATTATATATATATATATATATATAATATATAATATATATATATATAGAGAGAGAGAGAGAGAGAGAGAGAGAGAGAGAGAGGGAGCGAAGCTTCCCATTGGAAGCACTCTAAAAATATTCTAAACTAGAAGGTCCCGGGGCCATTTCCTTTTCAGGCGCCAAGGAGGATTATCCGGAATTGAAGGGGAAGAAAGTATTGAAACTAGTGGGTTAGAGTGAGAATGGAGTTTGTCATGAAAGGATTGATACCTGGTCCAGGCCAAATCAGTAACATAGGGAACATTAAGGTCTAGGATAAGTCATGTAAATAATAGTCATGTAGATGAGGCTTTTGTAGTTCAGAGTAAGATTTGACCGTTTGTCTAGTAAGTGTTGAAGTAGCCTAAAACGGCGAACAGAAATTTTTATTTTTATTGTAATAAATAAAAAACTAAATTGGTGAAAAACCTGATTAGGATGCAATCAGGTGAGGTTATAATATGTTTAATATATAAATTAATTTAATTTAATTCTACATTGTAATATCATATTATTCACGCATGATGAACTTAGGTTCAATTTCATTTTTATTAACTTATCATCTTTTAAAAATATTTTTGAACTCAAATTTAATGTTAAATTTTAATATTGTAGACTTTTTACAAAAATAATAAAATTGTAGAGAATACAATTTATTTTTCATATCAATCAATTGAAATAGAGAAAACAGATTTGAATTATATTACATTTTTTATTTGATTTACACAACATTTGATTTATTAATTAAAAAAATGTTGTCCGATTAGCCAAGGTAGCATTAAGTGGCGTCAAATAAATAAAAAAAAGTAATGAAAAGTCAGCACACCTGATTTTAGATGTTAAGTATAAATGATTCACAAAATCTTAATTAAGGTTTGCTTGATATTCACCAGTCATTAAGTGACCGAGTGTACACAGTTCCGCCTATTTTTATTCATTTTACACTTATTATCAGTATTCATTATCCAACAAGCCATGTTGTTAGCTGATGAGATTTACTTTTTAATACATGCAAATTGCAAAGTTCGAAAGAAGCATATAGTAGGATTATCAATGAACTAGAAACGAAATGTTAAACACCTAAGGATGTCTATAAATTTATCAATGACAGCTCGTTAAGAAAGCACGCAAATAATGATCTGCGCCTAACGTAGGATCGTATTGAACTTTATTCACAACGGCGCTCGTTACCATTTTAATCAAGGGCAAGACGCAAGTGCTAGAGACAGATCTGTGCTTGTTAATAACCACTTAAATCTTTTTAGATAACTATGCAAGAGAAGACTTTTGGTTATAAGCTGTCATCAAACTACTATGCTGGTACGTGGTTAATAGGGCGATGCTACAGTAGGAGTCCTAAATGTTGCCTATCCAAGTTTAATTAGGAGAGGGATCTTTAACGAGTGTCTGACAACGCACAAGCACAGAATCACCACTTTATGTTCCCTCCAAAGGAACTCACAATCAAGGTTTTTTTACTCCTTTTAAACATCCTAGAGTCATCTGTCGGGTTTGCACACGCGACCGTGGACATAGGAGGCTGTGATGCCACTACATCACAGGTAACATGGTGACAAACATTTCCACGTATACAAAAGCATTTATGAAAGTACTTTTACTTATGAATATGTTTTTTGTTTTTTTAATATTATTTTATTTTATAATAGCTTTTAATATTTTATATGGGGAGCCCATGGCTATTTTATAAGGGGAGCCCATGGCTGAGTGATTGGCTAGCGCGCTATTCTACCATGCCAAATGTTGTGAATTGGAATCCCAGTCCCAGAGGGAATTTTTTAAGCATTTAAATTAATGGGGATTCGCTCACATCCTCGCCCCCGGGTATGTGAGATCCGTCAGCCAACTAGTAGTCACTGAAAAAAAATGAACAGGGAGTGATGACCCTACACTATAAAATTCATCGAGAAACGCGAGTATATTCTCTAAGATTAAACGCCTGTCGAACCACCGGAAAAAAAAAAAAAAAATACTAAATAAATTCTTTATTCTGCCTGACTATTCATCTCGGTCAATTCAGTCCTTACATTCATCATTCCTTCAAAACAATCTCTATTAAAAAAAAGGTTTTTTTTTGTTTCATTTTCAACTTCCTTGAGCAATTGTAATTTTATAATATCATAATAATAGAACAGATTTTTTTTCTCACAATACAAGCCCGTTGAAATGTAGACATATTAAGTGGATAAGAATATAATATTAAAATCCAGGCTATCAAAAAATATAATAGTTAGCAATCAACAAACCAAAAAAAAAAAAAGTAAAGAAAGATTATTTTTAAAAACGTTGAATAAGTTGACCTTACTAGCTAACATCAAAAGAACAGGTATTATATAAACGACCCTGCGAAAGGTTGCTGTGTTCCATTAAGGAAATAGCAAGCAGGCAACGAATGAGTGTTTTTCCAATTAACTATTATAATAGTAAAGCATTACATACAATGACCACATAGTATTATTAGTAGATGTGGGTTGCATACGATGCATTATCGTATTTTCCAACGAAATGCCTTACTTTTTTTTAAATTATAATTTCCCTGGTAACGCATATTGATGGATGAGTGTTTAGGGATGGAAGTAAAACGAAAATGTTTTAAATATACCATGTAGTTGAAATGTTAAACGACTAAAGTAAACACATTTTAAAAATAAAAATCACAAATCTAGTGATTAAATTAAATTATCTAATTAAAATAGCACTATATTTTAAATGTGTGTTTCTCTCTAATGACCGCACCCCCAACCATCTTCCTCATCTAAATCTAACGTTGTTCAGCATATACAACGCTGTTAAATATATGACTTATATTCGCAAGAATATTCATGTATATAACTTATAGTTATTAAGTTAAGTTACATAACTTTTGTAAGAGGGGAAGGTGTAATTGTATAATATCTTGTAATAGGACAAATCTATTACTCTCCATTTTAATTTTATCACCTTCCCCTTTCCCTTCAGGACATTAATTTCAAACATAAGGCTTTTTTTCTGGAATTACCAACAAACTAAGATATTTTGCATATTTTAAGAATTAAATTAGAATTTGTTTTATATTTTGAACTAAACTTTTGTCTTTTCAGGCATTCAATGTTTTTGAACATGATTATATCAACTTGTTCCGTTTACTCTTTTAATGTTAAATTGATTTCATTTATTATGTTTTCACGTTATTTTTATTTTTGAAAGAATCTAACGTTAATCTAATCGTATATTATAATTTTATAAGATTTTATTATTACCTTTTATATTTATGATAATTAAACAATTTTTATTTTTTATATATATTTTTAAATATTTTATATTCTAAGAATGGTTATATTAAGGAAATCATAATTGTGCAATTTCAGATAAAAAATTGTTTTCGCACCGGAAGATGGTATGACAAAACTGTAACAAGTTTTAGATGAGGAAGATGGTTGGGGGTGCGGTCATAAATTAAAACCACACAATTAAAAATAAGAGTTATTTTTATTATGTGCCGACGTTTCGGCCTACAATGTGGGCCTTCATCAGGGATGACGTGCAAGCGTTGCCTACGAAGTTTAAGTCTGTTAACCTCAGTAAATTCTTACTACCCTCTTTACAACATCTTAGTCACAACAATCCTTACGATATCCAAAATTCTTTTCTTCTCCGCGAACAATTAATATCCTTCATTATTCCGGAACATTACATCCTTGTTTCCTTTGATGTAGAAAGCTTGTTTACCAATATTCCTATAGATAAAGCCCTATGTATCATCGAAGATAACTGGTCTTCTATTGAACCCCATACCTCACTTAACTGCCCTTCATACCTAGAATCCCTCAACCTTTGTTGCAATTCCGGATACCTTACATTCAATGGACAGTTCTTTAATCAAATTTCAGGACTGGCTATGGGAAATCCTCTCGCCCCTGACCTCGCCAATATTGTCCTTAACGATTTACTAAATTTGATAATCCCTCAGTTTCCTGAGGATATTATTCTTATTAAAAAATACGTAGACGACCTCCTCCTTGTTCTTAACCCCGACAAAATTACTGACATACTTTTAGCCTTTAACTCTTACCACCCCCGCCTACATTTTACCGCTGAATCCGAAACTAACAATTCCCTCCCATTTCTTGACCTCCTCATCATTAGAAACCCTAATAACACAATATCCACTGACTGGTACACAAAACCGACTTACTCTGGCAGACTATTAAACTTTTATTCCCAACATCCCCATCATCAAAAAATTAACGTTGCTAAAAATCTTATACACCGAAGCCTTTTCCTTTCCGATCCCCGTTTCCACGACATCAACATTAACCGCATAAAGACAATTCTCCTGGCCAATAACTTCCCTACCGTGATCATAAACAAACTTATAAATAACTACAGAAATCAGTCTCAACCTCAATTAACCTCTCTTTCTACTCCATCATCATCACCAACTCTCTTATATAGATCCGTACCTTACATTCCCTCTCTTTCAGAAAAAATTAAAAAATCATTAAAATCCTTCTATCCAAACCTCAGACTTGCTTTAAAATCCCACTACAAACTCTCCAATATTTACAGCCGACTTAAAGACAGTATACCAACAGACCACCGTTCAAAAATTGTTTATAGAGTCCCTTGCGGAACTCCTAATTGCAACTCTGCCTATATTGGTGAAACCAAAAACCTTCTCAAAGATCGCATCACCCGACACAAATATACAATTTCCTCTAAAAAATTCTACCGCTTCAAAACTTTCAGAACATTCCTTAACCCTTAACCATTCCTTTGATTTTGATAAAACATCCATTCTTGCCACTGTTCCCAACCATGACAAACGACTCATTACAGAATGCATTTACATACAACTAGAACCCCTTCCTGTTAATCAAAAGACTGACAAACATAACTTGTCACTAGCTTATTCCCAAATATTAAATTTAATAAAGCATCCCTAGCTCATTTTTTAAAGAACCACCTGATCATCTCTTCATAATTTTATTTTTATTTATTTATTATCAATTTTTTATTTATATATTTATTTAATTTTCGTACTCCCCTTTTTTATTTATTTATTTGTTTACCTACTAGATTACTGTTTATTTATCATTTCCTTCGACAGCTCCTTATCGTCATTCGTTATTACCTTATCATCATTCATCATTTATTATCGTCATCCGTTATTACTTAAAATCTTTTAATCTTTACCTCGTCACTATTTCTTACAATTTTATCAAATACTCATAAGTAATAACTCAAGTACTCTCAAGTAATGACTTTTGGCTATTTTTTAACAATCGAATCAGTAAACATAACTTAGCTTCTTGGAATTTTCCTAACGGACATTCTAGTTCTCATATTTTCCGTTCCACGCAATGAGCGTTTTTTAAATTGAGAAACATCACTTCGTAGGCAACGCTTGCACGTCATGTATGTATATTTTTTTCTTATTTATAAGGGTCTTTTTTCATCGCCCATTTCTTTCTCCCCCTTTCCATACTCATATATTTCTCCATTACATATCCTGACATATAATTATTAGTTTAATATTACATTATTTTAAAATTTAAATTATTATTTTTTATTCATACTGTTTCTCTTTTGTAATGACTATATTTTTTTATATATTACCTATACTATTAACTATGTTTTTAATATATTACCGTCATATATCAACTCATAATTGTTAATATTTAAAATTTTAATTGTTCACATATTTTTCCTTTATCATTTTTTTTTTCATTTACTGAGTCTCTATTTATATATTCTCATTACAATATTATCATCTCAATTATGTCTACTTCCATACTTTATAACTATCATCTTAATTTTGTTTATTTCCATACTTTATAACTGTCACCTTATTTCCATACTTTATAATTGTCATCTTATTATCATTTTACATTTAATATTATTTATGTTCCCATAATTTATTACTGTCATATTATTATTATATACCTAACGCATTATTAAGTCTAATTACATTGGTTATTATCTTGTTTCTTTTAGCCCTGATAAAGACTTCGTAGGCAACGCTTGCACGTCATCCCTGATGAAGGCCCACATTGTAGGCCGAAACGTCGGCACATAATAAAAATAACTCTTATTTTTAATTGTGTGGTTTTAATTTATGACCGCACCCCCAACCATCTTCCTCATCTAATTTCTCTACGGTCAACAAAACTCCATCATTATGTAACAAGTTTTTAATTTTCCCGCTCGGTTTTCGTCCGCTCGGTGTTTTAAACTTGAGCCTATATATGGAAACGTACAGTGTCGCCGCCTAGGATAAGTACCGTGGAGATACCGGGATTCCGCGATTTTAAGCCATTCCCGTAGAAAGTCTCGTACCGAATAGATGGATGGGAGTACCGAGTTAGCAGGGAAGCAACCAGGAGCAGTTTAAGGCTATTTCTATTAAATTTTTCGTCATATATATTTAATATACCCAGCGTTGGTGTTATGGTAGACTTTTTTTTGCCGTATGCTTGTATGCCGCTGACAAAGGAAATAAAGTATAACATCGAAAATAATCTTATTTTCTATGAAGGACCTGGACCTTAACCATTAGCCATGTCATAAAACGTAATGCATTTCAATCAAAAGTGGTGAAGTATTATACCAGCCCCCAATCTCTATATATATAAAATGATGATTTTGGTTTCAGCGAACTCCTTCTAAACCACAAGGCGGATTTTGGTACGGTTTCCATCATCATTTAGGGCATTCTTTTCTGAAGGTTCGAGATCTAATTTACTCATAAACCTTCAGGAGAGAATGTCCTAAATGATGATGAAAACCGTATCAAAATCTGTCTTGTTGTTTTCGCTTTTCTTTAAACGGGAAAAATAAATTTTCTGTAACCAAGTCATCAAAATATTATTCCTGAAATATAAGTAGTGAGAGAGGCGTATGATATACCATAGGAAAGAGCAAGATTTTAGCAAATTCGATATGCAATAAAATAAATCGTATAAGTTAATAATAAGTTGTAAGCCAATAAACTTATGAAAATAGGTTTTTGGGAAAGGGGAAGGTTATAATAGTTGAATGTTTAGGACCCTGCAAGTTATATTCTTCCATTTAGTATGCAAGATTTTAGAAACAGTATTACGTACCGAATTGTAAATAAGTTGTTAAAATAAATGGTAAGTTGTTATAAATATATAAACATTCTTTTTAATTATTTAAAATTTAATACTATTTTATGAAAATTGGACTGATTGTAATATTACTCAATAAAGAATTGTTTCAGAAAAAAAAATAAAAAAAAATATATGAAAACAGATGTTCCACTGTTAACTAAATGGGATTCCTATGGAAACTTAATTAAACTAACAGTATGTAATTTAAATAATTCATTTGAAATATAAAATAGTAATAGACCGAATAAAATAGGAACCTTTGTTATTTCTGTTGTTCTGGAATACATACATGGTATACAATTTTTCATATGAGAAAATTAAATCTATGTTTCACTTTAAAATAAAAAAATAAAATAAAATAAACCAATTTTAATTTATGTTTTTTTCATTTCTGTCGGTGATTAAATGTATGTAATAAGGAATAGATTTTATAAAATAAACATATTTTCTTACTAATAGCACTTCTCGTTACGATAAACTAAAACTCTCAAAGCAATAAACTCTAAATCTTTCAGACAGAGATATTTTTAACATAAAAAACACCTCAATCACATTGTACCCGGGTCCACTAGTTCTTTATTGAATTAGATCTTGACCTTTATCTTAAATTATCATAACAATAATAATTATAGGCTTAGCGAACCCAAAAGTTCGATGCCGATGCCCTTCAATAGGAAAACAAGACCTACTGAAACCCTAATAAGTAAATGGAATATCAGTTGTTATATATCCACGTTACAAGTCACATCTATTTCTATAATGCTTAGGTAAGAACTAAACAAATATCCATAAAAATGTAAAATAGCATTCTAGAGTAGTCATCATCTAAATACGTACAATAGTTTACACCCATTTTATGGAACTATAAAAGAAATATTTAGATTTATAGTTTCCTCAAACGGCAAAGATTAGAAAGAATTCTAATGTTTTCCAAGAATTCTTCGTTTCAGAGGATGAAACAACATGGAATGACGTATGACACAGGTAAAGGAGCCATATTGTCCTGCCGCCAAGGTACCTTCCCGCGCGCGCCTTGTCCCAGTTTCCTTATTGGGAAGGCCGTGGCTGATCTAGCAGTCCGGAACGTCACTTCCGTCGCTAACGTATATTCGGCAGGTGTGGTCCTTCCCTTATGGAACTATCTTAGTTCGTCATGGGTCACGGGTTACTACTCAGCGTAACCAAAGCAGAGATGTATACTTTCAAAAGAAGCATGAAATTCGACCTCGACATTACCCATACATGGCAAGTTGTAATACCTGATTGCTTGATAAAGCAATTAAGATTTAGAACTCGACATAATGATCCATTGGATGAGGATTGAACAACGTTATACGGTATGAGGTCCATTAATCCATGATTCACTGCTTCAAGATCACTGAATAGAGCGGTGGTTCCAAACAAAAAAATTTTGCTAACCCCTTCGACCAATAATTTCTACAACAAGGACATCCCTCCCCTCCTCCCCACCCTTCCTAAATTCTAAATATATAAGATATATCTTCGGATTTTTAGTGGGCTACACTGTATCAGTTATAGTTTATGCTAAATACCACTGCTACCAAAACTCAGTATGATATAAATGGTCAAGTTGGGTAATCGAAATGAAAAAAAAAAAAAAAAAAAAAAAAAGGCTCTAGATGTCTACTCCAATCCGCGAAACATTGAATCACTAAAATTTGTGCAACAAGATAGGTATTTCTACAAAGAATAATGAAAAAATCAGGTGCGGGCAGCACACCACTTTCACTTACCTCCGTTTTTAAAATCGATTAAGGAATTTTCAAATACAGTTAGAGATGAAACTATTAAAGAACTAATTAAATTGAATTTCTAAGGAAACATGGCAAAATAATCAGTTAATTGGCTTTTCATCACTCTTTATCAACTTTTATAAGTTTATTAACTTTTATGATAATTAGCTTGTGTATAAGAAAATACTGTTTCTAAAATCTTTATTTTTCCAAGGGTACATTATACTTGTGTACAACTGTTCTTATGCTCAAAAACAAAAAATTTCTTTAAAAAAATATGTTTTCAGTTTTCTCCAAGGGTATCGAATCCGTTTAACTTACTTATTTACATGTTTTTTATCAATGGTGATAAGATGATATGGTTCTTTTTATAATACCTTTAGAGAATTTAAAATATAGGCAGTTGAGCCCTGGCAAACTATTTCAATCAGAATGAAACCTACATTATAATAAAGCTCATTAAATTTTACATTGATATAGCGAGTTTAATCAAAATCTTTAGAGCCGTTTTTGAGAAAATCGTAAAAAGGTGCAAAATGCAAGGTGTAACGAGTCTCTTCTGGTCAGCTTGCAAACGTAAGAACCCAAATTTCAAGGAAGGGAGAGATTTTTTTTTTCTCCTTCTGAACGATTACATAAGATCTCTATTGAAAATAACATACAAAACGAGTAGGGAATGTAGATGGCTTGAATTATTGCTTTCAGAGCTACATTTTATAAAAAATGAAATTTAATAACTCTACAGAAATCAGTAAGTGTATTGTATCCTAGTATTTCAGCTAATCACCTAGATACGATTTTCGGCGGTAGAAATCAGCAGAAGCAGAGAAGAAATTCGTGGTTCTAGTCCTTTCATACTATTTAAATTAGGATAAAATCCATCTGATATTAATGAAAATTCAATTCGTTGATTATAAGGCTTTCGATCAAAATGTTATGAATTATATACAGAAAAAACATTAAAAATACGTTTATTTAAAATGTGAAGTGTTCCTTCGATATATTAGAATTAAACCTATCTACGATATGTATTTTCATTCTTGTAGGATTTTTCGTTTTTGAACAAGACCAATTTGAGGGACTTAAGTCATCATTATTCGAATTAGGATTTGGAGAAATCTCAAAACGTACATGACCTTGGAAACTCGGATTATATTATTTTCAGTTTTACTAACTATCGTATATTTCACATACAGATAAGTAAAAGCAATTAAAGTTATATTTAAAATTCAAGAAAAAGATAAACCACATATTCGAGTTTCATTGTAATGTTATTCACTTGCCGTCACCTTTCTTCGTAAGTGTGATGAATCATTGGCCAACTCAAACGGTCTCAAAAGAGCTAACGTAGTAGGTACTTTGATGTAGGTGGGGAGGATGTGACGTCACCAATTAATCTACCAATCACGAACAATGTAACAATCAATCACTAGCCAAATATATACCAAACTAAAATGGATAATGAATCAAAGTACTTTTCATGTCATATATATTTAATAAATGAAAGTTTATTAGTTTCTAAAATTTACAAATATCGATTAGAATTTATTTTCTTATTTTTTTTTTAAATAAATAATAAGAAGTATATAATCTCATTTGAATAAAAAAATATATCATAATCAATTTAATTTTAATTGAAAACAATATAATAATCTCAAACTATGTAAATTCATCTACAACTTAAGATGCTAAATTATAATAAGTTTTATATTTTATACCCTCTAAACATCTGAAGTGTGTATAACATCAAAATAATATATTTATATAAGCTATAAGAAAAATCAAGACACTAGTTAAAATTTCTCAAATGTTTAATGATTCAAAAGGATCATTTATACATACATTTTTTTTTCGAGAAATTCACCTCTAATAGTATTATAAATTGATTACTAAACGATAAATTTAAAAAATTCCAAATTATTTTAAATTCTTATCTTCTGATTTTAGCTAAAATATAACCTATGAATTATGGTCAAATTTAGTATCGTACTTATAATTTTACCCGGAAATTCCCTAAGTAAAATTGTTTGTCTTGTAAAATTTACTTAAAGCAGGATTAATGTGGTATTTAAAACATTTAGAGGGTATAAGGTTGAGATTTATAATTAAACTGATGTATATATGTAGGTATGGATGATTGCAAAATATAGACCATTGGAAGCACAGAAAACTTTAAATTAGAAGGATAAAATACATTTGGAATTCAAACATTGTGCTGTTTCCATTTTCACGTCAATGGATGTTTCAAAATATTTTTGTATTTTCAAGTCCGTTGTCTATCAAAAATTGAAAAGTCTTATACAGGTGTCTGAACCATCTGTTCAATTCTCATTTTAAGGTCTAGACAAGAGAGATCCATTTTAAGTCTTTTGTCTAAACCAGAATGCGGTGAAGGATGCTGTTAATAGTACAAAATAAAAGAAGAATGGCGTGCAAGATTCACATCAAAGTCATGGAGGAGGATTTTGATTTCCAGGAAGCAGTAAGCAATTAGTTAATGCATGCACACCGAAACATACGGAACCAACAAGTACTTAATGAACAAATAAATATACAGATAAGATATAGGGGTCCTTAAAGCGGTTTGTAATACAATTACCAGCTGTAATTAGGACAAGCTGACCCAAGACTGGGGTGTTAAGTGAAGCGTTAAAGTTATAAAGCAATTCAAAATATTTGCGTAATACACTGTCATAAGAAAGTACTGTCAGAATCCAATTATTTTATAATATAATTTTATGTTAATAATAATTTTAAAAAATAATGAAATGAAATGAAAAAAAAAATTATTATGGGACCAAGTCCCATTAGAACAAGAACAATGAACGCAAAAAAATAGTCCAGTTACTTTTAAATAAAAAACAACTAAAAATTTAATAATCTACATACTTTGCATACTAATATACACTACTACGAAAAGGTAATGGAATAGTTGATGTTTGAAAGAAGAGAGAGAGACGGTTTTACAGATAGAGATAGGCAAGGAATTCCAAAATAATGAGGAGCGAACGAGAAAGGATTTGTGAAAAGATGCAGTTCTATGTGATGGAATATAAATATTGATTGGGTTCTAGTGTGTAACGAATAGATGTAAGAGCGGAAGGTGAGGAGCTCAGTTATATAGGAAGGTTTTCTATTTTTTAGGTTTGGAATAGGTAAGAACCATGGAAATATTGCCGGCGAACATAAGGATGAAACCACTTTAACTCAGTATACTACCCAGAAATATGGTCACGTCTACGGGCTCCAAAAATGAATCTTATAAAAAATTCATTAGACCTTTCAGTTTTGTTTCCAGTTCATCGGTAAGTCCTCCATACACTAGGCAACCGAAGTCAAAATTGGAGAAGATAACAGAGGAAACAAGTAACTGACGGGTTTTTAAAAGTAAGGATTCACGAAATCTATAGTGCAGTTCAAGTATGTAAATAAAATATTAAAAGAAAATTAATAGTACATAGCTAAACACTTGTCGATCAAGCCTTAAGATTGAACAAGGAGGAATCATGCTGTATTTAATATATAATATATATATATATATATATATATATATATATATATATATATATATATATATAAGTTATGGACCGAGGCGAGTCGGTATCAGCTTAATACCAACTCTTATCATGTAAACAAAGAGACAATGTATAAATAGAGGATTTATATAGAATAAAGTTAGTCTTAACACAGTTGCCGAGTGAGTTATTTACGCATCCCTTTCTCTCATTTATTTTTATTTTTTTTATTTAAATTATCCGAGTCTTCATAACTGGTGCCGAAACCCGGGAACTCAGTTTGTAGTGCTTAAAGTTTTTTTTATAAGCTTCTTCTTTTACGTGCGTTTTTTTTTGAGTCAACGACTGAAATGGCAGAAAACGTTTTAAGACCAGCAACCCTCCAAGTACCAGGAGTACCAGTGGAGATGCCAGTGGAGATCCCAGTCCATCCAGTGGAAATGCCTCCGTTACCACGGGAGACTATAGCAGAGGCTCACGCAAACACTTTAGCCTGGCTAAAAGTGAAAGCTGCAAATGCACAGGACTTGAGGTTGGCGATTTCAGATGTAGAAAAATTTACTGGGCAAACGGGAGAACTAAATCATTTCCTAAAAAACTGTGACCGCATTATGTCCCGCATCGAGATTAAAGTAGCGGATGGGATACTAGGAGAAGGAGATGCGGAGTCGCTGAAAGCCGATCTGGTGTGCCGCGTAAAGCGAAGCGTCCTCAACTTTATACAAGCGGACGAGGAGACCCCATGGGCTGTAGTGAAGGAACGGCTCAAGAAAGCTTACGGGGGCGGCAGATGGAGTCCCGAGGAAGACATCTTCCAGATGTTCAGGGAGGTGAAACACCCCCGTCAGTCCAGCGGACAGTACGCAGGAGAGTTGCTCGTGCGGTTCCACAAAATAACGGAGAAGTTACGGGAGATCATGAGTGCAGTAGAGGTGACAGCTAGAATGGACTTCCTGTCACCAATTCTTCTAGTACAGCTGGCCAGGGAAACGGGAAGAAAGGACGGCTTCCCTAAAGGTCGTTCCTTCGTAGAGTGCGCCCAAGAGTTAATGGACGCTAGCGCACGAGATGAGGAAACACGGATGGAAACGGAAGAAAACGGGTGGAGCCGTGTAGCGTACAGGAGAGCCAGGCCCAACCCTGGGCCATGGAGGAGGAAGGAGCCTGAGTATGAGAGACGAGAGAGAGTTCCTAATGACAGCAGAAGGCAATCTCAGCGGAAGACCAGACCCACTGGAAGGCGTGAGGAAAGACGGTGCCATGGATGTGGGAAGACGGGACATTTAGTGGCACAATGTCCGAGGACAAAATGCTTTGAATGTGGTACGGAAGGACACATCGCTAGGCAGTGTCCGTACATCTTCCGCCAACGGGATACACCCAGAGGAGAACCAATGGAGGTAAATGCCCAAAGAATGTGGAAGAGGAGCAGAGAGACAACAGATTCCACGGACAGTACTGGAACATCCGGAACGGACGACGACGAACCAGGATGCAGCAGTAGAGAAAGACACAACGGAGGTCGGCGTGGCGAAAGACGGGTGGCAGCAGCGGAGAGGAGAGTACAAGCAGAGGCCTGAGGAGCGTGTCGGTGGAGGGGCGACCGCACGATAGTAAACCACAACATCAGAAGCGAGTGCGGCGGTCTGCCTATCATTAGAGTCGAGAAAGGTGTGAGATGCCTGGTGGATACGGGGAGCTCCAGCACCATCATGAGTAGGCGAGCAGCGGAAGTGATGTGTCGTGACGGCGGGGCAATCCAGCCACAGGTATGTAGATGTAAATTGATCACCCTGGGTGGGCCGTGCGACGTAGAGGGGGAAATACGTCTGGGTTTAGAACGGTGGGCGACGGGGGAAGGCGACATTATAGTTCATACGGTCGGAAGCATGCCACGCGAATATGGAGGGATCATAGGATGTGATTTGTTAGGGAGGGTAGGGGCCAGAATTAGGAGTAAAGGGGGGCGTTGGAGTATAAAGATTGGAAAGAAAACCTACCGGTGCAGGGATCTCGTTAGAGACGGGAGGATAGGAGCGGTAAATAGAGTAAGGGACTGGAGGACAGAATTGAGGGAGGAGTATCGCGACATCTTCTTCAACGAACACGAAATCCTGGGAGCGACCGGAAAAACCGTGCACGAGATTCCCTTGAAACAGGATAGGATAACCTATGTGAAGGAAAGGCGGTACCCTCAAGCACTCCGGGAACACATCAGGGAAGAAATCCGGGATCTGAAGAATCAGGGTATAATTGTAGATAGCACGTCCCCGTTTAATAGTCCCCTGTGGATAGTAAAAAAGAAGAGTGCACCGGGAGAGAATAAGGAGAAATATCGATTGGTGGTCGATTTTAGAAAATTAAATGAAAATACGGTGGATGAAAAGTATCCCATTCCCAGATTTGATGACATCCTCGACAGGCTAAGTGGAGCTACTATATTTAGTACGCTCGACCTTAAGGCGGGTTACCACCAAATCAAGATGCATCCCAAGGATTGCCACAAGACGGCTTTTACGTTCGAACGCGGACATTATGAATTCCGGAGGATGCCGTTTGGATTGAAAAACGCGCCGATCACGTTCCAAAGATTAATGGACGAGTTTCTGAGGGGGATAGACGAATCGGTCTGTCAAGTATACATGGACGATTTAGTCGTTTTTAGTAAAACAGAAGACCAGCATATCGTCCACCTGCGGAGTGTATTTGATAGGGTGAAGCAGTTTGGTCTCAAGCTGTCCCCGGACAAGTCTTTGTTGGGCCAGGAGCAAATTAATTTTTTAGGCCACACGATTTCCAGGAAAGGGGTGAGCCCCGATAAGACGAAGGTTGAGGCAATACAACGGATGGCGGTGCCGCGTGATGTCAAAGGCATACGGCGGTTGCTGGGGACTTTGAACTATTATCGGCGGTTCATTCCAGAAATGGCCGCGCACTTGGTACCCCTTAATAACCTGCTAAAAAAGGGGAAAAAGGTGGTGGTGACGCACGAGATGGAAGACAACATCAGACGTTGTATGGCAAGGCTGCAGGAAGAGCCCGTGCTGGCGTTCCCTGACTTCTCGCGATGCTTTAACATCACGACCGATGCCAGCGAATATGCGTTGGGTGCCGTACTATCTCAGGAGCAGGTCGAGGGGGACCGCCCTATCGCGTACGCTAGCCGGCGCCTCACGGATGCGGAAACGCGGTACAGCGCCCTGGAACGCGAATTGTTGGGAATCGTCTGGGCCATCGAACACTTTCGGCCTTACATTTTTGGAAGGAAGTTCAAGGTTCACACGGACCATCGTCCCTTACAATGGGTGGGCACTCTGAAAGAATCTTCGGCGCGGGTCACCCGGTGGAAAGAATTTCTTAGCCAATACAATTTTGACATTGTGTATAAGCCGGGTAAAGAGAACGTGGTAGCGGACTGGTTGTCCCGGGCCCTTGTAGTTAACGCGGTAGAACAGGAAGTGGGCGAACCGTCTGGGGAACTCCAGCGTTTTATCAGGGATTGGACGCCGGACGGGGAAGGCGAGCGAGCCCCTGCAGAGGCAGAGGATACCGAAATCGAGAGTTCGGCGGACGAGCGAGTCGCGCATATGGAAGAGCTGGAAGAAATTATCAACGATAAGTCCAGGCAGATCATTTGGAAGACGAGGACGGTGGGGTTGCTCAAGCTGGACTATAGCCAGTTCGGTAAAACCAAAATTACAACCATTTGGTCGCAACCGGGTATTAGCGAGGAGGGGATCTGCCGTGCGCTTAAGGACGCCTCTAAGCCGGGACGAACGCATTATCTGTACGTCGGGAATAATACCGTGTGGGACAAGATCAAGCGTCTCTGGCGGGACGAGAAAATTGGGGTGGATAGGTCATTCGTTCGGTGCACGCTGATGGTGGAATCAATCAGAGACGCGGAGCGTCAACGGGAAGTGACGTTGGCATACCACCAGGGTAAGACGAATCATCGCGGAGTCACCGAGACCCTACAAGCTCTGAAGCGGAGGTATTTCTGGTGGGGCATGCGGAAGACGATTCACGAGGTCATCGGGAACTGCGACGTCTGCCTAGCTACGAAGTATGATCGTCATCCCCCCCAGGCCTTACAAGAGGAGACACTTACCGCGGAGGCCCCTTTGCGGGATCTACAGATCGACACGTTTACCTGGCGGGGGTACAAGTGGGTGACGGTTCTGGATACCTTTAGTAAAGTTGCGATGGCGTTCTTGGTCCAGCAACGGTCGGCGGAAGCAGTGTTGGAAGCCTTGCGGACGTGGTTCCAATTCTACGGAGTCCCCGAACGGATAGCGTCTGACAGTGGCACGGAGTTTGACAACGCGCGTGTGCGGGCGGAAGCTAAGGCCTTGGATTTTACGTGGCACCTCAATACACCGGGGCACCCGAAGAGCAGGGGAGGGATTGAACGGCTGCACAGTACATTGAGTGACCACTTGCGGGTCTATCAGGTGGCCAACGGATTAGACCCAGATGTAGCGATGGCGAAGTCGGTCGCGGCGTACAATCACTCCGTGCATACGGTTACGGGCTTCACGCCGTTTGAAATTCTGTTCGGGTTGCGGGATCGCCAGAGGGACTGGTCGGAGACCGTTGCGGGCGCGGAACCTTTGGATCGGGCAGTTGCTAACCGCGTGTCGCTGGTGAAGCGTTGGGACAAGGTCAGAGAGAGGATCGCGGCCGAGAAACGGCGACGGGTTGCTAAGCATAACCTGGGGGTAAGGGATATTGCGGGGGCAATTAAAATCGGGCTGGTTGTGTACCGTCGGAGGGGTTCGAACCGGGGAAAGGAGTTAGAGCGGTACGAAGGTCCGTTCCGCGTGGTCGCTATTCGCGAACACAATGTGGTGACCATTGCGAGTCTAAAAGACCCTAGGAAGCGTAGAAACGTGCACCTGGAACAGTTAAAACTTCCACCTTCTGGTTCACCGCATCCCTAGGGACCAGGTTTGCCCCGTCGGCTCGACGTTAATCAGTGTTTCTTTCTTTATTTCTTATTTATTTTTGGTTTGTGCTGTGCTTCCTTTCTTTTCCGAGTTTGACATATGTGTTATAAATTTTGTTTCTTGCTAATTGTTAGAGAGATTTTCTTTTCCTTTTTTATTGTATTTATGTTCTTTTCGGAGTTTGTTCCGGTTATATTATTGTATATTATGTTGATTCTTATTGTGCTATTGTATAGTATGTTCTTTACAGAGTTTCTTCTTATTGTATTATTGTATATTATGTTGATTCTTATTGTGCTATTGTATAGTATGTTCTTTACAGAGTTTCTTCTTATTGTATCTTATTTTGATTCCTATTTTACTATTGTCTATTATGTTCTTTTCAGAGTTTAGTTATGTATTTTTCTTTCTTTACATTATGTTTTGTCGGCTGACCGATCGCACCGGCTCCCCGCTTTGATCTGTAAGTTTAGGAGGGATGTTCGTAAACTGGCGGGGGGGAGTTATGGACCGAGGCGAGTCGGTATCAGCTTAATACCAACTCTTATCATGTAAACAAAGAGACAATGTATAAATAGAGGATTTATATAGAATAAAGTTAGTCTTAACACAGTTGCCGAGTGAGTTATTTACGCATCCCTTTCTCTCATTTATTTTTATTTTTTTTATTTAAATTATCCGAGTCTTCATAACTTATATATATATATATATACAAGAAATTAATTCATCGACTCTTTTATCTTTTAATTATTAATTTATCGACCCGACATACTGTAAATGCCGGGAATGATTGCACAAAACTGAGCAACGTATACAATAATATTTTAAATAAATTAGGGAGAATAAGTAGACGAAATTAAAAAAGTTTTATTATTGTTCATATATAAGTTGTTTATTGTTATTAGTTTTTATCACCATTATTTATATAAAATATTTCAGATTGTTTCATAGTTATTGGTTTATATAATAGTTTGGTTTGTTTTATTGTTCTTTTTGTGATATATTTTTTAAGCGTTGTTGACCTTTTATTTTTACTAGAATAATTTTATAAAATTTATTTATTAATAAGTTGATCTTCGGCCGCCAAGGCTGGAGGGGGGAGGGCTTGGAGATCCCAGTACCCTGTAGTTAGCCTGAGTGGTGTGCCGGTGCTCAATGAAATTCTTTGGTAAGATGTTTTTATCATATATTGTACCTGGCTATAGATAGATGGTTTATGGAAAATGTAACCAACATACTGCAAAATGTAACCAATTATGTTTAATTGCAGTGTTAAAAGGATCCTATGTATAAACATAGACGGAGGATCGAAACTTCCAAATAAAGAAAATTAAGGAGGAGTGATAGTTTAATGACCTAAAACCCGAATCATTTCAAATAAAATTATTTATATATATATATATATATATATATATATATATATTGATATTGTATTGTAATATAATATATTTATGATTTTTCTCGTAAAAATAATCTACAGCATTTAATAACATAACAGATACATCAAACCTAAACCTATGCGATATTCATAAGACATAAGGACTTTATCGCATAAAGACGCACTGTTCCGAAACTATTTAAATTATTACAGTTAGCAATAACAATAATAATAAATTCCTTATTATCCTGGGACAAGCTTTAGAATAACATTAACATAATGTATGAATTGGACTTCAGAGTCTAAGAGTATATCAGAGGAAGCCATTATCCAGAGATAGGGTCAGGATAATGTGGGAGCAAAGCATTAAGGAAACTTCGTACCAAGAATTCCCTCTAGAAAGAAAGAGGATTTGTAAAGCACAAAGCTAACATCGTCAACTGGTCATGTGGAAACAATTATAAAGATGGTGAAGACATCTTCTACTGGATACATTAACACTCACTTCTTAATTCTTCTTCTTATTCGCCCGATTAAGAACTATTTTGAGGCAATGGGTTTGGAACAGAACTATTTTTTTTACAGCGGAAGATTAAGGATATCTGAGCTGAGATCGCTAAGAATAGAAAATAGCTGAGCCGATCTACTTTCCTAGCAGCAATTAGGAGAAGCAAAGATGGAAGATATATGCTAGAGGTTCCCATCGACTTTTACTCCAAGCGCCGAACGGACTTAGTATCCCACACCTGGAATGAACAGCTATCTAACATCCTCCATGTCCGATTTCCGTGGAAAAATTCTGAGAATATCGCTGATAAAATTGTTCAGTATATTGATTACTTAGACCATACTTTCTAAAAGTATTTCTGTAAAAAATAAAAAGCGGGAAAAACATTCAAAGGATAAGATAGTTCCGGTAGCGGTGAATAGATGATTTATGACTATGACTGGGAAAACAAGACGTTGGATATGTCAATCTATTATCTACTGATTTTCCCAGGAAGGAAAGAAATGATTGAGTTAGCACCCCATTAGGGAATTCATAATTAATTGAAATTAACGAATTAGACAGATAATAAGAGTTTCAAACATAATTTTTCTTTCAAACCAATACACGCACCTTCTAAACTGTAGTTTCTGGGGACAAACGTTATATAATAAATAATATTCTCCTTTGTATTTCTGATAGAGACGCAGTCGTCAAAATTTTGATTAGAGCAACACCAACATTTAGGAGGGTTTAAAAAATAATATTTAAAAAAAAAAAAAAAGAAGAGCTTATTGTATTATGATTTTTTATTTTATTGTAACCTACATAGGTCCTAATCGGTAGGTCCTAGGAACAAGTTTTATATAATAAAAAAATTTCCCACTAAATTTCTGACAAAAGGAGCTGTAAAACCAACAGAACTAGACCTTGTTAAACTAAGGTGAAAAAAAAATATACTAAAAAAGTTACAGACCCCAGCCCAAAGATATATCCCAGTAAAAAAAAAAACAACAGTACTCAGCAGTGAGAAGTGAAAGACCAGTACTAACCTCTAATGCAGTATAAATGTGTGTATGAACGCATCAGTGCATCACAGCATACATATCACTGAATAAACTCATTACTTAGTGCTCAGACCTTTTTTCTCGCTTTTCACTCAGCACTGATTTACACTTTCTCACTATTTCATGTCAATATACATGAGTATTCATAAATGTGTAAAGCGAATATACATGATGATGTAATCAGAATTAAGAAGAACGACAGTTTTATCCTTGAAATTTGAAGATACCAATCATTTTGTAGAAGCACGGCTTTTTACAATATTATTTTTTTTCAGAAATCATAATGATATAGGATTAGTGTGAAAAGGATTTGAAATATAAAATTATTCCAGTCACTTATCATAAGCACGCTACCAACATCAATACGTCTATACAGATGACATCAACACAAAAAGCTATTGTTAGGTCGTGTGTCCGATTCCACGCTATCAAACACACCGTGAAAACTTCACTGCTACACTGATCATCACTAACAACTGACAGTTTAGATATCTTACCTCTGACGGGGCGGGGGCGGAGAAATAATAGTTTAAAACATTGATTTTTTTTTATTAATCGTTCATTTAAAAATAGTGTATCGATGATACGAATTCGTTTACTGTTATTTTTTTTTTCTTGGAATAAAATAAAAAAAATCTGGTGCAAAAAATACACGACTTTCACTTACCCCAGTTATTTATATGAATTTAAGAATTTTTAAACGAAAATAAATTGTAAAGGAATTTTTTACAAAGGAGTTTTCTTGTAAACAGTGTTTTATTAAATATTTATTATATTATTACTTATGACAATCAGTTTGCGTTAATGTTTTAAAATATTAGTATAATTTAATGTTTTTTTCTAAAATCTCTCTCTTAACTTTTACAATTTTGTGTATAACACTTTTTTTTTTTAATTTTTAGGTTTCCAACGGTATATTATACTTATTATTAAATACTGTTTCCATGTTCAAAAACACAAAAATTGCCTAAAAAATATGTTTGCTCTTTTCTCCTTTAGTTGATAATCAAATTCGTTCAACTCGTATATTTAGTGTTTTTTTAGTAGTCCTTATCGAATGATAAGCCTAATTTCATATAATCTACAAATTAAAGGAGCAAATTTTAAAATTTCGGCATTTCAGCATTGTCAGACGGCATCAATCAGAATGAAACTTATATAATATTAAAGCCAAAACGCATGGTATAAGGTGGCTTTTCTGGTTCGCCGATTTTGATGAAATCTGCTCACATTCAGCGTTAGTGTCTTAAATATGAAATTTCAGTATTATAAGACTATTCGTTTTCGTGCAAGATTAAACACACACACAGACCTTATAGCGGGACTTGATCATTTGGGCTCAAGGGGCCCTAAAACGTGTTAATTTTCGTTAAACGTTTTAAAATTTTCAAGATCGCAACACTTTCCCATTACTATAGGTAAGTGAAAAGTAAAAAAGTAGAATAGTGTAATTGATTGTTACATAATTCGGTAACTTTTGTTTTCTTTAATTAAATTTAAATAAATGGCTTGCTCTAGAAATATCAAATCAACGAAATATGTATTTATTCATTGAGATTTTAGACTGTTTATTATTTAAAAACATAAGCCTTTAGAAAACTTATAAATCTGAAAAGAACCTTACTGGAATGTGCTGAGTCTACGCGATAAACAAAACTTGGTCTTCAGCACATAAATGTTTTTAGTGGTTCGGAAGTGGTCTGGACGTGCCTTGGGAAAGTAAGAACAGAAAGAACGAGGGAACGAAGCATGCAATGGTATGCAACTGTTACTTTTAAAGTTAAAACGAACACACATTTTTTCATCATTTTTATTAAACATGTTTATTAGTGTATATATATTTTTTTGGTCGAATACCTCTCTACCTTGTTAAGAGCCATACATTGCTAAAGTTATTTTATTTATAAATTTATAACTTAAAAATTTTATGGCCAGACATGCACTAATGGATATCGGGTTTTGATTCGAAGTTTTCCAGAGGAGTAGTAAATATTGTATAAAGGTGTATCAAAGTGGCTAAGATTGTTATTTTATTTCATTATTTAGTTTTATTTATGTTTACTCTGTACATATGGAATGAATAATTTCTTATAGGTGTAATACTTATTGCCTAATAGTGGCCAGATTGCATTATTCCTAAATGGATCAATTATTGTTGACTACGATAAAAAATAATAATAATAAATAAAATTATCATTGACTATCAATTAAAAAAATAATTAAAGCTTAATATAACCCATAATTGTAGGAATAAAACGTTAATTATACATAAAAAATAAAATGAACTTTTTCAAACCGACAAAACAACAGACAAAATCTTAACACTGTTTTTAATAGCTATTTTAAGATTCAAACGAATCCTCCGAAAGCTCATATGCGTACTTATAACTATCAATATGACAGAAAGCTAAAAACAACGCAGTGTTCTTACATTTTAATTATTTATAATTCTTACTGAAGATAACAGTGTTTTTTACTAAATATATTCTCATTCTATTTTTGCAGATATATTATTCTCACCTTATCGATAATTATAGTTAATATAATATCAGTTAACTAATATAAAAAATACCGCAATTTATTACACAATGGTTTTTTATTTCCAAATAACTATATTAGGGTATAAATGTTTATAGCTGCTAATCTTTTCAATTTTTCTCTATCTTCAATAATAACCTAGTTTTGGTAGAATCGCATCTATTATAACTTGTAAGAAGGTTAGATTGATCCACTTTTTTTTTTCTTTTTTATGTTTATCGCGTTTTACTGATTCTAAAACTCTTTACATATTTTTCTCTATTTAAAAAAATAATTGAGCCATTGAATTAAATAACTTTTAATCGACCGCCATTAAAAAATAACCAGGTGATATTTACGTCAAGATGTTAGGATCATCGTTGCATGCCCTAGTATTTGTATGCCGATTTTCATAACATTTGGTCAAGTTGTTTTGGAGAAATCCCGCGGACGGTGGACAAACGGATTTTTTATTTTTATTCGATTCCGGGTTCTAGGTATCTTGAAACGTGAGCCCTCAAATTTTGAGGGGAGGGAGACTTTTTTTTTTGTCTATTATAAACGTTGATTATTGTAAATAGTAAACCAACATTTAAAATAATTAAAACATTATTATCTGACTGGATAATTTAACCCAACCCTACATCAGTTTTTAAAAATATAATAATAGTTATTTACATTAACATCGATAATATTTCGACATTTTTAATAAGTAACGAACGCTGTCTAAAATAGTGTTGATGTTTTATACATGTTTTACAAATAATAAATAAATAAAATAAATTAATCGATATTTTTACAATCAGTGTAACTTAAATAAAACAAGCTCAAGACAGAATGTAATAACAACATTGTACTTTCTTTTAAAAATGAGAGAACAAAGGAATAACAAAATTTTAATAATTAACTAGATAATATCCTTGCGTGCACTTATTTTGTGGACTAATTTATGTAAATTATAATAATCCCTACTATTTACTGTTCCGAAAAGATGGCCATGAACATGGAGAACGATTTTCCGGAGCTGGCCGCCGCAGTCGGATCCAGGAGGAATCAGGGCAAGCCACAAGGTCTGCTGGAAAATTGTTCAAGCTGGAGTGCATTTCCAAGGTTCAAGCATAATAACGGGTAAGCCATGATGTAAAATATCCATATTAAGAAAAAAATTGAACTTTCAATTCATGTCCCCCCCCCCAACTTGTTTCCAGTGTAATACAGTAAGAAACGTAGAGCATGTATAATTAGACTTCCAAATTATATTCCAAAGCATATATCAGGCAAGATTTTTTATATTGTATCGCGCTTTACTGATTCTAAAACTCTACTATTCTACTCTATATATCTATATCTTCAAAAATAATTGATTTATTGAACCAAATCATTTTTATCACCGCCATTAACCAAACCACCTGATATTTACGTCTATGTGTAAGGATCATCGTTGCATTTTTATGCCGATCGTATTTTTATGCCGAATTTTAAAAAAAGGAGAAATGCCGCAGACGGCGGACAAATGGATTTTTTTATTAATTTTCGGGTTCTATATATCATGAAACGTAAACCCTCAAATTTTGAGGGTGGGTAATTTTTTTTTTTTTTTTTGGTCTATTACAAAAGTTGATCTTATGAATTCATGTTTTGCCCCAACTTGTTCCCAGTGTAACACAGTGAGGAACGTAAATCATGTTTAACTATACTTCCAAATTTTCACTTAATTGAGACAATAGCAACAAATGGATACCGCACTCAAAGATATTCTTAAAGGCGATGGAAGAAGCATGTACTAGTACAGAATATAAAACCTCAGTGTATGCGCCAATGACTCACAGCATAGAGGTGTCATAAATAAATAAAATTCATGTTTTCGTCCAATCGAATTTACTGAAAAACATGTTGATTTTTTCCAACGAATATGGTCTGTAATAAACAGTTATATCGAGTATATTTAGTACTTACCTATTTGAAAAAAAAAAAATGTTTATAGAGAATGCTAAACGACTAAGTTACAAAAAAAATTATATATTTTACAAAATTTATATGAATATTATTGAATTTTAATTAGAAGAAACAAATTCAACAAACTAAGCTCACGTAAACCTATTTTTAATTCTGTCTATAAGAAATTTTATTATTATTAAATTATTTAAGGAAATTTAGGAAAAATATCATATTAAGCTAATAAAAATGAATATACTCTTTACTAAGTTTTATTTCATTTTATATATTTAACATAATTAAAAACTCGATATTTCTTCAACTAAAGAAATAAGGAAATAGTATTTAATATAAATAAAGCCACATATTTATATTATAAAAAAATTTAAAGAGAGTTGTATAAAAAAGAGTTATCGAAAGAGCTACATCGTGCAAGTTGTATGTTTATCGATTCTTATCTTAACCTTTTCTTGTTAGTAAAATTATTTTAATTAATCTAATCGGCGAAAGTAGAGCTTTCAACGTACGAAAAATAAAATTCTAATTGTTGTAATTTAAAGATATTATACAAGGCTGAGGGAGAAAAAAGAAAAGTTTTAAAAATAAGTTCAATAAGTAAAAAAAATTAAATCAGTTAAAAATGTTTTGAAGGACTAAAAGATAAACAATCTTCCCATTGTTCTTTGAAAAGAAAAATAAATAACTTAAAAATATGATGTCAGAGCTTGATAAATAATTTAACAATTCTCGATTGTTAGTTCATTCCCAGACCATCTTTTACAATTTTAGATGATCCTTTGACGCTATATTAAAAGAGACCTAAATAAAAAAATTAAAAAAATATATATATTAAATATTAATTCATTACTATTTCTTTTACTTTTTTTTACATTATTTTTTTTTATTTTAATTTTTTTTTTTTTTTTATGGAGGCTGAGGTGATTTTCAAAACATTATAAATTACCTTACAAGGGTCGAAACATTCGAACATTCATTTATTCAACATTCCTATTTTCGTTAGATACAAAATTATAACCTTATCATAATAAAAATGAGATTTTATTTTTAAAAAGCAGTTATCATTAGGAGAGGTAACATTCGAATTGCTTATCTCCCTTATGAACTTTAAATAATATATACTCTTGTAAATAAATAATAATAACTCTGTAAGACAAGAAATGGCAACCTAATCTATCCAAGATGACATCAAATGTAAAACGCAGCAAATTATTACAAGATGGTTTATTATTTCCAAATGAATATATTAGCATATGACTGCTTATAGGTGCTAATCTTTTCGACTTTTCTATATCTTCAATAATAACCGACTTTTGGAAGAAGTACATGGATTATTAAGAAGTATATCGATTTGTAACTTGAATATATAGATCAATTTGTTTTCATTTTTTTCCTGTTTATCGCGTTTACTAAATTTAAAACTTTTCTATTTTTTATAATTATACGCGTTTTTTTTTTGTTTTTTTTACGAAACGTACCGCCTCAAATTTTGAGAGGGGGTAGTTTTTTTTTGGTTGATTACAAAGGTTTATTATTAAAAATAATAAACCAAAATAGCAGTACGTCTCCCAATTTTCAGTATGAAAAAAATATTAATACCTGAATTTTAGCTTATTTAAAAACAGGATCTTGCAGGTTGTGTTTGCAGTAAATAGATTTTCATATTACCTTTTATACATAACTAGTGAATTGCCCCTCCTTCGCTCTGGTGCAAATTATATGTGGTGTCATTTATGTTTCAAAATGCACTGTTAGGTCAATTTAAAGTAAATGGTAAAACAATGGAGAAAATTTTATATTTTTAAGATCGCGGCGTCAGGCTCAAGAGGTAGTGGTCGCCTCTATGATAACTGTAGCTACCTCAGGAGGCGGTGGAAATCAGTTTCTAAAGGTAGAATGGCAAGAGTACGGAGGACAAGTGCTGGGCAAAAATGTATCGTTAGATGATGTATTCCTTAGTTTGCCCAAGCTGCCTCAGACAACAGAGGCGACCAATAAGATATCAAGAAGCAATGATCAACCAGAACTGATGATAAGGTCTGTCCTATTTGTGGTCTGTCGTTCAAAGGCGAAAGGGGTCTAGCAACCCACATAGGGAAAAAGCACCCCACGGAGGCATATAAACTATAAATTAAGGGGACTAATTCAAAAGCTTAATAACTATCTATATAAGAAACTAACTATCTTTACAAGAACTTAATAAAATTATATTTTAATTATTAATAAATTATCTAAAATTATTAACTTGATAAAATTATCTTACATATAAATTATCTTTTAAAAACGTTGTTTTGGATTGTTTGGACGTTATATTGGATTGTAGCTTAATAAATTATCTAAAATTATTAACTTAATCAAATTATCTTACATATAAATTATCATTTAAAAACGTTATATTTGGATTGTTTATCTATATTAACATGTTTAAAACTAAATATTTATATCTTTAAACCTTACAAGAATTACTATCTGTACAGTAATATTTTTAATTATGTCAGTAATCTTAAAGAAAGGATAGTGCGATCCAATGGATTGCAGATGAAGGAAACATGAATATACACGTCCAGTCGCATAAAGAACTTAAATCCTCTCGTCCGCAAAATGTTAAGATGCTACGTACTGTATGGAAGAATAAAACTTGTACGATACTATACGGTGTCAAAATTACATTACAAAAACATATGTTCATGGTTTTAGGGACTTATAATGACTTTCTGTTAACTTGTACAACTTATTTCATTGCAGATTAACTTTCCTAAAATCTTTTTAACGGTATATCATACTTCTATATTACTACTCATATTTCAGGAGAGATTTCTTGATACCTTGATTACAGAAAATTTAATTTTCCCATCTAAAGAAAAACTTCATTGCAATGTATTTAACTTATAAAGCTTCAGGAAAGAAGGTCCTACATGAAAGTTAAAACTTTATCATTTCATATATTGAGAGAGATATTAAAGCTTACTGCAATATTTAATACAAAAAATTTTATTTCTCAAAATCTACCTCCTTTGAATACTAGCACTCTCCAAAAGCATTAAATCCAAGCTAACAAGTATTAAACTAGGGCCTGAACATCTCAGCAATCATAATAAAAATGTAAATGACTTGTTAGACAAAACCTAGCAACATTAATCCTCCCTTAATAACCTCTGGTCCTTGACACACTTCGCACCGCAAAAGTCGTGGACAGTAGAACATCTGGCAAATGGCAACTCAACTTCCCGAAGACACAGTGCCCTTGGTGAAATGGAGAACACCCAAAAGACAAAACCCAAGATTCGGAGTGAGGGTGTGAAGTAACGACTGTCAGAGTGCAACGACACCCAGAGGCGATGAGTGTTTCGCTTCCCATGGTGGGCCATTATCGCCTATTCTGTTTTTGAAGGACGAGACAGAATGTCAAATCAAGGTAACTAACATATTAAAACGATGTCAAAAGAAAATTTAAGGAAAATGTTTATTCGCATAACATGGAGGAAAGAAACGATGGAAAATAACTCATTGTCTTATCATTTAATTATATAGTTAAAATGTCTCGGTTAATTTATTTCAGCGAATTTCCATGAGAAACACTCCCAAAAGAATACCTACATGTTGACGCGAATATACCAAGCTTGAATTATAAATATGCTATCAATTTATTTTTCGCCCATAAATTACTTCAATCACATTTGCTACATTATTTTAAATTCAATTTATTAAGGTAAGCCGACGATATATTGGACAAAATATATGGGTAGAACATAAATGATAATAGTCTTGGTGATATCGATAAATCAGGATATATATGTATGAACATGTGGATAAGTTTAGGTATTGAGGGTTCTTAAAAACTTGAAAAACAAAGTTCAGAAAACGCATGTTATTGGATACTAAAGAAAGTTCGTAACTTTGTTTTTTTAGATTATTTAAAATATTTGTAATCAATTACATATGACCCATTTTGATGTATTACTTGTTTCCATCTTTCAGGTATTTATTAGAATTTGATCCTCATCAACAGTTGAACGCTTTGCGTCTTTCACATTAAAATTTCCGGTTCTGAACAGAGTAAACCACTTGCGGACTGGTGGACCGCATGGACTGCAAGCCGTCATAGCCATGCCCACTGCAAATTTTGTAAACTGTCTTTGCAGCGGATTTTACATTGAAATTGATACATTAAATGATGAAAATGAATTTTTTCTCTTATAATTAGAGGACTAATAATAAATGTTAATAAAAACCGGTAAAGAAATAGGACTCGAATTAAATACCGATAAAACGAAATATATCATTAATAGCAGAGACGGAGGCGATCTTGGTGATAGAATAGAATATAAATAGAATAGAAAAATATATTTATTCTGGGACAAAGTCCCTTGAGAACAATTCATATGTACAATTAAGATATATATAATGTGTCTGGCTACAAGAACAAAGGAATATAATTATTTCTTATTCACAATGATACATAAAGAAAATAAATGATATAATAAAAACAAAAGAGTAAAATAAATTAATAATAACTTCTGGTGCGTTAAACAAAACTAAACATTGAACTTGATTCATTATTGATCCTTATAAAAATATGAATAATAAATAACAAATTTTCTTTTTGATTTGAAATATCTTATTGAGCGTCTGTTTGGGATGACAGAAGGTACTGGAATAGCTGGGACTTGAATGATGGTAGGGAAGAAGCATGGCGGATATGAGTAGGTAAGGAATTCAAGAGAGTAGTGGAGCGGACAATAAAGGAATGATCAAAAGTTGTTGTTCTATGGGTAGGAATATAAAGGTCGGAATAGCGCGATCTTGTTTGGAGGGAGTGGACTGACGATTTAAATTGCAGAAGTCTGTAGATATATGGAGGTAGCTGGGAGTTGATTGTTTGGTAAAGATATGATCCTAGGAAATATTGTCTTCGGATAGAAGGAAGGAGCCACTTCAACTCATTGTATAAATGGGATATTGATATATCAGGGCATACTTTTTAACACGTTGAGAAATTCGAGTATTTAAGTTCAACGACAACAAGAAAAATAAAATCGAGGAAGAAAGAAAGTCCGGGTTAAAGGCGGTAAATGCGTGTTATTATTCAGTTGCTAAATTACTTAGCTCGCGGCTTCAGTCTAAAAACTTTAAGGTTAGAATTTATAAAACTATTCTTCTTCCTATGGTTCTTTACGGATGTGAAATGTAGCCGCTTACCTTGGAGGATAAACAACGGCTTAAGGTTTTCGAAAATAAGGTACTGCGTAAAATATTTGGTCCGAAGAGAGATGAGGCCGCTGGGGAATTTAGGAGGTTGCACAACGCGGAATTGCGGTGCTTGTACCCTGTGAATATAATTTAGTTGACAGCATCGCGAAGAATCGAATGGGCGAGTAAAGTTGTTGGGCTCGGTGAGAAACGGATTCCGAGAAAGTTGGTATTCGCTGAGCCGACTGGTAGGCGTCCGAGAGGTAGGCCGAAGCGTCTATGGGAGGATTGAGTTAAGGCTGATCCTTGGGGCTTGGGCTTGAAGGGTGAACATTAGACGAGTCTGTGTAGGCGGAATTTTGTGGTATCGGCATCGAACCTTCGGGTTCGGTAGGCCTATTATTATTATTATTATTATAAGTATTATTATATTTTGAGGAAGCTAAAAATACCACTTAAAGATATGGAATCTCATGGAATGAGCATAAAAGCAACATAACTAATACTTTTTTTAGAATATGTAAACATTATTGACCAAGTAAACATGAATTTATAAACACAGAGAGGATTAAATTGAAATATTGAAAAAGGCTAGGAACTTATTTTACAACACAATATTATTCAGTACCTTAACTATTTAGTTCGGGGCTTTTATTAAGAAACATAAAGGATAGAATCTACAAAACTATTATTCTCCCGACGAATCTTTAGGAATGTGAAACGTAGTAGCTTATTTTAAAGAATAAATTACACCACAAATGTTTCGAGAATAGGGTTTTACTTAAACTTTTTGTAAGGATTGTGTTATGTGGGATCTCGGAGGCTTGGACTGGTCATTGGATTGAACTGAGTAGGCAAGGATTGGTGGTATCGGCACCCGAAGGTTCGGAACGATACATTATACCTGTATAATACTGTTCTTAGGTCAAAAAACAAAAATTGCATTAAACAAATATTTTTGCAGTTTTCTCCTTTATCTGGATAAAAATTCGTTCAACTTATGTATTTACATGTTTTTTCATCAATGTTAACAAGATGATATGGTTACTTTTATAGAATCTACAAAATTAAAGGTAGTTAAGAGGAAGAAAATTTAATCGGCATTTTAACCTGTCAGACTATTTCGATCAGAAAGAAACCTGCATTATATTAAAGCCCATTAAATTTTATATCGACGTAGCGAGTTTAATCAAAATCGTTATTGCCGTTTTTGAGAAAATCGTAAAAAGGGTGCATTTTGCATGGGTATAAAGTGGCTCCTCTGTTAAGCTGATTTTGGTGAAACGTGTATTTCTGTTGAAAACTCGAATTCGAAAATTTTCACAAGCAATACTTTACCTTACTATATATTTCATATATAGGTAGGTGAAAGTAAAAATAATAATAAAAAGGAAAGATAAAACATGGAACTAATAGTTTCCCACTAGTTTATCAACAAAGCTGACATACCTAGCTGATATCTTATCACTAATTGCAAAACTAGCTTCGCCTGCAGGTGGAGTTTCCGATCCTACACAACGCATACCAACTTCATGAGACCAAGCAAATATTGTCTCAACATAATGAGGGCAGAAACTCCAATGGATGGAATGTTATTTTCTTTTCTACCTTATAAATCACGTAACACACATAAAAGCTCTTATCAGAATAACGACTCTACGTAATTAATTAAAAATGTTACGAAAAAATCAGATTAAGAACAATAATAAACAATATTTAAAAAAATATTTTTTTTTTTTTTTTTTGAGTAAACGATTTACGGGCGTAATAATTTAGAAATTTATCGCCCTAAAACACCTTACCTACCTACCTACCTTAGAAAAATATTAATTTATACTTATATTTTTAAAAACAATGGTAAAACTCCTTCCTGAGATCCGTAATGAAATGTAAATATTTAATGATCATTTTTTATCGGTTTAGATAGTTAAGAACGTTAACTATAAAAATAAAATAACATGATTTATAAGATAAATAAAATATAATTCAGCAATATTACCAACGATAATGAGGTAATAATATTACCTATAATATTATTATACTAACGATAATGAGGTAATAATATTAGAAATACATTTTTTTTTTTTAAATAAAATAAAATAAAAACAATTCTTAGAAAATATTGTGTTGAACAAAATTAAAAATAAATTAATACAGAGTTTAAATATATACAACGAACAAATATTTCTCTCATCTTGAAGTATGATGTAAACGATATAAATATCACTATTGTTAAGCGCCTTTTTGGGATAATAAAAGGTATTGGAAAAGTTGCGATTTAAATGAGGAGGGAGATGCAGCATGGCGGATATGGTAGGTAGAGAATTGAAACGTTGATTTCGGAAAGGTACTATATCCATTCTGGGGAATTTTACAGGAAGCGCGAAAATCTCTCATTACTATATTATTAAACCAGCTAATTTGATTCTTTTCGCATTAAAATCTAGAATTATTTCTTTACTATATTAATAAAACCATATTAAAGTTATGAAATGAAGTGTTCTGGTATGATTTGGAATGAAACTAAATGTGTAATTAGTATTTTAAGAAATTAATAGCATTTCTAAATCACGTTATTAATGGACATGAGTGTTCATTAGAAACAATCAAATTTAAGATTTAGATAAAACTAAATAAGGAGAATATAAATATGTGAAAATATCAATTTCGTAAAAAAATGTCCTTTAGTACCTTTTGGAAATCAACGTCTCAATTCTAGAAATCACTGGAGCGGACTAAGAAGAAACGATCAAAACTTTTAGTCTTATGGGTAGGAATGTAATAGATATATTAAACAGTTATTTTTTATAAAATGATATCAAATACCAATCAGTTTCATGATCATAGAGTAATAGCGGTAATTTTTCATAATTATTGAATTTTGTAAGGTAAAAATAATTGATTAAATTTAGTTGAAAAATAAAAATACAAATAAGCTATATTTTATAACTAACAGGTTCTTAAAAAGTAGCCACATATAAATGATTTTGATGAAGGACATGCTTGGGAATAATTCTCATGATTTCAATGAAGAATGTAACGTAATAAACTGCAGGTTTTCAAGGATTGTGCTCAAATACCATGAAATTACGAAGATACGAAAACCAGTGCAATCACGGTTATTTATCGTGCAATCAATAGTTGTTTATTAACTTTAATTATTTGTCTTTTATTAAATTATTGAATATAAAATATGACACAGACAAATCAAAGGAAAAAGAAAATTATTTACTAATCAAGATGTTAACAATGTTTTTTAACAAACAATGACGGACGATTCAACGAAAAAGTAAAATAAATATTTATTAGATAACTACTGATAATATTACAAAATATTAAATAAATTACAAATAGATACCATTTTGACAATTAATTAAAGGCTAATAATTTTCTTTATTATTTTAAATATTGGAATTTTTTAATCCAACAAGAAAAACATATTTTAAGTAGCTTCCTTCAAATAATAAGTTTTAATATTTAAAGATATGCTTAAGTACAAAAATTGTATTTATTTTAAGTTAACTCGTTCCTTTTGTTGTAGTTTTTCTGTGAGACATGGCCGATTATGTTTTGATTTGACAACAAAATAATCGAAACCTGATATTACCAGTCAAAATTTGGTTTAAAAAAAAGCTGCTCTGAATCAGTTGAATTAATTTACTTTCACTTACCTATATATGAAATTTACAGTAAGGGAAAGTATTGCGATCGAGAAAATTGTTGAGTTCGAGTTTTCACCGGAAATACACGTTTTACAGCCCTCTGAGTCCAAATGACCAAGTCCCGCAATAAAGTCTGTGTATGTGTCTAAGTGTGGTGAGTCTAGCACGAAAAAGAAAGGTCGTATAAAACTGAAATTTCATATTTAGACCAACTATACGTCCGAGATGTTAAAGTAACCTTTTCATCAAAATAAGCTAACCAGAAAAGCCACTTTATACCATGCATTTTTAATTTTTTTTTTCAAAAATGATTAATCAAAAAAAAAAAAAAAAAGGACTTGATTAAACTCGCTATTTCGATATTAAATGTAATGGGCTTTAATATCATGTAGCTTTCTTTCTGATAGAAATAGTCTAACAAGGATTAAACACATATATCTAAAGTTGTCTTCTTCTAAAGAACCTTTAATTTTGTATGCTCTTTAAAAATAACTATATGATCTTTATAGGATTGATAATAACAGATACATATGTAAGTTGAACGAGTACATATCCAACTAACGGATAAAATAGCAAAAATATTATTTTATGCAATTTTTGTGTTTTTGAACATAAAAACAATAATATAGATGTATAATATATCGTTGAAAATCTTATACACAATTTTGTAAAAGTTAACGGAGAGCGATGAAAAGCCCATAAAATTTCTTTTTTTTTTTGCCTGTTTCAAACTGAAAATAAATAATTAGTTTAAATAGCAGCTTAGAGGGTTTAGGAAAAAAAAACATTGCCTAACAAAAATAATTAAATACAGCATATTAAATTAAATAGGTACTTTTAAAAAAATAACTGAATATTAAATAAATAATATTTGTTTCAACAAAGGTACGAAGTAAAATAATTGAAAGTAGTTATTGTTTACAAAAATAGACATGACCTTGAATATAATTTGAATATTCAAGGAGTGTAGGGAGAACTCACGAGTAATATCAAAGTGTTTACTACTGACACTTAGCTGAAGAGAATCGATTCAGAGTTTGGACTGTTATTCTTATAATTAATGAAGCAATATTTATTGAGTTAACTGTATTGAGTAAAGCAATATGGAAATATTTATATTAAATAAAAAACGAATCAAATATTGACTAAAGCTAAAAACAAAATAAAAATATGTCAGCAGCCAAAAACCATCAGTTTATGATCCACTACAATACGACACCTTTTTGTCACACTGACTTATCATACCATAACAAAGTATATAAATGCAGATGACTAGCAACACTTCACGGATAATACAAGGTAAATAAAGGTTTAATGATAATATTTAATATATTTTTTATGATTTTATAAATAAATACATAGAAATTTGTAGATAAGAATTTCTATTATGCTATTAAATCGGAAAAAAATGTTTCCATAAAAAAAAAATCTAATTTACTGAAAAACTTAATAAATCCAGTGCGGGCAACATACGATTTTAACTCATCTCGGTTATTAAAATCAATTTAATAACAATTATTTAACAGTTGAAAAAAAAAAGAAAAACTATATTCAATTTCGTTGGAAAAATATTTACTTATTTTATTGGTACAAGCAATCCACAACAATGGTGATGTATGCCGACGTAAAATATTACTGTTCCAAAGATATTACTAATAACAGTTCATAGATGAAGGCAAATAAGTGAAGTGACAAAGATAATTTAATTTTGATATAAATAATAAGGGAGAAAGAAAAAATAAAAATAATAAGAATAAATTAATCATAATCAAATAACAATAAGTATAATTTGGGAGCTTTGGGTCGGTTCATATAATTTAATTGGCTTTAAATGATTAAATAAATTTGGAATATACGTACTATAATGTCTTTTAATAACGGATCCAAATGATGTGGAAGGCTGACACCTATCAATTTGGAAACATATGTTAATATTATTCTCCATTGGTCAAATTGCATTACTTTCCATAACTTTTTATTTAAGGTAAATTATTTTTTTCTAAAATCTTTAGCTTTCCAACGAAATATTATGTATACATCTATATTGCTGTTTATACTCAAAAACTGCATACATTTTTTTTTGGGTCTTTTCTTCCTTTATTTGTCCATCAAATTCATTCAAAATGTATATTCAGCCGTTTATTTTTTTGTGTTTTTTTTTTATCAATGCTAATGAAATTATATAATTAATTTTTTTTAATCTAAAAAATGTAAGGACTTGTTCATGTTGACTCCGGGGACCCCGAAACGTGTATTTATGGTGAAAACTTTAATTCGAAAATTTTCACGATCGCAATATTTCTTATTATTATTCATATTATCGCAATATTATTTTCCTTACTGTATATTTCATAAATAGGTAAGTGTAAGTAAAATTTAAACAGCAAACGTTTGTTTGGAGTTGTCACAAAAGATAAAACTGTGCCCTCACCCAATATTTCCAATATGCCTCTCACTATAAATATATAATTAAATTAAATTTTAAAAAAAATCGATTTCTTTATGTCCTAAAGCAACGTTGTCAATAACATATTTTTTGTCCGTTTTCGGGTTATTTCACTAGAACATTTAATAGAAAATATTTAGGTTCAATGATAAATAGAAAAAAAAAACCAGGAGGAAACAAAGCTGCTGTTAAAGACACAAAGTTGTTATTGTGTTGCAAAATTTAAATTGAGAAATTCGCGACTTCTGTCAAGACACACAAAGGTATAGAATTTATAAAACTATTACTATCCCGACGGTTCTATACGGATGTCAAACTTGGTATCTTATTTTGTAGGATTAGGTTAGGTTACTTTGTTTTCTTAGGCGATTACTTTGTAGGATGCACGACGCCTTGAGATTTTCCTAAAAAGGTAAAATGAGCTGAACCGACTGATAAAAGAGTTAGGCCGAGGCGTCAGTGGAAGTATTAAGTGAAGTATGATATCGAGGGATCGGGTATCGGAGGAATTGAACCTTCGGCTTCACAATGCCTATTATTATAATTATTTCAGATTATTATCAAGGACATGAAATTTTGTTTTAAGAGTGTTTATATACTATATATACTATTGGTGTACAATTGCAGCATACATAAGTACAATATATTTATTGATGTAGTTCTTCCTCTAGAGTGATTTCTATTCTAATCTCTTTCCTAATTGAAAAAAACATGATATCACGTCGAGGAATGCTAGCACAGGAGAATCACAATAAGCTAAAATCCATTAATTGAAAAGATTCAAATTCAGTACTCGTTATCCAGGCTTGTTTATTGATATATAGCTTTTTTCAGTCAAATTCATAATTTTTTCAGTCAATTTCATAATTTTTTCAATCGAATTCATAATTTTTTCAATCAAATTCATAATTTTTTCAGTCAAATTCATAATTTTTTCAGTCAAATTCATAATTTTTTCAATCAAATTCATAATTTTTCAGTCAATTTCATAATTTCTTGTACCCACATTATACAGTTCATTGAATGAGGTTTTGCAATCAAGAACTTAACATTTTGATTAAATCTTGTTCTTGTTTATCCATTTAACGTCACTTTATGTTACTGTGCTTAATCCGACGGTGCCGCGGGAGTCTTGAGATTTGCCTATTCAGGTTTACTTAAGATAGGGATCTTTCACGAGTTACACTTTTTAAATCTTTTAAGGGTCACTTGTGGAGCACAAATATAGGGCGATCTGCTGGTTTTGGAGTTGCGACCTTAAGCATAGAAGGCTGTTATGCTAGCCACTACTCCACAGGTGACCCTCAATGTTCCAAAAATCCACAGGTGTTTGAACATGCCGGTTTTGAACACGTGACCTTGGGCATATTGATATTTAACACCTTGCTGAATGCATCCAGGGTCACCTGTGGAGTAGTGGCTAGCATAACAGCCTCTTTTAAAGGACGAAATAACCAAGGATTTTTACTCCCTAAAACCAATATAGGGCCATCTGCCAGGTATGGACTCGCTATTTAGTGGATAGAAGGATGTTATGCTAGCCACTTCACCACAGGTGACCCTCGATGCATTCAACAAGGTGTTTAAATCTGCCGGTTTGAACCCCTGACCTTGGACATATTAGTCCTTAACACCTTTTAGAATGCATAAAGGTTCACCTGTGGAGTAGTGGCTAGCCATAACAGCTCTCTATGATTAAGGTTCATGCCTGGCAGATGGTCCTATATTTGCTTTCAGGGAGTAAAAATAATTGGTTATTTCGTCCTTTAAAAGAGGATGTTATGCTAGCCACTACTCCACAGATGACCCTGGATGCATTCAGCAAGGTGTTCAAGATCAATACGCCCAAGGTCACGTGTTTAAACCCGGCAGATTCAAACACCTGTGGATTTTTGGAACATTGAGGGTCACCTGTGGAGTAGTGGCTAGCATAACAGCCTTCTATGCTTAAGGTCGCAAGTCCAAAACCAGCAAATCACCCTATATTTGTGCTCCACGAGTGACCCTTAAAAGATTTAAAAAGTGTAACTCGTGAAAGATCAGTATCTTAAGTAAACCTGGATAGGCAAAACTTAAACTAGGCAAGTAAACTAGGCAAGATTCCCGCTGCACCGTCGGATTAAGCACAGTAACATAAAGTAACGTTTAATGGATAAACAAGAACAAGATTTAATAAAAATGTTAAGTTCTTGATTGCAAAACCTCATTAAATTGACTGTATAAAATGGGTACAAGAAATTATGAAATTGACTGAAAAAATTATGAATTTGATTGAAAAAATTATGAATTTGACTGAAAAAATTATGAATTTGACTGAAAAAATTATGAATTTGATTGAAAAAATTATGAATTTGACTGAAAAAACTATGAATTTGACTGAAAAAAGCTATATAGATAGCTCAGGGTCGGATAGACATTTTTTTTCAGACGGTCATCTTTGATATTAAAAAACAAATTATAACTAACCTATCTAATTAATTCATATTTATTACCATCTCTGTAGAAATCGGGCAATTTATCAACTTAGCTATCATGCTTCTTCGATAAGCACTTTCTATTCTCATCATATTCTCTGGAGATGATATCTATAGAATTAATAGTTGGCTAATAGATCTAAGTTCTATATAATGGATGGGAATAATTTTCTTACGGGTTCAGGAGGTATGATTAAGTCTCTTGCAAGTTTCTCTTTTTATCAAAAGCGCTTTCCTAACTTCAGGCAAAGAGATGAAGGAAATATGATTGTAAACCATCTTCAGGGGAAATATGATTTTTTTATAATGTAAGAAAAACCGAAAAAAAAGGTTTACCACGACAGATTTTTGAAAGTTAAGCACAAGAAAATTTATTTTCTATTGATAATGGCAAAATTAGAATGGTAAAACTATGGTATATTAAAAATAATGAATGTACCCAAATAATTTCCATGTTTCAATTTTCACCTCATGTATTTAAAGTTTTAACTGATTGAGGTGTTATGATTAAGTCTCTAGGAGCTTTATCTTTTTATCAAAACCGCTTTTCTGTCTTCAGGCAAAAAGATGAAGCAAATATGATTGTAGATTATCTTCAGGTGAAATATGATTTATTTAAAATGCAAGAAAGTGAATTTTAAAATGAAAATGGCTAAATAAGAATAATAATATAGGGTCGATTTAAAAAAAAAAAAAAAGTAGTCAATAAAAAATTAAATTCGGATTTTGCCCGCATGATTTCCATAATGTTTCTATCTTCATGTATTTAAAGTTATAATTGATTATTGACAAGAATTAGACGTTCTAATAATTTTAAACAAATTTAAAATTTGTAAATAACGAAATGTTTGTTCAATATTTGGAAATTTAAACATAGAATGAACCTTTAGTACTGTCCAAAAGTTGCTTTACCTAGATATTTATCAAAAGAGATATCACAGTTATTCCAAACCTTCCACTTTTATTCTAACATGGGCTAACTATTTGTTTTATAGATGTAATAGTTAATGTTTAACAATCAGAACCACCAAAAAAACAAACCCATCTTCTTTTCGGAGTCGGGTTTTCCTGATTCAGGGTAGTATATGACTTAAGAGGGGCACGGTGTGGTTTAGTGGGTAGAGCGCTAGTGTACTGTTCGAACCCCGATTGCGGCATAATTATTTCAGCCGCGGGGCGGCCCTGGGGTGTAAAGACCGTCCTGGGGCACACCCAGCCTTTATAAAGTGGGAAACAAAAAACTGGGTAAAAGATCTGGCAGCTAAGCTAAGATTTAGGCCTAACAACCTCCTTTCTTAGCCGTTTGCCGAGAAATTGTAAGAATCTCAATAAGTACCGAACGCAAGACGCTTCGTGAGTCGTAAAATTACAGGTTTATGTAACTTAGAATTATAGTATTTAGTTAAATGTTCATCCTACCACCATTCATGTAAGTATATATTTAACAAATTAAATATCGATTTAAAACTTCTTTATTTTTGCCACTATTCTGTAAGGTAAGTTAAAAAATGAGATGCAAGATAGGTGACTCATCTGTTAATTTATATTGTAATAGAATAATAAATTTAGTCATTTTTCTCCTGAATTTTTTTTGTTCTTAGAAACATTGAAGAATAATAAAAACTAAAATCTTGTGAGGTGAACACGGGACTCTCACTTACATAGTCTATTAAAATCAGTTACAATTTTTTTTTTTACAAGGTTAGAGTTTTGTTGGAATCTTATGTTTTAGATTACGTAATATAGCAATATAAAATTGTTATGTTAAATAATCACTAATGTTTAAGCCTTATTTGTCATTTTACATTTAATTTTACAACTGTTTATATAAGGTAAAATGTTTCATAATTTTTTTTTTTTGTTTCAGCTGTATATTACACTTCTATATTATTATTCTTATGTTAAAAAAAGAACCTACAAATAATTTTAGCTCTTTCCTCCTTTAATTACTCATCAAATTCTTTTAACTATTATTTTGAGCCACTTTTTATCAAGATGATAGGTTTTGTAACCTACAAAATTAAAGGTACTTTAGAGAACGAAAATTTCTAATATAGGATTTTAAGCATTATCAGAATATTTCAAATGGAATAAAACATACATATGGCAATATTAAAGCTCATTCAAGTTTACAACAATGTAGCGAGTTTAATCAAAATCGTTGTTAGACCCGTTTTTAAGAATCGTAAAAATATGCGAGCTGGATGGTATGAAGTGGCTCTTCTGTTTCACTGACTTAAATTTGTTGTAACAACTCAGATATATACGCTTCTAAAATATGAAAATTTAGTTTCGCACGAATTTCTTCTTAAATTTAATTGGTTACCTTAGTCATTTAAGTGTATATTTAGCCTTTTTATCAATGCTTTAAAAAGGATATAATAGTCAATATTTTAGATCTATTATTAAAAAAAAATTGGTATTTACACTCTTCCATTGGCTACCAGAGTACACCCAAAACGTGAAGTTATTTTAAAACAATTGAATTGAGTAGATAACTTGTTAATAAAATGGCCATACCCGTCAGCCAGACAAAGACATAAAGTTAATTATAATTTGACTAATAAATTAGAACATACAACTTGACATATAGGATAATATTGCACATGATTATTTTTATCTATTTTTATTTCTTTTTAGCACCTAAGACTGGCTGACCTTTTACAACACTTAATCATTCAAATCGTTAAAACAAGTGACTGTCTACTTTTTTCTCTAATTTCTAGAGTAGTTAATTAATAAAATAAACCAATGGGGGAAAAAACCTCAAGAAACAGCTGGAGCACTTTCTAGAGTGCATAAAGGTCAACCTACTTCCCACATAGCCGGCAGCCTCCAATCCATATTTGGCGGTCCCACTGTTCCGCCGATGTCTTGGAGTCTTCCGGTTCGAGGATGAGTGATATCACTAACGAAGGTGGTGGTGGTCTTCGTTCTGCGGAGGATGGAAGTGTGGGCTTACAGAGCGAGTATGGAAGTTGTAACAACGGTAACTATAAATGGTTACGTTACGGAAATAGCGTTTGATTAAGTTGAATCAGCAAGTTAAAAAAAAAGTTCGAAAGGTTAAATAAGGAGAAGTTATTCGAAGCACGCCTTGACTAAAAATGTGATAGTAAGTCATATATGCAGTTTCAAAATTAAAAGAAGAAACTATGCATAAGTCTTAAACAAATATTTCAATCAAATGTCATTAAGTAGATATTTCATAAGTATAAAATAAGCCTCTAAAGATGAGAATGGGGTATCTTACAAATTAGATTATTATATCTTTTTCTATAATCTAGTTTTTTAGTTATTTTCTGTTGCGTACTTTATACTTTAACTTACCTACATTTAAGGTAATAATGAAAATTAAACCGTTTGTGAGTTTTCAAAATTGATAGATGTGTTAAGATCCCCTCAGTCAAAATAAGCAACTTCTTGAAGCTTTGTCAATGCGATAAGTCTAGCTAAAAATATCAAAGCAGTACAAAAGTGAAATTATATACATAATCCAGGAAATATCAATGATGTAAAAAATTTATCAGACTTTCCAATTTATGTCATGGATTTTACACTCACTTTCTTGGGCAGTTTTGATAAACTATTTTGATGAAATTCCTTAGAAAATGTACAATAAAATTGTAGGTGACATAATTTAGATTAAATCCTTATTTAAGTAGTCTGAAGTAACCTGAATGCATAATTTTCAAATTTTCAAAGGGGGATCACCTCACCTGTAGCAGTGTGGTTAGCATAGCAGCCTTCTATGCCAACGGTCACGGGTTCAAACCCGCAGGTGGTCCTAGTATTTTTTAATGGGAGTATAAAATCCTTAGTTATGCCGTCCTTCGGGGGAGACGTAAAAAGGTGGTCCCAAGCCTGTGTCGGGTACTCGTTTAAGATCCCTATCGTAATTAAACCTGAATATGCAATATTTAGGACTTTGACTGTCGCATTAAAGGTATGTCAGATTAGTCACAGTAGCATGAAGTGACGTTAAATAAACAAACAAACAGATTTTCAAAGGTACTTTGGATGACCTTGACATTTGTTTATTTGAAATACTTTACTTCCTCTCTATTACCAGGTTATATACCTGTTGCCTATCCAGGTTTAATTAGAATATAGATCTTTAACTAGTTTCTGCCCTCACACTGTATCGGGACCACCATTTTACGTCCTCTCCAAGGACGGCATAAGCAAGGATTTTTACTACCTCCTGAAGAAACCAACAACATCCTAATGCCATCTGCTTGGTTCGATCCAGCGACCTTGGGCGTAAAAGGCTGTTATGCTAGCCTTACACCACAGGTTTTATTTTTATTTTTATGTGCTTTCAATTTAAGACAAGCACATATTTATATTTGATTTTCACAGGACAAACCATTGAGTGTGGATTATTCGATAACTGACTTAGCTTACTTTTTCAATGCTTTTAAACGATATTTCTAGGCCCTATTTTTTCATAAAATTCATTATCTCTTGTTTGTCCTAAGTTATTAGGAGAAAGAGACGCCAGGTGACACACCTAGGACTCAGTCAGCGAGTATTCTGGGCTATGACTGGATGTAATAGGTGACTCCATAATAGACAGCTGGAGCCAACTGGGTCAGTGTTGGTCGTGGAGGTTAGGTCAAGGATTTGATCCTGCACTCAGGGAAATTCCGTGCGACAGTACATATACCTAATGCAATTGAAATTTAAAATACATCAATTGAAATTGGGATATCAATGCACCTTAACATTTTGACATCTATAAGATATTAAGAATGAATAAAAGTAGCGGTCTCATCTTTAGCACAACATAGGTTAATGCTACTCATTAAAATTATACCAATTCTTTCAACTACTCAAATTCGACTATGTGACAACAATCTGTCGTATACTTTTTTCTAATTATTTTCTATCAAATTATTAGTCAGATTGTCCGTACTAACGTTCATCCTGCAATGATTATCGAAACTCGACATAGAATAATACCATTTGTTTCAAAAGGGCAATAAGCTTTAATCGATTATCGTAAATAAATTCCTAGTAAAGCGAAATAAAACTCATTGAAATTAGAGAAGTGTTTGCCGAAATATACGTATTATTCTCAATATTGAACCTGTATAATTTACCAAAAAAAAAAAAATATATATATATACCACTTTCAAAATTTTCAATGTTTTTTAACTTAGTAGTCATAGTAAATTATTCTTCTCCAGAGATGGTACATTACTGACTACAGTAATATGTATAATTCATAGTTATTTTTTTATGTTATTGCAAGGATAGAACAGCGATATGTAAATAAAGGATATAGACACGATGGATGAGATATTAAAAAAATAATAGTACCCAATAATAATATTTATTATGTGACTGAAACGAAATGGAACAAAAACAAGTTTTATAAATGAAAACAGTAATAAAATAAAAATTGTTATAATAAAGGAGAAAAATAAATTATTTATAAATAAGTTGGTACAGTTTTTGGTATTGAGGATTATTCCAATACCTCTTTCTAAATAAATTCTATCGGACTTTAACTAACCAGAATTTTATTTTATTTTAATGCACTGTTCCGATAAATCCCATAAATTCTTAATATCAAATTCTCAAAAACTATCAGAACTACTTATAAGTTTTGAAGTAACTATGGATAAAATGCTTCACTAAAGTTTTAGAAGTTTGAATCGGGTTCCATAAACTTTTCGGTATTCAAACTATTGGAGAAAGTTACAAGTAAATAGATACTATAATGTCTAGTATACTGATAAGTTAAAAGACCGTGCAATATCCATGTTAGTTTTAAACAGTGTACAACAGTACACACACTCCATTCTGTAAAACAATGTTATAATTACGTTTTTGTGAAATTATAACCGTCTATAGCTCTTTAAAAAAGGCGAAAATAGTATTTTTTGTTTTTAAAACACATCGCTAACTTAAAAATGGCTTATTTTAAGAAAAATATAATATTCTCTGTATCCAATAATTTATGTTAAATAAAATAAATAAATAGAATAAAATCGTTATTGTTTTACTCCAGTTCGAAAAGAATAATCTGGATTGACCTTTCACTAGAGCCACTCACGAACTGAACTCGGATAGACTTCTTAATATTATAGAACAAAGGTCTACCCGACATTTTATTCCGACCTAATAGAGAGAAAAAAATTTAGTGCGCGCAAACAATACTTTCACTTACCTCCAATGTTAATTTAACTGAAGAACATTTAAATAAAGTTATAGTTAAGTAAAGTATAAAAATTAAATTTTGTTTCAATGTAAACATTTATTTTAGATTAAATAATCTAATAAAAGAAATCATAATTTAAAACAAACTATAACTTTTATCCGCATTTCAATGTCTACAACGCATACAACTTTCTGTGTTTTTTTTTTCCTAAAATCTTTAGCTTTCCAACGGTATATTATACAACTATATTACTATCCTTTTGTCAGGAAAAACAAAATTATCCAAAAATAGTTGGCTACCTACTTCTTACATCTTGAATATTTACCCGTTTTTATCAATGCTAATAAAATGAAATGGTTAAAATATTCGAATCTAAAAAAAATGAAGGTAATTATCACATGCTCTTAAACATATAAAAACAGACCTTTTTTTCGGAACTTGTACATTTGAACTCAGGGGACCGTAAAAAGTGTATTTCTAGTGAAAACTCGGATTCGAATATTTTCACGATTGAAATACCTTCCGTTTTTATATACCTCTCTATAAATAAAATGATAACGTGATTTTGGTTTCCGCCAACTCCTTCTAAACCACAGGACGAATTTTGGTACAGTTTTCACTATTATTAAGGGCATTCATTCCTGAAGGTTTATAAGTAAAATACATTGCAATTCAGCTTTTCTTTAAATTGAAAAAAAAAAAAATTCTGTAACCAAGACTCCAAAAAAATTATTCCTGAGATATAATTAGTAACACAGGCGTATAATATACCGTTGGAAAAATCAAGAATTTAGAAAAGTTAATATACAATAAAATAAATTGTACGAGTTGATATAATGTTGCTGTAAGCCTGTAAACTTCTGGACTTTCTCTCTCTCTCTCTCTCTCTCTCTCTCTCTTATATTATATATATATATATATATATATAATATATATATATATATATATATATAGTTAATAGTTGTTGTAAGCTCATAAACTTCTGAACATATGTTATTGGTAAAGTGGGAGGTTAAACATGAATGAATACAACTCATTCAAATTGCACCAGTGCGAAGCAGGGCTGGGTCCACTAGTTTTATATATATATATATATATATATATATATATATATATATATATATATATATATATATATATATATTTATATATGTAAGCTGTATATATATGTAGCAGAAGAGCCCCCCTCTTCGTTGCAAGACAAATCTACTGAGGCTGAAATAATCGATCTTTAAAAGTGTTTGATAATAAAAAAACATGTGTTAATGTTGTTGGTAAGAGAATAGAGGTTATAACCTGTTCTCGGAGTGTAAATACGTCCTTTTATTTGTTAATTTATTTGTTTAATAAATATTGTGTGCAAAAGTTGTTAGTCTTTACACCGACCTGCCAAATATATATATATATATATATATATATATATATATATATAATATATATATATATATATATATATATATATATATATATAGGTAAGTGAAAGTAAAAATTGGGCCCTAAAAAAATCACAATTTAAATATAGTACAATAAAATGTATCCTTTTGTGTCGTAAATATCCATCAATCATCAAAAGATATATTTTTTAAAAACATAGGAAAAGCAGATACTGAGGATGAGAGTTTTAAAAGAAATATCAACTTCAGGTGTTAGTTTTCTTTGTTATTGGGTGCTAAGATAAGAAATTTATGTTAGATTTAAACATGTGTTATAAATACAAAACAATATCTCCTGTATCGCTCCTATTTTGGAGGGTTCGAGGTATGCGTGTGTGGCGGAAATACCAATCCTGCCCACATCCAATTACCTCAGGTTCAAATTCTTAATATTCATATTGAATAATCAATAAAGGCCTTCTCTTGGGCAGTATATATACTAATTCCTAATTAATCAGAATAATTATTTAAGCATATTCACTGTTTAGTAATTAATATATAATAATTAATATTACAGGAAGATAATTCAAAGAATAATTTAACATTATCGTCGTTCGTTGTGTCTGAAAGGGATGTTATTTAAAATTTTTATGTTAATTAATATACACTGAAAAATAGGACCACAAGAATCACACAATTTACTTTGTTCCATTACTTAAAAATATATATTTATTGAAATTTACAACTATATTAATAAATAAGAGTAATTGTGGATATAATGAAACAAAGGCGTGATAAACATGCAGAGGAACTAACCATTGGCAGCATTCCAATAATTAATTTAATATTACTATATTATATTAACATTTTATTTTTATTTATTTTGTAACACATCGATTTTTTTTTCCTTGCAGACAAAGTCAGAATATAAAAATTAAAACATACTAATACTCCACTCCCATATTATCCCACTATTTCAATCCTTGCTAACTCTTCCATTCCTGACAATCCTCAGAGGCGCCTGAAAGAAGATGGCCTCGAGACCTTCTAGTGTAGATTACCTAGCGGAGTGTTGCCAATGGGCATATTCTCTTCATGTCTTTTTATGTATATTATCTACATTATGAGCCAATTTACTTGATGTATTTACTAATACAGTTGTAAATTTCAATAAATTAATAAAAAATAAAAATAACATACTAACATACTTTCGATAAGCATTATGACTGTGTAATGCGGGTTAACTCATTATCAAATTTAATAATTTTCTAGTGGAGATTTGCGATTCTATAATTTTAAACAAACATTTTAACAAAATATATTGTACACAGCATACTTTTACAATATAAATGAAATACGTATCCCCATATCCTTAAAAATTAAAGCATTGTACTGAACAACTATTGCAAAAAATACTTTTTCGATAGTAACAGGTGTATGAATAATTTAAAAAATATATTCTCGACCAAAAATGGCGTTCAATTAAATTGCTAATTAATTAATTATTCACCACTTGAAACTTTAACTAAACGAATAGACGCTCTGTAGTCTCGTTAATTGTGGTTAGCATGGCAGCCTTATATGCCCAAGGTCAAGAGTTCTTACCCGACAGATGGTCCTAGGATTTTTTAAAGGGATAAAAAGATCCTTTGTAGTGCTATCCTTCGGAAGGGAACTTTGAATGGTAGTCCCCAACCTGTAAAATGTCAGCTACTCGTTAAAGATCCCTATCCTAATTAAACTTGGATAGGCAGAATTTAGCGCCAGTAGTATGAAGTAACGTTAGGTCAATAAACAAGTTCAGACAATCGTTCCCGAAAGTAATTTAAAATAAATATAGAGTAATTGGTTCATAACCAACTTCGAAAACAGATTTTTAATTTAACTAAGTCAAAGGCCTATGCTTTAGAGGGAAATTCAATTCAAGAAGACTCATGGAATCTGGACCATCGGTCGCTAGGGGAACGAATCCATTCAATAAGCCATCAAGCGCTACCCAAAGGACGAAGCGTGGACGACTTCACGCTGGCTTAGCGCTAAGTACACAGGAGGCTTGCAGCGGCGCCTTTGAGGCACAATGATGTCGTGCGCATCTGTCGTGACGGCTGGCCTGCGGCTCAGTTTAGTCTGGGCGAAAGAACAAGTTATCTTTTTTTTAAAAACGATGATAATGTTTATAAAACGACTTAACATTACCAAATACTGCAATATGCACATCGAGATTATGATGTATGCACACTAAAATTCTTATTTTTCAAACGGAGATTAGATGTGTTCAGGACTCCTGAATCAGGAGCATGTATGTACCGATTTCAAGTAATAAAACCACAAGAAAAAAGAGAAACAGTAGAGAATAATAATTCACGAATCATAACTTCTTTTTTTTTTTTTTTTTTTTGACATAGATATGTCTTATGGCTGAGGGTCTGTAACTTTCATTGAGCAACATTTTTTTGGCTTACGTTTGGAGATACGCAGAAGCCGAATAAATTATTTTAAAAAATTCGTTTTTCTGCCTTCAGCGGCATTTCTCCAAAACTACTAGACCAATTTTTAAATTATCCGCAAAAATACTAGGACATCCATTTATGATCCTAACACCTAGAAGTTGATATCAGCTGGTTATTTAAAAAATGGCGGCCTATTAAAAGTTATTCTTGAAGATAGAGAAAAAAACATTAGTTTTTCATAACTACAAACCATGAATAATTGTAAAAAAGAGATAAAATAAATTGAAATTTTACCCTTAAATTCACCTATAACTTGGTTATTTTTGAGAAAAAATAAAAATAAAAAATTGAAATTAAACCCTTAGTTTTTGGATCAGTAAAGCGAGAAAAACAAAACAAAAAAGGAGAAAGGGAAAAATTAAATATTGCCTATATATACGCTTTTAAATTTTATTAGTGTACTGCACGGGAGCCTTTCTCGATGTAGAACAGGCCTTAGATAGAGTTTGAAGACAAACATCTTACTTGGAATCCTCATACAAGACTAAAACGACAAGAAACTGCCCGACGTTTCCGACTCCTTCAACACTTACTGGATAAACGCTCAAACCTTCCACTTTACTACAAAAGACTCATCAATATTACCATCATAAGACCGATATGGACCTACGGAGTAGAGCTATGGGGCTCTACTAAACCATCGAATTTTTCTCGTATCCAATCCTTACAATCCAAAATCCTTCGGAAAATCCTCAATTCTCCTTATTTTGTCACAAACAAACTGATCCATTAAGACCTTAATATTCCATATGTTGCTGACTTAGCCCGAACCAAGTACCAATTCTTCCATTCCCACTCCAATCCATTAGTTTCAAGCCTTGCTTCCTCTTCGACCCCTGACAATCCTTCGAGGCGTCTGAAAAGAAGATGGCCACAAGACCTTCTGGTTTAAAATATTTTTAGAGTGCTATCACTGGGTAGTGTCTCTACATGACATTTTTCTATATTATCATCACATTTACTTGATGTATTTCTTATAATATAGTTGTAGATATCAATAAATATGTTTAAAAAATATATATTAGAGCTTTTTAACCAAAAAATCGCGAATAATCAAAAAAAGAGAAAATAAGGAAAGTAGAAAATTGAAACTTTACTCATAAATGTACGTAGAGAGTTTTAGAATCAGTAAAGCGCGATAAACAGAAGAAAAAAAGTTGATCTATATATATTTAAGTCACAAATTATAATTGATGTAATTACATCAAAATTAAATTCATGCAGGGTTCTAAACTGTATGCAGTGTTAAGTATGAATGACAAGTTAGGACTCGATTGGATACTTGAATTTCACGTTACTAACATTACGCTCTTCCCACATAGCAACGCCGGATCATGCTCATTTAACGTTTAAATGTCAATAAATGGTAGGATCATAATGTTATAATCATTTATTAGAATGTTGCAACACCAAATTCTATAAATATATGATGGAAATCTTCCTTTCTTCCCTAAAATCATTTTTGGTAAACGAATTCAAGCGATTCAATTTAAAAAAAAAAAACTATAGCCATATAACATATCTAAGTTTCGTATGCCATTCAGTACTCCTCTTAACACAGTCTGTCCTGAAATGTGTTGCTGATTAGAAACCTGTTATTGCCTTTTAGAAGTTGTTAACGGCTATTTAGATAGAAAAATAGCAGTTTTCCTTCTTTCCAAGTTCGAGCTGAATATCAAAGAGTTACAACAACAAAATGTTAAAATGTTTACAAAAACTGACTTTCCAGGAAATTTCCAAATGGCATCCAAAACGTTATCCAATCATTATCGTTATATTTCATTGATGAAAGGATTTGGCCTAAGGGTTATAATTAACAATATAAAATAAAAAAACCTGTACCACTACAACCCATGAAGGGTCTTGTGCTCAGTACATATAGAGGTTCGTACTGTTTCTAGGCCAACGGCAGTGCAATGAGGTGATCACGCTCAGCCGCCAGGTTTTTCCCCAATATTTTTGGGTATCCACTTTAAAGATGGATAATCTGGGGTCAACCCCCGACTGAATTAACAGAATAAATAATATTCTTCCACAGCCGGGATTCAAACCCAGGACCCGGAGAACAGTCTGTCCACTAGACCACCCCGCACCTAACAATAAAATATATAAAACTAGAGTCTGATAATTGTACTTCACCACTGTTTATTTTTATAATTATAATGCCCAACGTTTCGGCTATAATGCCATATTCTGGTGCAAGAACAATTTGTATCTATTAGTACAAACACAATTTCCTTTAAAATAATTAATCCAGAAAATACAACATTAAAATTAGATAACAACTACAATTTGTTTAATTATAATAAATAAATTTAAGGAATATAATCGCTAATAATCTATAAAAAGCTTAACGTTAAATTCTTTAGAAATAAATAAACTAAATTAAATTAGACATTAATTCAAAAAGAATAAATAAAACAATTCAGTAAAAATAGTGGTGAATTATATTTATCAGCCTCCAATTTTAAATTAAACTTTAAACTTCGCCTTAAATAATCTACACCTAAAATAAATAAATTCATCTTGGGTTATTCTGGGTAAATACAGACTACATTAACACCAACAGATATGCAAGTAAGTTTAGTGGAAGACAGAATTATTCCCTATTCAAATAGAAGATCAGGCACTCAGACATTAGAACTATTAACTTAAAAAAAGAAAAATGCACTTTACTTGTATATTAAGCAGTAATTTGCCCATGCTGATAAGATGAAATGGGCAATCTTTTAGGAAATACAAAATTAAACGAACTTTAGAGGAAGAAAATACAAAAATACGACATTTAAGCCCTCTCAGACTATTTCAATCAGAATGAAACTTATATCATGATAAACCCCATTAAACTTTAAATGGATATAGTGAGTTTAACCAAAATCGTTTGACCCGTTTTTTAGTATATCGTAAAAAGGTGCAAAATTACCATGCAAAGTACCACTTCAGGTTTTGACGTAAAGGTTGCTGGAACATCTCGGACGTATAGTTGTTTTAAATATGAAATTTCAGTTTCGTGCGACTTGTTCTTTTGCTAGACTTAATACACAGGTCATTTGGATTCAGGGAACCCTAAAATATGAATCCCGTTAAAAACTGGAATTCGATAATTTTTACGATCGCAATACTTTTCCTTACTATATATTTCATATATAGGTAATTGGAAGTAAAAAGTGTATATATATTAGGAATGGTCGAAATAAAAATTTTACTAAAAGCAAATTTGCCCCGATCTAGATACCATTCCTTTCATGACAAACTCCATTCCCAAACTAATCCTCTATTTCAATCCTCTCTTCCTCTTTAATTCCTGGCACTCTGAGGCGCCTAAAAGGAGATGGCGCCGATACCTTCTAGTTTAGAATATTTTTAGAGTGCTTCCATTGGGAAGCTTCTCTACATGTGTTTCATGCCTTTTTTTAATTCACTCAAATTTACTTGTATTCTATTATACAGTTCTAAATCCCAATAAATAGAAAATAATAATAATAACAAATAGAAGAGAGGAATGCTAAAGCAAATTTTAAATAAGTTGAATTCACAATAAACATTGACATTTCGTTAATAATTATTGGCGTCTCCGTGCAGCTTACTATGAAAACGAGAATAGGAAGTACGCATGTGTTGGTCAACTGTTAGGTGTTTATGTCCGTATGTAGGGTACCAAGGAGTTGTCGTTATGAGTCTTAAAATTGTTAATTGAAATGATTGCAGTTTTTAAAAATAATTTTTTGCTGAGCCATAGAGACCCTCAACCAGCAACTAATACTACTCTAATCTCTTCTTTCTAATCGTCAAAACTAAAAATTTTACAGAAACTGAAACTTACACATACCTACTTAAACCCATACGGACATGTGCTTCACAAAAATAGCATATAGTAATGCTTATTTCAAGTTTTTTTCTTTTTTATACTGTGCCAGTTTTAATTTTGACTTAAACTGACGTTACTGACAATTTCGATCAAAGATGAACTTCCGAACCTTATTCATAAAGGATTGTAATTTAGCACATAAAATCTAGGTAAACCTCTTCGAACTACAGATTTTCCCACAAATGTACCCGTGGGAATTCGTCACTGCAAGCTGTATCGAATCGGTTGTTTGAAGCTGTTTACAGAAACGGGTAGGCCATTTCCGCCTGATTCACGAACCATCAAGGTCTTTCCGCCTAATAGTTTAATTGCTGCATCCTCTGCGGTTTGACGGGAGCCATGTGTGAACCGAAAGCATCGACAATGGAACAGCATTAGTTGGAAAGGGAAAATAGATTTGCGGGAACCAAGGCTGAGCCAGCTGCGAAGGCTGGGATCTGGGTCGTCAAGCTGCCAATCTCAGCTATTGCAAGAAAACTCTGAAATTTCATCAAATTTAAAAAAATAAGGCATCTGGTCATTACTAAAATGAAATAAAATTAGTAATGATAGAAGGACTTGGGTCATTTTCATCATACGATTTGTATTATGGAAACATTAAATTTAAAAAAATCAAGTACGGGCAAAACATAACTTTCACTTACCTCGACTGTTAAAATCAATATAAAAATTATTATATAAAATTAAAGTTGAACAAAGAGGTTAAAGAATTAATTGCACTGAGCTTCAATAGAAAAGTGTTTTATTAAATAATCTATTATATTACTATCTACGACAATCATTTTTATCGGCTTTTTATCACTCTACATCAACTTCTACAATTTTGTGTATGAGATAATCTCTCTATATATATAAAAGGATAACGGGATTTTATTGTATAATTGTTTTCTGAAGGTTTATAAGTAAAATACATTGAAATTTAGCTTCTTTTTAAGCGGGAAAAATAAATTTCATAAAAAAAATTATTCCTGAAATATTAGCAGTAACATGGACGTATAATATACCGTTGGAAAGCGCAAAATTTTCAAAAACGTCAACATGCAATAAAATAAGTCGGCCAAGTTAATAGAAAGATGTAATATAAGCACAAACTTATGTACAAATGTTAATTGTAATGTGGATGAGGAAGCTTATGGTGATTCATGGTGATCGTACAGGTTATATTCTTCCATACATTATTAAATATTTTAAAAAAAATATTATGTACCAAATCGTACGAAAGTTGTTATAAACTGATACTGTTTATTATAATTATTTCTACTTTTAGATCATTTCACAGAAACAGTAGTTTCACTGTAAACTAATTGGGACTCCCATGGAAACTAAATTAACTTTAATACATAAATATATTTAGAAAATGTCCTTATGAAATATAAAAATTGTAATTAACCGAATAAAATAGGAACCGTTTAGCATAAAAAACAAATAACTAAACCATTTTTTTATTTTTTGACCAATTTATGTTTTTAATTTCTGCCGATGATTACATATAATAATAAATAGACCTTATATAATAAACATAATATTTTCTTGCAAAGTGCACTTTTTGTTACGATGAACTAATAATCCCCTAAGTGATAAACGCTTAATTGGTCAAACCGAAGTTTTTTAAATATGAATGTCCCCACATTTAATTTTCACCCGTGCGATGCAAGTATTTATTATAAAATCTTTAGATATCTAACGGTACATTATACATCTATATCATTGTTCTTATGTTCAAAAACTGCTCTTTTCTCTATTAGTTGGTAATCACATTTGTTCACTTTTATATTCAGCAGTTTTTTATTAATCGTAATAAGATGATATGGTTAATTTTTTTGAATCTACTATCTTAAAGGTACTTTAGAGGAAGAAATTCCAAAACAACGGAATTTGAGCCCTGTAAGACTACTTAAAACAGAATAAAACCTACATGATATGAATGTCCGTAAAATTTTACATCGATTTGGCGCGTTAATATATATATAAATATATATGTCAATATATTTATAATTATTATATATAATTGGTCAAATTAACGTCCAATTTCATTAATTTGGCCGCTCAACATTTTTCATTTCAATGATTTTTTTTTACCAGTTATTCTCTACCCTTTCGTAAATAATTCTTTTTTCTGGCAAATACTTTTAATGTTGCAGCCGTTTTAAGTTAGCTTCACGACTGAAAACATGTATTGGGAAAATCTCTCTAATTATGGTCATTTTGTAGATATTGAGTCAAAACAAAAACTAGTAATAAGATAAGGATGTGCTTAATATATTTTGTCCAAGTTAGTTGATAAGATGGCGGCTAGACTTGCAAGGCAGTAATGTGTAATGCATTTTATTTCGAAAACGTACTGAGTCTCAACCACAAAATTTTATCCTACAATAATTATTATATATAATAATTACAGACAGGAGTCTGGCCCGAGATAGCATCAAGGCAACACCTATCGCTCTTTTGCTAGTTACCTATATTATCTACAGAACTTTATTATTTATTTTTTAATAATATTTTTTCTTAATTCGTTCGTTCGTTATTGTAAATGTTTATCCGTTAAGCCGAGTGATAATAGGAAATAATCATTCACGAGAATCATCACGTCAAAGAAATCGTAGAAATTACAAGCAGCTTACGGCAGTCGGCAGTTAATCCCTAAACGTCTGAGGATTTAACAGCCAAGCACTAGTTCCCGTTTACAAACAGTCCAATTGTGAGTAAACAAATTTAAATAGACATTACTTTTATATACTCATTTTTTTTTTTTTTCCTCGCTTTGAATCAAATATTTATTAAAATGGTTCAGTGTACTATCTGTGAAAATGCGACCACTAGGGAAGACAAGGGAAATATCGGCTGTGGTAAATGTCGTGTTATTTTCCACGGCAGGTGTTGCAACCTTAATGAAAAAGAAATCGAAATTTTAAAATCGCAAAAAAAACCCTGGCTATGTAAGAAATGCGAGCAAGGAAAAAAGACGGCCCAAGGCAGGGAAAAATCGACGAGCCCTTCTAAAATCGCAGAACCTTCAATAGCGGACATACTGGCCGCTATGAACCGGCTCAGAACAGAGGTCAATGAGGACATCAAAAGCCTCAAATCATCAGTTGAAAAATATGGCGAGCTAAGCTTTGAACTCAATAACCGCCTCACTAATATAGAGAAACATCTGGAAAGTCAAAACAAACATCTTGAGGAGGTAACCATCGAGAATAAAGTTTTGAAATCCAGAATAAGCGATTTAGAGGTCCGCGTCAATAAGGCCGAGCAGGGCCTCCTCTGTAGGTCTTTAGAAATTAGAGGTATCCCAGTGCGCCCGGGAGAAACGCCTGCGGCCCTTGTGACCAGCATAGCAGCGGGCCTGGGGATAAAAATCACAGCGGGGGCCTTAGACTCGGTGGAGAGGCGCCGGCCAAAAAAGGATGACCCGAGACCGCCTTCTGTTATCGCCCGATTCGTGAGGCAATCGATGCGCGACGAACTGGTGAGAAATAGAAAAGTCAAGAGAGACTTCTCGACGCGAGATATAGGATGGCAGGAGAATGATGCTCACCGAATCTATCTCAGCGAGGAGATGTCTCCGATGAATAGACATCTGTATTGGCTCGCCAGGCAGAAGAGGTCGGAGAAAAGAATTAAGTATGTATGGTTTGCTGGCGGTAGAGTGCGCTGCCGGAAGGAAGATGGCCACCCTGTCATCTTTATCGACAAGGCCCAAGATCTGGACGTCTTCGGCTGACTCCTAGGCACCCGTCTACCTACTGGCTGTGACCCGGAATCGATTTTGGCATCCACTAATGTTTTCTCTTTCTCCCGAAATATTTATTTACCAATTATCTTTCTCTTAAGGTTATTTTGTTTTCTTATTCTACTTGATATGGAGTTTTTCCTCCTTTTACTGTTTTCCTCCAAATGGACTTTATACTATTCTTATTTCATTCATTCATGTTTTTTTTAAAACTAGGTTTCGATTATCTCGTCGATTCCATAGCGTCTTCCCTTCACACGCTGTTTACTTTCCCACCTTCTTTCCGGTATGCCTAATGTCCTAACCACCTGTCATGTTAACGCCCAATCCTTGTCCGCTCATTTTGATGAATTCCTTCAATATTTCACTCACAACTTCTACCACATTATCGCAGTCACCGAAACATGGCTAAAGCCCTATATTCCTTCCTCTTCTGTTTTCCTCCCTAATTACTCCTTTCTCCGCCATGACCGGATTGGCCGGACTGGCGGAGGGGTGGATCTGTATATCCATTGTAGCCTGAAATCCCGTATCCTAGATGTTTCTTTCAATTCCGATTCTCCTCATATCGAATTCCTTTTCGTCACAATCTCCTGTAACACTCGTCCTATCCTGTATGCTGTAGTATATCGCCCTCCTTTGGTCCCTTTTGATCCTTCCTTTGAATCTCTCCTTTACAAATATATTCCCAGGTACAATAACATCATAATTAGTGGTGATTTTAACACCAACCTCCTCATTGACTCCAGTGAAAAACTATATCTTGAAAACCTCTTCTTTTCTCTTCATCTATTTATCGTCCCATATGGCCCTACTCACCACCTCTCCAGATCCGACACCTGGCTAGACCTGCATGTCATCGATTCAAGACATAAACTTCTATCTGCATCCCAACTTCCGGTTCCGTTCTTATCATCCCATGACCTCATCCAGATAACATATGATTTCCAAATTCCAGTGTTCCTACCCAAAACTATATCTTTCCGTAACCTAGATAGTCTAACCCGAGAAAATATTTTACCCGACCTTGAATCCTTAAACTGGTATGAAATATATTCCTGCTCTTCCATCGATTCGATGGTAGACATCCTCACCTCCAATTTACTTAGTATCCTTGACTCCCATGCTCCTCTCAAAACCACTACCTTTCGTCGTCGACCTGCTCCTTGGATGTGTCAAGATGTAAAAGATCTACAAAAAAGGCGTGAGGCTGCCCGTAGACGCTTTAGACGTACCTGACAGACAGATGACTACCAAACGTTTAGGGCACTCCGCAATCTGACACAGACAGCAATTAGGCAAGCGAAATCTAAATACTTTCACGATGCCCTCTCCTCAGCACCTGATTCCAAATCAAAATGGCAAATACTTCGAAAACTATCCCTCTGCAAATCCTCTTCCTCTGAAGTATTTCAGGTCTCACCCGATGAACTAAATTCATATTTCTCATCTGCTTCCACAAACGATTCTCCTCAACTTCCCTCCGACTCTCCGCTAGCTCCTTCATTTAATCCCGATAATTTTTATTTTTCCGATATCTCACCGACTGACCTCATTTCCTCGGTTATGAAATCCCACACCAATTCTATAGGATTTGATGGTGTACCTGTCAAATTAATAAAATTATGCCTTCCCGAAATCTTACCTATCCTACTCTACATATATAACTTTTCCCTCCAAAACTCCGTATTTCCTACCTCCTGGAAAAAAGCAATTGTACACCCTATTAATAAAACCTTTGACCCCACTTCCCCTAAAGACTATCGCCCTATTTCTATCCTCTCAAACCTTTCTAAACCACTCGAAAGAATAGTTCAATCTCAACTATCAAAGTTCCTCGAAAATTCCAAACTGCTTGATCCTCTCCAATCTGGTTTTCGTCCCGGCTTTTCCACTCAGTCCGCTCTCCTAAAAATTACCAGCGACATTCATACTGCTATGGACGAAAAAAAGTTGACTGTGCTCATACTTCTGGACTTTACAAAAGCTTTTGACTCTCTTGACCATTCTATCCTTTTTTCCAAACTAAAATCTTTATCATTTTCCAATAGCACAATCCGTTGGTTCCAGTCTTTCCTTTCCAACAGAACTCAAGCTGTTACCATTCCTAATTACCCTCTATCTTCCTTCTTAGCCCTTTCGGCAGGTGTGGCCCAGGGCTCAAGTATCTCCCCTCTCCTGTTCAATTCCTATATCAATGATCTTCCCAATTCAATCCTACACTGCTCCCATCATTTATATGCTGACGACTTTCAGATCTACCTATCTTTCCTTCCTTCTGAGTTATTAGTAGCATTCACCAAAATTCAGGAAGACCTTGAAAGAATCAGTGCCTGGGCAACCCAGAATAAACTAAAGTAAAATGCTATGAAAACTCAGGCCATCCTAATAGGTTCCAATTCCCTCCTCAGAGCCAATACTACATTTCCTAGTTTAATCCTAAACGGTCACCCAATTACCTTCAGTTCCAGTGTCAAAAACCTAGGTATTACCATAGACCAAACCCTTTCCTGGAAACCCCACATTGCTCAAATTTCCAGAAGAACTATAAATACTCTTAAGTACTTCCATCGCTCCCGTCACCTCCTCCCACTTCCCACCCGTAAGATGTTGGTTTCCTCGCTTATTTTCCCCCACTTAGATTATTGCTGCGTGGTATATGGGGGCCTCTTGACTGTACTTGATGACAGACTCAAGCGGATTATGAATATGTTTATAAGATTTATCTTCGGTACCTTCAAGAGATCACCAGTAACCCACTTATACAGCGAATTGAAGTGGCTCCTACCTTCCATACGTAGACAATATTTTCTAGGGACATACCTCTACCAAGTCATTAAATCTCAACATCCTCCATATATTCACAATATCCTTCAATTCAAATCCTCAATTCACTCACTTGAAACCAGATCACGCCATTCTGACCTTTACATTCCTACCCATAGGACCAAATCTTTTGATAATTCCTTTTATATCCGCTCTGCATCTCTCTGGAATTCCCTACCTAATCATATTCGCCATGCTTCTTCCCTTCTCTCATTCAAATGCCATCTTTTCCTACACCTTTTAAGATCCCAAAGAGACGCTCACTAAATGTAAAATTGATAATTCACTATCTTACTTTCAACTTAAGATCATTTTATTTTAATTTTATCAGAATCCTAGAGTTATGGATTAATTCATTTATTTTATTTATTTGGAAATTGTTCAGCTCTATTATTTTATAGCAGATTTTTTTTTTTTTCTTTGGTTTATATTCCATATATTTTTTATATATCTATATAAATAGGTCTTATTTTTATTTTTTACACATTTGTAAATAAAATTTTATTTTATTGGTCTCTCGGCCAGACACATTGAAATGTATATTTACTGTACAACATTGTTATTCTTAAGGGACATAGTCCCAGAATAAAGTTATTTTATTATTATTATTATTATTATATAGGTATAATCTGTATAAGGTTCATCATTTTTTAATCGGTTCCAGTTACGATATCCCGCTTTTAATACTGCTGATCTTGGCGATAGCTCTTCTTTGAAAATTTATATTGATTAGAAGGGCAATGCTTACACGAATGGAATTTCAATAACAAGTAGTGCAACAATAAGACTATACAAGAAAAAAAATTAAAAAAATTCTGAAAAGAAGATGGTCTCGAGTCCTAGTTTAGATTACCTAGTGGAGTGCTACCAATGGTCATTTTCTTCATGTCTTTTCTCTGCTACCTAATTTACTTCATGTATTAACTAATACAGTTGTAAATTTCAATAAATAATAATAATTATTTACTGTATTTATTTACTTTACTTTAGGCTCTTTCTTTTCTTTTGTACATTGATGTGTTTATATACATACATTTATATACAATTCTTTCTCTACCTCTTTTACCTATGTAAATAATTTAATTTATCTAATGTTTTCTGGCCAGATGAGCAATTTTTATTTGTGAATTTTATGTTATTCTTAAGGGACTAAGTCCCAGAATAACAGTTTTTTCTATTCTATTCTAAAAAAAAAAAAAAAATGAATTCTGGTATAATATATATTTTCATAATTTCTATGTTACACAAATTATATCTTAAAGATCAACAAGAAAAGAAATAGGAAAAAAACGAAATGGATGTGGCCCTGACAATTCGCAACTCGAGCGGCCAGACGATATTCCGTATTTAAAAACCGAGTAGCCTTGTTCGTTTCAAACCGGATTTAAAACACGATACACATTTCTCAACTGTATTACAAGATGTCTCCATCTGATATCTATTATTTCGTAATTTATTACGATTCAAGTGACCCGATTTCATCTTTCTACATTATCTAGTGAGGAAGTAAAAGCAATTTCCCTATGAAGTTTTAGTGTCGGTTGGGAAAAGGTAAACTAATCTCCGCAGTTCATTATCACACTCGAGCTTGCGGCTAGCTGATGCAGAAATGCAAGGTCTCAACGGCAGTAAACAATTCCATAAAGTTAAATCACGTGAGACCACCTCCCGGGCTAGACCAATGAGTCAGGGTCGTACTAGCAGGCGCCCTTCGTGGAGTGTCATTGGTTCTGTCTCCCACCTCAGCAACAGCATTCAGAAAGGGTTAGCTTGAATCATGGAAATCATGAATACATGTTAATACCCATTATATGGTATTTCCAAGATATAATCCAGGCATACGCAAGGTTATAGTCGTGTGTTGCCCACACCAGGTTTTTTTTATTGTTTTTTAAAGATTATTGTTAAATTCCCTAAAATTCGATTAATGATTACAAGTAGAAAACACCTCACAAATGAACACACCGAAGCTTGAGTAGGAATCACGATTTCAGAAATAACTTCTTGTTTTAGAGAAATAAAAAACAGAATTGCGAGAAAAAAAGATGAGACAAGAGTATTTATTACATCGTAATTCATAATAAATAAAATACGAAGAAGCTTTTTATTGACATTTTACGACAGATATGAAGTGATCCTTCAAAGGAAAGACCAGTCTAAGGAAGCCGCTCTCTTTTCATTATACAATCACCAGTTGGATAACATTTAAAATAAGGTTGCTTTTCCTAAAATATTTTGTAGATGTCTATAAATTTATTTATTTACCTATTGATATGTTTAAAATATAAATATAAAAATAAGTGCACTTCATTCAAGATGACTGTCAATAAGAAAAATGGTACTAATCCTACGTAGGTACACTTTAGTTTGTCTGATAAAATTGATGAGATCAATCATAATGCAAATTTGTAATGATACATCCTGTCCTCAAAACCACTCTTAAAATCGAAGCGCAAAATTAACTAACATGATTCTCAAGAATGTCAAAAGCAAGGCATATCTACCACAGTAGATGGATAGATTTATTTATTTTATTTTTTTTTGGGGGGGGGGGAGAAGGATCCCCTTACAAATATAGCCTGGCTGCATAAAGACAATAATAATAATATTAATATAGATAAAATATAAATAAACATTTAGAGTTTATGGAGCTTCGGGAGTTTTAGTTCATTGTAAGGAAAAGTGCAATATGTTTATTTTATAACGTCTAATCATTATTATATATAATCTTATTTCGTTTCAAACATTGCATGAAGAGAAGGCCAAAGCGAGGCATCTGAAGAAAAGGCCCCAAAACCAAATAAAGAGAAGTTGCCCAACGGCAGGACAAATTAGGCATTACACGCCCGTCCGCTAAAGGAGAGGAGAGGACATATAAAAAAACCAGTGCTGGCTGGGTACACAAAGAAGGAATAGATTTCTTCTTATCTCAGAAGAATTGGCTAGAAGTTAAACAATGCTTCGTATTAAGTAGAGGGCGCTTAATTCACTTTAGCTCGAAGCATGGAAAATAACTTGAAGCAGGATCAATATTCAGCGAGTGATCACTTGGACGTGAGCATCATCGTCAAAGGATCTTGAGATCTCTTGGGAAAAGAAAATGGTTGCCTTGTTTTGGTTCGTGGGTGGAATAGTAAACGCTCGGTGACTGAAAATTAAGAACTATCAAGCCAATATATCATTTTCGGGAAAGGATAATCTGCAATCGAAACCAAGACGTAAGGTACAAGAAACGGAGAAATTATTAATTAAGTAAAAACCGATCCACATTATTACACAATAGTTTATTATTACTTTCACTTGCCTATATATCAAATTTATAGTACGGGAAAGTATTGCGATCGTGAAAATTTTCGAATTACAGTTTTCACCGGAAATACTCGTTTTAGGGTTCCCTGAGGCCCAATGATCAAGACCCGCAAAAAGATCTGTGTGTGTGATAAGTTAAGTGCAAAAACAAAAAGTCATACCAAACTGAAATTTCATATTCAAGACTAAACGCCCGAGGTGTTACAGCAACTTTATCGCTACAACCGGCTGACCGACAGTACTACTTTCGATTTTCTCAAAAACAGCTCTAATGATTTTGATTAAACTCGATATATCAATGTGAAATTCATTGGCCTTTAATATTATGTAGGTTTCCTACTTATTAAAATATCGGGTTGAAATGTCCGTTTTTATAGTTTCTGAAATACATAAAGGATTTTGCAGGTCTCTGTTGTTTTCTTCCGAATGTTTACATATTTAATGTAAACAGTTACTAATCCTTTACCTTTGTATTATAAACATTAGCTTCCCAATCAATTACCCACTTTTTAGTATACCTCCAAATATGAACATGGAAACACGCGATTTTCGAGTAATATTTTTGTACGAGTTTAAACTCGGCCATTCAGCAGCTGAGGCCGATAGAAATATTTGATAGGCGTTTGGGGAAGGGAGTGTTAATGAACGGACCATTCGCCGTTGGTTTGCTAAGTTTTCAGCAGGGGATACCGACTTGGAAAACTTGCCCCGAGGAAGACCTCCGTCAATAATAGGAAACGATGTCCTCAAACATACAGTAGAAGAAAACCCCTACCAAACAGTTAAAGGGCTCTCAGCACAACTAAATGCAAGTGCATCTACCGTTTCCAGACATTTAAAGTGTATTGGGAAAGTAAAAAAGCTCGATACATGGGTACCTCATGATCTCACTGAGTGGCAGCAATTGAAACGCCTTGAGACCTGCGTTTCTTTGCTTGCGAGGCCAAAAACCGAGCCTTTTCTTGAAAGAATAATTACCTGCGAAAAATGGATCGCATATGATAATCAGCGTCGGTCAGGGCAGTGGTTGAACATCGACGAAACCCCGGGGTAAATGCCAAAACCGAATTTGCATTCCAAAAAATTGATGGTTACAGTATGGTGGCCCATGGCTGGGATAATTCATTATTCCTTTTAACCTAGAGGTGAAAACATTACCTCTGTAACGTACTGCAATGAAATTGACCAAATGCACACAAAATTATTTAAAAAACCTGGATTGGTAAATCGGAAGAGTCCTATACTCTTACACAACAGCGCTAGACCCTATGTTTCAAAACATACCGTGCAAAAATTGAAAGAACTGGGCTACGAAGTTCTTCCGCACCCACCATATTCTCCCGACTTGTCTCCAACAGATTACTACCTGTTCAGGAATTTAGACAACTTCGTCAAAGGAAAACTTTTTGAAAATGATGATCAAGTGAAAAGTGCGTTTTCAGATTTTGTTTCACTTCAAAGATCTGAGTTTTTCAGTTCGGGGATAAAAAAAGTTGGTGTCACGTTGGGAAAAATGTATAGAAAAAGAAGGTAAATACTTGGAATAAAATTATCTTGTTTTCATATCGTTTTTTTAATAAAAATCCTTTATCTTGAAAACGGACATTTCATATGACACAACCCAATAGTAGGACAAGGCTGCCGATAGTTTAAATTTTCTTCCTCTATGATACCTTTAATTTTATAGAATCAGGAGAATTATCCAAAGCATCTTAAGAGGATTGATAAAAAAGCGGCACGAATTTGATAACCAACTGAAAGAGAAAAGATGAAAAACAGTTTTAACGTAATTGTTGATTTTTTCAACATAAGAACAGCACCATAGATGTATAATATATCTTTGGAAATCTAAAATATTTTAGAAAAAAATATTATCTTATATGCAAAATTTTAAATGGTAATGTAAAGTGACAAATGGGGCATACGAATATTACCGATAATGATACGTAACAATTTAATATTGTTATATTATTTAATCTAAAATATATATGTTCAACAAAACTGAATAAAAATTTTATTCAAATTAACTATAAAATTTTCCATCCAAATTATTACACAATTGTTTATTAATACTTTCACTTACCTATATAAGAAATATATAGTACAGGAAAGTATAACGATCGTGAAAATTTTCAAATAACAGTTTTCACCGGAGATACACGTTTTAGGGTTCCCAGTCCAAATGACCAAGTCCCGCAAAAAGATCTGTATGTCTGTTTGTGTGTCCGTTTCTTCCCTTCATAATCTTTTCACTCGCGAAATTCTCGTTTTCTTATTGATCTTCGAGAATTTTTTTAACCGGTTTCTTCACAATAAGGTATTGTGTTGTAAGAGCTACAAAACGTAAAGGATATACTTATCATATCGCCCGTTCTTGTTTTGATTTAATATCTGCAAAATCGTCAGAATCAGAGAGATGTAACTATATATGAGTTAAAAAACCAATTGAAAAATTAAAAAAAAAAAGTATTTCCGAGTTCGGGAAACAATTAAAATACTTCAAGTGTACCACACCAATCTCCCATGATGACCTAAGCAGGATAATTTAATATAATTATCAATTAATGGATACCAATGACATCCTTACAAAATTAAAGTTCCCACAATAATATCTACAATAGGTTGGTTCCCTTACCTTGAGAGATCTCAACATGATAACATATTCGATATCCTTTAACTGTGCCAACATACTGATAATATCTATTTTATAAATAATTATTTAAATAACTTATTTAAATTACTGAAATATTATTAATAAAGAATTATGTTGAAAGGTTTTTAACATTACTTATTTTTTTCATAAACCATCATGAGGTAGAATTTACGAGTATGTCATGTTGTGATATACTTGAATTTTTTCTTGTTTCTCCAATGTTTTTTATTCATAATAATCTTTAATTATTAATAAATGAAACCATAGAAATTTTGTGATTGAAGTTTGAGAGTATATAAAATAATGTATTCTTCCAACTTTTATTTCCTTATTTAAATTACAGATATACTCGCATAAGAGGACATTTGTTTTAGAACCTAATGTCAAATCTATTCGCTAATTTTAACGTGATTTATGTGGCTATTTAATTGTGTCTGATCTACGTGGACTTAATAATATTGTATTTTTAATAAATATTTCTATTTTATTTTAAATCCCTTCATTTTTTATAAAGAACCTATGAAACGTTTGACCAAAATCAATTAAATAAAGGAGACCACGTACACATTTTGAGGAATGTTAAATGAATGATTTAAATAAAAACTGAATAAAAAAACGTGGTAAGAAAATTATACTAAAGCCTTTAATATTTTATATGAAGATTATAAAATATGATTTTGTCCATTTTTAAAACCCGTTTTTTTATTTTATATAAAACATTAAAAACCTACATTTTACTTATGACAAAGTGATTTTATTAATATATTAATGTCTATTGTCACAAAATATTACTTACAAATCCTTCCAATTATACAAAAAATCAGAAAAAGACAAAATCGTTAATGAAAAATCATAACTAGAATACAAATCTTAAAAGAATCAAATAATAATACAATTTAAAGAAACACATTGAATAAATTAACAATCATATATTTATATCAAATTTGGATAAATTTCGATTTAGTTATTTGGACACTGAAAGAAGTTTTGTTTTTTTTAATTATTATTTTTCTATATAATTTAATGTTTTAAGGAACATTTTATAAATAAATTAACACTAATGTATTTATAACGACCATGTTTATACAAGTTCCTATAATAATTTAATATATTTTAAAGCAATTTAAAAATTCAAGAAAGGTCAAGAAAGTGTTGGAAAGAATGTCAAGATTAAATTAATGAAGACGAGTAAAATAAAAAGTATCATACATAACATAATTATTAGAGTTTGCTTAGGTTTAATTATTTCCCTAACATTGATTATTTTTATTAATTAACGTACTATAAGAAAAAAAAATGATGGCAGTGATGAAAAATGATCAGTTTTACAGTTTATTAAAGTACGTTGGTAATTAAATCAATGAATGCAAAAGGCTTGCCAGGGATATTGAGAGAGTGATTAACTACATAATAGCTTACTTTCTAATCTGTTAAGTCGTGCTTGGAAGCCACATTAAAAATCATTACTATTACAACAGAAAATTCATAACCTCTACGAAATTCACTAATAACAAAAATCCAAAATATGATTATAATCATATATTTACGGATTTATTAATATAGGGTAAAATAATGACACTTAAAATGTACTTAAAATAAAGCAACCGATGATTCGCGATGGATCAAATGTAAATAATATAAAAGTTATATGTCATTATGATGTAAAAAAATAGAAATATTTTATAATTTTGTTTATTTAATCTTTAAGTTCAATTTTTCGACTAGAGTAAATTTCCTGATGGGTTAATAACTCATAAAAAAACAGTGTTTTTGGAAAATATGCGCTGACTTAAGTAGTGGGAGTCAACAATGATTTTGACAACAGAGGTCTTGCCACTTCAAGGTCAGTGCACGCGGAAATCTGCAGGGATTCTATTGTTAAATTTACTAAGCAAGTTAAGAAAATTATCAAAAAAACAAAAGTGAAACGAGCTATACTTTTTAATCATAAAGATATTTTTTAATTTGTAACTTATTATTGAGTGATAAATAAAACGATACAATTATATCATAAAGTATCATTAGATGTACTATTGGTTTCTTAAATATGAACATTGATATATGAATATTTTATAAATTATGCTACTGTTACTTCAGCATATATAAGTTTATATGTTTCTAAAATAGTGATAAGTAAATGTTATGTTAATAGATCATTTAATGTATTCAGAATTAAAGAAATCCAAAAATTACAGCTTTTTGCTAAAAATATTCACGAAGATAAGATGTAACCTAAAAAAGAACCCTTGGGTAAAAAGTAAAAGAAACGATACTTAGCGTATTTAAAAAAATGTAGTATCGACCAAGAGTGGCCGAGCATGTTTTTTAAGAGTGGCACTCAAACTAATTGAAAGTGCGAAATTTGGAGTCCAGTGAAAGCACAGGAGTGGTTTGACATTTGACTCACCTATGTTGACCAACTTGACTCCGTCTTCTGATATGGCCGTCAAAGCTGCACTCACGTTCTCGAGGCAATGGTGCTGGTTCATCGGCCGCCGTATCCAGTTGGTCCTCAACTTCTTCTTCTGGAGCTGCTCGACAAGGAGGCAGAGCCGGGTGCCGTCACCGAAGTCGACGGCTAGATCGCGGACTTCTGCCCCCACAACCCGAAGATGCTCGTTAACCCAATTCCTAAAAGTGTGGGCTTGTATCTCAACCCAGAGGTCTTCGTGGCCCTTGATGGCCATCCCTTTAGCGGCATGTCCTTCCGGACTCCGGGCAACCAGCCCGATCTGCGATATACCCAACGGCTCGGCCGCCATCACTTTCTTAACTGACAGCGATTCCTGGGTGCAGCCGGTGGGTGCTGCAGAGGGCGCCACATATCCCACCTGGCAAACGCTATCTCCCGGTGGCCTTGTCAACTTTGAGACCAACGCAAAACTTGACCACCTGTTCATTACGCTTAATCAGTTTGAAATCAATTAAACAATAATCAAATACTCTTGTTTTATGTACGTCTACACACTACCACATGTTAAATCCATTGATAATTCAGATTAACCAGATTTTTCAAAAAACATTTTCATTTTATACCGGTGGTTCTCTCATTATTACTCAGCGGCACTGTTAAATTATTATATAATCACAGAAATATTCAGGAATAAGTCGAATTTCTTTTTTATCAAAGAACCAATGTTTCGTTTCAAATATGTAAGCTATTAGGGCGTATTGAATCTTAGTTATTGAGGATACCTCTAAGAATCTTCCTGATAGAACATATATTCGGAATTGGACATTGGTTTTTGCAATAAAAATATATCACAATCCATGTACCATCAATACTAAATTATTAATCAACACTTCCGATCATCCTATTTTTATATTTTGTTTAATTAATGTTTAATAAACCATTAAATAAATAGAAACAGAATATAATTTGTTTGTTGCGCGCAAACACACGTCTTTCACTTACCTCCGTTGTTAAATTCAATGAAGGATATAAATAAAGTTGCAGATGTAAAAAGGTTATAGCATTACATTGAGTTTCGATACAAACATGTGTTTCATTATATAATATAATATTTTACTATCTACAAAAATCACTTAGTTTTATACGCTTTTCACCACTCTCCAATATCTTAAACAACATTGTATGTAAGATAAGTTTTTTTCTAAAATCATAGGCTTTAATACGGTTTATTGAACATCTATTTTATTGTTTTTATGTTTATAAAAATAAATAGTTTTAGTTGGTCATAAAATGCGTTCAACTTATACATTTACACGTTTATTATCAATGATAACAAGATACTTAGAGAATGAAAATTTAAAATATCGCCATTCAAGCTCTGTGAAACACTATTTAAATCAAAATGAAACCTATATTATATTAAATCCCAATACATTATACATCAATATGGCAATTTTAATCAAATTCGTTACAGCTGTTTTTGAGAGTTGCTGTAATATCTCAAGCGTATACGCTGCTAAAATATGAAATTTCTGTTTTATACAACTTATGGTTTTTGAGCTAGACTTGCATACACACAGACAAAGACACTGAAACTTTGAAAACCCGAATTCAAAAATGTTCACGATCGCAATACTTCATATATCGGTAAAATAAAGTAAATGCATAGAATTTTTAATTAAAAAAAAATAAATATTAGTCAAACTGCAATTTCTTTCGTTTCAAAGGAATTAAAAATAATTTTATAAAAGTATTGCAAATTTCATCAACATCAAGTCAATGTATAAGTAAGATTTATCAGTATTAGGAAGCGTATTCTGTTGAAAGCTTAAAAAAATAAAGGTCTTAAGAGTGAATTAACGGCGCCAATGCTTTCTGTACAGATTCCGTTCTAGCAATTAATTATTTTTTTCCCTCGAAGTTCCGATTATTTAACATAGTCCATGAAAGAGGAGTACTGCTTTTGTGTCGTATGTTAGTGCACTTGACAAAGAGTTTAAAGTGTAGTGAAGATATGGGTATCGTAAATTTCTATGATTTCATTGTAGAACTATTGGGTTGTGTCACATGAAATGTCCGTTTTCAAGGTAAAGGATTTTTATTAAAAATACGATATAACAAGATAATTTTATTCCAAGTATTTACCTTCTTTTTCTACACATTTTTCCCAACGTGACACCAACTTTTTTATCCCCGAACTGAAAAACTCTGAGCTTTGAAGTGAAACAAAATCTGAAAACGCACTTTTCACTTGATCATCATTTTCAAAAAGTTTTCCTGTGACGAAGATGTCTAAATTCCTGAACATGTGGTAATCTGTTGGAGACAAGTCGGGAGAATATGGTGAGTGCGGAAGAACTTCGTAGCCCAGTTCTTTCAATTTTTGCACGGTATGTTTTGAAACATGGGGTCTTGCTGCCGCTCAGTGAGATCATGAGGTACCCATGTATCGAGCTTTTTTACTTCCCCAATACACTTTAAATGTCTGGAAACGGTAGATGCACTTGCATTTAGTTGTGCTGAGAGTCCTTTAACTGTTTGGTAGGGGTTTCCTTCTACTGTACGTTTGAGGACATCGTCGTCTATTACGGACGGAGGTCTTCCTCGGGGCAAGTTTTCCAAGTCGGTATCCCCTGCTGAAAACTTAACAAACCAACGGCGAATGGTCCGTTCATTAACACTCCCTTCCTCAAACGCCTTGCAAATATTTCTAGCGGCCTCAGCTGCTGAATTTTTATGTATTATTTTTTTGAAAAGTTTAAACTCGTACAAAAATATTACTCGAAAATCGCGTGTTTCCATGTTCATATTTGGAGGTATACTAAAAAGTGGGTAATTGATTGAGAAGCTAATGTTTATAATACAAAGGTAAAGGATTAGTACCTGTTTACTTTAAATATGTAAACATTCGGAAGAAAACAACAGAGACCTGCAAAATCCTTTATGTATTTCGGAAATTATAAAAACGAACATTTCATGTGAAACAACCCAACAGTAGCAGCTGGCACAATAATGAAAGAAGACGATGCAAGTTGCAAGTTTACTTTCGTCGCTAATCCCAAAATTCGAGCCGGTAATTACGGAAACATCAGATCAAAAACTAACATTAGAAAGAACAAACTTCTGGATGCTGAGTTGAAGATTAATAATGCTGTTTCATCTTCTTCAATTGAGTTTTCGTTCGGAGCTAAAGTGAGGTGCGTTTTTTGGTTGTGGAAGTATAAAACATCAAAAGATTCACGTCCGAAAAATAAGGATAATCGCAAATCATAATTTCCCATCTAAAGGGGAAAGTTTCCCACCAAAAGGAGTTAATCAAATAGAGACAATATTTTTTATTTAAGAGATTAGAGGGAGATACAAAAAACAAACCAAACCACCCATAGAGAAATGATTCTGTAAGCATCAATTGATCTCTAAATTAGCACCTCCAACATCTAAAACATTTTTTATGTTTATAGTCTACGTTTTAGGGTCTTGTCCCCATTATCTTCTTTCCTCATTTTTTAATTAAAAGTTCTTTTTATTTTACATTCACTTGTCTATATATGAAATATATAGGAAGGGAAAAATACACATTTTAGTTTCTCCCGAGTTCAAATGACCAAGTCCTGCAAAAAGGCCAGTATGTGTGTGTCCGTATGTGGTAAGCCTAGTGCAAAAACTACAAGTCCCACGAAACTGAAATTGCGTATTTAGGACAACTATACGTCCAAGACGTTACAGCAACTTTTTCATCAAAATCAGCTAACCAGGAGAACCACTTTATACTATGAATTTTGGACCTTGTTTACGATTTTCTCAAAAACGGCTTCAACGATTTTGAATAAAGTCGCTATATGGATGTAAAGTTTAATGGACTTTAATATGATGTAGGTTTCATTCTTTTTGAAATAGTCTGACTATTAAAGTTATAGAGTTATCAGGCAGTGGAATAAATGAACCTTCTACTAGACAGCTTGTTTATTACTGCTATATATACAAACAACATGGCGCAGGGGACGCTACCAACTGGACTGTACTTTTTGTTGTTGGGCTGCTGTACACCTAGGTGGAAGTTCAGTGCCACAACTATCTTTACATATACAATCGATATTTAACACACCCCCTCAATTGAATGTTTTCAAATATATACATACACAAGTAAATATTCAATTGTATCTCACATACAAAACAAGTAAAAATATTATTCTACTACAAAATTCTACACCACAAAACAAGTAAAAATATTATTCTATTACAAAATTCTATACAACAAAACAAGTAAAATATTATACTATTACAAAATTCCATACAACAATTTTAGCACAATATATATAAATGACATTAATATATTAATTAATTAAAGCCTTCCGAAACATTTGAAACTTATCAAAGGCAAGTGGTTTTGTGAACAAATCTGCCACATTGCGGTCAGAATTGATGTGTTCCACAGATATTATTTCTTTGGAAATAAGATCTTTAACAAAATGGAATTTTATATCAATGTGCTTTGCTCGTTTAGAGTTTTCACAATGCTTTATAAAAGCTATAGCACTAGTGTTATCCACCAACAGTTTTCCACTTAATGTTTCACCAATGAACTCACTAATTATACCACTTAAACTCACAATTTCCTGTGATGCCATTCCTGCTGCAATGTACTCCGCTTCCATCGTTGAAAGAGCCACACATGCTTGCTTTCTTGAATGCCAAGCTATGGGATTGCTTCCGCAGAATGCTGCAAAGCCACTTACACTCTTTCGTGTTTCCATGTCCACTGCCCAGTCAGCATCTGAATAGCCAATAAGTCCTAGGTTCTCACTTGGTTTGAAAGTAAGACCCATATCTCTAGTTTCTTTGAGATATCTGAGTATTCGTTTTGCAGCTTTCCAAGACTGCTGAGTAGCTTTATCTAAACATCTAGATAAATAGCTAATTGGGAATGATAAATCCGGTCGAGTTGTTGTGCTTAGATACATAAGTCCACATACCAAGCTCCTGTATGGTATATTTTCATCTAAAGGTGGACTATCAGCGTTAAGCTTAAATCCAACCTCCATGGGGGTTGATACCTTCCTGCACTCTACCATATTATAATCTTCAAGGAGTTTATCAATAAAGCGGGTTTGTGTAACCCTTATATTCTTTTCTTGCCTTTCAATCTTCATCCCTAAAAATTGAGAAGCCTTCATTTCTTTAATGCTGAACTCTCCTTTTAAATTGTTCACTAATTCTTCAATAGCCTTTTCATCCCCTGTAATTAGGCCATCATCCACAAAAAGAACAAAGAACACCCTACTCTTGTTGTAAAGGCATAAATCATATTGGGATCTTTTAAATCCCAATTTTAACATAAAAGAATTAAATCTTTCATTCCAATACTTCGGTGCTTTCTTAAGTCCATAAAGTGGCCTATTAAGTCTCAGAGTTTTTGTAGAACAACTTACACCTTTAGGTGGTTTTATAAACACAGGATAGTCTAGTGAGCCATTGAGAAAGGCTGTTGGCACATCAACTTGTCTAATACTCCAATCGTTTTGGCATGCAAATGACAAGAGAGTTCTTACAGTATCCATTCGGCAAACTGGTGAGTAATTGAATACACAATCACCTTGAGTTTGTTCTTCAAACCCTCTTGCTACCAATCTGGCCTTTTTGATTCCATCTTCCTTCACTGTGAAAACCCATTTAGTTGTGATTGGGACACTTCCATTCGGTGCTTCCTCTTCAGACCAAGTGTTCATCTTCTCATGAGCTTTTAGTTCTTTAATAATGGCTTCCTGCCATTCCTCCTTTTTATTAGCATCCTCATAAGATGATGGAACTCCATCTGATCGGCTTACCATACAGTATGCATTATATAACTCATAATCATTTAGGAAATGAGGTTTTGACCGGTTTCTCTGAGGTCTAGAAGTTTCTTCTGAATGCTCTGGATTGGATTCTTCATTCTGAAGTCTTGAAGGGTTTTCTGACTGCTCTGGATTACAATCATTCTGAGGTCTAGAAGTATCTTCTGGCTGCTCTGAAATATTAGTGTTATTCTCTTCACCATTTTTCCTTCCCTCTTCATAGCTTCCACCACTATTATGATAGACAATAGGTACATTTTTAACTTCTTTATAGGGCATTTGGCTCTCCTCGAATATCACATCTCTAGATCTAATAACTTTCTGCTCGTCTGGCAACCAAATCCTATACCCACCACCACAATAACCAACCATCACCCCCTCCTTGCTTCTGGGATCCAATTTGGAACCTTTAGGAAGAATGGTAGGCCATGCTCGGCAACCAAATATACGAAGTTTAGACAGATCATTTCTGCCATTCCATATTAATGAGGGAGTTTCACCTTTATTTAAGGCTGAAGTAGGTGACCTATTCAGTTCATACGCACAACATCGAGCTGCTTCCCCCCACAAGAACTTGGGGATGCCGGAATCTGATACCTTAGTACGCATCATATCTAATAGTGTCCTATTCATTCTTTCACTCTTTCCGTTCATTTGAGGGCTATATGGCAAAGAATATTCTAATTTTATACCTTTATCTGAACAATATTTTTGAAAAAATTTAGACGTAAATTCTCCTCCATTATCTAAACGTAGCCTTTTCACTGGGACACCCTGTTGCCTTTCTAGTTCCGCTATATAATCCATCAGGTTTGTTTCAGCTTCGCTCTTCATATGGAGAAGTTTGACATGCACAAAATGAGTGAAGTCATCCAAAATCACCTGCATATACTTATGTCCTTCAACTGATTCAGGATTGAATGGACCACATATATCAGAGTGAATTAATTCACCAACCTTTGATGTGCGTTTCCTATTATTTGAAAAGGGCTGTCTAGTAGCCTTACCTTCAATGCATGCCGAACACTTCTTGTCACTATAGGGTAATCCTAAACTTTTGAGTCCATGCCGATTCAAATGTCCTAGCCGTTTATGCCATAGATCTCCATCCGTAGCACTTGAAATGTTGCACTTGACTTGATTATCACTGGGTTTATCAAACGTAAATATGTACAATCCATTCACTCGTGGACAACTCAGCTTAAAATTTCTTCCGCAGATTTTCATCTCCTTAGAATCTGTAATCACTTTTAAGCCTTTTGAGGTAACTGCACTCACTGATAATAAATTATGTTTTAACCCCGGGACTATTAAACCTTTAATGTTTACAATCCTACCTTGAGAGGTTACTCTTAGGGTACCTTCTTTTCTAGTAAACATTTTATCACCATTAGCTATATGTATGGCAACATCATGATCAAGATTCGAAACATTTGACAAAAGGGGTTCCAATTCTGCCTTAAAAAGATGGTTACTCGCACCTGAATCGACTAAAAACACATTGTTAGATGATAGTTTAATATTACCACAATTTAGGGCCACCATTACAACTTCTTCATCTACATCTGCTGAATTACCCTGGATTGTTCCTCTTCTTTTCCCACGAAAGCTTCTATTAAAGGATTTACTTCCACGGTTCTGCTTATTTTTGGGACACTGTGCCTTGAAATGTCTTTTATCCCCACATATAAAGCAACCACTCTGTGCTTTAAATGATACTTCTGATGATGATGCACTAGCTGATGACTTTGACTTTAACTTTGTATCTGTATCTAGAAGTCTGGCTCTCACAAAATCCATTTGGACTTCTAAATTAGTTTCTAGAGCTGTCACAACTGTGTTGAATTCATCTGGTAAAGACATCAAAAGGTGACATACCTTGTCTGACTCCCCTAGAACTGTGCCTTGTTCTTGAAGGTTTCGGATAATGGTATCAAATGCCAGAAAATGTTCTTCCATGTTTCCTTGAAGAGAATATTTCAGGCCCATCAACTTTCTGTACCAAGTCAATATTGAAAAAGAGGTAGATCTGACAAAAACCTTTTTTAAAGCATTTATCATTTCCTTGGAAGTTTGGCAATCCATGATTATTTCCAGATGTTTATCTGAAATGCCTTGGATAATGATGGACTTTGCCTTCGAGTCCTTAATGAGAAATTCCCTTTTCTCAGCACTAGAGGTAGGAGGATCTGCTTCCAACACATCTTTTACCTGTTCTCTTTCCAAAATAGATGACATTCTGAAAAACCAGCTGTTAAAACTTGTTCCGACAAGTACTGGAACTCCTGAAGTAGTAACTGACGCCATAGTACCGGTAAACAAAATTCACTAATAAAATAATATCACTTCGCGACTACGCGTTGACACTATACACAAATACTATGCTCTGCACAACAATACTCTGGGCCCATAACCTATTAAAGTTATAGAGTTATCAGGCAGTGGAATAAATGAACCTTCTACTAGACAGCTTGTTTATTACTGCTATATATACAAACAACATGGCGCAGGGGACGCTACCAACTGGACTGTACTTTTTGTTGTTGGGCTGCTGTACACCTAGGTGGAAGTTCAGTGCCACAACTATCTTTACATATACAATCGATATTTAACACTGACAGGGCTTAAATGCTGATATTTTAAATTTTCTTTCTCTTAAGTACCTTTAAATATGTAGATTTAAAAAAATATATATATATCATCTTGTTACCATTGATAAATAACAGCTAAATATGCAAGTTGAGCCAATTTGATAAATAACTAAGGGAGAAAAGTACAAACATAGTTTTTATGCAATTTTTGTGTTTTTGAACACAAGAGTATTAATATAGATGCATAATACACCACTGGAAAGCTAAAGATTTTAGAAAAAATATTATTATATTATTATTTATTTATTATTAAATATTATATATTATTTAAAAGTTAATGGAGAGTGATGAAACTGATTGTTGTTGATAAAAATATTAATAGATTAGCAAACAACTTGTCCATTCACAAACAGCTTCTTACTTCAGTAAAACTCCAGCCTCTAAAAACCCATTAATAAAAGAAATCGGTAATTACAATAAATTTTCACTAAAACGATATACTCATAAGAGAACAAAACATGTATTATTAAATTAACTTACTTTCTTATGTTATAAATTTTATAATTTTCAATCATATTATGTATTTTCTATTAATTTATGTATTTTCAATTATTTCATGTATTTTCAATTATTTTATGTATTTTCAATTATTTCATGTATCTTTAAATATTTTATGTATTCTCAATCATTTTATGTGTAGTTTTTATGCGTAGGTTTTTTGTATAATTTTTCCTACAATAGCAAAGTAACCTCAATTTTTCACCATATGTTTGCCATTAGGCTGATGTACTATAATCACAAAAAAAAACAAAAATATTTTCTGATTGTAAGGATGACTCATCCAAAATCATTGTTAACATTTTGTCAAAATGTAAATATGTGAATAAAGTTTATTTTATTTTATTAATAGATTATATTACACAACATATGTTTCTGTTGAAATTCAATTTAATTAATTATTTTACAATTTATTTTTATCTCTAAATGTGTTTAAAAATTCTATAATTGATTTTAACAACAGAGGTAAGTGAATGTCGTGTGTTGCGCGCACCAGATTTTTTATAACAAATCGGTATAAGTAAATTTAAATTATTAAAATATAATTACATTGGCTTAAAGTCTCTTACTTGTATATCATATTTATTCATATATTTTCCCAAGGTATATTTAGCAAAAAACTTCAGAACGATTCCTTGTGATTCATTTATCTTTCACCAACCACAGACATATTTGTAAAGCTGTTTCTTGAAACGTAATATGAGATTGCCATATTATTTGCAGTTAAACTTCCATGTATTTGCAGTGTATAGTTACCTATAAATAAATATATTAGTGTACATTTTGTTTCAACTGACAGCAGGACATCTGGTTTTGGTCGAAGGTAAGTAATTGAGCTTAGTTATTTATTCTTATGTTTGTTTATATCAGTAAAAAAAAAAAAAAAAAAAAACTATCCTTTTCCTAATTTGACTTTCTCATTATTTTCCTGAGTTTTCTTTTTGTTCAATATGTGTAAGATATATATTTGGCCGTTTCACAAAAGAATTTTATTGATATTTTTTTAATTTACTTTTACACCTTAGAATATTTCAGCCTCTAGAGCAATTTTTAAGCATCTGTAACAATTAAGTTTTTGTATGCCTTTTCTACACTTTTTACATCTAATTTCAACATTCTACCTGCGTGTTATTAGTTCATAAAGATCCATTTATTGCCTCACATACCCTGCAAGCGCACATCAAAGACCTAGAAGTAAGGTTTCAGAACTGGAGAATAAAAATAAATTCCAATCAACAAATCCCATCAAATGAACTGTACCCTTTGTCGTAATCCTTTGACTTCCTGCCCTACAGTATCCTTTAACAACACTCAACTAGTTCCTGTTGAACAGATCCGATACCTAGGACTCCTTCTTGACAAACGCCTAACTTGGAACCCTCATACACGACTAAAAACAAGGAACTGCTCGCCGTTTCAGGCTACTTCAACACTTACTAGACAAATGTCTGAACTACAAAGGACTCATCTACATGACTATTATAAGACCAATCTGGACTTACAGAGTAGAGCTTTGGGGGTCCACTAAACCATCAAATTCTTCCCGCATCCAATCCTTACAATCCAAAATCCTTCGTAAAATCCTCAACTCTCCTTACTTTGTCACAAATAAACTTATCCATAAAGACCTTAATGTTCCCTATGTTACTGATTTGGCCTGGACCAGGTATCAATCCTTTCATGAGAAACTCCTTCTCACTCTAACCTACTAGTTTCAATACTTTCTTCTTCTTCAATTCCAGATAATCCGCCTGAAAAGGAAATGGCTTTGGGACCTTCTAGCTTAGAGTATTTTTAGAGTGCTTCCAATGGGAAGCTTCTCTACATGCATATTTAATTCAACATTTAAATTAATTATTTTATTAATCCTGTCTTTTTTAAAAAAATGCTTACATACCATGCATATTTATCTATATATATTCAGCAGTGTCGTCCTAATTTGCTTGCTCTGCCAAACTACGAATTTAAAAGCACATGTTTTAAAAGAGTCATAGTATATTACATCCATTATTTAAAAAAACGGAAAAAAAATTTATTTATTAAAAAAATTATTTGTATTCACTCACTCAACATTTCATCGGCCGTCCTTTAGGTGCTCTATGCACAACTAACTTAAGGTGGGGATGTTAAAAGCTTTATATATTTATATTATCTATAGGCAAGAGCATGTTTAAATTGTTTACGTCAGTTTGTTGATTTACTGATATTTTTATAATTTTTTATTTATATATATATATATATAATATTATATATATATATATATATATATATATATTCTATAACCCTCCTCTAATTTATATTTTCTTCCTTATATAGAACTGATACATTATTAAAATCAAAAAAGTGTTTATAATTATCACCATCATCATCACACAGCAAGGAAATTAGGATGACACTGCTGATGAAGCGGTGTAAGAATATATATAGATAAATATGCATGGTATGTAAGCATTTTTTAAAAAAAGACACGATTAATCAAATAATTAATTTAAATGTTGAAATTAGATGTAAAAAGAGTAGAAATGCCATAAAAAATAAATATAATTGTTACAGATGCTTGAAAATGGCCCAAGAGGCTGAAACGTTGTAAGGTGTAAAAGTAAATTAAAAAAATATATTAATAAACTTCTTTTGTGAAACGGTCAAATATATATCAGTAATTTTTTTTATATCCTTGCGTAGTTATAATTAATTTTTAAATCCTGTAATATGAATACTTGATACAAATATTGATCTTAATTGTTTATTATTATTTGACTTTGATTGAAACATATTATTAATGTTCTGACCAACTGTACCAAAATGGGGATTATTCCAGATATATAGTTGTATATGATTAATAATGTTCTAAAAAAGATACAAGTCCTGATAGAGTGCAAGGCAAAAAAAGATTCTTCAACATTTAAAAAAATAAATAAATAAAAATGTCTAAACCCAGAATATAGCCCTCTACAGAGTTAAAATCAACCTACTGAAATAACAGAATCATTATCTGCCAGATGAATAAGAAGAACTTAATGTAATATATGATTATTTTAAAGACCTGCTAGAGGGGAGAGAAGTTGAGGCGTGCCTAACCCGGAACGAAGCAGAGGAAGTTTGGGATGAGGAAGACTACATCAGTGAGGAAGAACTCCAAGATGCAATCGAAAAGACAAGACTAGGCAAGGCAGCTGGACTCGATGAAATTACTCCAGAAATGATTAAGTACATGGGCAACAAGGGCCAAGAGACGTTCCTCCATCTTTTAAACATGGTTTGGAAAAAGAAGAAAATTCCTAGAGACTGGGAAGTAGCGGTGATTGTGCCCATCTACAAAAAGGGAGACAATAGAGAATGCAGCAACCATAGGGGAATATCCCTTCCCAGTGTGCCTGCAAAGATCTACTCTAGGATCCTAGAAACAAGAGTAAGGAAAATTGTCGATTGCCAACTAGGAGAGGATATATTGTTATATGGCTTCAGGAATCAGAAAAGTATGCAGGATCTCATCTTCACGATGAGACAAATAACAGAAAAGACTGTTGAGAAGGATAAAGAGCTCTCCATCTGCTTCGTAGACCTCCAGAAAGCTTTTGACAGAGTGAAGAAAGAAGATATAGAGATGGTACTGTCAGAGCGGGGTGTAGACCGTGGAACAACCTTAGCGGTGATGAGTCTCAATAAAAAGATGAGGAATGTGGTCAGAACCAGAAACCACATTTCAAAAGAATTCGAGACGGCATTGGGAATAAGGCAGGGCTGTAGTCTGAGTCCGTTACTTTTCATTATTGTTCTGGACTTGGCACTAAGGAGAGGAAATTCCAGCTAGGGCACATAAACCTCCACCCCACCAGGTATTCCCTATTAGCCTTAACTGACGACCTAATTCTGCTAGCTGACAATGATCGAGACCTCCAACATAACATAAATGTCCTACAAGAGGAATTATCTAAATTAAATATGAAGATTAATCCGGGGTAGACTAAATGCATGAGAATTGGAAAGAAACCCTGAAGGATAATGAGGATACTAAGGGCTGGAGGACAGAGATTAGAGCAGGTCGAAAATTTCAAATATCTGGGAGCTCATCTCAATGAGAATGGCTACATAGACGAAGAAGTGGCCCAGAGAATTGGAGCGGCAGGGAGGATGTTCTGTATGGTAAGGCGAGGTTTTCTGGGGAGAAAAGAGGTATCAAAGAAGACCAAATTAGCCGTATATAAATCGACATTTCTTCCTATCCTATCGTACTCCTCAGAATCTTGGACTCTTCCTCAAAACAAAGGAGCCAAATCCAGGCCATGGAAATGAGGTATCTCCGAAAAATAGAGAGAAAGACACGGAGAGGTAGGATACGGAACGCCACTATACGGGCTAACCTTGACGTCAAACCAGCGGAGACCATTCTGGAGGAACACAAACTGAGGTGGTTTGGACATCTTCTTAGGATGGATCCGGAGAGAAGTGCTAGGAAGACGTATGAGACCCGCCAGAGGAAGACCCCGCATCTCCTGGGAGGACAGTGTAAAGGAAGCATGCAGGAGGCTTGGGATAGACTGGAGTAGGAGAACGGAGTTGGCACAGGAAAGAGACATATGGTCCAGACTCTACAGGCAGGATCCTCACACCGAACAGCGGTAGAAGAGGAAACGATTATGATGATGATGATGAGGATTATAGAACTTAACAGATTAGGTAGCAACCAGTACGTTCGCAATTCCTACATATTAGACTATTACAATGTTTTTTTTTTTTAAACTGATTTAAAACTAAATTAATAAATACATTCTAAATAAAAAATCTTTAATTTAAGAGGTTATGGGTACTACAAAAACAATTATTAAATGTCTATAATTGATAAAACTTAGAACTGAAAACCTCATGAACTAGTAAATGATCAAAAGAAACCATACAAGTCATGAGCAAAATATGACAGTTCCAGTAAATCATTGCACCAATAAATTATTTTATATAATAATAAACGATTCCAACATAATTTACTTTAGTTAGCGAGAAAAATAATAAAGAGTATCACATGAAGAAATTAATAAACATATCTTGACCCAATCAAGGGTTCAGTAATGGTCAGAATCCAAGTTAAACCCCAAGGGTCGAACCGGAATCCAACTAAAGATACGCAAGACGATGACTCTGGAGGATGGACTCTGAAGCAATACTGTGTAACCCCGTGTCATGAGCTCAGATAACTTTTATTACAAATATACCAAATTTAATTAACATTTATTATATGAGTGTTTATTTATTTAACTAACATTACTTTATGCTACTATGGGTAATCGGACTAATATAAATGTTTAATTTATATAATTTAATTTAAGAGGGATGAGGCCACTGAGGAATTTAGAAGAATACACAACATGGTATAATGGAACTTATGCCCTACCAGTATAATTGGATTGAGAGCATTGTGATGACCCAAATGAGAGTGTGGTGGCTCAAATAAAATTACTGTACAGACCTATTTTATGTATTGGGTTGTCTGAAAAGTTTTCGGAGATTTTTAAAATAAAATTTATTTTTCATTTTTTTTTACTAAAAATGAATCACAAAGCTAATGTTTATTTAAATCCCTTTAATCCTCATCGAATTAACTATGTTTACAAACTGAATTCGTCTCTTTATTAAGGCTCAGTAGTGAAGTTTCTTGCAAACCAACATGAGTGAGGATTCAGTTCATTTTCGGCATATTTCCTGTTTTAAAAAAGGGAAAAACGCAGCCCAAACCGCAAGAAAGATTCGTGCCGTGTATGGCAGCGATTCAATTGCTGATAGCACGGTTAATCGCTTTTTAGATTAAAACCATAAGTGGTTTTCGCGGTTTGGATCAGGAGATTTCAATTTGGAAGACAAACCCCAGGATGGCTGAAGTTCAACTCTTGACATCGAGGATATAATGACAGCCCTCACAAAAAATCCACAAACTACTGTCTATGAGATGGCTGCGGAGTTAAGAATCTGCAAATTGACCGTTTTTAACCTGCCATACTCTCCTAACATTGCTCCTTCGAATTTCCATCTTTTCCGTTCCCTCAAAAACTTTCTACTAGGAAAATCATACTCTTCAGTAGATGACGTCAAAACGGACCTTTTATTGTTCTTCAAGAGTAAGGACAGTGATTTTTGGAAAAAAGGGATAATGGACCTTCCTAGCCGTTGGGAAAGGATAATCGCCAACGATGGTAACTATTTTGTAGATTAAATAAATAAATTTTAAGCTGTTCATAAATTTTAATTTTTTTCTGGATTTCTCTAAGAACTTTTTAGACAACCCAATATATAATTCCGGTCTTTCCTATCTCCTAATATCCATTAACTGCCTGAATAATAAATAAACGTATTTTTTTCTTAATAGTAGGAAAAGTGTTTTCCAAAAATCCTTATCCCTCAATATATAGATATATATACAACCCTAGCTCTGTCCATCACTGCTCCCACCACTTATACGCTGATGATTTCCAGATTTACTTATCCTTCTCAGACTCAGCAATAGTATTTGCCATTATACATTAACTCCCATCATTCTTCCTATATCCATAGTCTCCTTCAATTTAAATCCTTAGTCTACTCACTTGAAACAAGATCATGGCATTCTGACCTTTATGTTCCAATGTTATCTGCTCTACTACCCTCTGGCATTCTCTACCTACCCATATTCACTATGCTGCTTCTCTATCCTTCGAATACCAACTTTTCCTATACCTCCTGTCATCCCAAACTAATACTAAACAATAATGATATTTCAATTTTTAGTATTAAATTTTTACGAAGAAAAAAATTGTCTACTGTTTAAATGTATATAGTGCTTGTCAATTCATTTATTTTTCATTTTGTTCAACATAATCGTTTTCGGGAGATTTTTTAAAATTTTTTGTTGTGTAATATTTCTTCTTCTTTCTTATCTCATAATTGTAAATAATAACTAACCATGTTAATTTTGTCTGTTGGCCAGACATATTATATTATATTTCAATGTACATACCTGTTATTCTTAAGGGGCCCAGTCCCAGAATACAATTTTTTTTCTATTCTATAATAATATAGTAGAACATGTTTTTTTATTTTTTAAGTATATCGGTTTATTGAGGATGTATGTTTGACTTGAGGTGGGCATAACCAGGAGTCAGTCTGGTTAACAATATTTTAATTTTGCCGATGTTTTGACCTGAACATATGATCAATCAGAATACAGAAGATGTACATATCAATGCAGTATGATAGTGAAACTAATGAATGTAAAAATGATGGAAATGATTAAATAATGAAAAAATACAAATATACAAAAATTAAGACTATGAAATGAAAATGAACTATAAATAGAGAGGTAAATAAAATTTTATACGAACATACCAGTTATTTTCCAGGTTAGAAATTATTTTTATTAGTATTATTTATTTTCCTTGTATTTTATTTCTTCTTTTTCTGTTTTTTTTTTTTTTTTTAAATTTTTTATCAGGGTCATTCCATGCAAATTCATTATGTTAGCTACCAGGTGCAATAATAAAAACGATGGGACTTTACCTGCTTAATATAAAAAAAATATTATGAGCCAAAATAAATTATTTAAGGAAAAGAATGAATTTTTCCCAGTACTTATGATCATACTGGTTACATTATGTAATAATAAAAATTATGAAATTTTGTGTGCTTAATACTCCAAAAAATATGTATTTCTATCTTGCTAGGAAATGTAACGTAAAATATGATGTTCCATTAAAAAAATATAACAAGCCAAAAGCAATGATTTAAGCCAAACCATGATTTGTTTTTAAGAATTATGATGATAACAGCTACAGTACATAATAATAAAAACAATGGGATTTCTATTGCTTAATATTTAAAAATATATTAGTTTTTATTTAACAAAACATTTAACTATGGACGTTCATGAAAAAAAAACATATATGAACCAAAAGCAATAAGTTAAACAAATAAATGAATTTTTTTCAGTACCTCTAATGGTAACAGCTACAATATATAATAATAAAAATCATGGGATTTCAATTGGTTAATATTTTTAAAAAGTATTTTTTTTTTTTAAATGAATAAACATAAAGCTATGGATATTCATGAAAAAACAAATATGAACCAAAAACCAAATAATATATTTTCTCAGTACTTATGATGGTAATTGCTACAATAATAATTATGCACAAATAAAAATAAATAAGTTCAGCAATAGAATGGATTATTTTTCAGTATTTATTATGGCATGAGATACAACATAGAATAATAAAAATCATGGGATTTCATCAGGTTAATTTTAAATATTAACCTGATTCATTAATTTAACATGATTAACCAGCAATGAGCCATGCCAAGCATAAACTGAGGGAAAAAAGTAATAGTATGAAAGAGGATTGATTTAACTCATATTTACTACCATTTATTAGATAAGGCTCCAAGGAATTTGATCCAACTCATTAATTTTTTGTCAATATAATGTAGCTAGAATTAGATATTTTTAGGATCAGTGAACTACAAATTCCGAAAAACTTGGTATATGCTGAACCGACTGGTAGGCGTAAAAGAAGTAGCCCGAAGTGTCGGTGGAAGGTTTGTTTCAAGTCTGATCTCAGGGGCTTAGGTTTGGACGGTAGACATAGGACAAATCTATGTAAGTAATATTTGATATCATTGTCCAACTTTATTAAAAACAATTATGTCTTCCTCCTCTCCAGCTCCTATCGTGAACTCTCACAACAACTCGATTTCATGTACTGCACTTGGATCTTCTCATGCCGTGTAGCACAGCTTTCACCATTTCCGAGCCTAAAGCATATCTGATCCAAATCCAGGACTGGTCGAAATTTATTTTGTGAATCTTAACCTTCTTAATCTGCATGTAATTCGATAATAATCTTTAAGAAAACAAATATTTTTTTGCTTCCATAACAGAATGTTGAACACCAGAGTCGATCCACACTAAAGCAGCTGATATAACAGAATAATAAAATTATCTGCCATACTTAAATCCAATCCTGCGAGTTAAGAATCTAGTGCCTTGCCTACTGAGATTCTCTTATAAAAAAGAAAACGCAGTTCATAAAATAAACATTATAAGATTTATATCAACATTCCAAAAAACATATATTTATGAATTTTCAACAACATATGTCTTAATAAATTAAAAACAATCCAATATCAAAAATATATCCTACACAGGAGGTAATAGAGAGTTTACTTAAAACATTGATGAATTTAAAAACAAATAATTTCTTTAAACTATTTGAGTTTAATACTCTTTGAAATATCTCTTTTAATTCCTGCAATTTCTCCACCGTATTTATGTAATTCCTTTCTCGGATCTCGAAACTGAAACAAAACAAATATTAAAGATTACCTTCTGAAGTTAACAATAAATTAAAATTAATGTTTTCAATATTTATAGATTTTAATTAAAACATTAACTGAATGAATACTAATGCAAACCACTTCCAAAGGCGTTGCCAACTAATTATTAGAAAGTAAAATATCTGATTTTCTACTGTGAACATGTTGATATATTTTAAAAATAAAACTGGAAATATTCTTTTATGAAATTATTTTATGTTATGTTCTCCATCCACCTTAATTATTAAATTATCACCCACCAATAACACTTGTTTTCCTTGGTTTTAATTTTATATGAAATTTTAACTATTAAATAAATGAAGGGCAATTGAAAACTTCAGATATAATATTCAAAATTGTAACACTTTCACTCTTGTTTACATTTAGGGGGGAAAAAAATCAGTCTTTAAAACTAGCATTCCCTTATGTTGTGTCCATAGCTCCCATTGTTGAAAATAAGTTGTAATATTGCAAAATGAAAATGCATCTGGGGCATCTGATGAAGTAGAATTGATTTAGACTTCAACAGTTATTCAATATCCTCCTGGCAATATAAGGAACTTTGTAAAAAGTGAAATATATTTCATGGATTAAAATGACAACACAAGGGAATTCAATTTAAAAACTAAATATCTGAAGATGAGGATTGTTCCACTAAAATGTAAAAAAGAGTGAATATGTATTAAAATTGCACTTGTTCTTTTGTAGGCTCTAGAACCATTTTCATAAATATCTGACATTTAATAACACATATCTGACATGTTGCATTTCCAAGTCAAATTCAACCTTTTCCATTTCAAATTCAACCTTTTCCAAGTCAAATTCAACTTTTTCCAAGACAAATTCAACCTTTTCCATTTCAAATTCAACCTTTTTCACGGGCGAGAATATTATTAATAGAGGTTTGTTTAAACTTTTTCGTATTTATTGGATACGAGGCTCAGTAGCTGCATTCCCAAAGGTTCCTTACCGATTATACTATTAATTTCAATTGCGCTTGCTCAAATATGGGTTTATTAAAACTTTTTCGTATTTATTGGATACTAGGCTCAGTAGCTGCGTTCCTAAAGTTTCGTTACCCATTATACTATTAATTTTAATCGTGCTCGCTCAAGAAGAGGTTTATTTTAACTTGTTCGTATTTATTGCATACTAGGCTCAGTCGCTGCGTAACCAAGGGCTCGTTACAGATAATACTATTAATTTTAATTGTGCTAACTCAAGTAGAGGTTTATTTTAACATGTTCGTATTATTTGTATACTTGAAAATATATTTAGTTTTTAAAGGATTATGTTAATGGTATTATTTATTTCAGTTGGTTGCTTTAGAGTATATTTTGTTTGAATTTTTTAAAAAAAATAAAATGGGAGTATAAAATCGTTCTGTTTAGCTTATTATTATCAAACTCCTAAGTATTAACCAATATGATAAATTACTATCCTGATAAAAGATTAGCGGTAACCCAATAGATGAAAAGTTACAAAAAACATGAAATAAACATACATTAGACCAACTGACTAAGAAAACATTAACACATTCACTAACTAAACCCCCCTAATTAGTATAGAAAAGAAACACAAAGAAGTTAAAACAAATCAATTTTTATCTGAACGAACTTAAAACCAATAAAACGTTTATTAGCCAAACCGAAAAACAAAATACAGAAATTAGTATTGAAATCAATCTATTCTGGAAGGAGAAATGTTAAAATTAAGTGTGATAATCATATGAACCATTGGTAACGCTGCTACTGAGCCTAGTAAGTAGCCAATAAATACGATAAAGTTAAAATAAACATCTTCTTGAGCGAGCGCACTTAAAATAAATTGAATAATCGGGATAGAACCCCCCGTAACGTTATAATAAACCCATATTTGAGTGAGAGCGATTAAAATTAATAGTTTAATCGGTAATGGACCTTGGGGAACGCAGCTACTGAGCCTCGTATCCAATAAATACGAAAAAGTTATAATACAGCAGGTGATTTAAAAACTTTTTTCTTAATTTAAAAAAAAAATATTTAATTTAATGAATGTATGCAAAATTCTTCAAATATGCAATATAAAGTTTAAACAGTAGTATCCTAGATGCATGGTTCGGATAGGGAATTGATTTCTGGGATGATCAGAGGCTCTAAACAAAATGCACAATTGCATAGAAATCTGCTTTCAGTATTATAGCCAAAAGTGGTTCCGTACGATATCAGTTGTGAAAGAAACTTCACATTGTCAACCACACCACTCGATGGCTCAAGAAACAGAGCTACTAAAATAGCTAACGGACTTGAAATGCTAGAGAAGCAAAGCTATGATAGTAGTCCATGGACGCTAAAGGGTTAAACAATAGAATGTCATAATTTATTTAATAACTAACTATACATTTATTTTATTTTATTTTTTAATTACATTATATATGATGAAATGACCAAGAATAAAACACACGTATGTGAAAACATATCTCTTTTAATAAACAAAGATTACAAGTAATTAAATAAATCAATAAAACTAAAATATATATTTTCAGTACCTGCCCTTTCCTCCTTCTGATTGCTTTTTTGAATTTATTCCTGTTTTTGACTCGAGGATTCCTGTTCTCCTTCTTCCTCTTAGGGGTCAGACCTTTGTTCTTCAATATTTTAAAAGCTACCCCTCGTTTCTCTTCTTCCACTTTATCTGTTTCTTCTTCTACATCTGAAAATATTATTTATTTAAAATAGAAGTTCACACACTGTATTTATATCTATTCTAATATAATAAGTATAATATTAAACAATAATGATATTTGGTCATAGTAGCAATATGTACTTAAAGGTTCACTGCTATGAAGTACAAGATGTTCTTAGTTAAAACATCAACCACCAGAGCACTACTTATATCTAATGTTTGAGAATGCACCAACAACCACAGGCAAGGCTATGCCATTGCAGTAGAAACGGTCAAGCAGAGATTTAATAATTCCTTATATGGATATATATGTATTATTATCAAACCACAAAGAGATATCAGATGATTGTTTTGGATTAGTTAATTTTAAGGACAAAATTGACTTATATATCTTAGTGAGAGACATGGGATCCTCTTCTTGTTAGTAGGAGTCATACGCCACTGCACAAATCACTCCAAGACTAATCAAAACAAACTTTTTTGGGCACCTTTTTCCAAAAGATTTTCAAAGATACGATAAAATCCTTTGAGCAAGAGCTTTTTCCCGATTTTTTTTTCTTTTTTTTTTTCTATCTGAGACGAAGACAAAGACTTGGTCCAAAGACTGCATACAAGAGTTGGAAAGAAGAGTTCCAAAGGACTACAAGGGATGACCCCCAGGCTAGGGGATGGAGGGGAGTGGCGACCTTGTTTGCAGAGGCCAGTGGGTGGGGAGCATGCGCTATAAAACCCTCACACGTCCGCTCAGGGCTCAGTGTCAAGTGTGACGTCTGCGGTTCACAGTACCTACTACCATTCACCCCTCTTCAACGCAAGCTTAAATACGTAGAAGTCACTTCGTTAACTTCCAAGGTAAGTTTTTTTTATTATTATACTTATTTTTTGAGATTTATTACAATTTGTTTCATAATGAAAATTAGTAATAGTGATATAAGAACACATTCATACAATATAGTTATTGCGTAATGGATCTGCCGAGTCAAGAGTGATTAGGAAGCGGCAGGTGTATGTAATATTCCGATAATTGCACATTATAAATGTTTATTCAATTATTCCTATCTAATTATTCTAAGCTTTAAAATCAATATAATATCCAATTGAGCCTTATCAGTAAATTTTTTAAATAATTAATTAGAGCTACAGATAAGTTTTTTTAGAAATAAGGATCTGTATGTACGTATTTAGGACAATACATGATGGCACCCTCAAAATAATATACAAGAAAAAAATAAAACACCTCTGCTCTAAGTGTACAATAATGTATGGAAAGCGTATACATATTAACTTCCAAAAATTAGAAACTTGAAAATGTTAATTTCATCCAACAAATAAAAATATTTGTTCTAAAAAACTTAAAACTATTACATTAAATAAAAATACACTTTTAAATTGTGATTTTTAGAAAAACCAAAACCCCTTAGATTTCTAACTGGGATTACGAATCACATATTTCTACTCATTGGAAAGTTTTCTCTTTAACGGTTAATAGTTAATTTATTTTCCACTACATTCTAAAAGGACCAACAAAAGCTTCACTTTAAGCATGAAAAATATGACGATTATCAAAAAAAGGATGGAACTAAAGATAATGCAAAATTTATGTTATGAATAAATCATACTTCAATAAACCCAGTCGAGCAATGAAATATTAAGGTAAAAAAAAAAGAGATTTAGTGCAACTTATTGATTTCCGAACCAAATGAATCTTTGAAGTTAATTTCTGTTTAGTTAGCTAGCTTGAGATATTTATAAATAAATTAATATAATCAAGTAGGTTATGATAACTGTATGACATTTTTGCTGATAGATCAATACACTTACCATCATCATCTTCTTCATCTTGCTCTTCATACTGAACCTTGATTTCTTCCTTTTTCAACTTTCGTTCTAGATCCATGATGTAACCATTTTTCTGTACTTTATCTAATTTTCTTTTCTTGGCCTATTTATTTTTTTCGCTTCCTCTCTCTGCTTCAGAAGTTCCAACTTACGTTTTCTTTTTTCTTTTCTGAAAATTGAATAATTTTTGGAATATTTAGATGTTGCATGAAATAGGTGATGATGAGTAAAAAATTGTCACAAATGGTTTTATCTATTGAGTTCATAAACATGATGAATAAAAAAAAAAAGATAAATTAAGAATATCTCACCTATTCTTCGGAGTTGGTTCTGTTACTTCTCTCAACACTAATTCTTCATTGTTTTCATTAGCTTCTAGAATCATATCGATCTGTGGATTTATCTGTTGCAATAATACATCTACCTCTTGAAGGAGACATTTAAAAGCATTAAATCGTTCCAAGACTGGATGATTGTTAGTTGGTTCCCCATTTTCTTTAGAATATAGATAAAATAGAACATTCAAAGTGTAGCTGCAAAAAAATAATCATGAAAAATACTATTAAAATAAATAAACATATAATATAAATATCAGTGCGATAATTACATACTGAAGTGTAATTTTATTAACGAGTTCAAGCAATTCAACAGCTTTGCATTCTTTCAAGGCACCGTCATCGACCATTTTAAGAATCGGCCAAACTTTTTCTTTCAGGAATACAAGTTGAGCTAAAATTACAGAAATGATTAAACAAATAAAAAAAACATTCATCTCTAATTAAATAACCTTATAGGAGAGAATCAAGATAATTATTTTGAATTATTATTTCACTGCCATTAGTCCAAGGGTTTAGTTATAGGCAATCGTAGAATTGAATTTGATTAGATCCATCATAATAAAAAAAATAAATCTTTTATTCATTTGTAAAACTAGGTATACAACATAAAAACTTTCACAACACTCATTATTCTTAAAATATACTTTGATTCTAACACTTTCGTCCTTTCTACATTACTATGCTTCCTCTTAAGTCAGTAAAAAAGTATTTTCTTATTTTTGAATAATAAGCTAATATATTGAACGTTTTGCAGAAAAGATGCATTGATAGAAAAAAAAAAAAATAAAATAGGGACTGCGATAGTGATGGAAACTAAAATATATTCATCCATTTTCCACATCTATTGGCACTCCGAGTAATAATTCTATCCAATTTTATATATCTTTTTTTAATCAAAATACACAATATATATATTATATATATATATATATATATAATATTATATATATTATATATAATATATATATATATAATATAAAGTATTAATACAGCTTAATTTAAATAAATAATAGTTAAAATACACTTATATTATTTGTATCTACCATTAGTATTTACACAAATTTCAATAATCATTATTCTCATTGACTTCAACAATACTTAAATTATTTGTAATTTTAACATATTCCAGAATGGATACGATAGGTCTAAAGTAAGTCAAGTATGAAACGAAAATTTCTGATTGAAATTTATGTAAATAGTGTGTAAAGACTTCATTGATCATAGTTTTATATTTTGTATATAACATTTCTGATCATTAGACATAGTAAATCTAACGTTTCATTAAAACATTTGGTAGATTTATATCATCTGCAAAATAAATATTGAATTTAATATATCATAATCACTTTTCAGAACTTTTAACTGGTCAAATCGATCATTATTATATTACTCTAAACATATAACATATTAGTATTTCATCACAATTAAAGTATAAGATGCTGTGGCTAATCAGACAATGATAGAGTGGGAGTCCTAAATTTTGCCTATTCAGGTTTAATTAGGATAGAGATCTTTAACGAGTGCACAGGCTCGGGACATCCTTTTAACGTCCCCTCTGAAGGACGATACAACTAAGGATTTTTTACTCCCATTAAAAAGATGGGATCACCGGTAGCAGAGTGCCTAGCATAACAGCCTTATAAACCAAAGATCACAGGTACAATGCTGCAGGTGGTCCTAGGATTTTTTAATATCTATAATTTAAGAGGTTAGAGGCGTCATCATTGACAAAGTTGTGTTATGACTTTATTACCATAAATATTAATATTATTGTGCTGATAACTGTAATCGGTAATGTTCACAGACATTTATATTAATATCCCATCACTTGTAAACAGGCATTCAAAGACCGCCTGTATAATGCAGATATGCGCCAGTCTAGTGCATGTGGCATCAGCATGTTGGTGGCGAACGAAATATCACTAGATATATTAACTAGAGGCAGGATGTGTCACAGGAGGGTCTCTATACCCCAGAGTCACACCGCGGCTTAAATAACAGAATAAATAATACTCTGACACGCCGAGATTCGAACCCAAGATCTGGAGAACATTAAACTAAGCGCTCTATCTACTAGACCAAGCCACTCCCATGATTTGATTAAAAAAATAAATAAATGATAATAATAAAATAGTAAAAATTAATTTTTTTAAATATATACATACATTTACAATGCTTAATCAATGGAAACAACTCTGGTGATTCTCTTTTCAGTAGTTTCAGAGCTTCCTCGTGAGTTAAACTACTAAGGTCAACTTCTACTTTTTCTTCTTCTTCTGAATCTTCTGGTACTTCCTTTTTTCTAATAACTTCCTTCTTCTTATCTTCGATCTATAATAAAAGTAGACATTGGACATAAAAAAAATGTTTCTGATAATAAACATAGTAAGTTTTAGAGATTTGGCACTGAAAAAGGACTTTATTGACTATTTCACTCTTATTCAGAGAAATTTAAGAAATCTAAAACTTTATGCCCTATTTGTCACTTTCCATTGTCTTTTACAACTTTGTATATAAGATAAAAAATGTTCTAAAATCTTCAGCTTTCCAAAATTATATTCTTAAGTTAAAAAAACAAAAAATTACATTAAATAAATATTTTTGCTCTTTTCTCCTTTTGTTGGTTATCAAATACTTTCAACTTTTAGCCACTCTCTCTCAATATTAATAAGATGATATGGGTAATTCTTCTGAATCTATAAAATTAAAGGTACTTTAGAGGAAAAAAATGTATAATATTGGCATTTAAGCCCTGTTACACTATTTCAATCAGCATTAAACCAATATGATATTAAATTTTACATTGATACAGCGAGTTTAGTCGAAATAGTTCGAGCCGTTTCTTTGTCCGATGGTCAGCCGATTTTAGTAAAAAAGTTGCCGTGACATCTCGGGCATATAGTTGTCTTAATTATGAAATTTTAGTTTCATATGTCTTTTCGTTTTCACGCTAGACTTACCACACAGGGACGGACACACACACACACACCAAAGACATTTTTTCGGGAATTAACTATTTGGACTCAATGGATCTTAAAACGTGTGTTTCTGCTGAAAACTGGAATTCGCAAATTTTCATAATCTCAATATTTGCTCTTATTAAATATATTTCATATAGAGGTAAGTGAAAGTTAAAAATAATTTTATGGTATAGCTTTTATACAGTTTCAATAAATAAATACATAAGTAACTTTATGGATTAAAATTATTTTTAATTAAAAAATAATGCATGATATAGAATAATTAGATCCGAAACAACATCTGAATTATCATATGGTTGTACATGGACAGAAGACGAAAGACGCATGTGAACATTCCTAAGCAGTCTAAGTTTGTGTATTTGCTTAAAAAATAATAACAAACAGCTTAAGAGGGACAATGGGAATGAATATCTATAGGTATTCTATAATGTATTTAAAATTACCTCATCAAGAAGGCCAAGAGAGAAATCTGTTCCTTCTAAATGGGACAACAATCGCCTTTGTATGGCATCGGCTTCTTTTTCTTCTTCAATAGCTGCCTCTTCGTCATCAAAAGCTGTAAAATTAAAAATTAAAATACCAATCTACATAATAATACAAAACTATGTATGTAAGAGGTATGAAAGCTGGCAAACCTAAATAATCCTTATCAACATAATCAGTATCGTAATACTGTTTTCTATCTGAGCCCCAAGCTTTTGAATCAGGTAGTCCATCATCTTTTGGTTTATCTTCTATGTCGGAATCCATATCACTTCCAACACCTCCTCCGTACATCTCTTCATCTTTATCGACCTTCCTCCTTTCATTTTCTTCATCATCTTCTGTTTCATCGTCTTCTTCATCTGAATCATCACCTGAAGAATATATCTTCAGGACTTCTTGCTATAAACATAAATAAATATTAATAAACATGATAAAACTACTTAACAGACAAATAAAACAAAACTAATGCAAAAAACGCTGTAAATGATTACACATTGGTTTATTATTTCTGAATAATTATATAGTGATATTACACTTTATATAGCTGTGTAGGCAATTAAATTGATCAAAGAGCTTAAGAAAGACAAACCAACAACATTGCTAATTTATATTCAAGAAAAATGGTCAATTACGACTGATAATTTTAAGATGCTATATCTCCACTATTTCTTAACAGATTGCAATGATTTCCTTTGGTTTATTATTTTCAATAATGAACCTTTGTAATCAACCAAAAAAACATTACCCCCGCTCAAAATTTGAGATCTTATGTTTCAATCAAGAGGCGGAGAATCCGAATAACGAATAAAAAAATATCTGTTTGTCTGCTGTCCATGTATATAAATATCCATTTCTCCTAATTAATAAATAAATAAATACAAAAAATCCAATTTTACCAAAAATTGATAGAGAATTAAATTTTCAACAAAATGAAAAAAGAATCATTGAAATTGCTTAACAACTAGTTGAGATATAGCATTTTGAAATCAGTGGTAATGATATGACATGATCCTTTGAATTATTGCTTTTCATATTAATCAATTGCCTATTAACAGCTATATAAACAGTAATACAAAAATATTGTTATTTGGCAATAATAAACCATTGGGTATTTGTAAGGACTTGCGAATTCTCTATCATTTATCAATAATGAGAAGCCATAAAAATTGTTTAAAATCATAAATTCGAAAGGTGGATACTTCTTTTTTTTAATTCTTTATTTCTAGGATTCTACTTACATTCAAACCTAAGACCTCAAATTCTGAGGAAGGGTTATTTTGTTTAATTTCTTGGATGGATTCAGAAAGTTCATTATTGAAAATAACAAATCAAAAAAGGATCATAAATTAAAAAAATTATTTATTTATACAAAACATCTACCCATAAAGCGTCAAGAGCTGCCGATTAAAAAAATGTTTATCAACAGATTTTTGGTTAAAAAGAATTAATGACTTCAAACTTTTAAGTTTTTGATTTCAAAATAAATATAATAAAAACTGAAATAAAAAAAAAAATTCTCTAAGTGGCTTTTCTCCAAGACTACTCTGCCAAGTTGTTTTCAATCAAGCTAAAAAGTTGCAGATTATTTCAGGTGATTCTCGGAAGTTAAAATTACCAACAACCATTTTATTTTGATATGGCACATAACAATGATCTATACAGAATATTCATTAGAGGGGCATGTAGGATAAAAATATAAGTTATTTATTCCAAACACTGTCTAGATAAGTATCAATTAAAAAACTAAGTAAGTGCTGCAAATTAAAAACAGACTCTAATTGAAACTATTGATCTTATAATTAATTTTATAGTTTTCTTGTTTAATTTATTTTTGAACCAATAATTTCTAGAAGAGGGAGAGAACCACATGGCATGTAATAACTAAAGAAAAACACCTTTAAAAGAGAATGGTAAAATAAATTAAAATGAACACAAATGATTTTTTTTTAAATCATATAAACTGGAACAGTCTGAGAAGACAGCATTTTAAAAACCTACCTCTTCATTATTTTGACGTCGACCAACAGCATTATTAAGCATATGCCTTTCCTCATCATCGAATCCATCATCGGAATCAGGCAGCTCAAAATTTTCAACCTCCTCATCTAAATCTGCATCAAGTTTAACCTTCCTGAAACATTTAAAAAAAATTAAAATTTATTAGAAAAAAAATTAAGTAGCAGTTTAATTTAACAAAGAATTCTTAAAAAGATACCTTGGTTGTTAAAATCAATTTAAGAAAATAATATGTTGCTGTTTTTATCTTTGAAATAACAAAAATTACATTAAAAAATACTTTTGATCTTTCCTCTTTTAGTTGATAATAAAAATTCATCCAACTTATATATTTAGCTGTTTTACATTTATGCTAACAACATGAAATTGTTAATTTTTTTGAATCTACAAAATTGAAGGTACTTTAGATGAAGAAAATTTAAACTATCGGCATATAAGCCCTGTCAGAATATTTCAAACAGAATGAAACCAATATGATATTAAAGTACATTAAATTTTACATCAATATAGGGAGAGTTTGCTGAAGTTAAATAGTGGGCTCTTCTGGTTGGCAGATTTTGATGGTGAAGTTGCTGTAACATCCCAGGCATAGATACTCAAATAATATGAAATTACAGTTTTACACAACTTATCATTTTTACAACTTTCATGATCGCAACTATCTCTTACTATATATTTCATACATAGGATGGTGAAAGTAAAAGATTAAATGAACCTTTATGTATGTATAAAATTGATCTATTCAAAATGAATTTATATTACAGTAAGCCGCAGACCTTCAGGGATTTTGATGATTGCTATAGTGAAAGAAAATCAACAATTGTGATTTAAATAAAGTAGTAATAATCTAAATTATGGTGAATAAAAAGAATCTGTAGGATGTTGGTTTATCTGTAGAGTTAGTGCAGCAAACAGAAATAAACAGATATGTATGATCTATTAAAGACAGCAATGATTATATAAATAATTATAATCCCAACTGAAACAGTTGAGGTGGCATGTATGGTGCTACAGATAACTTGTCTGTTGATAGCCAAGAGCCCATCACAAGACATTACTAATAGCGAGCGACTCAAGAAAGCTTTACCCAAAAACGTACAGTATTTCTTAGTGTTAGCTAACCAACAACCAACACACATAGTGAATGAAATTAAAAATTAAAGATTTTATTAATACATAAATTAATAACACTAACAAAATTAAAAACATAACATAAAAAATACATCATTTCAACTTTCTCATAAAACGATAAAATGTCATTATTATTAATAGATCATTTTTCATTTTTAATGATTATGAAACCCAAAATACATAATATTTACTTTCAACTAACTCCACCTGGTTGAAGAATATCAGCCAGCTGATATAATGATTAATCAGTATATTGTTGGAATGAGTTCAGAGAAACAATATAACTAATACTTTCTGTATTAAATATTATACAGAGTATTATAAAAGAACTACAAAACAAGGTTAGTAGTGAATTATATACATATTTTTAATTATATTTAGAAAGAATGCCTAATAATCCAATGACAAAAATACATAATATTAGAATGAGGCTTTAAAATATATATTACTTCTGAGGACTATATCGGATTTTGAAAAGGTACACGACCATTGAAGTTATTACAAAATATTAATAATAAACAAACACTTACTTCCCCCTTCTTTTCATTTTTGTAAATACACTTGCACAGTTCAACACACCCAACCAATGCACATGGAACACACTTACAGTAGGAGGTTACGACCAGGCTATATGTTTACGCAGTGTTGCCCTGGAGAATACTCAATCAATAAAGATGGCTCCGGTGGAGGTAAGTATTTTGGGTTTCTTGATGTATAATACTATAATATTTCAATTTTGTATTGCTACTTTAATTTAGTTTCAAGCTATAGATAATGAAAATGAAGGTAAGGGCACAATTGTGTTCGATCAGTCAAAAAATGAAATGTTCAAACTCAATGATAACTGGAAAACCGTTCAGAGGAAGCTGAGGAATCAATGGAAAATTCATATGTAATACTTATTCTAAACGTATTAATTTTTTTTTTTCTGATAATGTTTATTTTAACTGAAATCACTCGTTATACAATACATTTATTTTTTTAGAAATAAGGATGACATAACTTCTGAACTGTTTCAAGATGTTGCAGTCTTTGTTTTGCCTAGTCCAAGAGATAAATTTACAGAAACTGAATTCAACGAAATCAAGAAGTTCCTTGATTCTGGTGGAAGCCTACTTGTAACTTTAGGAGAAGGGGAGAGAAAAAGTTTGAAACAAATATTAACTATTTGTTAGAAGAATATGGAATTATGATAAATAATGGTAAACAATGTGAATCAAATATCAAAATTATTTTTATTGCCCAATTTTTAGTATGCTCAGAATATTAAAAAAAAAAAATACTAATATATTTGTTAATACAATCATCTTCCAGGATAAATAAACCTACTTACAGCACATTCTTTTAAAAAAATCACATATAATCACCTAAGTCTTAGTTTTATTTTACAATAGTTAACATTGACCAGCAAAAACTGAGTGAACATGGTTTAATTAACATGGTTTTGACTACCTATCATTAGAATCATGTTGCACTGATTGACAATGGCTTGCTCATTCAGAAAATTAAGAAAGATATTCCTTAAATTTGTAATTAGTTTGAAATTTTCTATGCAGTACTTAATTTTTTTCATTGGATTTTTTCCATCAATTTCACTTTAGGAGAAGAAAATATATTATATAAGAAGATAGGACAAGTTATTTACTATTTCCCTACAATTTTTATTTTAAAACTAATCATTTATAGGTTCATATTGTATAATTTGGTCCAATTGCACTCAACAAAATATTTGTTTGCTTTCTTTACACATTTCAGCCAACAGACCATTTTCTAATTTAGCTCTTCACATATTTATGATCAACTAATAAACCAAATTAAGAGGCTGTTGTGAAATTGTTACTAGACTTCTAAATTCTATAAATGAAGGAATAAAATAAATTGTTAATAAAATAAAATCAAATTAATTGATTCATATAATAAAATAATCATTTATTTGATTCTACATTTTTAGAACATCTCTTCTCAGACTTTTATGTGATTCAAACATTAAAACTAGCAAAAAATGTAACACCTTAAATCAAATTAGTTAAATTATTTTACTGTAATTTATGAATTTTTATTTTAAATATTTAAATTAATTATTTTAAATTTAAAGTGAATTAAAAGCCATTTTAAGAAAATTAGTTTAAGAAAATTAGTTCATTGCAAAGTTAAGACTTTTCGTAAATATGTGTTTTGTTAATTATTATATATTTCAGATTCTGTAGTTAGAACTCACTATTATAAGTATTTTCATCCTAAAGAATGCCTTGTTCCAAATGGTGTTTTAAATCGTGGAATTGCAAAATTTCTTGGAAAAGAAATGAAAAATTTTAGTCAGTGAGTATTACATAGAGAAAGATTTGTTCTAAATAATATCTATCTCCATGTCAATTTGTTAATGTTTTAGATGTATGTCATTTGTATACCCATATGGAGCAACTTTGAACACAGCAAAACCTGCAGTACCAATTCTTTCAAATGGAACAGTATCATTTCCACTTAATCGTCCAGTTTGTGCAATAACAGTGCAAAATTCTGTATCAAAATCAAACCCAGGTTTGTTTGGTTTTGGCTTGAGATTATTCAAAAAAATCTTTATTTGGATTATTACTGTTGAGTAATTGATTTAAATATGTCAGTTTAGGTGGAAAAATGGCTGTGATTGGATCTGGACACATATTTTCTGACAGGTATCTCGAAAAGGAAGATAATTTACAGGTTTTAAATTTGTTATTAACCTACCTCACAACAGACAACATTGAGTTGAATCCAATTGACATAGAAGATCCGGAGGTATTATAAAAATAATTATAATAATTTTTTAATAGCTCTAGTCTTTTAAATTTGACATTTAATTAGTGAAACCATGCTTAGATAAATTTAAAATTAAGAATTGGATTATTTTATGGATATTTTATACAATATTTTATATTGCAGAAAATTGCACGTTTTGCTCTTTTTGGGCACTTATTTGAATTTTAGGCACTTTTGAGTAAAATTTTACTATCATAATTAATCAAACCAAATTTTCGGTAATTATTTGATAAGAAGAGAACAATTGAACTGGAATATTTGGAAGTCAGTGATTTTCAGGAAGAAATCACATCCCTTTAACATTGGTATTTTATTGTTTTTATTCATTTCACCCCACATTTATTGTAGTTATACTGAATCCACCTCACTCTATTTAAAACCCTTCAGTATTCTCTTTGAGCTAGTATTGTTTAGTCCAATTTCAAATCTCGGATTTTCTTTAGAATTTGTTATGGTTATTGTTATTAAAAAAGTTAAATACCAATTTTTAAATAATACCGAAAGTTGGAAGTAGTGTCTCATCTAAACTTTAAACCTGGATATCTAATTACTCTGAGATTAAATTTGATGGAAAAACGTTTTTTGTTTTGTATGTGAAAAATCAATCAGAATGTGAAAGAAAATCTCTCGTAGTTCCTCATTCAGGAAAAAAGTTCTTACTAGTTTAAAATTGTTCAATTAATAAAAATTATTATTATATATTTTGTTATTAGCTGGACACAAGCTTCTGTTGATGCTGAAAAATATAGACCTATACAAAAGCAGCTTCCAGAGTCTGCAAGAGTCCTTTAGACAAAACTAATTTTATATTGCTTTGTCCATGGCTTTAGGGGGATCGAATATATTTAATTATTTGAATAAATTATTCAATGATTCAATCTTATATACACGTTTTATTTACATCATTCGTATGTTTTTACATATAAATGTATGTATTGACTCAATTTTATAGTTTGGGTTTTTACTGCAAGATCGTTTACGTTTTGAGGTTTTTATTGCATGAACATCTGGTCTCTAATCATTGTTGTCTAGATTTCAAACAGAAGGATTTTTTTTTCACTGCAATCAATATATTTTTATTTTAGCTCATACTGCAAAAAAAAAATTACGAATTCTTATTTTATTGAAAGCATATAATTAAATAGTTTTTAACTATTTATTGTCTGCCAACGTTTCAACTCCTTTTGTCATCATCAGAGCGATTATAGGCTTTTGACTAAAGTAAATAAATTTATCAAGTTTTTATGAAGTACAGCCACATTATTTCTACTTTCACTATCCTATACATGAAATATATAGTGAATGAAAGTATTGCAATATGAAAATTTTAAAACTCAAGTTTTCAGTGGAACTAGACATTTTAGAATCTCCTGAGTCTAAATGAGTAAGTCACACAGAAAGTTCTGTGTGTATATATGTAGTTGGGCGTACCAGATTTTTTAATTTAATTTTTACGATTGCATATTTTTATACTTGATGTTTGATTCAACATGGGATATATTTTATTTTTATCTAATGAGTACTTGTTTATGATTTAAGAAAATAAAAAATACTTTGCTTCAATTGTTTAAATTAGTTGTTTTAAGTTATAAATCAGCTATTAATTTATTGTAATATTTTAAGATTTCTGAAAATCGTGGTGGAGGTGGTGATACAAAAAGTTTATCTGAAAAAATTCGTGGATGTCTAATGGAGACAGCTGAAGAGTTACCTTTTGATTATACAGTAATATTTGATTCATCGTCTTTGTACAGTGTATCTCTTAGTTCGGTTCATAAAGTTTTGGAAGCATATAATCAGCTTGGGGTAAAACACGAGCCTCTGCGTTTGGTTCCTCCAAGTTTTGATGCTCCTCTTCCACCTTTACAAATCGCTGTAAGTATTTTTTTTTTTAAGATTTGGTTGAAGGAATTAAACTTTAGTATTAATGTTTTTAAAAGATTATATTAGTTAGTACAATAGAATAACATGCAGCATAATATATTAAAATTTGCTGTTGAGATTGAATAAAAGGAGGAAACAAGAAACAAATAATATTATAAGTGAAATTCAATAAGGCTAAATATAATTTGCTTCTTTATTAGTCATAGGTGCTACATTTCAGCCTTCAGCCTGATAACTTGAAATCTTTGTAGATAAAATAATAATATGATAAAATGGTGAAGAACATTCAGCCTTATTGAATTTCACCACAAGAATCTAACTTCACCATATACCTGCAACTTGATAATATTATGTTTTCAACTCAGAGAAGAAATTAATAGTTATATTTCAACATTCAAGAATAAAACAAAGTAGTTTATATAAATGATTACTTACATGTCATTTTCCTCATGAGAAATTTGGTAAACATACCGCAATCATAACTGATTCGTTGAATAAACAAATGAAAGATAGTAGGTTGAAAGATGATAAATTGGTGTTGAAAAATATGGAGGAAAAGAAAGATGTTTAGAGGGGTTTCAGTTCCCAACATTCCATGTTGTCTCTGCAGATGAATTCCGTATTCATGTTGCTTAACATTTAAGGGAAGAAACATGTTTATATTCTCAGTCTTGACAATGGTATTTTACTTTTGGGCCTGATTGCAAGCTAAGTATTAAGGTGTATTTAAACCTATTGATTTTATAAATAACTAATATGTTAGGAAATTTGAGGTCATGATAGCCATGCAGGTTTGTTAAAAGGTTTTGAAGTAGCTGGACTGGAATAAATAATTTCATCTTATTCCGTAGTGGTCCAGTGAAACGAATATTGAGACTCCCTTCCAGGTTAGTACAGAATGATAACCTAAAGGTTGCACTCAGTGGTTGGCACACTTGCTGGGTTTTATCCCTTTACCAGTATCAACCATTTTGAAAGATACTTATAAATTAAGATAATATATATACAACATGATATTATTATTTTTTAAATGGTAATCTGACAATACAGATATAAGATTTCTTTCAATCTATGATAGAGGGCTTTTAGGGGCAGAATATGTATCAAGTCCAATCTATAGCCTTCGATACAGGTAAATGTAAAGTTGAGGAAAAAAAAAAATCAGCACCTATAAGTCTTTAAATATGTTTGCAAAATTCATGTTTATTAGATACAAATAGCAAACGTATTATTCACCTACCTCTTATTAACTCTTGAAAGGCTGTTTTGCAAAGACCCTTTCTCGCTCATTCTGATTTTCCTTTGTGATGTCCTAGTATCTTTCTATTCTTTATGACATTGTTAAAAATAATTGATGACTATTACTGGTACTTCTGAAAATATAACCAAGTTCAAGTTTATTAATTATTCAATACCACTTTAACGCTTAACTACACTGAGGCATGTATAATCATGTTTTAAGAACTAAGTAGGTGTAAATAGAATTAAGCAAAATAATAATTAATTCATTAAAATTTTATGAAAAAACTGATGATTATACAGTTTTGTAAAGGGATACAATGGTAAAAAAAAAAAAAAAAAAAAAAAATCACTTACCAAAGACCTGAGTTAAAATATGAAGCCTTATGTAATATACCACATAAATTAGATTAAGAAAAAATATGGGAGTAAAAAATTCAATTTTTATTTTTACCATTGCTAAAGATTCTTATTTATCCATAAATAAATAATCAGACTCTTCAAAATGAATAATCAAAAAATGGTATAAATAAAACTGATACTTTGTATTAACAACTCTACACTGTGTAAACATATCCCTAACTACTTTAATTATAACAATAAATGTGTGTAACAATAAATCTATCAAATATGTGTACATTAAATCTTTTGTAAGGTTATAATAGGTAGAATATTCACCCTCAATATAGTACAATTTTGTAAGGTGGTATAAATTTAATCATAATTGGTTATTTATTAACATTTTAACAAAATCCATAAAAAAATAATTTTATTCTTCAAAACATTAGTTCCTTAAACAAATTGTCAGCTGTTCAAGGAGAAACTGTATTCAAGAAATTATTTACAGTGAGAGTATTAGGGAGGAACTGGAGATCCCTCAAAGAAGTGGGTTCTAAATCCTCACCATCTGGAGTGATTTGGCCATGTCATCAGGATGGAAGAACTTATAGAGATCTTGTGAAGACAATTGAGTATGATCTTGATAGAAGAAGACCCTGAAGCCGACTAAGGACCTATAATACTTTGACCATTTGTGTAATAATCTATACTATGCCGGAAACATTCCAAAAAAACGTACAGTAGTAGCACTCCTAACTAGACATAGTACTCTACACTGAAACACATTACTTAGTAATGCCTAGGAAGAAGTAATAAGTAGATAGCCTGTTTAAATAAGTAGATTTTTTATGAAAATCAATTAGATACATTAAAATTTTGATCCAACACAATAAAATATTATTTTTACTAAGAAATCTTGACATTAAAAGATTTGAGGAGAAGATAACTCGGGGTGCAGTCATCCAAAAAATTAATTAAGCAGAAACTAAAGTTAAATTTTAAGTTAAAATAAATTAAACTTAAGTCAACAATTCTCACATCATTAAAAACATTTGACTGATTTCATTTCATACTTAATTTGTATGAATACCTTTTTATTTGTTGACAAAACTTCAATTTTTTTTTTTTAAATCAGGTATATCCACCACGATTTGCAGATGTTGGAATGCCACAACTTGAGTTATTCGATCTCCAAGAAGAATTCTATTCAGAAACTGCAAGGCTTTGCCAAGCTGCCAACAAAGCACTTCTGTACAGGAGTAAAGGAAGCAGCTCAGTATCCAAAGAAGCAGAAATAGAAGATGTAGAATATTTTGTTTCCGAGTGTGCTTTGATTGTTGGTCTTGGAGCTGGAACGGCTCACTCCATACTAAACAAAATTGCTTTACAGTTGGCACAGTTCAAAAAAAATTTAGCTGTAAAGTGATAATAGAATTCATCTATTTAAATTTTATTTTTATTTAAACTTTTGATTTGTCTTAATTTAAATTGTTACCAATAATTATGTAATGTTTGCAAAAATTAACGATTAAGTTTGTAGCTTTTATTTCGTATTTGATTTGCATCACATTATTATTTTTTTGTTCAGTGTCTGTTTGATATATATGTATATCTAATAGCATTACCTATAAGAAGAAACTTAAACTTCAGCAAATAAATAAAAGCAAGAACATTATTTTTTTGCCAGTTTAAAGGAGACAACAATAACCATGACTGTAAACAATAAATGGATACTTTATTTAAATGGGTTTATGAATTAGGTGCCAAACTGGAATGAAAAATGAGAAATAAAATAATACAATGAAAATAGCATTTGGAGTTGACTAAAAAAAAAAAAAAAAAAAAAAAAAAAAAAAAAAAAAAAAAAAAAAAAAAAATATATATATATAACTTCCCAATAGGTTTGGTCACCGGGGAAGTTAGACCATCACCTCCGTAAGGAGAGGCCTGTAGGGATAACATATTGTAAATATCTTAAGCAACTAAGGAAACATTAATTTATATAATTTTTTTTTTTCTCAATTTACAATATATACATTATTATTATTTTTCACTTAGCATTAATTTTTGTTTTCAATTATTGAGAACTTTTTATAGGATTATATCTAAAATTATATTTATATAAAGTATAATATTATATATATTAAATATATATTAATAATATTATATATATATATATATATATATTAAATTATATTATCATCATGTTTTCAGAAAAATATTTGTCTAAATTTTGATGTTTTTTTCTTTTGGACTTATTTTTCCTATAGACACATATAAAAATACATAGATTTCTTGGTCAGAAGTAAAATACTGAATTCTAACTACAATATAACTAAATTATTTTTCACACAATTCTTTCCACTATTTTCTCATTCCATTTGGCCGAATAAATGGTTTTCTATTAATGTCATATCCGTAACATTAAAATTAATGTTTAATCATATTACTATCATGGGTAAAAACTTTAATGAAAAAATATTTTTTTATAATTTTCATACTTGAAATTTGCAGTGAAAATAGAAGGCAATCTCTCTCATAACTGCAAAACATAAGGATTAGTTTATTGGCGTCTTCACAGTCATTTTTTGGTTTTGACTGTGTCTTCAATTTCTTCACTGTTTTATATAAGAATTTAAGAATCCTTACATAGAACCCAAAGAAGCCTGCAGCATGTCTGTTGAAACATCCGTGAAAAAATTGAAGATGTTACTAAAAATATGTTACCAGAAAATTACTATGAAGACTGCAATCATTATTATTCTCCAAAAAACATCAAAATACTTTGCAAACTAGATTCTGAATCATTGGACTTTTCAGATATATTTCATTTTAGCTGTATTATGTTTTATTAAAATACTTCAAAGTAATTTTCAACTGTGATAGTTTAAAAAAATATTAATGATGATGTTATGTATTAAGAATATAAAATATTACTTTTTTTAATTTTTAAAATATTCAATTAATATTTTTGATATCTTACTAATTGAGAAATAGAAGAAAAGCTAGGAAAGAGGCTATTTTTAATAATAGTTATCTTTGTGGAGTCCTATTATTAATACAATAATTGTGAACCTACCTTTTCTTTCTTACACCTTTTAAAACTTGAGAATACTTGATATATCAAGAGTTTTATTTAAGAATCAATGTAATAAATACTCTTGTGATAAATATTTCAAAATGCAAATGTCAATAAATGAAGATTTGATCTGTTTTTCAGTTTATGTTACAAATAACTTATTCCATTACTTTCTTTAAATTAGCATACAAACAATAAATGGTGCAACAACCTGCTTAGTGAGTCTGGGCTTCATTTAGCAACCCTAGCGTCTGCTTCCATCTTGCAAATTTGAATTAGTTTGCCCCACTCATTTAGTATTTTACTCCACATAATTAGTCGGTGATGAAAATAATATTTTCTGAACACTCTTCTAACTAAAAAACATTAAATTACCTGACGACATTTGGACTAACTAATCACTAGACAATAGGTCTTTAGAACAATAGAGATTTTTTATACAAATGTAACAAAATAATGCTCCAATATATTATGACAACCCTGATTATTTCTTCATAACTAAACAGTAATTTAATAGTCGACCTTGGGAATAAAAGAAAAAAATGAAAAGTAATTAAATGATAATTAAAATTACATATCTGTATTATATATCATGACAACCCTGACTGGTATTTCTTCATAACTAAACAGTAATTTATAGTCGACCTAGGGGATAAAAGAAAAAAATGAAAAGTTATTAAATGATAATTAAAATTACATATCTGTATTTTTATAGGTATAGTTATAGAGAAATATCTTAAAAATTGTTGAAAATTTAGTTTTCTGACCTTATTTGATAACATGACTCTTCTCCAGTTGCGAGGCTATTTTAACCATCCAATACGCATTTTATTTTTAATAAACCCATCACTTTGTGTTTTTTAGCATATAATCCGGAGAAGATTAATTAATTTCAAATATTCAGGATATTCTTCTGAGAATATAATCTGAAAACAAAGATTTACTAGTTTAATTATTACTCCTAAAGAATATTCACAATTTCTTAGACACATTCCACTTTTTCACAGGATTAGCAATTAAAATACTCATTAGATAAGAATAAACATTAGTTCGAGAGGTAGTGACATAAGATTGGAGGAGAACTATTTCGTAATTTATCAAAATGATCATTCTTATTTGACATTGGAACAAAATTCAAAATTATATTATTTCTTTAACATTATAAATCTGTTTTAAAAAACACTAGAGTAATTGAAACAATTCTAGTCAAACACAGTACAACAAGCTATTTGAAAATGTCAATCTTACAATTAAACGTTCATGATCAAACATTTCACTGCCAATAAATATTCTCAGTGATCATCAGGGGAATATGTATATCTTAATAAAAACATGGAAACCTGTTGACATATTTTAAATTATTATTGTAGTGGATATAATTAGTTAACCGTTGAGAATTGCTGGAAGGCATTCGTCCTGGTGGCGGTCAGTGAATGAAACAACTATGTAGTTTCAACTATTTATTTTTTGCCAATGTTTCAACCCCATTGTGGATCATCATCAGGTACATATTGAAGGCGAATGGAAACTGAAAACTGTGTTGATGACCCACAATGGGGTCGAAACGTTGGCAAAAATAAATAGTTGAAACTACTTAGTTGTTTCATTCACTGACCGCCACCAAGACTAATGCCTTCTAATAAATTATAATTATTTTGAAATAAAGCAAGATAAATACTTCCTATAAATATTCATTAGTTCAAATGATATGGTCATTGCCTTGACTAAAAAAAAAAAAGAAAAAAAAAGAAAGCTGAATATAAGAAATTGATGAAAGAATTTATTACCAGTATGTTCTACAATGGGACCTCAGTAGAAACTTCAAATGAACAAACCTCGATTATCTTTTAGATTGAAAAATAATTATGTTTTGTAACTATAAATTGAATTCATTTTTTATATTTCTTAGATTTAAAATATCAAAATTATTTTATTAACAATCTTACTAGTAAAGTCTATCAAAACTTCCCTATTTTAAAGAAATCTACCTAATATGCTAATTTTGTTCAATCAGTATGACTTAAAAGTACACCCAGCTTTGAGGGCAAAGAGAGGAGGGAAAATATGGAGTGATTTGTATGCTGAAAAAATCTATTCATTATACACAAAACAAAAACAAAAAAAAAAGGAATAAAATTAATCATAAATAATTTATTATGCAGAAAATAATTAAATATATGTATACGACTATATTTATGCATAGTTCATACAAGAGAGTTTATTGTTCATTTTTTGTTAGAAAAATATTGTATGTATCCATAAATAAATTATTTTATAAATAAAAGTAGTTTGGTAAGAGAATTGAAATTAATCCGTTATTCTTAAAATATATATTTGAACAAAGCATAAGTAAAACTGGACATATCGGAGCGGCAGGGAAACGCTGTCCAATGAGAAGGCAGGATTCTCTGTAATTTCATTATCCGCTTCCCGGGCCAGTAAGTAACGTCTTTTTATGTTCACTTTACTTTTCGGCTGCGGTTATTCTTTTGTATCGCTCAGTTTATTTGAAGTTTATTTGTTAATTATTGAAAAGTGTCATTAGAATATTTCACGTTTTATCTATTAATTGTGTGAATTCAGTTTTCGTTCGTATCGTTTGTTCGATGAATTCGGACTAATGTGTTGAAGAAAAAAAAATGGCCAGCAGAACTAGGTATTGTTTGAAATATAATATGAAAGTTATTAAAGTAAAATTATTGTTCAAGTAAAGTAGTTTCAAAACAGATAATTGTTATGAGAAATCATTTAAGGGGTTTATAAACTAATAATAACATAAAAAGGAATATTTAGAATTATTACTATTTTTTTAATCTTTAAGTAATGGAGTACTATTAAATCTTTCTAACGCTGTGTTAACCCGGTGATCATATATATTTCTTAAAATCATTGCTTTCTTCATGTGATTTTTCTAAAATTTTATGATTTCCTATAAAGTGAGTTTTGTTTAAAAAATGTACATTTTTAATTAAAAAGCATAATCTTATTTGTATCTCTCTCCTCCCCACTTCGGTATTTTAATGTGAAACTAAACAAAAAATAGTAACTGCAAAACTTTATACCAATATAAAAAAAATCGTCTCTATTGTAGCAAACATTCTATCTATTATAAAACTCATAAGGTTTGTAAAACTATTGTTTGAGGAAATATTCAATTTTATTACTTCTGATAGTGATTAAACTATTCTGTAACCTAATTTAGAATTCATTAAAAAATAATAATCATAGTAATATAAATAATTATTCAAATCAAAACGCTATCGTGTTATTTCTATTAGTTTTCCAATTTATAGTGTCTCCTAGTTCTGCCCGGCGGTATGGAATTTCAAGAAAGAAGGCGTACGCCATCTTGGAAATTAGGACGCAATCCCAAGGTATGTTAAATGTAGTTACACCTATATATACACGTTTTAAGTCATCAATTTTATCTTGCAAGTTAGGTGCATTCTCACCAACAGTATTCTTGAAAAAAAATTTTATTATTTAAAAAACAATTTATTATTTTTTTGTGTCATTTAATCATATTAGACCCTCCCCGTCTAAGCCTATGATTAGATGACATTATTAGCCCTCTTAAGATTGTTGGGACAAATAAAAGTAAAATAAGGTACTGGGACAAAAGTTTTTGTTATAGTTTTTTACTTCCAAGCATGTACTTAGTTTTTTTTTCATCAATTCTTTGTTTTTTTACTTCAAATTTAGTTAAAATTATTCGGTCTAGTTTAAATTCCATGAAAAATAGATATATTTTGATAAAAACTATTTTAAATATGTTCTTCGAATGATATTATAAATAATAACTTCAATCAATATGATATCATATTATTTCGATTATTTCTCCAATTTATTGTATTTCGAGTAATAATCGCCCAGTTCTGCTCTGCGTTACAAAAATTTCAAGAAAGGAGGACGCCATCTTGAAAATTATGACGCAATCCTAAGGTATGTTCAATGATGTTACATCTATTTATAAGCATTTCCATATTTATATTTATTTAGACAGTTTTTGAAAAAAAGAAGTTATAAGAAAAATATTTTCGAAAATCGAACGAAACTCCTGGCTGCGCACATGCATCTAAAACACTAGTTAATCATAAAATATTTGTTTATATTAGTACATTAAAATTTTTTTTTGAGTATATGAGGTAATGTAATTCGAAATTTACAATTCATGAAATTAATTTTTTCATAAGGTCAAGAATTGTGTAAAGGATACTAATTACCTGAATAAATCTTTAGTATTTTAAAAGTGCATTAATGTTAATTAATGGTATGTTTATAAACGGGTTACTAATTAATGTAAAATAAATAACGCATTTCAAAACTTTTAGTTGGGATTAGTGTACAATTAGAAACAGGCAGGAAAGAAACATCCGCTATTCTTGAATCATGTGAAATCGTGCGAAAAGCAGACAAAATCCTAAATAAGTGCTCTAGAAGTTGTAGACAGGCACGTAGCCAGGAGAGAGGGGGGGGGAGGGAGAAGGGTTAGGGCTCTTTAGCCCTTCCCGGAATGATTTTATTTTAATTTATTTAGAAATTCAATATTTTTGTATAAAATATAAATGAATAGCTCGTTTTGAAAAGGGGTTATCTCCTGTTGAATAATAATCGAGTTGACTCCGACTCAAAATCAACCAATTCTGAAATTATCAATCCCGTTCAAAGTAAAGTATTATTATTTTAATATTATTATATTAATATAATTATCTTCCTATTCACAAAATTGTGCATATATTTTCAAATATTCAAAAATTGCTCTAAAAACATGATTTTTAATAATTTATTTATTCTTAATCAGGCTTCATTTTCTGCGTAAATTTTACTAAAAAGTTTACAATATGTAATTTGCTTAAATTTATTAATTAATTTTATTTTTCATATCACAGAAAATATTTTTACCCTTTAATTTTTACCTCTGCATGGGGTTTGGTTGAATTTACGAACTTGGCGCCTAAATGACCACTGCCTCATTTATCAGTATCGCTAATTAATTCATCTCTTAAGTATTCTTAAAATCGTTTCATTTTATTTCTACATAAAACTTATTATTAAATGTTCTGACCACTCATGTATTGGTAATATAAATGGTACTTATTATGCCTTGGAATTAGATGAAATAATTGTACTTAAAATAATAATAAATCAGTCTAAAACGTATTACAAAATTTGACAAGCTGTAATGTAATTTTTGTTATTTTTATAATTTAGTTGAATGATGATAGTGATTTAGTATGGAATTATTGTATAGTATTCATTGTATGGAATCCGTGGTGGATTCACTCAGAGGAGAAAGAGAAAATAATGCTTTGTGGAGGACAAATTACACAAAAATAAATAACCAATTATATATTACAATAATGGAAAAACTCTTCTTACATCAATGCTTTATTATCAATAGTATATTAATTATATAATCCAACTTCTTAAGATGTTAATGATGATTTTAACAACGTTTCGAGGCTTTTGGCCCATTATCAGATATCTTTGAAATCTTTTTTTTTTTTTTTAAATATATTTTTATTGAAGTTTCCAACTGTATATTATAATACAAAAAGTAAATATGCTGATTAATGATAAAATACCTGAAGAGAAACTGCCTATTGACAGCACTGTTATTTGTCAAGAATGTCTTCCATCTTCTTTTCAGAAACCTTGTTGGATTATCAGGAATTGAAGAGGAAGCAAGGAGTGATACCTTTTGAAACTTTAAATCAACAATATAATTTTTCATCTTCATCCCCTTTCAAATTGTCAAAATCTTAGTTTTCACTATTTTTATTACTGACTTCTTTAATATTCCAATACTACATCTCCATTACAATTCTTAGTTAGTTAAGAATACATTGATGTAAAAAGAGTTGTTCCATTATTGTAATATATATTTAATTAACTCTTCATAATAGATACTGAATGAAGAAATAATCAAGTTAAAATACTACCTCAATCAGTTTCTATTACAAAGACTCTTGAGTTATTTGAAATTAGCAGTCAGATAGATCAACCATTGCTATTTGAATCCAGGTTGAACGGGTTGGAATGTTCTGCAGTATGTTTTCACATAATTTTAAACCAATCAATTGACTACCACTAGGTCCTTTTTTTTTTTCCCTTATACTCCATTTATCAATCATAAATATACGGTATTACTTATAACCTAAGAAATCCATACTTGATAAAACCGAAAATAATCCTTCTTTTGTCCAATTGATTTCAATAATTGCGAGCAATGAAACCAAATAGAGACGTTAATTTCCAAAAGGTACTATATCCATTCTAAGAAATTTTACAGAAAATCGCTCATTACTATGATTTATTTCCCAATAAAATATATAATAAAATATATATATATAACTACAGGGCACTGTGAGGAGTGCCCTGTAGTTAGCCTGAGTGGTGGCCGGTGCTCAATAAAATTCTTTTTGTTGAATGGGATCCTTTGTATAAACATAGACGGAGGATCGAAACGTCAAATAAAGGAAATTAAGAAGGAGTGATGGTTTAAGGACCTAAAACCCGAATCATTTCAAATAAAATTATATATATATATATAATATATATATATATTATATATAAAATATATATTATTATATAATATAATATATTAATAATAAAACTATATCAAAGTTATAGAATAAAATGTTTTAGTATGATTTGGAACGAAACTAAATGCGTAATTAGTACCTTTTGAAAATAACTGCGTTTCTAAATCTCGTTTTTAGAGGACCTAAGAGTTAATTAGATAATATCAAACATAATATTTATATAAACTAAATTATGAGAATACAATTATGTCAAAATATCAATTTCGTAAAAAATGTTCTTTAGTACCTTTTGGGAATCAACGTCTCAATTGATGCCAAGTGTATATGGAATATTAATTTAAAGCCGATAGGATAAACCATATGAGATGTTGCCAATAACTGGTTAAAGGCGTAATATTTTACAATAAATTACGTTTTACACATAATACGCTATATCCGGTTTTTTAAATTTATTTATTTCCTTCCTTTGAGTAAAAAACAAATCGTAAGTACTACGGGCGATACGCTTTTGGCTAGATCCGTATCTGAATATATCAACGTTTTAGGAGTAATTAAAATATAATTAACCGGGATTAGTTAATTAAGCAGTAACTAGGGGGAAGTGAAGAGGAAATGAACCAATCACCTGAAATAGTGCGGCTGTATTCCGGTATCACCTATTCCAGGAAGGTATTGCGGGACGCGGTGGTGTTATGGAAACAATACACAGAAATAATTACATCCAAAGTAATTATCAGACCCGCTAAACACACAGAAACAGTGAAAATACTCAACTATTAGTACTTTCACAGTTTCTTTACTCATAGTAAGGAAGTTAAATAGAGTGTTTTTATGAATCATATCAAGGAAAACACGAACTTTTTATTTGAAAAATTCATTATCTTTAACAGAAAAACAGTTTTTTAAATACCTTCTTAGAAATGTATGAAGGTAATATTTTTATTCGAATATAATGATTTAGAGCTTTTAGATCTATTCATTTATTGCTAATGAAAATGATTTTTGTTAATTTTTTTTTTTTACATATAAAGTTTGATCTTGATTTCATTTAAAATAATTGTTTAATCATTTTCACTCATATTTTTAAATTTAAATAAAGGTGAATTCCAATAATAAACTAACTATGAAGAATGAGATGTTTCAGTTGCGGTTAAATATGATTAGAAAATAGTTTCATATCTATGTATTTAACCAATGTTATAACACACATTACGGGTCTTCATTAGACTTCTAAATACGGACTAAATTTATGTGTTTATATATGTATGTGTATATATATATATATATATATATATATATATATATATATATTTTTTTTTTTTTTTTTATTCTTTTGATGAAGCCATAAGGTGACGCGTCTTTTATAATGGCTTACTAGCTCCGAATCTTTTTTTTTTGTACGGATAGAAACGAATACCGTTTGTTTATTTAATGCCTGTAAGTGCAAAAAGAGGAACTTTTTAACTCTTAAGTGCTTTGAAAGACAGTCGTTAAAAACTTCAAACGTCTTTTTATTTTTAAATGCATTTTAAACTTCAAATAAAGTAGAAGTTTCTTTAAATTTCTTCCAATAAGCAAAGAGTCTGGTGTAGGGAATTCTCTGAACGCGGTTTCATTCCAATCAAATCAGTCAGTAAAAGCTTTCCTTTCGAATACTATTCTGACTGAGGTAAGTTGATTAACTTACATTGTATAGAATATAATAATTATTTATTAGAAAAAGTATCTTTAACATGCGGATTATGAAAAATATTAATCTGCAATAATATTAAACCTATGAGTCATCTTAAAACAGAAATATATATTCTAGTATGTGTAAAAAAATTATGTTTATTTTAAAATTACAATAAATTAATTCATCCTCATTATAGCTTTCCGGGCTTAAATACCAAATTTCGAAAACTCCTTTTTTAATTTAAGGTGTCTTTTAATTTGTTCATTTTAAGCAAATAAATATTATTTAATTGCTTTTAGAACAATCAATGTAATAATATCAACTGGGAAAGAATTTTATGATAAACTTTTAGAAGTCTCACTTTTTGTCAAATTATTTTTTTAAATGCAGTACCGTGGCACCGTGGCACAATGGTTCCAAACCCACTTTTTCGGGACAAAAGTCTGCCACTTTAACGTTATTTTGTTTTATTGTAAATTCACTTTCATTGATATGATTGGCACATTTTTATTTCATAAAAATATGTAGGTTTTGTCAATAATTTCGGAGAAATGTCTCTGTAACTAATTATTCTTATATGTATTTTTATTTATATCTATATTTCCTTTATTTATAATTGTTTACAATTTTTAGTAGATAAGTTTAAGGAAAAGTTGGGTTTCACATAATGACTTGGTGATTTTTTAAGAATTTAAAAAAAATGTCATTCAAATTCAAATTATTTTAAATATTTCAATATATACACAACATAATAAAATGCCATGTCCTCATATGAAACCCAAAGTTTTCTTAAACTTTTCTATTAAATATTGTGAACAATTTTAAATACAGATAATATGGATATATTCTATATAAGACAAATTAGTTACAGAGACATTTCTCTAAAATTATTGACAAAACCTATATATTTCTATGACATAAAAATGAGCTAATAATATTGCAATCATACCACTGAAAGTGAATTTAGTAAGAAACAAAATAACGTTATAATGGCTGGTATATCTTAAATGGAACCACTGTGCGTTGGAAAGCTTTAAGGATTAAGAAAAAAAGCTAACATGTAAAGTCTACCTTGGTTGAATTTGAGAGAAAGTTTAGCGATTAAAATTAAGTGATATTTTAAGTGTAATAATTTCTATTCTGTGTTATAATAGGTAATAAATGTTTCCTGGCTGTATGTAAAATTGTATATGCAAGAATGATTATATAGATCCAAGAAGTGAAATTTATTTTATTTACAGAAAATGGAATACTCTAATCATATAATTAGAAATGTTGGTTTTTTGTTTAACTTGACAAAAATTTAATTAAATTAGCTCTGATGGAGACATAATCGATTCGCTTGATGTCTGCTTATCATTCATAAAACATTATTACTTTTTCAATTTTATTTCAAATGTTTGAAGCTTGGTCACCAATGGTATTCCGATCATCGAAAAGTTGATAAGAGAAGTCAGTGTTCTAAAAGAAAAAGGGGAGGGAGAGCTGTTTTCAAAGGAATGCAGCGTTGAAAAGAAAACCGATGATTTGCGGGAGGTAGAAGGGGAGGTTGGATCTGATAAAGGTAGGACTCAAGACTATTCAAAGGCTCCACTTCATCTCACGGAGTTTGAAGACTATTTATCTTATAGAACTGATATGGTCCAACTGATCTACCTCTCAGAATTTCGTTCCTTTTTAGAATTCATCACGGGAAATACAGAAAATTTATTGATTTATGGAAATATGTATAGAATGTTGACCTACATAAACACGTTAATTATAAAAATATATGGTTAAAGTATAACAGAAGATTCCAAAAATAAGCCTCCATTCTTCAATGGGATAGTATAATACCTACCTTTTAATATATATAGAATTTTTTCCGGTGGCGCGACAGGCCATGTAGGCCCTTGGCGGCGACTTGTAATCTGCAGGGAGAATACATTCGCGTTTCGCGATGATATTTCATAGGGTAGGGTCATCACTCCCTACGCCTATTTTTGTGAGTGGCCACTAATTAGTAGCCAGTTCTCACATCCCGAAGGGACTATGAAAACCCATTTAATCATATGCTTAAAAAAGTCGCTTCGGGACTAGGATTCGAACTCACGACCTGTCGGTATACTTGTCTGCTAGCCACACAGTCACAGGCTTCCAATATCTAATTAATGGGTCAAGTTAAAGAAGCTCATGCCTAAACAGTATTAAGAGTCTAAAATATTTATCACACTATTCAAAGACATCTCAACTAATTATTTTATACTAAAGGATTTTTTGGAGGAATTTTCCAAATATATATTTCTTTAATTGATATATAAAAAAAAGAAAAGTTTATTCCCAGTTTTGATAAGAGTTATCCCGAAGGGTTCGAATTTTAAAATCAATGAGGAAATCACCAGTCACCACCTCTTAGTCACCATGAACGGCACTTGAGAGCGCTAGTGTTTTATCTCCTCATAAGGCTCCTTGACGAATATAGTTGCAAGTCAGTACTGATAGTGAATAATAAGTCACTATCGTGATAGTGCTTTACTATCAACGTTTATATACAAATATATATTAACGTATTTTTAATATATTAACGAATTATATTTATTTTTGAGTGTGAAAAGGCCTTAAAGACCACACGAATAGCATATTCAGGTTTTCTTCCTCAACTTCCAACTTCTCCACACTTCCCTCATGAGCTCTGCGTCTCTACGCTTCCTTTCATCTGACCACGCATAACCCTTTTTTGGGCGTTCATTGTTCACGAAGACCTTTATAACGTTCAGTGACCTTCTATAGGATTCTCTATCCTGACAGTCTAAATCCTTCAGTCCTGCTGAATCCATGTCGACCCTGATCTGCTTGAGAAAACCCGCCGTGTTCTTGCGCTGGTGGAATCGTCGTAAGATTTCTCAGTTTAACCTTCCAGGGCTCATACTGGTCATGTGTCCATAGAATTTAAGTCTTCTTACCCTGATGTGGGTCTCCATGCTTTTGTTATTACTGTATATTTTTTTGGACTTTAGCCTGTATCCTTCGAGTGTCTTTTGGGTCCGCAGATTTTCTTAAGTATTTTTCTTTCTGCTTTCAGAAGATTTACCACGCTAGAGAGACAGGAGGTCCCATAGATTATCACGCGTTTTATTATGGTGTTATAGTGTCGGACATTGACTTTGATAGATAGGTTCTTTTTGTTGTAGAAGTTCCTGAGTTCGAAACAGAAATCCCCTAGTTTGTTGACTTTTCCTTTAAAGCTGTCTCGGTCCCTTCCGTTATTGCTGATGACTTCTTCTGAATTTTTTGGGTCACCCTGATCTTCCACATAAGGCGGTCGTTCTTCTTGTATTTTGAATCCGCGGTCATTACTTCTGTCTTTTCAAAGATTTTTTTTTTCGGCCGTTTTCCTGGCTATCCTAGAGATGGCATTTATCTAAGCGACCGCCTCTTCCTCCGTTTCCGCGATACTTTTTCGTGGCCATTCTTCGTTCCTAACACCGCCCCGGAGTCGTTTTCTTTCTATAGCTCTCTCATTTTCTTATCCAGTACTACATTGCATGGTACCGGGAATAGTCCAACTATCCTGTCTGAGTCCCGTTTTGATCCGAAACGGTTTGTTGTCCTTGGTATTTGACTTGATTATTTATTTCGATTATTTAAATTTTTTTTTCTTAATCTTAATTTCTTTATTCACACCTTTCTGAAGAAATATGACAGAAAATGTGCTGAAGAAGTTCATTAGAAGACATGCTATTTATGGAGAACGAAGTGCTTATTTGCTTCCTGGTATCTTTTAAATAATTTCACTTTAATATATTTTCATTAACGAACCTCTGTAATAGACCAAAAAAAAAAAAATAATAATAATAAAAAAATTACTTCCCTTCAAAATTTGAGGGCTTACGTTTCAAGATACGTATAACCCGAATAAAAAAAGTTATAAAATCCGTTTGTTCAATAATAACGCCTCACAGTTTATTGCCCTTTTAAATAAAAATAACAACGAATTTAATAAATCCACCTGTCCGTGGATCCACCTGTCATTTCAGCGAAATTATTGGACCATTTTTTTTTTTTAAATTCCCTCAAAAATACTAGGACATGCAAGATCCCGACACCTAGATGTTGGTATCAGGTGGTTATTTTTAAAATGTCGGCCGATTAAAAGTGAAATAATTTAATTATTTTTGAAGATAGAGACACAATTCATTACTGTTTTTTAAACGAAAATACGCGAATAATTATTTATTTTTTTTTTTTTGACAACAACAATTTTTATTGAGTAAAATTACAATCTGTCCCAATTTGGACATTAATAGTAGTGCTGAAAGATATCATACATACTACATTCATACAATATTTACATGGCATAAAATTACAATAAAATATGTACACAATAATGAATCAATACAATAGTCAAGAATTCACTTATACCTATATACACATACACACACTCATACGTACATCACATTGAGTGGAGAATCTAGCCAGTGCTAGAACTCCGATATATTTACAAAAGGTCGCGGGGCCACTGCCGTTTCAACCTTCTAGGTGGGTTGTATGGATGAGTGGAGCTGGATAGGGATTGAGCTAGAGGATTAGGATGATGAAATAGGTTCTGGTGGAATTTGGAAAATTTGGATGGAATTAGGTCTGAAATAAATGGAACATTAAGGTCGTGGTGCAAGGTATAGTTGGAGACATAATAAGGAGCATTTACTATTGTACGGAGGACTTTGGATTGAAAGGATTGAATGCGTTTGATGTTAGTACGTTTAGCTGTCCCCCACAGTTCAAGTCCGTAGGTCCAAATGGGCTTCAGTATTGTCTTGTAGATTAATAATTTGTTGTCAACTGTAAGTTCAGATTTTCTGTTGAGTAGTCGGTATAACTGTCCGAATCGTCGGTTGAGTTCTTGTCTTTTAAGTCTTGTATGTGGGTTCCAAGTCAATCTTTTGTCTAACTGTAAGCCAAGATACCGGACTGTATCTGAGAGAGGAATTGGTAATGAGTTGAAATAAACTTGCGGACAGGAGTTTCGTCGAAGAGTGAAGGTTACGTGTTTGCATTTGGCTTCGTTCACCTTTATGCGCCAAGCATTACACCAGTCTTCGATAAGAGAAAGGTGTCTTTGCAGATTTAAGGATGCTGTTTCAGGATTGGAACTGGACGATAAGATGGCGGTGTCGTCTGCAAAAGTTGCCAGAAAGGTATCAGGATGTGTAGGAATATCAGCAGTGTAAAGGATGTAGAGGACGGGTCCCAAGACGCTGCCTTGAGGAACACCGGCCTCAACGGGATAAAGGTTAGAAAATTCTACACCACAGCGAACGCGGAAGGAACGGTTTGAGAGATAGGATCGGAGAATAAGGTATAGAGACTGGGGTAAATGGGTTTTCAGCTTGAAGAGTAATCCAGTGTGCCATACCCGGTCAAAAGCTTGCGCAATGTCCAGAAACGCACCAGAACAATACTCTTTGCATTCAAGAGCTGAGGAAATATGGTCTACAACTCGGAGCCCCTGTTGAACTGTGGAATGCTGAGGACGGAATCCAAACTGATGGGAAGGAAGATTTTGAAATTCTAATATGGGTAGGATACGTTTAAGAAGAAGCCTTTCGAAGATTTTTGAGAGGATGGGGAGTAGACTAATAGGCCTGTAGGATGAAGTGTTGTTGGAAGGTTTGCCTGGTTTTAGAAAAAGAATGATAGTGGAATGTTTCCATAACAGAGGAAAATAGGTGGTGCGTAGGATGCAGTTGTAAATATAAGTAAGGAATATAATAGCTTTCTGCGGAAGTTGTCGGAGGATCTGGGGAGTAAGGAGATCGTGTCCAGGAGATTTACGGAGGGTCAGTTTTTGGAGAAGATATTTGACCTCAGAGGGATTAATAGCTTTAGGAGGTAGGGAAAGTGGAATTGGTGACATAAGAAAGTCTTGCACTGTTGCGGTGTGATTGGCGTGGGATTCCGGGTGAGGAGTGAAAACTTTGGAGAGGTGTGTGGCGAATTCTTCGGCTTTATCTTCATCAGACGCAGCCCAGGAGTCATCACCACGTCGGAGAGGATGGGAAACTTGATGGTATTTTAGGATCTTTTTCGTGATATTCCAGAGGGAATTATCACGAGCTGATAGAGAGGAGAGGTAGGAATTAAAGGACTGGGAACGGAAGGTCGCCAACTCCCTTTTCAATTGTCTACAATAGAAGTTATAGGAGCGGCGATCTGTTGGGTGTCGGGTGCGCTGCCATAATGATCTTGCTCGGCGTTTGGTATGGATGAGGTCTAAAATATGTTGTGGAAAATGATTTTGGTGAGGATTTATATTGGAGTGTTTAGGAGAGGAGGCAGTCCAGACAGCTTGTTGGATGGCGGTGGTAAAGGAATAGACGGAATTATCTAGGTCATCTGGGGTTTTGAGGGTTACTCTGAGGTCAATATTATCGGTAAGGATTTGGCGAAAAAGGTTCCAGTTGACAGGGCCTCGGATGAATGATGGTGGAATGGGTTTTGGAATTGGAGTGAGAGATACTTTTAGGATCAGTGGACTATGGTCTGAGGATAGTTCATCAAGGCGAGTTACAGACAAGTTGAGGGAGCCTAATCCGCTGTGGATAAAGAAGTCGAGGATGTCAGGATTGCGGTTAGGATCGGTTGGCCAGTAGGTAGGGGAGTCAGGAGGTAGGATATTAAAATTTCGGGAGTTGAGTGCAGACAGCAAATTTCGTCCCCGAGAATTCGTGGTTCTGGAACCCCACTGCTGATGCTTGGCGTTTAAGTCTGCACCCAGAATGAAGCAATTTCCTAAGGAATCTAGGAAGGATACAAATTCGGAATTGGAAATGGAATGTTTAGGAGGGCAATATGCAGATGTGAGGGTTACCGGAAAGGAAAAAGTCTTGATTACTATGGCTGTGGCTTGTAGGAAATCATAGGTGGGAAGTGGGAGTAAATGATGAGAGAGGGATTGGTGGACAATGATAGCAGAACCGGCATGGGCTTTGCCGTCTGGGTGGTCAGTACGGTATGTCATGTATTGCGGTATTTTGAAGTACTGTTTAGTCGTTAGTCTTGTTTCAGTTATAAGTGCAACATCGATTGTTTTGTCTTGCAACAACGCTGTCAGTTCGTCAGTATGATTTCTAACACCATTCGCATTCCAAAGGAGAATGGATAAGGAGTTAGGTGAATTCATTTAAGGATTTTTCAAGGCAGGGATTAAATTTGATACTAGATTTGTAAGGAGTGATATAAGCGGCATAACAAGAGATTTGATTTCGGAGATGAACGATGTCATTAGACTGGTAAGATCTGTGACGTTTGATGGTGAAGGGATATGAGAAATTTGATGTTGAGGAGTTTTTTGAAGATTAGGTAAACTTTGAGAAGTAGATTGTTGTACAATAGATTGAGATTGTTGAGGAAAACGTTGTTCCGGCAGTGCCTCGACTTCATGATTCTGGTTTCCACCTCCAAGCAAGTGGGCAAATGACACGTTAGAATTTACAAGTTTAGATGGTTCTCTTCTGCTTCTGGTTGGTGCAGCTGTTTCATTCGTATCCTGAGGTTTTTGGTATCTGGTTCGGAGTTTCTTGTAGATTTCACATCCCTTGTAGTTAGCCGGGTGGTCCTTGAGGCACAGAGCACATACAGCGGGTGTAGATCTTGATCTTGTACATTCTTCTGTTTTATGCTGTTCACCGCATTTCACACAGCGTGGTATGTGATGGCAATAACTTTTGGTATGACCATATGCCTGACAGTTATGGCACTGGACTATTTCTTTCTTTGTGTAAGGTTTTTCAACCTTTACACGGGTATAGTAGAGTCTACTGAGGTCATAGATATTTTCGACTCCTGCTGATGGTTCCAAGTCCACGAAGAATAGAGGCAGTGGACTTTTATCTTTTAGAACGTTGGTGACTTGCCTCACTTGGAATCCTAGTTCTGTCAGTTCTTCTTTGATAGCTTCAACGGGTGTTGAGGAATGTAGGTTTCTGATTACGACCCTTAATGCTCTCTCCTGGCGCAGCTGATAAGTATGAAAGTCAGCTTTGGTCTCAGTCAGATATTTCACAATCTTTCTGTAGGTTTCAGCAGTAGTCGGAGATATTTTAGTATCATTGGTTCTACTTATACAATAATAACTATTAGGATCAGTTACTTTGTTTAAATGCGCACACATAAGTTTAAAATTTTTAATATTTTTAACAAATATTGGTGGAGGTAGTGGTTCCCTGGGTATAGGAGAAGATTCCATGGTTTCTTTTTCATTTTGGAGGATTTGAAATGGATTCGGTGTAAAAAACGGGGATTCATCAGTTATTCCTTGTGATGATGTGCCGGGGTGTGGTTCAGATCCTAATGAGGTAGCTGACGTGGTCGCTGGTGGAATCATTTTTTTATTTTGTTCACGGCGGGGTCTCTGTTTTGTGGGAGACGAGTTTGAACCTGCAGATCTAGATCTTTTACTTGCAGACTTTGAGGACATGACTTGATGAAAATATCTCATTGATTAAGAAAATAATAATAATAATAAATAAATAATGAGATAAGAATTAAAGATAAAAGAAAGATAATAAAAAGAAAAGCAAGCCCGAGCTTGCCGAGCTAGCGGCAATCAGCTGATCAGTGACCCTCCTTTCACTTTTTCGTGATTGTACAAAGTAAATTATAACTTTGCTTACCGAAATTTCTCCAATATTCACTGCCGTAGTATTCCTGAGGTCTAGTGATATTCTCCAGACTGAATTCAAGCGAATTCCTACTGAAAAAAGCAAAAATCTGAGAGACGATGTAACGTATGCGAATAATTATAAAAATAAAAAATGAAATTGTACACAAATACGCCCATAACTCAGTTATTTTTGAAAATGGAGAAAAATGTGTATAGAGTTTTAGAATCAGTAAAATGCAATAAATAAAAACAAAAATTAAAATATTGCCTATTTATACGCTTTTAACTCCGTTATTTTCGAAGATCGAGAAAAAAAATTGTGATTGTTATTTATTAAAGAAAACCCAAATAATTATGAGAAAAGAAAAAAAATTGAAATTTTACTCATAAATACGCTCATAACTCTTTTTTTTTTTTTTTTAAAGAGAGAGAACAATTTTGTTAGTGTTTTTTAACCATAAAATCGCGGATAATAAAAGAAAGAGAAAAGGAAAAAATTGAAATATTACCCAGGAATACGCCTATAACTCAGTTATTCATGAAGATAGCGAAAAGTATGCAAAGAGTTTTAGAATCAGTAAAGTGCGACAAACAGAAAAATCGAAAATATTAGCAGCTATATAAACAGTTATACCCAAATATAGTTATTTGGAAATAATAAATCATTGTGTAATAAATTGGCAGCGTTTTTTATGATTATTAGGGCTCACTTGAGCTTCATCTCCTGACACAACTGACAAAATAATTTGGTTAGATTAGTGCATAAAAAAAAAAAAAAAAAAAAAAAAAAAAAAAATCAAATTGGATATATTACATTGCCTTTGGAATGGACCTGAACTATAATTGACTCTGAGAAACATATCTTTAAAATTATATTTTTTATAATCTCATTTATCTGTAGTTTTTTGATTTAGAGAAACTATTTTACATTAAATCTTTTATAATGAAATCTATGGAATCGGTGAATAGGTTAAAATGATAATATTGAAGTCCCTCAGTAAGTTGTTATTAAATCTTATTTTTAAATTGAGAAATCTTTTCTATGACAACATGAAATAATCTGTTAATAGCAATGTTATAATTCTTAATCATTTTTTATACTTCATTGTTATCTTTTTGGACCATTCTACCTAGAAAAACTAAATCAATCATCTATATCATGTGCAAAGCATAGTATACTCGTGTTATAGACAAGAAATGCAACATGGAAGCAGTGGAAGATTGAAAAATATTAGAGTTCGTAGGAACGCTCTCTCATATCGAAAAATAGCCGGGATATCTCGTGGCCCATATATCCAGGAGTAGTTCTGAATTCCTTGTTTGAAAAATATTTTCGGACAAAAAACATGCAACATAGCATACATATGCATGTAATTGACCCATTTAAGACCTAAGTCTCACCTTTTCATATTTACTTCAATAAGATATTTATTTATTACAATGTACATTTTGGACGTAACAGTACATACGGGCTATTAAATATTCTAAAGCATTTTAAACTCTAGTACGAAAATCACTTTGATCACTAATGACAGTAAAACGCTTAATTTTCTTCTTGGATGCCAAAGAAATAAACAGCTTATTAAAGTTCTTGATTTTTCTCCAATTAGCAGGTAAGGTGGAATTATCATTCGACTTGTATTCCAACTTTTAAGGTTCTGAATCACGAAGAAAAAAAAAGAAGGAGATAAGTCTAAAGTTAAAGCTTCACTTTTGTCAGTGTAATTAAGCTCGATTCTTAAATCAGCTTTTATTTTAACTAGTCTTTTAGAATAAATTTTGTGTATTGATCTCTTTTGGGATCAATTGAATAGAAACTTACCAGTAATGAGTGGTGGTAATAAAAATTTGATTGTTGATTGTGGATTTCATGTTAGCTTCGAATCAGTTTTTTTTTCTTTCCTTGTATGTATGTGTCAACTAATATGATATAATCAAAGACATAATACCCCAATTAATACCAGCCAAATATCTTGACCAAAAGAAAAAACAAAGTTTATAGGATGATTCAAAATTATATAATTACTATTAGCAGACTGTTCAATATTGCCATTAAAACATTTCCTCATTTAAAACGAGGCTTGATAACGACTTATGAAGGAATTTCAATATTAGCATTTAAACCTATTCACCGGTTTTATGGATTTCTTTATGAAAGCTTTAATGTACAATAGTTTCTACTCAAACGAAAAACTTATTATCATCGAAACATAAAAGTAAAAATAAATGAGCTAATAAAAAAAATATATATATAAATAACTATAATTATAATGAATTATGTTTCCAAGTTTATTTGAGGTCATTCCAGAGGCAATTGAATATATACGATTTTTTAAATAATCTTAACAAATTGTCTAAACTTCTCCATTAGCTGATAAAGTACCAATAGTTTCAAGGGTTGAAGCCTTAAGTGCACCCTTAATGATTATTAATTATAAATTATTGTAGTTCTATTTATAATAATAAATCTCAATATCAAATAATTATTAGACATTAAAAATTATATATTTTATTAAAATTATGAAGTACCCTATTTATATACCGGTAGGAGTACTTGACCTAATCGTACCTCATTCCTCAATACAAACTCAATTTAACTTTTAAAATGTAATTTATATATTTCATTTGAAATATAAAATAGTAATCTTCTCTTCTGTTCTTTTCTTCTCTCTCTCTCTCTCTCTCTCTCTCTATATATATATATATATATATATATATATATATATATATATATATATATATATAATGATAACGCGATATGGTTTCCGTGAACTCCTTCTAAACCACAAGACGGATTTTGGTACCGTTTTTGACCATCATTTAGGGCATTCTTTCCTGAAAGTTTATAAGTAAAATACATTGCAATTTAGCTCTTCTGTAACGGGAAAATAAATTTTACCTAGTCATCAAAAAATTATTCTTGAAATATAAGTAGTAATATAGACGTATAATATACCGCTGGAAAGCGCAAGCTTTTAGAAAAGTTAATATGAAATAAATAAAAAATCGTACAATTTAATAGAAAGTTATTGTAAGCCCATAAACTTATGAACATATGTAATTGGTAAAGAGTGAAGTTATAATAGTTGAATGTTTCAGTAGTGCAGAATGTAGTGCACAAAATTTTTGAAACAATATTTAATTTCAATCTTAAATTGTTCATTTGAAATATAAAACAGTTTACAATTGAATAAAATAGGAACCATTATTATTTCTCTATTTTTTTTTTGTTTTTTGTATCTTCTCTTCTCTCTCTCTCTGTAAAATTATAACAAGATTCTTGGTTTCCTCGAACTTCTTCTGGACGGATTTTGATACTGTCTCACAAATGGGACTAAAATCTAAAACAATATGAGTAATAATAATAATAATAATAATAATAATTCTTTATTTATTCTGGGACGAGTCCCTTTAGAATAACATAGCAGGAAATAAAAAGTTAGCTTAAGAATCTAGTCTTAGAGTATAATGATTGAAAACAATAAAATTAAACTAACAACATGTATAAATAAGCTGAACATAAGAGACAGATTCTAATAAAAATGCACAAACAAAAATATAAATGTATGTTAACATAAGAACAAAAAAAAAAAAAAGATATAATGAAAAAATATAATAAGATTTAAAAAAAATAAAAAAAATATATATATATATACAGTTTTAAAATAAAATATAAAAAGAATAGAAATTATAGTTCTTCAACGTATGTTAACACCACAACAACAAAATATATAAATAATTTTAAAAGATACAATAAGATTTAAAAATAAAAAAATATATATATATACATACACACAAACACACACATATATAAATATGCGTATCTGCACTCAACACACACACGCACGTATATACACTTTTATATACATTTTTCAAATAAAATATAAATAAAAAAGAGATTACAATTTTTCGATATATGTTGACATAGGAACAAAAAAGATACATACAATTTTAACATAAAGTAAAGAAAAAAAAATTACATTTCTTCTGAGTGTTTGCAAAATAATAAATAATTTAATCTTACATCTTGCAAAGATTAAAAGAAAAAAAAATTAAATGATATTTGCTGTTAGTGTATCCGAGGAAATGAAAATTGAATAAACTAATAAACGAATCTAAAAGACATCTGTTGATCTTCCTTGAAATTAGCATCTATTTGGGATTATTTGGGAATTGTATTGATAGGAAATGGCTAAATAGTCGGGATTTAAATGTTGAGAGAGTTTGGGAGTTCCGGATATTAGAAGGAATGGAGTTCCATAAGGATGCGGATCGGATTGAGAATGATCTATCGAAAGCTGTGGATCGATGAGATGTTATATACAGATCAGAAGGCCGCGAGCGGGTGTTACGGGAACGCACAGAGGATTTGAATTTAAGGAGATCAAAGATGTAAGACGGACACTGGGATTGGATAACCTGGTAGAGGAAGGATGCTAGGAAATACTTGCGGCGGAAGGAAGGGTAAAGCCACTTTAACTCTTCGTAAAATCGGGTGATAGAGGTGTCTCTGGATATCCCAAAGATGAAACGTATAAAGCAGTTAAACATTCGTTTTAGTTTTACCTCGAGATCTCCAGAGACACCTCCATACACCGCACAGCAGTAGTCAAAGTGGGGAAATATTAAGGAGCTTACCAGGAGCTTACGGGTTTCGATAGGGAGAAGGGGATGGAGGTAATTTAGAAGTTTTAAGGTGGAAAATGTACGACGGGATATTTCGGAAACATGGTTTTTCCAGGAAAGGGTTTGATCAAAGGTGACCCCGAGGTTTTTAACAGATTGATGGAATTGTATTGGATTGTTATTCAGAGACAGAGTAGGAATCGTTGGAAGGGCCTTAAGGAGGGGATTGGAACCTATTACAATTGCCTTGGTCTTCTCAGCATTCAAATTGAGCTTGTTGTTAGTTGCCCAGTTGCTGATTCCATTTAGATCCTCTTGAAGCATTTCCGTTGCTAGTAATAGGTCGGAAGGAGGAAAGGATAGATAGATTTGGAGATCATCAGCATATATATGGTATTGGGAGTGTTTGATCTGGAGGGGAAGGTCATTAATATAAACTGCAAATAGGGTGGGGGATAATGATGATCCCTGAGGCACACCGCAGGATAGAGGCAGGGTTCTGGAAGGAGGTTGACCTGGGGTCACTACATATTGTGAACGGTTGGAGAGGAAGGATTTGAACCAGTGCAGAGCACTGTTTGATAAAGGAATATTTCGTAGGTTGGCCAGGAGGATATTATGGTCTACTGTATCGAAAGCTTTGGAGAAATCTAGGAGGATGAGGATGGTTAGTTTTTGGTGTTCAATGGTGGATTGGAGGTCTTGAGTTATTTTTAGTAGAGCGGATTGAGTTGAATAACCGGGTCGGAAGCCGGATTGGAAAGGGTTGATAAGGGAACGTTCTTCTAAAAAATTTGATAACTGGATTTGTGCAAGGCGTTCCAGGGGTTTGGATAAATTAGAAAGGAGAGAAATAGGACGGAAATCAGAAGGTGATGTAGGATTCGGAACTTTGTTTAATGGACGAACTAAGGCGGTTTTCCAGGAATTAGGAAATATGGAGTTTTGAAAGGAAAAATTGTAGATATGGTAAAGTACTGGTATTAGAACAGGAAGACAAGATTTTATTAGTTTTACGGGAATGTTGTCGGGTCCATAATCATTGGTATGAGATTTAAGGATAGCTGTTTGTATTTCATCATAGGAGAGGTGGGAGAAGAAGAAGCTATCTGGATTGAAACTCTGATGGCCAATATCGGCAGCAGGAGAAGAAACAGGAGCAAAGGATATAAAATGATTGTTGAGCTCGTCTGGAGAAACAGAGAGAGGAATGTGGTTATTGGGTTTTAGGATAGATAATTTTCGGATGATATTCCATTTGGATTTGGAATCAGGAGCTTTATAGAGTGCATTATGGATGTGGAGGGATTTAGCACGTCGAACCGCGTCCTGGGTTCTATTACGAAGTTGTTTAAAATGTTCGTAATCAGACGGCGTACGCGTGCGTCGAAATTTTCTTCTTGCTGCTTCTCTTTTTTTCATCATCTCCGTTAGGTCATGAGTTAGCCATGGCGCGGTTGGACGGCGTAACATTCGGGTTTTCAAAGGTGCATGAAGGTCTAGTAAGGTTTTGAGGTATGAGGTAAGAGTGGATATCATATGATCTATAGAATTAGAGGAGTATATAGTGCCCCAATGGAGTGATTCCAGGTCGGTTTGAAGGGATTCGTAAGAGAGGAGGTCTAAACTACGATAGGAGACCAATTTGGGAGTGAAGGATTTCACGGGTAGGTTGTATGAGATCTGGATAAGATCGTGTGATGAAAGAAACGGAACCGGGTGCTGGGAGGATGAAAGGACCTTTAGAGGAGAGTCAGTAATGTGTAGGTCAAGCCAGGTGTCGGAGAATTGGGTATGATGGGTAGGAAGGTAAGGAACGAGATAAAGATTCAGAGAGTAAAGTAGGTTTACTAGGAAAGATTTGTCATAGGATTCTGCAAGCATATTGGTGTTGAAATCTCCAGAGATGATAACATTAGTATAACTGGAAACCCATTGGACAAGGGAAGATTCGAAAATGTTATCGAATGGAACATGAGGAGGTCGATATACTAGGATATATAGAAGAGGAGTTTTAAAGGATAAAATTTCAACGAATAGGTATTCGAGGTGGGGATGATCATAAGATGGAGATTGGAGAAGGATTTTAGCCTCGACACTGTCATGTATATACAACCCCACACCACCACCTCTGCGATCAGATCTATCGTGGCGAAGGAAGGAATAATTAGTAAGGGATACTTGGGAGGAAGGAATGTAAGGTTTAAGCCAAGTTTCGGATACTGCTATAATGTGATGAAAGTTATCTAGAAAATACTGTTGAAATTCATCATAGTGGGCAATAAGGGATTGTGCATTGATGTGACAGGATGTTAGGATGTTAGTCATGATTAAAGAGGGAGATAGGGTAGTCGAGAAAAGGTTTGGGGATAGGAAATAGGTTATAACGAAATTTTAAAATATGCATAATTTCAAGTTTGAAGTTATATAATAACAGATGAAGTAAATAAATAAATGATCTATTAGTAATTTTAATAAAATAATTAAAGGCTTCAAAAATAAAATAAAATATTATAACAAAAGCAAATAAAACATACAGATAACTGTTATTAAAATAAAGAAAAATAAAGCGAACGATAGAACGAATATCATAAAGATGAAACAAACTAATATTTTTATCAATTGAGAACGAAATAAAAACAAAAATAAAGATGTCCTCGATATAAATAGAATGAAGTTTTACGAAAATAATAGTCCTGAGGAGACTTGATCTCGGAGTTCAAATGAAAACATCTAAGTCAGATGATTTGTTTATTATAACAGCCGGGTAACCGTCAGACTTCCGACACCTGACCCTGCCCCCACTGAACCATACATATTTTATGCCGGCTGATATATTTTTCTGGCGGGCTAGCCAGTAGAGGTGTCGGTTAGTGGACGTCATCGCCTCGCTGACGTAGACTCGGTGAGTACTGTTCTCTTCCCAGCCCAAGTGACGGGTAGAGAAGTCTCTTTTGATTCTTCGTTGCCGCACTAATTCATCTCTCACGGTTCGATGGGTATCTCTACATATTATTGGTTAGTTATTCTAAATTTTACAATATAATTAAAAAATGGCATTAATGTCTGATTTAATAATGGCATGCAACAGTTTATTCATTGTACATAAAAATAGTTTGAAGATTATCAGATTGCTTATAAGTATTATTAATATTATAGTAACTATTACCATAAACGCATCTAAATTAACGGAAACTGAAATAGCTAGTATGTCCTATAGAATATTTTTGCTTTGACTTACCTGCATATGAAATATATAGTAAGGGACAGTATAGCGATCATGAAAATTTTCGAATTTCAGTTTTCAACGGAAATACACATTTTAGGGTCCCATGAGTCCAAATAACCAAGCCCCGCAAAAAGGTCCGTGTGTTTGTGGTAAATGAAATTTCATTTTTAAGACTACTGTACGCCTGAGACATTCCAGCAACTTTTTCTCTAAGATCAGCTGACCGGATATTAGTACCATGCATTTTGCAAATTTTTATAATTTACTCACAAACGGCTCTAACTATTTAGATTAATCTCACTATATTGATGTAGATGTAATATAGCAAAGAAGTATGATATACCGTTGGAAAGAGATAGGTTTTAGAAAAAAATCGTATTTGTTTAATAATGTTGTACAAAAAAAAATTATTATTGATTTGCAATTTAATATAGTTCTATTATTCAATCTAAATCATATGTTTCCAACGAAAATTAATTCACAGTTTATCAAAATAAATTATCCTATAACCCTCAACTATAAATCTAATTTTGTTTTTTAAATGCTATTATTTTAGTGCTAGACTAAAGACTTTGTGCTTTACACTACAGTTATTCATACAAACTGAAAGTTCCAGAATAAAATTTACTTTTTTTTTTCAAATACTTCTGAGTACATGAAGTATTTATACACTATAAATATAAACTACCCAGGAAGAAAGCTGAGTACTTTTTGTACTCGATAATAATTTGAGAACACTACTTCATACTTTTAATTTGAGTATTTTACCATGCCCACCACTTCCCTGAAGGTCTTATTATCGTGGTAATGTTGATAATTCATGAAAATAAATTTCCACGGCCCAAATATTGATTCTTATCTGAGGCCGCTTCACCCGAACTGATTAGGCTAAGTAAAGGAGACGCTCATAGAAGATGAGCAGACCTTAAGGGATTTTTTAATTTCCTCCAAAGGAGAGGGGGCTTTGTAAGGCAGTGGGAGAGGATGGGCCTTAGTACCCCGATTACCTGCCGCTCCCCCCCCTCTCTCAAATTCATTTAATAATTATAAACAACTTTTTTTCTTCTCCAAAGGAAAGGTCGATTCTTTAAGACTCTTCGTCTTGATAGAATTATCCTTTAGCAAACACCTGCAAATTAATTACATTTTTTGAGTAAATATATTTTATGATTTATTATTTTTTTATGAAGGATATTCTTGATTTTTTATAATATCTAATTGGATATGGAGTTGCAAGCTCCCGAACTTCCCATATTTAAATGTTCTAATCGTAAATTGACCATGATTTGATTATTAAAAGCAACGTAAACCTTACCTGAAAAAATGTGAAATGTTAGTTTTTCACATATGAAAAAAAGTGATTTTATTAAAATAAAATATTTACGTATTACTTGAACTCTTAATTTGCGAATATGTTTCATGCACATCATATTCTTGTAATCCAGAGCAATATATATGTATATATCAGAACGTTTACCGTGTGTCTGGCTTTTCGGGCGTCATGATCTTCATCCATCCGGCACATGGCTAAACCATCAGTTATAAAGAAAATCCTTTAGTGAGACGTTTCCTAAGTCTTCTCTGATCTTTTCACTTCTAATCGTGTCCTTGGTTTGCCTGACCACTATTCTTCTCGTCATGTCAAAATTTTGTTTAAACTTTGTAATTTTCTAATTTAATATTTTTTATGATCATGTTTAAAGGAAGTTTAGAAAGTCATCATCTAAAATGAACGGCTCTACAACTATATTAAAATAAAAATTTGGTGAACTCTGGCACGCATTTTTTTTGGTGCCAAATAGAAATTATTCTTTTTTTTTTATAGAGATGAGGGGAGGGATCTCTTTCAAGAGGTTTGTGGTTTTTTGATGAAACTTGGTGAACATATTTACAAATAATCTCTATTTTTTTTACTATAATACAAATTCAAACATTTTTTTTTTTTATTATGTCTTAAACGAGTAGCTGCGTTGAAGTATGTAAGTTTTTTTTGTTATTTTAAATACATTCCAATACCATTGATATCATAAATATAAGTTATTTAATAGGTTCATTTATTTTATAAATAGTAGGACTTTAACGTTTCAGTTTTCGTGTCAGCACTGTATGTTAATGATTTAGTATGGGAAGAAATCCTTTTATAATATTTATTCTAGTATCAAAGATTATATGCACGCTATCATGAACTGCTTTCGCGTAAGTGTAGTAGTTCTTTTGTAAAATATCAGTTACAAGGTTGCCCGTTACTCATTCTTCTGAGAATTACTTATATTATTCTTTTGTTCAACGTTTCCTTACTTCTACTAAAGTAAGAGGACTACTTCAAATTACTTGCTATTCAAGTTATTCAAGATATTTCTTGAGCTCGGTATTTCTCTTTTTGACTACTTTGGTGTAATACAAAGATCTCTATATCAAACTATACTAAAACTTTAACCTAGGCTAAAACTTAATTCAGTGGATAGATACTTTAGAAAAGTATTACAAAAGTAACTTTCCCCGAGAAGAATGCAGTGATTCAAGAGATGAGACTAGAAAACGGCATTAAAACTCGAGAGATGGATCATTGTTTGGGATTTCTTGCATCATTAATCTTTCTGAAAGGTTACAATAATTAGCAACTAAGAGCCTAGTTCCATTATCCGCTAAAAGTTTCTATGCTACACTGTTTTGGCTCCAAGTCCTCGGCGATACCATTTTGATGGATTACTAAAAGCCTTCCTACAGACAATAACTCCATTGATTATTCCGATTTACTTTAAAATCTGAATTTGACTTACTTACGGAGCATTTATTTAGTCACTTAGTAACCTTATAATGAATAGGAGTGATACTTTAAAAATGTATTTAGGAAAAGGAGCATTAATATAGAAGTACCCGAAACATATTTTATTTTATTTTAAGTAATTTCGTATTAGTTCATAAAAAGCCAAATCAAAATTAATAACAATTGAAATTGGTTGTTTGAATGATTTTGGTTTTTGTCTAATTCGTCCGCTTTAATTTGATCTTATTACATTCAATTTTCGTTTTAACAAATATATTCATAACAAATTTTTATAAAAATTTAATTTAACATGTTAGCCAAAAATAGCTCAATCGGAAAAAGATACTAAACATATAACAAATGCATTAAACTATATTAATCTTTGTGACACACAAATACGATTTATTTAAACTTATTTTGCACACGTTGAGAGGATATACAACGATAATTTTTAAAATCTACTGTGTTTTATTTATATGCCTATTTCTTACGGTATGTGATAGTAAATTAGATGGAATACAATTAAATTCTGTCATTCAAAAACAATACCTTTTTCGTTATACAAAATAATAATTGAAAGAGTATCTGATTGACTGATATCTAAGTTATATGTATCATAGTTACTTTCATCATATGTTTATATAAATTAACTAAAAAATATATTCAAGAGAAGAACCGCGGATTACAGGTAGTATTATGGGATTTCTAACACTTCTGGAAGTTCAATATTAACATTGTGCATATGTTTAGCTAACCTATTATTTAATGCTATTAAATATTTACACACCTAGGATCCATACCTAATCACTCTTTATTATTCTCACAATTCGAACAACTGTTTTTATTTAACATTTGTTATATTTAAATACTGATGAACTTGTGTTTTATCAGCCAACAGCGATCCAACTATTGCCATCAGTGACCTTGAAGTTTGGTGTCACTATTGGAGAATAAATGAAATAAATCCCACCAAATAAGCTGTACCCCTCCTCGTAAAGCCATGATATCCTGCCCTACAGTATCCTTCAATAACACTCCTCTTGTCCCGGTTGAACAAATCCGATATCTTGGACTCCACCTTGACAAACATTTTACTGGGAACACTAATACAACATTGAAACAGTAAGAACCTGCTACTCCAACACTTACTAGACAAACGTTCTAATCATCCACTTAACTACAAAAGGCTCATCTACATGACTATCCTAGAGCCTATATGGACTTACGGAGTAGAGCTATACTAAACAATCAAATTCTTCCCGTATCCAATTCCTGTAGTCCAAAATCCTTCGTAAAATTCTCAACTCTCCTTACTTTGAAACGAATAAACTGATCCATAAAGACCTTAATGTTCCTGATTTGACCCGAATTAGAAACCATGCCATTCATGACAAACTCTATTCCCACTCTAATATACTATTTTCCATCCTTTCTTCCTCTTCAATTCTTGACAATCCTCCGAGGTGTCTGAAAAGAAGATTTATTTAGTTTTTTTTCTTAATGTTTAACTAAAAAGGAAATTACCATTCTTTATTTTTTGTTTTATTTGCTTCAAAGTTCAGATGTGTCTTTAGGTTTTATTTTTTTTTTAAATAATTTTTAATTTAACATGGATCGTCGTGTTCTCAAAGACAGAGCACTAGTCTCCTGTTCTCTGAGTTCTGGGTTCAATTCTCGACGGCGGCAGAATATTACTTATTCTTTTATTTCAGCCGTGGGATATGAAGAGCCGCCTGGGTCACAACCAGCCTCAATAAAGTGGCTACCTAAAAATGGGGAAAAATCAGGCCGCTGAGTGTGATCTCGGCATAATCACCTCATTTAAGAACCGTTGGTCAAGAAACGGTATGATATGTACCGAAATCAAGACCCTTCAGAGGTTGTAAGGGTACATGTTTATTTTTATTGTAACATAGATATTTTAGAGTCGAGTACAATTCGTGTTAAATGCTATTAATGCTATATTAAAAATTTTAGTAGGTGATACCAAATAATTAATATTTTAAAGAGATTATTTACGAACTAAGTTTTAATGTGAAAAGTATAAAATTCTTCGTCCTTTCTTGATAACATAAAATATGGGTTCGCTTCATTTTTATAGGAGAAAGAATAAAATAAAATATGTATTCACCACCACGAGATGCTCTGAAAAATTGTCCGTTATTCGAACGCTATCCTTATAAAATGAAGGTCTTTTTATAGATTATCGGGTCCCATTCATCTACTTTTTTAAAATATTTCTTTTAGCTTGACATTTTACATATTTAACCACCAAAAGTAAAGCAGTATATAATGCACTAAAATTTAAAGTTATGTTATTTTATTTATACAAACAAGCTAGTATATAATATTTTACCATACCGTCTCTCATGAGAACCTCCTAGAAATTACCATAGGCTCTGGGGGAGTTGTAGCATTTTAATAGATGTAGATTCTATTCCATACAGCCGCCACTTTTCCGATCCCTTCACAGCTGAAAATTTCTTATTTAGATGAATTTTGCCCTGTAACGTATACGGTAGAAGGTTTACGAAAATGCGGAGAGTGTCCAGATGTGACACATGGTCACCATGTGTGACACATGCAAATCTCTCCGTCATGTATAATGCACGATGATCAAACTATAGTTTACCTCAGGGTCTTGAGGAAATCCTACTTGGATGGACCCCTCAGGGGAGGGTGTGAAGAGACTTCGGATTGTTCTTGTAGAGTTTGCTAAATGGAAGTTTCATGGAGTTGGATATTCTATCAAAGAATGACAATAAGTTATCCGAAACTAAGGAGAAGGTTCGAATCATTATGTGCTTATTCATTTTTCTCTAGCGTACATAATGATCCTTTTTGTGGGAAGATGGGAGGGAGAGAGAGGGGATATATTCTTATAAGGCATATCTTGTTTTATGTAGACTTTCGGTGGAACTACCCACTGCAGCTGCTGATATTGGGCTGATGCGAAATTAATGCAGGTTTCCTCTATTGCAATAACTTAATTCCAATTGTGTAAACAAAGCTAATCCTAACATTGATCATTATTATACCAAAACAAACCTTATCTAATACCCTCTCTTTCACCATGAATTTGTTTAGTAAAATCGTTTTGTTCAGTGTGTTCAAAGGTCTTGAATCGAAAATGTCAAAGTGCGATTTTCGTCAAATTTATTTTTACGAATTTAAATTAGGGCGCAGCGCTGCGCAAACGGCTCGTAATATTAATGAAGTGTGGGTCAGGGGGCTATTAATGAGTGCACGGTGCAGCGTTGGTTCCAGAAGTTTCGCAGAGGAGATTTCGACCTCGAAGACAAGGAAGGTCGGGGCCGACAACGACCAGCTGAGGTCAAAAGTGGAAGAAGACCCAACCAAAACCACACGAGAAATGGCGGCGGAACTCGGTGTGAACCAATCCACAGTTGTACGCCACTTGGAAGCAATTGGTAAGGTAAAAAAGTTGGCCAAGTGGGTGCCACACCAATTAAACGACCACCAAAAAAATCGCCGCTTTGAAATCTGCTCTTCGACGACTGCACGAGTTGGGCTACGAAGTTCTCCAACATCCGCCTTATTCACCTGACCTCTCTCCTACAGACTTCCACTTTTTCAGGCATCTGGACAACTTTTTGAGGGAGAAAAATTTTCAAAACCAGGACGACATTGAAAATTCTTTTCGTGATTTCATTGAGTCCAGGGATTCGGATTTTTTTTCTGGTGGAATAAGAAAGCTTGTTGAACGTTGGCAAAAGTGCATTGATTCAGATGGAAATTATTTTGATTAAATATATATGGTTAAAGTAAAGATATGGCGTATTTACAATACCTACTAAAAATCTGCATTAATTTTGCATCAACCCAATAGTTACTCCAAACCGGTGGACAACTCAACTTACGAGCTACACACATAACCATATAACATTTTGATACAAACACATTATTGTAATAATTATGCCATTGTAATAATCATTAAAATATGATGGCGTCTATCATAAATATAACACTAGTTTGTGATTGTTAGCATTCTCAAATAATTTAAAATTATTGTTATCACAATTCCCATCTGAGTTAATTACGCAAGGATAATTATATAAGATTTTATAAAGTAACCTAATAAATTAATTGAGCTATCTGAGAAAGTGAAGAATCTAGGAAGACGTGAGCAGTAACGTAGCTCAGTCTTCCTAGATTTCAATAGATTTGTGAACAGTGTTTCATATAATTCAGTACCTTAACACTTGAGTGAGTTAGTATTTGAGTGAGCAATTACTCTAAAAAAAATATTAGAGTTGTTTCAGAAGTTCCTCTACAGCCAACATATAGGATGCTATAGCTCGCGTATATCCAAGATAATAATATCTGTTTACTTACATTTAGGTGAAGCACCAACAAAACAAAAACATGAATGATGCTGAACTGAACGGATGACGTGATGTAATTTGGCGTCTAACGACACCACCACACATGTACGTCAAATGTAACGTATTTAAAGTACATTTTTTTTTTATTAAACTGCACTATTTTTGGCCAAAAATTTCTATAATCGGATCCGACTACCGGATCCGGTATATTATTGCCGGATCCGGTTAACGTAGGACAATGCCGGATTACCGGATCCGGTTTTCCGGACTGCAATCCCTATTAGAGACAAACGAGATAAAAGTATATAAAGGAAAAGAGACTTACTTTTAATTTTTTTCTTACATAGCTTAGTCATAGTCCTACTGGTTGTGAAAATTCCGATCTTGAGAACTATCATTTTTTGTTTATGAATTTTCAAAATTGGCAAAAACTCATTTTTCGCGAAGTTTGCACCTAAATATCTCAAAAGGGGCTGAGTGAAAAATTATAAAACTAATAAAGATTATCTATCTGTACGATGTGTTTACGTGATATAAATTTAGTCGTTAAGATTACGCTGGTTCCAGTGTTATAAAATTCTCTAAACTTTTAATATAACGATTTCTTTAAAAAATAGTTATTGAAAAAAGAATATAGCTCACACAATCAAAATTTCTAAAAATATTAGTGCACTGATAAGGCTATATAAGGACAAATTTTAAATCATTTTCTTGGCTACTTAGTTAATGTGTTGTAAGGACCAAAATTATATGAAATACTCTCATCATCATTCTAGTTTTTGTTTGGATCTTAAATATGCAAAATTACCGGAGTTACTATTTTTTTAAAGAAAACGTTATTTTTACAGTTAAGAGAATTTTTATCAACCAAATTTATATCCCATATACACATCGTATAAATAGGTGATCTTTATTACTTTCATAATTTTTCACTGAGTCCCATTTGAGATATTTCCGTGTAAACTTCGCGAAAAATGAGTTTTTGCCAATTTTGAAAATTCATAAACAAAAAATGACTATGTTCAAAGATCTAAATTTTAACAGCATGTAGGACTAAGACTAAGCTATATAGGAAAAAATAATTAAAAGTGAGCCTTTTTTCCTTTATGTACTTTTATCTCGTTAAAAATCTCGTTTTTTCATTTGTTCATTTTCTAGAATTTTTTAAACAACTTTCTTATCCATTCAGGTAATGAGTTGTAAGAACAAAAAATACAAAGCATGTCTTCATCTTGTTGTAAATTTTTATTTTGATTTGATATCTAAAAAATTACAGAGAGGTGTCAAAGCGGACCAAATTAGCCGTATATAAATCGACATTTCTTCCTATCCTATCGTACTCCTCAGAATCGTGGACTCTTACCTCAAAACATAGGAGCCAAATCCAGGCCATGGAAATGAGGTATCTCCGAAAAATAGAGAGAAAGACACGGAGAGATAGGATACGGAACGCCACTATACGGGCTAACCTTGAAGTCAAACCGGCGGAGACCGTTCTAGAGGAACACAAACTGAGGTGGTTTGGACATCTTCTTAGGATGGATCCGGACAGAAGTGCCAGGAAGACGTATGAGACCCGCACAGAGGGAAAAAGGCCCAGAGGAAGACCCCGCATCTCCTGGGAGGACGGTGTAAAGGAAGCATGCAGGAAGCGCGGGATAGACTGGAGTAGGAGAGTGGAGTTGGCACAACAAAGAGACATATGGTCCAGACTCTACAGGCAGGACCCTCACACCGAACAGCGGTAGAAGAGGAAACGATTATGATGATGATGATGTTGATCTAAAAAATTACAGGAATTAGAAAGATTTTCCCACTACATGTTTTTGTGAGCTGAGCTGACTTAAAACGATTGCAGTATTAACAGTATTGGCCGGATTTTTTTTTTAATTTCTGATTTTATATTCACAAAAGAACAGAGAATAACTGGCCAAAAAATCATTTAAAATCAAAAATGTCGAGCGGCAAAATTGATGAAAATTGGACGATTTCAAATGGACTGACCCGTATCTATTGAAGCTGAAAAAAATTAGGTCTACAAACAAGCATCTTCTTTCAAGTGTCCTCTAATCGAAACTAATTTTATATTGCATTACGCATAGCTTTAGCGGAAGCGTATAACTTCAATTATTAGATTAAATTAGTCAATCATTTATACAATTTTTCGCGGTTAAAATTTTTATTGTCTGCTATAGATTTTTTTTTTCCACATATATACATAATCAGTTTCATAATTGGGGGTTTTGCTGCACAATTTTCCACGTTACTGCACGGCCAAACTTGTAAAAAGGAACTAATTATGAATCATAATTAACTCTTATTTACAATTATTTACACATTGTCTCATTTGGATATATAATTTGTCCCTCACCGACTACTTTCCTTACGAATTTTTTCTCATTAACAAAAAAAAAAAAAAAAAGAGATTAGAGAACCAGTAATGAATTTCACCTGTGAAAAGCCTCCAACTGCGGACATTGTTTTTCAGACGGCTCACTCATTGTTTTAGAACTGGCTCCTGGATCAAGCTGAAACGTCACTTGGCTCAGTTACTGATGGGAAAAGTTCCGGCTCCGAAGTTGTGGCCCGCGGTAATCCCTCCCTCCAAAGTGGGATTTTTTTTTTTCCCTGCCGTTTTGTATTCCTGCCGACATTGTGTTGGCAGTTGGTGGCAGTGTTCGCCTCATTATCCTTCTGACGGTTTAGAAATTGAATTATTCCAGTCGTTACTAACTTGTTGCAAAACCCTTAGAAGGAAAAGAAATTCATGAAAAAAAAAAACATTTATTCACATTCACCTTTTTGTATTTATTTCATTTTAATGGGATTTACAAATTAAAAAAATAAACTAACATAATTATGTGAAATCTGAATATTTGTCACTGTGAAATAAAAGTGGTTTGCCGAAGAATCACTATTAAGCCGTAAAAAATCGAAGCAATTCAAAACACATGTATGTGAATCATCAATAAATGTCCCCGATATGCTAAAATTTCAGTTTATTTATATAGACACCAAAAAATATTTTGGCTAAACCACAAATTCTGACCCCCCCTCCTCCCCCCCCAAAAAAAAAACACGAAATAATTAACTACAATAAAACTTCACTCATGGGATACACTAATAAAAAAACCAAAAGTATAATTTTAAATTAATATTCTATTTTATCTTGTGTAGGTTTTTATTTTTGTTTTACTTTTCCTGCTGTATCAAAAAAAAAAATCACGACTTTCACTTACCAAATCAATTTAAGAATAATTACATAAACCTAGAGTTTATTTTTAGCTCCTAAAAATATGCTTCAATACACGAAAGAAAATGCACAAACCAAAAAATAAAAACTAAAAGTACAACTGGTCACACCAATAATATATTAAGTCAAATAAATAAACAGAAATCCCTGCTATTTTTCAGTAAGAAATGCACAAAAATATGGTACTCTTTACGAATCATATAGATAAACAAAAATTAATCACACCCGTTATATTATATATATATATACTGGAGTGTATTCACTCCACTATATCCGTTCATCCATAACAATAGACATAAACCTCAACTTTACCTATTATTAAATGCAACGTTTTCTTTCATTAATTTTTGTATACGGGTAGCCCCGAAAATAATAAATAAAGTTATAAATAATGTTATTCATTCATTTCTTCATATTTCATATATAGGTAACTAAATGTAAAAATAATAATAATAAATAAAAGTATTATCCTTAGAAAATTCGAATGTTGATCTAAACTGTATGATTATGAAAAAATGACAACCAAAATTATCGTTACAAAACTCATAATCACTCTTTCGAGCAAAATATCATTATATATATATATATATATATATATATATATATATATATATATATATATATATATATATATATATATATTATCTATGTTCAGTTGAACATACTAGTTTGAGGCAAAAGTACTCGGGTAAATTATACGTTGTATGAGTTAAACATATAGACTGGAGATATTGTGATATTTGGAGATGATATTTACGTTGTCCTCGAACATATCTAATACAGGCTGGAGTTCCATCGGATCCCAATATGTAATATTGTCAGTGACCAGTGTGGAGAGTCAATAACAGCGTCCAATAACACATTCAGGCTTTATTATTTATTGAAAGATTTATAATAAAGGGATCCAGGATGATTAGTTTGGCTACCCCGCTCTTTAAATTGCCAATGATGAAATTGAATCGGATGGAAGGCTGAGAGGTTGGACATTTCATATCATATCCATATTCCGGATAAAATACCGGACATACCGGATAAATTGTAATCTACAATCAACTTTTTTTTTTTTTTTTTTTTTTCAATTTTGTATTGGTTATGTTCTACATTTTTCAGAATTATTCACTTTATATATTTATGAAATACACAGAAAGAAAAAGTATTGCGATTGTGAACATTTTTGAATTTGAGTTTTCACTGGAAATACAAATTTTAGGATCCTCTGAGACCAAATGACCAAGTCAACAAAAAGGTCTTCTAATGTTTAAAATATAAAAAATGATCTCCACTTGTGTATTTCTAAGCCTAACTCAAAAACCATAAGTTCTACTAAACTCAAATTTCATATTAAAAAAAAAAATAGCATGCTTTTTCACAAAATAAACACCTTTTACACGTAAAATAGGTAATTTTGAAACGATCTCTTTTTTTGATAAACATTCATTTATTCTTCATATATAATTGACGTTTTGGGGCTAACAATGCCTCATCTTCAGAATTTTTTAGTCAAACTATTAACAATTCCAAATTAAATTAATATAAAACATTCAACAAAACATTTTTACTCACACCTTTTACACATTTTTGCGATTTTATTGGTAAATCACACAGCACTGGTGCCAGAGCTAATGAACCTTTTTTTTTATTATTACAATACTTTGACAGGGCTTATAAACAAATTTTCCTTTCTTTAAAGTACCTTTAATTATGTTTATCCTAATGATTAACCATTTAAAAAACAGGGACAAATATGCGCTAGGAAAAAAAGACACGACAAACTTGAGAACAAAGTAGAAATACTTGTTCAGTTTATTTTTTTTTCCCGTAAAAAAGAATAATAATATAGAAGTATAATAAACCGTTGCCAAGGTAAAGACAAAAAATATATATAAAATTTGTATAAGGTAATGGAGGAAGGGATGAAAAAACCGATAAAATTGTGTTCTTGTAGTAGATAATACAATAATTTCTGTTTTTATTTTACTTAGTCTAAAAAAATTTGTCCATCAAAACTCAAATGCAATACTATTAACTTTCTTCAACAATTAATTCATTTAAAACTTCTTAAATTCATTTTAACGAAGGAGTAAAGTGCAGTTTATTTTTAGGTGAAATTGTATATTACTTACCATTTTAATTCAGTTTATCAATTTTTATAAAGGCCAAGGGGGTATAAAAATGTATATTACGTCACTTAGTATTTTGGCTAGCAATGATCCCAAAAGTAAAGCGACTTAACTTTGATCAACCTTTCATCGTTTTTTGTTATAAGTGAACAGCTCTACTTATACAAAAAAAACAAAAAAGTTCAGCATTCGACAAAGGTTTTTATTTTTGTCTGAATTTATAAAAAGTATGTTCGATGAGAAAAAATTAGGGCATGCGACAATTTATTTTAAAATGAGTTGAAATTAAGAATGATATAATTATAGGGGGAAGTCGAGGGATTACGAACACTTAAGGAGAAACTGAAATTGGACAAACCAGATTAAGTTAGGGAAAGTCATTTATTACTTGACGTTTACTTTCACTAATCAATCTTACATTCTGATAAGCAACATAGATAAATATTCAATATAAAATCAAATATTAATAAGAAAACAAAACTATTAGGTTTGGAATTACCCAACTACGTCTTAACCATAACAGTCGAAGTGTGGGGTAATAGCTCTTTCTAAGTTTTATAAATTGTATTTGGTCTCCGTCTTTCTTTGGTAATGTCGTGGCATCTGAATCACATTGGAGTAGTTATAAATAAGTTCGTAAAGGTACAGGGCTGAAAGCAGAGATACATACAAACTATTTAATCTAAATTCATCACTATAAATTATAATTTTCTTTTTTAAGAGTAATTACGAACCGTCGGGATTACCCCACTAAAATCGCCCGTCATTACCCAACAGACACAGTAACACAAAACTATTTTTTTTTTTAGGTTAGAATCGCGTGACACACGCGGAAAGTCCTTAAAAACATTATTCAATAAGAAGTTAATTCCTAAGAAAAATACAGAATTTCTTCGGAACACCAAAAATATTATATATCTGTTCAATTTTACTCGAAAACTATATGAAATTGTTAAAAAACAACAAATTAATATACGTTGTACACCGAGCGCGTCGTTGCTTCACCACTCCTGGTTCGTTAATACGTTCGGGTTGACTCAGGATTGTGTCACTCGGAATATCTTCTATTCGTTTCTAACGTAGCAAAACGAACGTATCCGCGATTACCCCGCGTCCGCAATTCCCCCACTCCCTCCCCTGTTGTTATTCAATGTTGTATAGATATACTCTGCTGATCTTGATTATTAAATTACTTGATCTTTTTTTGGCTTTATTGGTGCTATGTTCATTATAGTGATTATTGTCATACAAGAATTATTCTAAAGATGTCTTAAAATTACCGTTAGGAGATAAGTAATATGATTCAACCCAACATAACAAGTGTCCATGAGTAACCCGACCAAAGCATAACGTAGCATATTCTATGTAGTGAATAGATTACTCTCTTTCTCTCCGTAGTCAAATTTATTCATATATTACACTAAAGTTTTTAATCGAAATTTATTTCTTTTAGACTTTATTATATTTAATTAGCTACTCATAAAATTATTTGCCGTAATTTTAAAGATAGTTGTTCTAAGCTGCAATCACTCTGGGATATATCTCGCTGGAAAGGAGTTTATATGAGACTAGAGAAGACCCAACATAGAACAGATTGAACTAAATAAGCTACACTAGCAGAGAAAATGAAATTCTGCTTTGGTAAGGGCACCTTAGGTTTTCCTTTAATACCTTATTTCTCAGACCTTGAGGAAGTTGCTACAAGTTCTCATTCGGCCCTTTGTAATATTTATTCTCTTCTTCATCTCTTTGTGCCCTCCCTTATAAATGTATGGGGTAATTTTTCTTTATTTATCTACACTCGCCGGATTTGGAACATTTAAGTTGTTTATTATCTATATATAGAATTTTCGTATGTAGTCCTTATGAGTAAACGGTTAGGAAAATTTGAACTTAGCTAAATATGATTATATATTTATATTTTTGTGATTCACCTGTTTGAGAGAGGAAATTTTAATAGCCATGCTTTGTTGCTTGAAAATCATCCAGTAAATAAAATAGAGATGTCAGTTATGTGGTGAATAATATGGTACTGAATAGAAAATAGCTAGTAAAATTAAGGAAATATAAAAAGATATTTTTAGATTTACATGGATATTTATATGGATATATTTGACAAACACTTGCCCTCCATTTTTATTGTCGACAATCAAAATCCTCAGGCCAACTCTCTCAACTAGGACTGACACTCGACCGAAGTATGACTGGGGACCCTCATGTCAAGATGAAAAGAGAGACTCGACTAGCGACTGAAAGATTTATTCCATTACGACTCACAGATTTATGGCTTAGCAAAAAAGATTCAGAAACAAAAACTGCAATCATTTTAATAACAAACTTTAAGACTCATAATGGCAGCTCTTTCGTTCGTAAACAACAAAATCCTACATACGGATGTTTTTTTAATCACTTTTTTATTAAAATCAAAATTCAACCATTTTACGGTGCAAGCAGAAGTCACAAACACATACGAACTATCGTTTTCATAGCAACACATCACGGACACGACAGACGTATGAACGACATACCAATACGTGAAATGCCTGTTAAAAGAAGGCTGAAAAGAAGTTAGATGCGAGACCTTCTCTGCTACACTAAATCTTGATAAGGATAAGGGTACTTTCCTTCCACGTGCCTGCCATGTCTGCCGCTGAAGTTGTATACAGCATATTTGCTCATTGTCATATAACTTCTGATAGGTGCGAATAGAAAAATATGAAGATAAAAAAAAAAAAAATTAATATTTTGTCTTGTTTTTAATACGAAAAGAAGATTAACGATCGATCAGCAAAAAGATCAGATGATTTTGTCTGGACTGTAATCTTATTTAAACTGATTAATACAAGTAGATTTTATGCTTTGCCACATGTCTATATTTTCTTCATTAAATTTTTTATATATTTCTGACTGAGGAAAATTTTAAAACATTGACACATTATGTTTTCCTGATGCTTTCAGTAATCATGTCAATCGAGTTGAAATAAATTAATAATTTCTGGGGGGAGACTAGTGTGGAATAAACCAATACAGAACAAACAATCATAATAGATAATACCATGTTTAGTTAGATGGTTCATTGTTTACTTGGTAGAACGGTCGATGTCGATTCACGTTTGCATTTTACAGTTTGCTTCGATTGTCTTGTTTGCATGTGACTTAAGCTTGTCAGTCAAATATTATTCGGATTCGCGATGGAGTATGCTATCTAGCTGTAGCTATCTAAGGCATGCTAATTTTCGGTTGAAATAAATGTTTTGTTTTTTCTTATTATTTTCTTACTCTGGTTTAAAAACTGAAGTTATATATGATTCACTGTATAGGTATCTCCTATTCGATAGCTCACAAACATAAGTGAGTAGTAAGACGTGAGCGGCATTGATATATACTAAACCATAAGGTTATTAACTAGAGAATTTATTATTAAGAAATATATTTACAATATTTAGGTTGAACGTTTTCAGTTTTGCTTTTTAATTTCTGTTTTCACTTACCTACTTATATATGAAAAATTTTCAAATTCTAGTTTTCAACGGAAATACACGTTTTAGTGTCACTTGAGTCCAGACGACTAAGTCCCGCAAAATGGTCTGTGTGTATGTAAATCTATCTCGAAAAAGATAATTTGTATAAAATGAAAATTCATTTAATGGATGCGTATCTATCCTGAGATTTTACTGCATCTGCTTAGAAAAAAGCAGCTACTTTATACCATTTTGCGCCTTTTTACGTTTTTCTATAAAACAGTCCTTATGATTTTGGTTACCCTCTCATCCTTATGTGAAGTTGAATGTGCTTTTTTATTATTTAGGTTTCATTCTTATTGAAATAGTCTGTCAATGGAGTGCCTTAATTTTGTAGATTTGAAACCATTAACCATATAATCTTGTTAGCATTGATAAACGAACGGGTAAATATTCTAGTTGACTGAATTTGAATACCAACTAAAGGAGAGAAGAATATTTTTTTTTTAACATAAGAATTATAACAGATTTATAATCCACCGTTCGGAAGCTTAAGATTTTGAAAGAAATATTATCTTATTTACAAAGTTGTACAAGTCAATGTCGTTTGTTATTGTTCGAATGAAGGATTTTTTAAACTAAAAGTGACAAAATAATTACCTGAAGCCCTTATTGCAGGAAAGTAATGTTACCTTGTTTCTGACTTCCTTGTTTCCACTTCGAAACGACCTTGCTACGATTCCTAAATATCTCCTGGCATTGTCTGAATAAATGTTTTAATTTTTCCAAAGAGCCCCTTCCATAAAAACAACAAAGGTATACTTCCTTAAGCGTGATTTATCAAAGCCTTTTGTTTCTGGGCTTTCTTATTCCACTCTTTTCTAAGTCGCTTCCCGTTTATTGTGTTTCTTAAGGACCGTTTCACTTCTCGTTTCGCCGAGACAGGAGTAATGAAAATTACTATTCATTTCCTCGCCAATTCCGCCCCTATTCTCCTATTTTACGGCAATGGAATCCCTTTTATTATTCCTCACCTTTTTTTATTAACGTCGTTTCTTCTGTATTTTACATCTAATGGGTTATTTGAGCATCATTATTTCTTTTCACTAGTATAACATTAATGTGAGACGACAAGATAAAAAAAAAAAAAAACATAGACATTTTATCGCTTAATATTTGTTTCTGAAATAATAAAAGATGCCCACTATCATTTTATCTCATGCTTTTATCCCAGTAATATAAGTTTAACTACATTTACTTTTTTTTTTATAACTTTGTTGTTTTGTAAATATTTAAAAGCTTAGCTGAATCATACCGTTAAGTACTGTTTAAATAATGAGAATTGAGGTTGATTTTCAAATGGTACATAAGCCAAAATCTGTCATTTAATTATTATTGGACTCATTTACTTAATTATTTTTTGGTTTATTATTTTTAATGATGAACCTTTCTAATCGAACAGAAAAAATAATAATACAAATAAATAAATAAAATAAAAATTAACCTCCCTCAAAATTTGAGGGCTTAGTTTAAATATAGAATTGAATAGAAAATAATCTTTATTCTGGGACATAGTCCCTTAAAAACAACAAATATGTACAATTAAGGTATACAGTGTATCTGGCCAAAAGACCAAATGATCATGATTAATTCTTATTTACAATGGTGTAAGAATAATAAAATAAAAAAATAAATATATCTATACAATAAAACATAAGAGTAAAATAAATAAACTTCTTTAGATGCATAAATTTGCTGAACAAAATTAAATTTAAAAAGATTAATAAATTAAGTTAGGTATGAGCAATAAATAATATTTCCTTTTTACATTCAAAATCGATGTTTGATATAAAACGTCATTGCTGTTTTTCATATCATTCTGTTATAGGAATACAGAGGTATTAGAACAGTTGGGACTTGAATGATGATAGAGAAGAAGCATGGCGGATATGAGTAGGTAGGGAATTCCAAAGATTTGCAGAGCGGACAAGAAAGGGATGATCAAAAGTTGTTGTTCTATGGGTAGGAATGTAAAGGTCAGAATGGCGAGACCTTGTTTCAAGGGAGTGGATTAGCGATTTAAATGATAGAAGACGTGGATATAAGGAGGGAGCTGGGTGTTAATGGTTTGGTAAAGGAATGATCCTAGGAAATATTGTCTACTAATTGGAGGAGGAGCCACTTTAACTCGCCGTATAAATGGGTCACATGAGACCGCTTCGGAGTGTTGAGGACAAATCTTAAAAATATATTCATAATTCATAATACGCATTACGTTAGAACCCGAATAACGAATTTAAATGAGACACTGCCGCCTCACTCATGAGCACCTCATGGCACGGAGGGATCCACCTCATCATGTCAACTGTAATGTTATTCTCACAGTAAGTATTTTTTTCGCAGTGTTCCCTCATTACAGTTGGGAAATTGTAAAATGTTGCGTACCAAGTAGTCTCTGAGACATTAAGCGATAGTGATCGGGCCATCGACGGTGTCATTCAGTTTGGGAAGAACATTCGTTTACACCAGCTCATTTAACAGATTCAAATTATTTTGCGGTATTACTTACACTTTTCATTTTACTTTTTATTGCTAATCATTATGTTACCGTTCCTATTTAATCATTATGTTTATTGTTCCTATCATTCTATTTTATTTTTATTGATTTCGTCCTTTCCTCTCAAAAACTGGATATCTATTACTATTTAATCTATTTATTTTATGTTTTTTTTAATTTTTTTTTATTATTTTAGTTTTTTAATCTCATAGGTAGCTAATCCTCTTTTGAAGATGCTTTGGGCAATAGTAACCACTCGCAGTTTTTTTGCCCTTAAAACCAAAAATAACAACGAATTTAAATAATCCAAACACGAGGGCATCCAACCATGAACATAACACCTTACCGTTGATATTAGCTGGTTACATTTAAAATGGCGTCTGATTAAAATGGATTTAATTCTATAACTCAGTTTTGAAGACGGGAAAAAATTATTAGTGTTTTGACAAAAAACAACGAATAATCATAAAAAAAAAAAGAAGAAAAAAATTGAAATTTTAGCAATTAATACGCCCATAGCTCAGTGATTATTGAAGATGTGGAAATTATAATAGACGTAATTCCATCAAAACTCAATTAGTATTGAAGATAGAGCAAAATCGAAAAGATTTTAAAAATCAAGACACCGAAGAGAAAAAAAAAATATCTTATATGGTCAAACCACTACTAATAAGAGATGTGATTCCATGATAAATCGGTTATTATTGATGATAGAAAAATAATGTAAGGTGTTCTGGAATCAGAAAATTTTAAAGAAAAAGAAATAGTAAGTCTAGTATAAATTATTATGGTTTATTATCAATAATGAACCTTTGTAATCCACCAACAAAAAAATTACCTCCCCCTCTCAAAAGTTTATAACTTAAATCCCGGATAACAAATTAAAAAAAAAATCCGTTTTTCTAATTAATGAATAAATAAACACCCCAAAGTTAGTTAAATTTTTTTATGTTTATTTTATACTCCTCTATATATAGGAATTTTTCAAAATGGAGAAACAATATGAAAAAAATTAAAAACTTATATTTTCTATGTTTTTTGAAAAATGTGTAAATTTACTTCTCACCAAAATTCAGATTTACATTAATTATTAATTTTACTACAAAATGATTGGATAAAAGCTTTGTTTTCAGAAAGCGTTCATCGGTCTATAATGAGGTCTATTTAGCCACTATCAATCATTTCTTCTATGGTCTTCTAAGATAACTTCAAAACCGCTCATAACAAACTATTAAATGTGAACACTCCAGCCTGAACCAACACCATTTCACAAACTGCAACTGAAGTTTTTAACTTAGAATTCAATCATTGAAAAAAAAAAACAACTTGAAATTCGCTTGCTTCACATCAATTCATATCATTTTTTTGATAACTCAAATCGGCTTTAAGAAACTTCAAACCCTTGCTTTATGAAATGACATATAACATCAATATTTTAGTTTAGTCTCACAAGACTGATCTTGAATTAAAACAAAACTTTTAATGTCTTCAGAGAAAGTGCCTTATCTTTGGTGAAGATCATTAATTTTATCAGCATGTGAATCTCTATCATTATTATCGTTTTATAATCTCTCAGTAAAATTCTTTTTCTAGAGAGGATTGCGAATATTATTCCAACACTTTTCACTCGCTTCCTAGGCCTCTTTTTTTTTTTTTTTTTTTTTTCTGTTCGCCTTTACCTCTTTGAAGGTTACACGGGGGTTTCTCTGGCCAGGGAGTGAGGGCGGGTATAACCCCCCTCCCCAGCCGAGACGCGAACTCGGAATTATTTGGTACCAAGTTTTGATCCTCTTGTGGTTGCCAGGCAACGCGCGTTCAAAGCAATGCGCGCGCTAACCCTCTCAGCCGCACCGCTTCCTAGGTTAAATCAACTTGGCTACTCGAGCTTTACACTGAAGAATCTCCACCAGACCATTACTCCAAAAACTGTCTGTATCTCAGCAGGTTCCTTTGTATGATTGATCAACATTTATTATTGTACTTCTTCTTCATCTTTCCTCTCTACCGCACAGCAGTGTGAGGGGGTCGCTTGTAGAGGCTGATCCAGGCATTCCTATTCTGCGCCATTTCCCTGCTAATCTCCAATCTATATCTCTTTTTCAGCAGGCCTTCCTGATCCCATCCTCCAAGTCTTCCTCTTGGTCTCCTTCCCTCTACTTTCAGCTCATACGTTGCTTTTGCCACGCGATCCTCCGACATTCTTGAGACATGGCCGTACCATCTTTTCAGCTGAATTTCTTCAACATTATCCTCGGCCGATCTGACATCAAGGTTGGATCTTATTATGGTACTTCTCATCCTATCCCTCCTCGTCTTACCCTCAACTTTCCTCAAGTAGCGCATCTCCATAGCCTGGAGTTGGCTTTTATGTTTAGTGGTGAGGGCCCAGGATTCGCTGGCATACGTCAATATAGGTAAGAAGGTTGTTTTGTATACTACCATTTTTGTATGTTTGGAGACCTCTCTTAAGAGATAGGAAACACCTTCCGGCAGACTTTATTCTTTCCTTTATGTATTCGTTCACCCAGCCCTGCTCATTTAGATGTGCACCCAGATACTTGAAGCTCTTTACGTGCTCGATCTTTTCTGCCCCTGGCCTGATGACTCGTCCAATTCGGTTCTCTCTCCTATCCTCATTATTTTCGTTTTACGGGCATTCATTTCCATGTTTATGGGGTTAAGTGCTTCCTGAAGGACGCGAAGATTGAACTGGAGATCCCTTCCATTATTGGCTAATACGACGATGTCATCAGCATATGCGGGCATAGTGAGGTGGGTAGGCGATAGATTCCAGTTTCCTTAGCAGTAGGGTCTCATTCTTGACTTGGCCTTCTTTAGAGCTCCATCTAGGATCATTATGAACAGCAGTGGGCTGAGACTGCAACCTTGTCTGATGCCTTGAGATATCTTAAATTCTTTCGACAAGTGGTTGCATGTTCTGATGATACCTCTCTGGTTCATATAAAACCCTGATATGGCCATTTCTAATCCTTCATTAACTCTCCTTTCATTGAGCTCCCTTACGATGTTTTGTTTCCTGACCCGATCAAATGCTTTGGCCAGATCAACAAAGCATGCCAGAACACTTTTATCCTTTTCTATTACATTTTCAGTGATCTGCCGCATAGCGAATATAATATCTTGGTTACTTCTGTTTGGCCTGAATCCATATTGTTCTTCTCCAAGATTTTTCTCAATTTTTCTCCTTAGCCTTCTCTCAAGGATTGTGGAATAGACCTTACTCGGGACGCTTAGAAGGGAGATACCTCTGTGGAATTTACATTCTCTTTGGTCACCACTTTTATATATAGGAAGAATGATGGACACTTCCCAATCTTTAGGAATCTTCTTTTCTTTCCATACTAGATTAAGGAGATGCTGGAATATTTCTTCACCTTTTGTTCCCATGTGTTTAATCATTTCCGGAGTTATTTCATCTATACCAGCTTCTTTCCCTAGTTTTAGCAGTTCTAGTGCTTCGGTTATCTCGTCTTCTGCTATATAATCCTCTTCCATGTAACTCACTTCTGAACTACATCCGAGTTATCTGTTGATAATCCGCTGCAGTCAAATAGGTCTGTGAAGTATTCCAACCATCTTTCCATGATTTCCTTGGATTCGGTCAGTACTTCTCCATTTTTATTCTTGAGATGCTTGAGCACGGGCGGTTTCTCTTTGCGCATATTCTTGAGTGTTCTGTGAAACAGCTTCTGATTTTCTTTGTAATTTGCTTCCAATTTTTCTCCAAAGTCATCCCAAGCTTTTCTCTTTTGTCACTTTTTTTTTTTTTCCCTTTACTCTTTTCCTCTGTTCTTTGTACTCGTCGTAATGAGTCATAGATTTTGCTTGGAGGTAATGCTTTCAAAGAACTTTTTGGTTTCATTTCTTATCTCCTCGTTCCACCATGCCGTTCTTTTGCTTCTCTGATTGGAGATTGTTTTTCCACATACTCTCTCAGCAGCATCTCTGAGAATTCCCTTGAATGAGTTCCAACTTACCTCTATGTTATTAGAGTCCCAGGGGTAGTCTCTGCTTTGAGCTTTCTCCTCAAATTGCTGTTACGTAGACCTGTCTTATTTCTTCTGAATTAAGTTTGTAGCTATTGATCTTGTATGATCGCCTAATTTTATCTTTTCCGGTTGTCCTAACCTCTCTACCAATAATCATATCCATCTTCAAGAGAAAATGGTCAGATCCTATCTCATAACCCCTTTTGACCCTGACATCCAATGTTAGTTTTATTGACTTCTCTTGGGATCAGGAAATAATCTATAATAGATTTTTCGTCTTGGGTGGGCTCCACTCTTGTATATTGGTGGATTTTCTTATGGGGAATATACTGTTGGCGATCACTAATCCATTCGATAAGCATAAGTTTAATATTCGTTCGCCATGGTCATTTATAAGTTCCTCACCATACCTACCAAGGGCTCCATGCCACCTAATATGGTCTTTGCCTACTCTCCCGTTGAGATCTCCCATGATAATAGTGGTATCCTTGCAGTCATCTAGGGTTCGTTGCAACTCTTCGAAGAATATATCTTTATCTGGCTTTCGCGTGTTTTCATTTGGGCCATAAATAATATGTAATGTGAATATGTTGGCTCCTAATTTTAGTTTCAAGACAAGAATTCGGCCACTGATCGCTTTCCAGTCAATAACGTGGGGGCTCAAGTCAGCGTGGAAAATACAGCCTACTCCACTTCTGGCATGTTCTTGGTGGTTCACTCCAGAGTAAATATGGACATAGTCTCCTATCCTTTCCTCACCTCTACCCTTTCTTTTTGTTTCTGTTATGCCTAGTATGTGGACGTTTGCCTTCTTTATTTCATCTATCAGTTCCTCTTCCTTTCCTTTAATTCCTTTCACATTCCCTGTACCTATTGATATAATCCTTTTTCCGCGCCGGGTTTTACTCCAGAAATACTTGTTTTGTTTTGTTTCATTGATGTTTTCTCGGACGGACGGGCTATGAACCTGCCATATCCAAAGCCTGATAGAGGGGCTGCCTCGTCAAAGCTGCAGGTTAGCTTCCAGCTGCTTCACGGCTTCGAAGTTAACCAACCACTACTTACCTGAGACGGTGCTAATCACATTACACCCATTCAGGCTGCAGCGGGACTCCCTCCTCCTTTTTCAACCGGGCTTGGGACCGGCTTTGGCGGAGTTATTATTGTTATAAATCTAAAATCATTATCGAATTCTACTTTCATCTCCACTACTTCAAAAATGGCACCCATTTTTTCTTTGTTTTTTTTTTAAGTAAAGTCTTTATTTCAACTATGTGCCTCAGCTGAGAACGACCCTGCCATTTCTCAACATTCCAGAAGACTATCGGGTCGAAGACAGAGCGGCAGGTGGCTTGATGGAGTGGAGTAGGTGACACCGAGCAGATAGACTAATGGTGGACCTATCGGGGTGTGATAATGGGGCAGATGGCAATAGAGGAAGGAATGCTTCGGCAATCAGTCTTCTCCAGTTCCTGGATTCCAGCAAAAGGTGGTCGATATGCCGCTTCCTTTTCCCAGCCTCTTGGGGTTCATGTGTCATAAACTCTTCTTCATTAAAAACAGTTTTTTTTTTTCATACTAATTTTCTTTTTTTCGAGCTTGGAAATCCAAAACTATTCCTTAATAGAGGTGTTAGCAATTTTAGTTATGAATTTCTATAATGAAATGCTTTCAAAATCACTTCCATAATTTATTTGAATAAACATGAAAACTATCTTACTAGTAGTATTGTAATAATACGTTTTAATTTTAATGTTACTTTGTTTACCTCAGAACAGTTTTTACATTATGTTCTTGATTCTTCTAAAGTTTTATTCTGAAAGGTTTTCCTAGAGGGCGTAGTTGCTATAGCACGAACTAATTTAATCTTTGTATTCCACTAAATTTCTATCAATTTTTATTCAGATGTATAAAAATGTGTCTTAAATGGACAAGAATAATAACGATAATAGATAGATCACATTCATAAAATATTTACCATACAGGACAAACAATGGTAAATTCGAAATACATTAAAAAAATCATCATTAATGTTCATTAATTTGTACGATATAGCTGTAATGTAAATAAATTAAGAAAAAAACTCCAAAGAATTGTTCAATTAAGATAATTAAAAATCTAGTACACACAACATTCGACTTTCACTTACCTCCATTATTAAAATTAATTTAAGTAATAAGTTTTAAATAAAGTTTTTGAAATTATTTCTTACATTAAGATAAGGAATTAAAATACAGTAAGTAAGTGTGATCATTGGTCACATGGGCTTTATACAGGCGTGTGGAAGAAACTAACCAGTAGTACCACTTCAGTAAATAATGTTACAGATGTAAAAGGTTAAAGAAGTACATTAACTTCTGAAACATGTGGTTTATAATTAAATATGTTATATTATTACCCAAAAATCACTTACAAGGTATCTAAAATGTATCTTACCGATTTAAATTATTTTATTTTTACTTTCACATACTTATATATTAGGGGAAAGTATTGCGATCTTGAACATTTTAGAATTCTTGTTTTCAACGAAAATACACGTTAAAAAGATAACTAAAAATAAAATGAGCCATTAATACTTATATTTAAGTTTTATGTTTGGTTATAACCCTACAAATATCGCTATAAAATCTCTTCAAAACAGTACTTTTAATAAGGTCTTAATAACTGTCCTCAGAATAGGATTCCTCATTTCGAATAACATTTATTACAATTTTTTTATTATATTTTATTTTTTAATTTTATAACCAAACATAATTTATTTACAATTTTGTTTGTTTTTTCTCTGAATTGCTATTTGCCATCTACGAAAAAATTTGCAATAAGCAAATAAGTTAACTTCCGAAAAGTAGGTTAATTCAAGGCATGTCTAGACCACCGCCTCATAAGTCGTAGGGGTGGGTTGTACGGATTGGTGTTGGATTTAAGTGTTTGGGCCGATGGGTTCATGTTGTAAGTCAGTCTGTCGTGAAATCTTTTATAATAATCGTGGCTGTGTCTGAAATTGTGAGTATGACCAAGTCCTTGTAAAGTAATTCGTTGGTTACATAAAACGGTGCATCCACGATTTTCCGTAATATTTTCGATTGAAGAAACTGAATTATATAACCAAGCTTAAAAATGAATTTTTTTTAATGGCTTATTATTATTATTTTTTAATATGCCTCTTTGAAAGAGGTTAATTTTGACACCATTATTATTTTTCTATCTTCACTAAAAATGTGTCTTTCGCTCACAAACCTCCCGATCTTTTTAGGCGATTCGTGGGGAGCGTTGGGTCCCAAATATTTTGCAGATGCTAATCGTTTATGTCTAGTTTTACATTAAACAAATTCTTCAAAATCGGTGGAACACTTTGGGATTCTCTGCTTGTTAGTTTTATATCCGCTTTTCACCATTCTTCATTAACTTATACAACTTTTTGTATGAGATAATGTATTTTCTAAAATCGAACGGTTAATTAAACATGTATATTACTGTTCTTACATTCAAAATATAAAATAAAAACATAAAGAAAAAATATGTTTGCTGATTTAAATACTGCGAATTTGATTTATTAAATTATATTTTACTTATCACTATTTAATGTTGTAAGTAGCCTGCTTAAAAATGTTGATACAAAAAAATATAACAGTAGATTTGGCTAATTTTATCATTTTATTAAAATAAAAAAAAGAGACTGTTTTATCCAAAAAACAGCTTGTAGTAACTACTCTTATAGCCTTTGCCGAATAAACAGTTGGCTAGGCTTTTGATAAATTGGCAGGAAAGTTTCTAATTTGAGGAGGCAGTTTTTCCACTAAGTGCCTTTTTAAAGTGGCTAACTTGTTTGCTCATTAAGTAGATAAATGGGCCATACGCTGAAGAAATAATGAAGTAATGAACCCCGAGCAGAAAGTTGCAGGCCGGTGAAGAGTTTGTCCTCTGCCTCGTGTTTCTTCATCGGCAGGACTTTAATCCCTTCCCTCTTGTCAGGAATGTTTTCCAGCTCAGGGCATTCTTTAGGCTCTCATCGCTACTATAATTATCTATAGAAAAATGTAGTAAATTTGAATAGTTAAAATCTTGTTTGAAATTTAAACTGTTTCGTTTCCCCAAGTACGGGAACAAAAATAAGAGTAAGGAAGATGAGATAGTTCGGGAGGTGTTAAAAAAAAAATAATGCGAAAAACTATTTATATAGCCCAGTGATTCCCAACTGGTGATCCGCGAGAGTTTATTGGAAAATAATTGTAAATACCTCAACATAAAATATTTGCTCTATACGGACAAATTTAAAGTTCTACGTGATACGATTGCCTGTGTTTACTAACAAGGACAGGACCTGCCTGCTACTGCTACTTAAAATTGGTCATTGTCTAACATTTCTAAATCAATGAGCTTAAAGATGTATTGGAGAAGATAATTAACAATATTTAATTTCTTTAAGATTATTCGAATGAATACTTTCTTCTATAAGTTTTGAATTTTAGGTTATTTCGATCGAACAGTATGGAAATGGAGGTCCTAAATTTTGTTTATCTCGGGTTTATCAAGATGGAAATGTCAGGTTTAACAGTACAGTTATTTAATTATTCGCGGATTGAAGTAAACTGCTTGATCGTAAACTGTATCGGTAGATTTATTTCGTATGGAATGTACCCAATATACCAATACAATGTAGTCCAATAATAATATAACCTAATATTTAGGATTTGGGGATTCTTGCCATTTAAATGATTGTATGGAGGGATCCGCGAAACATTTTTGTTTGAAACCAACGTTTTGCCCCATATTAAGGGTCCTCATCGGGGCTAAAAAAATAAAATGATACAATGGAGGTGAAAAATTACAAATTAAGACACGAAAACAATAAAGAATTCGAAATGGTGACGTGAAATGTGAGAACAAATAAATTAAATCTATACTAATATTATAAAGCTGAAGAGTTTGTTTGAACGCGCTAATCTCAGAAACTACTGGTTCGAATTAAAAAATTCTTTTTGTGTTGGATAGTCCATTTATTGAGGAAGGTTATAGTCTATATAACCTCACGCTGCGACCAATAGGATTGAAGAATCAGTGGAAAATTTGGGAAAAACGGGGAAAATTGGGAGAAAAAAACCTCTCATCCCAATGATTCCAAATGATTTACCTTTTAATTTTAATATAATTAATTTCCCGTTAATTTATCTTTTGCCGTAACAATTAATAAAACACAGGTGTAAACATTTAAACACGTAGGAATCGATTTACGTCAAGATCTGGTTGCGGAGAATGTTCGAGAAAATCAGTATGTTCTTCTGCCACAAGAAAATAAAACTAAAAATGTCATTTACGTGGAAGTACTTTAAAATATATTCTTTTAAAAACTTCTTAATAGCGATCATAATACCAAAAGTCGCTTCAGAATATGTCTGGGTTTGGAAATCTTCGACTTTCAGGTGGTTGAAAGGTCTAAAACCTTTTACAAAATTAGTTTTTGAATAACACAAAACTTTTGTTTAGTTCTCCAAAACAATTATAAGTACTCATTTGAAATATCAAATTTCTAACAACCTGAACGTAAAATCGTCTTAACCATAGTTACTTCACAAATATTTGTAAGCATATTGCTGTTGTTATCTATTTGTTTAACGCCACTTTTATACTATAATGGCTAATCGTATGATGACTAATTTTTGCCTATCCAAGTTTAGTTAGGGTAGAGATTTTTAACGAGTTCATGACATAGCAAAGGCTTGGGACCACCATTTTACGTCCTCTTCGAAGGAGGGCATAACCAAGGTTTTTTTTACTCCCATTAAAAAATCTTAAGGGCACCAGGCTGACCATTACATACAGGTGACCGACTCTTTTAAGCATAATGCATTTCCATTTCATATCTATTTCGTGTGTAGGTTCCTATGAAATTATATTAAATTTTTTTATTTTTTTTATTATTTCAATTGGTTAAAAAAATATTAATTTCAAGAACATAATAGAACATTATTTGTTTATTATAAAAAAACGCGAGTGATTCAGGTGTAAGGTTTCACCGACGAATATCAATAATTCACATTTAAGTTGCCAGCGGTTTGTGACAATTACTTTTACATATTTAGTAATTATGGGTATAACTACTTCTACTGGTTCACAATTGTCAATTTTACAGGAAGAAGTCTAGAGAGGGCTTCAGATTAGAATTAAGTGTAGCTGATAATTGATATTTATTGTAGCCACTCTTCCCATAAACGCACATAAATTAATACGAAATGCATTATTCGCGAGCAAAGCTGCGGGTCACAGCTAGTATGCGATATAATACTTATTCACTAATAGTCGAGTATTATAAAAGCCTTATCATTGTGCAAATTATAGATTTTCCCCGTTCATACGACAGGCAAATAGTTGTGGGGATAGACAAAGAGTCGTGTAACACGATATTTCCTTCTGTCTTATTACACAATTCAATAATACGATACTGGTGCCGGAATGTAATAGGGTATTAGAAATAAACTTATTAACTAGTAAAATACTAAATTTGATTTTGTTATTTACATTAATTATGTGAAAATATTAAAATAATGTGTGAGTGCTTTGGGAGCACAGTAGGCTGAGTATCCAAGTATTACTAGTTTTAGGAATATTTTAGGAGTACGAGTATATTATTTTTTGAAGAAGAAAATATGTTAAGTAGTATTTCAGATATACACCTTTATATACATTAATCATTTATGTAAGAATAAAATAATTATATAATTATATATATATATATATATATATATATAAAAAGTAGGGTAATTATTCCGAAGTGTCACTTTTCTTGTCAGTGGCCATGTTTATGGTTATCCAGAGTGCTAATCTTGAGCTTAGGTGCCTTCCACCCGACTTTTGGCGCTAAATTCTCTAGCCTCACGTCTTTAGAAATATAGGTTAGGATATTTATCCGAGGTGCTTCCACCTGACTTTCGGCGGCAAAAATTCAAATTCAAAATACTTATTACAAACCCGTTCTTTCAAATACTTATATTTATTTATCAAATGACTTTCGAAATAATGGCAGGAAATTGAACTTAGAAATGCATACATTTATTTATTATTTATATCGAAGACTTCAATTTTATTCACTTAATAGAAACTTTAAATTTCAATTTTATTGAATTTAATAACATGTGTTTTATAATGGTTTAATAATATAATTATTCATAGGTGAAATAATCAGTAGTCAGTCGTTTTCTAAATATTTTAATTATGCCTATTTTAATTATTTTTGGCAAAATTGAAATATTTAGAAAACGACTGACCCCTGATTATTTCACCTATGAATAATTAATAATTTATTATAACCTTTATTAAAACAAGTACTATTAAATTCAATAAAATTGAAATTGAAAGTTTCTATTAAGTAAATAAAATTGAAGTCTTCGATATAAATAATAAATAAATGTATGCATTTCTAAGTTCAATTTCCTGCCATTATTTCGAAAGTCATTTGATAAATAAATATAAGTATTTGGAAGAACGGGTTTGTAATAAGTATTTTGAATTTTAATTTTTGCCGCCGAAAGTCAGGTGGAAGACACCTCGGATAAATATCCTATATTTCTAAAGACGTGAGGGCTAGAGAATTTAGCGCCAAAAGTCGGGTGGAAGGCACCTAAGCTCAAGATTAGCACTCTGGATAACCATAAAAATGGCTACTGATAAGAAAAGTGACACTTCGGAATAATTACCAAAAGTAGTATATGATTTAGGAAAATGAAAAAAAAAATACGGAAATATATCAATTATTTATAAGGGTAAACTTACCATCTTATCTTTCTATATTTATGAAAAAATTTGAATGAATGAAAATAAACTATAATTATAACTCGGGTGCTATTGTTTTTTTAAGAGGGTTAATAATAATGATAAATTATGTTTTAATTTATTGGTTAAACATTAACTAGCGAAAGTCTATATTTTGTAGTTTTTGAGTAATATCAACAATCTTTATTGTTATAATAACTTTATATATATATATATATATATATTGATTGAGATTTATTACAATTTGTAAAATAACTAATACTAAAGTAATATTAATTATTTATTTATAACCTTTTTTTCCACTTTCAGTTTTATGACAGTGGACAGTTTTATTGAAATCACTTCATTAAGTGACTAACTTTCCTTATTTTAGCTTATTTTTATAATAAATGATTTTTTTTAAAGGGCTTGTCCGTTTTATACTATTATTTCTTAACAGGCATATCTCGTATTATTACATTTTTTTTCTTTTATAATATTTTGTATTTTATTCAAGTTATCGTTATGAAATCAATTATCATTCATTTCCTGAACTCATATTTAATTCGACCCACGAAAGGTATTGATTTGAAGAGTTTCGTATCTCTGAAAGAAGAGATCAGAGCTACGAATTCGATTAAATTATGCATGTTATTGTATAACTTATTTCGTTAGGTTCATATTAGAGGGAGTTGAATATATTAAATAACATATATTACCTAATAACAACGTTTTTATTTTATTATTATATTCTTTTTTCTGATTTTCGCCAGTTATATCTTAGATCTAATCTTAGATTTTAATTGAAGCAAATATTAAAACACGCGAAATTTATAATTCTTGCAATTTTGAGGATATAAAATCAAAACAAAAAACTAACAATAACATGAGGATTTGCTTTATATTCTTTGTCCCTAAATCTTCTTTCCTAAGTTGTGGAGAAAGTGATTTAAATAATTCTCCAAAATTAAAAAAAAAAAAAAAAACTGAGTCGAGTTAAAATTGTATGAAGGATAAAAGAATCAGCTTTGATCGTGTTTTCTTACTTCTGCTGTAAAAATTTGGTTCATAAGAAAATAGTATTTTTTTGTTTAGGAATTAAAAAAAAAAAAAATTCCCAACACATGTTTAGCTTCAAAGTTGATTTAAAACGGCTGCAACAATAAAATTATTAACCGGAAAAAAATTATCTACGGTTTAATATCGAACAAAGAATAGAAAATTACTGGTAAAAGAATAATGAAAATAAAAAATGTTGAGCAGGATAGGTTTGGCAAATTTCAAATGGATTGACCATTATCCATAGCCCCCTCCTCTCCCCTCCCAGATTGCCGCAATATTCTTAGTCCAAATTTCATATTTTTAATTTTATTTTAGCAATCGGTGCAGTCTTCAAAATACGATATTGAACAGTTCTAGGTCTCTTGAACCTCTTTTAGCTACCTAGTCACACATTTACTCCTTGTTATGATATTGAATAGCTTCTTTGTTATTTTTGAGTCTCCCATTCCATAGAAGAGGGTGTAAAACCTATCTCGGCGTTTCCTAACTTCCTTTTATTTTGCATTTTTGATAAAGATCGTCCTGAGATATTAATAAATAAATATATATATCTCTGTCTATCTATCTACTTATCTATCTATCTAAATATATATATATATACAGATTATTCTAATTTCTTTATTTTTTTGCCTCTGTATAAAAACATTTTATCATTCAGAAAAACAAATTATAATGATGATTTTTCCTGTCTGAAGAACATTTTAAGGTGTTGATGTACGAATTTCCATTTTTGCAACCAGCGGCAAAGAACTGCCGCATAGATATTTATAGTTTAGATAGCATGGTTGACCTAGTTCAACAAGGAAAAGCTGGATTTCTTTCTCTGCTTTCAGGTTTAACTTCGTGTAGTGAGTGCTGTTCTCTATTTACTTCTTTTTTCTCATTTACATCTAAAAAAAGTTTCTTATTTTTCATCTTTCTTCTTATAACTGTTTTTTCAAACATTTCAGAATGGCAAAATAAGTCTGACAATCGGTCTTGATGAAGCTATGTGTGGATAACCAGGGTTCGATTATTATTAATTATTTTTTTAAATGAAATCATGGGGTATGGAAAAAGGGGATTCACCGAAACCGTAAAATGTTATTAATGAAATATACATGTGGTAGGTTAGATTGATAATGAGTTAAAAAAAGGAAAACTAAATAGAGAAGAAGAAAAAACATATAATCTGGTTTATGCATTACGTAGGTAGATGAATCTTGATTTGCTTGATTCCAATTTTTACAAATTATAGTTCCTACGGAAAGTTTAGTGGATAAAACTTCGTTGAATAACATATCAATAAAAATTATATTCTACAAGATCACTTTAGTCAAGTGTTTCAAGACTGCAACAAACATACATAGGACTTGAATTTTCTGTCCTTAAGAGTCACAAAAAAAGTACAACTGATATTCTCTAAGAAAAGCAATATTTTAATTTTTGCGTTTATTGAACTGTCACGATTTTTGTTTTATAGACTCTGTCTATAATAACTAATTTATTTTTAAGGAGGTATTGATACTCAGATAGTATCAAGTTAGGCTTAACTAAATGTGGATTTCGGAGGGAATGTTTTTTTGTATTAAAAAAAAGAAAAGATTTTACATTTATTTCAGCTCTCTATTGGGCTACTGTTCTCCCTATCTTTGGAAAACTGCAAACCTTTAAATGTAAGTTCATAGATTCTTTCCCAGAATAATAACAAATGCTAGATGTCCTAACAATTTTCCTCTCTCATACCACTGCATATCTAATCTTTTATTAATTTGGATGGATAGTCAGCCTTTAAAATGATGAGGTTAAAAAACTCAAGAGACACTTCGACCATAAACTCACATCACTTTGAGTAATGAAATGGGGAGGAAAAAGCTAATATATGAGTTCATAAGATTTAATAAGAGAGTTTTGTATATGGTGAAGAAAATAAATTACTAATAAAGTTTTTCCCAAGTATAAAATCACTACTGAGCTGTTGGAGGTAATCTTAACCTTATAATAAAATAAGAAATAACCCAATTACCCTGATCATTTGTCTCATGTCTTGGTGTGAATTGAGTTACAGAGCAAATTTACATGAAATTAATTATGCAGGTTAATAATTGATATCTAATTATTTTACTTATAGTCCTGAATATTTGTATGCTAAATGAATAGGGTACATAAACCAAAGCCAGGCAGTTACCAAAGTGATAAAGAGTCATCACACTAAGTATATTTCAGCATTAGAATCCAGTAAAACATGAAATTATGATGTGATAGTAGAAAAGGGTGGGCAAGCAGGTTACAATATGATAATAATCCAAAGAGGTTAGAATACATCATCGGTTAGACGAATGAGAGTAAGTAAATTCAAATATCAAACGAATATATTTTTTTAAGTACATGTTACTCGACGAACTCAAACAATTTTATTTTATCAAACCTTAATTTATTTTAGACGAACCTGATGTTTCTTTTTTATTAGTTTAGGTTTTATTCGAGAAAAAAAAGTGGTGAAAATACTGGTACAACAACAGTCATTTATTTTATTTGAATTTCATCCATTCAATTTTTTGAAACTAGGGCATTCCCATAGATGAAGCTGCCAATAAATGTAATTAACGATATTTAACACATGGGGACATAATGATATAACAGGGGTAGCTGAATTTTTATGACAGTATCTATATTTTTCTAAGGTCGAGGATTTTTTTTTACTTAAAATTCTATATTGATCTGTATATTCAGCAAATGAGCATTATAATGATAAGATTATGATTACATAAATTAGACTTAAAAGAAAACAATTTGGTATAGTCAAGGTTTTATTGTTTTTTCTGCCTGTTGTGCAATGTCGAGACTGTATAATTTAAATGCACATCTATATTGTTATATACCTGTTTTTCCTTACTTCGAATAAAGTTCTGAAAAATTCTAGCAAAACATAATGAAATTTTTATTAAGTGTTATAATTTAAGGTGTAGGTCAGGATTGAATATAAATTTGGAGACTGTAATATTAAGACATTATATATATATATTAATTATTTGGAATTTAATAAAACTCATTAATTAATTACTATTCTAATATTATTAATAATTTTACTTAATGTTTGATAAGTTTGGTAATTTCAAGTTTTCCAAATGTTATAGGGTAGCCTTATTGTGATGTAATTTCGTTTCTGCCATACCTTGTACGATGCTTATAATTATTTAAACCTGAATATGTACATAAACTTGCTTATTGAGATCTGATGGTATTTTTAGCAGTTTGGAGAAATTAGAAAGTTGCTAATCAGGTTTTACTAGAATATTATAATTGAGGATTATTGAAAGTATATAAGTTTCAAACACATTCACTTAAATTTCGATACATTTATTCTGTTTAATATTACTATATGCATAACGTAATAGATATCGTTATTTATTTTTTCATTTGTTAAAGGAGATTTATTAATTAATATTATTTTTTAACAGTTGTTTGAAGTAGGGCTAGGTGTGTTAGTTTTACTCATTTACAAAGAATACGCTCAATTTTCGAAGATTCATGATTGAAATTATTTGGCTATTTCTAATTATTTTTTTACCAAATGTTCATTACGGATTTATTCTCGCTAGAATGGAAAAAAAATCACCTACGGACGAATGTTTCCCCTGGGCTTGGCAGATAGGTGAGAAGCCTTCAAGTCAATAGTTGTCGTTTCTCCAATTCCCGTGTTCGATGGGCCGAATAACACGGAAGAGATGAGCTCAGAATTAGGGGAAAGGCTGGCTGGAAAATATCCTTCCACCTTCTTCCACTTGGGAGATCAGTAGGAGGTACACCGGGGTATACAGTGAAGGGACAACCACACCTCCGTTTCCTATACCACACATATCCAATACTCCCGTTTTAAGAATTTAGGTCAAAATCTGAATTTCCGAGTTTATATATGTGTTGATGTTTTTGACTCATATTTCTCTCAGTGGTACGAAAAGATTGGTAGTAAACAAATTTTACAACTGATTATTTCTTATTGATTTAAAAGTCTCTCTCACCCATCAAGAATGGTGTCAAAACTGGAGAATTAAAATAAATCCTACCTTCACTCTACATCGTAAATCTCCTGCCCCACCGTATCCTTTAACAATATCTTACTTACACTTGTTGAACAGATCCGGTACTTAGGACTAAACCTTGAAAAGCGCCTAACATTGATCCCTCATACTAGACTGAAACGTCAGGAAACTGCTCGTAGATACTGATTACTACAACACTTACTCGACAAACGCTCAAAACTTCCTATTTGATAAAAAAAAACTCATTTATATAACCATTATCAGGCCTATTTGGGCCTACAGATTGAGCTATAGTCGTTCACTAAACCATCAAATTGCTCTCGCATCTAACCCCTGCAATCCAAAATCCCTAATACTCCACACTTATTAACGAATAAAATCATCCATAAAGACCGAAATATCCCATTAGTTGAAGACATCGCCTGATACGGATATACATCCTTTCATTCCAAACTTCCTGCCCACTCAAACCCGCTTATCCGTGACATGTGAATCACATATCTGGTATCACATTTACTAAATGTATTTTAATATACAGTTGTAATTATCAATAAATATATTATAAAAAAAAAAATAACCCTGGAAAGATTGAGTCTCTTACAGTTTTATACTCCTTTGTGTGGCAGTATTATTATTTTAAAATGAAAATAAATCCATACAATACCCCTCCTTCCCCTCTCTTCCATACAAAATTAATAAATGGAATAAATTCTTGATATTATAAGTTTGACCTTCCCCTTTTAAATTATTGTCACTTGACTTAATCTAAACCATAGTTTCTTTAGTACTTAATAATGCTAGTCGCTATAGGACCACCATGAAAGTCTATACTCCCTTATACACTGGCAAGTTCACTTTGACGCTTTGCTAGAAGCCTACTTCCAACTCCTCTCTTAGGCGAAACCATTATCGAAGAGGTGTTATCAGACGACACTAGTTGCGGCCGTACGAAACAAGCCAGCAGACAAAGATCCGAACAAACGACACAGGAACTCTATTAGACTTACTACTACTTGTTGGCTAAGTTCGATATCGTGAAGCCCGTATTTTAGTTAGGCTTTCCAACTTCTCAAGAACTTTTCTCCTTTAAATGTTCAGGGCCCTCGGCTAGTATATGTTTTCCTCCAACACTGTTTTCTTGTAAAATGGGACCTTTAGATTATCCTTTGCCGGCAAACAAATTTATCAGTCTTTGTTTGACTTCTAGTACGGGATGTGTTCCCACATGTTCATATTCGTCATTCCTCATCTGCTCAAGATTTTTTTCATCTTCATTTTTGGTATACATATGTACATAATAAATTTTATATAAATGATGACATATATATGTATATGATTAATATTTTTGTTTATTGTTTTGTTAAAGAGTACTTATTAAATGTTTTTGTGATAGAGCACCAGACTCAAGGTTATGTTTGTTTATAATTTTATTTTATGTAGTAACTTTGTACAAGACTTTGTCTCTCACAAATAAAATATATTCTTTTCTCTACCTACTTTATTGCAATGTATAATATAATTCACAGAACATAAATAATGCTGTACCAAAGTATACCAGTCTCTTAAGTAATGACATATCACAAACATAGAACATAGACACATTAGTCAATGAAATAAAAAAGAAATATAAAAAAACTTCCACGGTATAAAAAAAAGAATTACATCAAATGTATCGTACGTTAATATATGTGTAGTTCGTTTGTGAACATACCGCTTTGTACTATTTTTGGTATAGTTTCCAATATTTCTTATAAGAAAATTTTTGTTAATTAAACATTTGGAAAAAAAAACTAGTTTAATAAGCTTGTTTATATTATCTTTAATAATAGATACCCTCAATTCTGAATGCATGGTTTTGATTCTTTTATGTTACGGATAATGTCCACAGATTTTGATACATTTATTCTGGAGCGTTTGTAATTCTTATAATAAACATAAATTGTAGGATTATAGACTAAAAAAATTACTTAAATGTATGAGTTTTTTTTCTATTGTTATTTAAAATAAAAGCATTGTATGCTATTAAATATTTCTAATATCTTGAAATTTTTCAGTTTAATAAAATCGATTGAGCAGTTTTCGTGATTGTGTTAGGAAATTATTACAATATCGAGTTTATAACTAGTGACTTTCGAATTTTGTGTTGTTATGTGGTTTCTATTTATATTTGTATTGCATAGGAAAGTAATTTTAAAAAATAATGACAACGCATTGTGAGTAATAGAGAAAACATGATGGGTAAAAAGTATATTAAAATAATAATATGCGAACAATTCTTAAACCTTCTAGTAAATCATCATTTTTTAACAATTATCATTAATGTATCTAAAGAGAGGAATTTGAGGTATAAAACATGGCTTACTGATGCATTTTAATCTTCAAACGGATTATAATCGATTTATGTTAATTTTTATATATGATCAAAAAACAGTTTAGGATGCTAATAAGTAAAATAGGTTTTAGAATAGAATTTTTTTTTTACTCTGGGACAGGGTCCCTTAAGAACAATTGATATATGCAAATAAAATATACAATGTGTCTGGCCGCAAGACCAATGGATTTACATCAATATCTTAAGAAATAAGTTGAAAATAAGATCCTAAGACTGACATTTATGTACCGATATATCTATCTTGACTCTAATATTAAAATGAAGGACCCCACCATTCCTCTATTCATCTGCCTTCAAACTGATGACGATATTCACTTATATGAGACGTAAATGTCGTATGAGGAACATATAGGATATCCATAAATCTGAATGATTTATGATATATTATATTTTGATTTAATAGGTCCAACTTAGAGCTTAAGCAGTCTGGACCATCAAAAAAACAATTACCAGAAACTTTAGCAAGAGATGGATGTCATGAGTCAGGACTCCTGACTATACAATGTTGCTTTGTAGTAATCCTTATCTCGTTTCATAGAGATAATGCTAATTCTAATAGCTCCCGAGTCTACCAAAAGTAGCGGAAGCAAGTTAAAAAACAAAATTATTATGTATTTACCAAAAGATTTTAAAGTAAACCGGAATGATGATCATTAAGCGTATTCCTAAACTTAATTGGCTCTTGCAATTTTGAAGTCGTGATCGTGGTCGAAAATATAAATTTATTAAAAAGAGAGATAAACTTTATTGACAAGAGATCTTGCTCAACTTAATTGGGTTGCTTATACAAAGCGTTCTTATTTTTCTGTGTAGGACTACTTTAATATTTCATATTTTATTATATGTATATATATATATATATATATATATATATATATATATATATGTAAAGAAACATATATATATATATATATATATATATATATATATATGTAAAGAAACATATATATATATATATATATATATATATATATATATATATATATATATATATATGTAAAGAAACATATTTTCAAAAAGTAATATTAGGAAAGCACTATTTTTATTTTTATTTTTTCACAAGCTCGGATTACTGGAGTGTTTGGTTCGGAATGCTTTCCACAACTATATAGCATTTCCAAGTCAATTGTAACCTTTTCCAAGTCAAATGTAACTTTTTCCAAGTCAAATGTAACCTTTTCCAAGACAAATGTAACCCTTTCCATTTCAAATGTCACCTTTTCCAAGTCAAATGTCACCTTTTCCATTTCAAATGTTACCTTTTCCAAGTCAAATGTCACCTTTTTCTTCACTTCTAGCCTTAAATATTCCGTTTTATTTATTTATTTATTGAAAAATAATTAGTTTAATTAAAATTATGACTTTTTTAATAATTTTGGCATATCATATCACTGTTTTTTTTAGATATTTGATATCAAGTTCTGTTTTTACGAATTAATATTTTAAAAAAATATTTAGTTTTAAAATAGTTGTTGATTTTGAATTTTTAGAGGGGAGGGATAGTTTTTGGGAATAATTAATGTGTTTTCGGGTATTATAATGACGTTTTTCAAGATGTATTTTTTATCGCTCGCGTGCATGTTAACTCGCATTAAATTTTAATGTTTTTTAATTGATATAGGGATAAATTATTTTGCTTTCGGGTGGTTATGATTACGTTTTTCGAGCTGTATATTTTACCGGTCATGCGTATTTCAACTCACTTTTACTTTTAATGTTTTTTATTTATATAGGGATTAATTAATGTGTTTTCGGGTATTATAATTACGTTTTTCGAGCTGTATTTTTTATCGCTCGCGTGCATGTTAACTCGCATTAAATTTTAATGTTTTTTAATTGATATAGGGATAAATTATTTTGCTTTCGGGTGGTTATGATTACGTTTTTCGAGCTGTATATTTTATCGCTCGCGCTTATTTTGACTAAAATTTACTTTTTATGTGTTTTATTGATACAGGGATTAATTAATGTGCTTTCGGGTGGTTATTATTACGTTTTTTGAGCTGTATTTTTTACCGGTCATGCGTATTTCAACTCACTTTTACTTTTAATGTTTTTTATTTATATAGGGATTAATTAATGTGTTTTCGGGTATTATAATTACGTTTTTCAAGCTGTATTTTTTATCGCTCGCGTGCATGTTAACTCGTATTAAATTTTAATGTTTTTTAATTGATATAGGGATTAATTAATGTTCTTTCGGGTGGTTATGATTACGTTTTTGAGCTGTATGTTTTATCGCTCATGCGTATTTCAACTTGTATTTACTTTTAATCTGTTATTTTTTATAGAGATCTATCCTTCTGTTTCCGCGGGGTTATGAAAATGTTTAAAAGTTTTTTTATTATCACTCGTGCGGATTTAAACTCGCCTTTATTTTTGATATTGGTATTGATTATTTTCTTTTTGGTTCTCATTATAACGTTGCTGGAATATACATCGTTTAGCTTTTGCTTTTTGTTTTTTATTGATATAGGGATTAATTAATGTTCTTTCGGGTGGTTATGATTACGTTTTTGAGCTGTATCTTTTATCGCTTATGCGTATTTCGATTCGGATTTACTTTTGATATTTTTTATTGTTATAGACGTTTGTAATTATCTTTTCGGGTCTTGTGATTACGTTTTTTAAACTGTTTTTATTGTCGCTTGCTTTCATTTCAACTTGCATTTGCAGTGGTCTTTCTTTGGTTTTGTTTTATGGGATGCTCATAACGTGATTTGAACTTTATTCTTTTATGCGCTTGGGAATTTCTACAAACCGTGGGTATTATGTTATAATATGATGTAAAAATTATTTATTGTGTTTTTGCAGGATCTGATTACATTTTTCATTAGGACGTTACAACGCGATTGCGCATTCTTCTAGATCACGTTTCATTTAAGTTAAAATGTGCACTAGCTATAAATAAATGTCATAAACTCTATTAGTATTCCCGAAAACACTATAAACGATCCCTCTATCGAATATTTATGAAATAGGAACAGTAACTTAAAATGAGTAAAAGCTATAACAAATTTGGTTCAAATAATGTTATCAGAACACCCGAAAATAGAATAAACGATTCCTCAATTAAATTATCAAATAATTGTAAGACCAAGTTAGGAAGCGGATCCTTTACAAAAGATTTAGTTGAAAAAATTTACTCAGGACGCTACAAAGGACCTAAATATAACTAATCCTTTTATAAAATAATAATAATAATAAAAAAAAAAAAGCAAAAGCTAAACGATGTATATTCCAACAACGTTATAATGAGAACCAAAAAGAAAATAATCAATACCAATATCAAAAATAAAGGCGAGTTTAAATCCGAACGAGTGATAATAAAAAAACTTTTAAACATTTTCATAACCCCGCGGAAACAGAAGGATAGATCTCTATAAAAATTAACAGATTAAAAGTAAATACAAGTTGAAATACGCATGAGCGATAAAACATACAGCTCAAAAACGTAATTATAATACCCGAAAACACATTAATTAATCCCTGTATAAATAAAAAACATTAAAAGTAAAAGTGAGTTGAAATACGCATGAGCGATAAAAAATACAGCTCAAAAAACGTAATAATAACCACCCGAAAGCACATTAATTAATCCCTGTATCAATAAAACACATAAAAAGTAAATTTTAGTCAAAATAAGCGCGAGCGATAAAATATACAGCTCGAAAAACGTAATCATAACCACCCGAAAGCAAAATAATTAATCCCTATATCAATTAAAAAAACATTAAAATTTAATACGAGTTAACATGCACGCGAGCGATAAAAAATACAGCTCGAAAAACGTAATTATAATACCCGAAAACACATTAATTAATCCCTGTATAAATAAAAAACATTAAAAGTAAAAATGAGTTGAAATACGCATAAGCGATAAAAAATACAGCTCAAAAAACGTAATCATAACCACCCGAAAGCAAAATAATTAATCCCTATATCAATTAAAAAACATTAAAATTTAATACGAGTTAACATGCACGCGAGCGATAAAAAATACAGCTCGAAAAACGTAATAACAACCACCCGAAAGCACATTAATTAATCCCTATATAAATAAAAAACATTAAAAGTAAAAGTGAGTTGAAATACGCATGACCGGTAAAAAATACAGCTCAAAAAACGTAATCATAACCACCCGAAAGCAAAATAATTTATCCCTATATCAATAAAACACATAAAAAGTAAATTTTAGTCAAAATAAGCGCGAGCGATAAAATATACAGCTCGAAAAACGTAATCATAACCACCCGAAAGCAAAATAATTTATCCCTATATCAATTAAAAAACATTAAAATTTAATGCGAGTTAACATGCACGCGAGCGATAAAAAATACAGCTCGAAAAACGTAATTATAATACCCGAAAACACATTAATTAATCCCTATATAAATAAAAAACATTAAAAGTAAAAGTGAGTTGAAATACGCATGACCGATAAAAAATACAGCTCAAAAAACGTAATCATAACGACCCGAAAGCACATTAATTAATCCCTATATCAATAAAAAACATTAAAATTTAATGCGAGTTAACATGCACGCGAGCGATAAAAAATACAGCTCGAAAAACGTAATTATAATACCCGAAAACACATTAGTTATTCCAAAAAACTACCCCTCCTCTCTAAAAAATCAAAATCAACAACTATCTTAAAACTAAATAGACGATAATTATTTTTTTTAAATATTAGCTAGTAAAAAACAGAACTTGATATCAAATATCTAAGAGACCTAAAAAAATTATCAATTATTATATGCCAAAATGATTAAAAAAGTCATAATGTTAATTAAATTAATTATTTTTCAATAAATAAATAAATAAAACGGAATATTTAAGGCTAGAAGTGAAGAAAAAGGTGACATTTGACTTGGAAAAGGTAACATTTGAAATGGAAAGGGTTACATTTGACTTGGAAAAGGTTACATTTGACTTGGAAAAAGTTACATTTGACTTGGAAAAGGTTACAATTGACTTGGAAATGCTATATATTGCATAATTGGTGAGTGAAAGTAAAAAAATTAAAGAATTAATTAGATTTAGTTTTGATAGAAACTTGTGAATTATTAAAAAATCTATTACATTATTATCTACAACAGTCGAATTTTTATCACTCCCCATTAACTTTTACAATTTTGTGTGTAAGATAATATGTTTTCTTAAATCTTAAGCTTTCCAACGGTACATCATATATATTTATTACTATTATCATACCCAAAGAAAAAAAAATCACCTAAAGATACATTTTGCATACATTCTAACAATTAATGTTGCTTTTTCTAGCAATCTATATTGATGTTTTTATGTTAAAACACAAATATGATAATTAATTTTTTTTTTCTTTTCTTCTTTAGTTTGATATCAAATTCGTTATACCTATATCTTTACTCTTCTTTTATCAATGATAACAAGATAATATGGTAATTTTTCTATAATTTACAATTACTTACTTACTTATAACTTACATTATATACGTACATACAGTTAAGTAAAAGTAAAGCCATTTTGTCACAATGCTACTCATGGTTTCGGGTTCGCATTAGTAAATGTATTCATGATTAAAATTTATGATTAAAATGCTTATTTATTATTTTATAATTTGGCCTTGCTTATGGTTTACTTTATTTTCTACGAAAAGTGTTTTTTTACATGGATAGGTCTTTTGTCTGGGGGTCTGTAACTTTTATCGTATAACGTTTATTTCACCGTCGGCTTGAGATATTGTTGGTGTTGTTATTATGTTCAAAAATGGGATAGAAAATCTGACAACAGTTCCGTTTTAGGAATTAAGTGACAAAGATTGTTTGTTATATAATATTTGTTGCTAGGACCTACAGTTTAGAAGCTATTTCGAATGAAAAAAATTACGCTTTGCTACTTTTATGAAGTGTCGGGGCTTTATTGTCACGCTGTGTCAAAAAAGCTGTGTTTTAGTGTTTTGGTGTTATTTTCGCATTTAAACTTTGTCGCAAGGACCAATTGTTAGGATCTATATTATTTTAAATGAAAAACATTAACTTTTTGCCTACATTTTTTTAGCATTAGTGCTTTTTTGGCATGCTCTATCTTCGTTGTTGTTGTTTGAAACAAAATTTTGGCGATTTTAGAAATTAATATATTAATATTAATAATTTAAAATGTTTTTTGTAATGTAACATATGTCGCTAGGTCATACATTTTAGGAGTTATATTAGTTTGAATGGAAATAGTTAGCTGATTACAAATAAATTTTGTTTATAGATCACTTATTTATTTCTTAACCTTTTATACTACATTAGTTCGTGCGTCCGTCCGAAAACGTAGGTAGATATCTATCATGTCTTGTTTTTCCAAGTCAGAGAGATGTACTTACTACTCTATACTAAGTAGAGACTAGTGCTTTTGAATATATTGCATACAGTTTTTTTTTATCTAAATGATATATTTTTCATTTGTTATCATGTCTGTTATATACTTGACCTTTACTCGGAATAAAGGTTTTTTCCTCATCTGAATATTTTTACAGGCATTGGTCTCTATTTTTAAAATGTATCTTTAATCTGCAGGAAACTTATAAGTTTTTTGAACATTATTCAATCAAGTATGTATTGTAAATATATCGATTATCCATAGGCTGTGTTTCGAATATTTTCATAACTTATTGCCTTGCACTTCAAAGTTGGAGCGTATCTTTTTTTTTCATAATACGGGACTGTATTGGTCTGGTGAATCATTTTTTATGAAGATACGTAAAAGAAAAAAAAAAAAAGAACGAAACGGTCGGAGAACGAAGTTAATATGAAACATTGTTTCTAAAGCCCCAGTCGGAAGTTGGCTTCGAACTTATTAAATATGCAAATGAGAAGCTTCCTTTCTCGGGGGTGACTTTAATTTTGAGGCAGAGAGAGCCCTCACACTCTAGTGGCTAGTGTTTCTACTTTCTGTCACAGATAGCGGGCCCGGCCAACTTCCTCTGCCAAGTTTCTTAAGAAACAAAAGCCAAGGAGGTCGTTAGCGAGGCCAACTTTTACAAGCGTCGCTGTATTTATCTTCCAATTAACAATTGTCATTGAGGTGTGGCCGCCGTCGTCACTGGACTGGTAAGAAATATGATTAAGAATTCATTTAAAGTTGAAAACCACGGTAATTTTCTTAAAATATTTGTTAATTTATCATTTTAATCATACATTTTTGAACTCCTACAATTCAAATCCTCTGTTCATCCCCGTTATACACGCACCAGGCCTTCAGATTTATACTGTACGGCTAACCCAACTCCACATTTCGACAGATCCATTCTCATTTGATCCTCAACCCTATGGAATTCTATCCCTCCTTCCATCCGTTTACTCTAACTCTCTTTCTACCTTCAAATCCCGTATTTCAAAAAACGGCGATTTGATTAAACTCTCTAAATCTATATAAAATTTAATTTATTTTAATATCATGTCGATTTTATTCCCATTAAAGTAGTCTGACAGGACTTAAATGCCGTATCCTTAGATATGCTGTATTTTGGTGGAGACGTAAAAAGATGGTTCCTTAGCGATGTCAGGTGCTCGTTAAAGATTAGGTCTCATAGAGACTATTATTATCAAGAACTGAAGAAACTATGGTTTAGATAAAATAAAATAATAATTCAAAAGAGGGAAGTTAAACTGGTATATTCAAGAATGTATTGTATTTATTTATTTATTTTTTTTATGGAGGAAAGGGGTTGTTTAGTTTTATGTTAATTTAAAAATAATAATACTGCCAAAGAGGAGTATGAAGACTGTATAATTCTAATCGTTTCATGTATAAAAAATAAGTAGAAATAAACGAATTGTAAAAATAAATGAAAACGGATTTTAAAAAATAAGAACAAATCCAAATAACTTTATCTAACTTTAAATTAGGACGGGTCCAGTAGTGTAGTGGCTTGCATAACAGACTTCTATGCCCAAGGTCATGAATTCAATCTTGGCAGGTGGCCATAGGATTTTTTAATGGGAGTAAAATGTCCTTAGTTATGCCGTACTTCGGTGGGGACGTAAAAAGGTATTTCCTGTGCGATATCAGGTACTGGTTCAAGATCCCCATCTTTATTAAAACTAGCTAGGCGAAATTTAGAACTCCCACTGTAGCATCGTCCGATTAGCCACAATTTGAATAAAGTAACGTTAAATAAATAAATAATCTAACAATAAATGATTAAAACATAAAATAGGATTTCTCCAAGTTATTCTGTATTCAACTTTAGAAACATTCATGCACTTAGTGTTTTATTGTTCCTAGTTATTGCAAGAAGTAAGAAGCTGCAATGCTCATGAGTACCATAATACTTCATTCTGTTGGAACCTGGATAGGCAAAATATAGTAATCCCACTGTAGCATCATCCGATAAGCAACAGCAGATTTACCTTATCCTAAATCTTTATCAAATAACCTCTATTTAAGAATAGCTTTCCAACGCACCTTGTTAGCGAACACCTTCGTATTTCGGATAAACGAATATTATTTTTTTTTCAAATTTCATACGGAAGAAATAAATCATAAGCATGTCCAGAAATTAATCTGTTTCGCAACAATGAGTTTGACCTTTTTTTCGTTTGTCATTGCCGTACAAAAGTAATTCACAGACAAATCTATAAAATGGATACAAATTCAATAAGAGATTCTCTTGCAATTGGTGCAAATATAAATTCTGCTATACACTCATAACCTACTTAAATTATATCATCCAGTGTTTCGATGATTGCAAAACCAAAAAGAAACAAAAGGTACTGTGTTGCCCAGAAGAAAATCCTTAAGTACTATTCCTAGAGAATTTTTTGAAGTGAAATCCTCTCTCTGTGGGCGTAGGTTCGTAGAAGAAAATTCCGAATGAATTCCGGGGCCATTTTCCTCATGAGTTGGTGTTCATTAGAAGATCGAACCGGATAGAAAAAGATAGGACCTTCGACCCAAGAGAAAGGTCATGTAAACCAGGTACGGGTTTCGGTGTGGGCGTCTTTAATTTTCGTCTGAATGTATGAACTTTCCTTCCAATATCAGTGGTCCTTTTTTGCCCTACCTCTTTCTGGACATTCAGGAGTGCAATGACGAAAATTACTGTCTACGAAGCAAATTAATTTTCTTAAATTTCTAAATATATGATCCTATGAATAAAATGAATGAAGAATGGGATAGTTAAAAGCTCAAGCAAAAAATTAAATTGTAAAAATAAAGCTTCTTTGAAAATATTGTTAAAATGGGTAGATTGTATTTTAAATATTAACACATGTCTGAAAGTTTTAATTGCTTTTGAGTATTCTGACAATGAAGAATAAGTTGAACGAACTTATTGTTAGTTTCATATAAGCATACATTCTTATAGAGGTTGAACATCGAAAAGTAACAGCTTTTTTTATTTCTTTTTTTATTATTTTTTTTTTGTAACACATTATTAATGATTTATTTCTGCAGCATGAAGTCTTATGGTACTCATGAGTATTGAATTATTGTTTATTCTTGAAATAACTAGAAAAAGTAAAACACGAGTTTAATACACGATAATTTGGAGAAATCGTATGGTATGTTTAGATCCCCTTTTGTTGGATTGTTTGTTGATTTAACGTCACTCTATGTTACTGTGGCTACTCGGACGATGCTGCAGTGGAAGCCATAAAATGTACCTTTCTAGGTTTATTTAGTGTTGGGATCTTTAAATTTCTAAGGGTATCTCCCGGGTTTAAGCCAGCGATTTTAGGTTTATGAAGCACAGGTGATCTCATATCGTCTTTTAAGTATTCAAGTAGATAAAATTGAGTGTTTGATGATACTTCAATATAATTCAAGTTTTCTTAAAGGCATTTTTTTTTTTTTTTGTCACGTCTAACGAATACGTCGAGCCTGAACTATATTTCTACCTTTGACGATTACTTTTAAAACAATTACAGGGAAGTTAACAATACTTAAGTATAAAAAAGGATAGAGATTATGCTATGTAAAGACCTATGAAAGTAACGTTGTATTGCAGTAGTTGTGATCCACCAGTTTCTTAAACACGATTTTACCGTAATGTTCACTCTCATTCTTTTCTAACAATTTAAAACAGGGCAGTTTATTCTTTAGATAACCAATATATTTTGAACAGAGTTGGTAGGGTCACATTCGTTGCGTAGGACCGCTATAAAATAAATAAATCCGTTCCAGAATACTACTGTTCCTAGATTAACAGTCTGTTTGCCAAGGCATATGGTTGATAAGTATAACATCCCGAATTTTCACCAATTTGGACATGGCGACTTTTGCTTGAATTCTTAGTATTTAACATTAGTTGACCCCGACTGGGAAATTTACCGCATAGGTTATACTCGAATCATGTTGAGCATTTTAGAAGCCATGACTGGAGAAGTCACGTAATCGTTTTGAAATGGTGTTAACGACAATAGTTAGGCAGTTAACTTGTTTCCTCCAACTTCCATTGGGCTCGGAGCAACTCGCTTCTGTCACTTGGCAACAACGTTTGTGTCAAACATTTTATCTGTCTCGTTTCTGTCGCTCTATAAATCTACAGTGTGAAATATTAATTGGGAAAAGTTGAGCTCTACCGAGAGGCTAATTTTCCGTACCAGATAATTAAATTTCGAAAGCCAGAACGATTGTAAGTAACCTTCATTGTTAGCCTAAAATAATTAATTGTTATACAATTATTAATTTTTTTTTTAAATATTATAATTTTCGTAATACTCAAAGTGCTATCATATTTTAAGAAGTAATTTTTATTCACTGCAAGTCTACTTAGTTTTTGTATAAACAAACAGCTAATCAATGATACTGGTTTTAATAATTTTTTGTAAATATAAAAATATGACTTAATTAAGCAATTTCAGTAGTGAAGGTATTTTCTATAGGTGTTGAATAGATGGGAAAAGGAATTTTTAATTAGGTTTTTAATGGTGTGATGAGCAGCGTGGTCTAATGGATATAGCACTGCTTATTCTGGGTCCTGGGCTCGAATTCCGACTATATATACGAATATTATTTATTCTGATATTTAGGTCGAGGGAGATTAGGGAAGGGGGTCCCTAGGGCACGGAGACCCTCCTGGGGCAGACAAGCCTATAGAAAGTGGGTACCCGCATTGATGGAGAAAAATAATGTTAAAAAAACCTTGCGGCTGAGTGTGATCTCGACCTAATCACCAATGGGCTCACCCATAGTGTAGTGGCTAGCATAACAGCATTCTATGCCAAACCTGCGGGTGACCCTACGAAGTTTTAATGGGAGTAAAAAATCCTTAGTTATGCCGTCCTTCGGAGGGGACGCTAAAAGCTGGTGCGATGTCAGGTACTCCTTAAAGGTTCCTATCTTAATAAAATGTGGATATGCAAAATTTAGAACGCCCACTGTAGCATCGTCCGATTAGCCATAGTAGCATAAAAGTAACGTTAAATAAATAAACAAACCTAATCACCTCATTGCACGACCATTGGCCTAGAAATATGGGTTTTAGTGGTACAAGTTTTTTTTTTTAAACTATGTGAGCTTGATCGTAATATAGTGAGTAAAAATTACAGATGATTTATATCTAAATATTTTTTACCATATCAAGAAGTCAGAGAGTAATAGAAAATGTTTATAGATGTCAAATTATATTTTAGGGTTGAAACATCTAGAATTTTAAAAATCTGATCTGATAACTACGCTTAATATTTATAAAATGTTCTTAATGTCGGAAAGAAATTATAATCACACTATAAGTACCAGTAGCATATGATTTAATTCCTTTATGTATTGTTACATTTTTTTAAATAGGGCAAAGGCTACTAGAAACAAATATTTAAAAATTAATAATTCTAGGAAAAATTGGATTTTAGAAAACTGGCAGGGGATAGATGGACATCAGCATTATAAAGATGTTGAGAGAGGATTCGGGCCTGAATTAGACCATGCCTGACTAATTGGCACTACTCGGAGACTAACAAATGAAAACCAGGCACCACATTAATAAGGGGGGCATTTGGCCCCATCGGGCCCCCTCCATTTGTCTACCACTCTCTTCGTTTCTCTCAGCAAGAACCAAATGGCGTTGTGCGTCGTACCTTTGTAAATGACTAAGCACTTCATTTTAATGTTCTCTTTGAGATAATTTACATTTTTATTTTTTTCAGCTGGTATTCGATAAATTGTAAATACGCTAGGTTTAATTATTAAAATAAAAATTGTATCTGCCTCCATTAATAAATATTAAAATCATGCACACATTGAATACTCATATTTAATAGATATACTATAACTTGAACAAATTTTTGATAGAATCAAAATCTAATCAGTGGGAAATAACTACCTCATAATATGGAGGTCTAGAGGTTCCTTTTATGACAATAAAATTAAAACTTTAAACATGTGATTTCTTTTAATAATTAAAATTAAAACAAATTAATGAATAATTGATTTTTTTCTTAATAATTCTATTTTATTGAATTTTAGTGAGGTGAATAGAGAGCTTTAAAAATAATCAACATTTTAAAACGGAAGTTGTTAAAAAGATTTTCTAAAGTTTTAATTTATTAAATAAATGACTATTGACGATTTTATTCCTTCATATTTTTTTTATTTGTACCTGTCAGGAGCTATCTGACGATCAAAAAATGTGCTATATAAAACTTCGGCATCAGACATGACGATTCAAATATGATAAATATATTCCATTTTTAATCGCGCAGATTTAATCATACATTAATACTGTTAACGCAACATTCACACGAAAAATTATGAATTAACCATTCTTTTAGAATTACTTAGCTTCGGAATAAAGTTGATAATGTTTCTTTAAGGATCGAGCAATAAAATTTGTAAACACCCGGAGTTCATATTTATCTTATTAAAAATAACAAATAATTTCATGAATGAAGATAATCGTATCCAATAAAATTTTTAATGCCAAAAATTTTATAAATAATTATGAAACAAGTGTTTAACACATTACACAAGTTATAATGCATAGACAAAAGTAGTAATCTTAAAAAAAATAAAAATAAGAACGAGACATTTTCCACGTGAATATTAACATAACTCAGATGCCTGTGTACGATAGTGTGGTACAACTCTTCTTCTTTTTTTGGATTCTTATACCTTTATTTATAAATTTACAATTGCAAGTCACATTGCGGCTCTGTATATAAATTTATATTTTATCAATGGAGAAAAACAGTCATACTATCTCGAACAACTGGAATATATGAAGGAAAAAACAGTGTAGCTGGTATATGTTGCAAAGATTACACCATATGCAAATCTTTTGAAACATCTTTTTTGAAAAATAACACAGGGTAAAATGTCATAAACTCCAGCCGTTGACGTAAATTGGACCTTAGAACTAGGAAGCCTTGGACAGAGGAAGGATATAAGACAACCTTCATCTACTATAAATTCCCTTGATATGATATATTTTACTGAGTTGTATCTCTTTAAAAGTACCGTGCCGTTGGATGTCTGACATTCCTGTCTTATGGGAGTGTATATTCCATGGGCTATTCTGAGGGGCTACCTGTAGCATGGTGGTTAGTATAACAGCCTCATATGCCCAAGGTCCCGGGTCTCAAACCCGCTGGTGGCCTAGAATTTAAGGGTGATATCTAGTATGCGTCCTCGGGGGACGTTAACTTACTGTTAACGTTAACTGTTAGTACGAACAGCTATATAATTCACATATAATGTGTTCATTCAGGACGTTCTGTACATCTATTGTGTGTTCTTGAAGACCTTATTTACAACAATATATATAAAAAAAATAATATATATATATATATATATATATATATAACAATTAGAAAGTTATATCATGTAATTAAATAAGTTTGATAAGAGTTATTCTACACTATGAGGTCCTGAAATCACTTCTCGACTAAAGCAGTTTTCGTAAAAAAAGGGTTATAACATAAAGTAAATAACAGAAACGTATTCAGTTCGTTCAAAATAGAACAAGTAGATCAATTGACCTTTATTCGGCGCTATTCAGTTTTTCGTGCACCGATATTCGTCTTTTTGGTTATTCGCAATTTTAAAAATATATATTTTTTGTACAGAGGTGCGACAGACCGCCCTGGGCCTCGCGGTTTCAAAGTTTCTCGATGTGTATGTGCATTATATGTATGTGTGTTGATGTATATATAAGATATATATATATATATATATATATATATATATATATATGGTGTGTGTGTGTGTGTGTGTGTGTGTGTGTGTGTTTTTTGTGTGTGTATGTATATATTAGTATATTTGAATTAGTATATTTTATTTACTCTTACCTCTTTAGAAGTGTTTTTAAACTTCAGGTTGCGTTGAACTGGGCCGAATCAAATAAATCAGTTATTGTTGAACGAACTATAAACCTGGTCACTGTTAGTTTGTTCCTGTACGTTTACATTGGTTTGACCACGATGTATGCGGGATTTGATTAACTAATATACTCGTTTTAACAGTATAGATAATAGAATGTGAGAGCCCGTTTTAATGAGCGTGTAATTTTAATGACAAACGCTGTATTAACTGCCTTTAAAATCTAATTGGGCTAAAGCTGGAGCATGGGGACCAAACCGATTGGTTGCTTGAAACCATTATTTAATAAGGAACTAATCGAAATTTTTTCTAAATTGTTTTTATAAGCTATATCGATAATTTTTCAGTATTTTCATTTCCAACATAGATTTTTAATAAAAATTGTAGAAAAATATAAAAATTCATTTAATTATGATGCACCACGTTTCGACTACAGTGTCCATCTTCTGGTGGAATAACAATTTTTATCTTAAGATGAATGGGTTCTTATACCCAGACGCCTCATGTCTGAATTGGATGTCATAAAAGATGTTCTTGCACCAGATGATGGCATTACAGCCGAAACGTAGAGTATCATAATTAAATAAAATATTGGTTAAGTTAATTATCAGTCTCCATTTCAACTTTGAGCTTCACCTAAAATAATCTACATCTAATTAATTTTTAATTATTTTGTTCTTGGACCATTAATACATTGACCTTTAGGGGTAACAAGCTTTGTAATGACATTTATTTTTGAGCATTCGTTTTTGGCATGACTTTGTGTCTGTATACTCAGCGCTATGTGACGATTTGAAAGGGTACATGGTCTTGGTATGAACTGGTTCGTTGGAGTGTAAATAATGTGAGCTTCCGGCAACCTGTTGATGTTTGCACAATCAGTTCCGCTCCACGCCTTTCATATTTGGACGTATCAGTTTTAGCTATCGTAACGATTTCGATTAAGCCTAAGCGGAAGTCAGTTTTGTGAAATAACTTTTTAACGATTCCAGTTAAATCATATAATAAACATTTGTCTTGTTTGCTTCATTGCGTTTATTTATTATTCATTGACGGTGACGTAAAATTTCATAATTGCAGTCATTAGAGATTAATAAGTACTAAATAAATTCTAAATACCCGAATCAAGTACTTATTACTGATTTATATCAGCATTGTTATTGGGAAAAAGGAAAATCACTCAGGAAGGCAGAATTTTTGAGCTTTACTGTAAATTATAAAACTATTTATAATTAATTTTATTTCGAAAGGTTAACCTCTTTAGCTAAATCAATCTTCTGTTTTTTCAGCATTGTGCCTTTATAGTTTATAAAGTTATTACTTTGTTTTTCCTTCTAATAGTTAACTAAATAGGATTTTCAAATTAATTTTATCATAATACCACATAATAGCTAAAACACAATATTGTTTTAAACTGTTGCATTATTGATTAATTTTTTATGTTTAGATATTTGATAGTAATATCACATCTTAGTATCAGGTTTCCAGAATACCGCATATGTTGAAAGTATCAGGAATTGTCTTTACAACCTCAAATATGTCATAAAATTCAGAAATATTTCCGGGGAACTACACATCTATGTAGATCTGTATTAGAGATCAGTGTTCCGATTCTTTTTGGTATTAAATATCTCTCCAGTATTATTTGGATTGTTCTTAGACGTCTACTGCATCGTTGATGCTACCTGTAGACTTCATATCAATATTTTAAGGTTATTTAGTCTTTTGAATGTACTTAGTAATGCATATTGGTAAGATAGCATTTTTAAAATATAAGGCGAGGTAATCTTAGTTATCAGATATGTTGTATGCATAAATTGCCTCTTTTAAAATCTAAGTTTTTACACTAGCGTTTTGTGCGTTTTCCGCTTGACAATACCATTCAAAATTTTTACTTTCTTCAGTTTTCCTCAATAACTCGCTTCAAGTGCATTTCATGTCAAACATTTACATTATCAAAGATATTTCAATTTCCAGCAAGTTCTACACTATATATATTAATGTAATACAACAAATTGGGGAGCCCGTGGCTGAGTGGCTAGCGCGCTAGTCTCTCATGCTACATGTTCTGAGTTCGAATCCCAGTCCCGGCGGGGCAATTCTAAGGATGTAAAAAAATGTGGATTCACTCACAACCTCTCCCCCGGGTATGTGAGACCCGTCAGCCAAAGGGTGGCCACTCACAAAATTAGTCGTAGGGAGTGACGATCCTACACTAAAAATTTCATCGTGAAGCGTGAGTGTAAACTCGTAGGAATTTACACCGCGAGGCCCTGGGCCTACACGGCCTGTCGCGCCACTGGAAGAAGAAGAATGCAACAAATATCTTTTTTGAGATATAGGACCTCCAAAAAAAGCGTAAAAAAAAGTTAGTTAATTCTACAATTTAGCCCTAGTTAATATTGTTTAGTGCAATTTTTTTGCAAAATGCATTATAATAAATCTTGTAAAGAATTAAATTTCCTATAAGAATGATGTAAAAAGTGAGTAAATAGTGTGAAAATTGTCAGAAAATTAGGAAGAAACCATTTAACAATAGATAATGTCGACACGAAACGTAAAATGCCAATTTTCGTTCAGATTATCGTATTTGAATGAAATGTAATTTCTATTCCATTATCCAGACAAACTGGACCTTTTATGTTCATATTTTTTTATTCTTAGGGGACACAATTAGGGATTGCAATCCTGCCGGATCCGGCCCGAATGTCATCAATCCGGACGGATGGATTGACTAAATCAAATTGATTTTCGACCTGCAGGTGACAAGATTAACATTTTTTTGTCTACAATTCTTTTTCCTAAATTAAAATAAATTCTTGATAATATATACTGAAGGAATATAAATATATTAATACTATTAACAAAAATATTGTCAGTAAAATAGTTTAAAGATTTATAATACAAGCTCATTATTGTGATAATTAAACCATTTGTTAGATAGATTCATTAAATGATGATGATGTCTATCTTAAATATGACTTCTTTGTTAGCATTCTTAAATAATATTATATTATTATTGTAATCACAATTCCCATCTCAGTTAACGCAAGGTTAATTACTTTATAAAGTACTGTATATATAAACTACACATAATATATTGATTGAACTGTCTGAGAAAGTAAAAACTAGGATTAAGTATTTAACAACTTGTCAAGAGTGAGCAATTTCTCTAAAACAAATTTAGGGTTGTTTCGAAGTTCCTTTATAGCCAACTTATAGGATGCTATTGCTCGCTTAAATCCAAGAAAATATTATCGGTTTCCTTACATTAAGGCAAAGCATCGACAAATCAAAAACACATGTATTTATTGTCTTGCGTGAGGTGAACGAATGATACTGAACTGAACCGATGACGTGATGCAATTTAGCGTCGAACGACTCACTACCACTCATGCACACCAAATTTAACGCATTTAAAGTACCTACTCATTGAATTGCGCTATTTTTGGCCAAACATTGCTATAATCAGATCCAGTAAACGTTTGATGATGCCGGATGACCGGCTCGGTTTTTTCGGATATCAATCCCTTGACACAATGTCCCTGAATAAAAAATAGTTTCCTTCATTCATGTATTTAATATACTTGTATATAGTAGTTGATTTTTTGGAGGCCCTATATCTCAGAAGCTATTTTATACATTTTTTTATAAAAGCGTTAAATTTACGCGTGTTGCTTGAATGATTAAAGGTAAAGATCAACTTTTCTTTATTACTAGTTAAATTATTTTACACGGTAATTTTATTTATATGTCAAAATAATTCTTGTGGAATTAGGAGATATTTCCTTGTGAATTGGTAGCGTACTTGTAAAGTACAAACTAGGAGACTTCGAAATTCTCAACTATCTGGGGAAACTCACAAAGCAGCGCTTAGAATCCGTCCATTAAATTTCTTTGTCCCCTTCTCCTAACTTTCTCGCGGCCTATTTTGGTCCAATACACAAGCTTTTTATTGTTATAAAACATAATGGGATATTAAACTTAAGTACACATAATTCTGAGTAAATTAGTTTTATATAATATGACGTAACTTTTAATTAATTTTTTTTTTTTTTTACAAGAGGTGTTGGTTATCGTAAATAATATTCAGGTTTATGAGCATTTGTGTAGGATCAAAAAGAGAATAAAACTTAAAAAGTAGAGATGAAGGCTATATTTCTTCAGTTTTGCAATGCTGCTTCTACAAAACAAACCAATAAATTTAGCTTAGAGATTGAAAAATCAATATGACTCCACCTCGATATTTTATAAGTTTTATTTTATTAGGCATCTGGTGCACACATTTTTGCTTCTGTTTTTAGTTTAAACCTATTTTAAAACTTTGATAGAGTTTAAATCATAAAAAAAAAATAGTTGATTTTTGATTATCACATTTTTTAATAGTTAAATGTTAGGTTAGGTTATATTGTTCATGGACACTCAACAGCCAAGGTCTTATTTCCTGATATATTCCTGATATATTTGTTTTTTTTTTTCATATTCAAAGTTTGTATAACAACCCGTTAGTTTTTAATCAGGCATTTTAGTTTGTTTCATAATTATGTGTTGGACCTTCTGTTCTGAAATGGTGTTATGAGTAGACTAAATTAAACATTGCACTTGGAACATTTCGTTTTTTATTAGGTAACCGTAAGTGAGGCGTGAGTGGCCTGAAAACCTCTTCTCTTCTCGAATCTTGGATTGAGCTTTACCATGCTTTAATTTATTTTTTAATGCGTTTCAGTTTGTTTTTTCTCTTCATTTTTCTCAAAGCTCTTCCCAATTTCCTAGTAGAAATTTTAGGTAATTAGTAACATTCGAATGGTGTAATATTTTCTCCAAAGTAACAATGCTACATCCCTCGCTGCTCTGTCCGCTTCCTCATTTCCTTTGATGTCTATGTGTGAAGGGTTCCAAACTATTTTAATGCTTTTGTTTTGATTTATTATCATTGTGGTATAGACTTGGCATTTTCTAATAACTAAATTTTTGGAATAAATATCACATATCATCATCATAGATATCATAAGCCATAAGAGAACCCCTGAATATTAGGAAATTTCTTTCGTGATATCTAATAAACATTTAGATTTCCAGCCCGTATATTATACATTTATATACTATTCTGACTAATTAAAAAAAAACAAAAAAAAAAAAAACATTTCTGGATCTACATTCTCCCTGTGACTGATTCCTAAATATTTTATATTTACTCGTATTTTATTACTGCTAACTACAGGAAATGTTAAATTATTTATTGTAAAAAAAAAAGAAAAGAGGAAACTTTAGATGAAAACATTTAGATTTTGATTTTTAAGAAAAAATTAGATGAAAAACATTCTTCATTTAAGCCTTCAGACTGTTTCAATGATAAAAAAATCTTCCTGGTATTAAAGACCATTCCATTATACATTAATATTCTTTATCCTCATGAATAGCTCTACAACTTTTTCAAAGTCAAGGCCTCCCAATATACATAACGGATTTAATAACTATCGTTGGTGTCCTTTTCGAGGAAAACGTACAGAATTTCTGATATAGAGGAGCTCTTATGGTAATTCTTTTTTGACGAAAATCCATGGAACATACCTGTCTTAAATATCTATTTTTAATTTTGCACGATTCACGCTTGACTTTGTTGTTATACACATGCACTGAAACTTTGTTATGCAAATATATAATTCGGGTTCGGGGAATTCTCAAATAAATTCGATTCAGTGTTGTCAACAGTTCTAACTATAAATACAGTAATGATGGTCAACAGGAAAAACATTATATGCTACGATATAAATATTCTACCGTTTGGAAATATATTGTAATGAAATTAAATTTTATTTTAGGACGAGTATTTCCCTAACAATAACAAAAATATACATTACAAATGTAATTGGTCTGGTATTTTAATTAATTAATTCTTTTTTCCCATCCTACATTTATTTTTCAAACAAAACATAAAAAATAATATATGTACATACATAAAACTTAATGATATTTCCTTCTTTTGCCCTAGGGTATTTTAAGAAGAATAATACATAAAAATGCACTGTAAGTGGCTAGAAGCATTTTGGCTTTTGCCCTTTACATTTCGTGAATGAGAGGAACCATTCTACTGGCTGTAAATGTTGAGTGGATTCATACTGCAGAGTCCAGGCGAAAATGTCGACCAAGGGGATAGTGCCTTGCCAGTTACCGGGCCTGGGTTGTAGTATTATGTTCTCAGAAGAGATGGTTCTCACAGGCCTTCAGCCCATCAGCCAGAACTTGATGTGCCTCAGGCCTATGAGCTCAGGCACCGAGGTTAGCTGGAGCTCATAGAATTAAATTAATTTTTTTTTCTTATCCTCCAACTTTCTTTACAAAATAAATACGCAAACCCTCCTATTATTAATTCCTCATAGAATTAATTTTTTTTTTCTTCTTACCTCCAATATAGGTGCATGTTTTGCTAACATATTTTCTGAATAATTTCCTTTTACTGTATCTAAATACATTTTAAGGATATTTCTGTTAGAGATTATGTTTTTGTGCAATCACTGATTTCCTATTTCTCTTGGTGATGGGGATCACTTCAATCTTGACACTTCCAGACTTAGGCTAATCTTAAACTCTAGCTTACACTATGTTGCCACCTCTGAGGAGCTGGCGGAATCTTAAGCCTACTAAAATCCAAATTAATTTTTTTTTTTTTTTTTTCTTACCCTCTGGTTTTATTTTCGAACAAAATACAAATACAAATATAATATGTATAGCTGTCAGATTTGTCCTTCTGTTACCCGAAGGTATTCTAAAGAGGATTGCTATATGCGCTGGATGCACTAGTAATCTTTCAAGGGCTTCTTCTAAGCCTTTATTTAACCATTGCAAAATGGGAGGGACCATTCTTCAGGGTACCAAATTAATTAACAATGAATAGTTATTATGTATATCTTAAGATATTAAATTTGTTGGGAAGATTGATATTGAGGAAATAGAGAAATAATTGATGTTTAAAAGTGGTTAAAGACAAGGCTTTACGGATGGATATACGCAAAGAATTCCAAAATAGGGTAACTCGAATGATAGGATTTTCGGAATGAGGCGGATCTGTAGAAATGTATATATAAGTTTGTGGGTTAGGATCTTGTGTTTACTGAAGGACAGAGAAACATGTGTCAATATATCAATCAATTATTTGTGAATGGATATTTTTACGACGTTCCAGGTCTCGTTCTATAAGGTATATAGGAGAATTAAAAATAGAGAAGATATGCAAATCAACCAACTGGTTCCATCAGTATATTGATTGTCCAAACTTTAAATTATTTTATGTAAATCCAAGGTTTTTTTTTTCCTTCTTGGCATTAGAGCTCTCCATACAGCCAGGACCAGCACACCATTACTAAATATTAATAGCATGAGTAGCTGTCACCATTTTTAGTTTCTTCCTATATGTATATTTTAATAGAGTTAAGGAAATGTGTCACCCTTTCGATTTCTTCAGATTTTCTTTTAGTCAGTAATTGTCCATATATATTTACTTTATTGTAGGTATATAAAAATCCAGAAATTTCTTTCTCTGGGTCTCATACCCTGGGCACTCCAGAATTATATGCTGCAGGATCTGATTTCTATTGCATTTGTCACACTTGGACGACGTAAGAACCCCGATGCGGTGCAGGTACACATTGCACGCACCGTAGTTTGTTCGGGAGTAGTTTTTGACAATGTCTTTGGGTAGGTTCATCTCATAAAACCACGGCTTGTCCTGGATACTTGGTACGTTCGATTTATAAAATCTTCCTGTGTTCGACTCTCCATAAAGTTCTGACCACTTCTTTAATTAATCTTTCTTAACCATACGGTCCAAGGTTATAAATTTAATGTTCTAATACATATCCATAAAGACCTTAATGTGGTATATGTTGCTGGGATTGCCCGAACCAGGTACCCTTCATTTTATAACACACTAAAAGTCCCTCTATTACCCATTAGTTTCAACCCTTGCTTCCTCTTAGAGTCCTGATAATCCTCGAGGCGTCTGAAAAGATGATGGCAACGAGACCTTCTGAATACATGCATTTAATGTCAATTTATTATGTTTCCATGACACAAAAAAAAAAAAGTTTTCTCTAATTCTCTCTCTCTCTCTCTCTCTCTCTCTCTTCTTTATAAAACCGGCGGGAAATTATAGAGATTTTTATCAGTTTTTACAAAAAAGGTGAAAAAAATATCAACATCTTGTTCTCTTTTCCTTTTGTTTTAAGTTACCAGATTTACTAGAAGAGTAAAGAGAAAATTGGTCGCGATTATTTTTGCGGACGGTCAATTTTTTACAAGATTTTTATTCGTGATTTATCTAAGTTCTTAAATAATGTTAATGTCCAATTTTCCCGAATCAAAAGTTTATCTTGTTTAAGTTTGGAGTATATATACCCTGCTTGTATATATACTATGAGGGCTGCTCAAAGGAGGAGCGATAAGCAACAAACGTGACATCTGTACCCTGCATCAATTTAAGGTATTGAATACCTGACACATGAAACTCCTCGTGCCCTTTAACGTGTTCATAATACAAAATTTCCGGCTCGTGATTATGTAAGATAAGAGAAAACATTCTATATAGGGAGCAACTTCGATTATTTGCTGGAAGAAACTGTTTATTTTAAATATGTTCCGTGTTTTACCAAAATATTAACTTGATTAAAATATGAAATAAAGCCCCTTAGAAAATATATTTACTAAAATAAGTTATTACACCTAATTTCAAACAATAACGTTTATTAGACATTACTGGAGGAACAGGATCGGTTTCCAAATTAATTATTGGGTTGTGTCACATGAAATGCCCGTTTTCAAGGTAAAGGATTTTTATTAAAAATACTATATGAAAACAAGATAATTTTATTCAAAGTATTTACCTTCTTTTTCTACACATTTTTCCCAACGTGACACCATCTTTTTTATCCCCTAACTGAAAAACTCAGATCATTGAAGTGAAACAAAATCTGAAAACGCACTTTTTACTTGATCATCATGTTCAAAAAGTTTTCCTTTGACGAAGTTGTCTGAATTTCTGAACAGGTGGTAATCTGTTGGAGTCAAGTCGGGAGAACTTCGTATCCCAGTTCATTCAATTTTTGCACGATATATTTTGAAACATGGGGTCTTGCTGCCGCTCAGTGAGATCATAAGGTACCCATGTATCGAGCTTTTTTTAACTTTCCCAATACACTTTAAATGTCTGGAAACGGTAGATGCACTTGAATTTAGTTGTGCTGAGAGCCCTTTAACTGTTTGATAGGGGTTTCCTTCTACTGTATGTTTGAGGCCATCGTTGTCTATTACGGACGGAGGTCTTCCTCGGGGCAAGTTTTCCAAGTCGGTATCCCCAGCTGAAAACTTAGCAAACCAACGGCGAATGGTCCGTTCATTAACACTCCCTTCCTCAAACATCTTTCTCAAATATTTCTAGTGGCCTCAGCTGCTGAATGGCCGAGTTTAAACTCGTTCAAAAATATTACTCGAAAATCGCGTGTTTCCTTTCCATGTTCATATTTGGAGGTATATTAAAAATTGGGTAATTGATTGGGAAGCTAATGTTTATATGAAAAAGGTAGAGGATTAGTAACTGTTTACTTTAAATATGTAAACATTCGGAAGAAAACACAACAGAGACCTACAAAATCCTTTATGTATTTCAGAAACTATAAAAACAGACATTTCATGTGAAACAACCCAATAATTCTTATTAGCTGATTTTTTAATGAGTAAAAATTAATTAAATATTACAAGAAAAAGTACTTATTAGCTTTTTGTTATTTTCCTATTTATTGATTTTCCTTAATTATGAATATTACGTATATTTATATTATTGATTTACCTTGAAAGCTAGTAAACCTAGTAGAGGTGTGTTTCTCGGAAACATTCCATAAAGTTAGCATCGGTCATAATTACTCTGAGAGATTTAAGGTGCGATAAGATTTGAAACAAGATGACTCCCTTTCCCTTGTTTTATTTAATGTAGCATTAGAATATGTCACGGAAAATGTGACGTGTACCAAGAAAGGTTAAAATGTGGGTGATAAAATTGCAGATCTGGGATTCGCCGTTGATTTGCTACTGCTAGGTGAAGACAGGGAAACTATACCACTAAATACGCTAATAAAAACCGGTGAAGAAATAGGACTCGAAATTATTACTGATAAGACGAAATATATGATTATTACCTGAAACGGTGGCGATCTTGGTGATATTGATATATCAGGGCATACTTTTGAATACGAAGAGAAATATAAGTATTTAGGTTAAATTATAACAAGAAAGAGTTAAATCTAGGATGAAATAAAGTCCCAGCTAAAGGCGGGAATTGCGTGTTATTATTCTGTTGCGAAATTACTTATCTCGCAGCTTCTGTCTAAAAACTTAGAATATATAAATAACTTATAGAAGGTTACAATTTATAAAACTATTATTCTTCCGACTTTTCTTTACGGATGTAAAACGTGGCCACTTAAAATGTTTGGTCCAAACAGAAATGAGACTACGGGGGAGATTAGAAGGTTGCACAACGTGAAAATGCGGAGCTTGTACTCTGCGTTATACTTCTCAAATTATATCCAAAACAGTATGTATGTCTTAGTTGATTATGTTTGTTCAACTTTACTCGTGTAAACTGACTGTGTAAAAATCTTATCAAGGAAAACGTTATTTTGAAAAATTGTTGTCTTTGTGCTGATATTTCTAAAGCAATGGCACCATTTAATAGCTAAATTATAAAAATATTATTTGTAAAAATATAATATGAAATTCCTATAATAATTTCCTATAATTTCAAATTAATAAACTAGGTTTTTTATTAAATTTTATTGTTTTTAAATGGCTTATTGTTTTGATTAATGTATGACATATTTAAATTGAAAATAGAATCTTTTATATTTAATGATAAAAGATGAATTCTTTATTTTGTGAAGAATGATTTTACTGAATTTTTTTTTTTGTTGATAGTTACAGGAATTATAATTATTTATTAAAAAGATCGCTAAATCACTTTGACATTTTACATTCCTTGAATGATTTTTCACCAATCTGAAGGTGTGTATTTATTTATGTTGAGAGTGGTTCCTTAAGTAGCAAAACTTAGTTTTCGTTGGATGGTTATTCAAACCCATGGACTGTTTAAGGAAGCCAATAAGACCCAGAGCACGCAAGAAAGTGATTGCCTATCAACTTTCTAAAAATGTACAATAAAAAATTAATTTATATTAACGGAAAACTAGGGTATTAAATTAATAGGGCATAGAAACAAAACCATGAGAAAGAGAGAACATTTTTTCTAAAAATCTTCGACCCGAAACTGAATGAAGGTAGTAACTATGTACATAAATTTAAAAATGTCTTGAGTCTATGTCCTGTTTGGTTTTTAACGGAATTTTTAAGTCGAGTCTGTTCTCTAAATCATAACGAAATTTTTCCCAGTCAATGTGTCCTTTAATCAAGGAGGGAGGAGATGGTTTAAGAATAGGATTTGAAGCCATGAGAAGTAGTACCGGACTATGATCTGAGGAGAGGTCATCTAAGGATTTTATTATAGATTGGGAGGAGGGGATTTGGGAAGTAAGGAAGATGTCAAGAATATCTGGACGTTTTTTAGGAGATGTGGGCCAGTATGTGGGATTATGAGGTGACAAGATGGAATAGCTATTGGAGGTTGTGACGCGGGAAAGAATCCTGCCACGAGTGTTGGACGTTCGACATCCCCATCGTTGGTCTTTGGCGTTGTAGTCTCCCCCAGCAATGAAGCGCGGACCTAAGGATTTGAGTAAGGATTCAAGGTGGTTATAGTTGAGGGAATTACCTGGAGGGCAATATACAGCTGAGATTGTCATATTGAATGGGTGGGAAGCTAAGGAAATGGAGGTGCACTGAATGGTGTCAGATGGAGTGGAGGGAATCAATGAGTGAGGTAAGGTTTTGTGAATGAGGATACATGAGCCAGCGTGTGATGTGTTGTCTGGGTGATCTGATCTGTATGTAATGTAGTCACGTATGTAAAAGTGAGAATGAGTGGTGAAATGAGTTTCAGTAATCAGTGCAATGTCAATGTGTTTGTCGTGAAGAAAAATGTCAAGTTCGTCTCGGTGATTGTTCAGTCCGTTTGCGTTCCACAGTAGAAGAGCTAGAGACTTGTTATTCATCGTGGGAGACTAAGTGGGAATTGTGACAGGAGATTTGTAAGGAGAGAGATGAGAGGTCTTATAGTGTTTTGGAGATCTAGTAGGAAGGAAGAGAGGATAGATGTAATATCAGATGGGTTTTGGCTGGGATAGGGATAGTAGGTAGTGTCATAGGAAGGAGGATTAATTTGGGCAAGAGGTGGTTGGATATTCCTTTGGGAATGTTGTGGGGGTTGAATATTCAATGGTACTTCTGATGAGGGTTCGAAATGGTTAGAAGGAAGGGATGAAACTGGAACTTTGGGAGCGTTCTGAGGAGTAATTACGGGGGGTAACTCAACCAGGACATAGACTCAGCCATTGACGAACTAACAAAATCAATAGAAACAGCCATAGACAACAACACATCTCACTTTAAAAATAGAAAATCTCATGAAACAAAATTGCCAAGTCATATTCGACACTTATTAGCTGAAAAACGCAGAGCTAGAGCGAAGTGGCATAGAACCAGATACCCTTCAGACAAAACCCATTACAGTAAACTAACTAACAAACTCAAGACAGAAGTAAGAAAACTCAAAATTAAAAACTTCCAGAACTTTACAGAAAACTTAACCACGTCAGACAAATCTTTATGGACAACAACTGCAAAACTACTGAAATACAAAACCTTTAATCATCCACTCCTCACTGAATCACAGACCTGGACAAGAACCGATGATGAAAAATCCCAAATTTTTGGCGAACACCTATCCAAAACTTTCAATCCTCATCCCGATATCATTAACCCTATCCATAATGAACATGTAGAAGCAGAACTAAATGTTCCACTCCAAATGTATCCACCTCCTAAAGCCTTTCATCCATCAGAAATCATCAATATCCTTAGTAAATTACCTCTTAAGAAATCTCCAGGTCACGATCTTATTACAACCAACATCCTGAAACAGCTCCCTCGAAAGGCCATCCTTTTCCTTACTTACATCTACAACGCCACTCTCCGTTCTACCTATTTTCCTGACATTTGGAAACTGTCCATTATGAAAATGATCCCTAAGCCCAAAAAGCCACTTGAATACCCATCCTCTTACCGCCCTATATCCCTTTTACCCATTATGGGCAAAATTCTTGAAAAACTTCTCCTAAAAAGGTTATACCCGATCCTAGATTCAAATCATGTCATTCCTGACCACCAGTTTGGATTTCGATCATCCCACTCTACTATTCAGCAGTGCCATCGTGTGGTGGATGTGGTATCCTCTACATTGGAGCACGGAATGTACTGCACTGGAGCCTTTCTAGACGTGGAACAGGCTTTTGATCGAGTTTGGCATCCAGGACTGCTCTACAAACTCCGCAAATTCCTCTCTCCGACATATTTCCTAATAATCCGCTCCTACCTTACAGGTAGAACCTTTAAAGTTAATCATAACCTCTCCTACTCCTCAGTATTCAACCAGTCAGCCGGTGTACCTCAAGGTAGTATCCTAGGCCCAATCCTCTACACGGTGTATACAGCTGATATCCCTATCCATCCAAGCACTTTCCTCTCTACTTACGCTGATGACACATGTGTGCTATCCGTAAATAATGATCCTATTGTTGCTTCCCAAGTCCTACAGAACCATTTATCCGCCATTGCAGAATGGTGTCACAATTGGAGAATCAAAATAAATCCTAATAAATCCCACCAAATCACCTTCACTCTACGACGTAAACCTATGAATTCCTGTCCAGTTGTTTCCTTTAATCATACCCCACTCATCACTGTAGAACAAATACGATACCTTGGACTTCATCTTGACAAACGTCTTACATGGAATCCTCATACAAGACTTAAACGACAGGAAACTGCCCGTAGATATCGACTATTAAAACACTTACTTGACAAACGATCAAAACTTCCTCTTTACTTTAAAAAACTCATTTACACAACCATTATTAGACCTATCTGGACTTATGGCATAGAGCTATGGGGCTCCACTAAACCATCGAATTCCTCCCGCATCCAATCCTTGCAATCCAAAATCCTTCGTCAAATCCTAGACGCTCCTTACTTTGTTACCAACAAACTCATCCATAGAGACCTGAATATCCCACTAGTTACTGAAATCGCTCAAAAAAGATACACCTCCTTTCATTCCAGATTACCCACCCATACAAACCCGCTTGTCCGCATCCTCTCATCGACATATATTCCCGATAATCCTCCGAGGCGTCTGAAAAGACGGTGGCCTCGAGACCTGCTGAACAAATAATCATTGAAGTGCTACCGCTGGGTAGATTCTTCTCATGTCTTTTTCAAGCCAATTTTCTGTTTTTAGCACATTTACTTATTGTACTGTGTAAATTGTACAGTTGTAAATATCAATAAAAGAATTTAATAAAAAAAAAATGTCTTGAAGAAAGAATGGAGGAAAGTAGACTTAACAGACAAATATTTACGTATTTTGATAGCAAAAAGAATAAAAATCAATGGATCAGAGATGACCATAATCGATAAAATAATAATGTAATATATATATATATATATATATATATATATATATATATATATATATATATATATATAAGAATAGAAAAAAAAAAAAATTAGTCTGGGACTGGATCCCATAAGAATAACAGTTGTGAACAATTGAAATACATAATACTATGTCTGCCCAAAAGACAAAAGGATCATAATTAATTATTAGTTACATTTGAGATACTTCTTTCTTCTCTAATACTAATATAAAACAAAAAAAAAAAATATTATACTACAAAAAATGACATACAATTTAAAAAAAAGTTCCAATGACAATTGTCTTAAAAAAATAAAAATAAATGAATCGACTTATAAAATTTAAATTTGTACACTACACAATTCTTTCATTTGTTCAAAGTTTGGTATCTAAAATTTCATATCACAATTTCTGGACGTTGTTGGGTTGAATGAAGGTATTGGAAATGTTGGGGTTTGAATCAGTATAGAGAATCAGTATGGCTGATATATATTGGTAGAATATTCCAGAAAGAGTGGATAAAAAAAGAACGATAAAATGTTTTAGCTCTGTGGGTAGGAACGTAAAGGTCAGAATGGCGTGATCTTGTTTCAAGTAAGGATTCAAATTGAAGGAGACTGTGGATGTAGGTCGGGTGCTGGGAGTTAATGATTTGGTAAAGGTAAGATCCTAAGAAATTATTTTCTGAGAACAGAGGGAGAGAGCCTCTTTAACTTGCCATGTAAGTAGATAACATGAAACCTGGAAGTGCCAAGGACAAATCTTAAAACAGTGTACGTAATACACCTGAGTCTGTCCTCAGGTACAATTGAGTGTACACCATATACCACACAGCAATACTCAATAAGTATAAGTATGTATAAGTGGGGGAAAATAGTTGAGGAGACTGGGAGTTTACGGGTGGAAGTGGAAGAAGATGGCGCGAGCGATGGAAAATTTAAGAGTACTTATTGTTCTTAGAGATATTTGGGCAATAGGGGTTTCCAGGAAAGGATTTGATCGATGGTGATAACTAGGTTTTTGACTGAGGAACTAGAGGTGGATTGAGATATAGATATAAATTTGAAGGTATATATAATCTAAATGTATACATACAGATTCGTATTATAAAATAAAATAATGTAAATAGCTAAAAGAGAAAAAAAGAAATTGTAAATATTATGAAAAAAAAAATTGAAAATGTAAGTAAATATGTCCAAAGGATTGATAAAGTATGCTGTGTTTTATAAGCAACCCGATGTATTTGGGCAGCATTGCCAAATAAATAAAGCATTTCTCTCTAGGCCAAGTCAATGAGGTGTTTAGGCCGAGATTACACTTTTCGTAAATTTTCATGTACCCATTTGATGCAGGTTGAGTGTGCCGCAGGATGGTCTCCTATTATTGGCATGCACCTAGAAAGCAACTTTAAAACCTTAAACCAATAAATGAATCTATATAACTTAGCATCATATCTCTTTTAATATATGTCCTAAGCAATATTCGCTTTTGAGGGGACTAAAATATATTATTAAATCCATAATATTATCTATTTATTTTTTAATAGATTCATTTTAAAATATGTTGATGTTAATTATACCGGTTGCATAACGAATGAACATGTATGCATCTAATTAATTTGCTCATGAAAATATTGTGAAAACACTTGAATGAAATTTTTTTTTACCTCCTTAATTGCTAGTCTTAATATAACTCAAATCCGAATATTTTTACCACTGATAATTAGCGTGACGGTTAAGAATATTCTTTTTATTCGTCCACATTTTTTTTAAAGATAAAGATTTTTCAAATAAAATGTACTATTGTCCGAAAAAGGACTTTTTAATCAGAGAGGCTGGCATTTTAATGAAGATTAAACATTTTCCTGGCCCTAGTGAGATTCAGAAAAAAAAAAAAAAAAGGTGCTACCTCTTCTACCTCAGTGAACCCGAGGATTCCAGGAGTAATAATGACTGGAATTTTCATATTTATTTTTATCTACTATTCCAGCGGTGAGAGTTTCTTATTTACGGCTCGATTTAAAAAAAACAAAAAAAAAACTTATATAAATTAAATAATTAGAAGTCATTCATTTCATCTAACTGCTGATATAACTAATTTCGTATTAAATTAGGCTTTCTTTATGGAATACATTTAATTTAAGAGTTCTTAGAGTTAAATTACTATCGCATACTTCGCCAATCTTATGATAACCGCTGAACCGGTTTTAATTATTTTGTATAATCAATTGAAGAGTAAATACAAATAAATTAATACAAATTAAATAATGACAATTGTATAACACCAGGACTCCAGCCTTTTGGTCATACATCTCTTAAGTTCTTAATCCATCATTTTAAAAGTAAATTAAAATAATCAAAAGTATATTCTTTCATAATGCATATGATTTGCAATATGTATTCATGTCATGAAATTTACATTGATTACTTTCTTAAATTTTTCTTATGTTGGAATGATTTGTCGTATATAAGCTAACATGGAATAGCAAATTTATTTATAATTGCCTTTCAAGATTATGATAATTGATTGTAGTGATCACTCAAAAGATATAATAATGATCGTTTCTGATTTTCGTAAGGTATTCTATTTTATACTGATTTTTTTTTTTTTTATTACATCTACCCTGTGTATAGTATTTTGTTTTATTTATCTTTTTTAAAACACTATTAAAAAATTTACAAATTAAATCATCCATATATGTAGAAATAAAAACACCAAGATTAAAGTTAATTTTAAGAAGTAAAAATACAAAAATAAAGAACTTTTTAACTTTCACTACTTTTTATTTAACAGAGTAGAGAGATACACTTTATTCATAAATAAATAAATAAACAAAATGATGCTGCCCAACTTAATTGGGTTGCTATGACACAGCATACCAATTCTTTCCTACAGGAATATTCTTAATATTTTATCTAACTATAAATACAAATTTTTTTTTCCTTTTTTACTCTTTTAAATTTTTTTTTTTCATCCCTACTTATTTTATTTTATTTATTTTTATTTTATTTTATTTTTATTTTCCTTCTCTACCGTTTTACATTTTAAATATATCTATACATATACATCGAACATTAAATTAAAAAAAAAAAAAAAAACAACAAATTATATATACATTTAACAACTACATACTAAAAAAATCACACTATCATAAACAAAAACAATACCAAAACACTCAGCACCCAAAATCAATATCTGTATATATAAAAAAAAAAAAAAAAAAAAAAAAAAAAAAAAAATTTGTTAAAATTAAAATATAAGTGAACACAGATCCACATGCATGCCCCTCCAATTATACCTGTTACGAGTAGATGTGATGGTGTATAATTCCCAGGGAGTCGAGAACCACACTTTCTGCTATTCTTGCCACGTCCTTTATATCGACACCTATGTCCTCCATGAAGCTCCTTGTTGAACCTGGCACAGCTCCGCGGGCTCCGAACCAAAGGCCTTTTACGTAGAAGTCTCTCTCGCCATGGCTCTCGCGGAACTTTTCCTTGAGGAAAGGGATACATTTTTCGTAGATTCCTCTCTTTTCCCTTTCCACTTTACTTGCCTGTTCAAGGTCGTTAGATTCATATCTCACGGTGGGATCCAGAATGACAGCCGAATTTCCGGTCTTAGGAAATGCCACGATATCAGCATATCGCGTGGATCCATCCGTATCCACACAGTAAACTTCCTCGAAGCAGGCAAAATCTCGTTCTTTAAGGAGCCTCATCAACTCATGCTTTACTCTATGGTGACGGCGTGTTATCAGGAGGGAGTTGTTGGGACATTTTCCCAGCACGTGAGCTGGTGTTTCTGGCTCTCTGTTGCATTTGCGACAGAGGGACCCAACATCTCTGACCTGTCCGCTGACACCTGGGACTCCACGTAGGGGTGCATAATTGATATTAAGTTTCAGGGCATTGGACCATTCAGACCCCGAAAGTATCTGCTTTTCGTACATAAATTTGTTAGCTTTCGGGGTTTCTTTAAAATGTCGTACCCCAATGCCCTGCCACCTGCAGCTGGCCCATTCCTCGAACGAGTTTTCTCGTAGCGACTGCCGTAGAGCTCTCATACTCCGGTGTCCCTGCTCAACCCCCAGTCTCTCAGCACATATGGCAACTTCCGTCGAATAATCGAATGTGGACTGGAACAGGGCATCCGGCACATTGGACAGTCGCTGAGCGATGGACCAGTGTTGTAGAGGAGCCTCCCATTGGCAGCGGATCAATCCTAGTCCTCGGTACCTCCTGGGAGCGTACAACATCGCCGTGGAGGTGTTCGCAGGGAGTCCGATGATGGCTTTGACACTCCTGCGAATCATGGTGTCGATACCTTCTAATATTTCTGAGCGTAGCTTTGTGAGGGGCGCAGTTTGGAGAGGGTATATGAGACCCGGGAACAAATATTGATGTTTATAATATGGAATCAATATTCATCACAAAGTCTAACTTTGCAAAAAAATAAAATAAAACTTAAGGTCACATTGTACTTTCTTCAGTTACATTGACTGTCAGATTGTCTTTTTTGTATTGATTAGCGGAGGTTTTCTTTGTAAAACGATAGATCACTAGTGGCCTCAATCAGTCTTTTTGGAATAATTTAGTGGTTGCTTGAATAAATAAGAATATCGGTTTGAAGTTCGGTTTGAGCCAGAGTTCCTACTATCAAGAGATAATAAGCCTTTTTCTTTTGTCAAAACTTTTGTTTTAATGGGACCCTAATTTTTAAGATATTCTAAAAGAATTACTTCCTATTTAAATGTAAGCAACTTGTTTAACTATGTAAATAAGAGGACATATTAAATCTATTTGACCATTTTATTTTTAATAACTGTAGTAAATGCATAACTATTATAAAATTTTATAAAATACATCCTTGATATTTCTTATAATGTTTCTGGCACATTTTCGATAAAATGATTCATTCTTCACATTAAATAAAAAATCAGGTAATAATATTTACACTTGTACCCGAAGGGTAGGCTATAATATTGGCTTTAGCCCAAAACTTTATTGCACAACCATTTACCTGGAAAAATGACATATCCTTAGTATTCACTGTACCAATTACCCTTAGTATTGGTACATTTAAAAAATCTATATTACAAAATGCATTATTAAAATTTTGAAAATATAATAATGATGATTTGAGATTTAGCATTCAATTATATGGTTTGCTTTCAAATAATTGACCGTTCCTAAAAGTCACTATTATATGTTATGGATTCGTAGGGATATTAATATTTTCAACTTAACCTTAACGTGATTCGCAATAGATCTTCGACATAAGTTAGCAGTGTAACTTGTTCATCATTCTCTTAGATACATCCTCCTAAACATCTGATCCAGATTCAAAAGATAAGGTAATAGCCTACCTAGCCATAAAATAGAACGTGATATTTGGAGTGAACAGCAACCATGTATATTTGATAAACATATTACATTAATCCCCTGCTTTGATAATTACGACCATTTCAGAATCTTTATAGAGGCCATAAATCTCTCTATTCCAAACACCTCCATTGGTCATCCTCCCTTGTGGGACCATAAATTCTTCTAAGGATTTTCTTTTCCAGAGTAAGGAGCTCTCTTTCATATGCCCTTGTATTGGTCCAGGTCTCAGAACCATAAGTCAGAACAGGACCGATAAGGGTTTTGTAGATAATAACCGTAGCGCGTTGCGAGACAAGTTTTCTTGATTAGTGTGAGCGGAGTCCATAATAACAACGATTCGCTGATATTTTTCTTTTGTGTATCTCTGCCGAGATCCTGTTGTTGCATGTGTAACAATGTATGTGAATTCCGGCACTTGATTGAGCATGTAAGTACCAAATGCAACTTCAGTACAGATTTTTCGGAGAGTGCACCATATATTTCATTAAACATAATCTATATCATCCACTATCCACCGCTAAGCTCCTCGTCTCTTCACTCATTTTCCTCACTTCTCGACTGTTTTCGAGGTCAGACTAAAGCGAATTATGGGCATATTTTTAAGATTTGTCATCGGTACACCGAAGAGCTGTAGTTAAATCGTCAGTTCGCTCCCTCCAAACAAGATCGCACCATTCTGACCTTTACATTTCTACCCATAGAACATCTTTTGATCATTCCTTTCTTCTCCGCTCTACTCCTTTCTGAAATTTCCTATCTACTCATATTCGCCATACTTCTTTTCTACCATCATTTAAGTCCCAGTTGTTCCAGTACCTACTGTCATCCCAAACAGACGCTCAACAAGTCTGATATTTCATCAAATATAAATTCAAAAAGAAAAGTTATTATTTATTTTTCATATTTAACTTAGTTAATGGATCAATTATTATGAATTAGTTTCATTGTTTAGTTTGTTCAACACATTAATCTATCAGAAGTTATTTATTTATTCATTTTACTTTTTCTTTCTTATATTTTATATAATTTATCTTAATTGTACATACCAATTGTTTTTAAGGGACGCCGTCCCAGAATACATTTTTTTTTCGATTATATTCTATTCTATAGTTTTGGAAGTCAATAATGTCCAGTGTTTTGACAGACTGCAGGCAACTGATAGGTGTCGACCTTCCATATCATTTAAATACTCTATTAAATGACAACAGTACACACATCCCACATTTATTTGATCATTTAAAAAGAAATAAATTATATGAATCCATCTAATGCCCCGAAGTATACCGATTTTTATTTTATCATGAATAATTTATGCTTAATATTTTGATTTTTTCTTCCAGTTGTATTTTTATTGCAATTAAATTATGTTTATCACTCAATTAATTAACCTTCTCCATATTCCTACCTACCTTTCATACCTACCTTCTCAATCTATATAACTATGAACTGTTATTGGTAATATATTTGAAATAGCAATGTTTTACGTCGGCAAACATCACCTATGTTGTGGATTGCCTGTATCAATAAAATAAATAAATAAATGTCCAGTGTTTTATAACTTTTGCTATAATGAAAAAAATACTTATTTAATAAAATTTAATAAAAACTCATTTTAAAATATCACTAATATAAACATAATTACTAAACATATTCAACAGGGAAGATATTTTTACAAATGAAGGGAGAGATAACTTCACTTCAAAGAACTTGAACCGCACGTCGTTGTTCTGTGGTTTTTCTTTTTTCGTTTTGACAAGCGATGATTGTCCTGCCTGTGACAGTTACATCCATCCGTTCCCTTCATTTCTTTATTATCTGCCAGGTCAGGTGTGAAATCACGTTTTGTTTTTATTTGAACTGTATTCCCTGTGTCGTTTTTTTCAAAATATTCAGGATGGTGAATTATTTTTCTTCTCAAATTTCGATGGCTGAATTTTAATTTCATGTAATATTTATTTGCTAATATTAATAACTTAGCTTTAGGATAAGGGTCTATTTACAGATAATTAGTCAAAATAATCTTTTTATACCCGAAAGCTTTCATTGAATGAGTTAACGGTGGAATATTGAAAATTACCAAAATATTAAAAATTACTCTAGCTTTTTTGGTATTATTTTGGTTTGAATAAATCGCCCTTAAAAGATAATAATACTAATAAAGATTTCTCCGCTACAGGGAAAAATAATAAATCATATGATTATATCAATTGGAACATTCTCTTCTAATTATGTTTATATATGTTTATTTGTCAAAACATGTCAAAAATAATTCTTATTACGTTTCGAGGTACCCTATGCCTCATCTTCAGTGTTAGTTGCAAGTGCACAGGAAAAATTAATATGTGATAGTGAAAAGTTAAAATTTGATAGAATTACTATTCATATATATGAACTTAATATGAATAAATTATAATATTAAATGACCTATATTGAGATACAATATGGAAATAAATATAATATTGAAAACTGAAGATGAGGCATAGGGTACCTCGAAACGTAATAAGAATTATTTTGACAAATAAACATACATAAACATAATTAGAAGAGAATGTTCCAATTGATATAATAATATCCTAAATTACTCTTCTATAATAGTAATTGATATAAAATAAATCATATGTCTATCTGTATTCTTTTGGTCGTTAGTTGTGAGAAAATAGGGGTTTCAAGCGTGATTTTTTTCATTCAAACCAATATAGCTCCTAAAAGGGTCCTGGCAACAAATGTTATACTTGAAAATTTCCTCAATTCAATTTCTGATAACGTGAATTTTCTTATATTTTTCAAACAACTGAAGTAGGGAACTTTATAAGCGTAAAAAAACAAAAAAACAAAAAAAAAACAGAACAAACTATAAACCCCAAACCAAAAGATATCCACGTAAAAATACACTAATTTTAATAATTAAATACCTTTTTACTTTCATTTACTTATTTATGAAATCTATTGTAAGTTAAAATAGAAGAGGTACTTTATACCACGCTTTTATCCCTTTTTTTACTATATTCTCTATAGCAATTAACGCTATAACGATTCGGATATATCTCGGTATATCGATGCATTTGGTAGGCTTTAATTTTATGTAGGTTTCATTCTAATTAAAATAGAATGACAGGGTTTAAATGCCGATAATTTAACTTATCTTCCTATTTAGTATCTTTATTTTTTTAGAAAAAAAAAAATTGCTTCTTATTAGCAAAGATAAAAGACGTGTAAATATTTATGTTTCACAAATGTGATTTCCAAATAAAGGAGAAAAGAGCTGAAATATTTATTTATATGATTTTGAGGTTTGAACTTAAGAATAGTAATATAGTATAATATATTAAATCATGACAAGTCAAGAAATATAAATTTCACACTATGAAAAAACACTTGCCCGCCAATTTTTATCGGCGACAACAAAATTCTTGAGACCAACTCAGTCCATTATCTAGGACTAACAATTGATCGAAGGATGACTTGGGGCCCAAATGTCAAGTTGAAAAGAAAGACTCTTAACCAACCGGCAACTGAATGTACTACAATCCCTTCTTTCGAAATCATCAAAACTAAACATTAGTTAAAAACTGAATACACACATATACCTATATAAACTCATAGACTCATGATTCACAGATTTATGGCTCAGTAAAAAAGACTCTCAGAGAAAAACTGTAATCATTTCAATCAAAAGTTTTACGAGTTGTAAGTGAACGACGAATTCCTACATACTTACTTAAAACATCCAACAGCTGACTAACATATATGAACTCTCTATTCTCATTTTCATAGTAAACTGCACAGACAATACTTATAAATGACATATAAATAGCTGAAATGCCTGTCAGAAGTAGGTTGAAGAGAAGCTGGATGAGAGACTTCCTCGGTTAGATTAAAGCCCAGAAAGGAGTGCTGTTGGGCACTTTCCTTCCCCTATCATGTCTGCTGCTAACGTTTTATATAGCATATTTTCTTATTATTAGATAGTTTTCGACAGGTGTGAATAGAGAAAAGAAATTAATAACTTATCAAACATTCAGGCCAGTCAAAGCTTCAAATGAAAAATATCTGCAATAAATAATCAACTTACTGCAATATATCATCTCTAAATTACCTTAAATAATATATTAGCTAAAAAAACATTAAAATCTCAAATTTTGATCCAAACATATTGTAAAAAAGCTTCTGATGTAATAGAGTGATATTTTGGTTTAATCTAAATGAATTTCTCTTTTTGATATTTTAATTATTTTTCATTTTATTTAGTTTTATATATTTGTATCTTCGTTAGTTGCTATAGTCTTTTTTCAGTTTCGCCATCATTTGGTTGGTTTTCGCAAGTTCCTGCACACCTTGTAGCTACCGCCACTTCAAGCCCTCAGCTTCCTGGAGAGGTTTCGTAAGGACCAGCCTCTCTAATGAGACTAACCTCGAGATGGAAGAAAGTGTTGTTAGCTTCTAGAGTGCTGGAGTATTGTTGTAGCATCTCATTATAGTCGAGTCGGCAGTCCCTGTCAGTGTTGTTGTTAGTCTGAAATTTGGGGTATAATAGGATTCACCACAGTTTACAGGCGAGAATAGAGAATGGAAATTATACAATTGAGATGGAATACACCGTAAATTAATGCTAGCATCTCAACGGTGCCTTCATGTTATTGTACTGTCGAGGAGTGCAATATAAGTTTATGATACTTAACTGGATATTATTCATTGATATAAAATAAAATTTAATAATATTATACACCCATTAAAACAATAACATAAAAATCATAAATATAGTTTGATAAAATTTCTAAGCCTTGGGGAAGTCTTTAGTTTATTTTGAGCCTTTCGGGACATGGAAGGAGCTTATGTAACTTAAACTTCCAAACGCGAGAAAATAAGGGAGAATGTGCAGGAGCTTACAGCAGTAGCGGTAAATGCTGTTTTAAAAGAGGGCAAGGGCTGTGTCGTCTTCATAGAGGAAGATGCTCTGAACATTTATTTTAATTAGAATTTTTTTATTTTGATTATGCTATACATCTTTTGTGCATGTTTAAAATATTAATTTATTTATGTTACTTTTATCTGAACTTTTATTTAACAACGTTATTATCATATATGCTTCATTTTTATCAGATTATTTCCATTATATTATATATATACACAGATTGTCTCTTAAATCTATGGTCACATTGTAGGAGCATATACAAGACTTAGAGTGGAACAAAAAGTTTATATGACCAATGGTCCGATTCTCAATGATTAGAGAGGAAAAACAAATTTCGGGGTATTTGCTGCTATCCGTAGTTTTCCTCAGAAATAAGATCTATACAGATAAGATAGCTCCTTAATCAAACAAACAATATTTGGAAATTGGAGGTTTCCAACTTACCCATCCTATCTGTATAATATTAATGATAAAAAGTTGTTTTCAATACAACTATTCGCCGAATATTCGTAGAAATATTAATATTTAATTTTCTGCATGACTTCCTAAACTTATATTACTGTTTTTAGGGTTCAACTTTTTAACCTTCAGGAAAATTTTCTCTTATTTCATTCGGTACCACTTTTGGGTGCACATAATATTATTTAAGATTATTTTTATTTATATTAATGAAAATCATGGGGAAAAAATTCCAAATTTGATTTTCCTCCCTTATCATTAATAATCTAAATATAACTTTGCAATCCTAGGAATTCTAAAATACGAAGAATGTTATGTTTCTACTTTGTCTCTGTTCCTAAAAAACCAAACAAATTATAATAGTATGGTGGGTAAATAAAACAAAATTTAAACGAAAAAAAAAAATTACTACAATTTTAACTTTAGACGTTCGTCTTAACCAGGTATTTCAGGAATGCTGATAATGAGTTTCTCTAAAAGTAGATCATATCATTTGCTATGTTTTAGACGCTGCTTTTCTAGAGCAGCGGTTGGTATAAATACTGCAAAAATTAATATAATTAATGTGTTTTCTGAAACCATTGGATCGCTCCCTCAGACCGTCTCCCACGTCTAGTTAAATTAGTTAAAGAAATTTCTTGGTGGAAGAAATTTCAGGTGGAAAGAAAGCTGCGTGTTAACTACTCTATTTTGGGTATTACGTAAAGTTTAAGTCGCTTGCCTGTAAAATGAAAGATTTTGACTTAACCACTTATTACCGACCGCCACAGATATATTAATTGAGCAATGGTTTTCACTAAACCATCATATTCCTGCTGTATCCAAAATCCTTAATGCTTCTTAATTTGTCACCAATAAAATTATCCGTAAACCCCTGAATATCCCTGCATACACTCTCCCGCCTATCCGTAATCTCTCATTTCTATTCATTCATCACAATCCGCACAGACGGCTTTTATTAATATGGCCAAAGGACCTCCTATCTTAAATTAGACATTGGAAAGCTACCAATAGGTTTCTTTTTTTCACAAGAATATTATTTGTTTTACTTAATTATTTATCTTATTCACTTGTTGTATTGGATCAATCCAGTTTTAATTTTCATTAAATAGATAAAAAAAAATAACGAAAGATAAATATTTGAGAGTATGTAATCGAAAATAAGTTTGAAAATGAAATAGATTTCTTCAAAAAGAAAAGGGCAAAAGGAACTAGGGCGAATGTTGTATACTCTAGATTCCAATCTGGTCATATGAATCTGCGCTATAGAGCAGGGCTTGCAAGTTGGCAGTCAATTTGGTGCCAATAGACAAAACAGAACAAGCTCAAACACGGGGAATGGAAGAGGAGCTGACTGGATGACAAAGGCGCTCTTGGACCCTCTCCTGTAATTCTGTCCTCTTCAGATCGGCCTCCCTCAATAGCTAGCCGTTCATGGCGGATAATAGAGAGTCTCCTCTATTCATCTTTTCTCTGATAGTTTGGAATAATATTAGGGACCTTTATTATTCCAGGAAGGAATAATAATTGAGCAAAATACAAAATAATAATGAGGTTTTCGGAAAAAGTGCTACTAAGCGAAGAATCTAAATTGCCCAGAATTAGTATCATCCTTTTTGACAGACTTAAAAAAATCCCGGACTTGCAAAATATAACTTTTACTTATTTGACTACTTTAACTGATGTTTTAAAAATTATACTGTTAATGTACTGTTATACTGTTAAATTTAATTAATAATAAATAATATAACAATATAAATTATTATCTACTACAATCACTTATCTTTATGCATTTTTTGTTACTCATCTACGGTTTCTACAACATTATACATTGCATAATACATATTACTACAATATGTGCTTATAAGGTCATTTATAATAGTGTTCTAGTACAAAATTCATGCAGTGTATATAAAAAAAATAAATAATCAAACACTGTCACACTTCAACAATGTTGGCCTTTAATTATATTTAAACTATCTTAATAAATTCAGAAGAGCAATAAATACACACTTCCGCACAAACACACATAAATGTAATGCACTGTCCTGCAATTTCGATCATTTATTGAAGCGCTATAGCGACAAAAACTAATATATAGGAATGGTGCGCAATAAATAACATGAAGTTAGCATACACAATATAGTTTTACTATAATTTATTATAGATATATTAATGATATTTATGGAAAAACGTAATCGAATAATTAATAAACTATTATAAAACATGATTGATAGTTGGCCATGCTGATGAACTCTAAATCGGTTATGCAGGTTATGAACAGAAAAAATAAGGCATATCATACTACAGAATTTTATGGAGGATTCCATTAGTAATTTGTGTTGTGTTGTGTTATGTTTTTCAAAAGCTTTTCTTTATACCCTAATATGCAACGAAGTGCTTGTATCTCCTTCACGATTCTTTGTTTGTATAACTTCATTAGTTTAAGAATTACTGTAAGCTTAGGATAAAAAGTAACTGTGCCTATCCCTGCTCTGCGCCTTCCTAACCGGAATTTCCGAAAGCCCTTCTAATAAATATTAAAATAATTTCATCTAAAATACTTCAACATTGCACTCAACGGGCTTCGTGCTTAAGGTGGAGAGTAGTTATTTAATGAGCGTGACTCCTCAGTTATAGTAATTGTCAATAATGAACGGGAAGTAATTAGGCCGGGTGGCTGTCAATAAATGAAACAACTAAATAATTTCAACTTTTTGTTGCTTGCCAACGTTTTCATTCAGCCTCAGTTTTCATTCGCCCATGATACGCCCTAATGATGAGCAACAAAGAGGATCAAAACATTAGCTAGCAATAAGTAGTTAAAACTATTTAGTTGTTTTATTTACTGACCACCAACAGGACTAATTCCTTCCAGTAATTCTTAAACGATCAAATAATTATATCAACGTCAATAATTAACATTAATATTTCCCATCAATTCAAAGCGCGCTGCTTCCTACCTCCGATAGCCTTGAAGGACTATTGCACAAGACACCTGGGGACTTACCCGGGCCCAGGATAAAGAGCTTACCTACAAGAAGTACTTGAAAATTATGGATACTGAGTGATGAAATATATTCCACAATACTAATCTCTTCATTTGATCTTTGCCGCCTTCTACCATCCCCTCTATATCCCTTTGAATAAGTATCCCCAAAAGTAAGGGCACTCCGTTCTGAGAGGTAGCATTTTATAATTGTAAGGATATTATTTTCCTAATTTTATTATAGAAATTTCTATAAATATCAAAATGACGCATCTCTTAAATTTTTATTCGAGTTATTGTGGCTGACGAGTACTCAAACAACATTTATCAAATTAAAAAGACATATGAATTATATTTAGAGTAGTATGGTTTAACTTTCATTAGACATTTACCAAGACATTTTTTTTGTTGTATACAAGTGACCGTCAAGATTTGACACCAAATTCTATAAGGTCAAAATACAAGTTACATTAGTATATAAGAGTTCACTCGGATACATTTTAATAATATAAGTCATTTGCATCTCCTGTCAGGAAATAAACGTTTCTGGAATATAATTTTTACATGCCGCTTCTACCATGTACATACACATATATTCTTCAAAAATCATTTATGGCAATTGTGTTAAAACACAGACCGTTTCCGCGAAAATCGTGGATTTTCTACCGTCCGATAATTCTGCCAATTTGTTTACGCGTTCTATTGGCAAAACGGCCGATTCTACAATAAAACTTTACATATATAAAATGTAGGAAATTTTGTTTATTTTAATTGTGTATATAGTAAGTTTTGTCCAAAAACCCTTTGTTTTCGGCAAAACATTTTCCCGCAAACTTCAGATTCGTGTTCAGCGACGCAAAAAATAAATAAATATGAAAGGTAAAAAAATCAAAATTGGATCAAAACTTTCGGGTGAACCCCATTTATAGAGGTAAAATAACGAGGTAAAATCCTTTGACCGAGCTATTTATTCTTAAGGTGTATGGTTAAGTCCTGGTTAGGCGCTAGGTGGAATACTTGTTATATTGACATGTTATTTCGCTGTTGAACATGGTACATTACTTGCCAAGTAACTGCAATCATGAGCATAATTGCTTCATTTCATTATGTATAGTAGCCACTTCACTCCAATATATGGTTAATTTATGCCTCTATGGAGAAGTTGATTGTCCTTTACCGCATAATCGATAGTATAATTAATTATAAATATGTTCCATCACGTACAAACGGAATCAAAACAGATCTTCATTTTAAGACTTATAACTAAAGGCGGTAAGAAAACAGGGAACTAAAAAATAACATTTTCTCAATATTTTTCTCTTACCTTTGCTTTTGCAGGTTATCTTATATACCTATTTTTTATTTTGTTTTTCTACTATAACTTCGATGAAGACCTAAAAGCTGCGGGGTAAAAAGTACATAATATAGTATTATTTTTTTTATTTCTACTGGACTTTTAACATTACTCACCCAAGATTTTGTCCACACTGTTACGTCTTCATTACACAGAGCCGTCAATAATATTTTTTTAGAATCTCTTATACATCTTCTTTTATTGATTGGAAGTCATAGGACCTTGTGAAATTCAAGACAAACGATATATGTGAAAATGTGAAAACAATGCGGGTATTGACTATGGAACAGATTTACTCTTCTTTTTAGTTATTTTTATTAATTATTAGGTAGTGGGTCTTACAATTAGTTGATATCTTATCGGTCTCCCCTTGACCTTGAATGATTTCCTTTTTTTTTTTTTTTTTTTTTTTTATCTGAGTCTATGGTGATGTTCTCGCTTTGGTTATAAATAATAAATTTAACTCATACACAATTAAAACCTAGAAATACTAGAAAAAAATTTATATATTTTTTTTTGTATGTAACTTATAGAGTTAGTTTATGTATGCGATCAGGAAACAAATTAGGAATTTTTCCTGGATGGATGGTTGAGGTGGCAAATAAAGGTCTTACAGAATTACTTAAGATTATACTTTGTAATAAATTACATGGCAGGTTAATTTTATTGTTAAATTAAAATTGCAGATTGAAATACGTTTTAGTTTAAAATCCTTCGCTCTCGGATATTCGAACTAAGGCTCTTTCTTGTCAATCCTATTATACCAATCGTAGCTCAAGACTGCTAACAGGTGATCGTTGAACGGTCTAAAGAGAAGCGGAGAAGTAATTAAGACAATAACTAAACTTGAGGCCTTGGAGGACAGTGATTGGAGGATAGGCGGCCAATCAGGGGACAGCTGATTCCCCAGGGGAGTAGTTCCCTTGGGTTGCGGAGGGAATGGACCAACCACAGACCGCAGTCTTCGGGCCTCGACCAATGATTGTTTTGCCTGTTATAGCACGGTCGTAGTTGGCTGGTAATAATACATCTAGGTAATATTATTTATTAAATTTAATTAACTATATATTTTCATTTTTCTATTGTAATATCTCCGTTTCGTTAATTATGACTAACGTACCTCGAACATTTCTAGTGGAAGACCATTCTAGGAAATTCATGAGGGTACTAAATAGGGGCACTCAGTTTGATAGTTGTTGATAAATGATTCAAAAGAGGCTTTAAAAATGTAAAATAAATGTTTTAAGGAATCAGCATGACCACTCACTCATATATATATATATATATATATATATATATATATATATATATATATATATATATATATATATATATATATTCTGTGTGTGTGTGTGTGTGTGTGTGTGTGTGTGTGTGTGTTTGTTTATGTAGGGGATTAGGGTATTGGAATAGGTGCTCAACCTCTAGGTTATTAGCACCGAATAAATTTGTAGTAACAGATTTGTTTACTCTTTTTTCTTATTTATTTATTTTTCCTTCTATTTTTTTTTGTATTGTTTATTTGTTGTTGGGTTTTTTTTACACATTCTGAATTAGTGAATTTGTTCCAATTTTTATTTAATTTTATTATTTTTTTTATTTATTTAATTTTTTTTCTTATAGTTCCGGGAGTAGAGAACATTCTTTAACGAACCTAATTAGTGAACTAACTGTTTCACTACAGTCCTTCAAGCACTCACTCAACGATCTTGCTAAATTAAGTTTATCGATTAGTACATGGAATTTGGGGCAGCGCTCAATAATATGTTCTATTGAGAGAGGCACTCTACACAAGTCACACATTGGTACGGGCTGCCTGAGGATGAGATGGAGATGTGCGAGTCTCCCATGTCCGTTGCGAAGTCTCGCCAAAGCAGTTTCCTCGCGGCGATTACTTCGCAATGATGTATTCCATGGATAAGGTGATTGCTTGATATTTCTTAATTTATTGGTGTTGTCAAATTCTGACCACATCTGTTCCCAAGCCTGATATAGTGTTACGCTAAGGTAATTTTTTACGTCTTTCTTGATGTAAGTTGGGTGGATTTGGACGTTTGATAATGCAGCTTCTTTCGCAGCCCGATCCGCTTCTTCATTACCATCAATGCCTACGTGGGATGGAATCCACAAGTTCTTTTTTCAGTATTTTTAAATCTCCCACATATTTTCTGATGTTATTAATTAGTGGGTTATCAATGCTGATTGATGCTGAAGGCTCTTGAGGGGTGAAAGGGAATCAGTGCATATAATGATCTTTGACTCATCACATGACCTAATGAATTTGTGTGCATTTGATATTGCTACAAGTTCCGCAGTACATATGCTACTTAGGTTAGGTGTGTTTATGTATGTATATATATATATATATATAAGTTATGCTTGGTCAAGACAAATGAATTAAAAAAAAGAAAAAGGTTAAGAAATAACAACACTCACGGTTCCAGAAACAATACTGCTTTATTCATGAAAGTAATCCTCCTTTTATAAGTTTGGGATGTTGTTTACATCCCAAGATGGTATTAAGGCTAATACTACCCCACTCCTATCCTTAACTCCCCCCCACCAGTTTACAAAGATACTCTCAATTTTTGGAAACTCACACCCAAAATGGAGAGAGTAGTACTTAGCCTTGACACCTTACAAACTAACTGTACAATTACAATCACTATGTAATTACAACCTTACAAGCTAAAATGACTGAAAAAAAAAGGAAAATAACAGACTAGCACTAAAAAACAAAAACACACTTGCATAGAAACCCAAAAAGAAAAGAGAAAGAGAAAAAAAAAATATATATACCACAATAACACTTCTCAATATCTACACACTAACCGAAATCAAAAGATACAAAAATAACATGAGGAACAAAGTTCATCAAAAACGGTGCACTGACATTCTCACCAAAACTGGCAGAAATACAAAAACATATGTAATAAAAAAAATGTACAGAACTGCACAACGAGAAACGAGGAGGCGTGCAGAGGCGAGAGCAAGACAGGTCGCGGTGGCTAGCGCGGATCTACCATTGGAAGCTTAAGCTGTTCTATATGAACTGTGCGCCTCTTTTTAGGCTCCCGAAGACTATCGATCGTGACGAGATTATGCTCCCTGATCGCGGTCACCCTGAAAGGGCCTTCGTACCGGAGCAACTCCTTCCCCCGATTAGTGGTCAGTTTGCGATAGACGATAGTACCTATCTTGATGTCGCCCATCTGATCACGCAGTTTGAGATTTTCCCGCTCCACTCGCCTACATTTCTCCCGTTGTATCTTGTGCCGTACCTTGCCCCACACTTTACGTACCTCGACCCTATTGGCCACGATGTCCCTGACGCAACGCTCGTTCGCAGTGGTATCCATCCAGTCGCGACGCTGCCCATTCAACCCGAATAAAACCTCGTTCGGTGAGAACCCAGTGACGGAGTGGATGGAGTGGTTGTAGGCCACGATTGCCTTCCGCATAGCTACGTCCGGCTCCAAACCCTTCTCGCCCTGAAACACACGGAGGTGATCGCTCAGAGTGCTATGCAGCCTCTCAATGCTACCCCTACTTTTCGGATGACCCGGCGTTGTGAAATGCCACGCTATACCGAGACGCTTCGCTTCTTCCCGTAGCGCAACGTTATCGAATTCTCGTCCCCCGTCCGAGGAAATTCTCCCAGGTACGCCATAGAATTGCATCCAGACGTGAAGGGCCTCTAATACTGCTTCTGCAGACTTGTCGAGCACCTGATACCCCATGGCCACCTTGCTAAAGAGGTCTATAATGGTGACCCACTTGTAACCCCTCCAGGTGAAAGTGTCGATTTGGAGGTCTTGGAGAGGCGCGTCCCCTGTATACCCCGCGGGGGGTGACGGTCGTATTTTGTGCGCAGACACACTTCGCACGCACCGATCGTGTCTTGAATGGTTTTTTTCATCCCCCACCAAAAATACCTCCTACGCAACGCGTGTAATGTTTCATTCACACCACGGTGGTTGGTTTTACCCTGGTGGTACGCGAGTGTGACCTCCTTCTGCCGCTCCTCGTCCTGAAGCGTTTCCACGGAGTACCTACACCGGATAAACGACCGATCGACACCGATCCTCTCGCAGCGCCATATACGTCGAACCTTGTCCCAAATCGTAGCGTTCCCCACGTAAAGGTGGTGCACTTTCCCCGGTTCCGATGCATCCAGCAATGCCCTGCAAATTTGATCGTCGCGAACCCCCGGTTGAGACCAGATGATATTAATTTTGCACCGACCGTATGTGCGATATTCGATTTTAACCGTCCCTTCGGTTCGCGTTTTCCAGATGACCTGGCGACGCTTATCATTGATGATTTCATCAATTTCCTCCATTTCCACTGGCCTATCGTCCGCTGAGCTCCCGTCTCCCGGCGACTCCGCACCACCCGCTACTCCTGCACCACCAGCTTCTCCCTCGCCGTCTGGTGTCCACTCGCTCAAAAACTGCCTCACGTCGCGGGACGGCTCACCTTCCTCTACGGCATTGATCATAATCGCTCGGGACAGCCAGTCCGCCACGACGTTGTCCTTCCCAGGCTTATAGACAATCTCGAAGTTGAACTGACCCAAAAACTCCTTCCATCTCGCAACCCTCGCCGAGGACTCCTTCAGCTTCCCGACCCATTGCAGCGGCCGGTGATCGGTATGGACGCGGAACTTCCTCCCGAAAACGTAGGGCCTAAAATGCTCTATTGCCCACACCACACCCAGCAACTCCCGCTCCAAAGCACTATACCGGGTCTCCGCGTCTGTGAGGCGCCTGCTCGCATACGCCACGGGACGATCGCCCCCGTCATGATCTTGCGACAAGACCGCCCCCACCGCGTATTCGCTAGCATCGGTAGTAATGGTGAACGGCCTAGAAAAGTCCGGAAACGCCAGTACCGGTTCCGCTGTAAACGATCCATGCACTTACGGATGTTATGTTCCATTACCGGCGTCACGACAAGCTTAGCCCCCTTCTTCAGCAAATTATTAATAGGGACCAGATATTCCGCCATATCCGGAACGAACCGACGATAATAGTTAAGTGTCCCGAGGAGGCGACGGATCCCTTTTACATCCCGGGGAATCGCCATACGTCGAATCGCTTCCACTTTCGTAGCGTCCGGCTTGACACCCTCACGAGAAATCGTATGGCCTAGGAAATTGATCTGCCCCTGCCCCAGTGTCGACTTTTCCTTGGACAATTTGAGACAGAACTGCCGTACCCTCTGAAAAACCTGACGCAAGTGTACCACATGTTCGTCCACTGATCTACTAAAGACTAACAGGTCGTCCATATAGACAGACAGTTTCGTCTAGGCCCCTCAAAAATTCGTCCATCAGTCTCTGGAATGTAATGGGAGCGTTCTTGAGCCCGAACGGCATCCTAGTAAATTCGTAGTGCCCCCTTTCAAAGGTAAAAGCCGTTTTGGGCTGATCCCGTGGGTGCATCCTGATCTGATGATAGCCGGCTTTAAGATCTAACGTGCTAAATACCACCGCTCCGCTCAGTCTGTCTAAGATATCCTCAAAACGCGGAATCGGATAACGTTCGTCCACAGTGTTATCGTTTAGGAGCCGATAATCTATCACCACCCTGTACCGTTCGGTATTATCCCCTGGGACCGCCTTCTTTTTCACCGCCCATAAGGGGCTGTTATACGGCGAAGTGCTGTCAACGATGATCCCCTGTGCCAGCAGACTGTCCAACTCCTCCCGAATGTGCTTGCGGAGCGCCTGAGGATACCGTCGTTCCTTAACATAAGTGATCCGTTCTTGTTTCAGCGGGATCTCGTGGACCGTCCTTCCCGTCACGCCTAAGATCTCACCTTCTCGAAAAAAAATGTCGCCAAATTCCGCCCTGATTAGGTCCCTCCAGTCGTCCACTTTATTAACCGCGCCTATCCGCGCCTTGTTTCCACTTACGAGTTCCCGACATTTGTAATTCTGTTGTCCGAGCCTAATGCTCCAGATCCCCTGGCTGTTTCTGACTCTTGCCCCTGCCCGTCCTAGCAGGTCGCACCCCACTATCACCTGGTATTCCCGGGTCATGTTACCCACTATATGTACCTTTAAAGTTCCCCTTTTTCCACCCAACGACCTAAATCGATCTCTGCTTCTCCCTCTACCTTACACGGTCCCCCCAATGTAATCAGCTGGCAATCGCATTTTCGAATCTGAGTTGCTCTCTCTCTATCGCACAACTTATCCAACGCCTCCCGAGTCATTATGGTGCTAGAACTCCCCGTATCTACTAAGCACTTCACTCCCCCAGACACTTTAATTATAGGCAACCAGCATTGCTTACCTCGGATGTTGTTACATATTGCTGTGCGGTCGCCTCTCTGCGAGCACACTCCTCAGATCCCAGCTCTCTGCCTCCTTCCGGCTGCTGCTCGGCGCGGGTGGCTCCACCTGCTGCCTCCCTCTCCTCCACTGCCGCTGCTCCCTGGTTCTTCACCATCCGTCTCTGAAGTATCCGAAGCCTCGGTGACCTCTCCTGAAGGTCCGCTTCTTCGAGATGGGATGCGAGCTCTCTTTATCTTCTGCATATTTACCTCCATCGGTTCATCCCGCGAGGCATTTGGCCTTCTAACCATATACGGGCATTGTCTGGCTATGTGCCCCTCGGTTCCGCATTCAAAACATTTAGTACGAGGACACTGGGCTACCAGATGCCCCTGCTTTCCGCAACCGTGGCACTTCCTATCGTCTCTTCGAAACCCATTCTTCGTTCGTTGTTGTCCTGACCTCCGCTCTCCGCCCGCCGTAGGTCTGTCCCTGGTTCCATACGCCAGATCTTTCCGTCTCCAAGTTGTCTGCGTGTTCCGAAGACGTCTGTCGGGTATTATGCTCCATCCAGGTTCCTCTATTTCCATCCTGGATTCTTCTTCTCTCGCGCTGGAATCTACCATATCCTGGGCACATTCGATGAATGTACGATCCCGCGGTAGGGAGTCTCTTTTCCCGGTTTCTTTGGCCAACTGCACCTTGAGAATCGTTGATAAGAAATTCATTCGGCCTTCTACCTCGGGCGCACTCATTGTCTCCCGCATCTTTTCGGTTATCCTATTGTATCTTGCAAGTAGGATTCCTGCATATTGTCCGGCTGTCTGGCGAGGTGAACGTCTTTCCCGGAACATCTGGAAGATATCCTCTTCCGGGGTCCAGCGTCCTCCGCCGAAGGCTTTCTTCAACCTTTCCTTGACTATCGCCCATGGTGTTTCTTCATCCGCCTGAATCTGGTTCAAGATGTTACGTCTCACGCGACAAACTAAGGCCGCCCTCAAAGCTTCGGCGTCCCCCTGGGGTAGTAGGTCTTCTGCTACCTTAGCCTCGATCCTTGCCATGAGACGGTCTCCGCCCTTGAGGAAGTGGTTTAGGTCACCTACCTCGCCACCGAAACGTTCCAGATCCGAAATCGCTTTCCTCAGATCTTGGCATGTCGCCGTTTTAATCCTCATCCATGCCATGGCATTAGCATGTGCTTCCGCTAGAGTATTCCTGGGTAACGGAGGGAGTTCCGGCACAGGCGGGGGCTGAACTTCCTGGACTTGCGGGTTTTCTTGTATATTCAGAACTGCTGGTCTTATCAAGCCGTCCATTCTTCTTGCTTATCGGAGAAGTACAGAGGGAAGGGAAAAAAAATAAAACTTCAAAATTTTACGGCGGTTAAAAAAAAGTCACTTACTTCAATAGCCTGCCCGTTCTGAATTCCCGGGTTTCGGCACCAGTTATGCTTGGTCAAGACAAATGAATTAAAAAAAAGAAAAAGGTTAAGAAATAACAACACTCACGGTTCCAGAAACAATACTGCTTTATTCATGAAAGTAATCCTCCTTTTATATGTTTGGGATGTTGTTTACATCCCAAGATGGTATTAAGGCTAATACTACCCCACTCCTATCCTTAACTTATATATATATATATATATAAATATATTATATATATATATATATATATATATATATATATATATTATATAATATATATATATATATCATAATAATAAAATAAACAAAAAAATGTGCGAGCTTTCTACAGCTTTAATTTGCCAGATCTAACGTATTGTATGCATTAAGAAATTAAATTTATTTAACTTCACTGAAAAAACTTATCTTCTGGGAAACAAAATGATAGAAATTATTATTAACGACTATTTCTTTTTGAAAAATTATTTCTATTCCCTGCTATGACTTGAAATAAATATTTTCTAGAAAAATTAACATTTAATTTGCTAATTATAGATCTATATTATTGTTCTTACTTTTGGAAATTTCCCCTTGGGAAAATATTTGACCTTTGTATTATGATAAAATTCATTCATTCAAGATAAACAAATTCAAAGTTAATTTTGAATAGTGAAATTCAGAAGCATTGGCATTTATATCTTGTTGATGATATGTTCTAGACGATGTTAAAAAATTATTAATACGTAATAGGCCAACATGTGTAAAACTGATGATGTAATAGATTTTGGTTTCTGTAACATCCCTATTTTGTATCTATTTTACTGTCCATTTTGTATATTACTGTCCAAATTAAATAAGTATTTTTATTTTCGCTCGGATTTTCATTTGTGAGGTAAGTCTGTGAGGTACATAGACAGAACATATTATGAGTCTTAATTGCTCGGAGTCAAGGAAAATTGAAACGGCTAGTTCGGTTTTGTCGTGTTTTACTTGTTTCCGATATTTTATCAAATCTTTGCTCACCCTACGTTCCGTATGGAAGTGAAAGCGAAAATGGGGGAATATAAAATAGTCTGATTTTTATAGTTTTGATCTAGATATGTTAATTTACGATTCCTTTGAATTTTTATAACACTTACTATCCCATTTACAGTAATAGTTGCAACATAGGGGAGCCGCTAGACAGGCCCGATAGCACACCTGAGAAGGCAATGAGGTGTGGGCTGATCAATAGCCTCCTATCACAGCACGCCAGCATTGTCTTCAATATCATATCGTAAACTTTGAATGACAGCCACTATCTAAGCTCACGCCAATATCAATATATTAATAAATCATTAACTAAAGCATTTAGGGATCTAGCTAGTTGTTCTGAAGATCCATCCGCTTAAGACTAAAGTTCTTATTTTTTTTATGCCGAACAATACTTAAACTGTGCCGATGAAGTAGTACAAAAAATATTATCTCAATGGATTTATGAACTGCTCTTAGTAACATATTAAAAGTGAAGGCAAACAACATTTATTTTGTAATTTAAAAAAAAAGACCAAAATTACCAAAAGCTATTTACCTAACATTCCTTACACATGTAGGCGAGAGCTGGATGATGTTCGACAAGCATATTAGCCGAATCAGTACTGCAGAAATGAAATTCTTACGTAGAGCAACAGGAAGGACAAGGCGAAGCAGTGTCCGAAACAATAAGATCAGAGAGCAAGTTTAGGTACCACCATTGAACACAATCACGGAAAACAAGCAATTAAAATGGTTTGGACATGTTTGTCGAATGCACGAAGTAAGAGAATTCAGAAGGACACTGGAAGCCAGTCCTACAGGTAGGTCACCAACTGGCCGACCGAGTATTTCTTCTCAGGAACATATCCAGAGGATTGGGAATAACAGAGGCAAGACCCTTGCAGGAATGAAACGACTCAGCACAGACTAGGACCACTGGCAGCGCTGGATTGAAGCCCCTCTACGCCAAGAATGGCTCGAAGTGAAAGAGAAAGAAGAAGAACCGAAATTACTCCAATATTCTAGTTTAATGATTTGCCTTTAAAGGCTTAAGGTAGGAAAAAAACTTCATTTTTATTGAATACTTTCCTATTTATCGTTTCAAAAGTACGATTTCATCCTCTTCAGCATCTAAACATTTTTCGGTGGCTTAAAATAACCATATTTCGGGTTAAAGGATACTTTTGAACCCTCAACTATTGTTTAGGTAGATTATACGAATTAGATAAACCTACAGACACTGGTCTAATTTAAGTATCCCAGAAACTTTAAAGAGGAAAGTATAAAATACATAATGAGGAAATATTTCTTAGTATTTTTTTAACCTAAAAGTAGGTAAATTAATTATATTAATGGTCATCAATGGTAACTAATTAATTCAAGTTACTAATTTGTCTAATATTTAAGATTTAAGATGCGACCCGCGAGTACTCATTCCAAAATTATTGACCCTCCACGGTCTCCCGTAGATTTACTTGATGCAGGTTCCTTAAGTATAACTTTCTTTTTTCAAAACTTAATATAACCCATTTTATGAATCATGAAATTTGTATTTGTAATACAATAATTGTAATTGTAATTTTTCAAAATCAAGTTGTTTACGTCTCTCATTCTCTATAAACCGAGTAAACCGATTTCTGACATTTGTCACGACTTGTCAACATATTAAGCTTTATTTTGGAAATTTTTTAATTGATTTTGTTTAAAAAAGCTTGTGGGAATTTGGACGGTTCACGTAAACACAGGATTTTAAAAAAAGCCCATAGAATATAAAAACACATGGGTAAATCAAGAGGGGGCCGGCCACTTCGAATCGCTCGTAATTGTGATAAGATGCTAAAGGAAGTGTTCCTTCAAAACAGCCATCGATGCTCTTTCATTGTTTTTGGAACCTTTTATCGCCTGATTCTAACTCATATAGTCCTAAGAATAAAAATTCCTGTAACATGTTTATATGCTAGATCTATCGATTTAGTCATTGTGGAGAATTTAGATTAACTACCTGATTTGAGCTTAAGAAAAGTAAATAAAACAATAATTTATGTACGTGCCATGAGATTCGTACATTGGAAAAAACGTCTTATTGTTGACAAGACAATAAATAGTTAAAACTTTTTAATAGTTTTTCTTTCACTGACCACCATCCGGACTAATTCTCCTGATCATAAAAGGGGTTTTCATGAAGTTTTGAGATAGATATTTTACGCTGCCCACACCCTGTATTAAGGAAACCAAAAAACAGATGCTATTTAAATTAGTTATTACTTTATTAGATGTATCAATTTATCTTCAACTGCTGCTCCATTTCTGGAAAATGGACTGCATGTTCAGCTTTTCGTTGGTTTTTATACAGGCCTAGAATTTATATCATCCCTTTTGATCTCTCGTTTATCTTTCCTTAATCATAATTATCTTAGATAAATCCAAAATACATTCTTATTATGTTATGAATAAATTAAATGTTTGATTTCAGATGCTGAGAAGGATAATATCAGCCCACTTCTACAGGTATGTAAACCACAATTATTATCTTCATGACTTTTTTTAATTATATCATATTTATTCTTTCACTTACCTATATATGAAAAATATAGTAAGGGAAAGTATTGCGTTCATGAAAATTTTCGAATTCCTGTTTTTAACTGGAATACACGTTTTAGGGTCCCCTGATATGAGTCCACATATCCAAGACCCGCAATAAGGTGTGTGTGTGTGTTAGTGGTAAGTCCAGCACGAAAAAAATAAGGTGTACCAAAACGAAATTTCATATTTGAGACTACTTACTATACGCCTGAGATGTTACATCAGCTTTTTCACTTAAATTAGCTGACGGGAAGTGGTACTTTATACTGTGCATTTTTTGCTTTTTGTGATTTACTAATAAGCGGCTCTAAATATTTTGATTAAACTCACTATATCGATGTAATATTTAATGGACTTCAATATGATATAAGTTTCATTTTGATTGAAATAGTCTGAAAGGACATAAATGGCGAATATTTGAATTATAATATAAAAAATAAAATAAACTTTATTTACATTTTTACATATTGACAAAAAATTTATAAATGATTTCGGATGAGACATCCTTACAATCATCAAATGTTTGGTTCATTTGGTAGTTATAATCTAATTATCTAATCTACAATTAGTGGTAAAATTAAATTGATATTAACTATGGTAGTAGGAAAAACTAAGTAAAAAACCTACATATAAAAAAAACAAAAAAAAAACAGATAACACAATCGATAATATAAAATTAGAAATTAAGATAAACTAGTTTAAGTTAGCAACACATGTTTAGTTCTTTTATGAGTGTAGCGTTTTAGAGATGCTTTATTATAGTTACCGATTTCCTTTATTAAAGGATTTTTGGAGACTGGTGTTTTACTGAAGTAAGAAGCTGTTTGAGTATGGACAAAATGTTTAATTGTTGGAAGCTGTAAGTCCTGGAGCATAGATGATATTTTAGTGTAGCGGGGGTAGTTGTTAATTATCCGCATTGATAGATTTTGAATTCTTTCAAGTTTTTGGTAGTTAGTCAAGCAGGTTGAGCTCCAGACTGGCGAGGCGTATGTGATTAACGGGCGAATAACTGATTTGTATATTATTAATTTGTTATGAGAGCTCAAATGGGATTTTTTGTTGAAGTATGGGAACATTTTAAATATTAATTTTTTGGCTTTGTCGATTTTTCAATTGATATGGTCTGTGAATGTAAGAGATTTGTCTAATGTTATGCCTAGGTACTGTACGGATTTTGACCAAGGGATGAGAGCTGAATTTATCTTGATTTGGTGGTTGATTTCTGGGCGACGTTTAGTGAAAAGAATTGCTTCGGATTTGGTGGAATTAATTTTCAATTTCCATTTTATGCAATATTTGTGAAATTTTTTAAAATATTGTTGAAGGCGATTCACTATTGTATCGATGCGATATGATGAGGTATACAATGCTGTATCATCAGCGTATAATGACCTCGTCACAAATGGATGGGCTGGTAAGTCAGAAATGAATAAATTAAATAGGATTGGAGATAGGCAAGAGCCTTGAGGAAGACCCGCTGAGATGGGGAGGATGTCGGAAGTAGATGTGCCAACTTGAATATAAAACTGTCTATTTGTTAAATAGGAGTGAATGATGTGAATCAGGTATGGTGGGAAGTTGAATGAGATTAATTTGTATATGAGCCCGGAGTGCGAAATGGTATCAAATGCTTTTTCGAGGTCTAGAAGGAGCATGCCGGTATGTTTGCGTTCGTTAAAGGCTTTTGTGATGAAGTCAGTAAGTCGTGCTAATTGGTCAATAGTGCAGTGGTGATTTCTAAAACCAAATTGTTCATCTATTAGGAGGTTCTTTACTCTAATGTGCTTGTTAATTCTTTTGAGAATTAGTTTCTCCAGAATTTTAGAAAGTATATTTAGTAGACTTATAGGTCTGTAGTTCGAAACATTACTATGGTCTTTATTCGGTTTTTTTATTACTATAGTTTTGGAAGTTTTCCAGATGATAGGAAAGTAGCTATATCTCAATGTGCAATTAAATACTTTAGTTAAAAAATAAATCGATTTTCGGCTTAGATTTTTAATAACTAAGGAGGGGATGCTGTCATCACCTGGGGCTTTTTTTGGTTTCAATTCTTTAATGATATTTGCGATTTCTTTCGGAGAGATGGAAGAGAAATTAACAATAAAAGGTGATTTTAAATAATCGCGGACGGATTTTAGAATTTTACGGTTGTGGTGATTTGAACCAAGGAGAGAGGTGATTGAATGAGTTGTCTGGAAATGCTTGACTAATAGCTGAGCTTTTTCCCTGTCCAGATATGCGTAGCCGTCGTTATTTTTTAAAGGTGGAATTTTCGGGGACTGCTTAGTTAAATTTTTGTGAATTTTCCACATGTTATTGTCCCCTGGCTGACAAGATTTCAAAACCGTAGCCCAGTTTTCGTTTTTCCAGTCATGGAGACGTTTTTTAATGTAACTGTTTAGTTTATTATAGACTAATTTGGTTTTTGGAATTTTGTTACGCTGGAAATATCTTTTTAATCTATTTTTTAAATATATTAATGCCCTGAGTCGATATGGTAAATTATTATGACAATACGGGTGGTAATATTGTTGTGGAATGGATAAGGACATGGATAATTTTATATGTTCATAAAAAGCGATTAGTGTGGTATCGATTTCTTTCGAATTATTTATGGTTGGGTTTATATTGATTCGGGAATCTAGCTCTTTCCTGAACTTTGGCCAGTCAGCGTCTTTGAGCGAAAATTTGAGTATTTTGGAAATTTTTGGTAAAGGAGATTGTATAAGAAAAATCACGGGATTGTGGTCCGAATTTAAACATGGTAAAGCAATAAGAGGTGATAAGTTGTAAATATTTTTTGTAAGAGCCAAATCGATGATGCTAGGTTTGTAATTACGTTGAGTCGGTATATGGGTTGGTTCAGACGGACTGTGTAATTGAATATGGTTTTTTACGATAAAATTTAGAATTAATTTACCGTTTTTATTTGTTCTGTTACAGTTCCACTGTGTGTGTTTGGCGTTTAGATCGCCAAAAATGATAACTTGTTTATTTAAATTAAATAGTTTACTAATATCTGGGATATTTATTTTATTTGGTGGGATATATACAGATATTACAGTGGTTGACTTGTTGTTAATAATTGTATTAATAGCGACGGCTTCGGTAAACATTAAGTCAGGAACGTGTATAAAATGATGCTGAATATCGGACCGCACTAAAAGCATGACCCCCCCTCCAGCTCTACTACGGTCACGTCTGTAAATGACATATCCCGGAAGAGAGAAACGATCAGTTTCAGAAAGACGTGTTTCACAAACAGAGACTAAATGGGGTTGATTATGATTTTAAAATAATTTAAATTCTACATCGTTTCCGCGAATAGTTTGTGCGTTCCACATCATAAGTTTAATTTTACTATTGGCACTAGTCATTAGAATTTTCCGAATGAGTTGTAGCCCCTATTGTAATGTAAACAAGAAAGTATGTTGTAAAAGAGTACGGGATATAAAGATCGCTGATAATTATTATTGTGAAATTGAAGCTAAGGCTAAAGTTGTTCGTACAGCAGCTTATACAATAGGAATTTAGCAAGACACTGTGTATAAACAACTTTACATCGCTAACACTCATAAGAGATTTGAACAAATAAATATTACGAATATTTTTGCATAATAGAATGACCATTAATCCAACATAGAAAGTAATCCTTCTACGAGAATAAAGATTTTTGACATGCCATCTTCGGCGCTTTTTAGTTGTAATACAATTTTTTTAAAGTTTGTAATTAATTTACTTACATTAAATAAATTGAATATATTTTTTATCTCTTTAAAACAATCAGACATGGTAGGTTCGTTAGAGGTGTTGTTGGCGGTTTTCGGAGAGAATGTGTTTTGAGGCCACGGAGATTTCGGGGTTGGTAGAACTGGAAATTCTTGGTCGGTTTGTTTAAATGTTTTTCGTGGGATAGCTCGAAGTGCTGGATTTTTTTTGCTTAACTGTAATTCGAGATTTCTTTGATATTTCGTACATTCCGTGGAATTTGAAAAATGTTCATCGGAGCAATTACAACATTTGGGTTTGAATCCGTCGATTAATGTATTTGGGCAGTCCTTTGAAAGATGGTCTTCGGCACATTTCAGACATTTTGGATTTTTAAAGCAATTACGTGCCACGTGGTTAAATTCTTGACACTTGTAACATTGAGTTAAAGTTTTGTTGGATCTATATTTTTCCCATTTTATTACAATGTTACAACTATAGCGAATGTTATTTAATTTGGCTAGCTGTTCTTTATTGTCTAAAATTACTATTAATATCGGAAGCTTTATAGACCCGTTGGCAGATTTTTTCTCCATTTGGTAGATTTTATGAATGGCTAAACCTTGATTTTGTAGGTCAGTCGAAATTTCTTCAATGGGGAACTGAGGAGGCATACCTTTTAAAATAATTTTAGGTTTCGTTTCACTTTTTGGAGTGAACGTGTGAAAGCCGAGATTGAGATCTTTTAAGAAATTTTTTACAAGTTCAAAGTCTTCACTATTTTGAACATAGATTGTGGTTTTGTTCATATTATATTTTATATTTAAGTCTTTCACTTTTAATTTTAAATTGTTAATAGCACCACTGATGTTGTTGTAAGATGAATTTACTATTATGGGGGGATATTGACTTTTGCTCTGTTTTTGACTTATTATGTTTTTTAAGAATTCGGTATCTTCTTCATCTAAATCGGAAAGTATATCATAACTATTGGAGGTTTCAATGTTGAACTCACCTCTTTTACGTTTTGTTGACGTGCTGGCTGTCTGTTCGGCCATAGTTCGTGCTTGGCCCCCGACCGGGGCACTCTTGTTTGTATTTGTTTGATTGGTGAACAATTTGAGTAACAAACAAATGAGAAACACAAAATAAAAGATTTTTCGAAAGAAAAAAGAATGACTGTAATAAAATCACTGACTAAAGGAGAGACTGATTAGACCACTGAACTGTACCCTACGGCTGCTAGACGTGGACTGAAATATTTGAATTTCTTTCTTTTAAAGTACCTTTAATTTTGTACATCGTAAAAAAATAACTATATCACCTTATCAGCATTGATAATTAACGTCTTAATATACAAGTTGAACATATTTGATGATCAACTAAAGGATAAAAGAGAAAATATATTTTTTATATATTGTATTAGGAACAGTAACATACACGTATAATATACCGCTGGAAAGAGAAAGATTTTAGAAAAAATATTTTTACAAACTTGTATTCTTACATACAAAGTTGTAAAAGGTAATGTCGAGTGAAGAACAGAGCATAAACTTATTACTGATAGTTATACGTAAGAATTGAATGTAGGTATATTATTTTATCTATGTCATATGTTTCCAACTAAACTGAATACAATTTTTATTTAAATTAACTTAAAATTGTTTTTATAAACTTTATTAACTGAATAATATTTTTTTTTGTAACTTTAAAATTTTTAAATTTAAGTTGATGTGATAGTTCTTAAATTGATTTTAACAGCAAAGTTAAGCGAAAGTTGGGTGTTGCCCGTACCAGATATTTTTTGTTATATTGCAGTATAGCATTATTTCAGAACATTTAAAATTTATATCGAGCGGGAAGTAGTGAGATGGGCATAAGAGATTTTTTTTTTATTTTCCACGTTTTCTCAAAGAAGTAATATTGCCTAATACACAATTTATACTCGTTTAATGTCTTGTTTTTTGTTTATACAACTAAGTAGAGTCTTGTAAAGTAAAGTTTCTTATAAAGAGGTGTTTTAAATTTGTTACTGAGCATAGTTTTTCTTATGTTCCTTAAATTAGGTAGTCTTTTGAATATGGGCAATTGAAGATATCTTAAAATTATAGCCATGGTAACTGCCATAATGAAATTTTAATGCTACAATCGACTTTTTTTCAGTTAGCTTGGTCTTTTTTTCCACCAACTCCATTTTAATATTCTTTCAGTGCCCTCTTATGTTGCTACCTTCAGGCTTCTGCGCTAATTCTCTTGTATATCTGGCAAAATGGACTGCATGGTCAGCCATTGTTGGTTTTCATACAGGCCTCGAATTCACATCATGCCCCTTTTGATCTCTCACCGCACGTTGAATATTCCCCTAAATGATAATTTATGCAGTCCATATTTATATGGTTGATATTAATATTTTATTTAAATCTATGGATATGTTTTAAGAAGTAGCCTGTCCATGGAATTATAGAATTCGTACTTCGACCAATAGAATATTATGTTTTCTGAATATTTCGCTAAAATGTTTTTGTTTTTTTTACATCATCAAATGTAAAGGAAATTTTCGCGATTGCTTAGTTCTCAATTTTGATGGATTAATGAAAAAATGTGGTATGTTAATAAGAAATAATTATTCAGTATCGTAGCTCAGAAACTTTTGATAACCTAAAATAAACAGCATATTATTTTTTTTTTTTAAGATGCATATTGCTTACTTAAATACCTGTATATAAGCTGAACGATTTGCTTTTATAAAGTTTCGTAGCTTATATTAAACAATTTGAGTAAAACTAATCAACGCATATTAAATCCATCCAAAAATTCATCTCTACTTAGTGCGTGGCATAATATAGCTTCCTCGTGCTAATCCGGTGTTAATAAGGCCCTTTGAGAATGGCTAAATTAATAACGACTGTTTTGAAAAGGCCTGAACAAACGTGTTGAGAAAACTCTTTATCAAATATTGATTGGTGTTTAATTACAATGTTTCAAAGAGAGATTAGTGCCGCTTATGAATCGATTTCCTGATAGTATTGCCTACCTTTTAGGATAAGCGACTAACTGAGTGAAAAACCAATATTTTTGTAATACAATTTCTCAGTTATAAAACATTTTAAATTTCTTTTAGAACTTTTGAAATATTCCTTTAATCATTATAGTAAAAAAAATTCCTTTAATTTTTTTTCTTCCCTCCTTTGATTAGAAAAAAATGCCACAGATACTACGGGCCACACAAACAAGGCTCAAAAAATAAAAATTATTAAGACAATAATTTTAATTATATAGACATAATTAACCGTTTCACTTGTGTGCTACGAACTTACATTATATGAAATATATAGTAAGGAAGTGTGATCCTGAAAATATTATTAATTATGTTGATTTAATTATTATCAAGTAGGGTTTGTTCTTACTGATGAGCTAATTAAAGTTCCTCATGGACTTAGTCCGAGAAGAAAGTGTTTTGTTTTTTTTGTTCTCCATTTTATACCTTTTTACGATTTTCTCGAAAACTGCTTTAACGATTTTGATTAAACTCGCTATATCGATGTAAAATTTAATGGACTTTAATATCTTGTTAAGTTTCATTCTGATTGAAATAGTCTGACAGGGCTTAATGCCGATATTTTTAATTTTCTTCCTCTAAAGTACCTTTAATTTTATAGATTCAAATAAAAATAGCCTTATAATGTTATGATAATTGAAAAAAGTGGCTAAATAAGAATGCTGAACAAATTTGATAACCAACTAAAGGAGAAAAGAGCGAAAATATTTTTTAATGTAATAATTCTTTTTTTTACCTATGAAAGCAACATAAGTGTATAATATACCGTTGGAAAGAGATAGATTTTGGAAAATGAAATATCTCATGCACAAAATTTTAAAAGATAATATAAAATTTCTACTGATGATTATGCATATAAATTTGCTATTGCGGTATAATTTTATGTAAGTCATATGTTTCCAACGAAACTAAATAATCTTTTTATTTAAATTAACTTTGAAATTTTTAAATTTATGTTTATTTAATAGTTCTTAAATTGATTTTGACAGGTAAGTGAAAATCGTGTGTTGCCCACAACAGATTTTTTTTTTTCTTTCCAAAATAATAATATTAATATAGATGTATAATATATCTTTGGAAAGCTAAAGATTTAAAAAAAAAAAAGTTATAGAATATACAAAGTTTTGGAAGTTGATGTAAAGTGACGAATAAGGCATAAACTAAGGCAATCGTTATATTTTTTAATCTGAAACAGATGTTTCCAAACTTAACGAAATATAATTCTTTTAACATTTTTAAACTCTAGCATTTAAAAAACGATTGATTTTAATAACCGCTGTAAATGTAAGTCGTGTGTTGTCTGCACCAGATTTTTTAGTTCATTTTGAATGAGTGTTTTGCAAACTAAATAAACCATAAATATTTTTTTGACAATTCTATATAATCATTTAAAATATCAATTTATAGCCCACACAGATCAGTATATTGACAGGCCCTTTTAAGGGGAGAAATATATAATTTTGCACTTTACATTAATCATGACAACTGAGTTTAAACAGCTATATTTCCGTTATTACCTCATCGATTTCAATGATTATTTATTTTATTTTTTTGTAGGAAATATGTAATTCTCCAAAAGTTCTCCAAATGAAGATGAGGATTACTTGGTAGATTACAATGGTAAATTATTAAATAAAATATACGCAAAATATGTGAACATCATTTATACACGCATACCTATGTAAGATTTGATTTTTTGTTCATAATTGCAAATGGCAAACATTCACATTGTTTATTAAATTTATGCCATGTTTCTTTCTCTGAATAGTTTAGGACTGTACGTTAGTAAATTTAAAAATAGCCAATAGTTATTTTTCTTCCTATAATTCATTTAAGTCGATCCATTGTGAATTATTCAAGAGCCCCAGCTTGCCTGTTTGAAGGGATAAAGCGAAGGAAATCCTCACAAAGACTAATTGACTACTGGCAATAAGAAACTCCACACACAGAGGAAGCTAATGAAGGCGGCAACTGAGAAGCTCTCGCACAAAGAAGTTCCTTATTTGAGGAACTGAATTTAAACTTGGTCGAGAATCTCAATGAGCCATCTCGATTGACCGGACTTGAGAAAATCAAATACCTTTTGTTACTTGAGGACGATTAATAATTTAAAAAATCACATTCCGCTTCAGGTCATTGCGTTCGGTTGTGAGAGTTGAAAAAATATATTGTGTTTTGTCTGATAAGAAAAAAAATATTTCATTTAAGAAATAGAACTATTGATTACGATTTTTCGTTGTAATATGTATAATATTGAAGATTAAATGGTTGACCGTATGTTAAATGTGAAGAATCAGATGCTATTCCTGTTGGCAAGAAACAATTGAGACGTTGAATTCCAAAATAAACAATATCCACTTTAGAAATTTTATAGGAAACACAAAAACCTATAATTTATTTATTACGTGACTAATTTACTTGATTTAAAAAAAAAAAATCTAAAGTTGATTCTTTACTGTATTAACAACTTATTTTTCTAAATTATTGCACTTTTCCCATGACTTACTAACCATATAATATAGATATGGTACTTTTTGTAATGAAACGTTGATATATTACTTTTTGGGATGAAATTCGGATATAGTACTTTTTGGAAAGAATTGAAAGGGATATAGTACTTTTTGGAAGAATATAACGCGATATAACGGGCATCATAATCTTCCTCATACAACATTACTAATATCTAACCTCTTTATTATGTGAATTACTAAGTAATGTATATTTCCCTATTCTCACCCTGAAAATATCTTCCCTTGTTGGTTAACTATATTTTATTGTCTATTCTTCATAAAGAAAGCGAATATTCCAGGGACATTTTATCCATTTTTATTTTGTTGTTTAATGATTATATATTCTCATCATGCTCATGGAGTATTGTTGTATTTATTTTATTGATAATGTCTGTATTATGCATTCTGATTATTTATATAATGTTCAGAAGTTATTGATTGCTTATTAGAATATGAAAAAAATAAATTAATATTAAATAATGAGATTAAACAATAAAAGACTTTACTTTTGCAAATAGCAAGAGATTAGCCAACCGTGCCAGGAGCTGATAGAGATGGCGGAAATCTAAGAGGCTTCTTCAAAGCCGAGGGAGCTGGAAATAAAAGAACTATCTCCTGCCTTGGATAAAAGCATTTGGCTGCCATTAAGGGAGGTCCGGAACCACCTGTTAAAGCACTAGTTCCTCCACCAAGTCCTATTTCTTCTCAAAGCGACTTCATCTTCGGCCATGCCGTGGAGCGTCCGGTAGTAGCAAGAGAAGTTGTTAACTTAAAAATTCTCAGTGATTTTTTAATAGTTTAGCAGTTTAAAATTAAGTTGTAGCAAACAAAGAATTAATTTGACCTTTAAACTGCAGGTTATTATTATCTATTTATTTATTTTTTTAAAATGTTATATATATATATATATTATATATATATATATATATATATATATATTTATATATATAAATTTTTTTTTTTTTTTTGTAACGTACCAGTTGACATTTACAAAATACATCAAGCCTCTTGTAATTTATATGCATGTAATCAATAACAGAGACATATTTTACTCCTTACTCTTGCTGTAGAATACTTAGGTATATTTGACATTAAATTGAGCTTACATATTTACATATATATTGATTCTCTGTTTATTTGGGAAATAACCTCTCGTATTTGTATTTTATTGTAGGTATTTTTTTTATTAATTGTTCAGACTAACATAGTAGAAAAGTAAATCATGTATTTACAAACCTTTAAAAGCGCTGCAAATTGTCACAATGTTTTATTAATTCCGAGTAATTATATTGTGGTATTACAGGCCATTAAATATATGGTATTAATTAATCAAATAGCTTCAGACAGACAAACTAGCTACACTGTCAATTTATGTTCAAGAAAAATAGGCAATCGCGACTCCTAAGTTCAGAATGTTGTATTTCCAGTACTTCTAAACCTATTTCAATGATTTAAATTCTCTATTGATTTCCAATAGCAGAAGCATATATCTTAATTAGAACTGCGGACAGACGGATCTTTTAGATACTTGATCTTTTATACTACTATCTTGAAGTGAAACCTCACATTATAATGGGGAGGCATCTTTTTTTTTTTTTGTCTATTAAAAGATTATTATTGAAAGCAATAAATCAAAAACTGTTATAAAATTATGTATTGGTAGGAGCTGATGGCTTCTCAAGAATCAATTTTCCGCAAAATATCTGACATAAAAGTTGTAGGTTCCAGAAGTGGTCGAAAAATCGATTGCTGAGAAGCTAAAAGCTCCTACCACAATACACAGCTTGTTATGGACATCTTAGGGTGTTACCGGAAATTTAACACTAGAATTAGCAGGGTGCTTTTTCTGACCGATTTTATTTTCCCTATAATAGACGATATCTAGGGGTATATGTGGGGTGCGATAGCGGAATCAACACCCGATGCCTCATGTAGGTAAAAGACGTTTGTCGGGAATGGCGGATCCTATAATCTTCAAGAAAATGAAATAATAGATTTAGTAAGTACTGTGGAATGTGGAAGTTTAAACATTAACTCAAAGAAATCACAAACAGTTGTATTAAAGGAAGGAGGCAGGTTTTGCGAGAAATGTAAGATAGCAGTTGAATGGGAAGTATTTTGGTTATTAAATAATATAAGTACCTAGTTGTCACTCTATCTCCGAAATTATCATCAAAGAAACATTTTTATAGAAGATTCAGCGCCTCTTTTGTCAGTATCCATCCATACCAATTACAATATTTTTTTTAGCAATAATAAATTACCGATCTCATCCAAGCAATCTGTATAATGTACGGTCTCCTGAGCTATTTTAGGCGTTTTAATAGAATAAAGAAACTGTATGCCATTAAAAAAAAAAAAATAAATAAAAAAAAAAAAAAAAAATATATATATATATATATATATATATAATTTAAAAGGTATTGTGGTTGCCCTGCCATAGACTGACTAAGAGTTGGTGGAGGAAATTATTTATAGACTATCTGCAGATGGCAAAAGTCTATAACATTTTGTGTGCAAAATGTTATGTATAGTAAATTATAGATGTTTATTCCATTAATAAATACATTTATTATATATATATATATAGATTTTTTTTTTAGGTCCCGCAAAAATGGTGTGTGTGTGTGGTACTTCCGGGCGAAAACGAATTGTCCTATGAAACTGGAATTGAAAATTTAGGACAACTATACGCCCGAGATGTTACAGCAACGTTTTTCATAAAAATCAGCTAACCGGAAGATCTACCTTATTTCATGCATTTTGCATCTTTTTACGATTTTCTCAAAAACGCTTCCAATGATTTTGATCAAACTGTATATATCGATGTAAAATTTTATGGGTTTGCATATGATATAGGTATCATTCTGATTAAAATAGTCTGACAGGGCTTAAATGCCGATATTTTAAATTTTCTTCATCTAAAGTACCTTTAATTTTACAGATTTCAAAAAAATTTAGAACATCAACTAATTACCATTGATAAATAACGGGTAAATATGCAAGTGGAGCGAATTTGATAAACCAAAAAGGAGAAAATCCAACATATTTTTTAATACAATTTTTGTGTTTGTGGACTCAAGAATAATATTCAATCTGTTGGATAGCTAAAGATTTTAGAAAAATATTATTTAATTACGGAAATTGTAATGAGAGTGTATGAAAAGGCGATAAAACTAACTGATTGTTTTGATAAAAATATAATAGATTATTTAATAAAACATATATTTACATTCAAATTAAAATAATCAATTATTTAAAAATGTATTTGTATTTTTTAATGTATTTAAAAATTTTTAGATTGATTTTAACAACGAAGGCAAGCGAAAGTCGTGTGTTGCGCGCACCAGATTTTTTTTGCCATATTGGCTGGCACTTCGACACGCAAGGGTCATTGGTAGTAATACATATTTAATTATCTTCAGACAGTTCCGTCATGGAATTGTGAAATATAATTTAAAACTAATAAATAGCTTTTAATTGATTAAACGTTTTTATTTATTTAAACCATGTGCCGAAGTATTTTTTTAATGAAAATTTAATTTAAAAATAGAATGCCTAATGTTCTTTAAAAAAAATCGATGAACTTAAGCTTTAGTAAACAACCTACTGAACTAAACTTTTGGGTAAAAAGTAGTGTTACAAAATAATATTAACTATTCTACCCTTGTCTAAAGCAGTTACAATCTCGACTCAATAGTACACTTGAGGCGTATCAACTCTTTATCTAATCACTAAAAGTTTTATTTCGTTTCCAACTCTCTCTAAGTTTAAAGTTGTTGCATAAAATTTGAATATGATAGAAGACTTTCCCTTGGGTCTAACAAAGTCGGAATACAAAATGTTAGGCTGTATATATTTTAATGGTGGAAGGGGTTTGGAGCTGTCTCACGATACAATCTGGCGCTCAGAAAATAATAAAATATTTTATTACTGGACGTAATGATTTCTTTACTATTCTTTTTTTTAACGGGTAAACTTTTTCAAATGAGTTATTATTGGATTTAGTACTGTTACGTACATTTGCGTCTCCATTACAATCTATAAACAATCTGGCACGGTCAACAAACGGATTTCACTTACCGCCGTTGTTAAAATCGATTAAAGAATTTTCAAATACTGTTAAAGATAAAAATGAATGAAACCATTAAAGAATTAATCAAATTGAATTTCTATAGAACCATGTGTTTTATTAAAAAATCTATTACATTATTTTATCTTAAGTAATCAGTTAGTTTTATCGGCTTTTCATCACTCTTTATTAACTTTTACGAGCTTGTGTATAAGATTATGTTTTTTTCTAAAATCTTTACCTTTCTAACGATATATTATATATGTATATTACTGTTTTTATGTTCAAAACAAATAATTGCACTAATTTTTTTTTCTGTTTTCTACTTTAGATCTTTATCGAATTCGCTCAACTTGCATATTTAGCTGCAAATTATAAGTGCTAACAAGATAATATGGTTATTTTTATAGAATCTACAAAATTAAAGGTACTTTAGAAGACGAAAATATCAGCATTTAAGCCCTGTCAGACTATTTTAATCAGAATTAAATCTACATCAAATTCAATCCCGTTAAATTTTACATCCTATTTTTAGTTTAATGAAAATCGCTAGAGCCGTTTTTGAGAAAATCGTAAAAAGGTGCAAAATGCATGGTGGCTCTTCTGGTTAGCTGATTTCGATGAAAAAGTTTTTATAACATCTCGGGCGTTTAGTTGTCATAAATATTAAATTTTAGTTTCACAAGACTTTTCGTTTTTGCCTGGGAGTTACCCCTCTTCCCCACACACACATACATAGCACCCACACAGACCCTTTTGTGGGACTTGGTCATTAAGACTAAAACGTGTATTTCCGGTGAAAGCTGGAATTCAGTGAAAACTGATCGCAATACTTTCCCTTACTATATATTTCATATATATGTAAGTGAAAGTAATAAATATAAAATCTCTGAGAAACTAGAATAATACTTTAGTGTATAATTGTGGGATTGTAGTAATTAAAAAAAAACATATTATTTAGTTAAATGTAACTTATATAAGTAACATAAAATATTCGGAATATTTGAATTATTTTTCCTGATATTTCTTTTTTCTCTTTTCTCCAATTCTTATTAGACTTATTCGTGCCATCCATTATCATAATCTTTTATTAAGATTTAAAACCTGGGCGAATTACAGGAGAAGTTATTTTACGAAAGAAATGAAGCTTAAATAAGGAAACGTCAGTCGAAACCTTATTCTTATGTTAGGGATTTATTTTTCACATTTATGTTATTAACACTTCATTTTTTTCTTTTCTTCTCCAATTCTTATATTTGTATATCAATTTATCATTATATTTTTTTTTAATTTTCGTCTTACTTCATTGCTGGAGCACTAGAAAAAAAAGCAATGCGTTACTGGGGTATTTTTAGATGTTGCCCAAGAGTTTGATAAAGTCTGACACGAGGAGCTTCTCTTTAAACTCAAGAACGTACTACCCTTACACGTACTATCTTATTTTTAAATTTTTCCTCTTCGAAAGGGTTTACTATTTTCGGGAGGGATCTCTTTTACTTATTTATTATTCTAATTATTTATGTGAAAGTCCGCCTTTTCCCTATATAGTCAAAATATTTATCAAAATTGATTATGTTATGTTACAATATCCTGCAATATTTATAAAGTCCATGAGTATGGATAGAATTGCTATTCCTCGTTGCCAAGTTTTTTCCTAATCCTAAAGCCAATCGTGTTTTATTTTCTTAAATGTTTAAATTGTGTGCACTCTATTAGTAAATGTATAACTAACTTTTCGAATCACATTTTATGTATGTAGTTACAGAGCTTTTAGGATTTATCAATCAATGATCAATGCGTTAACTGAGTATGACCTATTTTGAGTCTACATACTTTTTTTTCTTTCCTTGAGGTTCTGAAGCTTGTTTGCCACTTCTGACAGTCGGGGTTTACTGGTCCTTATTATCTATTATATTTCATTTAAATGTACTTTCCAATCTTTCAGGGTAGTCAGTAACACACGACTTTCCCTTACCTAACTATTTAAAATCAATTTTAATATTGAAAAAAAAAAGTGGCCCGAAGAATTATGCTGTTTAGTTGGAAATATTTCTTTTAGATTAAATATTTTAATAATCAAAAATAATACCTAAACGACGCTTTTTGTCCAACTATATTACATTCTACTTCTTTTCATGCAAGATGATATTATTTCTAAAATCTTTAGTTTCAATAAACTATACATTTATATTACTATTTTAATTAGAGATAATGCAAAATAAATATTAATAAATAAGAAACTATAGAAATAATATAAAAAAGAAACTACTAAAATATTTCTTCTTTAATCTCCTATAATTGATTATTGAAATATTTCTTGCTTCATATTTAGGCAGTTTTAAGTAGTGTTAAACACATGAAATGGTTAATTGTTTCGAATGGACAGAATTAAAGCTACTTAAATGAAGCATATATAGAAAGTCGGGCTTGAAGTTCTCACATACTGTTCTGATAAGAATGAAAAGTTATATAATATTAAAACCCGTGAAATTTTACTGCGACGTTTAAAGTTTACAGCAAAATTATTAATTAAGATGGTTGAATCCGTTAAAAAAAAGAAGAAAAAAAAAAGCGATATTAGATAGAATACGCATAATATAATGTAGTTTATCTGGTCAATCAGTTTTGGTGAAAAAGTTTCTGTAACATAAAAAGAATAGATTTAATTGGAAATTTTAGTTACGAACGGTTTCTTGATTTTGAGCTGCTTTGGTGTACATTATATCAACCAGTAACAGAGGTATCGGACAATCGTGTACGTAAATAACACAGTATGCATTAATTCGGCCATTGTAGATCTCATTAGGTTGAAAATTAGTTCTCCACGCAAACACAGGCGGGTGGGAATTCCATCAAAGCCGAAATCGAACAAATGTTAGTGTATATTCAATACGCACAGAGGTGTACAAGCTGCACCAAACTAATCAAACAATGAATTGAAATCCAATATAAAGTTTCTCTTCGAATTCTGCTACTGCAATTATGGTCCAAATGAGTTGGCCGAACATTTTTGTTAACTCAGCTTTCTTTCCAAACTGTGAATTGTCATTTTTTAAAACTAAAAATGAATAAAATTAGCTCCAAAAAGAGTAAAATAGATTGAGTAAAGAATGTCATAGATGCTAATTATTATTTATTTTAGTTGTCAAAATAAATTATTATTTATTGCAATGAAAGTCGATGCTAATTGAGTGCTTTTGATATTTAACATCGCTAGCTAACGTCAATATATTAACTTGAACTTAAAGGGCCTAGCCGGATAAGCATGTGAAATCTGCCCCCGCGTGTATTTGAACCAAATTTATACCATTGAGTCACACTTATGAGAAACAACCTTACGCAAATTATTAGCCCCTTAATCCTAACGGGGGGGAAGTTATGGAGGGGGAAAGATAAAACAAAAAAAATTGTTTTCTCCTGAACAGCTCGACCGATTTTCACGAAAAAAATATATGTTATGGATTTTATAAATAGGTTTCAAAAAATATTTTTTTAAATTTTTTCCCACGAAAATGTTGGTCCCAAAAATTTTTTGAATTTTTCAAAAAAAATTTTTTGGTTATGATGGTTTGGTACACCTCCAATTTTTCGCTACTTTATTTCATTATAGGGTCCTCTGTAACATATATTTTTTTCAATTTTATCGGAAGTGTACCCCATGGTGAAAAATTAAAAAAACAATTTTTTCTCCTGAACGAATCAACCGACTTTCACAAAAAAAAATATATGTTAATGGTTTTCTAATAGAGTTTCAAAAAATATTTTTTTGAATTTTTTATTTCGAAAACGTGAATCAAAATTTTTATTTTTAATTTTTCAAAAATAAATTTTAAATTATGTTGGATTAGTACACCAACAATTTTTTACTAATTTGATTCATTGGAGGGTCCTGCTCAATACTTTTTTTTTCAAGTTGGTCTAAAATGTACCCAATAAGGAAAAATAAAAAAAAAAACAGCATTTTTTCAGCTCTCTGAGTAGTAGCTGGTCACGCATGAAGAGTAGGGATACAGCTATAGGATCGTAATGTCATTAGATATCACTTACAAACTATGCACATTCATAATATTTATTATACCTATTATTATAGATATCTTATATTCGATCATATATATATATTTTTTTTTTTGTAATTAGTTAATTTTTTTTATTTGGATAACTACTACACAGCACTATATGCTATATTTATATAAAACGTAACTAAAAAGATTCTTTTAATATATATTTTTTTATATTATTATATGTTAATCAAAAAAGTTATGATGACAGACTTGCATGAAGTGTTCGAAAAAAGCCTGTCGACTGTTAAGTTTTTTGATTAACATATAATAATATAAAAAAAATAATAAAAATTAACTAATTACAAAAAAAAAATATATATTCGATCCAATATAAGATATTTATAATAATAGGTATAATAAAAAGTATGTATGTGCATAGTGAGTAAGTGATATATAATGACAGTACGATCCTACAGCTCTGTCCCTACTCTTCATGCGTGACCAGCTACTACTCATAGAGCTGAGAAAAATGCTGTTTTTTTTTCCTTATTGGGTACATTTTAGACCAACTTGAAAAAAAAAGTATTGTGCAGGACCTTCCAATGAATCAAATTAGTAAAAAATTGTTGGTGTACTAATCCAACATAATTTAAAATTTATTTTTGAAAAATTAAAAATAAAAATTTTGATTCACGTTTTCGAAATAAAAAATTCAAAAAAATATTTTTTGAAACTCTATTAGAAAACCATTAACATATATTTTTTTTTTTTTGTGAAAGTCGGTTGATTCGTTCAGGAGAAAAAATTGTTTTTTTAATTTTTCACCATGGGGTACACTTCCGATAAAATTGAAAAAAATATATGTTACAGAGAACCCTATAATGAAATAAAGTAGCGAAAAATTGGAGGTGTACCAAACCATCATAACCAAAAAATATTTTTTTGAAAAATTCAAAAAATTTTTGGGACCAACATTTTCGTGGGAAAAAATTTAAAAAAATATTTTTTGAAACCTATTTATAAAATCCATAACATATATTTTTTTCGTGAAAATCGGTCGAGCTGTTCAGGAGAAAACAATTTTTTTTGTTATATCTTTTCCCCTCCATAACTTCTCCCCCGTTAGGATTAAGGGGCTAATAATTTGCGTAAGGTTGTTTCTCATAAGTGTGACTCAATGGTATAAATTTGGTTCAAATACACACGGGGGCAGATTTCACATGCTTATCCGGCTAGGCCCTTTATGTACATTAATGTCTGAGACTATATCATTAGGATTGTAATAAAGCAAAATGAGTAATTCACAGAAATAGAACACTTCTATAACATCTGTATATCAGATGATAAAAACAAAGCACCTTGAATATCTATTTTCATTCTATTTGACTGTTATTGTATTCAACTAACTATATTTCTTGAAGGCTGTTTTAGTCATTTCTCATCACAAGTCACAGGTTTGAAAAAAAAATTCCATTATCTTATTAATCAATCTCGATTATTTTAATTCCTTTTTAGCTTATTTATTTTCGATGTTTATAATAATAGACTACATGTTGATAGGTTGTATAATTGTAAAATATTTTTTGGGAAACTAAAATAATCCTTAAAAAAATATTAGTCACGAAAACCGACAATTTTATGATCGGTAATAATAATATAAAAATCATAAAAACAAAGTATTATTTTTAAAATTTTTCATTATTGGCTTGTCGTATGAAGCCCATTAAAATCGCTCTTTCTGCCTTTTTCTCGACTTATTTTTTTTATTCATTAAATTTGAATAGAAGATTGCCGGTATTATTAAAATTAACTAGCATTAATAATTAATTCTTTTACTTTGATAATGTTATACTTAAAAATCTGGTGCGGGCAACACACGACTTTCACTTACCACCATTTTTAAACTCAATGAAAGAATTTTCAAATACACTAAAAGATAAAAATCTGGTGCGGGCAACACACGACTTTCACTTACCTCCATTTTTAAAATCAATGAAAAAATTTTAAAATACCGTTAGAGATAAAAATACGTGAAACTATAAAAGAATTAATTAAATTGAATTTCTATAGAAACATGTGTTTGATTCAAAAATCTATTATATTACTATCTAAAATAATCAGTTAGTTTTATGTTCATTTCATCACTCTCTATTAACTTTTAAAAGCTTGTGTATGAGATGATAATTTTTCTAAAATATTTAGCTTTCCAAAGGTATATCATACATGTATATTACTGCTCTTATGTTCAAAAACGAAAAATTGCATTAAAAAAATATTTTTTCTGTTTTCTCCTTTAGTTGGGTATCGAGTTTATTCAATTTATATATTTACCTGTTTTTCATCAGCGTTAACAAGATAATCTATTTATTATTATTGAATCTACAAAATTAAAGGTACTTTAGGGGAAGAAAATTTAAAATATCGGCATTTAAGCCCTGTCAGACCATTTTTATCTAAATAAAACCTACATGATATTAAAGCCCATTAAACTTTACATCGATATAGCGAGTTTAATCAAAATCGTCGAAACCGTTTTTGAGAAAATCGAAAAAAGGTGCAAAATGCATAGTATAAAGTGCCTCTTCTGGTAGGCTCATTTTGATGAAAAAAGTTTTGTCACGTCTCGGGCGTATAGTTGTCTTAAATATGAAATTTCAGTTTCATAGGACTTACCGTTTCCGCCCGGGAGCTACCACACACACACACACACAGACACACACACACACACACACACAGACCTTTTTGCGGGACTTGGTTATTTGGACTCAGGGGACCCTAAAACGTGTATTTCCGTTGAAAACTGGAATACGAAAATTTTCACGATCGCAATACTTCCCCATACTATATATAGTAAGTGAAAGTAAAAATATGCTCACAACATACGACCTTCCTTACCATCTTTGTTAATATCACTCTAAGTAATTTCAAAAGAAGTTACAGTTTAAAATAACAATAATTATAATAATTCAATGGAAACTTTTTTTTTTTTTTTTTTTTTTTTTTTTAAGATTGAATAAAATAACGACGGAAATCATTATCTTTTACAACAACTTACTTCAATGCTCTTTTCGTCATTAGCACAGTCCTTCTACAGCTGTTTATGTTAGATAACTTCATTATAAATTAATAAGATTTAAATATGGTATCCACATACCATTCTTCTTTGTGAAATAAAAATAAACCGAAAAAAACAAGCTACTGTTTTCTCCTTGTCTTAGGGGTCAAAGTAAAGTTTAGAATACAATAAATAAAACACATTCTTGAAAAATAAATTGTCAAAATAATGAAAAATTTGACACAAAAAATAAATAAGGGATAATTTTTGAAGCTGTGGACGTTTTGATGAATGTGAAATTAGTTTCGTTATCGTATCTTTTCACAGGCCGAATAATAGTGGTGGAAATAAAATTTAAATATTTCAACTACTATATGTTTAATATCTGACAGTGTACATGTTTGATTTCTACCATATTATTTTAGTTTTTCATTTTTTTTTTCTATAATGAACTTTTTCAATCGACTAAAATAAAACTACCTTCTTACGTTTCAAGATACGTAGAATCCAAATTTCAAGAAAAAAACTCCTGTCTGCCGTATGCCGTCCGTGAACTTTTCTATGTTATATGACGTTATTATTAAAATACTGTTATTTTTAAAGTTATAAAAAAAGTATAGATTTTTAGTATCAGAAGACCACGATCAATTATGAAAAAAAAATTAAATTTTATCCATGTAACTTAGTTATAGGCGTATTAGTTAGTCAGTTAGTTTTAAAGTTTTAGTGAGTTTTAGTATTAGGAAACCGTGATGAACAAAAACACAATTTTTTTTATAATGTTGATCTAACAACCCAAGCTTATATTTGTCATACACACACACAAGACATTTAGACTGAGGTTACTCTGCAATGTTTATATTTCTGTTGAAACCTCGAATTAGAAAGTTTTCACGATGGCAATACTTCCACTACATGTATTTCATGCAAACAAAACTCACTGGTGTTAAGCTACTGCTGAAGTGTCTTTTTTTCTCAGTATCCGAATATTTATAAAGTTTTCTGTTGTTTTATTGTAATCTTGTTGGGTTGGAGGATTCTACCTATGGGATTGTTTTGTTTAAATAAAATTTGCATTCGAGTGGGTTGAACATTTGTCTAACTAAATAGTTAACTAAACAAACGACTGTTGGTGCTGAGAGCAGTTACTCGCCGGCTAGAAGCGGATAAGATGGCGCAACGACACAAATGCGAAAAGTTCCTTATCAACCCCCTCAGAAGAATTTCCTAGTTTCCTCTCGCTGACAAACAACTGTTAAGTGACTCGATAGTGCCCTGAGATAAAGGGCTAACTTATAGTTGCTGGTCAATATTGTAGGCAACTTGGAAAATAAATATCAACCTATGAATGTCTCATATATCTGTGTGGAAAAGAACAACATTCATGGATAAATTTTGTGGAAAGAAATGTAAAATCGTGTCTAAAGAACATACTGTAATAAAACAAAGTTTTAGTAGTAGCACAGCCTAAGCACTAAAGAACCGTTTTAGTAGTTAGTCTTAAATATATATTGCGTTATGGAATTGAAATCTAAATTTAAATAAACATGAAATTTATTAAAGAATTATATTATTTGCTATGGAAACATTTTTTTTTAACAAATCATATAACAATAGAAATTATGATGTTCAACAATCACATAGGTTTCTTCACTTTGTATTACCTTCGGCAACTTCTCGTGTTATAAAACTATTTTTTCAAGCTTAAGGTCTTAAATGATAAAATAAACCTCAATATTACTATTTGTGGATCTAACATGTATAGAGAATTACACACACATACATACACACACATGTGTGTGAAATAGTTAGGAGTTAACTATTGTTTTTGGGGTCACCCATAGCGTAGTTGCTAGCATAACAGCTTTCTATGCCAAAGGTCGCGGGTTCAAACCTGCGGGTGGTCCTAAGATTTTTTAATGGGAGTAAAAAATCCTTAGTTAAGCCGTCCTTCGGAGGGGACGTTAAAAGGTAGTACAGAGCCTGTGCGATGTCAGGTACTCGTTAAAGATCCCTATCCTAATAAAACCTGGATAGGCAAAATTTAGGACTCCCACTGTAGCATCGTCCGATTAGCCATAGTAGCATAAAGTGACGTTAAACGAATAAACAAACAAACTAATGTTTGGAGGAATTACATTGAAATGACTGGATGATTTGCTTGATGTTACTAAATTCAGCTTTACCCCGGTCCATAAGTCCGGGTCCATTGTACTGTCTGGTAGATTATTAATTTGTTGTCAAATGTAAGCTGAAATTTTCTATTTAGAAGTCTTTATAACTAACTGAATCCCAGGTCAAGCTCTTGTATTTTAAATGTAGTATTTGGGTTCCAAGTCAGTTTTCACCCTTTTTGGAAGCCTAGATACCGGAATGTGTCTGATGAAGGAAGTGGAGATAATAAGTCTAAGGAGATTTTAAAGTTTAAATACTGTATGAAAAAGATTGCTGGTAAATATACTAAAGGATATCGAACGACTTTCTAGACAGTCAAATACATAGCCTATAATAATATCTGTTCGATCCTTTTCTGATTAAATCCGAGCGTTATCTTTTGAATCGTTATTATTCGGTAACAGTTATTTCGAAGGTTCCGGTTATCTGTGATTGGAATGTGTAACATGATATCTATTAGACGAAGGTACTTAGCCATAGAATACTAAAGAGCCCTGTTAGGAATGGCAACAGGTGGCCCCCTGCTATCCGTATAGTGTTCCCTTCACTTTGTTTAATTAATTAAACACATATAGTCTAACACGTTTTACCCTGTTAGTAAGGTGTATGTATATGTGTAGCTAGCATATTTGCATAGTATATGTGTCATATATTCCTACAGTTAAACTCACTTATCAAACGAGCAAAACATGATTTAAACAATGTGGTATTACATCATAGTCATTAGTAGAGACCATTTTCGTGCATAAAAAAGCCGGAAAACGTGCAGTAAAAACCTCGAGATGTGCAAAATAGTTCAGCAAAACCCCAAAATATAAAATTAAGGGTATATCACCTTATATGTTTAAAAAATAAATTAAGCTAAAACTATATGGAAGAGGAACTTTACCTTTAATAGTTATTTTCTTGAGAAATTACTTCTCTATAGTTAAAAAAAAAATCACGAATCACTTGAATGAAAGATCTTTTTACATACGTACATCTTTTTTTAACCGGACAAATTTATCTAAATCATTGACTAGTTTCATAAAATAACAACAACAATGAAATTCTCAGAATTATTCCCGGTTGTGGCTAATTGGTAAGTCACGTTAAACGAATGAAACACATTATGTGAGACGGATGTGTTTAATTTAAGTCAGTAGTCCTAATATTTCCGATCATTTTTTCTCTCCATAACTAATAATTTAATTGTAGATTTGACCAGAGAAGGTGATAAAATCAAATTTTAAATATGAATTTTTCTTTTTTTAAATTTATTTATTGAGATATATTACAATTTGTTTCTATTTGAACATTAGTAATAGTGATATGAGATCACATTCACACAATATGTACAGTATACAATGATAAAGCCAAATTATATAAAATATAATATGTATATACAACAAAAAAACCTATAATTGAGATAAATACAAATAAATGAAATAATGAAGTAATAAATACATTAACATCATGCACACTATCATAAATTTATACAATATTAACAATTTGCTAAAGGAACCCCAGACTGGGCCTTTTCCTGCACTCGTAGAGGGAAAAGCGGAGTCCAAGAGATCCTAGTGCCTCGCTCTCAGCCGCGTCACTGGTGTGAGCGCAATAGCCATAAACATACAACACATGAGTGGAGGATCTGAACAGTGTCAGAACTCCAATAAATATGTATTAGTGCATGTATTTTTATTACTGAAAATTTTGTTCGATTAGTTGTGATATTAAAATTTAATAATCAAATTTAACTTAAAAAAAAATGCAATTCATTGCGATAAAACTAAAAAACGTGGAATTTAGCCCCTAATGCCTGAACGGGATAGCTGTCCGAATTTGATGTATATACACGCAAACAAATAAAACTTGCAAAATCATGGAAATCCGGATTGTAGTCATTAGACATTAAGTCGGCAGTTCCTTGAACGTTTCACTCAAATGAAATACAGTTTCGTTACACCAAAACAATGGCTAGATTCAATTTAAAATAAGTATATGTATCCGTCTTAAAACTAGTCTTCAGTACCGTGCGCCATAAACACGGTTTTCGCCTACCTTCTTTGTTAAAATGTATTAAAGATCTTATAAATATAGTTATATATAAAAACGTTTAAATAATTACATCAAGTTTCGATAGAAACATTTGTTCAAAATTAGATAGTACATACAAGGGCTCCCGAGATTACATCTTATAACAATATACATTATAATCTAAAGTGATCAATTAATTTTATTAGCTTTTTATCACTCTCTACTACTTTATACAACTTTGTATGTGAAAATTTAGTTTTTTATAAAAACCGAATGGGCTACTTCCAGTACTAAACTGAAAGAGAAAAAGCAAGATGTATCTCCTTGGACCACATCATACAGAAAAAGTAGAAAGGAAGAGGTAGTGCTAGCAAGGCTGAGGATAGGCCATACAGCCTTTACATACGGATATTTAATGAAAGGCCTGGATACGCCATTCTGTGATACATGTAACACAACACTGACCATAAAACACATTGTAACATCATGCACACTGTACACTGACAACCGAACAAGACATAACATACCTTCAAACTTAAAAGAAGCATAAGGAAATGATGAAGACATAATTCTAAGACTTTTTGAGTTTTTTAGAGACATTGGTCTGTTAAACTCAATATAAACGTAGAGAATCAAGACCCGCTAATGACCCGAAAGGGTAGACGCGGAATAACAAATAAATAAATAAAATCTTAACCTTTCCGGTATGTTACATATCTACATTACTATTCCTATTTGTGACAAAAAAAAAAAAAATTCTTTTATATATTATATAGTTAATCAAATCCGCATATCAAATTTCGTAAAAATGTTTTCTTTCTCACTTGAATTAGTTTGCCTCGTTGCCGTTCATTTGTTTCATATCTGATAGTGAGAAATACTATCAGTGCTTCCTTTTCTGTGGAATTAAATAATTATTATAATTATAACTGACATTAATATCACATGATAGAAAAAATAATAAAATATTGAGGCCAGATAGAAATATTCGAAGTTTGACTGATTAAAAAAATACAACTATACAGAGAAATATAATTTTACTATTTACTACTATTATTTTTTATTTTATTTTTATGAATTAATAATAACAAAAACAATAATTTTACCCAATTGCTGTTTTGTTAAACAACGAAAAGTTAATGCTATAAAAAACAAAAAAAAAAAAAAATCATTTCAGTTGGGCTGCAGAACCGCTTATTTGGGGACATATTGATTTGCTTATTTATTTTTCAAGTCTTTGTTCACTGTGAAAGGCTTTGCTTGTTCTTTAGAAAGGTTGGAAATAAGTTTTATTTCGAGTCGTTTCCTGAATGACTGGATCTCTTCTAAACTTCCCCTTAAATAAAAAAAAACTGAGATAAAATGTTTTTCCTATCATGTTCTTTAATTCTACTCCAAACCAAATTCTCTTATTATATTTGTAGTTATATGATTTTTTATTCATATGTGTAAAGATCTTAAGAAGTTCTATTGAATCTTTGGTATGATTCAATAGAATCAGCAAAAGTGAATTTTCTAGAACGATCATATCCCTTAACAGGCCGCTCAACAGTTTTGATGATGTTTTTGAAGGCAATTTATGTATAGAAATTTCATCATTGCCAGACCACCGGCTTGCTCGAAAGTGTTTGAGAATACTAGTTGCTTTGAATACTAAGGAACCAAATCTTAGAGTTGAATTTGACAAGTTAAAATGTTAGCAGCTTCTGTAGAAAGTAGCTAATTTTGTAGAAAAAATACTTTTGAAAATGCTAATTTGGAACATTACAAAAAAAAATCTAATTACTTATGGTCCAAAGATTTTGAACGTGGTCTTAAATAAAATTACAGACTTATTTGTTGATTGGAACTCAAAAATTATCCGAAATTGACAGTGTCTCCACGAAAGCTACGGGCAGTGAATCGATTGAGATTACTCATAATGCAATGGTTAATGAGGTTTGTAGATAGCTCGGCCGGCTTATCTCTAATTGTTTAAAGCTAGATTGATCATTTCTGGTTACCCATCGAAAGAGATACATCGATTTATATCTATAATTCATACGGGAGGGGATGGTTCATAACGGGAAAATATGTTAGATATTAAAAATCTTGAAGGGTTATACAATATATATTATTCTCCATTATTCCAAATATAATTCGTTATATTTAAATTTAAAAAAAAAAAACATAAAATCTTTAACAAATTAATATTTAATATTTTTTTAGCGTGGGTACGTTAAGGGATTTGAGTATGAAATCTACAGGCTAATTTTATAAAATCCTATTTATTCTAGAAACAGTACGAATAAGAATATATTCTAAACCCAATAAAGCAATTGTCTCCACCTCTCCCTCCCCCCTACCTGGCCTTTGAAGGCAATACGGGGGTTTCTCGGGAGAGAAGATGAAGGCGAAGGATAAATGCCGATTTATAAGCTCCCCGTGCCGAGAAGCAAAATTGTAATTATTTTATTTATTGTAGTAACAAAATTTCTGGGCATCTAGTTACTAGGCAACGCGAGTTCACAGCAACGCGCGCTAACCCTTGCTAAACATCTGCTAAATTGGCCACTGTAACTATAACCTCCTGGTACTTGAAATTATTTTTACGTATTATATATGTTTGTAGGAGAAGGACCGATGTTAAAATATCAATCACGATCCTTCTTCCCAAAATAGGCAACTATCTAAAGAATAAATTGCGAATAGAAATGGATATATTGTTACACACTTTTAATTTAATAACAATAACAGTATAAATACAAAAAAGAACGTATGATTTAACTTTAAATGAATGGTATTTCTTGTACTCTAATGATGAAAACTACAATATAAACGTAATGGACATTAATTGAAATTACCTATGTTATTTATAATATTTAAAAAAAAAAAAAACTTTGAATAACGAAATATCCTCACACTAGACTGAAACGACAAGAAACAGCTCGCAGATATCGCTTATTACAACATTTACTTGACAAACGTTCAAAACTTCCCACCTACTACAAAAAACTAATTTATATGACCATACTTAGGCCTATTTGGACATATGGAATTGAACTATGGGGATCCACCAAGCCATCAAATTCCTCTCGCATCCAATCCTTGCAATCAAAAATCCTCCGAAAGATCATATGCCCCTTACTTTGTCACCAATAAAATAATCCACAAAGACCTGAATATCCCATTAGCTGCAGACTTAGCCCGAATTAGATATACTTCCTTTTACTCCAAATTACCACTCCACCCAAACCCACTTGTCCGCAATATCTCATCTCCTTCTATTCCTGATCATCCTCCGAGGCGGCTGAAACGACGATGGCCTCGAGACCTTCTTGTCTGAAAAACCTTTGAAGTGCTACCAATGGGTAGATTCTTCTCACGCCTATCATGTCCATATCTCATGTGTGAACAGTCACATTTACTTGGATGTATTTTTGTGTTAATACAGTTGTGAATATCTCTGTAATAAATTAAAAAAAAAGAACAAAATATTATCTAATATTAAATGGTAATATTTAAAGCATGAGACATCTATTAAAACTTTTTATTTTATCATATTTATTGATATTTACAACTGTATTGAATAAAAATACATCTAATAAATGTGATTTTAATATATAAAACTGTCATGAAATACATGTAGAGACACTACCCAGCGGATTGTGGAAGCACACAAATATTCTAAACTAGAAAATCCCGGAGCCATTTCATTTTCAGGCGCCTCGGAAGATTATGCGGCATTGAAGAGGAAGAAAGGATTGAAACTCGTGGGTTAGAGTGAGAATGGAGTTTGTCATGAAAGGTTTGATACCTGGTCCGGGCCAAATCAGTAACATAGGGAACATTAAGGTCTTTATGGATAAGTTTATTCGTGACAAATTAAGGAGCGTTGAGGATTTTACGAAGGATTTTGGATTGTAAGGATTGGATGCGGAAAGAATTTGATGGTTCAGTAGAGCCCCAAAGCTCTACTTGAAGTCCAGACTGGTCTTTTTCATTAAAATCGGCTGCACTAGGCATCTTTTTACAGCTCTCTCACAAACAACTCTAGCGATTTTGATTTAGCAATTTAAAGTTTCATGAGCTTCTATTTTCAAAGAAAATACACGTTTTAGGAACTCCCGAGTCTAAATAACCAAGTCTCGAAAAATAGGTAAAATAGGTGTGGTAAGTCTAGCACAAAACTGAAAAGTCGTACGAAACGGAAATTTCATGTTTAAGACAACTGTACGCCTGAGATGTTACAGCAACTTTTTCACTAAAATCGGCTGACCGTAAGTGCTACTTTATACTTTGCATTTTGCAAATAATAAAAAGTTTGATTAAACTCGCCATATCGATTTAAAATTTAATGGGATTTAATATCGGGTAGGTTTAATTCTGATTGACATAGTCTGGCAGGACTTAAATGCCGATATTTTAAATTTTCTTCTTCTTAAGTACCTTTAATTTTATAGATTTCGAAAAAATACCCCTATAATCTTATTAGGTTTGAAAAAAAAGTGGCCAGATAAAAAAGTTGAAAGAATTCGATAACTAACTGAAGGGGAAAAGAGCAAAACTAATTTTTTTTTTCTGAACCAATGGACAGCAACATCGATGTATGATATACCGTTGGGAAACTGAATATTTTAGATAAAAATATCTTATATACAAAGTGGTAAAAGGCAATGTAAAGTAACAAATAGGGCATGAAGTTATTGCTGATAATTATGCGTTAAAATTTGATATTGCTGTATAATTTAATCTAAATCATATGTTACCAACGAAAATGAATAATCTTTTTTTTAAAATTAACTTTAAAATTTTTAAATTTAATTTGAGGTTAGGTTATTTTATTTATGGGCACAAAACATCTGGGGTCTTTAGCGCCCTTTTCTATTTACATAAACATTTCATTAGATTTTTTTAAACAAATCAAATGTTTTTAAAAACTCAATTGTGTTTCTAATCGTTGTAGTGTTGTTACCTAGTATCCTCTTGAGGTTTCTTTGAATATTTTCTGTCTGAAAATAGTTTTGGTAGAGTGGGCAGTCCTCAAAGATGTGGCAGATGGTCAGTCGCTGGTTGTAGTTCTCACAGCTCGGAGGTGTGCTTTTCTCTACAAGGTATCCATGGGTCAGTCGCGTGTGGCCTATTCTTAAGCGAGTCATGACAACACCTCGCCTGTTGACACTGTTGGCGCTCTTCCACGGTTGAACATCGGATTTGATACTTCTTAACTTATTCGACTATTCTGTATTTTCCCAAAGCTCGGCCCATGTCATTGTCGCTTGTTTTTTTAGATAAGCGCATATATCAGATTTTGTAAATATCAGGGTGATTTCTGTACAGGATGATGATGCTTCTTTCGCTGCTTGGTCTGCTTTTTCTTTGCCTTTTATCCCTACATGCGATGGTGTCCAAACAAGAACCACGCTTTTCTTTATACATTTTAGCATCGAAGCATTGGCTTGGGCTTTCTTTATCACTGTATCATTGGAATAAATATTTGTAAAAGCCATTAAGAAAGATAAAGAGTCCGTAAATATTACGAATTCTTCCTCTTCACACTGTAGGATTTTGTATAGTGCTGAACTAATTGTGTAACTTTCTGCTGTGAAGTTGCTAACAGTTTGTGGAAGTCTGTACTTAAAAATATTGGGTTCGATCACAACAGAACATCCAAGGCTTTTTTCTGCTTTTGAGCCATCTGTATAAATATGGGTCCTATTTTCATATTTGTCCTTGACGTTTTGAAATTCAGATCTATGGTAGGTAATTGTAAGGTCCATGGAGCGAAATTATTTTCAAAGATCGTTGTCTCGATGTCTTGGATTTCGTTTATATATCTTTTGTATCTGTTTCCCAGTGGGACAGCTAACCTTCGATTTTCTGCAAACCATCTTGTTTTGGGTTGGAAAACATGTTTCCATGCAGGATTATTTTTATTAAATTTTAGTTTGCCGATGTATCCACATGCAAGCTGCTGTCGCCTGACAGCCAGAGGAGCAAGAACAGCTTCTACACATAAAGTATTCAAAGGACTAGTTCTGAATGCACCCGAAGCAAGTCGGATACCAGCGTGGTGGACTGAGTCTAAAGCGATCATTAGGATTTGCAGAAGAGAAGATAGTGCAGCCGTATTCTAGTTTGGGTCTTATCAAACAGGTATATACTTTCAGCATGCTAGGCCTGTCCGCTCCACACCAACACCCAGCTAGAAACTTGAGAATATTTAATCTTTTTTGAGTTTCTTCCTTTAACCACCTAAGATGATCTTTCTAGTCCAGTCTGCTAAAAAAATACTTCTATACTAAATTTAATTTGATATAATTGTTCTTAAATTGATTTTGACAACCAAGGTAAGTGAAGGTCTTGTGCTGTCCGCACCAGATTTTTTAATAGAATAGAATAGAATGAGTTTATTTGTCTTTGGGGTTCCCCAAACAAATAGAACCTGGTCAGGCTATATATTACAAACAACGAATCATAACAAATATAAGTAATAAACAATAAACGGAACAGATCACAATAGGATAGTTGATAAATATTAAACAGTACAGTAAAATTAACAGAAAGTAACAAATTATTTTTATACAGGATAATAAAAAAAAACTTTTGTTACATAGATTAAATTGAAGTGAATAAATATTAAATATTAAGATTTAAAATGACCAGTGATATATAAATATAGTTTAGAGAGTGGTGTGCATCCTTGATTCCAATAATATTATCCCCGATCATCAGTTTGGCTTTCGAACATCCCACTCCACTATCCAGCAATGTCATCGTGTGGTGGATGTGGTCTCCTCCGCTTTGGAGCGCGGATTGTACTGCACTGGAGCCTTTCTTGACGTAGAACAGGCCTTTGACCGAGTCTGGCACCCAGGACTGCTTTACAAACTCCGAAAATTCCTTCCTCCAACTTACTTCCTCATCATCCAGTCCTATCTCACTGACAGATCCTTCCAAATAAATCACAAGTGCTCCTATTCATCCCTTTTTGTTCAGTCCGCTGGCGTCCCACAAGGCAGTATCCTCGGACCCATTCTCTTCACAGTCTATACAGCTGACATCCCAACCAATCCTAACACTTTCCTCTCTACGTATGCTGATGACACTTGTGTGTTATCAGTCAATAACGATCCTACTATTGCCTCTCAAACCCTACAATCCCACATCAGAGACCTTCAGGTATGGTGTCAGAACTGGAGAATTAAAATAAATTCAGAAAAATCCCACTAAATAACCTTTACCCTCCGTCGTAAACCTATGACATCCTGCCCTACAGTATCCTTTAATAACATTCCGCTCGTTCCAGTTGAACAGATCCGCTACCTAGGGCTTCTACTTGACAAACGTTTAACATGGAATCCGCACACTAGACTGAAACGACAAGAAACTGCTCGTCGCTTTCGATTACTTCAACACTTACTTGACAAACGCTCAAAACTTCCACTTAACTACAAAAGACTCCTCTACATGACTATCATTAGGCCTATATGGACTTACGGAGTTGAGCTTTGGGGCTCTACTAAACCTTCAAATTCTTCCCGGATCCAATCCTTACAATCCAAAATCCTTCGTAAAATCCTCAATGCTCCTTACTTTGTCACAAATAAGCTCATCCATAAAGACCTAAATATTCCATTTGTTGCTGATCTAGCCCGAACCAGATATCGCTCCTTCCATAACAAACTCTTCTCCCACTCTAACCCCCTAGTTTCAATCCTTGCTTCCTCTTCCATTCCTGACAATCCTCCGAGGCGTCTGAAAAGAAGATGGCCACGAGACCTTCTAGTTTAGAAAAGTTACAGGAGTGCTGCCATTGGGTAGTTCTTCCTCAAGTCTGTATCACGCTGTTTATCTTTTGTCATCTACACATTTACTTGTTGTATTTTAAAATACAGTTGTAAATTTCAATAAATGATGTTATAAAAAAAAAAAAAAAAAAAAGAGAGTGGTGTGAAACTAGATTATGGATTAAAATAGTTCATTATATTAGTACAAGCATTATTATGAAACACTGACTAGGTACAGTGTTATTAATGTTATAAGTACTTGGTTATTTTCTAATATAGCTAATAATTTTCAATAAATTTTACTTGTTTGTTACAAATGATCTCAATTTTAAAGTGCTAAGTAAATAATAATACAGTAATTTAACTTTATTTGGGTCATCAATTGTTAATATTGTAGGAAATAGGCTTTCTGCTAGCTATGCTATTAGCGTAAGATATGTAGAGGTTTCTATGTACTGAATATATTGGACAGATTGCGATTAAGTGATACATAGTTTCTTATTTGTTCATATTGCATATTGTACAGATTTCTTTGGGGTTTATCTTATGAGTGTTGTTTGCATGAGTAAATTTGATATGGTATTTTCCAGATAGGCGAGCTTGGATTATTATTTTTATCATCTTAAACGGAATATTGTCAATGGTTTGTTAGCTGTCGCTGAGTGAAGTTTGTTGGTAAAGAGTATTGTACAAAGGGCTGTATTGACTTGATTTAAGAATTCGATATCTTTTTTGTGTAATAATATTTTAATAACAAACTTATATTATATAAAAAAATTAGATAAAAAACCAAAAATAGTATAAATGAATACATTTGAATTTTATTCTGGTTGAACAATGTGTAAAGGTCGAAGTTTCTCACTCAATGTTCAATAAGGAAAGTTGAGGTTTTAGCCTACATTGAGCACCGACTCCTCGAACCCTTACCACACTCACCACACTCGACGTACCCCACTCGTGAACTCGACTCACCCGCGACGGGCCTATATCGATTGCAGGAGCGGCGAGGAGCAAGCACCCGCCCAGGGACTGCGGCTCTTCCCTTCGGCGGCAGAATATCCTGCCTTATAATCCCTCTCTTAGGCTCTTCTTCCAATCAATTTACTCTAATCCTCTTTATATAATCTTTTTAAATCCATAAATTCAAAAAGGGAAGGGGCGTAAAGTGTGTCTTAAAATATCCTTTAACCGTTCATTATGAAACTTTCAGCTAAACAGTTTCTCATTCACAGGTATTGAATTTTAATCTATCTCTTTACATCCATAACGATTTGAATTATAAAATATTAATTATTTTCAATGATGAAGTTTTAGTTGACCATTGAGATTATGTAATGGAGAAGTTTGTTGGGGTATAAATAGTATAAATGAATATCGGCATTACTAATTACTTACTCATCTTTTAATCCCTGCTGAGGTATTTTAATACACTGACGAATCACTATACTACATTTTTGGTAACTACGTGTTCCATACTTCCCTCTACCTTGCCACTTTGGTACTAAATCTGGGTTCTTTGTTCTCGCCTTTTTTTTTTTTCAGGAGACTCTGCCCTGTCGGTCGCTAAACACCAATAAGGTTGCTCTTTTAAAGCTGTGATATTGAGCAACTTTTTAGTGTCAGAATAAAAATAGTTTCTATCACATTAAAAAGCGTTTTATAGGCATTATCGTAGATTTTTTTTCCCCTGGACTCTGCTTCGGATGTTGACAATATTCCCTGGTTCATTACTAAGTAAGTTTTCTACTATTTTCTTTGTTACTCATTATCATAAAATTACAGGTAAATTAAAATAATGGTAAATACTATTATTGACACTAAAATGCACTTGATATCACAGCTTTAAAAGAGCAACCTTATCCGTGTTTGGCGTTCAAAAATCTTCTAATTGAAAAAAAAAAACGCTAGCGAAATTCGCTAGTTATCGCTAGTATAATTTAAAAAGAGGACAAGTATGGAACATGTTACAAAAAATAGGTGCTAAATACCCTAGTAAATGCGACAAACTTAACGGCCTTTAGACGCTGGTTCACTACAAGTTATTTCTTTTCCCTTCCGGTGATTTTAAGTATCAAATATCTATGATTTTGTTATTAATTATTTACTGTTTACGTTATTTAATATACAAAATATCTGTTTTTCTAATACCATGTATAGAGAGAGCATTTATAACAGCAAAAATTATCACTTCTTATTTTTTTAATATATGCTAGTGAAAATAAGTTTAACCATTTAAAGTGTAAATATTAATTATGTAAATTGTGCTAAAATTGCAATAAGAAATTTATGTGCTGAAACCCATCTAATCTTTAATCCGGAACTCATAATTTATTTTAGTGATGGATTAATTGTTATTATAAGGCTTGAAATAAATACGGATAAGAGGAAATGTAGAAACGGCGATCTCGGTGATATTGATATACCAGGACGTACGATTGAACCCGTAGAGAAATTTATGAATTTAGGTTTCATTACAACTTGAAAAGATGAAATCCAGGAAGAAATAAAAACTGTTAAACGTGCAAAATACTTGTTATTATTTAGTCACCAAATCACTTAGCTGTCGGCATCTAACAAGAAACTTAAATATTAGGATTTATAAAACTATTATTCTTTTGACGGTTCTATACGGATGTGAAATGTGGTCACTTACGCTGAAGGATAAACAACGCCTTAAAATTTTTAGTTGTACCCTGTGATTATAATTGAGTTGGTAGCATCGCGTAGACTCAAATGATTCTGTAAGTTTGTTGGGCTCTGTGAAGAGTGAATCCCGAAAAAGTTATATGCTGAATCGACGGTAGGCGTCCAAGAGGATACCTCAAAAACACGCCAAAGCGTCGATGGGAGGATTGTGTTGTCTGCTACTAAACGGTGGCTCCTTATTATAGTTTTGCTCGTGCAAATTAGGACAGGCCCACTAGTATATTATAATATATATATATTAATATATTATATATATATATATATATATATATATATATATATATATATATATAATATATTTTTTTTTTATTAATTTTTTTTTTTCTGGTTGATATAAAGATGATTAATCAAACATTTTACTGCAAAAGCTTGATTTGTTTTCCTTACTTTTAATACGAAGTTATTTGAATCAATATGTCAAAATATGACCAATCGGTAATTCTGCTTGTATATTTATCTCTGAGAAAAAATTTATAATATTCAATTTTCCTTTGGTGCTCAAATGGAAAGAAAGCTGGAAAAATTCTCCTTTCATTAACTTTGGCCATCTGTGGCTCTCTCTCAAACACGTACACGTTATATGTCCTGCCCCTCACATACACGACTGCTCGACCTAAGGGATGTACACTTTTATGAAACGGTAAAATAAGATATTACCTAATTTCGTTATATAAAATAAGTTTGCAAAGTAAACCGTGTAGAGACTTAATATAATAAGTGACTTTTATTAATTTATATTTAAATGTATTGTTTCTCCATTTCTTGTCTGACCTAAAAGAAACTGACTTGTTATTAATTCTTTGTAAATACGTTTTTCTTTGTTTTATATAACATGGTAATATATTATATAATTGGCCATTTTATTTCGTATTTTTTTAAGGTTTAATAATTAAATTTTTTAATCGACCAAGAAAATTTTAAAATCCTCAAAACTTGGCCTTGTAACAACCCAAATAACGTATAAACAAGAATCCGTCTGTCAACCTTACAAATTTAAGAATACAATACAATAATTAGAATTAACATTACTAATCGATAAATGTTTAAATCAATTAGAAAAATAACAAAACATTGAGATCTGTTTAGAGATAGTGCAGATATATCTTTTTGAACTTAGTAGTCGTGATGGTACATTTTTCTTAGTTAATGAATCACACGCAGTGAAGTTATTTAGATATTACATTCCATATAAAATAAAACTACATCATATAATATCTCTTTTAGTGCCGGACGTTATATCTTAGTTTGCTGCACTTGCAAAAAGTGCCAACGACGATATTTCGTCGTGCGTGTAATAGCGCCTAATTCTTCGCATTGCCAGAAAACTGTAACTCTAAATAAATTTGTAAATGATTAAATTTTGTTGACAAAGAATTTGGGGTCTAACATTTTACATATTCTATACCGGAGTGTGCTGAGGCTCCGGAGGAATCTTATACGCTGGAGCTTTTAAATCCAAAGGCGAACTGTTCATGATGGATAGAACTCAATATTTGTATTAATTATAATTGTATTATTCAATTGATATTGGAAAATGATTCCTTTATTCTCCATTTCGTCCCGAGTATATGGCATAAATATCATTTGTAGTTTGGTTTTTATAAGTTTTTTTTTTTTTTTACAAATTGTTGCATATTTATCAAATTCGGCCGATTATCTTCGCATAAGCACCCATGTTTCGTCCGGCACTAAAAGGGTTATATACTGTGCTTTGGAGTTTTATATGACTAAATGCGTACATTCCCAGGTCTCTTATTATGACTCTGACAGTAGCAATGTAACAACAAGAGTAATTAGTTCTGAGGATCCTAGGGTTTCTTAGGATCATAGGGGTAATGAAAGAAGCCTAAAAAAAGGCGGTCAAAGGGAATGTTATTTTTGCTAATGGTGGTATTGGGTATTATTATAAGTATTATTATAAGGCCGCGTTTATACTGCAGGGGCTGAAGCGGTAGCGGGTTATATATTGATAATATAACAACATTGGACAGATTGTAATATTGCTCAATAAAGAATTGTTTCTAAAAAAAATATATATATATATATATATATATATATATATATATATATATATATATATATATAATAAACAACAGTAATATATACACTTATTGATATCAAGTGTTATACATAAAAAAATACGTTACTTTAATTATTAATATACTTTAAATATGAAATTATAGGTGTATAGTACCTGTGATGGGAAATATAATCTCAACTTAGCAAATTTTCTAAATTTCTAGAAAAAAAAACACTGGATGTTTTTTCATCCGTTTTGCACCTTCTTACGATTTTCCCACAAATAGCTCTAAAAATTTTGATTTAACTCGCTATACCGATGTAAACTTTTATAAGCTTTAATGTGAGGTATGTTTTATACTGATTGAAATAGTCTGACTGGACTTTGATTCCGACTTTTTTATTTTCTTCTAAAGTACCTTTAATTTTGTAGATTCGAAAAATGAACCATGTCAGCATGTCAGCATTGATACGAAAATGGTTAAATATATATGTTGATATCCATATTCGATATCAAAGAACACGACGCCTAACTCTATAATCTAACCTCCAACTAAATGAAGGAAGACAAAAAATATTTTTGTCTGTAATTTTTAATTGTTTCGACAGGAGAACCGTACCGTAATATAGATGTATAACATACCTTGGAAAACTAAAGCTTTTAAAAAAATATATTACCTTAAACATAAAGTTTCAAAAAGTAATAGAGAGTTATGAAAGCTAAATAAATATAGCTGATTTTTATAGATAATATTATTATAGGTTATTTAATAAAACAGATGTATCTATCGAAATTCGATGCTATTAATTGTATAACATTTTGGTTTCACTTTTCTATATATTTCATTTCTGACTGTATTAAAAAAATCTTGAATTTATTTTAACAAAGAAGGTAAGTGAAGTGTGCGCAACAGATTTTTTAAATTAATAAATATTATCCAGGGATTTTTTAAGTTTAGATGGATGTTTGAAAAAAAAAGTTAAAATTGCTTGATTTAATTAAAATTAAAATTTTTTATATCTCCTATAAAAATTTAAAACATGTAATACAGCAATTAGTTAAAATGTTTGTTAGAAAAGTGGTGATTTTTTACCGAACGTTATATAAAAAAATCTTCCCTGAACCTGAGAAGCAAGAAGACGTCCGGGTAAGATATCTTTATTACACCTTAGGCATTCTTCATATGGTAAGGAGTTGTATAAACCTTCATGATGAGCCCGTCGCGGTGTGGCTAGAAAGGTTGTGAGTTCGAACCCCAGTCCCAGGAGGACATTTTCAAGCATGTAATTAAATGGCGATTCCCTCACAACCTTCCTCGGGTTTGTGAGGCCCTTCAGCCAACTAGTTGTTTCTCACAAAAGGGAGTGATGACCTTACCCTAAAAAATATTGCCGAGAATCGCGGTGTATTTTCTTCACAAGGGATTCCAAAGCCTGTCACGCCAACTGAAAAAAAAAAAAAAAATGGGTGTTCATAGTTTATTTCTTACTTTTGAGGGAGCTACCATCTATTGTATCTTCTTTGATCATAATTTATTTTATATATATCAGATCCTCATCTCGTTTCATGTTCCAACTTGTAAAGCGTGGTATTGTAGCATATTACCTTCCGTCTTCTTCCTTGAATATAGTTAATCAAGGCCACTTCTCTTAAAAACTGCCTGAAAGTAAAATGTTATCAGATTCGCTGTAAAGGATTATGGATTTTAATTTTTTGAGAGACCTTACAACTTTTAGAGTTTGTGAAAATTACTTCATTTTTTACTTCTAAAGAAGATAAATTTTTTTTTAATTTTGAAATCTATTTAGTTTAACAATTAGAAAATCTAATCTAAAAATATTACGATCTGATTGGTAACCTAACATTCCTTCGATTTTTTTTTTTAACCCACAATTATTGACTTTTTTAGAAAAGTTGCTATATTTTACGAAATTCATAATTCGCTTTTTTGCTCAAAGCTAATTATACGCTGCTGGCTGATAAATTAATGCAGTAGTCCTGAGAGAGCTGAATATTAATCACATTTTTAAGCCCACCTCGTAAAAAATGGAAAGCGAGGTGTGATTTCAAGAGAATGTTTCCACTCGTTCGTTTATTTTCAAGCACCTTGATAAGTTTGAAATATGCGCCTACAACTACCTCCAGGATTTTAGGAATAGAATTAGATTCTTTAAATTTGCTTTAAATATAATAAACTGAATTTACTTAAATTGATTTATTAAAAAATAATTAAATGTATAATATTTTTATTTTTTATATTTATTTTATATAATATATAAAAAATGGTTATATAAATTTATATAATAGAAAAAACAATACTAAATGCAAATATGTTATGTATAAGTATTCACACAAAAGCCCGCGCATAAAGTATATTTATAGTTTCTCAACAGATACTTTTATTTTACACTCTTTTGTTTTATTATTATTAATCGAAAATAATAATTCAAACTTATTTTATAATATTTAATTTTATTTTTACTATTCGAATCAAAAATAGTTGTATAATCTGTTTTTTTTAAACAAAAATATAACTAGCTTTGTTCACATACATGGTACTTTATGGTATTTTTCTTTCCTCCAAGTACTTTTCATCTGCCCGCATTCTAGTTGGTCGGGGTCTAAGCTTGTGTTCCTCATATTATATGAGTAGTCAGAAACGATTTTTGCTATTTATTAAATTCTCAATATCACCTATTTTGTTTGTGCACATTTTTTTTTACATTCTCTAATCATCTCACTTTTTTTTCTTTTCTTTTTTTATCCTCGACACGTGAAAGGTTTAAACATTCGGCTAGGAATGAATACATTTAAAATAAAATACCTAGCCTTTGTAGATGATATTTCATTATAACTGAATACCGGACCGACGCAACCGTTATCAACGATCGGTTACAGAAGATTGCTGTTTGGACTTGGTTAAAAGAACTTTATGAAAAAAACCAAGTATATTAATATAATAATCATCAAGGAAACACACACACACAAAGATAAATATATATATGGGGAGGTTGCGAGTTCGAATCCCAGTCTCGGCGGGGCTTTTATAATGATGTAATTAAATGGGGATTCACTCGCAGCCTCTCCCTCGGGTATGTGAGACCCGTCAGCCAAATGGTGGCCACTCACAAAATTAGGCGTAGGGAGTGCTGACCCTACACTACGAATTTCATCGTGAAACGCGAGTGTAATCTCTCAAATCACACCGCGAGGCCCAGGGCCTGCACGGCCTGTCGCGCCACTGAAAAGAAATCAGGGAAACACACACTCACACACATAAATAAATAAATAAATAAATATATATATATATATATATATATATATATATATATATATATATATAATATATATAAAATTTCCTGGTGACGCAACAGGGCATATTGGTCTTTGGCCGCGTGGTGTGATCTGCTGGGAGAATAAACTAGCGATTCTCGATAATATTTTATAGGGTAGGATCATCACTTCCAACGAACATTTTTGAGTAACCACCATTAATAATTTAGTTAATAAATTTTATTTTTTTAATATTGAATGAAAATCGTCCGTTTTCATTGATGATATTTTTACCAACAGTGAATTCTGCTTCATATTCATGTATTATTTGTTCGTGTTTATTCATTTAACGTCACTTTATGCTACTATGGCTAATCGGACGATGCTACTGTGGTAGTCCTAAATTTCGCCAATCCAGGGTAGGATAGGAATCTTTAACGAGTACCTAAATCTCACAGGCCCGGGACTAAATTTTTACGTCCCCTCCGAAGGACGGCATAACTAAGGATTTTTACTCCCCTTAAAGCTGTTATGCTAGCCACTATGCTATATGTGACCCCCGTAGATTTATTTAATTTCACGAATATACTGAGAAAACTTACAAGCTTGTTACGTGAAAACTCACTGTCTTAAAAAGTAATTGTTAATATCCTATTATTAAACTCCCTTCTACTCTAAAATTAGGTAAATTCGAACTCGTTACTACTCCGTTATTAAAATATAGTACATATATAGTAGTCGAATTTGCAAATTTACTGCTGTATACTCAGTGGTTGGGTGCATCGAACAGTGTGAGATTCGAGGGGGTGGAAAACGCCCGAGTAGGGAAGGCTTGCGGGGAGTTTTCCCGTTTCGAGCGGGGAAATTTCCCTCGCGCGGGAAAGATGCCCCAGTGGCGGTTGGACCCTCGACCCGTTCGGTTGGTCCTGTGGTCGTGGAAGTTAAAACCCATGTCGTGTGTTCCCTGAGCTGTGTCAGTGAGTCAGTGTCGGATATCCCAGTCGTCAGGTGAGTTTACGTCTTGCTTAGTGGATCATGTGTGCGTGAATTTCAGGAATTAATTGAGAAAAGTGCAAGTTAGTACTCTCAAATATGGAAATGTGTAGGAAATTAAAGAAATATACTTTGGAGCATAAGAATATGTAAAACTCGACCGAAATTCTATTTATCTAGTTGTTAGTTTAAAATACATTAAGGAAAATCCTCAGGATATCGTTATCAATCAAATGCTGATAAGAATTTCTCCGCCTGGTTAGTAATAATTAAACCGGCAGTTCGGAAATTGGTTTTTAAGTTATATAAATCTTTATTTAAGTACAAACACCTCTAAAATATAAACAATTTTTAAATTTATAAAAACAAATTAACTGTTTTACATTTACTCCAATAAGATAGAAAAACAGAAAATTTTATTATTAAATTCTTAACTTTAAAACGTAAGAATTCTTAAATTTAACGTTAATTTAATGACTATTATGTATCTTTAACTATGTAATTTGAAAATAACCGATACCTGGTGCTAACATTTGTGGTTTATCTAAGAGACATAAACAATTGTAAAGGACAGATGAATTTTTTCATCATAAAATATATACTATGTACAAATATTGATCTGTTGTTAGTCCTCGACCGAAAAATATATATTTATTCTCTGTCAAGCGCCGATAATATTTGGTCGTAAAGTTCATGTGGTTATTTTTATTTTTTTTATAAGGGTATTAATGATAAGTTGTTAATAATATCTTTTAGCTCATTTTATATTTCGTAAATTTAAATTTCTCTTCATATTTTAAAAAATATATTCGGAATATTAAGAATATGCAGATTCAATAACTAGTAAAGTTTAAAATTCCTCATTATTTATATTTTATGTTTTTCTTACTATAGTTTTGTTATTTAATTTGCACTTTTTTCAGATTTATTGCATATATTTAAAATTTCAGAGCACCCATTTAAAATTTGGTAAAAATATAATGGAATATGAACTTTGACGTTTTATTCATATTATATCTACTTCATTGGTTTATTTTATCAGTCAAATCATGTAAAATATTCAAAAAGGTCTTTATCTCTTTCTCTTTGCATTGATAATGAACAAAAATATGGACCGTTACGCCTATTTCTTCGATTCTTCATTCTTTTTATCCCGCCAGACCGTTGTTTCAATTGGTTGATAAAAAATTAATAGTTCTTAGTAGCTTAGTAGTTTCTTTTTGTATTTTTCACACATGTTTCATAGCTCTATCTGATTTCTTGCTTTTATAATTTGTATTTTTTTGCTGGATTACCTTGTTAAGTAAAAGAAAAACAGCTTGATTATTTATATTAATATAGCACAAATAAAAAAACTATTAATTTAATTTCGAATAATACATTTTTCGAAGACATCCTTATTAAAATTACAAAAATATATATAAATTTAAATGTTATAAGGAAGAAGAATCTATAGACTTTGCTGGTTAAAATATTTCTTGTTGAAATAAGTCTTGGTCGAACCGTCTGCAATTATTTAACGAATGCCGATTGCTATGTTTGGTTTTTTGGAAGTAGTGCAGGTTTCCGGTTATAATAGGTGTTGAGTAAGAGTTGTGTAGCAATTATATATATATATATATATATGTTATTTTATTTCTTTTTGTCTCCGTCACGGCCAAAGTGGGATCAAGTTATTCAAATGATTAATTATTTTTCCCTTCTTAGACTTATATGTTGGAATAGTATTGTCTCAACCGATAAATTTACGCTTATATTGATACAATTTGAATTAAAATTATTATTTCCAATACAAAAGCTTTTCGAGCTGGTTCTTGCTGAATAAGCTGTTAGTTTAATATCGGAAGGAGTCAAAATATTGGTTTTGTCTTTGGACAAAATCTTTTAATATTTGACGATTTTAGACTAGTTTCGATGTTTTAAAATTTTAATTTCGATTCCTTTTTTTTTTTTTTTTTTTTTTTTTTTTTTTTTTTTTTTTTTTTTTTTTTTTTTTTTTGCGGTTTTCGTAAGTACTTCGCTTCAAAAATGTCCTGTTTTTTTGTAGTGTTTTATTAATGTTTTTAAACTTTTGTTTGATTAAAGAATTTCAATAAAAAATAATATAAAAAATATAGCAATTTTAAAAAAAAGAAAATATAAAAGTTTTTAGACAATTAAAGGTGGGAAAAATTAGAGATTTCTTAACTGAATTTTGTCATACGTGGACATTGGATTCTTTTATTAGAAATTTAGTTATTTTTATGAACTCATCTTACGATTATTATAAAAAAAAATAAAATATTTTTTTTAATCACTGAACTAGTTTATGGTGGAAAGAATTTAAAATAAATCAACTTTTCCAACGGAAAAAAATGTGCAGAGGTATACTAACCACCTCTGCAATGTTGTGCTAAAAAACTTTAGTCCGCATTGCATATATGTTTCTTCGTATAAAAAAACTACAACTATTGTAAGTCGCAATAGTTTGGCTTGTTTGTTTATCATTTAACGTCACTTTATATTTCGGTGGATAATCGGATGAATCTTCCAGTGGGGGTTCTAAATTTTGCCTATCCAAGTTTAATTAGGATAGAGATGTTTAATGAGTACCTGCAATCGTTCTGGCTTTAGACCAACTGTCGTAAGGTTGATAAATACGGAATTATATGTTTCCTTTAAAAAAATTTAGGGTCATCTGCCGGGTCCAAATGCAAGCTCATACACCATACTCCACAGGTGACTCTTATAGTTTTTAACAGCTCCAATGGATATGGTTTCTTAAAAGTTCCAATAAGATCTTTCTTATTCTGAATGACTCTTAAAGTTTCTCCAAGTTTATTGAGGTGTTTTATTTCCCGTCCCTTTTCATGAAAATTAAAATTATATTTATAGCAGTTTTTTATCGTAAAAGTCTCTCATTTCGATATTTCAATGGAAATAAATGTCTTGAATTCCCCTGTCTAAATAACGAATTATTTCAAAGTGGTATGTGCGAGTATTTCAACCTATCTCAAAGGAAAATTCATAGAGAAATGAAATTCCTTATTTAAGACAAGCTTGGTTATGTTACAGTGACGAGCCAACACACGTAAAAAACACTAATACACTGCCACATAATCACTATACCATAAATTTTAAACCTTTTTATGTTTTTCTCAAAAAACAGCACAATCTATTTTGGTTCAAATCGCTAATTAATAAAAACTTAAATGGGCAACGATTATCCTAATTTTATTTTTTATTTCTTCTTATAAAACTACCTTTAATTTTGTTGCTTTTAAAGTATTAATTATTTCTTCTTGTTAATATTGATAATAAAATTTAAAAAAAAAATATGTCCTCCGAACTATAATTTTGCTTATGCATTTCCATTTTAGCACTGATTACAAAAATAAATAATAATAATTTTGACAGTTTAGTATTAATGTTAAAATGACTCAGTATCAATTTTATTAAATTCTTTTAGATTCCAAAGTATTTTATCTAGTAGAAGCATTTTGAATTTGGTTATGTTAGATTGGTAAATCCATCTAATAAATGCTAAACTATAAATGAAATAAAGTGAAAATAATTTTTACACTATGACAAATAGTACCCTAAGAATAACAAAAAAAAATATATTTGATACCAATGAATAATTTTCATCCATAACTTTAAATTTTACATATAGATAGATAGTTCAGTAGGTGGATGAATAACTGGTGTTTGAAATAAATTAATGATATGGCTTTACGAATATATAAGTTAGGAGTGCTAATATAGAGTGGCTGGAACGACAAGGGGTTTTTTCCGTAAGAGGCGGATCTGTGGGTATACAGGCTTATGGGTTCGGACGTACATGATCCATAATGTATTATTATTAATGTAATATAAAACCAACTAAACAATATAAAAAAAAATAGAATAAGAGAATATATCAGTAATTGCAAATTTACTGTTAAAAAATACAATAAAACCACCGGATTATCCACTCACATCACACAGCATAAACACTAATTTCAATCTAATAACCTAGCAATTTTCGCCTCAGAATGCAGAATACAGAACATTCGTCATTAGATAATTTGATAATACAAACATTAAATTTCAGGATAGGATTTTAATAGTAATAAAAAAAAAATAATAGAAGTGAATTTATATCACCAAAAACATGCAACACGTTTTTAATTTCCAACAGGGTACCTATGCATTATGCAATAGTTATACCAACATTACCAAAACTTAAAATATAACAATCGGAATAAAATGGATCTTAATAGAGGATAACTTTTGAGTGTGACATTCGTCATTAGATAATTTGATAATACAAACATTAAATTTCAGTATAGGATTTTAATTTGATTACCCTCCCTCCCCCTTTTATTACATCCTATGAGGCTTCTGGGTGTAAGTGCCCACTCACCTTAAGATAATTTTCATATTTTAAAATTAAACTAATGATTTTTTATAGTTATAAAATAAACTTTGATTTAGTTTAATGGAAATTTAACATTGATGAACATGGTCAATCAACTGGTTCCATTCACAGTTGTTTCTGTTTTTGTTGAATTGTATTATTTATACTTTATGTTTCATATTTAATTTTTTATTTTTAAAAATGTAGCGTTAATCTTTTTATAGATCATTAGTAATTTTATTTCATAAATTTTGTTTATTTTGATGAAACATATTGTATTGTTATGTAATTCTGATGTTATAAATTATGAAAATGATTGTTGTTAAAGAAACCATATTTATACATACAGATAAAAATTGTTCTTTGCACCAGAAGATGGTATTATAGACGAAACTTAGTGCATCCTAATTAAATAAAATAATGGTGAAGTTAACTACCAGTCTCCGACTTTATATTTAAATGGTTCGAATTATTTATTTTTTAAAACTTTACATGCTGAAATAAAATGCTCTAAGCAACCATCGTGGATAAAATAAAGGGATAATTAGTAATTAAAAACTTTTACGTAATCCTACCGCCGACGACCGGCCAGACTTAGCAAGGGCTGATGGTCATTGATATTCCGTTGGGTAATCACCTGGGCCCTGCTCGTGCATATTCACTTGCCCGCCGTTTCAATCTCGGTGACTTTACACTATCTCCGATGCTAATCACATGCAAATCCCTAGGTCCTTGTCGCAAAGACTCAGTCACTCCATCTATTCACCGGCCGATTATACCTTTGGAAAGTAATTGTATTTTTATACCTTACTTTCATTTACCCTGATGATGTAAAAATCGGGTGCGCTCAACACACAACGTTCCCTTACTTCTTGAGATCAATTTTTATTTTTTTTTAAAATTATTTATTGATTTTTACATCTGTATTGTGCAAGACATCTAGTAAATAGACTAAAAGAAAATAGACATGAACAAGACCTAGAAAGAAGCTACCCATCGGCAGCACTCTGGAGGTCTCGAGGCAAACTTCTTTTCAGACAACTCGGAGGATTATCAGGAATCGGAGTGGAAGATATGATTGAAACTAGAGGATTAGAGTGGGAATGGAGTTTGTCTTGAAAGTAATGAATCTGGTTAGGGTCTATAATATTTATAAACAATACCAACTGCCAATCTCTCTGATAAAAATTCTAATTTTTTTTTTTTTTCTTACCCTCTTGTTTTATTTTCAAACAAAATACAAATACCAATGTAATATGTATAGATGTCACATTTTGTCCTTCTATTACCCGGAGGTATTCTAAAGAGGATTGCTATATGCGCTGCATGCTCTATGCCTTTACTTATCCATTGCAAAATGGGAGGGACCATTCTTCAGGGTTTTGGCAATAAATTGAGTTCAGACATTGTCCGAACTCCTTCCCTCGGCGACAACGTCAACGAGAGGTAGTGATCCTTGCCACCTTCCAGGCTAGGGTGGTGGGGTGATACCAGAAAATAATGGATTAGCACAGGCCTTCAGCCCATCAAAAAGTTTAATGTGCCTCCGGCTGATATATTCAGGCACTGTTGGCAATACTAACTCCTGATGTAGGATATGGTTTTTGGCCCTCTGTAAGTTGGTACCTCTGACGATTCGCTGGAGTTCTGGAACGTCTGTAATTGTTTGAGAGTGGACTTAAACAGATGCCGCATCAAGGGCGCACCATAGAGCATAGTCGGGACGTATTATAGACTTGTAGATCTGTAGTTTCAGCCTCAGTGACAGCTGAGGTGACGTGAGTAAATGATTAAGCTAAAAAATTAAAAAGTTAAAAATTCTAAATTAAAATATTCCCTCATTTTCTTTTTACATTCCTAAATGCATTATTGGGAATCGAAAGGAGAGCAAGGGCTGAAACCTGTGAATAAAATGTTAATAGAGAATGTCATGCATATAATATTAGTCTAACGTTTGACAAAACTGAAGAACAATAAGGGGTAAATTTTAACTGCATAACTTTAAAATCCTGAGGGACATTTTTGGTATTATTCTAATACAAATTTCCGAATTTTCTTTCGAACAAGGTTTAATTAATAGTTTCTATTCATTTTATAAATTCACGATTGGCGCTATTATATTAAAAATACATTAAAAATTAATTTTTTATAGATTTAAAAAACTCTGAAAATTATTACATAATGGTTTATTATTTCCAAATAACTATCAGGATATAACTGCTTTGTTGTATTGCTGTTTAGAGAAAAATCAAAAAGATTAACAGCTACCTTTTCGATTTTTCTATCTTCAATAACGACCGAGTTTTGGTGGAATTACATCTATTATCTACCATGTATATCTGTTTACTGCGCTTTACCTTTTCTAAAACTGTATACATGTTTTTCTCTATCTTCAAAAATAACTGTTTTATTGAATTAAATCACTTTTAATCGGCCGCCATTATAAACATACCCAGAGCTGATTGGTTCTTGGTGTTAGGATCATTATTGTTTGCCCTTGTATTTTTGTGACGAATTTAAAAAAAAAATGGTCCATAGTTTTGGAGCAATGGCGCGGGCGCTGGACAAACGGATTTTTTTTTATTTGCTAATGCAGTTTTACGTGTCTTGAAACGTATGTCTTCAAATTTTGAGAGAGAGGGGTAATTTTTTTTTTTTTTGGTCGATTACAAAGGCTCATTATTGAAAATAATACACCGAAAAGTTTTCAGTCAATTATTTTTATACAATGGTTTATTATTTCTAAATAATTATTTTTGTGTATAGCAATTTATATAGTAGTTTAGGCTATTAACTTATGTAGCTGACTGTATATTATGCATGTAATACATATATAACGATATATATGTATATATATAATACATGTATAACGATAAATTAATCAAAGGAAAATTGACAATCTACGTTATAAGTTCAAAACGTTATATCTCTGTTGTTTCTTAACCGATTTCAATGATTCCTTTTTGATAATTAATAAAGTCGTACGACAGACTGACAAATTTTTTATTCTTTTTTCGGGTTCTAAAACGTAAGACATCTAATTTTTAAGGAGAGGTATTTTTTTATTAATAAAAAATGTTCCTAATTGAAAATATCAAACAGAATTTATAACTTCATTTAATTCATTAAGTTAAACCGAAATGTAGCTCTAATAATAAATAAAAAGCACTACTTATATTTATACTTCTAGAGTATATACAATACACAATAAGTGGTTTATAAGTTTTTGTTTGTAGTTCTTATAGGATTTATTAAGTTTCGTATAAAAGAGTATACATTTCCTGTTGACTTCTCTGAGTTCATTTGACGAAGTGTGTGATCCAAACCAACATTTGTAGAGAGCTGGCTCACATTTACATTTGCCTGAATCTGGTGGCCACAACCACCTTGAGGTCCTTTGGAACTGCAATATCGTAACACTGTGCAAACGTTAACTTGCTTCTGTAAACTCACCTCGTCACTTTGACAAAGATCCCTCCTCTCACATTCCTCAGTGTAGCTATTTCTAACATTTAATAACCTTCCGAAATTCAAAGAGTTGATTTCTAGGTAATTTAAGTTTCAATTAAACTTAATGGTCAACGTCGGTGACTAATTTAAACATGCGGTGCTCATAATCAACCAGCTTCTTAGAAATCAACCGCATAGATAAATGGTAGTCGCCAAGAAGAAGTACCGATTTTCGACCCTGTTGTTAGCACAACGTTTAATCCATATGTTTGATGTTTAATTATTTCTTGTGCACTTTTGATACTCTTCTATTAAGTTATGAAGACTGAAACAATTTTACTTTCACTTGCTTATGTATGAAATATATATAGTAAGGGAAAGTATTGCGATCGTGAACATTTTCGAACCCGTGTTTTCACTAGAAATACACGTTTCAGGGTTCCCTTGATTCCAAATGACCAAGACCCCCAAAAAGGTCTATGTGTGTGTCCGTATTTGGTAAGTCTAGCGCGAAAACTAAAAGCCGCACGAAACTGAATTTGAAATTTAGGACAACTATGCGCTTGAGATATTCCAGCAACTTTTTCATCAGAATCAGCTGATCGGAAGAACCCCTTTATACCATGCATTTTTGACCTTTTTACGATTTTCTTAAAAACGGCTCTAACGATTTTGATTATACTCGCTTAATAGATGTAAAATTTAATGGTCTTTAATATGATGTAGATTTTACTCTGATTGAAATAGTCTGACAGGGCATGAATATCGATATCTAAAATTTTCGATATTAAAGAATTTGATAAGCTTAATTTCTTAGTTAAATTTTTAAATTATCCATTAGAGTAGCAATAATGAAATACAATATATCGTTGGAAAGCTGAAGCTTTTAGAAAGAATGTTTTTTTAACACACAAAGGTGCAATCATTGTTAATATTCAGAATAGAGGATAAACTTAAATGATTATTGAAGATGATAATTTCTAGTGTTATACTATTAAATCTAAAATAAATGTTTCTATCGAAACAACATATTACTTTTCTCAACTTTAATTTTATTAAAAATTTTAAAATAGAATATAACTAATAAGGTAAATATAAGTCGCATGTTGCATGCACGTGTTGAACCCGTCTGGTATGTATCAAATAAATTATTGTTATATGAACCTTATCTACGACCGATTCTCATTTACGCATGTCTTATATCTAGTTATATGTGTAAATCGAAATATAGAGACTGCAAACACCCAAAATAAATGTTTAAAAATCAATAGTACTTATCCATACAATAATAAAATTTTTATTATGCATTAAGAATTGGGTTTATCTCTTATTAAAGCATACATTACCAAGCTTATTAACCAATTCTTTTCCAAACATATAAACAACAAAAACATATTATAATAAATATCATAAATTGTAACTAAATTATACAAGGGGGTATATACATGAAAAAAATCACCATATACTTGAAAAACACTTTTTGAATTAGTAATAATAATATTTATTTACTCATTAAAATATATTAAAATAAAACAACAATAAACTAATATTTTATTACTTTTATCCAATGAGGAAAGAATGTCTATCTGAAGGTTTGTATTTTAACACAAATTACTGTGTTATAACAAACACCCTGCTCTTTCGACCCTTCAACCCTTTTTTGTTCCGTATTATGTTGTTCAGCTTTTTGATACTTTTTTTTAACACTTTCATGAATAAATCATCTAATTTTAGATGAAAATACTGCATATTTATTAAAAGCTGTTCGGTAGGTCTGCTCGGTTCAAAACTGGAAATTTTGACTTGGAAGACGCAAAGCGCTTCGGTTTTTCCTTAAGCTGTTGATGATTACCTCCAATAATTACCTCAAAGATGGAAACATGTAATAGATCTAAATGGGTACAATATAATTGATTAAACATATTGACAAGAATCTAAAGTTTTTATTAAAATCGCCAGTAAAAAACGCTAACAACTTGTTTTTACAACCCAAACCTTAGCTAGCCATGTTTTTTTTTATATGCTGCTATTCAGTGTATGTGATCGATTTCCAGGTTTGAAAATTAACGCTATTAAGATTAATAAATTTATATTTTTTTTTACTACATTTCGAAGGTTCTAACCTCAATAGACAAATGGTTCATTGAGCTAATGTGATAATGCTATGTTATATGGAAATCTGGGATGTTCCTCACATATAGGTAATAATATGTTTCCCTATGTATTATTTTTTTTTTATTTATTCGACTTCACAACCGTACTTGGTAATAAAACAAGTAAATATGCAGTGTGATAAAATACACGAAAAACATCTAGAGAAACTGCATCAGTTTCTCTGCAGCACTCTAGTTTGTAATCAAAGCAAGAAGGTATCTAGGGCTATCATCTTTTTGACGCTTCGGAAGATTATCAGAAATCGAAGAGGATACTAGGATCGAAACTAGTGGGCTAGAGTGAGAAAGAAGTATTGAATGGAAGGTCCAAACATTGACCAATCAAGATGAGCAACTTATGGAATATTAAGGTCGTCATGGATGAATTTATTCATGATAGAGTAGGGAGCGTTGAGGATTTTACGATGGATTTTGGATTGTAAATGTTGGATACGAGAATAATTTGATGGTTTAATTGAGCCCCAAAGCACAATTCCGTAAATCCAGATTGGCCATATGATACTCATGAAGATTAGCCCTTTTTAATAAGTGGAAGGTTTGAGCAGTTGTCTAGTATGTGTCGAAGTAGCCGATAAGGGTGACCCCTCTATTTAAAAAACAATCCTCAACTACATGGATTAAAAGTTATTAAAAATTCTTGTTTTAGACTTTACTATACCAAACTTCTTCATGTTTACTAATATCCCTCAACCAATTCCGTGAACTTTTTCAATTTGCATGTTAATACCGCCCCATGGCAAATAAAGGAGTACCAGAAATGTGTATCTTCGTATTAATTGTAATCTATGTCATTAAAAAAAAATATATATATTTTATAATTACTTAAAAGAATTTATTTTAATATCAGAATCTTATATGAATTTGAATGAAATATTAATATAAGATAAATATTAATATGAAATATTAATATAATATAAGAATTTGAATGAATTATGAATTTGATAATACTGTGAATATATTGAATTATTAATTCTTGTTGATATTAAATAATGTTATTTCGCTTAGAAGCCAATTGCCAACAGTTTTATATATTTAAGAGTCACTTGTTTACTTTCTCTAATGCCATTTAAAACTATTTATTTTTTTAAATTTCGGGCTTAAATATTTTTGAACGTTTTTCGAGAGGAAGGGCAATTCGCTATAGTGTATAGCATCTCAAATTTTTACAGAGTATAAGAAAAATTTAACATGGTATCATTTGCTTTTTTTTATAAATTAAAAAATAATATAGGCTGTTTTTTTATGAACCAGACTAATGAGACAAAATGAAGTGAAAGATGAAAAGAGTACATCTTTCCAGAATAATTTCCTTGTTGCTTCCGTAATTACCCATTTCCTCGACTTAGTCCTGATTGGTCCGAATTTTCCTTATGATGAAAGTTTCTTCTAAGGGTTTTAATCAACCCCTTATTGTTGGCAGTTATTACTTTTTGAAAATCTTTAATCTTTTGCTCCTTTATGTATCAATTGGGCTCAGTACATAAGAGATCCGTACTGGTTAAGGCCAACTGCTGAGCAATGAGGTGATGAGGCGGTGATCACTCTCAATCACGAGGTTTTTCCACATTTTTGGGTACTCAATTTAGAGGCTACCCTAGGAAGGTCCCCATATCCTAAGGTCGCAGCACGGCTGAATTGAAAAAATAAATAAATATTCTGCCATAGCCATAGGTTCGGATCTAGGACCCGGAAAAGAATAGACTAGTGCTCTATCCACTATATTACGCCGCTCCCTTTTAATGCAATTAAATACTTATTCTATAAATCTTTGTTTTAAACTGATAATATCGAAATTAAAAAGTTTTAAAATTATGTTCCATTATCTGCTAGCATTTTTGTTCATATGTTTTTCTTTTTAGGAACTCAAGGAGAAAAGAGCAAACATATTTTTTACTGTATTTTGTTGTTTTTTTGATAATAAGAACAGTATATATGTATAATAGGGGTACTCACTACGTTTCCTATAGCAAGCTATTTGTGCTATTGTGCTAAACCCATCAATTTTATACAGGAAATAACGGTAGAAACTCGACGGGTTTAGCAAAATAACACAAATAGCATGCTATAGCAGACGTAGTGAGTACCCCTAATATACCGTTAGAAAGAGAAAGATTTTTATGAAAAATATTATCTTATACACAAAGTTGTAAGAGGTAATGCAGAGTTACGAATATGGAACTTTTTATTTATATTAATTATAACTTATTTTAGTCTATTACTTTCACTTACTATATATAGTAAGGGGAAGTATTGCGATCGTGAAAATTTTCGAATTCCAGTTTTCAACGGAAATACACGTTTTAGGGTCCCCTGAGTCCAAATAACCAAGTCCCGCAAAAAGGTGTGTGTGTGTGTGGTAACTCCCGGGCGGAAACGGTAAGTCTTTTGAAACTGAAATTTCATATTTAAGACAAATATACGCCCGAGACGTGACAAAACTTTTGTCATCAAAATGAGCTTACCAGAAGAGGCACTTTATACAATGCATTTTGCACCTTTTTTCGATTTTCTCAAAAACGGTTCCGACGATTTTGATTAAACTCGCTATATCGATGTAAAATTTAATGGGCTTTAATATCATGTAGGTTTTATTTGGATAAAAATGGTCTGACAGGGCTTAAATGCCGATATTTTAAATTTTCTTCTTCTAAAGTACCTTTAATTTTGTAGATTCAATAATAATAACTAGATTATCTTGTTAACGCTGATGATAAACAGGTAAATATATAAATTGAATAAATTCTATACCCAACTCAAGGAGGAAACAGAAAAAATATTTTTTTATTGCAATTTTTCGTTTTTGAACATAACAGCAGTAATATACATGTATGATATATCGTTGGAAAGCTAAAGATTTTAGAAAAAATATTATCTCATACACAAGCTTTTAAAAGTTAATAAAGAGTGATGAAAAGAAGATAAAACTAACTGATCATTTTAGATAATAATATAATAGATTTTTACTTTCACTTACTATATATAGTAAGGAAAGTATTGCGATCGTGAAAATTTTCGAATTCCAGTTTTCAACGGAAATACATGTTTTAGGGTCCCCTGAGTACAAATAACCAAGTCCCGCAAAAAGGTCTGTGTGTGTGTGTGTCTGTGTGTGTGTGTGTGGTAACCCCCGGGCGGAAACGGTAATACCTATGAAACTGAAATTTCATATTTAAGACAACTATACGCCCGAGACGTGACAAAACTTTTTTCATCAAAATGAGCTTACCAGAAGAGGCACTTTATACCATGCATTTAGCACCTTTTCTACTCGAAAACGGTTCCGACGATTTTGATTAAACTCGCTATATCGATGTAAAATTTAATGGGCTTTAATATCATGTAGGTTTTATTTAGATAAAAATGGTCCGACAGGGCTTAAATGCCGATATTTTAAATTTTCTTCCGCTAAAGTACCTTTAATTTTGTAGATTCAATAATAATAACTAGATTATCTTGTTAACGCTGATGATAAACAGGTAAATATATAAATTGAATAAATTCTATACCCAACTCAAAGAGGAAACAGAAAAAATATTTTTTTATTGCAATTTTTCGTTTTTGAACATAACAGCAGTAATATACATGTATGATATATCGTTGGAAAGCTAAAGATTTTAGAAAAAATATTATCTCATACACAAGCTTTTAAAAGTTAATAAAGAGTGATGAAAAGAAGATAAAACTAACTGATCATTTTAGATAATAATATAATAGATTTTTACTTTCACTTACTATATATAGTAAGGAAAGTATTGCGATCGTGAAAATTTTCGAATTCCAGTTTTCAACGGAAATACATGTTTTAGGGTCCCCTGAGTACAAATAACCAAGTCCCGCAAAAAGGTCTGTGTGTGTGTGTGTGTGTGTGTGTCTGTGTGTGTGTGTGTGGTAACTCCCGGGCGGAAACGGTAATACCTATGAAACTGAAATTTCATATTTAAGACAACTATACGCCCGAGACGTGACAAAACTTTTTTCATCAAAATGAGCTTACCAGAAGAGGCACTTTATACCATGCATTTAGCACCTTTTCTCGATTTTCTCGAAAACGGTTCCGACGATTTTGATTAAACTCGCTATATCGATGTAAAAGTTAATGGGCTTTAATATCATGTAGGTTTTATTTAGATAAAAATGGTCTGACAGGGCTTAAATGCCGATATTTTAAATTTTCTTCCCCTAAAGTACCTTTAATTTTGTAGGTTCAATAATAATAACTAAATTATCTTGTTAACGATGATGAAAAACAGGTAAATATATAAATTGAATAAATTCGATACCCAACTAAAGGAGAAAACAGAAAAAAATATTTTTTTAATGCAATTTTTCGTTTTTGAACATAAGAGCAGTAATATACATGTATGATATACCGTTGGAAAGCTAAAGATTTTAGAAAAAATATCATCTCATAAACAAGCTTTTAGAAGTTAATAGAGAGTGATGAGAAGAAGATAAAACTAACTGATCATTTTAGATAATAATATAATAGATTTTTTAATAAAACACATGTTTCTATATAAATTCAATTTGATTAATTCCTTATTAGTTTCACGTATTTTTATCTCTAACTGTATTTGAAAATTCATTCATTGATTTTAAAAATCGAGGTAAGTGAAAGTCGTGTCTTGCCCGCACTAGTTTTTTTTTTTTTTATTATAGTTGTTAGCAGTTAATTGTATTCAATAGTTTTTAAATTGATTTTAACAGCCGAGGTAAGTGAAAGTGTTTTGTTGCCCGCACCAGATCTTTACCTTTTACGTATAAATGTACTGTTATCTTTTTTTTCACTACATTTATTGATTTCCACCAGTCAACAGTATACTGACAGCTAGCAAATGAGATAAAAAATGAACAAAATAATAACATGTCAGGCATGAGTCAGTACCCAGCAGCACGTTTTCTCTTCAGTTTTTTTTTTATGTTGTCCAGCATTTTTTATATAATGGAAGTCTTTTATGTTATGTCAGACTGTTCTATGAGTCTACCGTTATTTGTTAATAATAATTGTTTTATATATATAATATATTTTCTCTTATATTAATAAATTAAAGGAGATACTTCATCCGGATTTGTTTTGTTTATCAGACACGAGGAAGAATAGCTTGAAACTTTTCGATTGATTGTTTTATCTTGTCATTTGTAGTGTTGTAATGATGGCAATGGCAATGGCAATGGTTAATAGATGGCACCGTTTTTTAGTGGTTTATTGCAAAAATAATTGTACTGCCAGTTAAGTCACTAGTCGTTTTTTAATTAATCAAATACTATGTAATACTGGCAGATGGTACTAAATCCTTCCAAGGCAGTCATTTCTGAGTCCTATTGGTCGAAGAAAACTCTTTCTTTGCTAATTTTGATCATCACAATTAGTGTACAGAGAAAAAATATTTTTTTGCTTTGAACAATGCTATTTCTTTACTACAAAGAATACTTTGCAATGCAATAGTTAAACTAGAAATTTCTAGTTATTACGAGTAAGCGGAATTCAAGATGTGTATATAGAGAACGACACGCCTTCAGTAAACAGCGGGGGACATAACTTAACAATTAGTAGAGCGAAGGCAATTACAGAATATTGTGTGTAATCTATCCTCGGTATATTTTAACCATTGTCTTGGCTACTTAGGTAATATGTTATAGGGACCAAAATTATATAAAATACTTTTATCACCATTCTAGATTATTTTCGTTCTTAAATATGTAAAATTACCGGAGTTGTTCAAGAAAACGTTACTTTAGCAGTGAAGAGAATTTTATAACTCCGAAACCAGCTTCGTCTCAATGACTAAATTTATATCACATAAACTCTTTCGTATAGATTAGTATTATGCAATGATATCATATTTTGTATAACTCTGGTTTATTAACACGAAATGTTTTTCGTTTTTCGACAGACAATTTTCATGTTTCCGTATAAGCAAAAATATATATTTTGCCTCTACCCCTGTTGGTCATTGGCATATTTTTTTGGAAAATTTTATGCTCCACGGGATTCTTTTTAGGTAATCAATGCGGATAGTTGCCGTGGTTTCGTCGTCTTCAAGAATTTCATAAAGAAGCCCAATGCTTTCTTTGACTTTATGTTGGAACTTTTCCATCGGGTAATTTTCTGAACATTGTAAGAAATCGTGTTCTGCCTTAACTTCCATTCCTCTCTCTGCAGTGAACAAAACTCCCTTGTCCAGTCTTGTATGGAGATGATATTGATTATTGCAGCTTATCTTGGTGAATGCCAAACTGCGTTGCTGGCACCATTGACATTTTCATTGCCATACTTACCACTATGTGCCGTACGACTTCTGTGTTTTTATCATGAGTTCACAATGTAAATCATATAGTTCTTCCATTATTGGATGACGAATTTTTGAGTTTTTTTTTTTTTGTTTTTTACCTACCAAGTCAGTTACTTTACCTACAGCAAATGGTTCACTGAGAAATTATTTGACAATTTTCTTTAATCATTAACTGCCGTATGAATGTTTGAACTTAACCTTTACGGTTTTCCTCATTACAGTAACCCTGCAATGGGTGCATTTATTTCTACGCGTACCATCTTGCGATACAACGCGTATTTTTATTACATAATATAAATTATGTTACAGAACATTAAGTTACATTAAAAATAAAATAAGTTAAATAAAACTAATAGATATAAACTGATAAATTAATCATTTGTTATAACGAATTAACAAAATAATACTAACTAATTGACTAAACAAAGAAACCAGTATCAAATAATAAATAATTCATTTGTTATAACTACTTACCGAAATAATACAAATTAACTAACTAATTGACTAGTATTAGTAACAGAACTTAACCTTTTTTTTTGTTAATTTTTTATCTTTTACAAAAAAAACAAATAAATTGCTGTTGTCTCATATTTTAGTAGCTATTTTATATTTTTGGAATTTCGTTTTATCAAGACTCACTATATTATCGGGAACTGAACGTAAATATTATTAATTCCAATCAATTTTAGTTGAATTTAATGATTATTAATTTGACCTTGCCTAAAAAGTTAATTACAAACATGATGATACAATATTACAAACAATTAAAATTAATTGCAAACATAATAACTAATGACCCGAAAGGATAGATGAGGATCAACAAATAAAGAAATTACCAACATTAAATTTCATGATGAGATTTTTATAGGATATGAAAAATGGGGATGGATATTTTAAAATTAATTAATTTAGAAGTTTTTTTGCATTTGATTAAAGTGCCATATATTGCCAAAATGATTCTCTTTAATAGTTGCTCGTAATTAATCTATATTGATTTGCATTTCAAGTATACCTATATCTCGTTAGTTCGTATGTAGAAATTATGATGTAAACGCAAGTGAGATTCAATTTAAATTTATTCTTATTGATTTAGCAATGGTTATTTTATTAATATTGATTTGTTAACAGTCTGGATTTTTAACAACAGATTATACGCTTATACGCTCTGTATAAGTTTCATGCCTATCTAAAATAAGTAGATACAAAAAACCTGCTGTAAAAAATGATACTGGTGGTTTGCTTTCACGTTTTGAAATCTGTCTTATTTTTTTTTCATTTTGGTTATTATTTCAGATAGAAAATCTGACAGGTATATAGTCATTAATTATATTGTTACCTTATAATGGTGTGTTTTGAATTAATATAAAAAAAAAAAAAAGGCATTATATGTTGCAGGTTAATTGCTAAAGTTCTGGATTTTTGTCGATATTATGATGAAAATCTTGTTTCTACGCTTCTCTTTTGGATTGTACATTAGAAAAAATTTAAATAAAGGATATTCAGAATAGAGTGGAGACACTGTGGCTTTGAAGTTTTTCACATTAAATTTTCTGAAATGTTGCACTTCTTAACGTTACATACGCATACGCTACTGCTAGGAAAAAAATTATCCTTTATATAGTCCATCTTTATACATTTCTTTCTACTGCGGTAAATTAAAAAAATAAAATAAATGCGGTTCATAGGAAGAATGTTTGAAACTTACTACTTCATAGTAAGGATCGTTTAATCACAGTTGATGTAACTAGTTCAATCAAAATCAGGTTCTGACGATTTTGAAGAAAATAAAGGTAACAATATAGTGATTTGAACCTTAATGTAATGCTCTATGAAGTTATCATATTTTTTTCTCCTTCAGGTTCAAATGTACATGAATCTCTATCCAGTTACTTTTTACAATTCTCTTACACATAGAGCCAAGAGGTGAGACCCATCATATTTAACTATAACTTTGATTTATTCCATATATTTTAATACTGAAAAGTATTGTTTAATAATAATTATTAGTAGAGAAAGGAGAATCCTCAGAGATAAATTAGTTATTCAGAAGAGTCAAAATAATTGACGATGAAAATTATAAAATAAATAAAATTTTTGTTTTATATTTAGAAAAAAACATAAGGAGATTCAGTAATGTCCAGGGGATCCGAGAGATATCATTGAAAAATTTATTAAATCACCTTAATGAATGTAAAAACGCCTTGGCTTCTAAAAAAAAATAAATCAAACATTGCAAAGACTCTTTTTAATTACGCGCGGTAAATAACAGTAAATAGGTACCTATATTGTATTTCTAAGTTTTCGTAATTCACGGTTAATAATGTTTTGCGGATAATGGTCAGTTCTTAGAGCCTAGGTCACTTAATCGCTAATCCATTATTTCAAAAACAAAAAGTTTCTGTTCGAATGCGCATTAAAATTAATACAATTATCTGGAATAGGTTTGTAAATACTATGTAATTTTAGAAAATGTTAATATAGTTTTTTTAACAAATTTAATAGTTTATTTCTTTATTGAAATATTTTTGACGCTATGGTAGGAAATGTTTTAGAAAGCTTTAGATTGAAAATAAATATTAACTTAGTAACTTTCGAAAAGAACTGCAATTTTATAACGCATGATTTTATAAATTTAGGGGGCCTTGCTATTATACTGATTGGATGAAGGTCCCTGAATTTTTTTTGTTGAGAACCACTGGTGTTGAAAATGGCAGAAACATATACTTCTATAAAGGATCTATTTTTATTGTATAAATTTTAGATTTATTATGCAACTATTGATTATATTTACTGCTATATGTTTATCAATTATTTGGTAGTTGTTCCGTAAATCAATAAGCAAAATGTTTTAGAGTAAATAAACCGACAAAAAGCAAAGGTCGATCCAATAAAATGATCATACATAAATCTGAAACAAATATTCCCTCTCTCAAGATCATTTGTCTATTTTTCTCGTTTCCTCGAGATATTTCTATTCTTCCATAAATAACGAGATCTCTCAAAATAAATCGACGGCTCAAGTAAACAGGAATATAAGGGAATATAAAACAAATACATATATGAGATGTGATTAGGTGGTCTGCGGCAGGGGAAAGGAATATATATTCTGGATGCATTGAAGAAGATTCCTGATATTGACACAATGATACCTCTGCCCCTCTTTTCTCTTTGTTTGGAGATTTCACATCCGTTATGCGGCTTCCTTCAAACAATAAATTCATATTTAATTTCCTTATGACCCTCTGTAAAACTTCTTTGTTTGTGCCTTTTTTCCAATGATTTACCAGAACTCGGAATAGTGAAAGCATTACCTTAATTTTCATAATTTTCATAATAGTTAATAGTTTATACTCAAGATATTTTAGTATTTTTTTTTTTCGTAAAAAAAAATAAAACAATTCTATTCCTTTTCTGCCGAAAGGTAAGTATATTAAGGGGTGAAGTCAGTTGAGAGTACAATCAAATTAACACACAATTAAGTAGAAACTTAATTTAATAGCGACAACGTTCCGGCCTAAATTTAGGCCTTCTTCAGGGAGATTGAAGAATGTGAAAACCCAACTATGATCCAATTAAGTAATAATGGCGTCGGGGGTGGAGAAATGATGAACTGAACTAGGTGGAAACAATGGTTTCAAAGTATACAAATGAATACTTAAAAAAATTACAATACTTATCAAAATTCAACAATGATTATATTTAAAACTAGCTGTTTCCCGCGACTTCGTCTGCGTCAATATATGTTCTTATGATCGCTATTAAGAACTTTTTAAAAGAATATATTTTAAAGTACTTCTGCGTAAATGATATTTTTATTTTCTTGTGGCAGAAAACACTTATTTAAAAATAAAATAAATATTTCGTTTATCTGGTTAGTGATTTTGCTTTATGGAAGTCGCTTTTAAAGAATTGTATAAAATAATAGTTGTAAAATATACTTGTTAAATGAAAAGAAATACGAATTTCGAATACTTTGGACACTCACTTAAGTTGGCCGCGTGGAAAGCAGTCTTGACATAAATCAATTCCTAGGTGTTTAAATGTTCGCCCCTGTGATTTTTAATTGTTACGTCAAAAGATTACTTAACGGGAAATTGAATTATTTTAAAATTAATAGGTAAATCATTTGGAATCATTGGGATGCGAGGTTAATTTCTCCCTTTTTTTTTTTACATTTTCCACTGATTCTTCCCTCCTATTGGTAGTAATAGTGATGTTATATAGCCTAAAGCCTTTCTCGACTATCCAAAAAAAAAAATTTCCAATTCGAACCAGTAGTTCCTGAGATTAGCGTGTTCAAGCAAACAATCAAACTCTTCAGCTTTACAATATTAGTATAGATGAGTTCGAAATATAAAATACTGAGTATAAAATGAAGAATAGGTGTAATAATGATAGATAAGTGCCGAATCGTCGGCACTATTAAATTAAGTTTCTACTTAATTGTGTGTTAATTTGACTGCACCCTCAAAATTTCATACATATATACATACAGTCAACCATTTTCACTTCACGGTATGAATATTGAGGTGTCAAACAAATCCAAAATGAAATAATAATTAGTTTTAATGTTTAGAAAGTTCATGAATCTCACCTGCATTATTTGAACGTTTAGAGTTGTACTGAAGATTTCTCAAAAAAAAAATCTCTTAAGTTGGTGATTGGGTTAAAGCTTAACTGATACGGATAAATGTATGAAGATTTTAGTCAGGATTATCTTACATAGTTGAATTTTAGCCAGAAGTATATTGTGGTTCCAGAAGTTTGACTTCAGATTCTCTAAGACTTATTAATAGCTGAGGTATTAATTCAGGAATTCCTGGTAATGTTTTTTAAAGTTTGTTTTTATTACGAATAAAATAATTGTTCAGAACAATATCTAAGATTTCATTTAAGAAACAAATACACTACTTTTTTTTTTTTTTTTACTTTATCATTACTACAAAGTTCTATTGCACGCGCTTTATTGCAATTTTATATAATAATAATGATTGTTTTTGAAAATAGTGACTGCTGTTACTATCGAGTTGTATTATATGTCTAATGATAGAAGAATGCTCCATGAAGTCGCATTTTATTTCTTTACTTTTAAATCATTATGTCCTGTCTGTTATCAATATTCTATAAATCATTATCAGTGACAGTTGCTTGAACCTCGAAATCTTTTAGTGAGTATTCGTTTCTAAATAGAAATAAAATAAAAAGAACCTATCAAACTTTTAAGCAATATCTTAATTCTGTTAGATTTTAGCTTGCCATCGATATATCGTAAATTCAGAGAACAATCATAAAAAACAGTAAATTGGTTGTGAGAAGATTCATATTCGGTCATAATCAAATACAACATAAATGATCTTTTTTCAGGATTAGGTTTAAAGCATTTTATTTTATTTGCCAGCTGTTCTTGATTGTTATATAATTTGCTTATCCTGACCGGGAGCTTTACACTTCTTCAAAACGATAATAATGAACTTTATATCCAGGTACATCAATTAGCCACCGTTGCTGGCAGTCTTGGTTCTCTTCCTCAATTAGGCAAACTTCTTCCTCTAAATCAACATTTGGTCGCTCCAAGAAGCGTGCGATACACCTATTCATAACCTCCCTCTCTATCCATCCAAAGAGTTAATGAGTTATACTCCTTCATTTCCTTAAACATTTCCTGTTTTCATGTTTCCTCTTTAGCATTTCTGCTTGCTAATATTTTTCCCTGTTCTAAATAGTATTTGATAGGGCATATGCATACATTATAACCTTTTTCTTCTTAGAACTCTAAGGAGAAACTCTATTTTCCTAGGATTAGATCAGTAACTGTTGATATTATAGTTTTTTTCGCGTTACCTCCTACATAATTTCTTTCTTTTCTTACATTAGTATACTAAAAATAAAAAAGGTGCATGCACTGCACCGCTTTTTTCCTTATTTCTCTACTTTATTAAATAACTACAGCGATCAATGAATTTTCAAAGCTTATGATACCTTATCATCAACGTTTGATTATTTTTTTCTGAAATATTACACGACTCAACATTAGTTTAAAACTACTTAATTAAGTTTTAATTTTCCAATTATGAAGAGTTTACTGTATTTTATAATTGATTAGAAATATCTATAACTTATTTATTATTACATAAATAAACTGATGCATTTTTCTTGTCTTTTTGAGAAGACTACCTTATCTTCACAAATATTATTTTTTATTTTACTTTTAGTATATTATACTCTCAGACATTTAGCATATTAAGGCAGGTGTACCTCAGGGCAGTGTTTTAGGACCAATATTGTTTAACATTTACATGTCTGATCTTACCCAGCACAATGGGACTCTGTTGACTACTTTTTCTGATGATACAGCTGTTCTTTGTTCAGATAAGGATCCTTTACAAGTGGCAATATCCCTCCAAAACCACCTTGATGAAATTTCTGCTTGGGCTTCTAGGTGGAAAATAAAGATGAACGAGTCCAAGAGTGCTCATGAAGTGTTCACCCTGAACCATAAACCTTCTCCTCCCATTTACTTAATGTTTACCAATTCCGACTTTCGACGAAATTCGATATTTAGGTATTCCCTTGGACAAAAGACTGACCTGGAGGACCCAACATTCGACAAAACGCAAAGAAATCAACAGACGATACGGTCTTTTATCTAGATTACTTGACAGACGTTCTAAATTGTCATTAACCAACCAACTAACTCTTTACAAACTTTTGCTAAGACCAATCTGGACATACGGGATAGTACTGTGGGGCTCTGCTAAACCACCAAGCATCCAAAGAATACAGTCTTTTCAGTCGAAAGTCCTGCGCAAAATAGTGGACGCACCGCTCTACGTAACAAATGACGTTATACATAATGACTTAAACATACCAACTATTTCAGCCACTGCTACAGAACAATACAATAACTTCCACCAAAGACTAACATACAACACCAACCTCCTTACAGAAACATTAAAATGCCCTACGAATCCTTACAGCAGGTGGTGGCCAAGAGATATGCTGATCACTTTACAAGCTCTGCTGTGATGAGTCGCTGCTTATTGCAAAGGAATTGCAGATGGCAAATTAAATTTTAGGTCAAATTACTTGTTTGTAATAAATAATAATTAAAAATAATTTTTTTTTAAATTAATTTTTTATTAAAATTTAGAACTGTACTTATTACAATAAAAAAATGACCTAATCACAGAGAATCGGCTTAGAATAGTCTTTAAAAGAATCTATTCTGCGGTAGCACTTCAATGTTTATTTGATCTGCTGGTTTCGAGGCCACCATCTTTTCAAACCCCTCGGAGGATTATCGGGAATATATGAGAGGTTACGGACAAGCGGGATTGTATGGGGGGAGGGAGAGAGAGGGAGGGAGTAATTTGGAATGAAATAAGGTATTTTTTTTTTGGGCTATTTCTGTAACTAGTGGGATATTCAGGTCCCTATGGATGAGTTCATTGGTAAGAAAGTAATAGGGGCGGGGTAGCTGAGTGGGCTAGCGCGCGTTGCTTTGAACATGCGTTGCCCTAGCAGCAGCTGACCAAACCTTGTAAAACAAAAGTAATTATGAGTTCGAGTCTCGGCGCTTGGGGGATTTTATCTCGGCATTTATCCCCCGCCCTCACTCCAAGGTGTGGCGGCTTGAAGAAACCCACGCATTGCCTTCAAACGCAAGGTAGAGGTGAACAATAAACAAAACAAAAAAAAAAGTAATAATTAAATCGATTTCACTTTGCTTTTGATCTCACTCAAATGCATTTGAAATGTATAGTTAGGGAAAGTATTGCTACAGTCAAAATTTTGAATTCGAGTTTTAAAGCAACTACATTTTTTAAGGTCTCCTGAGTCCTAAAGAAAACCAAGTCCCACAAAAAGTAATGTGTGTGATGTTACAGCAAATTTTTCACAAAGAACTAGAAGTAAGACTTTATGGGATGATTTTTTAAGATCCTTGGAAAATTCGTTTAAATCAGCAAAAAAGATACTAATTTTTACATACAAAAACTGCAATAATTTCAATCCGAAATTTTAAGACTTATAACAACATCTTGGTTCGTAAACAACAGAACCCTACATACGGACTTACAGCAACCAACAGTTGACCAACATATACGAACACTCTATTCTCGTTTTCACATTAAACTTAACGTACACGACAATAGACTGATTAACGACATGTCAGTTGCTGAAATGCCGGTCAGAAGCAACTACTTTTTTTTAGCCTTTAAAACGAAGCTGGATAAGGGACCTCCTCTACTAGATTAAAGCCTTGGAAGGGGTGCTGCTGGGCACTTTACTTCCTCATGCATACCATGGCTGATCTTACTATTGTCCAACACATTTGCTGATCGTTAGCCATCTTCTGACAGGTGTAAATAAGGATATAAAGAGGGGGAAAGTTGAGTCATTGTTGAGCGCATCAGACTTTTTACATTCACTAATTAGGAATTTTCTTCGTTGGCCTATCAAATATAAAATACTATTTCATTAATAGCTTCAACAAATTATTTTTACTAATTATTTTAACAAATTTACACTTTTTCAACTTAAAAGTTTGCGAAGTGGCAAACCTAGTCAATAGCTTTCCGCCGGTGAATAGAACTGTGCCAGTCAAGTGCCTGCGCCTTTTGTTCCGAGGTTTGAGCTGATCCCTTTAACGGAATTTCATTAGAAGCTCGACTTGCATACTACCCCCAGATCTATTGTGTTCAAGTAGTCATAGTATAATAATAATTAATAATGTTCTACTAATCCTATAATGGGATACCGAAGGATTATTTAGCTGCTCTTCATCGGGCTTATTCAATGAGAAGTGTTAAATTAAACTAAGCCCCTGCCTCTAGCATCCATGTCAACAGTATTAAAAGGGTTTATTTGTACCCATCTATATTATTGATATTCGTTGGATTAATGTTTACTCTTCATTTTATTGTATTTTTTATAGATAATGTGGTTTCGTACAATCTTAATAAATATATTTCCAGGTGTAATGTTTTTTTTAAATGATCTTTTCATGCATATAAAATTTTATTTTACCTAACTTAATAGTTTTCTGGGTTATGGGAAACTATTACTACAATATTTTATATCTCTTTCAGAAATTTCTTTTTTATTCACCTATAAACTAAATATATATTCATCTATGTAGCTGTTAATTAAGAGGTATTTTATTAATATTGATAATGTTCATTCAATCTTATATATATATATATATATATATATATATATATATATATATAAAATATAATTTTCTAATTTAAAACATATTCCGTTTTAAAATGTATATATTTTTAAATATGTACATATTTACGAGCTATATATTCTTTCTTAAGCGGTATCAAATAGAGGTTTTTATATTATTATATTCTTCTAAATAACTGGATTATATCTTTAATCACTTAACGTTTCTTCCCCTATCCTCGGGATAAACTAAACCTTTTACTATATGAAAAATCATTTTAAGGTCTAGTTATTACTTGAAGCAATTTTCTAGCAGAGTAGAGAGTAGCAGGTATTGGTTAGATTTTAATCTATGAAGAGGTTATATACTATTCATGTTTTATTTTTCAATCATTATGCGTTTAGAGACGCATCTAATGGAAATTATTACTGAGTAGAAATTACGGAATTCAAATTTAAAATTATTACTCTTCCGTATTATAGAATGAATTTAATCATCAGTGAGAATACAAACATTAATATGTCCAAGTATTTAATTTTGAACAAGAATTGTTTGAATAACTACATACGAGTAAAGATCTTTTTAATATTTTATCCAACAATGTAACAATGTCTTCTTTCCGAATCATTAAAACGGAAAGTTAGACAGAATCTGAATATATACACCTATGTTCTTGATCCCGTATCGGCTCCTTAAAGTTTTTTGGTTCAGTAAAAGAGACTCATTATTTACTGAGCTTCGGTAGGTAATCAACTTATCCCTATATATGGACTTACAACAACCAACAGTTTTCATATCCATACGGACTCTTTATTCGTGTTTTTATATCAAACTACAAAAACACGGAAATAGACTTAAAAAAGAAGTCGATGCTATATTAAAGTCTTGGAAGGGTTGTTGCTGGGCACTTTCCTTCTTAATGCATGTCATGCATGCTCCCGAAGTTTTCTCTAGCAAATTTGCTGTTTGTAACATAAATTCTGACTGGTTTTTAGTTTTAAAATGTTTTTTTCTCTTTATACCTATATTAACAACTGTCGGAAACTATCTGACAATCAGCAAACGTGCTGTACAAATGTGGATAAGGCATGGTAGGCATGGGGAAGGAAATTGCTCAGCAGCATCCCTTTTTAAGCTTTAATTAAGCAAGGAGGTCCCTCATCAGCCTTCTTCTGACTGACATTTCGGCTATTGACATGTCGTTAATCAGTCTATTGTCGTGTCGGTTAAGTTTACTGTGAAAACGGGAATTGAGTGTTCGTATATGTTAGTCACTGTTGGTTGTTGTAAGTCCGTATGTAGGAGTCTGTTGTTTACGTACCAAGGAGCTGTCGTTATGTGTATTAAAATTTTGGATTGAAATGATTGCATTTTTTGTATGTGAGCCTTTTGCTGAACCAAAAATCTGTGAAGCGTAAATCCATATTGGCTTAAGTAGATAGTTTCTGTCTATTTTTTTTTTTGATTATTTTATTTTTGTTATTATCAACAATAAAAAAATAAAAAGATAACAATTAACAACCTATATATCAAAATTCTATCACACGAAGAAAGTATACATTTTTTATTTAAGTTTCTACCATCGTTTTCCAAACAGTCCTGTATTTACGCAATGAGTCGCAATGAGTTCCTAATGCATTTTCATACTATGTATGTATACCGCCGAAATAAGAGCTTTATTTAACATCATGAAAAAAAGTACTTTATCTAACATGAAAATAAAATAAATAAATCTAGACAAACATGTGAGTACTGTCATAGAGGGTTGGTTTGTTATCAAAGCGGGAATGTTTGCGATGCTCCGTAGTAACAACAGCTTCCCTCTCTTACTATAAACATCCGCTATAAATAACTCTGTTGCTATTGTCAGTTTTTCACAAGGTAACCCGATACCTACTATACTCCTAGTAGATCTGTTCAAGTATAATGAGACAGCTTTCGAAGGGATCAAACTCAGTGACAAGGAAAATGTGGTCCAGCAACGGCGCTTATAAATACAGTACCCGCAAAACATTGCGTTTCTGAATGGTATTTTAGCGCCTAAACTACAATTGTTTTCCTTGAAGTCCTTTTTTCTCTTTATTTATTTGTCTTTCAATTGAATTCCTAAATATAAAAAAAAAAATTATATATATATAAATGTAATAAATAATAAAAAAAAAACAATAATATATTCTGGGAGAAAGTCCCCTTACAACATAAACGATGAAAAAAACAAAACAATTGGCTTATGGTCTAGTTACTTTTAAATAAAATATTTTAACAATCCAATGAATTTGAAAATATTTTTTTACTTATACTCACTCGGAAGACACACTTATAAATACACATATTCGTACTATAAATACCTATATTTAAAATGGAACGGAAGGCCACAGGCCTCGAAAATAAATCAAATTAAGCAATTTATTAGATTTTAATTTTATTTCTAGTTCGGTAAGTCCTTCATACCTGGGCATCCGTAGTCAAAGTTGGAAGAAACAAGTAGCTGAAAGATCTTTAATGGTAAAGACTCACGGATTCTATAGAGCTGTTTAGGTAGGGAAATGGATTTATGGGATATTTCAGATATATGGTTGTTATAGGATAATTTTTGGTTCGAGGTGAGTTCTGAGCCGTGGACATTGGTTCTAAATTTAAGGACATAAGAGAGTAGATTATCAGGAGTAATACACAAAAAAAAAATTAGGATTAAATTTATTTAAATCTAGATGGTGAAAAGGAGAGAGTATTATTTACAGGAGTTTGAGAAACAGGACTGGTGAGATAGATATTTAGTTCATCGGCAGAAAGAGGTAGTAATTAGAGCATTTGGGGAGTGAGAGTTTTCTAAGGATCTTCCACTTGGATCTAGGATCAGGAGCTTGAGTTATGGAAGAACTGAGCCTTGGCGCTACGTATATATGACTGAGTGAGGTTTCGTTGGAATTTAAAGGTATTGTAATCATTATGAAGTCGAGTGTGGTGAAACTTCCTAGCTGTATCTCTCATACCTCTGAAGTATTTCAGGGAGCTGGGGGACATCGGAATGTAGCAGTTTTGAGAGATGAGATTCGACGATAGACATTTAACCATATCATCCAAAGAAGAGGAGGTATAGAAAAGGAATGATGAATTGGCTTGAGGAAGAGAAGGAAACGCTGTAAGAAAAGCTTTTAATAATGAGTACAAGGTGACTGGTCTGAGCGTTAACGAGAAACATGAAAGGGCGGGACTTGTAATTGTGGTCGCCCATGAATCTTTTATGAGAAGCTGGTTTTGTGCAAGGCAAGCTCTTGGAGTCTTCGAACCCTCGGATAATTTGGGGACCGCTAATAATCTACATCGGCCCCCTGGGGAAATGATAAAATGGAAGAGGCAGTCTGAATCGCTTAACATCGGAAAAATTCCCGTCCTGGGGTAGGTAGGAGGAAAAAAGGAGATGAAAGGAATAAAATGTAACGATTTCCTTCGCAGCCACTTTATTATTATTTTTTTAATAATAAAAAATGGATGAAATGGCATCCGTCATTTAAAAAATATCATTACAGAATAGATTCCTAGAATATTATGTTTGAGAAATGTTTTGTTTTTTTAACTGCATGAATTCTGCTACTTATTTAGATCGAAATCTGGATCCAACATAGGCCTCACTTACATTAAATCACTTACACTCATCAAATTATGGAATTAGTCGACGTAAACATAACAAATCAAAACACATGAAAATTAACCGTACAAAGACATACCTGCCCTCCAGTCTTCATCGAGAACAATCCCTCAGACGGACACCGTACCTTATCTCGGACCCAGCATTGATGGAAGAATGACACGGAACCTACACGTAAAAAAGAAACAAAAGACGTTCAACGAACGCCTTAAACTAGACTTACTTAAAAGCTTCAATGTTTTCAATCTAGACTTTTATGACTCCTAACCAATGCCCCTTGGGACGTTACTAACAAAACCCAACATTCTGACCAACAGTTGTCGAGCACATAAGGATTCGTCGTCTACAATAACTTTCTCAGATATACCAACACTCTTCTAAAAGATTTGGCAACAACCGACATGCCCATGAATTCGAGGAGGAGATTAAAAGCTTGCTGGGTGCGAGATCTCCTGTGTTAACTAATAGTCGCTCAGGCCTGAGAAGGCAGCACGCTGAGTACAGATCCTTCCTCATGCCTCATCTGTCAGCATTTCCTACTCCTTCCTCACATTTGTTGATTTTTCTTGTATGTATATATAAGAAGCAACTGATAAAAAAGTATTTAATATAGAGAATTTGTAAGAAGGTAAATAAATAATATAAAAAAGGGTAAAGAATACGAGAACATAAATACGCCATACGCACATTACGCTTTCTAATCAACAACTTCTCAAAGGATATGCACTAAAATAATATTCACATCTCAGCTATTAATAAACTTACGCAATAGTACTGCTTAAAAGGCACTCTACTTATCAATATCTAAATCCCATATTATTTAGTTTCAAACTCCAAATGATCATGAAACATTTCCACTGAGCGACTTAATAAACACAATTTTCCTGGTTTACTGAAGTTATGGCGTACATCAGACAAACGCGAACGGCTTATTGCCTTAGTAACGGCTTAGTTAAGTTGATATAGCTTATGTTGGTCGACGAAGTAATGATATTCTTTTAACTAATTAATCTTTCTAGTTGTTAAGTTTTCTGTTGAAAGTTTGGAATTTTATACTCAGACATTCTGGGTAAATATAAGATGTTTCGTAATAATGAAAGTAATTAAAGCTTGTTTATTGTTCACGTTGTATCAAACCATCAATTATCTTCCATAAATTCCATCAGTACATTATATCATAAAATGTCTATTTTTATATTATAAATCGAAGGGTAGCGGTTAGTATGGGATTATTGCATTACTATCTCACCTTTAGCCTTAACCCAATTGCAGTTAATAAATGTTAGTAACTGTCACCCTGGTTCTTGTAAACACAGTTTTATTGAACTTTCGTACCTTATCTACTCATCAATCGAACTTAGTCTCCTGATCAACTAAATATTACAACAAACATTTAATTATAAACCAAAAAATCCCGTTATCAAGGTTTTTTTTACTTAAATGGTTTTTAATTTTATTTAATAAAAGTATCTACCGTTCAGTTTATTTGATTTTCTGCAATAATATTTAATTTACATATTTAAGGGTATTTCATAAAACTTATTTTATAACTTTTGATTTATTTGAAATTAAATTAAATTGATTTATCTCAATGCTATTTTTAAATTGATTAAGTTTTATTTTTTCTTACCCTCCGACTTTATTTACAATATATTTACATACATAACCCATGTATATACAGTACACTTATCTAAAGAATATAACTAATATATACATTCTACGGCTTAGACCTCGTTTGGCCTGAAGGCATTCTGAGGTTCATTTCACGCGGTATGCGCTTAAAGAGAGGGGTGGTATGCATCATCTTACTAGCTATTAAGATGATGCATACATATTATAGATTGATATTAAATGATACGAGAACATGTATATGGGTATCTCAAATATATATGTATAACTCGTAAGATGGATCTAGTGAAAATGTACAAAAATCATTAAAAAAAAAAAATATAAATATATATATATATATATATATATATATATATATATATATATATATATATATATATTAATGAGAACATATATTAAGGATCTTCATATTTTTGATTTAATGACGGGTTTAAGCCGATGTGTTGGTGACCTTATTTTATATATGAATTTTACCTGAAATAGCCCATAAATTAATATAGAGTATATTGTACAGTAGAATTCATTGTACTTGAATATTATTACGTTTCTCTGTTCTTATCAACGATCCAATTCTTTTTTGTTTGCGGTTAGGCATGTGTGTTCAAACCTTAAGCTTCGTTCCAGAGCTGCGGTAACAAAACAAAAGGACTGACACGGTGACCCAATGCGTTGTTTTCATCAGCGGTTCGACATATACAGTGGGACCTTGTTATGTTGTTCAGTGGAAATAGGAAGCCACAAGCTCCGGAGCCATAAACAAAACACCTAAAACCAATACAATTCTGATCGTTTCTCCCTAAAGAGGATGTGTATTTATTAGCTATTGTTTTTATTAATAAGAAAAAATAAGGAATAAATACAGTTTTTAAATGATTTTTATTATACTTAATTTAAGCTGATTAGATCATTTTTTTTATTTGTTTGTTTAATATTTTATTGATATTTACAATTGTACTTATAACAAATACAATAATTAAATTGGCTAATTTACAATTATAGGCTTTAAAATGTTTTGTGAATAACTACCCAGTGGTAGCACTGCAATGTCAATTTAATTTAGTAAGTCACGAGGCCATCGACTTTTCAATCGCCTCGGAGGGTTGTCAGAAATAAAATGGAATGATGAGTTGCGTAATTTTTTATAATTTTTGGATATAATCATTGTATTTATTACATTATGATATCATTCAGCTCAACCTAGACTAAGCTTTAATAATCACAAACGTGACAAAGCTAGTTCCGGAGTCATATAATTCTCATTTCTGTTAAAATAACGCTTTCTTTTAAGATACTAAACTAAAAAATTTTCATATTTCAGAACGAAACAAAAACCTAGAATGATAGTGAGGGTACATTATACAATTTTATTCCTCACAACACATTACCTAAGTGGCCAAGAAAATGGTTAATAATTCACGAAAACCTACATAAACTAAGTAGTTTTTGTGCGCTATACCAAGGAAGGTTAGAGAGGAGTCTCACGCTCAATGTTTTTTTATTGTATCTTCTCATAATTGCACTACTTGTAGAAATTTCGATTGTGTAAGGACACAAATAAGACAAAACCTTTTTTTTTAATCGAGTATTTTTTGCCAACATTATCGAGCGGTTAAGACTCTTCTAAGAAAGAATTAATAAACTACCGTTGAAATACAAAGTAAATACAATCAATAATTTGGTTTTATTACTGTAAGATACGTTATTATATTTGTTTTTTTCTATTTAACGTCTTTTTTATGCCACTGTGGAAAATCGGACGATGCTACAAAGTGAGTCCTTGAATTTTCTCTATCCAGGTTTAATAAAACCAGGGATCTTTATCAAGTACCTGACTTCATACAGGTTTGGGGCCACCACTTCACTTCCTTTCTAAAGGACATCTTGAAGAAGAATTTTTCACCCCCTTAAAAAAATCCAATATCGGGTTGGAACCCGACACTCACGGTATATAAGGGTGTAATATTAGACTGGCCATCCTATAATTCACTATAAACTAAAATTTACCTCTTTTTAAAAATGTGTATAGCCCTATTTATAAAACATGATTAAGAAAGAGAAACTATTGTGATCTTGTAATGTTTAAAATCTGATATTTCAAATCGAAATTATATCCCGATATCTATTCCAAGATGCCCTGAGTCAAAATGATCGAGTCTCGTAAAAAAGGTTGTGGATAAATGTGGTAAGTCTATTGGAATAAAGGTTACCTAAAGTTGATCACTAAAATTGAATATCTGGAAGAGAACTTTAAATAAAGGATTTTCCTCATTTATTCTAATTCGGCTTTAACTATTTTAATTAAATTTTCCATATCAGCTTTGAATTAAGTGATCATTGTTATATAACGCAGGTTTTATCCTTATTGAAATATCCTGACGGGACTTAAATAACTTACTTCCTTTAAATTAATTCATTTTATTTGAACAAAGTAACTGTTCTCTCTTTTATTCTTAATAAAAAGTGAATCGATATAGGTCAATCTGATATTCGACTTAAGGGGAAGTATCTCATTACACACGACGAGTAAATATTTTGAAACATTCAATAAAATTTAATTAAAATTATCAATTCTTACGAAAAAGGTGATAAGTGCAGTTTACCTCCATAAACAACAGAACGTGCATATTGAATTTTAATATACTATTCCTAGTTGATGAAGTGGATAGCTGTTCGGGTTTGAATGTTATTATACAGGCTAGAAAAAAAAAAAAAAAAATTACACACCCTTAATATTTGAGGTCTAACATTGCAGAATACAGCAAATCCAAATATAGAATAATAATAAAAACTCCGTCTGTTCTTCTTCAGTAAACTTATTTTTCTTTCTTTATTTATTTATTTAACGTCACTTTATGCTACTCTATGGCTAATCGGACGATGCTACAGTGGGAGTCCTAAATTTTGCCTATCCAGGTTTTATTAGGATAGGGATCTTTAACGAGTACCTGACATCGCACAGGCTCGGGACCACCTTTTAACGTCCCCTCCGAAGGACGGCGTAACTAAGGATTTTTTACTCCCATTAAAAAATCCTAGGACCACCTGCGGGTTTGAACCCGTGACCTTTAGCATGGGAGGCTGTTACGCTAGCCACCCAGCTACAAGTGATCCCACTTATTTTTCTTTTTGTACAATATCTCGTTCGATGGTTCTTCTTTCTTAAGCTCTTTGATTAATCGAATAGTATACATATAAGTTAATTGCCTATTCAACTATATAAATTGTAGTACTGTAATATAATTATTATGAAATAATAAACTATTGTGTAATAACTTACAACGAAATTCAATTTAATTCTTATTTTTTCAAATTAAAATTTATTTTGAGTTTGTTATTCTGTTGAAGTGATTGAAATATTGGTCCGTTTTCTTTCTGGAAAAAGAAAATATTTCTAGTGGATATCTTACTCGGGCTATTGCCATTTGAATAACCTGTTAATCGAGTATTGATAAATACTGAATAATATTGTTAGATTGTTTAGCTATTTGTAAATATTGTGATATCAAGTTTCATATAACATAGATTAACAATAATAAATATAGCTCCGTTGATAAATACAGTTAATTTCCTGTCCAATTAAGAGGGAGAGTAGAACTGCAGAGAGTTGTGCCGTGTGGTGAAGAAGGTGTCGCCAGGCCACAATCAGAACTGGAGCCACTAATGGCTTCAACCTCTTTGTTGGCGTTTAACGGTTCAGTTCCCGCTGATTGAATCTCTGCTATAATTCGCTCACCTTCGTCACGAACATCTTGTTCATCCCGCCTGGCCCGGGGTGAGCTTCAAAGAACGATACGAGCGAATGTATTCCGAGATAAAATCTAGGGGAATAATGTGTGCCAGTCAAAAATAGGAGCATTAGAAATAATTAGAACACTAACTCTGAATCCAGGTACTGATCAAAAAAGAGTAATATCCAGCCTAAACTTCTATAAAATGCAACAATACACAAAACTATTAAATAATTAAACATCGAAAAAATACAAATGAAACATCAATTAAAGTGTATAGCCAAGTAAGTATGGTAAATCTGCCCCCGGGTTTTTTCACTTCAAACTTGGGAGGTCAATTTAGTGTCGAATAAATATAATTCACCTGAATTTTCAGCTTTTTAATTGAAATGATTTTTAAAAAACCTCTTTTTTCCAATGGAACTTGAGAAAAATCTTTAGGACAGAGGAGCATAAAACATATTCTGGCGAAACTCAGCGAGTTACACCATTCAAAAACGCATCATACTTACTTCGAAATACTAAACAAAAACAAAAAAAAAAAAATTTAAAAAAGATTTTTTATACTCGAAAACGGTTACTGATTTAAAATGAAATGATTTTCCAGTAGTCAAAGACATATAAAAATATATGATTTTGATTCTTAAACGAAAAACCGATTTTTAGTTACAAATAAATCGATTAATGAGTGAAATCAAAATATATGTTTTTTGCTTTCACTTACAATATATAGTAAGGGAAAGTATTGCGATCGTGAAAATTTTCGAATCCAGTTTTCAACGGAAATACACATTTTAGGGACCCCTGAGTCCAAATAACCAAGTCCTGCAAAAAGGTCTGTGTGTGCGTGGTAACTCCCGGGCGGAAACGGTAAGTCCTATGAAACTGAAATTTCATATTTAAGACAAATATACGCTCGAGACGTTACAAACCATTTTTCATCAAAATGAGCTTACCAGATGAGCCACTTTATACTATGCATTTTGCACCTTTTTTAGATTTTCTCGGAAACGGTCCCGACGATTTTGATTAAACTCGCTATATCGATGTCAAATTTAATGGGCTTTGATATCATTTAGGATTCACTCGAATTAAAATGGTCTGACAGGGCCTTAATGCCGATATTTTAAATTTTCATTCTCTAAAGCACCTTTAATTTTGTCGATTCTATAAAAATAACTATATTATCTTGTTACCACTGATGAAAAACAGGTAAATATATAAATTGAATGAATTCGATACCCAACTATAGGAGAAAACAGAAAAAAAAAATTTAATGTCATTTTTTGTTTTTGAACATAAGAGCAGTAATATACATATATGATATACCGTTGGAAAGCTAAAGATTTTAGAAAAAATATTATCTCATACTCAAGCTTTTAAACGTTAACGAGTGATTAAAAGAAGATAAAACTAACTGATTATTTTATATAGTAATATAATAAATTTTTAATAAAACACATGTTTCTATATAAATTCAATTTAATTAATTCTTTAATTTTAGTTTCACGTATTTTTATCTCTAACTGCATTTGAAAATTCTGTCATTGATTTTAAAAATGGAGGTAAGTGAAAGTCGTGTGTTGCCCGCACCAGATTTTTTAAACTATATTGAGGATATAGTCTACTGGAGAAACTATTAGAGATGGAAATAATTGGGGGTCCAAATTTTTAAAAAAGACTGACTCCCGATTATTTCCACCTCTAGTAGTTTCTACAGTAGACGATAGATTTTTGCCGACGTTTCGGCTCAAGCTTGTGAGCCATCATGAGGGCATTACTGAGCCGTGTCCAACTCAGTTTATGCTTGAACATGGCTATACCTTTTGTGAAGTCCTAATAACCGATGCTCACCATTCAATGTATCGATCGATACATTTAAAAATGAGAATGACATAAAAATGAGAGAAATATAAATATTGTAATATGTAGGTATCTCATTACACACGACGGGTAAGTATTTTGAAACATTCAATACAATTAAATTAAAATCATAAAATCTAACTAAAAAAGTGATAATTGCTGTTTGCCTCCATAACAACAAATCGGATAGCTGTTCGGGTTTGAATGTTATATACGCAAGCAAATAAAACGTGAAAAGACGAAAATCCGGTCTCTATTTATAACGTTTACATTAAATTATGGTTTTAAAATGGATATGTTATTAAAGATGAGCTAAAGCCTCACGAATGACATATTATAATCAAAGCTCAAGTGTTTCATTCGGATCAAGCTGGTGGTTCAAGAAAATTGGGGAGTGGCAGAAACTAAACATTCCTTGAATCATTCGTGACAGTCTTTATCTGCATTGTTATGCTCACCGTAACTTTGCATAAATTAATCATAAAGGGCGCAAATTAAATGTGAGCCGTGGATAATAGTCTGATCTCGTTATGTATATGGAATTCCTACGCATAGGACTAAAACAATATGTCATTTCTTATTTGTCCACTTTAATACCCTCTCTGGAATTCCCAAACCTACTCATATCAGCCATTCTTCTATATCATCATTCAACACCCTGCTGATCCAATACCTTCTGTCTGTGAAAACATACGTCCAGCAATTCTGATATTTCAAATCAAATACCAGGCTTATAGCGTGATAAGAACAATTGTTAATCAAACTTAGGTTAGTTATTCAATAAATTTATTTTTGTTTAACAAATTTATCTATCTGAAGTTGATTTACTTACTATGTTTTATTTTGCTCTAGACCTTTTTCCCCTTCTCTTCTCTTCTCCCTTTCCTTTATTCTTTTGGCCAAATACATTGCATATTTTAATGGTACACATATGTTATTCTTAAGGGATCCAGTCCCAGATTAAAAATTATTATATATTTTACATATCTTCGTTTATTTAAAAATATTTAAGATCTTGGTATTTATAAGCTTGGAGTTATTTTTATAATTAAAATTTTTATCTTTGTTGAAAATACTGAAAACCACTTCGGTAGCCACATTTATCTGATTCTGCTTTGAAAACATTACCATGTAGCTGTATATTCAACCGTTGCAATATCTTCGACTGGTCCAGATTTTAGCTTATTTCCCTATAGGCCTATAGAACATTTGGACGGTGCTTTTCGACAGACTTATCCTAAATTTATGTACCACAGAGGACTTATGTTATAGTTATTGGAGTCCGTTGATTGTTTTCTAGATGGAAATTGGGATAAATTAAAGTTAAATTTTCTTTTAGATTAAAAAAAAAAAAATTAAGGTTTTCTGCACCACTGCAACCTTAAGATTGGGGCTAGAGGGTTAAAAATGTATTTAATATTGCAATTAGGAAAGTAAATGTTTTCTCTTGCCCGATTGATATCTTTAATTCTGTATTTGTAAAAAAAAAAAATAAAAAAAAATAAAATCCTAGATTTAATTAGATGTAAGAAACAATACAATGTCTTTAGGTTTTTAAAAAAAGTGTTATTTGAGATATTTAAATAATATATAATATATATATATATATAATATATATATATATATATATATATATATATATATGTATGTATATATATATATATATATATATACATAATAAACAAATATTTTTTATCTATGGGTTCAAAATACGGACATCTGGGTCGTACCCCGAATAATTCTGGCCTAGTTTACTCTATTCTACGTAATCGGATTATGCAAATCAGGTATGTAAATGACTAAAAATTTAAACCACTTATTTTACTAATACACATATTTGAAACCGTTATGAGTATAATAGAGTCAAATCTGTTCTTTTTGTTTAGTCATTTATAGGAAGATATTCAACTCTAATGAACATAGAGGAATAACAAGTGATATGTCGAAGTGACTAGCGTTTTTATGAACAAAATAGACATATGTGTGTATTTTTTTATTATTTTGAAGCTTCGTATGAAACATAGTATTGTGATTTACTTTAATTTTTGTGTATTAGTGTTATGTACATGTGCATCAATGTTTTAATAATTGATAAATACTTAAATAAACAATTATTTTAATTTTAATATTAATATCTATAATCTTCTTGGAGGCAACATGGTTATGTTTCTTTCGACTTTGAGCCGTTTTTTTAAATAGAATTTTTCGTTTTAATTTTGGCTTCTTTCGTGTCAGCCAAAGTACCTTGGGAATCGGAAAAATACTGCTAGCGAATAATCGTGATTTTTTTCAAATAAAGAGATTTATTTTATTTTTCGATTTCATTATGCCATTTTTTTTATTTTAACAATAAAACAATAATTAAAATCTAATGGTCTCTTATAGGCAAGAATACATTTGTAGAATCGTATCCACAAATGTTTATGGCTGAATTATACAAGTCACTCGCTATTTCGAAGGTTGTAAGAGTTAATTGCAAGCAAGCACGCGAATTACTGGGTTCGTGTAGATGTAGGATCATAATGGAAACTGACGAAAAAGCTTTCTACCTGTAACATACGCAATCTTTTTAGAACACTTTACTTTTCATGTTATAAAAGTGTTGAGGATTTTATTCAATATTTTAAGTCGAGATTAAAGACATTTGCTAAGTAATCATTATAGCCCTAATCAATTAGCATTATTTTTGCAAGCTTCCCGTCTAGCATGATGTGATTATATAATTCTCTAGAAATATGATTTGGAATATGCATTCTCCCAGACGTAAGGTTTCAAAATAAATAATATTGAATGTATGGCTAGGTTTTCCACTTACCTCCCTCTTAACATGATTTTGCAAAAATTAGAAATTTTATTACAATAATTTTGATAATGAACATAAATCTTTTATGACTTTAACGTGAGCAATTATTTAGTTTTTCATCTCTTTGAATCTTAAAAACCGCGTGGTCTAGTTGGTAGAGCACTAGTCTACTCTTCTCGATTTTCCAGGTTCGATCCCCGGCTGAGGCAGAATTATTTATTCAGTTATTTTAACCGTGGAGTGACCCTTAGGTATAGATGGCTCCTGGGAAACGTCCAGCCTCTATTAAATGGATACCCGAAATTAGAGAAAAAAACTGGTGGCTGAGTGTAATTTCGACCTAATCACCTCCTTGTACGGGTGTTGGCCGTGAAACAGTACGAATTGCTTTAAGTACTGAACCCTAGACCTTTCCTAGGTTGTAGAGGTTCAGATAAGATAAGTTTATTAGTTAAAGTTTGTTTGTTAGATAATATCTTGAAATTTTTAATCCGTTCTATTAACAATTTATCTAATCCGATTTTTGTTGGAGCTGTTTAAATACATGGAATGGGACGTACATCATTCATCACTTAATTTATTAATATCCATAAGTTATATGCTTATTTTAATTATTTCGTAGAACTCAACACCTTTCAAGGTAATAGTCTGCAAACTATTAGCCTAGAATGAATTATTTCTTATTAATGAGGCCCTAATGCGGATCTTTACATATTCCTATAGAAAATATCCTGCTCGGACAGATCCAACTGAGAAGCCCTGGTTTAAAGACAAATGAGTCGCAATCAGGACAGAGCCAGTTACTATAGGGGAAGTGGAATTAAATGTTGTCGGCCTATATTCCCCGCTGGAGGGAAATCGATATAAACGCGGGTTAATTGGCGCAGTAAATCTCCAGCTGGAGGAGGATGATTTGCGAGGGACAGGCTCTCGTTTTATAACTGATTAGAGGCGAGATAAATTATTTAAAGCAGGCGAGAAGCCGCGGTGGTCCTGGCGGTTTGTGATTTAGTGGACGGTTTCACTCCTGATCTACAGGGGAAATATTTAGAGGTTATTAGGGGTGAAGATGTTTCATCTTATTTAGATCAAATAGATGTGGTAATGCTTAATAAATATTGTAGTAAATTACACACACTTTATTTAATGATTGTTTATATGTGGATAAACTGAGGTTATTTCGGACTCCCTATTTTTCTCTGTTTTTCAAAAATCTTAAGGGGTTTCGAAATGACGATTTCAGTTGAATTTTTTTTATCAGTTGTTCTGCATGTGCTTAGGAATATTCAATGAAAAAATTGATTTCATAATAGATTGTCATAGGAAATCTTTATGTTGTTATTTTTCAGCATTTGACTGCAATTAAACTAGTCAGAGAAACAAAATAATCAGAAGGGCTAATTTGGAGACTTCAACAGGAACAGTTCAAGCGAAATCTATTAAAACTTTCGAAAAATTCTTTAAAATGAGCGATTTATTTTAAATCGTTGAAAATAAAACTAGTTGTTTCTTCGTTTACAAATGTTGAAGCCCGCATAGGGTTCAGGGTGTAATTAGCTGTTTTTTTGTTTTGTTTTTTATGTATCTAATTTTTCTTCTTTAGAATTTACTTTTTTATTGATTTCCTACTTTTCTGTCGAGAATAACCTTCTGATAACTTGGTTACAAAACAATTATTTTTTCCGTTTAAAGAAAAGCTAAGTTACGATGTATTTTACTTAAAAACCTTTAGACCACAATGTACTAAATGATGGTATAAACTGTACCCGTCCAGTGGTTTAGAAGGAGTTCACTGAAACCAAGAATCGTTGTATCACTTGATATCCACAGAGATTAGTTTTAATTTACATTGAAAAGGTGTATTACATATGAAAAAAAAAACCTATTTATAATTTAATAATTTATGTAATTTTTAATATGTTATCCGAATTTAACATGAATTCCATCAAAATTGGAATTAAATTCGTTGTCAATGATAGTATTCTCGCGATCGCAACTGTTTATTGATGGCTTAGATCTGAATGGCTTAACGAATGATGCTCCAAAATAATGCGTTAAAGAAGTCAATTTACAATATTCGGCTCATTTCACTTATTTAAAACTCCATACTTTCTCAATATTTCCCGAAATTTAACAAAAAAAAAACAAACGATAAATTAAAATTAATGTAATATATAACGTGAAAGAGCTCTCCCCACAACAGTACATCATAACTTTCCTCTTAAAATTAATCAAAATATGCACTCGTGAAAAAAGCAGTAGCTAATTGAGAAGTATCAGGGTAATGAAAAGAAATAACTTTGAAGGGAAGCCTGCGAGCAGCAAAAGTAGTTACAAAACCAAGTTTCTTCTCTTTTTTTTTATATTTTTATTTATTTAAAAGTTTCTCTAAGCATGAGAGGTGGTGAATATATTTTCTCCGTAGTGTCTTGGGGGTAGGAAAAGTTAACGAGTCGATCGTTACTCGAAAGACTGTTAAGTACCGAAAAATATCATTATCAAAAATATTAATTGATTCCTACCTCTATGTATAAAACCACTCACATGCATAACAGAAATCCTAGTGATGTGGTATATATATATATATATATATATATATATATATATATATATATATATAATATATATATATATATATATATATATATATATACATTACTTTTCATCACGCCTAAGTATATAATTCAGGATTTTTTAAATGCACTCTTATTTTTTTTTATTATTGGAACCAACATATCTGAAGGGACAATATTCCGAAATTACGTTATTTTTATACCTTTTTTTCTAAATGGGAATTTTAAGTGTTTTCTGAGTTTTTTCTAGTTTTGAAAATGGTTAACAGGATTACTTTATAATAATTAAGAAGAAAAAAAAAATGTTAGTAAACTAAGAATAAAATAAAATTCTTGTGCACAAGAAACGAATTCGTTAGCACTTTTTATAATTTTATTATTATGTACAAAATTGAACAAAACAACTTTCAATTTATCTTATAACTAGCTGTTTATTTTAAAGTACTTCTGCGTAAATGACATGTTTAGTTTTATTTTCTAGTGGCAGAAGAACATCCTGATTTTTCCACAACCCGATCTTGACGTAAATCGATTCCTACGTATTTAAATGTTTGCCCCTGTGAATTATTAATTGAGCAGAAGAGTGGAAGAGGCATTGCAGGAAGGCCATTATTAACAAGTGGAAAAGAATGGGCTACTTCCAGTACTAAACTGAAAGAGATAAAGCAAGATGTATCTCCTTGGACCACATCATGCAGAAAAAGTAGAAAGGAAGAGATAGTGCTAGCAAGGCTGAGGATAGGCCATACAGCCTTTACACACGGATATTTAATGAGAGGCCTGGATACGCCATTCTGTGATAACATGTAACACAACACTGACCATAAAACACATTGTAACATCATGCACACTGTACACTGACAACCGAACAAGACATATCATACCTTCAAGCTTAAAAGAAGCATTAGGAAATGATGAAGACATAATTCTAAGACTTTTTGAGTTTCTTAGAGACATTGGTCTGTTAAACTCAATATAAACGTAGAGAATCAAGACCCGCTAATGACCCGAAAGGGTAGATGCGGAATAGCAAATAAATAAATAAATTGTTACGGAAAAAGATAAATTAACGTGAAATTGAATTTTTTTACAATTAAAAAATAAATCATTTGGAATCATCATGATGCGAGATTAATTTCTCCCCTTTTTTCAGATTTTTCACTGATTCTTCACTCCTATTATTCGCAGGGTAGTGTTATATAGCCTAAAGCCTTCCTCGATAAATGGACTATTTTTATGGATTTTTTTAATTCGAACCAGTAGTTTCTGAGATTAGCTCGTCCAAACAAATAAACATACTTTTCAGCTTTATAATATTAGTATAGATAAAAAAAAAAAAAACTAGTAATCACGAAGTGTATAGTTTTTACACCATTGGAAAGCACTTAACAGAATTTTAAAACGTTCCAAATCATTACACAATGCTTTATTCTTCCCAAATAACTATATATATATATACAGTTAACTAATATGAAAAGTAATAAATAATTTGAAGGAAAATAGCCTAAAATGGTCTATCACCACTGCTATTTTCAAAACGCTATTTCTAAATTCGATTTCAATGTTTGTTTGTTTTTTCGTTTTGTAAGAAATTGGATGCTATTGTTTTTCCCAAAGTACAGATACTACAACTTAATAAAAAGTGTTCTCGCGTGTAATAAATAAAAGATATTTTAACTTCTAGATGTTCATCGCATTAAACAACATAAAATGTCATCAACATGCTTTATATATATTTAGAGTATATTTTACTTACAATACTTAACAAAATATTCAATGATAACGTTAATAATATTTGTTTTAGAAGAATTTATTAAAATATATAAACAACAAAACTTTAAAAATAGACAAAACTGTCTGGAGTAAAGCAGGTCTGTGGAACAAAAATAAAAACCCGTGTTTAAGTTAAAAATAGAAAAAATCCTCTAGCTTTGACTGTGCTTTCCTATTAAAGTTTCAACATCAAATAATGAAAAAGACTTCTAAAGAAGTGTGGGCTTTTGTTTCCCTTCATACTACAGATATTGGAATTTAAAATGAAACGTTTTCGCATTTAATAAATTAATGGTATTTCAACATTTTAATGTTCATCGAATTCGTCTTAATAATATGTCATAAAGCTGCGCAATATGCATTTAGAATAATTTGTATTTACAATTTGTTGCGAAGATATTTAATCAGATATTTAACAATATTTGTCGTAAGTATATTGATAAATATACATTAACGACATAAAAGATTTGTGTCTAGCGTATTCGAGATGAATGATAAGTGTAAGATTGATCTTAAATTAGTTAGTTTTTTTTTTTTTTTTTTTTTTTTTTTTTTTATTCGTATATATTACAATTTGTCATAATAGACAATAATAATAGTGCTACAGGATCTCACTCATACAATATTTACAATATAAACAAAAGGAAAGTCAGAGTACATAAAATAAAATAAAAATAAATAAACGTATACAATAACAAAATTTATAGACAAAATAAATACAAATAAATGAAGTTAACAAATAAATAAACAAAACATGTCACATTCATACCTATGTACAATATTTACAATCAGCTCGGGAACCCCAGACGGGGCTTGTCCCCCCACTTATGGAAGGACAAGCAGAGTCCAAAGGATCCCACCAGCGCCTCCCTCTCAGCCGCATCACTGGTGAGAGCCAGCGGAAGCTAAGTAAGGGCGCCACAGCCACAATCACACCGCACATGAGAGGAGAATCTGACCAGTGTCAGAACTCCAGAATAGGTGTTTACAATATGTCTCGGGGCCACTGCCGTTTCAACCTTCTAGGAGGGTCGTATGGATGAGTGGAGCTGGATAGGGATTGTGCTAGAGGATTAGGATGATGAATGAGGTTCTGGTGGAATTTGGAAAATTTAGATGGAATCAGGTCTGAAATAAATGGAACATTAAGGTCGTGGTGTAAGGTATAATTGGAGACATAATAAGGAGCATTTACTATTGTTCGGAGGACTTTGGATTGAAAGGATTGAATGCGTTTGATGTTAGAACGTTTGGCTGTTCCCCACAGTTCAAGTCCGTAGGTCCACATTGGCTTCAGTATTGTCTTGTAAAGTAATAATTTGTTGTCAACTGTAAGCTTAGATTTTCTGTTTAGTAGTCTGTATAACTGTCCGAATCGTCTGTTGAGTTCTTTTCGTTTAAGTCTTGTATGTGGGTTCCACGTCAATCTTTTGTCTAGTAGTAAGCCAAGATACCGGACTGTGTCTGAGGAAGGAAGCGGTATGGAATTGAAATGAACCATTGGACAGGATTGGCGTCGAAGGGTGAAGGTGACGTGGGTGCATTTGCTTTCATTAACCTTAATACGCCAAGCATTACACCAGTCCTCGATAAGACAAAGGTGTCTTTGCAGGATTAAGGATGCTATTTCAGGATCGGAATTGGATGATAGGATGGCGGTGTCATCTGCAAATGTTGCCAGAAAGGTGTCAGGATGATTAGGAATATCAGCAGTGTAAAGGATGTAGAGGACGGGTCCCAAGACGCTGCCTTGAGGAACACCGGCCTCAATGGGATAAAAGTTAGAAAATTCTACACCACAGCGAACTCGGAAGGAGCGGTTTGAGAGATAGGATCGTAGAATGAGGTATAGAGACTGGGGTAAATGCGTTTTAAGCTTGAAGAGTAATCCGGTGTGCCATACCCGGTCAAAAGCTTGCGCTATGTCCAGAAACGCACCAGAACAATACTCTTTGCATTCAAGGGCTGAGGAAATATGGTCTACAACTCGGAGTCCTTGTTGAACAGTGGAATGATGAGCACGGAAACCAAACTGATGGGAAGGAAGATTTTGTGATTCTAATATAGGCAGGATTCGTTTTAGAAGGAGTTTTTCAAACACTTTTGAGAGGATGGGGAGTAGACTAATAGGTCTGTAGGATGAAGTGTTGCTGGAAGGTTTACCTGGTTTTAGGAAGAGAATGATTGTGGAATGTTTCCACAAGAGAGGAAAATAGGTGGTGCGTAGGATGCAGTTGTAGATATAGGTAAGGAATATAATAGCTTTCTGCGGAAGTTGACGGAGGATCTGGGGGGTAAGGAGATCATGTCCAGGAGATTTACGGAGGGTCAGTTTCTGGAGAAGATATTTAACCTCAGAGGGATTAATAGCTTTAGGAGGTAGGGAAAGAGGTATTGGTGACAAAAGGAAGTCTTGTACTGCTGCGGTATGATTGCTTTGGGATTCCGGGTGAGGAGTGAATACTTTGGAGAGGTGTGTGGCGAATTCCTCTGCTTTATCTTCATCAGACGCAGCCCAGGAGTCGTCACCACGCCGGAGAGGATGGGAAACTTGATGGGATTTTAAAATCTTCTTCGTGACATTCCACAAGGAATTATCACTAGCTGACAGAGAGGAGAGGTAGGAATTAAAGGACTGGGAACGGAAGGTCGCCAACTCCTGCTTCAATTGTCTACAATAGAAGTTATAGGAGCGGCGATCTGTTGGGTGTCGGGTGCGCTGCCATAATGATCTGGCACGGCGTTTTGCATGGATTAGGTCTGTAAGGTGTTGAGGCAAATGGTTTTGGATAGGAGTTATATTGGAGTGCTTAGGAGAGGAGGCAGTCCAGACAGCTTGCTGAATGGCGGTTGTGAAGGAGTAGACGGAATCGTCAAGGTCTTCTGGGGTTTTGAGGGTCGCTCTGAGGTTAATATTATCGGTCAGGATTTGGCGAAATAGGTTCCAGTTGACAGGGCCTCGGATAAATGACGGTGGGATAGGTTTTGGAATTGGAGTGAGAGATACTTTTAGGATCAGTGGACTATGGTCTGAGGATAGTTCATCAAGTCGAGTTACAGATAAGTTGAGGGAGCCTAATCCGCTGTGAATGAAGAAGTCAAGGATGTCAGGATTACGGTTGGGATCGGTTGGCCAGTAAGTAGGGGAATCAGGAGGTAGGAGATTGAAATGACGGGAGTTGAGTGCAGACAGCAAATTTCGTCCACGAGAATTCGTGGTTCTCGAACCCCACTGCTGATGCTTGGCATTTAAGTCTGCACCCAGAATGAAATGATTTCCTAAGGAATTTAGAAAGGATACAAATTCGGTGTTGGAAATGGAATGTTTGGGAGGGCAATATGCTGATGTAAGGGTTACCGGAAAGGAAAAAGTTTTGATTACTATGGCTGTGGCTTGTAGGAAATCATAGGTAGGAAGTGGGAGTAAGTGATGAGAGAGGGACTGGTGCACAATGACAGCAGTACCGGCATGGGCTTTGCCGTCTGGGTGGTCCGTACGGTATGTTACGTATTGAGGTATTTTGAAGAACTGTTTAGTGGTTAGTCTAGTTTCAGTAATAAGTGCTACGTCAACGTTTTTGTCTTGCAATAAAGCTGTAAGTTCGTCAGTATGATTTCTAACACCATTCGCATTCCATAGGAGAATGGATAAGGAGTTAGGTGAAGTCATTTAAGGATTTTTTAAGGAAGGAATTAAGTTTGATACAAGATTAGTAAGTAGTGATATTAGCGGCATAACGAGGGATTTGATTTCAGTGATGAAGGATGTCATCAAACTTGTAAGATCTGAGACATTTGATGGTGGAGGAATATAAGAAATTTGATGCGGATGAGGTTTTTGAGGGCTGGATAAATTTTGAGGAATAGCTGGTTGTGGAACGGGTTGAGGATTTTGAAGTGTGCGTTGTTCCGGCAGGGCCTCGGCCTCTTTGTTCTGGTTCCCACCTCCAAGTAGATGGGCAAATGTAACATTGGAATCAATTGTTTTTGAAGGTTGTCTTCTAAAATTAGTTAGTGTTGTGTAATTTTTAATGTGAATTCGTATTTATATAAAATATTTCATAACATCCATCCCTTGAAGTTTGAATTGATTTGTCATTAATTTTATTTTTCTTTTCTGTCTTTCATTTGCGCCCTAAGCCTACTTACTTGAAAATCTCTTTTAATTTGGCTTGTTTTTCCTGTCTTCTTTAATTAGTCATTTTTCTTTTTCATCTCGTTCCCTCTTTCATTTGTTTTTATATTTAAGATCTTATTACACAATTTAAAAAAAAAAAAGAAAAGAAAAAACAAGTCATTCCTTTAATTTACCCAGTGAAATAAAGTGATTAAAATTTTGTTTTTGTTTTAATGGTTTAAAAGAATATTTGATGAGATACTTAATACAAAAGAGAATTTTTTTTTTTTTAATTTTTGAGCTGTGTCAGTTTTTATTGCTAAACATATTATAGTTAATATATATATATATATATATATATATATATATATATATATATATATAAAGTTTATTATTAAAGTAATAAATAGTACTCGGATTAAAGCATAATAATATATGCTTTTTTTCTATCGTGTTTTTATTAAAGTGATGATATGTATATATATATATATATATATATATATATATATATATATATATATATATATATATATATATATATATATATAATGTGTATGTGTTTAATGATTTGTTTGAGTATTCTCGATAAGGTTTAAAATAGTTAAAAGTTTTTATGGCTTAGGAACGCTTTAAAATTATTATTTTATCCTTAGAGAATATCTGATCTAAAAAAAAAAAAAATCCTCCCGTTTGAAAAAAAAAAAAAAATGAGATTTCCGTCAAAAAGCAGCCCTCTTCAATGTTCAAAGCTCAAATAAGGTCTCGAGTGCCAACTACAGCTAATAAAAAGTACGCTGTATTGATTAGTGCGTTAATTATTCCTACTATTATGTTCGCTAATTTAAAATTTAAATTCTCTATTACTTTAAGATATAATTTGATTTAAATATGATTAAAATGAACTATTCTACAGTTTATATTAGGAAAAGGAAAAATTTAATTGCTGTGCCCAATTTACCCCTAATACTATCATCAGATGCTACCTAATACCATACGTAGACAATATTCCAGAAAATCAGTTCCCGACAATATTTATAATAAAAGACCATAAAAAATTAAATTAAATATATTATTATATAATTAAGTGCATAAAACTGATATCGTTCATTATCAATGAATAAAAACAATATGCTTATATACAAAATCTAAATTATGCAGTAAACAAAAACAATAATGTGCAAACAATAATATATTCCCAATGAATGTTTTGATGTATATAAATCGATGATAAATTATAAACAATCCTATTATACCTAAACTAAATATTAACGTAATATAAATTGTAACCGAACGTAATCAATTTAGTGCAATAATTTCAATCTAAAAAGCCTTAAAAAGATGTTTTTTTTTATTCATTTATTTAATTTTTAAAAAAATATGTATTATTACTTTAAAAATGTATTTTTATTTTTATATTATCTTTACTATATTGAAATATTTCTTTGTTTAACGATAATTTATTTTTTTTCTTCAAATTTATTTATTGGAATTCACAACTGTATAATGGAATACAACAAGTAAATTTGAGTAGAATATAAAAAGGCATGAAACACATAAAGAAGCTTCCCAATGGAAGGACTCGTAACATTTTTATTTCTTTTTTTATATTCATGTCTATTAAGTATTAGGAATAATGAGAGACGTTTGATTTATTCTAGAGGAATAAATTTGGAATTAAGGCTAGTCAGACTCAGTCAATGATTATAAAAGCTATCTAATATAATAAACCATTTAATTAAGCCCTGATATAAGGCGTTCGATACCTTCATACCATTACAAATAAAAGTTGAAATATTCCGTCCATTCCAGGCATATGTTTTTTATTTATATAAAATATAAGAGTTGTGCGATTCATACGCTTAATTGACCAAAAACTAAATGCCAACATTTTCACAATCGCAATACTCTTCTCTTTACCATGCATTTCATATATAAATACATTTAAAAATATTAAATTTATTTAAATGATTTAATAGAATGAATAAATTTATTATATAATACTAAAAGGGTGAAAAATGTGAAAAGAAATACGGTATTACTAGGCAATACAAATCCAACCAAAGAATTATATGGAAACAGAAGTAGCGTGGTAGGGTATTGATTTGTATTCAGAACATTGGCATTGAATAATGAACTTTTTAATTCCGACGAGAAATGTACAGTCATTGATATCAGTGATCTATGCATCGCTGCTAATGATAGGAATTCAACCCATCATTTTTAAACTGTCACTATCCATCGAATACTGTAGATTTTTTTACAAAATATACCAGAACGGGATTAAGTTGGAATGATAAATGAGAAGCTTATTGAGTACAGTAGTAAATAGAAGCATTCGTGTTTTTTAGATGAAAACCAATGATTCAATTGTTGCACATTTTTATTTATCCATATATGACAAAAACATCCAATGTTTTTTTTTTTTTCATTAACATTCTTTTTTTTATTTTGTTTAAGACCAATAAAACATGTTTGGTATATTCACTTTCAATAAGTCAGTCAGAAAACTCATGTCTCATTAAAGGTTGTCAAAAGCAATCGAGTACAACACCATCAAGGGAGATTTGAAAACGACATTTATTTTGTGATACCTAAAAGAGTGATTCGAGCATAGAAGGCTTTGTGAAATTATAATACCTAAAAAAAAAGGATTATTTCGTTTCGTAGCCTTTGTATTAAATCCCCGAATATTGACTAGTATTATTTTGCTATATAGCCGCTTATAAAGCATTCAGACGGTATCCAATCGTCTGAATAATTTGTTCGATTTGAAGTTGTCCGAATCATGGGCTTAACTTCAGCTATTTGTTATATTCACTTACTAGTTTTGATGTGTTGTTTATTAAAAAATAAAAACATATGTAGGTATTGAACATAAAAGTACATTTTTTCCAATTATTACAATAATAATATATGTATATATAGTTCTTAGTGCATGTTTATAATGATATTTTACGCTCTGGTCTAAAGCGAGTTAGATGAGTTGTAGTCGTCAAGGTTAGACAATAAACTCATTTATATTTTATATTTATATTCATAAAATTTATTTGTTGATTGTATATCTGAGATCATAACTTTAAAGAAAGCTGATATCTGTTCTTTCACTTAACTCTGAGAGAAATCTAGCGGTTGAGCATGACCTGATTCAAGCTTGGATTCCTGGAAATGTCATCTGTAACTACTAATTATTTTAATGATTTTATATTATTTGCCAGCATCTATTCTGTTTTTTTTTGTTTTTTTTGTTTATTCACTTATGTTTTTCATGCTACTATGGGAGACAAAATTAATTAGGACAGGGATCTTTAACGAGTTACTGTCATCGAAAGATGGACGGCATCATGGATGCCGAAGAAGGGTATAACCAAGTATTTTTTATTCCCTTTAATGTATTGTAGAGCAACCTGCTGAGTTTGAGCCTACGACCTTGGGCATAGAAGATTGTTATGTTAGTTACTACTTCATTTTACCTCATTCTGTTTTTTGATTTAAATATTACATCTTTGAAATGTGACTTTGTAAGTATTAACTTACAATTATAGAGAATGTTGATTTTATTATCAACCTTATCTGCTCTTGCATCTATTCAACCACGCTCCTAAATCCTTGTAAATGGAGTTAGGGCTTCGCCTATTTTGATTTCTAGTTAGCAGATGTGCGCACAGATAAGCGCTTTTAGGCTCTGAAATTGTTTATCAAACGGGAAAACTAACCTTTAGATAATTAAACCGATCTTAAAGATATGTCTTCTTTCTCATATCTAAAATTGATTGTGATTTTTAATTCTCAGTTTCTTTATATGTAGCACAGTATAATAATAATTCCAGTAATTTTCAATGCTTGGTATATGTTTTAATAATAGTAAAACTTTTAACCTTCTGGTAGAAATATATTTTTGACACGCGATCTGGGAACACATATAACAATATAACAACAACATATAAATGAGTTTGTGAGTTCCAATGAGCTTGAATGTTTTATCTTTCACGTAAGTTAGATGTATATGTTAATGATGAAATGGAAAATTTAAAAATATGAATACGTTTTAAGAACTGTAATGGTCTCTCAGACAGGTGTTCCCACTATTAAGTTAAAAAATAAAATTTGATTTTGTAATTATGCTAATTATTAACTTATATTCAATCAGTTATATAGTTTATATATATATATATATATATATATATATATATATATATATATATATATATATATATAACAGGATTGAAATATCATGTATTTTTTAATTTTGTTAATTATAAAGAGCAAACGTCTCTAACAGCGCTCTTTGTCAAATAGAAGCTTTGTAAAGTTATTTAAAATTAGCCGTGTGAAGGTCAATGTTCTTGTCCATTGATCAGTAGAATAGTAGTTTTCTTTTTTCTACATTTTCAGTTATTTTATTTTTATTATTTATTTCTATACATTTTTAATTATTTCCCAAATATAAAGGGATGAACAACATTCAAATGTCACATATTTAAACAAAGTTTTAAGTTACTATTAACGTAGGGAGGTTTTTATTTGATCAAAATTGTTCTAGATGTTTTAGAAAATATAGCAAATATGTCCAAAATTTATGGTATAAAGTTGCTCTTCTATTCAATAAAATTTCGTGAAAAATTTGCTGTAAGATCCCAAGCCATCTTTTTATTAGTGACAGTTTCGTTTTTGAGTTACACTTGAGTCACAAGCACAAATGCCATTTTAAGGGACTTGGTTACTTGAACTTAGAGAAACCTAAAACGTGCATTTTCGTTAGTTATGAATGAGATTGACTCATCAGTATATTATAATAATTGTTAATAATTAATATTAATATTTCCTTTATTATAAAGGATGCCGCTCCCTTCGATTAAGCCTTACGTGACATTTGCCCAAATCATCTGGGCTCTTACCTGGGCCCAGCTTACTTAAAGGAAGTGCTTGGACATTATGAATACTAAGTGATCCATATATCTATTCCTTCTTTTGATCTCACTTATTATATGATATCACTAATAATGTTATGTTCCTATTTATATCATTAATCATGTTACGTCAGTTTATATAAATATATTATTCATTAACGTAGGTAGTAATAATCGAGAGTCAATATTTTTTTAATTTTGCCATTAAATGCATCTGTGATGCTTAACATGGCCTTCATGATTGTCCACAAGCTTGAGCCGAAACATTGACAAAATTAAAACAATAAAAAATCATATATACATCCTCAATATTGTTATTCATTAACTGTTGAAAACTAGAATTCGGGAATGTTCGCGATCGTAATACTTTCCTTTAAGATATATTTCATATACAGATAAGTAAAAGTATAATAATTCGTTTATATATTATTTTATTTTGATATGTTTGACAATTAATTGGATATTTGAATATATTTTTGACTAGAAATAGAAGGTCTAAAAATAAATAAAGGGGAACGGATTTCTGAATGATTATAATCAAGGGATCCCTAATCCGCCCCCGGGGCGATTAAAAAAAACCTTGATTGGGTCGGATTGAGAGCTCCATCTATAAAAACAACGGCCACTTTCTCTACTATAATGAATAAACGTACGGCTCTCTGTCAATTTAAAGAATATAGCAATATTCTATTTTACGAATAGCAATAAAATAAGTATAAATATTCACTTTTGGGCTATTGATAATTATCGTGAACGTATTACATTGATGATGATGAGAATGAAGTCAAGAGTAAACTGAAGCATTAGGGGTTGGGTATAGTTCAAGCGTTTTCGCAGAAGAAGCAATAAGCAGGCTTCTAGAAATCAGTTTGCGAGAGTCGTTCTAGAAACCGGATTTTCGCTTCTCCCGTAAAAACGCTTGCAGTACTAACAAGCTTTAACGTATTGTTGAAGACAGGTTAATCCTTCTGCTGTTGGAAACACTCGGCATAAGCTGTATATCTAATACACTATATGCTTACAGATAATGGTCCAATTTTGAGGAGGGCGGAGTAGCCGTACGGGTTAGTGCGCGAGGTCCAGCAACCTGATAGCGTAACTTGATACAAAATAATACTTGCTCGGGTCTCGTTGCCGGAGGGTTTTTCTCTGTGGCATTAATCTCCCGCCCTCACTCTCTGGTTCAAAACTCACGTGTAGCTTTCAATGTCACGTCAAAGTCTTATATCGTTGTTTTTTTATGTTATGGAGAGTTTTTTGTTGTATCTGTCCGACACTTCGAAGTTCCTTAGTTATTTTGTTACCTAAATGAAGGCGTTAATGGTGCTAAGGTTTTAGTGCGTTCCAAAAGGATTTAAATGGATATAGAAATTCAATGTCGTGTTTATTCACGTATTTTAAGATTTTCGGTAAATTTTTAAGATGTTTATTTTGCTTTCTTAGTGAATTCGACCGCATCATCCATATGACCTCCTTGTGAGTGCCTTTAGCAACACATATGTCAGTGCAGAAAGTGATTTACCTTTAAATACTAAGAATTTTAGTCTTGGAGAAAGTAAAAAAAAGGTGTGGGATGGGGACAGTACATACCGTACAATTTCGTTCCTCGAAAGATTGTTTTTTCGTACTCTCTTATTTAGTTCTGATGTCATTAAGGATGCTTGAGGATTTTCCCTTTTTTGCATATGTGCAATATAAGGAGTTGCATTTCTTCATGATAATTTGCAATGATACTCATTTTTGATTAATTACCTTTTAGGTTGAAGTGGATTAAGAACTAAAACTAAAATTTAATCGCCGAACTATTGCCATCGCGAAGATACTTCAGGAGGTGTGGCATGACAGATTAAGAGGTTTATTATTAGTATCACTTTTTCAAAAAGCTTTTTTTATCTTTCTGGTAAAAAAATATTGATTTTATATATTTTTAATTCATTGAGAATCCTGCACGTCTTTGTAATTTGTGATCGAAGGTGCAATTTTTGGGAGTGAATAAAAGTTTATTTATCATAGATCTGTGTGACTTGATAATACGGTCTACTGGAAACTTAAAAGATGCATTCTGTTGAAATCACACCTTCAATTCTATTTGTAGAGGAGGGTTTTCGATCTTACGACCTTGTAATTGCATAAGAAAACTAAACCTAAAAGTTTATAAATCAACAGGATAGCTTTAAAACAGTAAAGAGGTTTTATAGCCGGTAACGGCAATATCAACCCAAGATATCTGAAGAGACAAATTCATGTCTGCAATTTAGAACAACTTTTATGCTCTTCTGTTTCAATATGCCATTAATTTTATCTCTAATAAAATGGGATCGTTCAGAGTTATTGTTAATAAATATATTAGGATCCATCATGTATAAATAATAAATTAAATACTGACCTTTAAATTCCTACCCACAGACCAAAAAACTTTTGATCATTTTGACGTTTCTTGTCTGCTCTATTACTCTCTGGAATTCCTTATCTACTCATATCCGCTATGCTTCTTCTCTATTATCATTCAAATCCCAACTGTGTTAGTACCGACTTAAGACGAAAGAAAATTAATTGTTTATATTTAACATAGTTATTAAAATAAATTTTAGTTTTAGTTTTGTAGGACTCATTTATCGTTTAGAAGTTATTAATTTATTTTATTACCTATTTTAATAATTTGTTTTCTTCTATTTTTGTTTATATCATTGTAAAAAAGAATTAATTATAATCCTTTGGTATTTTGGCCAGGCTCATTGTCTATCTTAATTATACATATCAGTTGTTTTTAAGGGACCCTGTCACAGTATAAATATGATTTATATTCTCTAACAAACCCCTAGTGCTCCTGATTCTTTACTAACAAATAAATAAAAATGGGCTAATAATGGTGATTTTTTCGTGAAATTTGAATTAATTTATTTGCATTATAATTTTTATTGAATGATTAAACTATTTAAATGAAATTACACAAATTGTTAGTTCTTCATTTAAAAGAAAATCTTGCAAATAAACAGCTTGCGTATGAGAATATTATTTTTGCCTTCCCTTTAGCTAGTTAAGATGCCGGTTCTCCTTGTTAAAAGTTACTTTTAACCACCATTTATGGTTGACAGACTTCCAAATTCTAAACGGGTTTATACCGACAGTACAGTTTCAGGGTCTTTTTCTGAAGGTTGCCTGTAGGACCAATTACTTGCCTCCAGAGGAAGGACTTCGTTAGTGTAGGGTTACTCATCGGAAGAATACGCTTCGTTGGTCTCTTAAGGTGCCCAGACCTTTAGGGTCCTCCAAACGAGTATTTCCACAATAAAAACATATAGCGTATTAAATTTAGACCTGCTAAACGAGACTATCCTGTTGATTCTTACTTGTACTAATTCCTACATTACTGCTCCTTTTTTTTGGTTTCGGAATCTACTTACTAAGATGATGCATGGCATGTTCCTCAGCGATTACTATAAATTTGTTGGTCGATTTTATATTGAAAACAATAATCTATTCATATATCTCGTTTCATCTAATAATGTCTAGCAGCCAAGGGAAAAACAAAACATGGTTAGATTTATGTTTAGTAAAAACTTTTGTTTCAGGGAAATATTAAATAACAGAGGGATTGAATATTAAATTTGAATATTTTTAATGATACAACGCTCTAAAGGGTTTTCTGATTAAAATGCTATTATGATAAGCAAATAAATGCGGAATGCTCCTTAATTTATGGAATGAGAGCGGGTTTTGTAAATGTGGAAGAGAGTTTATTCAGTGTTTTTATGATACTATACTATTCAAACGTTTGTGTAGGTTAAATGTATAAATTTAATAATTTTGAGAAGAGTTTAATAAATTTTTATTTAACGTATTTAATTAGTTTTTACTATGTATGCGTGTTCCTTTATTTTTGTTTTAATGTTTAATTTCCACTCTTTAATCTATCATAATTTTTTTTTTCTACACTGTAATATAATTTCAATTTCAATTTATCACACATATGTCATTTAGGCTAATGAATTATAATCACAAAAAATTAAAAAAAACATTTTGCTGATTGTAAGGATGTCTCATCCGAAATCATTTGGAAATATTTTGTCAATTTGTAAATCAAGGTTACTTAATTTTCTTTCTTCTTTACGTAAATAAATACACACACACTAATATATTTATAAATTTAAATATTACATTTGCTTTGTCATAGATTTTTTTATTTATTTATTTATTTTACATTTAGGTGCCGTGTACCACAACATTAGGTTAGAGGCACCGTTCGTTGTATTAATTACAATTTTTTGTACAAATTAATCTTTTTGATATATTCCATAACTGCATTGTGGAACTTCCTGTCATCTCCTAGTAGTTGTTGTAGCTCGAGCCCGTCGATTCCATTTTTTCTCCTTTCTTCTTGGTATCTGATACAGTCAACCATTATGTGTTTTGCTGTGACTTTTACTTTACAGTTTTCACATATTGGTGGAGTTGTGCCTTCCAATAAATGACTGTGCGTGAGCCTTGTGTGTCCTATCCTCAGTCTGGTTAACAATAATTGATCCCTTCTTTGGCCTGAGATGAGGTTCCAGGGCGTCGCGTGGGCTCTAATTGATTTTAGCAAGTTGCTTTCCTTTACCTCTTGCCAATTCCGGTCCCAAGCTTTCTTAGTTTCCTTTCTTATTTTTGACTTGAAGTCGGGCAAGGGAATGGAAATTCGGTGAACTGGAAAGAGGGTACAGGCCTCTTTAGCAGCATTATCCGCTATATCATTCCCCTCTATGCCTGCGTGCCCTGGGATCCACATGAAATTAACAGTTTTGTTTTTTCTTATGGTTTCAATAAGAGTCAAAATGTTTGATAAGATGTAATTATTATTTATTTTATTTTTACTGATGCTATTGAGGGCCGATAGGGAGTCTGAACATATTAAAAATTCATCACAGTTATTCAAACATAATATCAACTCTAACGCCAAGTTTATTGCAAACAACTCTGCTGAGTAGATTGTAAAAATATTTGGTAACGAGTATCGAATAATTTCCGTGCCAATTACTACAGAACAACCCCACCATTGTCAGTTTTTGACCCGTCTGTGAATATTAACTGATTTTTGTTATAACTCGCGGTGTATTCTTTGAAGTAACTACGTGTTACATAAGGATTTCTATGATTTTTGGATAGGTTAACCAGTGAGAAGTTAAATTTTGATGAAGATTGATGCCAAGGTGGAAGAGGGTGTGGGTGGACTATCTCTACTTTACTGTAAGGATCAAGAATTATCGAGCCAAAGTGCTGAGGAGGGTGGACGGGAGACACAGGACTGATGCCCTCAAATCCTGGAGTTACTTTTAGTCTAACCGAAGCTTGGAGAACATTGTAAGCTCTTCGTAAAGGTAATGACCACTCCTCCGCGTCACAGAGCAGGCTTACCGTTGGGCTAGTTCTGAATGCTCCTGTCGCTAACCGTACCATGGAATGATGAAATGTATTCAATTTGTTTAGTAAGGTAGGAGAGGCACAGCCATAAAGGGGAGATCCGTAGTCGAGAATTGGCCGAATTAGTGTCCGATATATCATGAGGAGTGTTGTCCTATCACTTCCAAAATTAGTGTGAGACAGCTTCTTTAGTAGATTTTGTTTTTTGTTTAATTTAGACAAAAGGAAATCTATGTGGGGTTTCCATGTTAGCTTGTTATCGAATAATATGCCTAGATAGGAAAATGAGGAAACATGTTTGATAAGATGATTATTAAGAATAATTTGTAGTGTCCGATTGCAGCTAGTTTTACGGCAAAAGTGTGAGGAAACTGTTTTAGAAGGAGAAAATTTGAATCCTGATTTCGAAGCCCAGTCTTGAAGTTTATCGACTGTGTTTTGCAACACCGTTTGCCCGAAAATCAAGTCAGTGCAAGAGATGTAAATCAATAGATCATCAGCAAATAATGAGACATGAACCGGAGGGTGTATAAGATTTACAATATCGTTTATTGCAATATTAAAAAGAGTAGGACCAAGTACGGAACCTTGAGGAACTCCGTTGAAAAGATTGAAACTTTTTGAAATATATGTTCCTATTCTTACTTGAAATTTTCTCCTGGACATAAAATTTTGAATAAATTGCAACATATTGCCATTAATTCTCCATTCTTTTAGTTTCTCAATTATGAGAGATTGTCTCGTAGTGTCGAATGCCTTTTCAATGTCAAAAGAAACACAAAGTAGGTGCTGTTTAATTTTAAATGACTGTTCTATTGCAAAATGGAATTTAATCAATTGATGCTGCGTTGATCTTAAAGGTCTAAAACCGCATTGATTAGGGGATAACAATTTTCTTTTCTCTAATTCCCAGACTAACCTTCGGTTTACCATTTTTTCCATAATTTTGCACGGTACTGAAGTTAAGGATATGGGACGATAGTTATCAATTTGTTGTGGGTCTTTGTTCGGTTTAGGGATAAATATTACTTCAGCTGTCTTCCAGCTATTGGGAAATTTTCCGTCTTGCCACAGTCTATTGATTAAATTTAGGAACAACAACAACGTTTGATTTGGAAAATTTTTAATAAAATGTACATGGATTCTGTCGGGGCCTGGGCTTGTACTGTTCATGTGTTTTAGTGCAAAATTAAGCTCATCTATTGTAAATACCTTATTATATGATTCGATATTTAAGATAACTTGATTTTCCATAATAGGACTGGTATGTATAAGGTTAGTATCGATAGAAAAACCTCGGGAGGAATCGGAAAAGAAAAGTCCGAACCCATTAATAATTTCAGAAATACCAGTTAATTCAACAGTACCATTCTTTAGTTTAGATGGAAGACCGTGGAAAGGTTTTCCAGATATCTGATTGATTTTATTCCATAGTAATGATGAAGGGGTCGAGCTAGTTATGGATGAAACAAAAGTTTGCCAAGAATGTTTCTTTGCTTGTTTTATTGTCCATTTTGCGACAGCCCTAGCTTTTTGGAATAGCAAGTGATTTTCCATGGTAGGGTGCCTTTTGAGTTGCTTTAATGTCCTATTTCGCGCCTTAATCACTAAACGACATTCTGTAGTCCACCAAGGTACTGGTCTTCTAATATATTTTTGTGGGTTGGTCTTTGGAATAGAATTTTCGGCTACATTGAGTAGTAAATCAGAAAATGATTCTATATCATTGGCGGCGTCATTACTAGTTTGAAACCCCGAAAATGAATTGATACAAGATTGCTGAAACTTTCCCCAATCTACATTTTTTAGGTTCCATCTCTCTCTCCTCGTCGTTATTTCATAAGACGTCTGTAATGAAATAATTATCGGATAATGGTCACTACTAGCTAAATCATTATGTAGATACACCAGAGGTGTCAAGGGAAAACTACGAGATGTAATCACCAAGTCCAAAGTGGACCAGGTCCTGTGAGCTCTACTGTAAAATGTTTGTTGAGGTGGGTTATGCAGTAAGAGGTTATGTGCGTCTAGTATCTTTTCAATATCTTTGCCTCTTTTATCTGTCCTAGTATTGTACCAATGGGTGCTGTGCGCGTTGACATCCCCGGTTAACATAAAAGGATGAGGTAATTGATTTATAATATTAACAATATCAGAATTAAGTATATTTTCGTTCGGGGGAAGATATATAGAACAAACCGTAAAGGGAATTGGTAAGTGAAGGGTAGCTGCAACTACTTGAAGAGGAGAATTCAAATGAATTTCTGTGAAAATTATATTCTTATCAAATCCCAAAAGCACACCACCTTTGTTACAGCCTATTCGGCACTTTTGAATAATGTTATATTTGGGAAGAATTTTTGTGTCCGTTTTTAAGTTAGTTTCTTGTAATGAAATAATGGCTGGTTTATAGTAGGACATGAGTAGATTTAGATCTTCATATTTTGAAAATAAACTTTCACAGTTCCAATTTAATAAAATCATATTGTTTATGAATTGGATTAATAATTTACGTTATAAATTAGCAGGTGTTAATAATGTTTCGTGGATAACTGTGCCCATCCCAGAACACAGCACCACTCCCTGGGGAGATTCTTGAGACAAGACTTGAGACTTTTAGTAACTTTAGTGAAACGACCCTTGACTCCCCCGCCCCGAAGATGCGGACAAAGGTCAGACAACACCTGCACTAGACCGTTCAAGCCGTCTGCGAATTGCAAAGCAGCAGCAACAGGATCCCTAGTGGACGCCACGGCTTCCACAAATGATGCGAACTGTTCGAACGAAAACAGAAATTCACAAGGGTCAGCTCCGAATCCAAATCCCAACGGTGTCAAATGACGCATCAAAGAGTCGACAGGTTCCGAACCACTACCATTGACATTGGATGAATCCAACCGACTACCAAGCAAAAGAGCGGTCCCCTCCCTCAAACCATGCGCATCCGACGAAACACCCACATGTTCATCCATGGTACCACCCTCAGTAGAAGAGGCACTACCAATCCCCAACTGGCCCACGCCCGGAACAGAATCACTCGGCAGCCGGCCCTGAGCAGAGTCACATGGCCCACCACTCACCCCTTCCATGACTGGAGGCACGACGCCCTCCCTTGCAACTGACCCAATACGACTCCATCCTGAACACCTCGAGAGGGACACTGGGACGCAACGCGACCCGTCCGCCCACAGCGAAAGCACGCTCCCACATCTTCAGCGAAGAACACCCTGTAGGAGGTCCCTTCGAAAGCCACGCCCACCGCACCTGGAACAAATTCCGTGGATCCCGGACCCACAAAAAAATGTCTTCCCAGACCCAACATGTGCTCAAAGCCTTCAAAGCCCGCTCCCAGACACTGCACACCAGAAACCAGTCCAACATTGAGAGCGCGCAAGACCTCCTCAACAACCGAACGGGGAACGCTCGGACAGACGCCTGATACAACAATCCGCCCCGCCGGACCAACCAGCTTCCGCAGATTCACCCCCCCCCCCCGCGCCCACCCCCATCGCGTGCCCCTGCGCAATCACTTGGTCAACCAGCCGCCCCGACGAAAGACACATCACGAACCCACCGCCTGAAAGTCCTCCAGCGAAGACAATTTCCTCCATCTGATCGATTGAAGGGTCAATTGCGATGAAGGGGGTTCGATTGACTTTGGAATTGAATTTTGGTTGTTGTCCGGTACTTTTGAGTTTGGAGTGTGATTGGAGGGGACACTGTGGTGGTCGGGGGGTTGTTCTGGAGCACTTTTCCGCTCCGTGCCCTTAGCTCGGCCCTGTGGGCGGCCGGTGCCCCGGCCCGGGGGGGGAGTGGCCTTGACTTCGGCTTTGGGGAGGAGCCTTGGGGGTGAATGTGGAGGTTTTGCTTCTGTTGCCTCGGGGCAAGTTGTTGAGTGCCCGGGTGGGGAGCAGGGTGTCGTGTTCGGCTCGATGGGCGGAGTTCCTCGGCGGGCGTGTGTCGGGAGGTTGGCTGGGGTGGTTGGTCCAAGGAGCGTTGTCTTCGCTTTGTCATAGATAAATTACACTAAAACGTAATACATTTTCTAAAATTAATTGTAAATTATAAATGTTCTATTAATGAATATAAATATATTGGGATATAACTGTCTTTTGTTATTGATCAAATTTAGATTAATGGATTTAAATTCATAATTTCCATATTATTTAAAGCAGTTATTTAATAGTTATCAAAAGTTTGAATACATATACAGCTTTAAAACAAGAGAATAATTTATTTCAGTTAGAATAACATATTTCTTTTATTTTATTTATTCTTTTTCAAAGTTTGTTAAATCCATAAACATGAGTTTTTTTCTTTTTTTAATCATTAATATTGATAATGATACAACGATTCTGTTAGAAAAATATAAATGTAAATAATAAAACGATTCTCTCTGATTTCCAATACGAAACTCATTATTTTTGTTTCTCTTAATATTCATGAGTTTCTCGAATTGGCGAAACCGAACTGGAGAAGGAGTATCGAGGGGCTTGGAGCAAGTAGTGAAAGCGCGATCAAGATAAGTTATACGGTGGAGAAAAGTTTATGGATCAGTTGGGAAAATGAAGAGTTGCCCTCGGTATAAAATATTCCTCTCTATTCCTGAGGAGGGAAATATTTTACTACTTCTTCGATATTTCAGTCGTCTATGTAGGGAGGGACTTGGTCGTTTGGTTTTCATTTATTGCACCTATTTGCCTTATTACGAATATTTTCCAAAAAGAAACTTATAGGAACGGCTATATTTTCAATTTCTCAAACGTTTACTGTTAGGTAGTATGAAAGGAAAAAGAAAGATGTAAAAAGAAGTTTTCTGACGATTGTATGTTTATCTTATACATTTCTTTTTTACGACCATATTTAAGAGAAATATATGCTTTGGTTTGACCAACGGTCTGTTAGGTACATGAAAAAAGTATTTACTTAAATTTTTTATTGAATTAGTAGAAAAACGTCAGAAATCAATATGTAATTTTTAAGAAACATCAACAACAAATAGCATAAAAAATGCTTTAGCAATTTTTTTTTTTTTTTATTTTTTTTTTTTATTGAGAAATATTACAATTTGTTGCATAATGAACAGTAGTAATAGAGATGTAGTACACATTCATACAATATATACAGCCAATAATGATAAAGTCAAATTACATAAAATCGGAAATAAATAAATTCAAATATATACAAAAAAAAACAACAAGAAACAAATCAAAACAACAACCTGTAGTAGATATAAATACAAGTTGGGAAATAAATAAAAATAATACAAGCAAACTTAACTATATACAATATATACAATCAGCCAAAGGAACCCTAGACTCGGCTGCTCCCCCCACAAGTGGGGGGAGAAGCGGAATCCAAGAGATCCCAGCGCCTCCCACTCAGCGCTTCACTGGTGTATGCCAGTGGAGGCCGAGCCAGAGCGGAATAGCCACAAACATACAGTACATGAGTGTCAGAACTCCAGAGCAATTTATTAATGCTATATTTTTGGAAATGTACATTTATTTTTTCTAAGATTCTCTTCTATATAAGATAATTTTTATTTTCACTCTTAAGTTTATTATAAATATATTTCTTTAAATTTTATGGAACATTTTATATTATCTTGTCGAATTCACAAAAAAGTTTCATTTAAAAAAAAAAATCGGTACAAACCTTCATTCGACAAGAATACTTATCGTTATACCAGTTACATTTACTTTGGTTAGTTTCTCGATGTCAAATTATTTTTGTATACTTATTGAGTTGTATTCTAGAAGGAGTTTTCATAGGTTCTGAACAGCAATAAGTAATGTTTTTTTTTTTTAAAAGATTTTCTAGTGACGTTAATTTCTCAGATATCGTTAAAATATCATAATATATTTTTATTTCTTAGTTTTCCTTAATTGCTTACTTAAATTGAGATTTAAAAGGAGCTCTTTAAATCTTTCTCCGTTTGAATCTTCATCTTGTACTTTCTCGAGTAAAAAGTTAAACAGATATGAATGCGATCTGTGAAACAAGGTTTTTATATTTTTTAAATTTATTCATCTATTTCTTTTTCCGACAAAATCATAATTTGTTTATAATATATATATATGTCATAAGCGAGAACATTGTCATAAGAATAATGAAAAAGATGGGCTGGAGGTGCAGTTATAAGAAATTTTATGACACACTGATAAATAAAACTTATGATAGTTGTTATTTATTATATTTAGTGATTGGAAAAAGTAAGATAACAAACATTAAAAATAAAAGAAAAATTAATAAGTCAACAGTACAATAAGATAACGGTTAAGGCATAAGAAAATAAACGATAAGAGTAGATAATTTTTTTGGGGTGAAAATATTTGAAGTAAAAAACTAAGCCATAAATATAAGTATTGAACATTTGTTAGATACTAGAGTATTTATGAAGAAAAAAAATGTTGAAGGAATACACCGAAATTAATAATAATAAATTAAAAAATAAGATGAACACTTATGTAAGATAAGAATTTCAAAGTAAAATAATATTGAACTAACAATCATATGTGAGGAAAATGATTAAAAAATAACGATGTATTAGTTGATGTTAAACTTTAACGTATAATTAAAGTAATTACCATGAGTGAGGAAATAATTTAATTGTGTATATGATCTTAAATTAAGTACTTTTAGAATGCCATACAAAATAAACTACTATTTTTATAAACTCAACGCTGGTCTCAACAATTTGGTGGGTTTCAGCTGCTTAGTCATAGCTAATAATGTTAGTTGCTAAAACAAAAAAAATTGTTTTTAATAATAAAATATACAACGTTCATAATTATAGATAACACTCCAATAATTCGTTATACTTACAAATGCTACATTAAAACGTAATAGGTGCCGTTAAGTTGCTTTGTGATGTCAATTTTGTTTTTTATTAAACTCTCTTGAACCTTTAGACCGCTTTGAAAAAGGTGTCCCGTTCCAACGAGTGTAAATTAGTGGACTCTTTGTAATCTAATCAAGCTGAGTTCCTTTGTCCCCCTGATGGCCATTACCCCAACGACGGTCAAGAACTGGAAATTTCTTTCTATTGCTTTCCTCAGAGAAAATTATTAGAACAGCTAAAGAGCTTCCACCTGGAGGTCGTAATTATAACTGTACACCTCGACTCCTCAGTAATTTAGAGCTGCTTTGAATGTTTGTATCTCAATTTCCTTTGTTGTTTTTTTACCGTTTAAATCTTCATCATTCTTCTTCACACAGTAGTTTAAAATTATTATCGTATCATAAATAAAATATTTTCTACTTGATATACCTTGAAATTTTGTTTTATCTTCATATTTATTATTCACACATGTCAAACGCAATAAGTGACAATAAGCAAATGCTCTATAAAACATTAGCAGCGGTGATGATGGGCATGGAGAACGGAAGTGCCCAGGAGCAATCCTTCCTATGCTTTAATTTAGGAGATAAGGTACCTCATCCAGCTCCTTTTCAGCCTTCTTCTAACAGGCATTTTAATCGATGAAATATCCTTTATTAGTCTAAAGTCGTGTCCGTGTCATTTGCTATGAAAACGTGAATATGGAGTTCGTAAGTGTTCGTCAACTGTTAGTTGTTGTAAGTTAGATCATATTAAATTTTTAAAGTGCTCTCTCTCTCTCTCTGTCGCTCGGTAGCGAAATATCTCAACTAGCTACCGGTCGAAGTTCGATTTTCATTCCTTAAGACATGCCTTCAACTGTTCTTAGATGCAGACTCGTCGAGTGCATCTTGATGCTCCGAGGAAACCTGTAGATATTTCCTTTCTCTTCCCGATATCCCTTTCTTTCTTTTTCTTTATTTTTTCCCTTGATCTCTTCCTTTTGTGCTCTTTTTTTTCTTTTATTTGTTGTAAAATTTAATATAGTTTCGTTTTACATTTTTCTATTAAAAAGTATTACATTTTGATTGTATATATATATTATATAGATGTATTTTTGAATAATTGTTTTATTGATTGTCAAGAATTGCTATTTTTTCAGTAAGAAACGGCCTTAAGCCCGAAGAAAATAAAAACCTATCAATATATCTCCTTTTTGGTCTTATAATGGCTCAATTCATACCTCAATTATGATTACAACAAGTCAGGACTTTTAAATGAAGATCCTAGATGATTAAAGTATGGAGCAGGTGTTCAACAGGGTTCTGTTCTGAAACCACTACTGTTCCAGGGTTAAATCTAAGACATTTCTAACACACTCTGGCACTGCACAGTTCACATATTTGCGGTTGACGTATGTATTTTAGACTCGGCGTTGCGTGAGGATGTGGTAACTACTTTACAGTTGGTCAACGATAATTTATGCATTCCCTTTCACGGTGGAAACGTCTAAGAATCCGGTGTCCCAGGGGTTTGAGGTACGGAGCGAGAGTTTGTAGGGCGTATTCCAATTGCCTATTTGCTGAACCGAGGTCTTGAGGAATGCTTTCTACGCAGGTGCAGCGAAAGGGCTGGACCAGCTACCGGTTGACATCAGATTTTCGTCCTCTTTCAGCAAGGATTTCCTTCGACAATGGTTGGATGCAAGCTCGTCGGGTGCACCTTGAAGCTCTTTTTTTAATCTTTTATCTCTTCCTTTGTTTATCAATTGGGCAGTAACACGAAAACAAAGCAATAGCTAGTCTTATTGTATTGAAGTGTATTTTTATGACTTAAAAATAATAACTGGGCCCTCAAAACTTATGTCTGTGAAATTACTATGTAAATGAATATTTAGGCTGTATGTTTAAGTGTATTATGTTTGTTCTTGTATTTCGCTGTCGTATAAATTTTTAATGTGATATGTAAGACCCATGTTAAAATGAATGATTTGTCGATAATACGTGCTAACTATTAAATCATTAAATATACTGTCAGATTGGGTTTTAATAATATAATATGTTTTTTGAGGATTTTTGAGAAATATTGCTTTACTAGCGGTTTGTAATTTTTTTTTTTCACAAATAATCCTACCTCTAAAATAATAGTTGAATAATATAAAGTGATAATTTCAGGAATAATGAAATTCAGGATAAAGAAATATTTTCTGATTAGGTTATATATATTGAAATTAATACATTATATGTTCAAGCTATTGATGTTTATAAGCAATATTATTTGGATATTTTAAAAATATTTAATGCACTGTAACATGTTTTGCAGTTAATTTACGCGTTAATTAAGTAGTCAAATCCTTTTGAAAGGCTACAGGATATATTGAGCAAAACAAACGAAGGTAGAACAAGATAACTCCGAATTTACATTAAAACAGTTGACGCTAAACTTTTTGTTCGGTTGTTACATTCTCTGTTTTATTTATTTGTTCTAATTAGTATTCTTTTTAAATAAAAGAATTTTCAGATTTCCGAGAATTTTTTTAACCGAGTTCCGAAATCTCTTCTACTAATCGATTCCTGGAAACACAATTTAATTTAGGTTATTGCCTGATCGGTTTTCATTTAACATCAGATCTCTTATCCACTTCCATTTCAGCCTCTTCCTGATATCCTCAAGCCTACTGGTTAAGACTGTTTTTCTTAAAAACTAGCAACCTACTTTGTTGGTCGGAATATCGGCTAAACAATTAATAATTAAAACTATTTAATTTTTTCTTTCTTTTGATCACCACTAGGACTAATGTCCTGCTGAATCTACTAATGGCCAAATAGTGATAAAAACGTTGTTAACTGAGCATTTTTGCAAAAGGTTGTATGCAACTTCCGAAAGGCTTTATCTTGTGTAATTACACAATACTTTACCTTATTTTATATTAAAAAAAAAAAGCATAAATGTATTAGTAAAATTTCTTTTTTTCTATATTTTAATTATAACATTACAAATACGTGAGGCAGTGTTGATTCCATTTCTGGCTGGAGGTTTTTATTTTTTGTTAATTGATTAAACGAAATTTCTACTGCATTGATTCTATAAAATCAGTAAATAAGATAAATATAAGAGTAAAACTCATGATAGTTTTGTGAATGAACTAGCCATTGTTAGCGCCCCAAGTTAAGGTCTTGAAAGTCTTGTTTTTTAACTTTTTAAAAATAAATTCCTAGTATTTTTAGAATTCTTGTAAGAAAACACTACGAATACACATTAAGTTAAATCGTTCATTGAAATACGGCTAAAAAAATAAGCCGTTTTTTAGTTATTTATATTACAGGATATATTTGGTGGCAAAAAATTCGATGAGTACCGTATTATTTTTTTTTGTAAATAGCCTAATTTACTATTCGTACGTGCGCCTTAAAACTGATTGTATAAAAAAAAAAAAAACAAAAAAAAAAAAAACTGTACAGCGAAAATTACGAACTATAAATATAAGGTCGGAGGATGGATTAGGCAATACCTTGTGTTCTAAAAAGCGGTCACGCGACCGTTTAAAATGATTGTATTATTTTACGGGAAACTGCCAAGCTTAATGTATATTAAAAGTATGTTGACAGATAAAAATTATCCTTGTTATAAACTTTCGACAACTGTTTTAGGCGTATGATAATTGTATGCAATAATACAAATTAAATTAAGTAAAATAAAATAATATTTCTTTTCAATCGAAAAAAATAATTTTATAAATGAAGTTTCGTTCCAATATTGCTCCAATTTGCTCTAATATTGTGATCCGCGGACCCCTGGAGGTCCACAGACGATGCCAGAGGGTCCGTCAGATGCTATTGGAAAATTAGTTTGAAAATAATCACATATATTTCTTAATCATTGTCTTGTTAAATCTCAACGAACAATATTTCGAAAATTTTAATCGGTTTTTAGAGCCTATATCTAGCATATACTATATCGGAGAGGTCACAAAATCGCTAGTCCATTATTTATAGAACGATTTACTCCGACTGTAATTGAAGTGAGGTTTACTGTTAGTCGGATGCATCATAAATTTAGGACGATGACGTGCAATAGATGCTATATTCATTTTAGGAAATATTTACATTCATTCATGTGTACTTAATTATTTTCTTAAAAATTCTATTATTGTAAAAATTCTATCTATTATTGTAAAAAAATTCTTTTTGCATTGAAATGAAGGATTTTTTTATTTTTATATTTCGATATAGACCAACTCTAGATCACGAATTTATACCTTTTTTTTATCTTAGAACTGTTTTTATTGTATAATGTATTAATAATTTGTTATGTTTATTTTTTTACGTTTTGAAATAAAATGTTATAGTATGCTTTGGAACAAAATTAAATATTAACATACATTTAGGATAGGTAATTCAAACTCGCTTTTCAAGGACTTTCGTGATATTTATATCGAGTCGGACAAGAGATTTATGTGTAAATATATTGGGGGTCCTTGTCACAGTACTGATTGGATTGAATAGTCCGCGAAAAATATTTGTTGGGAACACCTGCACTTCAGTGTTTTATTTTTTTTTATTTTTTATTTTTTTAAGCGACAATAACTCCTTTTTAGCAGTTCTTTAGACCTGATACTTTTTAATTTATTTATTTAAAGAAGCACTTGAATGTGTAATTTATGGTAGGAGGTCTCTTGGCCATCTTCTTTTAAGGCCCTCGGTGGATTGTCGGGTATAGATATGGAGGAGAGGTCACGGATAAGCGAGTTAGAGTGGGCAGGGAGTTTGGAATGAAAAGAGGTATATCACTTTTATAAGTCTTGTATGTATATAAGCGTTCAACAAATGGGATATTTAGATCTTCATGGATGATTTTATTTGTAACAAAGTAAGGAGCGTTGAGGATTTTTTGAAGGTTTTGGACTGTAAGGATTGGATGCTAGTGGAATTTGATGGTTTAGTAGACCCCCGTAGCTCAAAGCTGTATGTCCAAATAGGCCTGATAATTGATATATAAATGAGTTTTTTTGTAGTAAGTTTGAAGTTTTGGGCGTTTGTCGAGTAAGTGTTGTAGGAAGTAATCTGCATCTACGAGCAGTTTCCTGTCGTTTCAGTCTAGTATGAGGATTCCATGTTAGGCGGTTGTCGAGGTGGAGTCGTAAGTACCGGATCTGCTCAACAGGGGGTATTGTAAGTAGGATATTGTTAAAAGATACGGTGGGGCAGGAGATTATGGATTTACAACATAGAGTGAATGTAATTTGATGGGATTTGTAAGGATTTACTTTAATTTTCTAGTTTTGTCACCATGCTTCAATGGCTGATAGATGGTTTTGTAGGATTTGGGATGCTGCAACAGAATTATTATTCACAGATAACACACATGTGTCATCGGCATAGGAAGTAAGGATAATGTTCTGATAAATTTAAATATTAAATTGAAATGTTTATTCTCCTACTGAGTTTTCTTTTCTCTTTTTTATTTAATTTTCCTTTAATCTTCCATCTGTTTATATTTAATTTTTGGAAGTAGTTTTCTAATAGTCAACTAAATAAAACATAATTTCATCGTATACTTATTTATGAATACCTTATTCTTACATTTTCCATCGGTGATGTCAAATAGCATAGTAATTTTAAAATACTCAATAAATTATAGACTATTCGGATAGTTCTGTATTTAATTTTCATTTTATTAATCATATTTATTTACCATCAACGTGACCGACGAGCAGAAACAGGACAATAACTACTGCAATCTGGTCCCGAAGGCCGTTTGCCCTATTTCGATAGAAATAAAAGATCTCTCGGTCCAAAGCGAGGCTATACCAATCCCTTTGGGACCAACTTCTCAATAATACCAAGGAACCATTATAAGTTGCTTTTGGGGAGTGGATCTGGAACTTTTGGGTCTTCATTATTTCGATAAAGTTTCATCCTTTCTGAGAGGGGAAAAAATTGAGTACTATCTACAATGTATCGTACTTGCGGATAAGTTTTTCTAAGCTTTATTCCTATAGTATAGTTAAGTGAGATTAGGTGCTATTTGTTTTAATCTTATTTTGACAATAATTAACATGTATAACTCTATTTTTTTAATTGTTAATCCGCATCTACCCTTTTTGGTCTAATGACCATCCCTAATGAGGGTCATAATTATTTGAAATTTTTTCATTGAAAATACTAAAATGAAAATAGAATTATACCTAAATATAAATCTCTCAAAGATCAACCTGACTGTCAGGAATCTGAGAGTCTCTTTTGATCAAACCCCATTCTTCGAAAACCAAATTACTAAATTTCTATTAATTAATATATATATTTTTTTCCCTTTAATATTTTATTTACACCTGTCAACTATTAATATTTTGGAAAAAAAAACAACTACACTAAATCCACTGTTGGGACTTTGTATATTTCTTTAGTTATCTTTCCTTACGCAAACCTGCAACAACCCGAAAGGAATTTATTCTAATGGAATACATTTTGGATGTTACTGAATGTATTGGAAGAAGAAAAAAAAAATGTATTGTCAATGTTCTTGCTCTGATGGCTCAACTCCTTAGAACAATAGTCGACGTCTCATGTAAATGTCTTCTATGCCCAAGGTTGCGAGGTTTCGAGTTCAAACCCGCAGGTGGCTCTAGGATTTTTTAACGGTTGTAATCCTTAGTTATGCCATTATTCGGAGAAGATATTAAAAGGTGGTCCTGAGCCTGTGCGATGTCAGATACTCCCTAAAGATCCCTATCCTAATTAAACCTGGATAGGCGAATTTAGGTCTCCCACTGCCTGATTAGCCACTGTAGCATTAAGGGACGTTAATAAAATAAACAAACATCATGTTATGTCAGGACAAAACCTTACACCATAATCTGAATATCTCATTTGTCCTTGATCTAATTTCATCTAAACTCTCAATCTTCCACCAGAACCTCTTTGGGCATATGAAATGAAATTTTTGTCCTAGAGTGTGGTAGACTTTACTGTTTAAGAAAAATTAAATTGAAAGGGATTTGTGATATAATGAAGCTATTAATGACATAATTTAGATCATATCGTTTTTCAAAGGATCTCATATCACATTTTAAAAATATTATAGATTATTTGACTGTAATTTTAATCAGTTTTTCTGGGAGCAAAGAGTATTTATGTACTCTGGAATTAGGAATTATATACTTATGAGTAATATTACCCCAGTAATAACCAGAATGATTTAAAAACTAGTCACGTTAATTTTCTTTTTGTTAAACATATTATTAACGTGACTAGGTTAATTTTTTTTTGTAAAACTAAAGTTTTAATTTTAACTCAAAATATGTTGATATATATTTTTTTATTTAACCTTATATACTTTTTTTACATAAAAAAACTTTATTCACATATTTACATATTGACAAAATGTTATCAATTATTTTGGATGAGTTATCCTTTCATTTTTTTTTTTAAATTTTTTTTTACAGTGAAAACTTAAATTATCTACATTTCGTGCTCATTTTCGATGATATTGTTATAAAAAATATAATCGTTATGCACGTTCTTTGTAATAATAGCTTCATTGTTACAGTTGCTATTGATATTAATGGAGAAGTTTTCTATGGAATGAAATATCACTACGAAGTAAACTGATCATAAAAGCCATTGTGTTTTGTCAATTATGTAAAAATATGTGAAGGTTTAATTTATATAACAAAGGAGTTACTAACTGTTGGTGAAAATACGGGGAATACTTTACTAAATCTGTTGGCTTTTCTGCCCCTAGTTCCTGGAAAAATATTTTTAATCGTAACTGTTGCTATAGAAGCTGGATTATTTAGAAAAGTGAGAAATGTTCGAATAAAAGTTTTCCATTGAAATTGGAAATTGGATGTTTAATTTTTTCTTCTAAAGAAAATATAACTCTTTTATATCTTATTTGAATGTTAGACGAATTTTATTTTAGATCCTGACTAGATTCTATAATTAATTAATTGTTGGAAAATGTTTATACTTGAATATATTATTTATTGAAGCGTTAATTACAGAAGTCACTTTGACGATGGTTTGTAAAACTTGCACATCTTTATTAAAACAATTAGAATATAGATATATTCTTTTTTAATTAATTGATTTTCAATATTATTCTAGCAATATTATTTCTTTTTTTCTTTAAAAAAATAAGAGCTCAACATTTTTTATTTTCATGTCATTTTTACTGGTTATTCTCAACTCTTTCCTGAATCAAAAACCGTTGATAAAATATTTGTCTGGCTATAACACGTTGCAGCATTTTAAACAGCTTCGCAGGTATAAACTTATACGTTGGGAAAATATTTCTCAGTCTGGAAAGTTTGTAGATATCTGATAAAAACATAAACAAACCATAAGATAGGCATAAGCTTTATGAAACTGATTTAAAACAGGTGCAACACTAATAGTATTAGCCAAAAAAATATTTTCCGTTCAACCTTATATTTTGGAAAAGATACAGTATAGCTGGTTAAAAAATCATGAAAATCGAAATTGTTGAGTGGTAAAGCCTTGACAATCCCGAATCGAATAAGTATTTATAATCATAAATCTTTATGACGTATAGTTATTTTTTTTTTGTTTATTCATTGTTGTTTTAGTTTTATGGGCAAAAAACTGCGAGTGGTTATTATTACCCAAAACATCTTCAGAAGACGATTAACTTGAAGATGTAAAAAAAAAAAGAATGAAAATAAATAAGTTTAAAAAATAAATAGATAAAATAATAAATATTATATATTCAGTTTTCTGAGAGGAATGGACGAAATCAATAAAAATAGAACAGAATAATAGGAACGATAAACATAATGATTTAATAGGAACAGCAAACATAATGGATTAATATGAACAGTACACATAATGATAAGCAATAAAAAGTAAAATTTAAAGCGTGAGTAACATCAAAAAGTCCGTAAAATAATTTTAATGTGTTAATTGAGCTGATATAAACCTGTGTTCTTCACCAACTGAATGGCATCGTCGACGGTGTTTTATTCGTTGTTGTTGTTGTTTTGGTTTTAAGGGCAAACAACTGCGAGTGGTTATTATTGCCCAAAACATCTTCAGAAGACGATTAACTTACCTATAATGAAGGGGAAAAAAAAAAAAAATATATTTTATATTATATATAAATAAAAAAATAAAAAATAATAATAAAAAATAAGATAAATAAATAAAAAATGTAAGTAAAATATCAAAAATTGCGTAAAATAGCCTGTGTTAAATGAGGTGATATAAACGAATGTTCTTCACCAATCGAATGACACCATCGACGGCCCGATCACTATCGCTCAATGCCTCCGAGACTTTACATGGTACGCAACATTTTACAAATTCCCTACTATAACGAGAACACTCTTCAATAATATGACTTACTGTGAGAGTCAATTTACACAGTTGACATCGAGGTGGATCCCTTCGTGCCATGAGGTGCTCATGAGTGAAACGGCAGTGTCCTATCCTCAGGCGGGCAATAACTACCTCCTCACGCCTGCACTTTCTTGACGATGAGACCCAGCAGCTGATGGTCGGTTTGACATTTTTCAATTTGTTGTTTTCAAGAGCGGTCCAAGACTGTTGCCATTCATCTATGATCTTATTGGATGAAACAGCTCAGATGATGAAATAAAAGAGGGCGTTATTTTTTCTAGTGAATGTGCCTCTGTTGCTGCTCTGTCGACTTCCTCATTCCCTGATATTCCGGAATGACTGGGAATCCAAAATAATTTATTTTTTTAATTTCCTAATTTTTTAATTTTAAAGAGTCCTCCAACTGTTTGATTGCGAAATGGACCTCCTGTACAATGGGGTTTGCTGAGAATGGATTGCAAATGGCTCTGATAGCACTGAGCGAGTCAGAACAAATGATTACTGACTTTTCTAATGCTGTTCTAGCTAGATGAACTGCTTTTAGAATAGCTGTCAATTCGGCAGTAAAAACACTACAAGTACTATCAAGTTTGTACTTGTGAGTTTGGTCTCCGTCTAATACAGCGTACGACGTCGATTCAATTGATCTGGAACCATCGGTATAAATGATTTTGTTATACTGATATTTATTAAGTTCTGCAAGAAAAGTTTGAGATATTTCTTGTGGGGAACACTTTTTTTGCTTAGAAACTTTTAACATTTCACAGTTGACGTGAGGAGGTGACACTGTCCATGATGGTAGCTTTTTCTCTGGTTTTGTGAAATGATGCTGCACTAATTCAGAAATAACCCATCTCATTCGATACCAGAGAGGAAGGGAGGAATTTTTTAATCTTTCATGTTTTCCAGCATTTTCATGTTGAAATAAGGAACTGTAAGCAGGGTTGTCTGGTCGTGTGTACATTTTAGTGATATATTTGGCAGCGAGCTTTTGGCGACGATACGAGAGAGGTAGATATCCTGCATCAACACAAAGACTGTTCACTGGGCTAGTTCTAAAAGCTCCGGTTGATTGGCGTATGCCGGCATGGTGGACTGCATCTAATTTCTTAATCTTATTTTGAGAAGCAGAGGAAAAGATGAAGCAACCGTGATCTATTTTGGTGAGTATCAATGCCTCGTAGATGCGGAGCATTGTTTTCCTGTCTGAACCCCATCTGGTGTTTCCCAATTTCTTCAGGATTTTTAATCTACTCACGGTCTTAGAATGAAGTTGATCTATATGGACGGACCAGTTTAGCTTACTATCAAGATATAGACCTAAAAACCGAACATGATTAGAGTAGGCCAGAGGAATATTATTTAAATTGACTTGTGGTGGAATACCTGGATTTCTTTGGCGATTAAAGTGAACGCAACACGTTTTACTTGTTGAGAACTTAAACGCTGTTCTTTGTGACCACGAAGCTAATTTATCAACAGTATTTTGAAGACTCGTCTTGATGTTTTGGAGATCACGTGATTTACAAAGAACAGCAAAATCATCAGCAAATAAGTAGCCAGTGACGTTAGGAGTTAAACAGTCAGTGATTGTTCGAATTGCGATAGAGAAGGTAGTACTCAATACAGAACTTTGGGGTACACCGCTACAAACAATTTTTTTGGCAGATGTAGTTCCGCCGACCATTACCCTGTAAGACCTTGTTCCAAGGAAGCCTTTGATGAAGTTGGCGAGATTTCCTCTTACTCCCCATTGATCTAATTGCTGAAGGATACTAGACTGACGGACGGTATCAAAGGCGTTTTTTATGTCAAAGAATATTCCCACTGCGTGTTCTTTGTTTACAAATGCATCTTGTGTTTTATTCGTTATTTGGTTTTTATGTATCTCTGAGGGGAGTTAATATTTTTTTTTGGGTCGATTACAAATTATAGAAAATTATTAACTAAAAATAAATATATTTTAAGAGTATTTTTTCAAATCCTCATAGAGGCGTCACCATAAATCCTGCACACATTTAGGGAATTGCTTAAAGGCCGAATTTTTTTTCAGGTATTTTGCAGAGGTCCTAAGTCGGGAAATGTTATTCTTTGTTGTAGATTTACAATTTTTATCTATGTTTCTTTCTATCCAAATTAATGGATAATGTATTATGATCTCCCACAGTATTTTCATTCTCTTGTTGTCAATTTATAGACAGAGGAATCATTGAACTAGCATATATTCTGTTGACATCCTTAAATTCACGAGGTTCCCCGTATTTGGAATTCCTACCACAGACGGATGTGATAACCACCTTATCGGATTTGACCTTGATCTGAGACTAGGACGGATATTAAATCAGCCATAAACAGATAATGGAGTTGCGGAACGGTATTGAATATTGAATGGTGCCGTAGTATAGGTGTTCCGTATCAAATCTACTTCCTTTCCTCTAATTAATACCGGCTAGTTTAGACTTGCTAACTACTTCCAAGTAATCATAGCGAGGGTAAATTAATTTTGAGCCTACAGAGAGTTCATTACTTATTATTCAATGGCGTTGGGCTCTCTCTCTGTCGACAGCTACTCGGACCATGGATTAATATGGATTCAATCTCTTTAGTATGCCTGTGCGTTTGTAGGCGTTTTCTCACTTGAATTAATTGACTAAGATCGGACTATTGTTGTTGGAGGCTGGTATAAATTAAAGTCAACTCATCAAAAACGGATCGCATCATATATATGGATATGTAAAGCATCATAAACAATGCCAGAAGTTTGATGCCACCTATGATGTTTGAGCCTGAACATTATTTTTTTTTCCTTCATAATTTAAAATTAAATTAAATTAAAATGAAACGAGGAAAATATATTTGTTTTATTAATGTATATAGTATTAATTAATAGTCAAGAAAATTATCAAGATAACAGTGCCCCTGCTGCCCTCTAGAGTTCCATTCGAAGCAGTTATCGGGAAGCAAGCGGTTATAAATTGTTGTTATCGTGAGGCGTCCTTTGCACCATCTTTTTTTTATCAAGACAACTAATAATTCTATCTAATAAGTAAGTTTCATGATGACATCACATTCATAAATGAATGTTCAAATATCACATTTTTAAGAATAATTTCATACTATTCCGATGTCACATTTCCATTTGAAATTTAATATACTTTAAATAAGAAAACATTTATACATTTATAGCATTTTAAATTTTAATAATGTTAATGAATAATATTTAGTATTGTTCGATCTTGAGGAGATTATTAATTTATTTTCTATAATAGTAAATGTCACATAATAAGCAAGAACTAAAATAATGTACTATATTATATATATATATATATATATATATATTGTGTGTGTGTGGTGAGTGTGTGTGTGTGTTTGTGTGTGTGTATATATATGTAATGTTACACGTTTTCGTATGATTTTTCGTAAAGGCAGATTTATTTAATATGATTGGCACGTCGATATGATAAGCATATAAGCGCGATTCTATAAAGATTAATATTTACATATATTAAATGGAACTGTTAAATATCTGAAAATTTAAGTTCATCATCTTTATATGTAAAAAAACAAAGAAAAACAGCAAATTTAATAGGATAAAACATTAGAACGTATTTACTATAATGTTAGGTATGGTTCAATCCTTTTATGGTCAGTTAATTTGTTTGATGAAAAGTCAGGCGAAATATTTTTCTGAATTAATAATATTAATAATAACAGGAGGGGAGCCCGTGGCTGAGTCGCTAGCGCGCTAGTTTCTCATGCTACAGGTTGCGAGTTCGAATCCCAGTCCCGGCGGGGCTTTTATAAGGATGTAATGTAATGGGGATTCACTCGCAGCCTCTCCCCCGGGTATGTGAGACCCGTCAGCCAAATGGTGGCCACTCACAAAATTAGGCGTAGGGAGTGATGACCCTACACAATAAATTGTATCGTGAAACGCGAGTGTAAACTCCCAGGAGATTACACCGGGAGGCCCAGGGCCTGCACGGCCTGTCGCGCCACTGAAAAATAAAAAAAATAAATAAAATAAAAAAAAAAAAAAAAAATAATAAACAGGCCTACCGAACTTGAAGGTTCGATGACGATACCACCAAACACCGTCTATACAGACTTGTCCAATGATCACTGGTCAAGCCCAAGCCCTCCAGATCCTCCCATCGACGCTTCGGTCTACCTTTCGGTCGTCTACCAGTCGGTTCAGCTAATAACAGCTTTCTCGGAATCTGTTTCTCACTAAGCCCAACAACTTAGCACGCCCTTTGAGTCTTCGCTATGCTATCAACTCAATTATATTCATAAGGTACAAGCTCCGCGATTCCGCGTTGTGCAACCTTCTAAACTCCCCAGTGGCCTCCTCTCTCTTTGAACCAAAATATTTTATGCAGTACCTTATTTTCAAAAACCTTAAGACGTTGTCCATCCTTCAAAGTAAGCGGCGTAATTTTTCGAGTAAAGTTAAGTAATTTTTCTGAAATATAGTATGTAAATTCAATATATATATTATTGACAGTTGACTAAATTCTAATTCATTTCCTCTTGATTACCACATACCTGTCACTGCTTCCTCCTGGAAATTGAATTCCTCAACCGACCGCGGTTATGACGTTAAGGGACGGGTCAGAGTTGAAGGGATTTTTGGTAAAAAGAAGATTCAGCTATTTTGCATAACCAGTTCGAAGGAAAAAAAAAAGATAAAAATTAGTAGTAATTTCCAAGTCAATGAAGGCTCATCACCTAAAAAGGTTGCCGCTAAAAGGATTATCCATTGGAGACCACTATTGAGTTAAAATCCTCTTGAAATAATTAGCCTCGTACAGTGGCAATTATTCTGGAGGCACTTAGCCGACCAGTTCCAGGACATCTATAGCCAGCCACTCCAGCGTTCCAGCTCCTTTGTACCTCTACTTATCTCCTTTCTTACTCTACTTACGCTCCTTAATTATGTCTTTATTAAGGAACTTTGAGCAAACAGCTCTTTTGAATGTCTTCGTACTTGATGCCAAGTATCCTACAACATATTCGATGATAAACAATCCATAATGGCAAATGTTGAAGAAACAGCCTGCGTTTTATTTCCATGATCGGTAATGCTACTTTAAGTAATGTAATTCGGGTATTTTTTAAAAATAATATATAAGCTTCGATACTTGCCTTATATATGCATTATATAAATGCGTAGCACACATCTATATCATGGATATCAGTATAGGATGTTAAAAGGTCTGTGTTTGATTGCTAGTTGAGGGAATGGGTTGGGAATAAAGGACCCCAGGTGTAGTAAGACAGTTACCGAATGGACGCCCATCGGATAGAAACACAAGCAAGGAGGGTAATTCAAGAGATGGTAAAAAAAACTAAAAAACAAGGAGACAAATCTTGGCACAAAAAAACAGAAGACCGAAAATATTTAGAATCATAATGCAAAGAAATTGAAAAATAAGGAGCGAATCAGCCGCCAGGTTTTAACTCCAATTTGGTTTTGGCACTGACTTTATAGAGGCTGGGTCTGCCCCAGGAGTCCACACCCTAGGGTCGCCCCCCGACTATATTAACAGAATAAATAATATTTCGCCACAGTCGGGATTTGAAACTAGGACCCGGAGAATAGTAGAATAATGCTCATTTGTCATTTGTGCAAAATATAATGTTCACGTGTGATTTAATGTAAACCAGAATGTTTTAACAATCCTTTGAGGAGCATCAGATTTAGAATAACTGCATTCATTTTACGGATCGCCGAATCTCTTCTATTCATTATTTTCAGAAAGATTTAAGTGTAGAGCTTAGCCGACTAGATAGATAGATAGAAAAGTCTGTTTTATTTTTCAAAATTACATCAAAAAGCCAATAAACAAAATCCGTGGAGTCAGTGTTTATTTACAAAATTAATCTTTAATCTATCAATATAAATAATCAATAACAAAATAAGAAACAAACACTTCCCATGTTATTTATGTACTAAAATTAATTCACAATTAGTTAAATTTAATTTAACAAATTCACTAATAGTTAAAATCTCTCGTTAGTAACATTCTATATGAGAAAGCCGATCTGGAGAAATTAACTAACGCCAGCCAATCTTTTCCATTTATCAACTCTAAAATTTGATCCCAGGTTAAATTTTTAGAATTAAAATATTTTTTCTAAACTCAGTAAGTATCGGACAGGCAGCCAAAAAGTGAAAAAGATCTTCTGCTTCATTTGTATTGCACAAACTACATTTATTATTTGTTTTCATGAAATGTTTGTAATTCAGATTTAATACATCACCCCTGATTTTAATTACCCATCTAATCACCTCCAGTGAATATTTGTCAGTAATGTAATTTACTGTGGTTAAATGTGGATAAAAGGGAGAAGTTTTAGAATTTTTAACTTCAATAATATTTTGAGTAAAAATATTTTTTTGCATTTGAACCCTTAATGCTGCTAGACTATTTTTCCATAACTTAATATCATCACAGTTAAATAGATTTAAGTTAAAATTTAATCCATGCGATTCTTTCAGATAAAGTATGTTTTTGAACCATGCTATTTTTTTCTTAACTATATGTAATGCTAATATCTTTGGATATCTATGTGGTGGTAAATTCAAAATTTAATAATATAATCGAAATGCATCTTTAGGGTGAACATAAATATTGGATCTATTGTTGTTTCAAAATGGAGAAGATGAGTTGAAAAAACTACAAAGATTTTTTTTTTTTAAAACTATTTAAATTACCAAAATATACTCCAACTCATTTTCTCCGTTTAGCCGACTACGTATTAATTATTAGTATGGCTTGAGTTAAGCTTTTGGTGGATTGACAAAAGTTTCTTATTTCAGAAAACTCTGAAAAAATTTCATTACAAAAATAAACTCCTTTTAACTGTTTCTTCCAGCAATTTTAATACAACGTATCTTTTAAGTCTAGATATCTATAGATGTTTATTTACACACTGTATGTTTTTAAATTTTTCTTAAAATATTCTGAATTATGTAAGCTTTACATAACGATAAAATAAGATATTAAAATTTCCGCATTTAAATGTAGCTCTTTAATATTGTAATCTTTCTCCATGAGCGAAAGTTTTTTTGTTTTTTTTGTAGAATTGATTTTAAAATTTTAGGAGAGTAAAATTATTATTAAATGATTTTGGAGCTAAAACCCTAATGAAACTTAACCAATATCATTGGGTTTATCGTAGGATCTTATAGCAACGGGGGCAATTTTCCTTTACACGAAGTCTGTATCCTGCCACTTAGACTAATGGCATTTTATCACCAGCCAGCCTTCACGAATCGACATTTGTTAGTGAGCACACAGCGGCAATTATAACTCATTCTCATTAAAGATTCGTTCGAAGGGAACCCCTTAAAAAAAATCATAGCGTGCCCTAAACACATTGGATTTCAGAAATGATACACCTGGGCGTTATGGTATGTGCTGATTGAGCACGCATGGGAAACAAACTACCTTGTTCACATAAAATGCGTAAACCTAAAATCTATTAGAGTACTCAAAAAAATCAATGGTGCTTTTTACCTACTATAAACTATAAAGCATGCATGCATTGTAATATAAATACAGTTTCGTGTAGTAAACCTAGTAAAAAAACATTTTTTTTTATAATTCCGAAGTATATTGAAAAGAAATAATAATTAATTTTTTGAAAATCAAGATTTTTTGAAGTTAAGATCATTGGTTGCGTTTCCAAATATTACTTTAATCTATAATAACCATTTGTTAGAAATAGTTGCCGGTAGTATGATCAATTACATAATATTTCTTAGTTCCTATTTATGGAATAATTAGTAAAGAAAGGTTTATATTACAGTGGAAACCCCATTTAGTACGTACTTATGATCAATAATATGAGGATCTGTCTGAAAATTTTAATAATTAAATATGAGTTTATAATTCGTTTTAAACTTTATCAAATTTGGAGTTTTTTACTTTAAGTTTATAATAAAAGGAATAATTAAATAGAAACCAAAAATATTTTTCTCTCTTTTTTTTTTTTTTTTTTTTTTTTTTTTTTTTTTTTTTTTTTTTTCTTATCCTCCAACTTTATTTACAAATAAATACAAAAAACATTGTATGTATATACAGCAGCAATGGTATATACAGTCCATGGCTCAGGCCTCGTATTGCCCGTTGGCATTGTAGGTTCCTTTCGCACTAGGCGCGGTATGCGCTTGAGGAGTGGGGTGGCTTTGTGCCTTTGTTGAAGTAAAATGTTGAAGTATTTTTACTCATATTCCCATTATTCTGTATTAGAAACTTTACAACAAAATGTCATCATTCCGAAAGAGAAAAATACTTGTTGAAGTATTTTTCTCTTTCCGAATGATGACATTTTGTTGTAAAGTTTCTAATACAGAATAATGGGAATATGAGTACAGTATTGTTAGATATTTTTTTTGTTGAGATTTTTCATTATAATAAATAAATAAATATATATATATATGTGTGTGTGTGTGTGTGTGTGTGTGTGTGTGTGTGTGTGTGTGTGTGTGTGTGTGTAATATACCTGAATTTAACAACAAACCTAAAGCGGAAAGAAAATACAACTTAATCATTTATTATCAATTTCTTAAAAACAAATAGTGTATATATATATCAATGATAATATTAGAATATCCTAATTTTGTTGCACTAATATACTACTATTTCTGAAAATACATATATTATTAAAAATATATATGCTTATTCAAGAAAAACGGTCATTGATAGGTCCTATCTAGTAAAGCGTTCTCAGCAATATTTTAACCTTTTAGTGGTACTTTAATGAATTACTGATATGTGTTGATCAGAATCGGTTTCTATAATATATAACCATGTAAGCCCAAGAGCAGGTGCTCTTCGAACATTCGCTACAAAATACACAAGAGTTACCTTTTAAGCACGATTTTTTTTTTATCTTAGGTTATAATCGGTAAAAATTTTAATTTGAAAATTGATTATGTAAAAATTAATAATAAATAAAATGTTACCCCCCTTCCTCAATGCGTTCGTCTAGAAAATAAAAACTATAATTGTCTGTTATTTGTATTTCGAAAAATAAACTTTCATTATTTGCCAAAATGCCTGAGTTAATGAACATTCATCCCTCTGCGCGCCGGAGGTCAGTTATGTAAACATCGATTGGTTATTCTGTTTCGTGTTTTATTTATTTCTATTACTCCGCGGTTTAGCGAGTTTGGAATATTACAAAGCTCTTTAGAGCTCTGGTAGATTTCGGTTAGTTTAAATTTTCTAGTTTTAAACAAACAGAAAATATGAAAAAGAGTTTAAAAAAAGGTAAACTATTGTTATCAGAATTTTTTTTGCTTAGTACACAAAACTTAGTAAATAAGCATTTAAAAAAGTTGCTCAATTTTGAAATGTTTTAATATATTGACTTATCATGATTATTGCGTTTTTACATTTTCATTTGTATTTACCAGAGAAAAATAGTAAAATTTAATCTACGTATAACTCTGGTTTACTTGTTGTTTTTAAATCAAAACGAATTTCTTACAAAAACATGCCAGTTGTTTATAATTGAGACATCAATTTTAAAAGGAACTTTAAGAAAATTCTAATTTAAAAAAAAAAAATTATTTTTTTTAAAATTATTTATTTATAGTAATTCACAACTGTACTAAAGAATACATTAAGTAAATATGTAGAATGAATATAAAAAGTCATGAAAACGTCTTGAGACAGAACCACCCAGTGGTAGCACTTCACTAACTATTTTAATACAGGTCCCGAGGCCACCTTCTTTTCAGTCGCCTTGGAGGATTATCAGGGATATCTGGGGAAGATAAATTACGGACAAGTGGGTTTGTATGGGCAGGGAGTTTAGAATGGAAAGAGGAGTATCTATCACGGGCTATGTCTGCAACAAATGGGATGTTTAGGTCATTATGGAGGAGTTGATTTATGACAAAATAAGGAGTATTCAGGATTTTGCGAAGGATTTTGGATCGTAAGGACTGGATGCGGGAGGAATTAGATGGTTTTGTAGAGCCCCAAAGCTCGATTCCATATGTCCAAATAGGTTTGATTATTGTGATGTAGATGAGTCTTTTGTAATGTACTGGAAGTTTTAACGTTTGTCTAGTAAGTGTTGTAGTAATCGATATCTTCGAGCAGTTTCTTGTCGTTTCAGTCTTGTGTGAGGGTTCCAAGTAAAGCGCTTGTGAAGATGGAGACCTAGGCATCGGATTTGTTCTACAGAAGTAAGGGTAATGTTATTAAAGGATACTGGGGGGCAGGAAGTCATCGGTTTGCGACGAAGGGTAAAGGTGATTTGGTGGGATTTGTTGGGATTTATTTTAATCCTCCAATTTTGAGACCATTCTTCAATGGCTGTGATGTGGGACTGAAGGGTTTAGGATGCAGTAGTTGGATCATTATGGACGGATAAGACACACGTGTCATCAGCATAAGTATTGAGGACTGGGCGAGGATGGAGTGGAATGTCAGCTATATAAAGGGAGTAGAGGATAGGACCTAAGATACTACCTTGAGGCACCTCAGCAGATAGGGAAAATGTGGATGAGTAGGAAAAGTTGTGGTTTACCATAAAGGTTCTGCCATTTTTTTAAAACTAAAATTCAAAAATTTTAATTCTAGTCGTCCAGTTTTATTAAAATAAGTTATCCGATTTTATCTCAAGTACACAGAGATTCTTTAAAAAATTGCAGTTCTTTCCAAAAAGTACTAAGAAGATATATTATTTTATTCTTAAACTTTAATATATTTTTTCTACTGTATGTTATCTAATATAAAAGTAAAACATTATTATTATTATTATAAAAGATTATTATTATTTATTTAAACAATTATTATTATTTTATTATTATTCTAAAAGATACTATGTTTCCTAGAATACCACAGACTCCTAACTTCTGTGATATGTTACAATTATTATTATCGTTTAGTGAAAATTCTCTGGTTCCTCTGGTTCATTAAGCAGAGCTTGAATTATCATAATGATTGTGATCAATATTTTCAACATTGTGATCAATATTTTTAACATGATAATCAATACAATTTAATGACTTTACTTTAGTTCTTGTATGTTCTTTCGTTATTTAAGTTTCTGATAAATTTTTCTTGCAACAACACAAATCTGTGTGGAGAAAAAAATATTGTAATAATAATTTCAATTTTAATAAGTTTCAGAAACTTATATTTTAACGGAATATAATCTAACAGAAGGTTGAAATTTAAATTATCTTGACTTTCTAAATATAAGAAAGATAACGTGCTTCTTCTAATATAAAAGGAAAATAAAATTATAAGCGAAGCTTAAAAATTATGAATTCATCAATCTCTATAGTTAAATTTTGTTTACGCGTAGTTTATATTATCAATAAAGTTTGCTTAATCCACAAAACTCGGTACATAAGCATTAAAAACAATGTTAATGATTACACACTTTCTTATTATTAATAATAGAATGAGAATGCTTTCAGTGATTCAGTTTTCACAGTTTCACAGCTAAAGTCGCAGATTGTAATCTTTCTTACAGGACTCAATCCATTTCAATTCGTTCTAAATAACATGGTTGTTGTACAATAACAAAACTATCAAGTGGAAATATATTGGGTTGATGCAAAATTAATGCAGGTTTTTAGTAGGTATTGTAAATACGCCATATCTTTACTTTAACCATATATATTTAATCAAAATAATTTCCATCTGAATCAATGCACTTTTGCCAACGTTCAACAAGCTTTCTTATTCCACCAGAAAAAAAATCCGAATCCCTGGACTCAATGAAATCACGAAAAGAATTTTCAATGTCGTCCTGGTTTTGAAAATTTTTCTCCCTCAAAAAGTTGTCCAGATGCCTGAAAAAGTGGAAGTCTGTAGGAGAGAGGTCAGGAGAATAAGGCGGATGTTGGAGAACTTCGTAGCCCAACTCGTGCAGTCGTCGAAGCGTTGGTTGTGCAACGTGTGGTCTGGCGTTACTACTGGCACCCACTTGGCCAACTTTTTACCTTACCAATTGCTTCCAAGTGGCGTACAACTGTGGATTGGTTCACACCGAGTTCCGCCGCCATTTCTCGTGTGGTTTTGGTTGGGTCTTCTTCCAGTTTTGACCTCAGCTGGTCGTTGTCCAGAGCAAGATGACGGCCCCGACCTTCCTTGTCTTCGAGGTCGAAATCTCCTCTGCGAAACTTCTGGAACCAACGCTGCACCGTGCACTCATTAATAGCCCCCTGTCCCCACACTTCATTAATATTACGAGCCGTTTGCGCAGCGCTGCGCCCTAATTTAAATTCGTAAAAATAAATTTGACGAAAATCGCACTTTGACATTTTCGATTCAAGACCTTTGAACACACTGAACAAAACGATTTTACTAAACAAATTCATGGTGAAAGAGAGGGTATTAGATAAGGTTTGTTTTGATATAATAATGATCAATGTTAGGATTAGCTTTGTTTACACAATTGGAATTAAGATATTGCAATAGAGGAAACCTGCATTAATTTCGCATCAGCCCAATATATATATTAAAGTGTTACAAAGTCATTGGAAAAAATATTGATTTAAGGAAAAAAAAAAGAACTTATTAACATACTAAAAAACAGAACTTTAGATTTTAATAAACCAAAAAATTGAGTAAATTGGTTTAACAATAGATTCATAGAGGATTTTTTTGCTTATTATATAATTTCATAGTCCGTTTTCGAAATCTACGTTTAAATTGTTGATTGATATAAAATAAAATTGTTTGATATATATATACATATATATAATTAACTTAGGATGGTCAATACCACGTTGAGAACAAGTGTATCATGCTGAGAAGCATTATTAAACTTGCTGAGCTGCAGAGCCTTTGACTCAGAAGCGATAATTTCTGGGGTGACAGAGATTAATGATTTACTAAATTGGGACTTGAGGCTTTAATGTCACCAAGGCATTTCTTAACTTTTTCCGAACTAGATTAAATTCCTCCATTGTATAGAACTTAAAAAAAAATTATATCGCTTTAGAATATTTTTTATTTAATTTTCACATTAGGTCTCAAATTTAAAATAAAATATTTATCTACTTAATCTATCAATCAATGATATGCATTTAGTTATAATCGTACAGTTTCTATGATAAGGAAATGAGAAAAACGTGTACCACTTTAACCCATAAAGGTGCTTGGGCTCTGTACATAAGTAGATTCATACTTTCATGAATGCCAACAGACGTAAAATAAGGTGATTAGGACGAAATCAGGTTCTCCTGTATGTTTTTTTCCTATTTTTCGGTACTCTCTTTATAAAGTGGGTATGACCCGGGAGGCTCACTAGACCTCAATGTCGTCCCACGGCTGAAAGAACAAACTAAAAAGTTATTCTGCCACTGCCGGGATTCGAACTCGGGGCCAGGAGAAAAGTAGACTATTGCTATTGCTATATCCACTCCAGCTACTATATGAAAACCTGTTCAATTTTAAAATTGTCTTTATATCTATCAATTTATAAAATTATACTAATCTAATTCTAGAGACATGGTATTATCTGTTGTCCGACTATCGATATAATATGATTTCCTTGCTATTATTTTATATTCTTATCTACAATGAACTACTCGCTTTCAAACTTTCTTCTCCTATCTTCTCCTATGGATTTAAAATCGGCAAGGAATTTTTCGTGTTTTAATTAGACCGAATTTCCTAATCAGTCGGTAAACCCTTTCGTACTTAACTTCATTGAAATAAAAGATCCCACCAAAATCATTGTGAAATTTCCAAAGACGGCTTCAAAGCTTTGTGTGTCAATTTATATTTTCAGTAGGATAAAAATCCTTTGGGAAATCTATTTAATGTGTTGTTTTTTTTCTTATGAAATAGATCATAAGAAGAAATATTTTAGTTCTTGCATTCCTAATCCACTTTACTTGACTCACTATTAAATCAGTTATAAGTGTCACAATTATTACCAGTTTATTTCAAATATCATACATAGATTGATACCGATAAATGGATGTAAATGTTTACGTCATAATTATTAAAGTTTCTTGCTTTATCGATTATTTTGAGTTTCGGGACTACCTTGAATGTATTTTATTCAACGCATGATGCTGAATTCCTATTTATCTAATTTTTTTTTTCATATCTCCAATTCATAACATGTAATGTTTATGTATAATTTCTTTAATTAAATATCTTGTACTGTTACTGAGTTACATTTGAAGATTAAGTAATGATGTATCAGTGTGTTGTTTACAAAATAGTAATTCATTGAGTTTAACAATAGAGCTGATGGGGCTCGCCCATTTTTCATGTTAATGAAGGCTTATGACTAACTTATTACTAACTTAATATCTAATTATTACTAACTTATGTACTAATAAGATCTAACATTTATGTAGTGTTTCGCTTTGTACTGGAGCCGGTGCTGGAGTTATCCTATTGAATATAGGATTTGTTGTTAATGATTTTAACAAATCAAGAAATTTAATATGTCGATGCCTAATAAAATCTGAAATTGTAGGTAGTTCCAACATTTCGTGAAGCTGTTCAGCTTTTGCCTTTTTAAATGTAGTGGAACGGGCCCTAATTAAAAAAAAAAAAGGATAATTTTAAAATTGAACAGGTTTTCATATAGTAGCTGGAGTGGATATAGCAATAGCAATAGTCTACTTTTCTCCTGGCCCCGAGTTCGAATCCCGGCTGTGGCAGAATAACTTTTTAGTTTGTTCTTTCAGCCGTTGGACGACATTGAGGTCTAGTGAGCCTCCCGGGTCATACCCACTTTATAAAGAGAGTACCGAAAAATCCATAGGAGAAGATATGAGAAGAAAGTTTGAAAGCGAGTAGTTCATTGTAGATAAGAATATAAAATAATAGCAAGGAAATCATATTATATCGATAGTCGGACAACAGATAATACCATGTCTAATTCTAGTAAAGGTTTTTTTTCCTAAAATGGTAAAATGTTCATAGCTGAGAATAATTATAACGTTTAATTATAACTCCTTAACTATTATGACTCCTTTAAGACCTATAATTATTTATGTTGAGGTTTGACGCAAATTCAATATTTAAAAATTATAATGAAATGGAAAAAAAGAATAGGAAGCCTGGATGGAAATGTTCGTCATCTACAGACGTTGAACTTGATTGATGGTTCCCCTAATAATTCTTTTTCTTATTCACTCTCAACCCGAAGGCCTAGTTTCCCTTATCGAATATTCAGAAGTCAAGGTTGTAACTGGGTCGGGGATAATTTATTTATAAACTTTAACTTCTTCGCAATTCTCTTTATCCGCTTTCTCTTTTTAGCAAAGGTTCGGGCAGGTCCTGTTATGAATTGGGTCAGCGCCGGGTTTAAAATATCCCTTATGATGCTAAGAAGATAAATAAAATACATTAAATGTAGTCCTGAAGCTCAAGGTAATCCAGAAAGTAGAAAAGTTTAATTATTAAAATTAATGAGGAGTAGTATTTAGAAGCTTTATTAAAAGGTCACCTACAAAATTAATGAGGACATATCCATGGAAAAGGTCTCAATGATTAAAGTGACACTTTTAATTAATCATCTTTGCTTTGATAAAGTTTTTTTATTATTCTACATTATCTGGGAATTATTGATAATTAAAGAAAGCATCAGGTAAGTTTACATTTCCCATTTTGAATATGTCAAACGTAGATAGAAATAATCTTTTTTTCCTATTAATATATCTTTATTCACACCTGTCAGAAGCTATCTGACAATCAGCAAATGTGCTGTACACACGTGAGATCACACATGGTAGGCAGAGGTCTCTCTTCCAGATTCTTTTTAGCCTTCTTCTGACTGGCATTTCAGCTATTGACATATTGTTAAACATTCTATTGTATTGTTTTTTAACTTTACTGTAAAAACGAGAATAGAGTTTTTGTATATGTTGGTCAACTGTTAGTTGTAAGTCCGCATGTAGTGTTTTGTAGTTTATGTAACAAGGAGCTGTCATTATGGGTCTTAAATGTTTGGATTTAAATGATTGCAGTATTTGTATGTGAGTCTTTTCTGCTGACCCAAAAATCTTTGAAGGGTAAGTCCTTGTTGGTTTAAGTTGGGTTTTGATGATTTAGATAAAATAGAGTATAGTACTTTCAGTCAGTGGTTTAGTTTCTGTCTTTTAATCTTTACATGTGGGCCCCAAGTCATCCTTCAATAGAGTGTCAGTCCTAGGTAATGTACTGAGTTGGTCTGAGGAATGTGGTTGTTGTCGATAAAAATTGATGGGCAACTGTTTTGTCGTAGTGTAAACGTTACGTGTTTTGGTTTGTGGTGATTTAATCGAATTTTCAAAAGAGTGTACCAATTTAAAAAAACAAAACAATTCCGCTAATTACTACAAAATATTTCACGTTCTATTTATTTATTAACATATTGAAATATTGTACAAAAGACTACTTGCAGTGAGCAAATACGACAACAAATCTTTATGCCTGTACTTGAAAGGCGTCATGTTGGGTTGTATGGATCTTACTTTCTGCTCCAAAGAGTTTGTTTGGTATAACTGTCTTAGAAAAATGATTATACTTCGACCAAGTGTTGACTGTATTGGTGATACAGTAAACATATGAGTGAACATATGAGTAAACATATTAATAATAAATAACATAGTGCCATAGCCAGGATTTGAACCCGGGACCCGGAGAACAGTAGATCTCTATCCACAATAGATAGCTCTATCCGCTAGGCCACACCGCTCCCCAGTAAACGTATAAACTAAATAAAATATTGCTGCATATTTATGGTAAGAAAGGGATAAATTACATTGAAATTGAATTGTCTCGTGCTTAAATTTTCTCCAATGATTCATGTTTTCTTCCTCTTTTCTCTCTTCTACGCCTCGTCGTCCTGTCTTGATTTTCTTCGCCATCGAGTTAGTTATAGCATACAGAAAAAAAAAAAAAAAAGAAAAAAAAGCAGTTGAAATACAGCTTTTCTTAAGAAAATGTATTTCGGAAATCTTGTTTGATTTGTTCATTTAGAATAACTTTTAAATAAAAAACTGAATAATTTTTTCCTTGTTAAAAAAAACTTTTAGGGATTTGTTTTTTTTTTTTAAATAAATAAAATAAGACAAATGGAATAGGTATTACGAAAATAAAAATTATGAGTTTTAAAGTATATTTTATTATTGAAAGTATTACATTTATGATTAAATGATGAGCTAGGATCAGATAGTTAAAGATTAGAAACTATTTTAAAATCTTATAAACCCAATAAGACCAAACTTATATTATTTTTTATTGTTAATAACGTTCCTTAAAACCATCTATTGTATATATAAAAAAAAAACCAAATACGAACTAAATCTTTCTTTCCACCAAATTTTAAGCAGATAAATTTCATACAATTATTTTGTTTTATAACTGAAATATTTAGTTAATGGTGTTATAATTTGATTTTCTGCAGTTCACTGAACTTAGAAACCGTTTACGGTAGGGCCTTGTAACTTGGGCCTGCAACACTCGCTTCTACTTGGCGAAGTAAGGAAATTGAGTTGAATTAAGACTACTTTAGTTAATTACTACTCTAATCTAATTAGTTTTATATTCGTGTTTAAGGTTATGGAGTTGTAAACAACTTTTGAAAGTGATGGTATACATACATATATAATATATATATATATATATATATATATATATATATATATATATATATATATATATATATATATATATATGGAGAATGTATCAAGTACAGCTGTACTTCAATAACAAAAAAAAAACTTAACTTAATATTTTCGGACCACAGTAATTTGGAATGCTCCCCATTTTTCCTCTCTAAACCATTCCTTGCAACTTTGTTTCTTTAGCATTTTTCCAGATTAGCTATATCCACACAGATCTATGTAAGACACTATTTTATCTCAAATCTTAAGTTAATTTAATAATAATTTATTTTATATTGATATATAACGTTAAATAAGAAAATTTAAATTAAATAACCGTGAAGTCTATTTAACTAATTTATATCTATCTATTCATTGTGAATTCAATGCATTCTTAAATATATTAAAAGGAGAATCTGGTGCGGGCAACACACGACTTTCGCTTACCTTCGTTTTTAAAATCGATTGAAGAATTTGCAAATACAGTTAGAGATAAAATGAGTGAAACCATTAAAGAATTAATTAAACTGGATTTCTATTGAAATATGTGTTTTTATTAAAAAATTCAATTATATTATTATCTAAAATAATTAGTTAGTTTTATCGTCTTTTTATCACTCTTTATTAACTCTTACACGGTTTTGAATAAGGTATAATTGTTTCTAAAATCTTTAGCTTTCCAACGGTATATTATACATTTATATTGTTGTTTTTGAATTTTTTTTTTCGGTTTTCTCCTTCAGTTGTTTATCAAATTCGCTCAACATACATATTTAGCTGTTAATTATCAATTATAATAAGATAATATGGTTATTTTTATAGAATCTACAAAATTAAGTGTTCTTTAGTCGAAGAAAATATTGGCATTTAAGCCCTGTCAGACTACTTCAATCAGAATGAAAACTACATGACGTTAAAGCCCATACAATTTTACATTAATAAGAGAGTTTAATCAATAATAATTTGAAGTCGTTTTCGAGAAAATCGTAAAAAGGTGCAAAATGCATGGTGTAAAGTGGCTGGTAAGCTAATTTTGATGAAAAAGTATTTGTTACATCTCGGGCGTATTGTTGTCTTAAATATGAAATTACTTTCATAGGACTTTTCGTTTACGAGCGGGAGTTACCACACACACAGACCTTTTTTTTAGGACTTGGTCATTTGGACTCAAGGGACCCTAAAACGTATATTTCTATTGAAAACTGGAATTCGAGAATAGCAATACTTTCCCTTACTATATATCTCATATATAGGTAAGTAAAATTAATATATTCTGTCTCCTATCTATGACCATTTATTTTATATAAATTTTAATATACCCTGTTACCCTATACGTCCATTAAATCCCATATTTGGTTACATAAACTAAGTAAAGTGGAATTCTTTTTATGTTTTTTAGAGCAATTAAATGGGTTTTTTTCCCATTTCTGATACCTTTACCATTTTTTGAATAACATTAAAGAGATTAACGTGCCATATTCGGTCTCATAATGATATATTAAATGTTTGAGTTACGCTGTCTTGAAATTCTCCCATAGCCTTAAAAATATCTATCATACCAAGAAATTTCCAGTTGACTAGTAGTTATAAAAAAAGTAGAATATTGTTTCATGTTATACAAAGAAAAGTGTCGCATAAAACTATACTGATTATTGATAATTAAAAAATTAGTTGCTATGATATAAATTAATATGTTGAATTTATTATTGTATATTAAATAACATTTTGGAGACTACTAATTTTCACAAGAAATACCTAATAATACAGTTTAAAAAACATCAACAAACATTTGAATTAAAAATAACATTATATACAGTCAGTACCAAGTGTGTGTATATAATAATTACCACTCCTATTTAAATTATAAAATTGTGGAACATTTCAAATGGTGGGGCAAATGACCAGCTAATAATTAAAATTTTGAATGTAAATGATCAAATTTTGTAGACAAAGAATTTGTAAACCGGTTTAGGTCTGAAATTTTACGCATTCTATACCGGAGTGTGCTGAGATTCTGGTTATGCTGGAGGGATAAGATGGGCAGTCAGCACCAGACACTGTTCTTGCTCCAAAGACGAACTGTGTATGACATTTTATTTATATTTGTGTTATTCATATTATTTTCAGTTGATATTGAATCATTGTCGTTGCTTTATTCTTCATTTCATCACTAATACGTGGCATTTTTAAGCATGTAAGTATCATTTGTAGTTTGGTTTTTATAAGCATGTTTTCAAATCGTTACACGATGTCGAATTCGTTCGGTTATCTTCGCATAAGCACTCGTTTTTCGTCCGGCACTGAAAGGGGTAAAGCAAAAGTTAGCCAAAATATTATTTATTTTAATACCCTCGAACCTTATTTGAATGGAAATGGTGACTTATACCCTTTTGCCCGAACACTCGGGAAATAGCATTCAAACATCAATTGCGATGTTGATTTTCAAAAGGTACTAAGAGACTTGACTCTACAAAATTGACATTAGCATACTTGTACTCTCATTATTTAGTATTTTCTAAATCTTCTATTTGATATTATCTAATAAACTTTCTAGCCCTTTAAAAATGGGATTTAGAAATGCAATAATTTTTAAAGGGTCTAATTACGCATTTATTTTCGTTCCAAATCATACTAAAACCTTTAATTCCATAACTTTTTTATAGTGTTATTAATATAGTATAAAAAAAAATAAATAGATTTTAGTGCAAAACAAAAATCGAATAAGTTGTTTTAATAGTATGGCAACAAGAGATTTTTGCGTTTCCCGTATTTACTAGAATTTAAAGTATTTTTTTGGAAATAAACGTCTCAATTGTTGGAAGAAATTTCCTGCTAATGTTTGTTTATTAAAAAATAGAAATAGCTATATTTTAAATAAATATTTGAAATTAATTATTGGAGATTATAAACATTTTCAGGGACCATTGACACCACCTACCTATAAAAATTAAAAAAAAAACAAAAAAAACATAGCTTTTATGAAGCGATGTGTATTAAAAAAAAATCTTAGAGATAAAGGAATAAATTGTTAAGGAATTTATTACATTGAAACTCAGTAGAAACATATGCTTCATTAAATGGTCTATTATATTATTATCTATGACAATCAGTTGATAGACGACACCTAATTAACTTTTACTGCCTTGTGCATTAGATAATATTTTTGTCTAAAATCTTTTGCTTTCCAAAGGTATATTATACATGTATATTACTGTCATTTTGTTAAAAAACAAACAAAAAAAATTAATTAAAAAAATATGTTTTCTCCTTTAGCTCGATACCAACTAATCAATAATCAAATATTTACCTTTTTTTTATCAATTTAATTAATGATAACAAGATGATATGTTTATTTTTATAGAACCTACAAAATTAAAGGAAGGAAATTAAAAATATCGGTATTTGAGCCCTGTCAGACTATTTCAATTAGAATGAAACCTACATTTTTGTTAAAGGTCATTAAATTTTAAATCAATTTAACGAGTTTAAATAAAATCGTTAGAGCCGGTTTTAAGAAAATCATAAACAGGTGCAAAATGCATGGTATAAAGTGGCTCTTCTGGTTAGCTGATTTTGATAGAAAGGTTGCTGTATCATATTGGGTGTATATTTTTCCTAAATATGATATTTTAGTATTATACGAATTTTCGTTTTCGTGCCAGACTTACCACACACACAGGACACAAAGACCTTTTTACGGAACTTTCTACGGGGCTCAAGGGATCCTAAAACGTGTATTTCCGGTGAAAACTGGAGTTCGAATATTTTCACGATCGCAATAGTTCCCTTGCTGATTATTTCATATATATGTAAGTGAAAGTAATAATGTTAGATACTGACTGGGAAAGGACGAAACAAGGAATTGTGCCTAGGGTGTTTAAATGTTAGCATTTTTTTAAATAGATATGGAGGAAAAAAATAATATAGAAATAAGCAAATGTATTTTTTCATTTAATATACCTACTTATGTAATTTTTTTTTTCCAGGTTAGTGTTGTATGTTGTTTCTCCTTTATCATCCACCAGCTGACCCAAGACATGCCAAGATATTAGGGCTAAGGCGAGTATTGAACAAATATCTTATTAGGCGGTTACGAAGGCCTATAGATTAAGTTACCTAATTTAATTTGTGTTAAGTTATAAATGATGGCGAGCTGAGGCCGGGCTAAGATTTAATTAAAATGAACGATGTAACTCCATGCCTATTAACGGAAACAAATTTACGACCCCGTCTTGAGGAGCTCGATTACTGAGATATTGCTATCTTGAAACATTATACATAAAATGCATTGTCAGTTAGGTCATTATTTATATTAGGAAATTCCGATTTCCTATAATACATAGCTTAAAATATTTTGCATAAACGTAATTTAAAACATATTTTATAGAACGGATCTGGTGCCCGCACCTCAGAACTTTTACTTACCTTATTTTAAATAAATTTTAAAAGTATATCTTTAGTAATACAAATAATAATATACCTCTTCGTAGATACTCTATTTAGTTTTCTATGAAAATTCTCTATCCATGAAATTTAATGAATATGCTATTAATATTAAGAAATATAATATAAATCAAGAAGAAAAACATTTATTGAGATATATTACTATTTGTTTTAATATGAATATAAATAATCAAGGTATGATACCAGCGAATGTGAAGTGTATATAAAATAATATAAATAAATAGACTAAAATATAAATCTAGAAATACTATGAAATAAATATTGAGGATGTATAGTCCACTGTTGAAATTATTGTAGGTAGAAATAATCAAAAGTCAGTCGTTTTTGTGAATATTTTAATTTTGTCTAAGTTTAGGCTCAAACTTGTGCGCCATCATCTGGGTTACAAACATCAGAACAATAGAGATACATATTAATTCATCAATATGATAATAAAAAAATTGAAAGTAGTGACAATGACAAAATATAAAATAAAATAAAAAAAATTGTACCAATATACATAAATATGATAGATACAGTTAATGATAATATGATAAACAATATGAAAAAAATAATAATCTCTCCCTCATATGCTTTTCCGCCTATAAGTTGTAACTTTTTTATTTTATTGTATTATTTGTTTAAACTTGCTTGCATATTTTTTTTACTGTCAGTTTTTCTTTTCTTTAATATAAATTCATGCTTTTTTTTTATTTAACTACAGCCCAGATTCTACTCTTTTTAATTTTCTGTTAGAAATGTAGAATAAATATTGTAGATATTTTGTTTTGTTTAATTAAAAAAAAAAGATTAATAAGACAAGCTGTAGTATTTATATTTAAAGGGGAAAACCGTTAGGGGTTTTTACATCAACTCCCTTCATACCACCTATTGAGGTTTTCGGTTTTCCTCAGTTTATGATTGAAATGGCTCTTTAAGGGTGCATATATATATATATATATATATATATATATATATATATATATATATATATATATATATATATATATATATATATATATATATATAATAATAATAATAAAGGACAAGTCCCTTCAGAATAATATTACAGACAAATTAAAAATGAAACTTCAGTAAAAACAGAAATAACAAATAAAATGAATAATAGTTCTAAATTAACAGGTAGCTTCTAATAATAATAATTGAGAAAAACAAACTAGATAAAAAATAAAATTAAATATTTAAATATTCACATATACAGGACTAATTACAATAAATTTACAATGCTCATGTATAAAGTATAAACTAAAATATATAAATGTTTAAATACGATGCATAATAGGATATAGTAAATGATTGTTTTCTCTGCTCTATTTACTAATTTTTATTTAAATTCGCTAATAATTAGGGTTATTTGGGAACTTGATAGACATGAACAAACGGGATTTAATGGTCGGAAGAGTATCGGAGTGACGGATATAAGAAGGAATAGAATTCCATACAGACGACGATCGGATAAGAAAAGATCTGTCGGAAGCTGCGGCTCGATGAGGCGTTATATACAGGCCCGACGGTCGCAAACAAGTGTTGCATTGAAATGTTGCAGGTGTGGACGGAGGATTTAAATGAAAATATATCTGAGATGTACGATGGACGTTGGGATCGGAGAACTTGGTAAAGAAAGGATGCCATGAAGTACTTTATATATATATATATATATATATATATATATATATATATATATATATATATATATATATGTATGTGTGTGTGTGTGAATAATAATAATAGGCTTACCGAACCCGAAGGTTCGATGCCGATACCACCAAACTCTGCCAATACAGACTTGTCTAATAGTAACCGTTCAAGCCCAAGTCCCCGAGATCAGCCTTAACGCAATCCTCCCATCGACGCTTCGGCCTACCAGTCGGTTCAGCGACTACTAACTTTCTCGGAATCCGTTCCTCACCGAGCCCAACAACTTTACTCGCCCATTTGGGTCTCCGCGATGCTATCGGCTCAATTATATTCACAGGTTACAAGTTTCCTGTTCTGCTTTTAATCTATTTTATTTTATCATTGTGGATGTAATTAGTTGACCTTTGAAAATTTATGGAAGGAGTTAGTCCGGGTGGTGGTCATTAAATGAAACAACTAAATAGTTTCAACTATTTATTGTTTGCCAACGTTTCGACCCCCTTTGTGGGTCATCATCAGTGCGCATGGTGGGAGAATGGAAACAGTACCTAGTTTCCATTCTCCCACCATGCGCCCTGATGATGACCAACAAAGGGGGTCGAAACGTTGGCAAACAATAACTAGTTGAAACTATTTAGTTGTTTCATTTAATGACCGCCACCCGGACTAATTCCTTCCAGTATTTTATTTTATTTATTAATTTTTAATAAGTAATTTTTTGAAGTACTTAAAATAGTTCTAGATTACTTGTATACATCCAAAATTCTATAAGAGACTTAATTGAAATTTAGTAATGCGGTATACTTATTGTTAGTTCCCCGCCTTAGTTGAGAGGAACGATTCAATTTTAGATGAAGTCAGTCTCAACCCTGCCAGGTATAACCACATTGTATTAAGTTAGACTCTATTTCTTGATGAAATATTATTACCATTTTCTTGGAATATAAGTATTAAGAAAGCTTAATTAGAATATCAACATGTATTATTTACTATTATTAATATAAGTTTTACAATTATATTTCTTACTATTTTTCATAATTAAAAATGATCATATATTGTTATATTTGGTGCTAATATATTTTGTCACATACGAATTTTTTTGATTTGCCATTTTTTTATCGGTTGTATTTTTTCTGTATCTGTATTTTTATCATAAAGTGAAAAATGTATTATATTTTGTTGTTTTTTTTTCCTAAAAAATACAACCACATCACTTAATCAACGTGAATTTTGCTCCATATATCGTTCTATCTGGAGGTTTTCACTTCCTTAATTACCCTTGAAAGTAATTTTTCAAGTTCCTGAGGAGGCTGACAAAGACTCCTTCCTTCAGTTGTCAAGCATCCCTAGGAGTTAGACCTTGAGCAAGTAATTCCCTTGTGATTGATGTTCCAGAGTGCTTCTTCTGGAGCAAGGACAAAGGTATACCAAGGACATGGTCTGTATGATACCGCCTATCTGACTTAGGGTATATTTCAGATTCATAAAGCATGGAGTTCAGTATATTTTCCTGATTATAATGTTTATTTAATGTAAATAAAAGAAAAACATGCAATAAAACATAGATTAAATTAACTATTTTACGGTAGATGTAGAAGTAGGAATCGCTAATGTAAAATTATTAGGTATCATAAAACCAAGATTATATATACATCTCACTTTTCGAAATGTTATTTTATTATACCTTTTTACAATTTTGAAATTCCTAATACTCCGAAATATCACTTTTTTTCTTGCCATTAAGATACTTTGCAAATAATCTTTTTTTTTTTTTTCTAACCGTAAAATTCCTATACCATAAAAGCCATATTTTTTGGAAATTATAATTAATCGAATATAGATAATATAATCTGCTTAGCTCATTTCTCCACTTTTTTTTATTTATTTATTAACAAGAACAAATACCAAACATTGCAAAAAGTCGTTCGAGGTATTTTTTAAATCGGACATTCCCAAGTCAAGTCTACTTCGTTTTGGTTGATGTAGGCTTATTTATCTCTTTTGTGCATATATAAAAGTGGAGGATCAATACTCTTTGTAATAAAAACTGCGTTATTAAAAAACATAAAAAAAAATCGACTGTGATTAGAGATATAGGTTGTTTCCAAGTTAATTTACATATCATTTTTTTTTTGTTGACCTAAAAACGATTTTTTTTACTAAATTCTTTCACTACTGAATTTACAGTTTGAATGTTTTTTATAGTTAAAGCCATCTCAGAGGATTTCCTGAATCAAAATTAAATTTAGAATAGAACAAGAAACTTAAGAATTACATTTATGAAAAAAAATAAAAATTATAACTGGCAAAAAACAATATATAACTATATTGTTTTTGACCAGTTATAATTAAACATTTAATGAACGAAATACAGACGCAAAAAAGAAAGGGTCATAGTGACATCTCTATGTACATATTCTAGAAATAAATAAAAAGAATAAAAATAAAATTTAACTTTTACATCTCATTAAAGTAAATACAGTATACACCTTATATAAGTTGGCATAATAAAAATTAGCTTACATCTGGCTGGAGAGAATGAAAGTATTGAAAGGTGGGGAGGAGGATATACACGATGATAGGGAAGGAGCATGATGAATGTTCGACGGGAGATGATTCCATAACGCAGTGGACCAATTTAATGTTTTTTTTTCTCCTATAACACGATAGACTTTCCTTATTGTTCATTATGAATTAATCAGAAAGCTAAAATTTACTCACATTTTGTTTGAAAAAGTAATGCATATTATAATATTACTATTTTGAAATTATCGGATAAAATATATTTTGATATGCAATTTTTTAAGAAGAATTTCGTTGTCTGTATAATGATTTTCACTGATTTATCCTAACTGAAAATATACAAATAAAAAAAATACCATACCTGTATGTAATCTAAACTACAACTTTTTTAACGGGCGGCTTAGAAACTCTTTAAAGGAATTTAGAACATTTTTTTTTTTTACTCTCAGAGTATGATAAAGTTCACGAATTGCTCATTATATTCAATTTATTCGAATTGTAAAAATACAATTGAACCATTGTTTTTTATTAATTACTTTTAAATATTAAGACTTTTTTTAAGCATAGCTTTCACTGATGTTCTTGTAAAAGCAAATGTTATTATTACCTATTAAATTGAAATTTACATACTATTTAAAAAAAAAATTATATATATATATATATATATATATATATATATATATATATATATATATATATTTCCTTTGTTTTATCTATAAATATTCGATGTCACAAAGAAATCAATACTAAATGTGTACTGCTAAATATTGAGACACGAATCTGGGTCTAAAAGGTGAGCCATATTTAATCTGTTTTGACTGTAGTCGCCATTAAGGTTGGAGATGATGGATTGCCTAGCGAAATGAAGTAACGTGGGGAAGGCACAGTCAATAGGTCACTCACTGATTTTAACCAGTTTTTTTCTCTTTATTCTATTCCTTTTGTTTCTTTTTTTTTTGTGTGATTCTCATTAAAAAAAAATGGAGAAGTTTCAGTACATTTATTCCATTGGTATATTGGTATCCATAATGTAATATTTGGATAAATTTGTAATATTTGAACCATTCCTGTTTCAGAAGATTCATCATTTTTAGCCTAAAAAATATATTCATCTCGAAGTAAATAGAAGAATAAATTAAACTAGCGAAGCACCCTTGCTTCGGGGTGCATTTTAAATGTGGTGTCATTTATGTTTGAAACATAAAAAAATTGGTTTTGTTCGATTGTTTTTTTATGTTATACGATTTCTATTTTATTCGGTTTATTGCAATTTTAAATTTCATAAGAACTATTTCTAATTACATTTTAATGTATTAAAGTTAATTTAGTTTTCATGTGAGTCCCATTATTTTAAGAGTTATACAAAACTATTGAAACTACTTTTTTTTTAAATGAACTAAAAGTATAAAAAATTATTAAAATTATTAATTTTTAACAACTTTTCCTTTATTTTAGAAACTTACGTCCGATTTGGTACATAATATTTTTATTTCTAAAATCTTGACTACTGTATGGAAGTTTATAAACTGTACGGTCACCATGAATCACCTTAACCTCCCTAAGCCACATCACAAATAACATTTGTGCATAAGTTTATGCTCTTATAACATCTTTCTATTAACATATTATTTTTATTGCATAATAACTTTTCTAAAATCTTGCGCTTTCCAACGATATATTTTACATTTATGTTACTACTTGTATTGCAGGAATGATTTTTTTATGAATTAGTCAGTGAAAATTTATTTTTCCCGTTTAAAGAAAAGATAAATTGCAATGTATTTTACTCATAAACCTTCGGTAAAGTATAACCTCAATGATGGTGAAAATCTTATCAAAATCCGTCCAGTGGTTTAGAAGGAGTTAGCGGAAACCAAAATCCCTTTATCATTTTATATGTAGAGAGATAAAACACATGTCTAGGTCTTAAACTTTTTACTAATAAAATATTTGTGGAGATTAATGATATATTTCTGTAGAATGCGCTGACTTATTCATTTTGCTTTTTTATTATTTTTAATAACTTACGTTTCAAGACACGTAGAATCGAAATAACGAATAAAAAAAAAAAACCGCCTGTTCATCTTATGAATACATGAATACCAAAATTGTTATTAAAATAAACAATATAGAATACAATTTCTTAAAAAAATCGCGTTTTGAACATAGCTGTGGTCACCTTGAATTGACAGTGTTGTTAGTTTGTCTTTGTCAAGCTTTTTGATTAATTTATTGATCTAAAAATAAGTTAATTGGGCTACAAAAATATATAAATTATAATACCATAATTTTATTATTCGGAAATAATAAACCATTGTGTAATAATTTGCATTTTTGTTTCTCTTTTGAACTTTAGAATGGCCCCCGGTCGGTCCTAACCATGAATAATGGAATCCTCATATTTCAACGATAGGTTCAATGAATTATATTTGATCATGAGCTTTGTTGACTGGCTAAGAAGAATTGTAAGGTATGCGAGCTGTTTCAGGAGCTCTGTGAACATCCAGCTTGGATAAATTTGACGCTGAAACGGACATCATGCTGTCATGGATAAAGAAGATACCCAAAAACTTTTTTTTCTGATGGTAACTGCAATTTACTTCGTAATAACATATGTCATAGATTGCAAAACAGCAATAAGGGACCATCTGGGTTAATGTTAATATTGGGGCTTTGGATAAATAGCGTTAAAATAATATTTCAGTTCAAGTAAATATTTGTAAAAAAAAAAAATCTCGTTATCAATACTCCATTTTTTCTCCTCATGGGCAATAATAGAATAATAATAATAATATTGCTTTATTGAGAAGTAATACAATCTGCCACTATCTTGGGCAATAAGTATTAGAGGTAAAAGAAGTCATTCATTCCATATGTACAAAGTAAAACAAACAAAAAATAAAATACCTCAATAACAAATGAAAAAAATAAATAAAACTCCGAATCGAACCTCTGCATCCAGAAATGGATGCCGAGGCACAATGTCAGGAGATCCCAGCGCCTCTCAGTCAGCCGCGTCACCAATCTAGTCAGTGGAGACTCTAGGGCGCTAGAGCCACACACTCTCGGGCATGAGTGGAGAAGTTGGTCATTGCCAGCACTCCAATTGCGTATTTATAAGAGATCTCTCGGCCACTGCCGCCTCAACCTACGAGGAGGGTTGTAAGGATGGTTGGTACTAGATAGGCATTGTGCCAGGGAATTAGGAAGAAGAGTAAGTTTCTGGTGTAAAGTTGAGAATTTGGATGGGATGAGATCAAGAACATAAGGGATCTTGAGGTCATGATGTAAGGTCTTGTTTGTAACATAATAGGGAGCATTGACTATTGTTCTAAGGACTTTGGACTGAAAGGATTGGATACGGTTGATGTTCGAAAAATAATAGAATAGTTCGTTTTTTTAGCTTATTAGGCGAGGTAATGTGAATATAATTTATGGAGAGATTGTGACAAGTAACAATTTTGAAATTAATGAGTAGCTCGCACTCATTTCGATAAATTCAATTTATACATTCAATTTCGATAAATATGGATGTGGAAGTAAAAATACCTCTATAAATTCAAAAATACTATTTTGGCAATACGCTTTGAATGGCTTTAATGCCTGGTTTAATTGAAAATAACTACTAAGGTATCACAAATAAATTATAAATATTAAAAGAACACTTTAGGAAAAAAAAGTAATAATATTTGTTGGCATTGGAAGTCAGGAATCATCACTTTCCAGATTTTTCTAACAATTTATTTAATTTTTTTAATTTGAGGCGTATGTATATTTTATTTAATGAAAGAACGAATCCTACACTTTAATTACAGCTCTTGTGAAAGAGGAGATTGAAATTATTTTCAATTAAATTCTCTCATTTCGTTCTCTGTTGATATGCTTGCAAATTCGGCATTGCCTAATGAACAATGAAGTTCAAAAAAAAAAAAAAAAAAAAAAAAAAAAAAAAAAAAAAAAAAATATATATATATATATATATATATATATATATATATATATATATATATATGTTTACGTAAATATATCAAATATCTTTAAAAAAAAATTTATTAAAATCCACTTGAGTAATGTGAATAAATGTATCTAATAAAAGTGAAAAGCTATAAAGTGATGACACGACTGATTGAAAAGTTCAGATTGGTTGCAATAAGAAAACAATAGGTTTATACAGCATCTTGTAAAACGCCCCAGAGGAAGCTTTAAAGAGATTGTAACTGTTTATTTGTTAGTTGTTCTTTTTACTTTTTTTCTTTTTAAAAAGGATCGGAAAAAAGAATAATTCGATGGTTGTTAAGTTTCTAAGCTTAAATCTGTAAGACTAAACAGGCCCTAATCATTTCAAGTAATAAAAATTAAAATCGTTTGGAAGCTTAGAACGAAAACACTTTATTTATTTATTTCTAAAGTTGTGCTGAGAACTGCATATGCTCGCTCTAACACAGCATAGATTTATTTTAATATATTTTTAAAAATACTAAATGATAAAATATAATTACACTTTTTGTTTAATTGTTTTATATTTATAATTTATTTACTTTTCTTGTTTTTTCATGCAATTTATTCAAATAGAGGAGAAAAAACTCTTACAAATATATTGCTAATTTAGAAAATTCAAATGTTGGTTTTAATAGGATCTTCTCAAAATAAAATATCCAATGTTATATTTTAACATACTATGATGCCTATGTTTCGGGGATTCGCCTTATCATTAGAACATATTCAAAGTATAAACATTTTTATATTATATATTGCGTCAATATTGGTCTATACATTTACTATAATCATAACTATAATTATTTTTCAGACACTACACTAATTGGTCTGAGACTTTAGGTGTAAGATATTTCAAGATCAAGCTTCAACTAATAACAATAACAGTATTTTAAACTAATGTGGCCACTGTTTGTATGAATATTATTTACTTAAATAATTTTGAAAAAATAATTCTGTCCATGTATCCGATGTTATTAAACCTTTTCAAAGAAAAACAGACCTATCACTGACTGTTCAAGGTTTTTTACTATGGTATACTAAATTCTTTATTTGGTTTCCTCTAAACCATAATTGTTTCATAAGAACCATGTATTGTATGGAAGTCATATGTGAACATTTTAATTCATCAACCTTCTCTTTAAAAAAATGTTACCAACATTCAGTCTATTCTCCCATTGCCTTGTCTGCTGAAAGACGTTTGTAAAGATGTTTTTCTTTTTATCATATTTTTTTAGAACGCGGCGATCAGTTGAACAACTTATTGTGTGTCTAGAAGTTCTGAAAAATTAAAAAATAAGTTAATTTTTACTCCTTTGAGGTATTGTTTTCTTATTTGATGAATAATCAGTTTTCAGTTTTAACATTCAATATTTTTTGGACGCTCATTTTTCAGCTTTTATATTTTATTATTTTATTATATACACTATAAATATCCATCTACATATTTTCATTAATTTTTTTGAACATTTCAACCATTCCTCTTTTTAAAATTATTTGAAGCTGTTGTTTGATTGTTGTGCTTTTATTTTAGGGCCTTGTTAAAAAAAATCTTTCCAAGGTTGTGTTTATGTTACATGAGGGAGAAGAATGCGTTAGAATATAAAATTATGTCGAAGATTAGTGAGAATATGAACATTTTAAACCATTAAACAACAGGATATTACGATTTCCAAATACTTTTGAGACTGAATGATTTTGTAATTTTAAATTATTAATAGGATATTTTTAAAAACAATAACATTTTCGTTTAACTAGTCAGTGATTTTATTTTATGGGAGTCTTTTTAAAAGATTTGTGAGTGAAAAAGAATTATATAAATTGATAGTAGTGAAATTTACTTGTTAAATGAAAAGAAATACGAATTCCGAAGACTATTGACACTAACTGCAAGTCGTCGAACAAGGTTATTACTATAACCTACATTACCATTTACCACTGATTCCTTATCAATGCATGTATATAGTATTAGTTTTTAGTTAGAAAATAAAAAGCTGCATGCTTATCATTTTTACTTACCATTTGCTATAACTTCCTCACTGGCCAGCAGATTTTGCCATCAAGCCGTTCGTTCAATAATGAGGTTAAGGTTGGGAACTGTCACCAAGAGTGTCGTAAGTCCTATATAATTTGTTCCACTTGGAGTGAAGGAACTCCTCAGTCGCAGCCTGTTATAGAAACTGAATCGACTTATTATGGTCGAAGAGTTGGCCATATAGGCCCTTGAGTTCGGCTCCTGAGAGTTGAGCACTTAGCTGAGAGTGGCCTTGTTTCAAGCACACCAAACATTTCGGTGTCGTTTTAAGCTCTTAATGTTATATTCTTCAGCTCAATACCACTAAAATATACCTCCAATGTCTCAAGTGCGGTTTGTTTTAAACAAAAAATGACATATACATTTTTTTTAAATTTTATTTATAGTAATTTTCAACTGTATTAAAGAACACAATAAGTAAATATGTAGAATAAAAATAGAAAAAAATTGAGAAAGAACTACCCAGTGGTAGCACTTCGCTACCTATTTTAAGACAGTCGGTTCCGAGGCCACCTTCTTTTCAGTGACCTTGGTGGTTATCAGGATATCTAGCAAGATAAATTACGGACAAGTGGGTTTGTATGGGCAAGGAGTTTAGAATGAAAAGAGGAGTATCTATCACGGGCTATGTCTGTAACAATGGGATGTTTAGGTTAATTATGGTGGAGTTGATTTGTGACAAAATAAGGGGATTCAGGATTTTGCGAGGATTTTAGGTTGTAAGGATTCGGGAGGAATTAGATGGTTTCGTAGCCCAAATCCATTCCATATGTCCAAATAGGTCTGATAACAGTGATGTAAATGAGTCTTTTGTAATATAATGGAAGTTTTGAACGTTTTTCTAAGTAGGTGTTTTAGTAATCGATATCTTCGAGCAGTTTCTTGTCGTTTCAGTCTTGTGTGAGGATAGAATTATTTTTAATAAAATATTTTCATATGGTTGAAAGAAAGTTTTTGTTTTCTCTTTTTAATAAGAACCTTTGTAAAATAAAAAAATAGTTAAACTAAAATGTGTAAAGCCTTTTATATATTTCATATATACTCTTTTTGACAGCTATCATAATATTTATTTATTTATGTCTACACTTAAGGGTTATTAGCTTAATAAAAAACAAAATATTCGCTTTAGTACCCTTTAATTTTCAAGCATGTTGAAAGTTAGTGAGAATAGATATATTTCTTTGGACTTAAATCTCTCCATGATCTTATAGTTTGTCGTCTCTATACGTATTGAGATTCAATGTATGTAGTAGCATGGTATATGATGCACTATTATTTCCAAAGGAATAATAAATTTAGTTCTAATATCTCTTATGGTTGTTTTAAGGTAACAAAACAGTATAATCTGAGTATAGAGACTAGCTACAGTCTGGGTTCTTAATTTCAGATCTCTAGTTCAACGAATTTAGCCTTAGGATAGGATTATTGGAATATCTCTGTGTTGTTAAGTAAAACAGCTGGGTATAAGATAGTTAGGATGGGTTTATAATTTCGATCACTAGTTAACGCATTGTTTTAGATATATTATTAAGTTTATTTCAAGTCAATATTAACTTAATTTACTAAGTTTACATGCACTGAGGGGGCGGTGCACTGATCAAGTGACTGTGTTCTGGATTCGAACTGAGCTGTAACAGGATAATTTTTTTTTTTTTTCAGCAATCGGGAGACACTCAGAAGGATTATTCTCACCCTTGTTTAGTTGATTATAACTATTATTCAATGTAAATTATTACTAATAATAATAGGAGTATATTATGAATAATTATTCGAAATGAAAAACCAGAGAAAAAAAGCAGAATTATTGACAATTCATCGTGTTAAAAATAAACAGAACGTTAATTGATTGTTATAATGAAATTTGTTTCAATTCATTTCAGCCAGTTTTAATTAAATTGTAAGTATTTGTTTAATTAAACGGCATTTTTCAGTGCTTCAATTGTGATGCAAAATGTTGGTGTAACATTCCATTGGTATACCAACATACGTGGGTTCCCATAATACATAATTTATTTTACATTGCTAGATTATCAGGACTTAAGTGAAATTTAAGCGTTAAATATTTGTATTGAAATATTGGTATATTTTAATATTTTTGCATTGAAATTGATTTTACAATTTTCATGGATACTTATTAAATTAATTTAAAATTTTTAATGGTTTTTTTTTTTTTTTTTTTTTTTTTGCATCAATTTGATTCAAGAGTATTCCCTCTTTATAATAACATCTCTGTTCGAAGATAAATAAATTAACCTTAAAAGATGAACCGAAACTAATTTATTATATATTATATTTTTCTATTTTTATTTTATGAACATTATTTTTATGTATATTATTTTAATTGTGATAGTAATCATTATGGTTTAATTGTATTATGGTAATATTTGATGTTTTAAAATATAATGTATTAAAAATAGTATTAGTTAAATAGCAAAGCGAAATAAGTTTGGGCAATGCTTAGTATTAATATAAAGTGTATTCATGTTATAATTTATATAATAAATTCATTAAAGGATATATCGGTATGAACCACTACTCATATCTTTCGATTAAACATAAAATATAAATCTCAGTTAGAATTTCTAAGCATAGGTAGTTAAAAGAATTAGAAATAAATGAATTTTCAATAAAAAAGAACATTGTATAGATTTTAGCAGCTGAATATATATTTTTGAATTTAAATTTTTGCTTTTAGGTAAACGCCATAACGCCCGAAGCCGCTGTTAAGTGCAACTGCAATTCCAGCCTATTTCCGCCAAAATATTTCAAGGGAAATTGGAAAAATGATTACTTCTATCTTCCAAAAAAGAGGAGTCTCGCAGCCACTACATATTTATCTCCGATTCATATAGATTTGATGCATCGATGGAAGGTCGATTTCCACCTTCCATCACAATCTCTATTTTCTGTTTGAATCGGAGCGATAAACGAAGTCGTTTCGAACTTTATATTCTGGCATGTGGCTGCACGATCAATAGGACAGGGGTAATTTCCTCAGAATAACGCAGAACTTTTAAAATGTACATTTTTATTAATTTTTTTTTTTAATTCTAAAAAACTTTATGGAATCAGTTCTCAGTAAAAAAGTTTTATTAAAATTCTTAATAATCCTCGCGACAGTAACGGTAGAAAAAGAAAGTGTAAATTAATGTAATAAAGTCAGTAAAGCTTTAGACTCATTTTTTGGATGAGTTAATATCCTTGCTTCTCTAGATTACAACTTCATTTTAAATTGCAAATTAAAAATAATAACGTTTCTTTTGTGCGATTTAACCGAATAAATTATGCAGTGTAAATATTTGTTTTTTCTTTATTATGGGCTTTTGTTTTTAAACAGAATAATAATCTTTAACAAATCAAACGAATATTAATTAAATCGTGTTGGTTACTAACGATTTCCTGAATAATGTGTAGGAAAATCAGTTTTCGAACTATATGTGTTACAAGTATAATGTGACAAAAGATTTAAAGTATGAACACTTAAACGTGTTGAATCTTACTTAACTTTCCTATAAATTAATGAACACAACACGAATGAACGACATTTAATGAAATTCTGAGGGTAGAAAATATTATATATTTCTCAACTTAGCAACAGGTTTAGTAAAGTTAATTATGTCTTTGTTACTTTTATAATAATGATGAAACAAGTATATAGTAGAGAAATTAAAAACTAATACCCAAAATTTTTACTTTTAATTAGTAGGTATATACGTTGGTTTAAGGCAGGGGCCACCCATAGCGTAGTGGTTAGCATGACAGCTTTCTATGCCAAAGGTCACGGGTTCAAACCCGCGGGTGGCCCTAGGATTTTTCAATGGGAGTAAAAAATCCTTAGTTATGCCGTCCTTCGGAGGGGACGTTAAAAGGTGGTCCCGAGCCTGTGCGATGTCAGGTACTCGTTAAAGATCCTAATAAAACTGGATAGGCAAAATTTAGGACTCCCACTGTAGCATCGTCCGATTAGCCTTAGCAGCATAAAAGTGACGTTAAACGAATAAACAAACAAACAAACGTTGGTTTAAGTTTAATAATCGTTTTCGCGTTCTGAACTTTATGAAATCATTTCGCTTATTCAGTTATTCAGCGTCGATTGCTAATATATATTTTGACAACTTTTCAGTTTAAATCCTCAATGATAACCAATGACTATTACTAAGACAAATGTAAAGAATGATTTAGATCGTTTCTTGGATTTCTGTTTTGTAAATATGTAGAGAAACATTATAAATAAAAGCCTTTATTATAAAATTTATATAGAAGTTATAGTAGATGTTATATCTCGATTATTATTATTATTATTAATCACAAGTAATTTTTTTCGGAGTCTGGACAGCGATGAACATCAAGAAATAAAAATAATATAAAATCATATTAATCTAATATGGTAACAATTTTTAGAAATAGAGAAAAAATTGAATGGAGTGAGTATTTTGCGATCAGGTCAACAAGACATATTAAATAAGAATCTAATCGTGTTCTTATTAGAGATGTGATTCACCATTAGGCTTCCCTTTTTTTTTAGATGAAGAAAAAATGATAAGTGTACTAGAATCAGGAATTTGTATTTGAATTATTTCATTTGGTGTAAGGAAATAGCGAAGAAACCTAATTTAAATGCTTTTGGTTAATTATTTGCAAGTACCGTCTCCCCCTCATTATTTGAGGTCTTATGTTTCAATATAAGTACATAAATTTATTCATTCGTATATATTACAATTTGTCACAGTGGACAATAATTATATTGCTACAGGATCACATGCATACAATATTTACAATATAAACAAAAGGAAAGTCAAATTACATCAAATGAAACCAAAATAAATAAACGTATTCAATATAAGCAAAACCCAAATATCGAATGAAAAAAAATCCGTTTGTCCAACCTTACAAATTCATAAATAATTTTCGTTATGGTTGCTTTTTTTTTTTTTTTTTTTTTTTTTTTTTTTTTTATTCGTATATATTACAATTTGTCATAATAGACAATAATAATAGTGCTACAGGATCTCATTCATACAATATTTACAATATAAACAAAAGGAAAGTCAAATTACATAAAATAAAATCAAAATAAATAAACGTATACAATAACAAAATTTATAGACAAAATAAATACAAATAAATGAAGTTAACAAATAAATAAACAAAACATGTCACATTCATACCTATGTACAATATTTACAATCAGCTCGGGAACCCCAGACGGGACTTGTCCCCCCACTTGTGGAAGGACAAGCAGAGTCCAAAGGATCCCAGCGCCTCCCTCTCAGCCGCATCACTGGTGAGAGCCAGCGGAAGCTAAGGGCGCCACAGCCACAATCACACCGCACATGAGAGGAGAATCTGACCAGTGTCAGAACTCCAGAATAGATTTTTACAATATGTCTCGGGGCCACTGCCGTTTCAACCTTCTAGGAGGGTTGTATGGATGAGTGGAGCTGGATAGGGATTGTGCTAGAGGATTAGGATGATGAATGAGGTTCTGGTGGAATTTGGAAAATTTAGATGGAATCAGGTCTGAAATAAATGAAACATTAAGGTCGTGGTGTAAGGTATAGTTGGAGACATAATAAGGAGCATTTACTATTGTTCGGAGGACTTTGGATTGAAAGGATTGAATGCGTTTGATGTTAGAACGTTTAGCTGTCCCCCACAGTTCAAGTCCGTAGGTCCAGATTGGCTTCAGTATTGTCTTGTAAAGTAATAATTTGTTGTCAACTGTAAGCTTAGATTTTCTGTTTAGTAGTCTGTATAACTGTCCGAATCGTCTGTTAAGTTCTTTTCGTTTAAGTCTTGCATGTGGGTTCCACGTCAATCTTTTGTCTAGTAGTAAGCCAAGATACCGGACTGTGTCTGAGGAAGGAAGCGGTATGGAATTGAAATGAACCATTGGACAGGATTTGCGTCGAAGGGTGAAGGTGACGTGGGTGCATTTGCTTTCATTAACCTTAATACGCCAAGCATTACACCATTCCTCGATAAGACAAAGGTGTCTTTGCAGGATTAAGGATGCTATTTCAGGATCGGAATTGGATGATAGGATGGCGGTGTCATCTGCAAATGTTGCCAGAAAGGTGTCAGGATGATTAGGAATATCAGCAGTGTAAAGGATGTAGAGGACGGGTCCTAAGACGCTGCCTTGAGGAACACCGGCCTCAATGGGATAAAAGTTAGAAAATTCTACACCACAGCGAACTCGGAAGGAGCGGTTTGAGAGATAGGATCGTAGAATGAGGTATAGAGACTGGGGTAAATGCGTTTTAAGCTTGAAGAGTAATCCGGTGTGCCATACCCGGTCAAAAGCTTGCGCTATGTCCAGAAACGCACCAGAACAATACTCTTTGCATTCAAGGGCTGAGGAAATATGGTCTACAACTCGGAGTCCTTGTTGAACAGTGGAATGATGAGCACGGAAACCAAACTGATGGGAAGGAAGATTTTGTGATTCTAATATAGGCAGGATTCGTTTTAGAAGGAGTTTTTCAAAGACTTTTGAGAGGATGGGGAGTAGACTAATAGGTCTGTAGGAGGAAGTGTTGTTGGAAGGTTTACCTGGTTTTAGGAAGAGAATGATTGTGGAATGTTTCCACAAGAGAAGAAAATAGGTGGTGCGTAGGATGCAATTGTAGATATAGGTAAGGAATATAATAGCTTTCTGCGGAAGTTGACGGAGGATCTGGGGGGTAAGGAGATCATGTCCAGGAGATTTACGGAGGGTCAGTTTCTGGAGAAGATATTTAACCTCAGAGGGATTAATAGCTGTAGGAGGTAGTGAAAGAGGTATTGGTGACAAAAGGAAGTCTTGTACTTCTGCGGTATGATTGCTTTGGGATTCCGGGTGAGGAGTGAATACTTTGGAGAGGTGTGTGGCGAATTCCTCGGCTTTATCTTCATCAGACGCAGCCCAGGAGTCATCACCACGCCGGAGGAGGATTGGGATTTTAAAATCTTCTTCGTGACATTCCACAGGGAATTATCACTAGATGACAGAGAGGAGAGGTAGGAATTAAAGGACTGGGAACGGAAGATCGCCAACTCCTGCTTCAATTGTCTACAATAGAAGTTATAGGAGCGGCGATCTGTTGGGTGTTGGGTGCGCTGCCATAATGATCTGGCACGGCGCTTTGCATGGATTAGGTCTGCAAGGTGTTGAGGCAAATGGTTTTGGTGAGGAGTTATTTGGAGTGCTTAGGATAGGAGGCAGTCCAGACAGCTTGCTGAATGGCGGTGGTGAAGGAGTAGACGGAATCGTCAAGGTCTTCTGGGGTTTTGAGGGTCGCTCTGATATTAATTTTATCGGTCAGGATTTGGCGAAATAGGTTCCAGTTGACAGGGCCTCGGATAAATGACGGTGGGATAGGTTTTGGAATTGGAGTGAGAGATACTTTTAGGATCAGTGGATTATGGTCTGAGGATAGTTCATCAAGTCGAGCTACAGATAAGTTGAGGGAGCCTAATCCGCTGTGAATGAAGAAGTCAAGGATGTCAGGATTACGGTTGGGATCGGTTGGCCAGTAGGTAGGGGAATCAGGAGGTAGGAGATTGAAATGACGGGAGTTGAGTGCAGACAGCAAATTTCGTCCACGAGAATTCGTGGTTCTCGAACCCCACTGTTGATGCTTTATGGTTGCTTGATAGAGAATAAATGTCCTCAGAAACCAAAAAATCGGAAAAGGCGTAGATGAGATATATCATTTTTAACTGGCTATTTTACTTGACTATAAATTCTCTATTGTTCATCTATTTAAATTAAATTGATTCAATTCATTAAAGTGAACTGTTTGATTAATTGATTGCAATTATAAATACTCTCTCCCCCTCAGTATTCGAGGTCTTATGTTTCAATGTAAGTATATAAATTTATTTATTCGTATATATTACAATTTGTCGCAATGTACAATAATTATATTGCTACAGGATCACATTCATACAAAATTTACAACATAAACAAAAGGAAAGTCAAATTACATAAAATGAAACCAAAATAAATAAACGTATTCAATATAAGCAAAACCCAAATATCGAATGAAAACAAATCCGTTTGTCCAACTTGAATTCGGAAAAAACTTAGATGAGATATAGCATTTTGAACTGGCTATTTTACTTGACTATAAATTATCTATTGTTCATCTATTTAAATTAAATTGATTCAATTCATTAATGTGAACTATTTGATTAATTGATTGCTATACATATGAGCTAATTGCCTAAACAGCTATATACATTTTAATACTACATACATATACTGTACTATACTTGATACATATACATATTATATACATTTTAAATAATAATTATTCTGTAATAATAAATGATTACCTAATAATTTGCAGCGTTTTTAACATAGTATCTTTGATAACAACATGAAAGAAATTGCAACAATAATATTTTATGTTCGATTAGCTCTAGTTGAGGCCTCGACCTCTTATGATTTTCGTCAATAGTAATCATTATTAATGTTATTTTATACCTAAATATCAATTAAATTTAACAAGATATATCACAAATGAAAATTAGTATTTGAGTACAATAACACCGCCAAGTTAAATGGAACAGTTATGTCCAAACAGAACGACCAAATTGGCGAGCTAATTGCGTTTCAACGTGTACATATTGGTTCGATTATTGAGTAAGTGTTAATTAATAGTGACATTTTTTATGAAATTTTAACTAGTTAACGTATAAACATGGCTAAATTAACGTATAAAAGCTATCCCTGTTTGTTTGTTTTTTTTAGTTACCTTGTATTGCCTTTTTGTTATCTCAGATGATTTATTTTTGCTATAGTACCACAAGAAGACAAAATTAAGGAAAACTGTGCCAAGATTATCTCTTGGAGTAGTAACAAGTTTTTTTATTTAGTAAATTGGCTTTTTTTTCTTTAAACATTCTTAGTATTTATTTAAAATATTCTTTTTAATGCGCACGAAGTATCTTTAATTGCAAACTTAAAATGAAAACATAAAAAAAAAGTATGAGTCAAAGGAAATTTTATTTATATACTATTCTTATTTTTTTTATTTTGTACAACTTATATGAAGAAGAATATCATAAACGGTTTCCTCAATAGTTCCCCTACGCCTCTGAGTAAGAAACTTTGTTGTTGTTTTTTTTTTAATTTATTATAGATCTTTTTTTTAATTGTATTTAAGTTTTTTTTAAAAATAATATACTCCTAGAAATAGTAATGTTGCTCATCATGGGCCCTTAACTTGAGCCGACATATTTTACTTAACCCTACCGCGCAGGTAATATGTAAATATACGCCGTTAATTTGAAATCATATAGTTCTGAGATACTATTGTATACGTTTTACTAATTATTCTAATGGTGTAGAACAGTGGTTCCCAACTAGAGGTCCGCGAACCCCTGGCGGTCCGCAGACTAAGCCCAGGGGGTCCGCGATATGTTTTCGGGAATAATATAAGTAGCAATTTATTATTGTATTATTTAATCTAAATCACATGTTTCTAACAAAACTGAATACAGTTTATATTTAAATTAAGTAAAAACTTTTATTAACTTTAAGTTTTTTTTAGTAGATTTTGAATGCCGAGGTAAGTGAAAGTCGTGTGTTGCTCACACAAGAAACTTTTTATATGATTTAAAGTTAAAAGAGTTTGTAAAGGGTAAAACTGAAGATAACATGGTTGGGTTGAAAACTATAAAAAAAATAAAAATAATAATTCATCGATTTCCCTATTTATATAATATATCATTTTTGTGTTAGCCTAGCTAAGTGCCTTATTCAATGGCCTAAGTTATTGGCTGTCAATAAAATGGCGCTGTGTAGAGGCTAAATGGCCCATCTATCTGGAGCAACTCACGCGATGGGGGCCATTCAGGGCTGGCATGAAACCAGGTCCTTATTAGAGCTTGTTTGTTATACTCACACGTTATCGCATATCCTGTTATTAGAAACTATATTGCGAATAATCCGACATAATAGTTCGAATTATCACTCGTTATACATTGAGGATATGTGTTCTCCAATTTCGATAATAGAAAACCGTATTAAAAATCTAGTGCGCAGAACTTAATGCTTTTACTTACCTTCTTTGAACTTCACAGTTGAGGAAGTAAATGTTGAAACAATATAAAATTATTATAATTGATATAGTATTACTATGTTCGGTGGCATATAGGGTAATAAAGTAATTGACTTAAAATATACATTTATTTATCAAATATCACTTATTATTACACATATAAAACTTAGTACAGTTGGGCATTGTTATTTTCGAGAATACTGAGGTTCTATTTAGCACATAATATTACATAGAGGTACCTTTGACAGATATGTATAATTTCTTTCCTGGCTTGACCCCGCCAAGGCTCTCTTCCTCTCCACTCCGAGCTCCGACTCCTCTGGTACTCCGCTATCCCTGCTGTACGAGTGGAGGGGTCTATTTTTTGTACAGCCCTATTAAGAAGCCTTCCTGCTTGTCGCCCGGAAACTGCTCTATTTTGTACAATTCACAATATTTCTTCACCTCCCAGTATTCTCGATACATAGCAGTATTACGAATCTGAAAATTTTGTAATGCGAGTTTTGCCGGTAATACATATTTTAGTATCCCATAATTCTATAGGACCCAGTCGCGCAAATTGGCATTTGTGTATGCGTGTTTAAGTCTAAAACTCCAAAGAAATAAGATGTATTAAAGTCAAAATTCATAATTTAGAAGCGTATGGGTCTGAGATGTTTCTACAACTTTTTTAACTCTTACATTTTTAACGGTTTTGATTAAAATTGCTGTATCGATGTAAACTTTAATGGACTTTAATATCATGTAGGTTTCATTCTATCAAATAGTCTGACTATTTTTTTTCTCTTAAGTACCTTTAATATAATGAATTAAAAAAAAAAAACCATATCACCTTGCTAGTATTAATAAAAAACGGGTAAGACAAATTGATAAAATATAAGTAAGACGAATTCGATTACCAACTGGAGTATAAAAGAGCTAAATATTTTATTAGGTAATTATTTTTTTTTTAACTTAAGAATAGTAATATTAATTTATATTATACTGTTGGGAAGCTATAGATTTTATGAAAAAATATCTATGCACAAAGTTGCATAAGGTAATGAAAGTAATAAAAAGAGGATAAATCTGTGTTGTAGATATCTCTGTAGAGTGTTGTAGATAATATGAGAGATTATTTAATTAGAAACCTTATTTAAAAGTTTTTAAATTGATTTTAACAACAAAGGTAAGTGAAAATCGTGTGTTGCGCCCACCAGATTTGTTTTTAGATTAAAAAGCATAGCAGTAGAAATTTGTATCATTATGCACTTTTTCCCATTCTTTATTGCCTTAGATAACATTGTAAATTAGATACAATTCCTTCCTAAATCTCAATTTTTTGTACTCTATATAATTCTTATATATAATTCTACTTATATATTATAGTTTTTATTTGTAAAAACAGAATATAACTGGGAAAAATATTTCTACAGTTTTTTTTCTTTAGTTAGAAAAAATTCCATTTCTTACAATGCTAGCAATCGTTTATTGTTTCGAACCAGCAATATGAAAGGTATTTATTAGGAGAAATTTAGATTAAAGCCATTATGGACTATTTAAGTGAGTGTGAAACCTGCTTTGTATTAAAACCTATTTACTTAACCATATCATCAAAATATTTAAAGCTGATTTTGAGAAAAAAATATAAAAGACATAGGATAAAGTGCCCCTTCTGGCTATTTAAGTATGTGTCACTATATATTTCATATATATATATATATATATATATATATATATATATATATATATATATATATATATATATAGCATTTCCAAGTCAATTGTAACCTTTTCCAAGTCAAATGTAACTTTTTCCAAGTCAAATGTAACCTTTTCCAAGTCAAATGTAACCCTTTCCATTTCAAATGTCACCTTTTCCAAGTCAAATGTCACCTTTTCCATTTCAAATGTTACCTTTTCCAAGTCAAATGTCACCTTTTTCTTCACTTCTAGCCTTAAATATTCCGTTTTATTTATTTATTTATTGAAAAATAATTAGTTTAATTGACATTATGACTTTTTTAATAATTTTGGCATATAATAATTGATATTTTTTTTGGGTCTCTTAGATATTTGATATCAAGTTCTGTTTTTTACTAGCTAATATTTAAAAAAAATTAATTATCGTCTATTTAGTTTTAAGATAGTTGTTGATTTTGAGTTTTTTAGAGGGGAGGGGTAGTTTTTTTGAATAATTAATGTGTTTTCGAGTATTATAATTAAATTTTTCGAGCTGTATTTTTTATCGCTCGCGTGCATTTTAACTCGCATTAAATTTTAATGTTTTTTATTGATATAGGGATTAATTAATGTGCTTTCGGGTGGTTATGATTACGTTTTTTGAGCTGTATCTTTTATCGGTCATGCGTATTTCAACTCATATTTACTTTTAATGTTTTTTATTGATATAGGGATTAATTATTTTGATTTCGGGTGGTTATCATAAGGTTTTTCGAGCTGTATTTTTTTCGCTCGCGCTTATTTTAACTAAAATTTACTTTTTATGTGTGTTTATTGATATAGGGATTAATTAATGTGCTTTCGGGTGGTTATGATTACGTTTTTCGAGCTGTATTTTTTATCGCTCGCGTGCATTTTAACTCGCATTAAATTTTAATGTTTTTTATTGATATAGGGATTAATTAATGTGCTTTCGGGTGGTTATCATAAGGTTTTTCGAGCTGTATTTTTTTCGCTCGCGCTTATTTTAACTAAAATTTACTTTTTATGTGTTTTATTGATATAGGGATTAATTAATGTGCTTTCGGGTGGTTATGATTACGTTTTTCGAGCTGTATTTTTTATCGCTCATGCGTATTTCAACTCGCATTTACTTTTAATGTTTTTTATTGATATAGGGATTAATTATTTTTCTTTCGGGTGGTTATGATTACGTTTTTCGAGCTGTATTTTTTTCGCTCGCGCTTATTTTAACTAAAATTTACTTTTTATGTGTTTTATTGATATAGAGATTAATTAATGTGCTTTCGGGTGGTTATGATTACATTTTTTGAGCTGTATTTTTTATCGCTCATGCGTATTTCAACTTCTATTTACTTTTAATCTTTTTATTTTTATAGGGATCTATCCTTGTGTTTTCGCGGGGTTATGAAAATGTTTAAAAGCTTTTTTTTTATCACTCGTGCGGATTTCAACTCGCCTTTATTTTTGATATTTTTTTATTGATATTGGGATTGATTGTTTTGTTCTGGGTTCTCATTATAACGTTGCTGGAATATAAATCGTTTAGGTTTTTTTTTTTTTTTTTATTATTATTATTTTATTAAAGGATTAGTTATAGTTCCTTTTCTAGCGTCCTGAGTAATTTTTTCAACTAAATCTTTTGTAAAGGATCCGCTTCCTAACTTGGTCTTACAATTATTTGATAATTTAATTGAGGAATCGTTTATTCTATTTTCGGGTGTTCTGATAACATTATTTGAACCAAATTTGTTATCGCTTTTACTCATTTTAAGTTACTGTTTCTATCTCATAAATATTCGATAGAGGGATCGTTTATAGTGTTTTCGGGAATAATAATAGAGCTTATGACATTTATTTATAGCTAGTGCACATTTTAACTTAAATGAAAAGTGATCTAGAAGAATGCGCAATCGCGATGTAACGTCCAAATCAAAAATGTAATCAGATCCTGCAAAAAAACAATAAATAATTTTTACATCATATTATAACATAATACCTACGGTTTGTAGAAATTCCCAAGCGCATAAAAGAATAAAGTTCAAAACACGTTATGAGAATCCCCTAAAACAAAAACAAAGAAAGACCACTGCAAATGCAAGTTTAAATGAGAGCAAGCGACAATAAAAACGGCTTAAACAACGTAATCACAAGACCCGAAAAGATAATTACAAACGTCTATAACAATAAAAAATATCAAAAGTAAATCCGAATTGAAATACGCATAAGCGATAAAAGATACAGCTCAAAAACGTAATCATAACCACCCAAAAGCACATTAATTATCTCTATATAAATAATAAACATTAAAAGTAAATTCACGTTAAAATGCGCGGGAGCGATAAATAAATAAAACTAAAAAAACATAATTATAGGACCCGAAAACACAATTTTCAACACCTATATCAATAAAACACATAAAAAGTAAATTTTAGTTAAAATAAGCGCGAGCGAAAAAAATACAGCTCGAAAAACGTAATCATAACCACCCGAAAGCAAAATAATTAATCCCTATATCAATAAAAAACATTAAAAGTAAATGCGAGTTGAAATACGCATGAGCGATAAAAAATACAGCTCGAAAAACGTAATCATAACCACCCGAAAGCACATTAATTAATCCCTATATCAATAAAACACATAAAAAGTAAATTTTAGTTAAAATAAGCGCGAGCGAAAAAAATACAGCTCGAAAAACCTTATGATAACCACCCGAAAGCACATTAATTAATCCCTATATCAATAAAAAACATTAAAATTTAATGCGAGTTAAAATGCACGCGAGCGATAAAAAATACAGCTCGAAAAACGTAATCATAACCACCCGAAAGCACATTAATTAATCCCCATATCAATAAACACACATAAAAAGTAAATTTTAGTTAAAATAAGCGCGAGCGAAAAAAATACAGCTCGAAAAACCTTATGATAACCACCCGAAATCAAAATAATTAATCCCTATATCAATAAAAAACATTAAAAGTAAATATGAGTTGAAATACGCATGACCGATAAAAGATACAGCTCAAAAAACGTAATCATAACCACCCGAAAGCACATTAATTAATCCCTATATCAATAAAAAACATTAAAATTTAATGCGAGTTAAAATGCACGCGAGCGATAAAAAATACAGCTCGAAAAATTTAATTATAATACTCGAAAACACATTAATTATTCAAAAAAACTACCCCTCCCCTCTAAAAAACTCAAAATCAACAACTATCTTAAAACTAAATAGACGATAATTAATTTTTTTTTAATATTAGCTAGTAAAAAACAGAACTTGATATCAAATATCTAAGAGACCCAAAAAAAATATCAATTATTATATGCCAAAATTATTAAAAAAGTCATAATGTCAATTAAACTAATTATTTTTCAATAAATAAATAAATAAAACGGAATATTTAAGGCTAGAAGTGAAGAAAAAGGTGACATTTGACTTGGAAAAGGTAACATTTGAAATGGAAAAGGTGACATTTGACTCATTTCGAAAACTATAATTCCTGATGATTCTCTTTGCTAAACAAAATGCTCCAGCTATAAAACATTTTACAAAGATGTTCTGGTTCTATTCTGTGTTTGATCTTTGATCCGAAATTAGCACGCAATCATCTGTAAACTACTTTGTTTGCTTAAGAAAGAAAGGAACCGACTCTAGTTCTTCAACTAGAGAAGAACACTTCAAACTTAACAATCGAGCAAATTTGCAAATATATTGCCGTCTAGGGAGTTTAGAACCAGGTCACTATCTCCATCCAGCCTGGCCTCGGTTTGTAACTACTTCAAATATTGGACTTTGAATTTCTTCTTCACTCAACTTAACAATTATCATTAATGTTAGGGATTGATTCATAGTTTTTAGATGGTATAAGGTAGTATTTTCAACCGCTGTGAAGCAATCATTGTTTAAAATTATATATTATTTCTAAATGCTTGGTTGGTTAAAATTAAAGAAGCCGCTTCATAGAAGGAATTTGGAAGTCATTATATTACGATTTGTTTTCTTATATCTAGCATTATTTATTTTAATAATCTGCATGAGTGTTTGAAGAAGCTTGATCATGTCTGAATATATCAATTAATATATTGTTTTCAATATAATATGAGAGTGTAGGAAGAAACACTGCCCCGATAAATCTATCGTAACACCCGCATGCTGAATTCGATGTGTATATAATATATCTGCCAGTATATAACAGCCTAGGTGCCAACCAAACCAAAAAATTAATAATAATAATAATTTTTTTTTTTTCAACAACAATTTTTATTGAGAAAATTTTACAATCTGTCCCAATTTGGACATTAATAGTAGTGCTGAAATATATCATACATACTACATTCATACAATATTTACAGAACATAAAATTACAATAAAATATATACACAATAATGAATCAATACAAAAGTCAATAATTCACTTATACCTATATACACATACACACACTCATAAATACATCACATTGAGTGGAGAATCTAGCCAGTGCTAGAACTCCAATATATTTACAAAAGGTCGCGGGGCCACTGCCGTTTCAACCTCCTAGGTGGGTTGTATGGATGAGTGGAGCTGGATAGGGATTGAGCTAAAGGATTAGGATGATGAATGAGGTTCTGGTGAAATTTGGAAAATGGAATTAGGTCTGAAATAAATGGAACATTAAGGTCGTGGTGCAAGGTATAATTGGATACATAATAAGGAGCATTTACTATTGTACGGAGGACTTTGGATTGAAAGGATTGAATGCGTTTGATGTTATAAAATAATAATCATAAATTCTTTATTTTCTCAGGGACAAGACCCTTTAGAATAATATTACAGAAAAATTAAATTAGAGCTTCAGTGTCACATGGTAAAAACACAAACAAAAACAATAGATGTGACGAAAAAAATGAATAATAGTTGTAAATTAAAAAGTTGCTTCTCATAACAATTTAGAAAAACAAACAAAACAAATTATGGAAGAATAAAAAATTAAAAATATGTCCATATATATAGTACAAAATAAATTTATAGTTCTTATGAAATTGTGTAAAATAAAATCATAAATCTTTATATACGATACAAAATAAAATATGATAAAGAATCATTTTTATCTGCTCCATCTATTGATTTTTATTGAGATTTGCACATCAGTTGGGGTCATTTAAAAATTGGATAGACAGGAAGTGTACGAACAAACGGGAATTGAAGGTCGAAACATTATTGGAATGACGGATGTAAGAAGGAATAGAATTTCTTACGGACGAGGATCGGATCAAGGAAGATCTGTCGAAAGTTGCGGTTCCATGAGACGTTATTTACAGGTCTGAAGAACGCGAACGAGTGTTGCGGAGTGGACGGAGGATTGAAATAAAATATATGGGAGATGTACGATGGACGTTGATCGCGGAACTTGGAAGAGAAAGGATGCCAGGAAGTACTTAGAACGGTAGTAAGGGTAAAGCCACTTTAACTTTTGTGGAATCGGATTACAGAGGTGTCTCTAGATATCCCAGTGATGATACGAATCCGGCATTTAAATAATCGTACTGAAAACTGGAATTTATGGATTCATTGTGTTATACATATTTCTTGCTATGGACTTAAAATAATCAAACTAAGGTTATTCATTACAACTTAACAATGACTGATTCCAAATATTTGCATTCTAAAATTTACTTTACACGTTCCATAGTTCAGAAAGAACATACAAATTATTCTAAAATATATTCCATGTTGCTACCCTACACTGCTCCACAAACAAAAGTAGCGAACTTAAAAAACTTGTTTTATTTTTCATTTCAAAAAACGATGTTTTTTAATTACTATTAACAATTGCTAAGGAGAAGTTTATGAAATATAAATTTAAGTTTTACATTTTTCCGAAATCCTGCAATGCATCAAGTAAAATATTTTGTCCTGATTACAAAAATTATATTTTTTGAAACATGAATGTTAAAATCCTAGGTTAGGTCGAAATCTTTTATAACGTCTGTGCTTATTTTCTTTCTGATTTTATTTCATTCATTTTTTTAACGTTTTTTAATTAATAGAATATTTACTTTAATACACTACTTAAAGAAAATAAGAATGTTTTATAGCAAATCCCTTAATTGAATGAAACAGCTAAACAGCGGCCGTGAAGAATGGTTTTGCTGAATTGAGGTTCCTCCTAGCTAAAGGTATAAGCGGAAGATAAAGAAGAAGACTGTTTTATCCGGCTGATAAAATTTTAAAAAAGGCAGGTAACTAAAAGAAGATAACGAAATCCCTGACTCGGTTGACGAATGAAAGGAGACCCCAGCTCAAAGAGCCAATGTTTGTACTGAAGGGCAGCACAGGGTGAAACCACTGTTGTCATGGCAAACATATCCGAGGCCAAGGCGGTGTTTGTCTGCTCACTGCCGAGCTTGCTTGTCCACGCTTCTACAAACAGCAATCCTCATATCTGCGGAAATCGTATCAGAAGTCCAATCTTGTTGAAGGCAATCGCATAATGCACCCATAACGATAACATCCTGCAGTTTAAATAAACCGTTGTGTATGTATATGAATGCCTATGTATCAGGAATCTTTTATTCCTTAGGATATTCCTAGTACTGGAAGAAATTTAGCAATATTAGAGGTACAAAACTTGGGTTTATATTACATTATTTCTTTCAAAAACTTTATTTTATTTTTCATAATATCAGTATACAATCTTTCTCCTTCACTGGATTATATATTATATAAATTTGCTGATTTTTTTTTTTTAGTAAAAAGGGACAAGAAGAAAGTGAAAAGAGTTTTTGAAAAACGGATAAAATTGGAAAATTTTAGAATATTTGTTATTTTTAATTATAAACTGTCTAACATTGTTTTGTCTTGAGATACCTCCTTACTAATTTTACTTTCACTTACTATATATAGTAAGGGGAAGTATTGCGATCGTGAAAATTTTCGAATTCCAATTTTCAACGGAAATACACGTTTTAGGGTCCCCTGAGTCCAAATAACCAAGTCCCGCCAAAAGGTGTGTGTGTGTGTGTGTGGTAACTCCCGGGCGGAAACGGTAAGTCCTATGAAACTGAAATTTCATATTTAAGACAACTATACGCCCGAGACGTGACAAAATCTCTTCGTCTTACCAGAAGAGCTACTTTACACCATGCATTTGCACCTTTTTTCGATTTTCTCGAAAACGGTTCCGACGATTTTGTTTAAACTCGCTATATCGATGTAAAATTTAATGGGCTTTAATATCATTTAGGTTTCATTTGGATTAAAACGGTCTGACAGGGCATAAATGCCGATATTTTAGATTTTCTTACTCTAAAGTACCTTTTGTAATTTTGTTGATTCTATAAATATAACTTTAATATCTTTTTACCACTGGTGAAAAACAGGTACATATATAAATTAAATGAATTCGATACCCAACTAAAGGAGATAATTGAAAAAATATATTTGTAATGCAATATTTTGTTTTTGAACATAAGAACAGTAATATACATGTCTGATATACCGTTGGAAAGCTTGAGATTTTAGAAAAAAATATTACCTCATGCACAAGCTTTTAAAAGTTAGTATAGAGTGATGAAAAGCCGATAAAACTAAGTGATTATTTTAGATATTAATATAATAGATTTTTTAATAAAACACATGTTTCTATAGAAATTCCATTTAATTAATTCTTTAATGGTTTTACTCATTTTTATCTCTAACTGTATTTGAAAATTCTTTAATTGATTCTAAAAATGGAGGTAAGTGAAAGTCGTGTGTTGCCCGCACCAGATTTTTTTTAAATTATTTTTTAATAATTTTAATGATTTACATCACAAAAACGTTTGCTAATAATATTTAAATTAGTTATTATTAACTTGTAGGATTCAGAGGACAGGAGTGAGATCCCGATACGTTGTGTATTGATATTATAAAAAATAAAATTTTTTTGGAAGAAATAATATATCGGCCCAAGTCCTTATTTATAATATTTTTAACTGTAAACATAATGATTTCATGAAACTTGGATTTTTTTTTTTTCAGTGTAAGACAATTCGAAGTTACTAATTGCATATCACACTGTTTGAAATGGAAATTCATATATTTCAGATACCTTTATGCAATTGACGTTAGATAAATGTTAACACGAAAATCGTTGAATCAGATGTGCCATTTTTGGTTATAAGCTTTTGATATTTGTAGTACCGGCAATTATATTTTGAATTGTATTTATTTTTGTTATTTGGAATAGCTTGTGTCTGAGATTAACACTGTGTTTGAAATGGAAATTCAATATTTAACACACCTTCATGCAGTGGATGTTACATACTGTTACTTAATGTTGTTTACAAGAAAATCTTCGAATCAGATGTGCCATTTTTGGTTATAAGCTTTTGATATTTGTACCGGCAATTATATTTTGAATTGTATTTATTTTTGTTATTTGGAATAGCTTGTGTCTGAGATTAACACTGTGTTTGAAATGGAAATTCAATATTTAACACACCTTCATGCAGTGGATGTTACATACTGTTACTTAATGTTGTTTACAAGAAAATCTTCGAATCAGATGTGCAGCTTTTTATTATCAATTTTATAATATTTTTACGGACTATCATCCGTTAATATATAAAAATATATTTAGTTTCGTTATTTAGAATAGCTGAAAATTTCTTTTTATTATTATTAATAATAATATATGTATACATATAAACTATGACAGTCTTTAATTGATAAGTTCAGTGCCTAAATATAAGTTAATTCTTATACCCAACTAAAGTTTAATTTATATATGCCAACGGGCAATACGAGGCCTGAGCCGTGGACTGTATATACTATTGTTGCTGTATATACATGAAATGTTTGTGTATTTATTTTGTAAATAAAGTTGGAGGATACGAAAAAAAAAAAAAAAAATTAAATGCCCGATGGATGAAAAAAACATTTTATTTTTTTGGTCCAGTATTTCATTCTGAAAAATCTGTTCGAGCATATAAAAACTTGATTTTAGTAATTTCTTTTTAAACACCTTACGTCATGATGTTTTTTGTGTCGAAGATAAGGGAAATCATTTAACACACCTGGAAGGGTAGTATTGGGCAAATTTTTAACCTGAAAATATTTGTTTTTAATAAAAAAATAGAATAAACTATTTTAGTAGGAGTTGAGAAATGTCAATGTAAAAAGAAAACTTCGAAATCAACTATTTGGCGAGATTTTAAAACATTTTATGGGTTTATTATCAAATAAGCTTAAATATATTAATAGCATGTTTTAATATAGTTTTTGTTTCGCTTTGGAATTGTGTAACTTCGATACAAAACTTACTTTCTACCTTCATCAAAATCAGGGTTAAAATAAAGTAATTTATTTGTACTGTAACATACCTGGGAAAAGATGGTAACTTCCATGGAAACTGTTTGGAATTTCAATGGAGATTATTTATTTAAAATTTTAGTTTTCAGTTAATATTAGGAGAAATATTATTACTTCTCTTTCAATTATGGAATCGGGTTGTGTAATAAACTTATCAGGTTTATTATTTTCTTAAAAATCATTAGTGTAAAAGTAAAACAATATTTAAAAGCATATGTTTAAATTCAGGACTTTATGCGGCATATCTATGCATTAATATGTTAATAAAGACAGGTAGTTTGATGTTCCGCTCAGTAGTTTAGAAACTTATCTTGTTTGAAATAACTAACTTTGTAGTATGACCTACCCCAACTTCTCATCATGAACTTGAACCCTAACTGTAGTCTAACAAAATCCTTTTAAATATAATAAAATTTGCAGTTCTTAACACGGTTGTTTTTAAATAATTGTTCAAATAACACAAGTGGAATAAATGTAGGCCGACACTATAGAATGAAGTTTTGATGAATAATGTAACATAAACTTTAAAAGAACAGAACAAATATCAATTAAATAATATGAAAATAAAAAGAAAATAGATAAACAGATGTAAAATATATCATTACCTGATAATTACTAATAATTTTATCTTATTTGAGGATTATAAGTATTCATAGTTATTATTTATAATCAAATTGATTCTTCATTTTAATGACGTTTTTCGTTTTTGTTTATTGACTTTAGCTATACTTTGTCACATTTATAATAACACATTCACATAAGGATGGAAACCATTGACATATCCGTAGGCAGATAAGAACAATTATAAATCAGGAAACAACATATTTTTAAAAAGAAAATATTTCTTTGATTTTTTTTACATTAACTTATTACTTCTTTAGTTTCTGAGCGAAATGTTTCCCCTTATATCTCATGCATAGTCAATAGGAGTATATATAAACCTATTTACTTTCTTATATGTAACCTTTATTTTTCATTATAGATAAACATTTGTTAAGTTATTCTCATTATAAAATATATAAATATATATAATAGAATATGAAACACATATGAAATTTTAATGCAAATGTATGGTAAGCCTTACTTGAAGTATACATATAGAACAGTCTACCTATTGCATATATAACGTCTTTTAGGACCAGTAACTCGACACAAATAGAATGCTCAGAAAGGACTGTATTTCTGGTTGTAATTAAATCACTGATCGTATAATAATTATTTATTTATTAATTCTGGGACATAGTTCTGCGCATGCGCGTGAGTATAGCAGTCATATTTCAAGTCGGCTCTCGGATTTCTTGCTTTTACAGTTGGATTTCACTTCAGCACAGTCTTGAAAACATCATCAGACTTCAGGATAACAACAACAGTTATTATTGGAGCAAACAGCGGTAAGTTGTGATATAATTTACAGTGTAAAGTGAATGCTGAGTCACCTCTTCATATCAGCTGATTGCCAATAGCCCGGCAAGGCTGGTCTTGCTTAACTTTTTTTAAGTTATTGTTTTTTTTCCCACATCTGGTTATTATTTAATTACTTCCTATACATGAAATGCGATATTATCATCAAGTAATGTCCTCCAAAGCTTCAACTAAAAGATCTAGATCTAGTGGTTCAATCCCGTCACCTACAAAACAAAGACCCCGCCGTGATACTAATAAAAGATTAAATCTACAAGCAACCCCTTCCGGTACTAATTCAGAATCTGAACCACAACCTGGCACATCGTCACAAGGGATGACTGACGAATCGCCGTTTTTCACCCCAAATCCTTTTCAGATTTTACATAATGAAAAAGAAAACATGGAATCTACTCCTATACCCAGTGAACCACGGCCTCCTCCAATATTTGTCAAAAATATTAGAAATTTCCAGTTGTTGTGTGCGCAATTGAACAAAATTACCGAATCTACCAGCTACTACTGTATGAGTAGAATCAATGATACCAAAATATCTCCTACTACTGCCGAGACATATAGAAAAATAGTGAAATACCTAACTGAAACCAAAGCAGATTTCCATACCTATCAGCTACGCCAAGAGAGAGCTTTAAGGGTTGTAATCAGAAACTTACACCCTTCGACACCAGTTGAAGCTATTAAAGAAGAACTAACGGAGATGGGCTATAAAGTGCGGCAAGTCACTAACGTCCTAAAGGACAAAATTCCTCTACCTCTCTTTTTTGTGGATTTGGAACCAGCTGAAGGAGTTGAAAAAATCTATGACCTCAATAGATTGTACTATTCCAGTGTAAGAGTTGAAAAACCTTACACAAAGAGAGAAATAATTCAGTGCCATAATTGTCAAGCATATGGTCATACTAAAAGTTATTGTCATCACATACCTCGATGCGTGAAATGCGGTGAACAGCACAAGTCTGTGGAGTGTACAAAACCAAAATCAACACCAGCTGTATGTGCTCATTGCCTGAAGGACCACCCGGCCAACTATAAAGGATGCCAAATCTATAAGGAGCTGAGGACCAGGTTTCAAAAACCTCAAGTACTGGATGAAACAGCAAGACAAGTAAGAAACAGAAGAGAACCCTCAAAACTTATTGATGCCAATTTATCATTTGCCCACTTACTTGGAGGTGGGAATCAAAGTACTGAAGCCGTGGCCCTGCCGGAACTACAAAATGTACCTCAATCCATTCCACATATACCTCTTTCTCAAAATGTAACCAATCCTAAGAATCCTAATCCACCACAAATCTCTCATATTCCTCCTCCTTCAAACGCCACAGACCTTACCAGTTTGATGACATCCTTTATTTCCGAAATTAAATCCCTTGTTATGCCCCTAATATCACTCCTTACGAATCTCGTAACAAATCTCATTCCTGCCTTAAAAAAACCATAAATGACCTCACATAATTCCTTATCCGTTCTCCTTTGGAATGCGAATGGTGTTAGAACTCACACTGACGAACTTACAGCCGTACTGCAGGACAAAAACATTGATGTTGCACTCATTACTGAAACTAGACTAACCACTAAACAGTACTTTAAAATACCAGGATACACGACATACCGGACAGACCATCCAGACGGCAAAGCCCATGCCGGTACTGCTGTCATAGTCCGCCGATCCCTCACCCATCACTTACACCCAATTTCCGCCCACGATTACCTACAAGCAACTTCCATCGTTATCAAAACCTTTTCCTTTCCGCTTATCATCGCATCAGCATACTGCCCTCCTAAACATCCCATTTCCTCTGCCCAATTTGGATCCTTCCTCAACTCCTTGGGTAATCACTTCATTTTGGGTGCAGACTTAAACGCTAAGAACCAACAGTGGGGTTCTAGAACCACCAATTCTCGTGGACGGACATTGCAGTCTGCACTCAACTCCCGACGCTTTCATCTCCTACCCCCCGATTCTCCTACCTACTGGCCAACAGATCCTAACCGTAATCCTGACATCCTCGACTTCTTCATCCACAGCGGATTAGGCTCTCTGAATTTTTCCATAGCTCGCCTTGATGAACTATCCTCTGATCATAGTCCATTGATTCTAAATGTATCCATAACACCTATTCCTAAACCTATCCCACCGTCATTCATTAGGGGCCCTGTCAACTGGAACCTCTTCCGCGAAATTCTCACTAATGATATTGACCTCAGAGTGATTCTCAAAACCCCAAATGACCTTGACGACGCCGTATATTCCTTTACAACCGCTATTCAACAAGCCGCCTGGACTGCCTCCTCTCCCAAACAATCCCAAATAATTCCTTACAAAAGCCATTTACCACAACACCTGACAGACCTCATCAACAGCAAACGTCGAGCTAGAACATTATGGCAACGCACCCGCCACCCAGAAGATCGCCGCTCCTATAAATTTTTTTGTAGAAAATTAAAGCGGGAGTTGGCGATCTTCCGTTCCCAATCCTACAATACCTACCTCTCCTCTCTCTCGACTCGTGACAATTCCCTGTGGAATGTCACGAAGAGAATCCTAAAATCCCACACCATTTCCCATCCTCTCCGGCGCTGTGATGGTTCCTGGGCTGCTTCTGACAAGCATAAGGCCGAGGAATTCGCACAGCGCCTTTCCAAAGTTTTTACTCCTCATCCAGAGCTTAATCCAACCCATACTGCAGCAGTTGAAGAGTTCCTCACGTCACCAATACCACTATCCTTACCACCTAAAGCAGTTAATCCCTCTGAGGTCAGATATCTTCTTAAAAAGCTTCCTCTCCGCAAATCTCCTGGATACGATCTCCTTACTCCCCAAATCTTAAGACAACTTCCACCTAAAGCCATTACATTCCTTACATATCTCTATAACTGTATCCTACGCACTACCTATTTTCCTCTCTTATGGAAACATTCAACTATGATCCTTTTCCTAAAACCAGGCAAACCTTCTAACAACACGTCATCTTACAGACCTATCAGCCTACTTCCGATCCTCTCAAAAATTTTCGAAAAGCTCCTACTAAAACGAATCCTAGCCAAATTTCAAAATTTTCCTTCACATCAGTTCGGATTTCGTCCTCAACATTCCACGGTTCAGCAAGGACTCCGAGTTGTAGACCACATTTCCTCCGCCCTTGAGTGCAAGGAGTATTGTTCGGGTGCCTTTCTGGACATAGCTCAAGCTTTTGACCGGGTGTGGCACCCGGGATTGCTCTTTAAGCTCAAAACCCATTTACCTCAATCCTTATACCTAATCCTCCGATCCTATTTATCCAACCGCTCCTTCCGAGTTCGCTGTGGTTCCGAATTTTCCGAACAATATACTGTTGAGGCCGGTGTTCCTCAAGGCAGCGTCTTAGGACCCGTCCTCTACATCCTCTTCACCGCCGATATCCCTACCGACCCCAATACCTTTCTGGCAACATTTGCTGACGACACAGCCATTTTATCATCCAATTCCGATCCTGAAGCAGCATCGCTAAATCTCCAAAAGCACCTTTCCCTTGTCGAAGACTGGTGCAATGCTTGGCGCATTAAGGTGAACGAAAGCAAATGCACTCACGTCACATTCACCCTTCGACGCAAATCCTGTCCAACGGTTAATTTCAATTCTATACCGCTTCCTTCCTCAGACACAGTCCGGTATCTCGGCTTTTTACTAGACAAAAGACTGACGTGGAACCCACATACAAGACTAAAAAGAAAAGAACTCAACCGCAGATTCGGCCAGTTATACAGACTACTAAACAGAAAATCTCATCTTACAGTTGACAACAAATTACTAATATACAAGACAGTACTGAAACCTATATGGACCTACGGACTTGAACTGTGGGGGACAGCTAAACATTCTAACATTAAACGCATCCAATCCTTCCAATCCAAAGTCCTCCGAACAATAGTTAATGCTCCTTATTACGTTACCAACTGTACCCTACACCATGACCTTAATATTCCGTTTGTTTTAGACCTGGTACCATCCAAATTTTCCAAATTTCATCAGAACCTTAGTCATCATCCTAACCCTCTAGCACAATCCCTATCCAGCACCACCCATCCCTACAATCCTCCTCGAAGATTGAAACGGCAGTGGCCACGAGACCTATTGTAAACATTTAAACTGGAGTTCTGACAATGGTCAGATCCTCCACTCATGTACGGTATGTTTGTGGCTACAGCGCCCTAACTCAGCCTCCACTGGCTCAGACCAGTGATGCGGCTGAGATAGAGGTGCTGGGATCTCTTGGATTCCGCTTTTTCCTCCACAAGTGGAGGGAAAAGCGCTTGCTGGGGTCCCTTTAGCAATTGTATATATTGTATATAGTTATGATTGTGTGTAAGATGTTTATTTATTTGCCAACTTTTTATTTATCTCAATAATAGGTTTATGTTTCGATTTGTTTTGTTTTTTATTTATTATTATTATTTTATTGTATATATTTGAATTTATGTTATATTTTATGAAATTTGACCATTATTATTATTTTCTGTATATATAGTATGAATGTGGTCTCTTATCAATATTATTATTGTTCATTTTGTAACAAATTGTAATATATCTCAATAAAAAAAAAAAAAAAAAAAAAAAAAAAAAAAATTCTGGGACAAGTCCCTTTAGAATAATACAAAATACAATAATGTGATATTTACTGTCTTAGAGTAAGATTGAAAAAGAAATATACAGTGAATAATAATAAGTAAAAAAGAAACAATTACACAAATGACAAACATAAAAAATATAAAAAAACAATACATAGCTTTTAAAACTAATGGCTGTAATAATATTTGTAAAAAATCTAGTGCGCGCAACACTCGAATTTCACTTACCTTCGTTGTTAAAATCAATTAAAGAATTTTTAAATACTTGTAGAGATAAAAATAAATTGTTAAAGAATTAATTAAATTAAATTTCAATAGAAACATGTATTTTATTAAATAATCTATTACATTTTTATCTACAACAATCAGTTAGTGTTTGAGGTAATCACCTCCAACCCAAATGTCAAGATGATTACAACAAGGTGCTCTGCTTACTTGACATGCCGCCCGGTGGTAGCTCGGTCAACATGACTTTCTCTTTTCAGGAACCAGAAACTGTTAGTGTTATCGGCTTTTCATCACTCTCCAATACCCTTTACAATTCCGTGTATCAGATAATATTTTTTCTAAAATCTTTAGCTATCCAACGGTTTATAATAAATCTATATTACTATTCTTGTGTTCAAAAACAATAACAATTACATAAAAAATATGCTTGCACTTTTCTGCTTTAGTTGTTTATAAAATTCGCTCAACTTTGATATTTAGCCGTCCATTGTCAGTGCCATAAAGATGACATGGTTAATCTTTTGGAATATACAAAATTAAAGGTAGTTTAGAAGAAAAAAATTTAAAATAACGGCATTTAAGCTCTGTCAGACTATTTCAATCCGAATTAAACTTACATTATATTAAAGCCTATTCAATTTTACATCTATAGAGCTTGTTTAATAAAAATCGTTGAGCTGTTTTTGAGAAAGTCGTAAAAAGGTGCTAAATGTATAGGATAAAGTAGGATTTCCGGTCAGCCGATTTTAGTGAAAAAGTTGCTGTAACATCTAGGGCGTATTGTTGTGCTTAATATAAGATTTCAGTTTCATACGACTTATGGTTTTTGAGCTAGACTTACCACACACGGACACACACACACACAGACCTTTTTTCGGGCTTGGTCATTTGGACTCTAAAGACCCTAAAACGTGTTTTCCGTCAAAAACTAAAATTCGAAAATTTCACGATCGCAATACTTTTCCCATTACTAATATATAGTAAGTGAAAGTAAAAATTAATGCGATGATAAAAAATATAGTAAATAAATAATGTTGCATGTTCCTATCATGACTAGACTAAAAAAAAAAAAAAATCTTACTTAATAAAAAAAAAATAATACAGTTCTATAACTCTTTTCTATTTACTTATTTTCATAAGAACTGGATAAGTCAGGATAGTTCGGAAATGAATGGACAGGAAGTAAGGAAATAGACGAAATTTGAAAGTCATAAGGGTATTAAAATTATGAATATCAGAAAGAATTGAGTTCCATACGAAAGAGGATCGGATTATGAAAGATCTGTCGAAAGCTGCGGTTTGATGGGGCGTAGTATAGAAATCAGAAGCCGGATACGAGTGTTGCGGAAAAGGATTGAGCATTTGGATAATTAGAATATCAGAGATGCATGATGGACAGCGGAATCTGATAACTTGATTGAGGCACAGTTTCAATATAAGTGCTATGAAACAATAGATCAATGTTCTATATTCAACAAAGATAAAAACAACATTTAAGATTAATTTTATTATTGAGTTAAAGAGGTGTCAAGAATAAAATTTACTCATATTGTTTCAATAATACATATCATAACATATTTATACTATCACATACGTACACATCCAAGGTTACACAGTTCCATTTCAGTTTCTTGTTTCGGCAATGATGGACGGAAAACGCTCTGACATAGCCCCAGATGCTTTCCCTGAAACTCGTTAACTGCGAAACGGGTCCAATGCGTTTAACATTCTGTTAGTAGTTGTCGTCTCATGAAGTATTCATGCTCAACAAGTCTGTGCCTTATTTATGGATCCAACTTATCCCGACTCCGCGACCTGTTTAAATGGCCTTCGTCTATATTATACTTTTTTTTTTTCTATCCTTTTATTGAGACATTCGGATTTAGTTGGTTTTCAATCCATAATTCATAATTCCCGCATTAAGATTCTCGCTCGTCAATATAATGTACAGAAAAATTCGGAACTGATGCTTTACCTACAACTAGCAAAAATGCAGCACATGACTATCGCCTCCTTTTTATGAATGTTAGCTACGAATAATTACAACTGATTTAAGCTATTAAAAAAAGAGAATGATAAAAAAGTTTTATAATACTTTATCAAATGATATCTTGAACTAATGAAGCAAGACTTTAAAATAAAAGGAAGCGTCTTCTCTTGTAATTTGTACTGCTTTAATATCATTCCTACTTACCCCAGTTTATTCTATTTAAAAAACCTCTTCCTGGTTAAAAATCATCTTTAAAGGTTAATATTTTAAATGTTTGTTTTGAATAATATTATTAAAATTGTATGTTTTTATGAATAATATTGCGGTTTTACGAGCTTAATGCGAGTAGCAATTAATACGATGCAACGATGCTTTCGTGTTTTTATACGTCCAGGAAGAAAGAGAAAGTTAATGCTTTGTCCCTCTATCAAATCGTTCTAATCTATTAATTGACTTATGATACTAATTATATCCCTTTTTTAAATAACCATCACTTAATTCAATTTGGCTGATTTAATTTAATTGACTCGTTAGATATATTTGACTTCCAGTTAGTATAAACCTTTGGAAAATAAAAATAGTAAATATATTTCCTGATTTGGAATAAAAAGATATGATACATAATATTCAAGTTTAAATTGAATCAACGAGTTAAAAAAAAAAAAAAAAAAAAAAAAAAAAAAATCGATGATATCGTTGTTAACTTTATTATTTATTTATATTACAAATGACCTCAAGACTTGGTAATAAATCCTATTTGGTATCGTGTGGAAACAGATATCGTGGCTGTTCAATTCCCAGAAACTTTCATAAGCAAGCAAACATGCTAAGTCGCAAATATCTAAGGTGTCTACCATGTAGTTTCCACGTTTTTACGATTTACACAAAAACGGCTCTAACGAACGTGATAAAACTCAATATATCGATGTAAAATTTAATGGATTATATAATATCACTTAGGTTTTTTTTTTTATTATAGTATTCTGACATAGCTTAAATTCCGAATTTTCGTGTTTTCTTTAAGTGCCTTTAATTTTGTAAATTTTGAATAATTAACCATATAATCTTATAAACAGAAATGTTAGAAGGTTCAATGATATATAGACAATAAATAGGGTGGAAAACTATATTTGTTATGCAAGGGCTAAATACAATTACACAAAGCTCACACACACAATAAATCACACTATAGTTGTTGTTCCAAGAATCGATTCAAGTAGAATACAATAGAGGCAGTAAACTATGTAAGATATAATACAACACATGACATAGAATCATTTATGTCAGCAAGAACGGCTGATAGCCAACTAAAGGAAATAGGAGCAAAAATAATTATTATAATTTGATGTTATTTTTAGATATAAGAGCAATAATTTAGACGTATAATCTACCGTTGGAAAGGTAGCGATTAAAAAAAAAATTATTTAATAAACATTTTATTTTTCCACCTCTAACTTTATTTAAAAGTTTTTAAAATGATGTTACAACACAGATAGCCGATATTCCGTTCCTTTTTTTTTTTTTTTTTTTTTTTTTTGTTCACCCCTACCTCGCCTTTGAAGGCTATACGGGGGTTTCTCGGGCGGGGGGGAGAGGGAGAGAGTGAGGGCGGGGAATAAATACCGAGATAAAATCCCCCCAGCATCGAGACTTGAACTCTTCAATTATTTGTTTCAACTATTCGGTTCTCTGTTGCTAGGCAACGCAGGCTCAAAGCAACGCGCGCTAACACGCTCGGCCACCTCGCCCCTAACACCGATATTCCGTCCCATCCTAACACTTTCCTTCCTACGTATGCTGATGACACCTGTGTGTTATTAGTCAATAGTGATCCTAATATTGCCTCTCAAACTCTCCAATCGCAGAGACCTTGAGGTATGGTGTCATAATTAGGGAATCAAAATAAATTTCTACAAATTCCTCCAAATTACTTTTACACTTCGTCATAAACCTATGACATCCTGCCCTACAGTGTCCTTCAATCACACCCCGCTAATTCCTCTTGAACAAGTCTGATATCTAGTACTCCACCTTGACAAACTTCTTACTTAGAGCCCTCATACAAGACTGGAACGACAAGAAACGGCACGATGTTTTTGGCTACTCTAATACTTACTAAAGAAACGTTCTAATCCTATACTTCATCCTACATAAGGCTCATCTACATGACTATAATACGGCCTATATAATTACGAAGTAGAGCTTTGGGGCTATACTAAACCATCATGTTTTCCATTATCCAACCCCGACAATCCAAAATCCTTCGTAAAATCCTCAATGCTCCTTTCTTTGTGAATAATAAACTGATCCATGAAGACCTCAATGTTCCGTATGTTGCTGATTTGGCCCGAACCAGATATCATTCCTTTCATGACATACTCCATTCCTTTTCTAATCCTCTAGTTTTCAATCTATTCTTACACTTCAATCCCTGATAATATTCTGAGGCCTCTGAAAAGAACTCATGCCTTGTTCATGTTGCTCATAGCCTATGTACTGGATGTGTTGTGCTATACAGTTGTGAATATCAATAAATAATTAATAAAAAACAACAAAGATTCGTAAAAGTCGTCGCGCACACTAGATTTTTATAATATGTTTAAATACTACGTTCAAGAATTCAGATACCCCACAGAACATGTGCTGACAAAAGCAGAGCCTCTGAGAGACCTCTCATCCGGGCATTGTCCTACCCTGACGCTAGAAGGTTGCCGGGAGTGGAGTAGATGAAAAATTGATGGTAGCCTTTTTCCTTTATAGTGGCCGAGGGTTATAGCAATAAATTACGAGGGAGAGGGCGCTGTTGTAGGAAGGGCCTGCCCTATGTGAAAGATTAAAGGGCAGTTGGACCAAAGCCGGCCGACAATACGCTCAGCCAAATAGGGCGTCCACCTCCACGAAAAACTCCTTAAAGCTAAGGTCTTTTTTCCTCCTAAATATCTTTGGCCTACTGAAGGTATCAATGGTCTTTCTGGATTTTTTTTTGTGTGTGAGAGGTTTTTTATTCCTCATAGTCTTAAAGCATTTAAGGGCTCCTTTCAGAACGACGGTATTTTCTTATAGAAGCAGGTCCGCATTTGATAACATTGAATTCCATTCGAATATATTTTCCATAGGCTCAACATGTAATCATAGTAAAATAACTATGAATTGTTAATTGGTTGATTGGTTTTACTTTTATTTGCACAAAAAATCTCGGTCATCAGTTTCAGATATAATCATTTTAGAAAATTAATTTAAAATAGATAATATTTGTTAAAATAATTATTTATGTTAAAATGAAAAATATATCACGCTAATTTGAATATTATATATAATATTTCAGAAAGAAAAAATATTAATTAATAATTACTTTAAAAATTAAAATAAAAAAAATCTGGTGCGCACAACACACGACTTTTACTCACCTCCGTCATTATATCAAATTTAATAATTTTTAAACAGATTTAGAAACGAAAATAAATATTTATAGAATTATTTACATAGCATTTTAATAGAAACATGTGTTTTATTAAATAATCTATTATATTATTATCTACAACAATCAGTTTGTTTTATCTGCTTTTCATCGCTCTCCGTTACATTTTGCAATAGTATGTATAAGATAATATTTTTTAATTAAATCTTTATCATTCCAACGGTATATTATACATCTATATTATTAAAAATAACATTAACATTACATTTAAAAAATATTTTTGCAGGTATCTCCTTTAGTTGTATATAGAATTCGTTCAACTTATATATTTACTCGTTTTTTTAGCAATGCTAATCAGATGATATGGTAAATTTCATAAAAACTACAAAATTAAAGGTATTTTAGAGAAAGAAATTTTAAAATACCGGCATTTAAGACATGTCAGACTATTTCAATAGAATGAAACCTACATATATTAAAGCCCGTTTGATATTACATAGATGTAGCGAGATTAATCAAAAACATTAAAGCCGTTTTTTAGTTTTGTGTGTCTTGGTCATTTGGACTCAGGGGACCCAAAAAAGTGTATTTCCGTTGAAAACTGTAATTCGAAAATGTTCACGATCACAACACTTTCATTACTATATATTCCACATACGTTTTTTTTTTTTTTTACGTGTAAATTAGTTTTGTTACATATTAATTTATCTAAAACATTGCGCTTTTTAAGTGTATGTTGTGCATGTTATTTCACTCGTTTCCAGAAAATTGTTTTCAATATATGAAATTTTTTTTTTTGTACTTTGAACGAATTTAACTATATTTTTTTATTTTATTTATTTATTATTTTTATTTTTTTTTACTGTCTATATTTGTACATTTATTTCTATTTGTCAGGAAACGATCAGTCGTTAAAAGGAAAAAAAAAATTACTTTAGAGATTTTTTTATTAATTTAGAACGTTTATTTGTTTAGAATAAATTGCACACATATTGTGCAAGATTTATTATACACTGATAGGATGCTCCTTCACAATGTGCTGTATATCGTCTTAACTTAGTTTTACAACGTTTTGTAAATTTAAGCTTAGTCAGACAAGTCTAAAACCTTAAATTTAGAAGATATTGAAGTCCAATTAGATATACATTGATATAATGATTTTAATCGTAATCATCTTTTTTCAAGAATTTGTAATAATTTGCTACAATACATTTGTTATAACATAAAATAAATTATGTAAACTATATCCCATTTTATTGAAGTTTTGTAGAAAGAAAATCCTAGTAGGGCAACGTACATTTTCTCGGAACTGTCGGATTCACAACCGTTAAAGTGTTAGTACAGGCGTTGATGTACGCTCATAGGTGCTTGGATGTTTTTTTCCAGCCGTTTCGAGCCCAACGATCACACCATTCTTGTAAAACCTCGTAGCTATTCTGGACCATTTGTGTAGCAGATTTCTCAGTTAGGCTCGATTTTTTGAGGAAAAACAATGATCATGTACGAATGTATTAAGTGTGTTAATATATCAGATAACTGATTTTCGTATGCCTTTATACACATGGCAACGTGATGACGATCTGAGTTCTGTTGAAACTTGGATTAATTCTGTAAAAACACAGTGCAGGCTATTTAGGGGTTTTCACCTCTTGTTAATATTTAATTTCCGCTAAAACATTCGTGTTTATTCCTTTTGCTTTGAAATGAAGCATATAATTTAATAGAGAGAAAATAAATAAACCTGCAAAACGATTGGTGAAAGAAGACAAAACTCATATTTTATGCAAGTTTAATTTTACTTCTTTATAAGATGAATATTTAGACCCTTTTATACAGCGATAACTTTTTTATTTCGGTTTTTTTAATATATTTAGAAGGATCATTATATATAATCAAAGAATTGGCGAAATTCGTTTAAATTTGTATTAAAAAGCGCATAATAATAATAGTTTGAAAATAACGTTTGCATATCCGCACTCAGGATTTGCTTAACATTATAATTATGTTATACTTAAACATTTTCGAACAGCGGCTGCTGTCCCTAGAACGATTGCTCACTGAACCCCCGCTGGAATCTTATAGGTAGCTCTAGTTGTTCAATTGATTCTAACGTACCCTCTGGAATCAGGCCATTACAAGATAGTATAATTGGGTGAGTCCCGCAGCACTCTAACCCCTAGAGTTGCTTAAGCTCCTCTGCCCGCGCCTGGTATTATCTTTTTTTTAGAAACTTTTTTTTGAAGATTGTCATCCGATGGGACGCCTATCTCAATATCTGTGCCAGTTTTGTATCATTATTAATAACTAAAATGTCTGGCCGATTATTTAAAGCGGTGCGATCTGTAATCATAGGGTGATTCCTAATCTATATTTATAAAAGAAATTCCCATTTCACTCAATTTTCTGGTCATCGCACTATCTCAAAAATGACTATGTTTGTGAAGTTGAAAATTTTCCTGGAGATTTGTCTTACCTTGGATTTGGGAAAATTCGTTCTCTAAGTGTTTGAAAAAAATTTTTTTTTTCTAAAACGTAAAACTAAATTGGTTTTGGAATAACTCAAAAACTAAACGTCTCCTGAAAAACTTAAGTACTCATTTTAACGATAATTGAATTTTTAACTACCTGGAAGCAAAATCGTTTTAATCTGATCAGTAATAGCAAAGATACTAAAATACTTATAACAAATATATTTAGGTATATTTCGTTTCATAGCCATGATTCGTGTGTAGGTTTTCACAAAATTCTGTGTTTCATTGTTGTTGTTTTTTTTTTTTTAAATGATCAATAGGCTGAAAAACGCTTAAATTTTGAAATGATAATAGAACTTAGTTCTGAATCCTTAAAAGAAATACAAGCTTATTCTTCGATCGGTTTCATCCCCGAGTAGAAAAAATAAGCATTTTTGTAACAAAGAAGTGACGATGGTATAAAATGATTATGCTTTAAAGGAAAAATGTCGGTATTTGATAATCAAGGGTAGGGCTACTTGGTACTGGCGTATTATTGTAGATTTAACTGAATAAAATTAATATCTGACAATCAACAATAATCTTTATTTGTCATAAATTGCCATAGTTAAAAGTTTTAACTCACTGCTATCTCAGTAATATTTCTACTGTATAACTTCACCCAACATAGTTATTATAAACAACTTTCTTAATTCACAGCTATTAAAAAAAATGAAACAATCGCGTGCAAAGCCGCGAGGTACAGCTAGTGGAATATATTTGTAATAAGGAGATTCGCTGCTTAGGAGATTCATGTTTGTTGTAACGGCCTGATTTATTATTATTATTACAAACGTTACAGGCCTTCTACAAACCACGCGAAACAAATATTACTATTTGTTCTTCCTGTTCTTTCAGTACTCCTTCATTCGTTCTCATAAGGCTCTCTTTCTTTCTTCAGACCACTTTGGCCTTTGGGCTTTAGTTGCTATTTTCTCTAATATCACTTCCCACTTGTACACTTTATGCCTAAAGACGACTTTTTCTATTACGTCCGCTGAATCAATCTGAGCTTTTTCCAGGTCAATTTTGACTTGTGTAATCCAGGGTGTTGTATTCTTGAGTCCCTGATTGTAACTGAGGATTCTGTTGGTGAGTCTAGTCTTTGGGAGTCTGCTGATGTGTCTATGAAATTTTAGTCGCCTCATTCTATACGCCGCGATGTGTGTAGCGCCAGTGTCTCACTGGCGGATAGCACCTCAGGTTTGATTACTGTGGACAGACATTTCATGTTGTAAATACCCCGTACATATAAATATTAATTTCCTATCCGATTTTTATTAATTAACTGAGGCATAACTAAGGATATTTTATTCACATTAAAAATCCTATGGTCATCTGCTTGGTTGAATCCGCGACAGTGGGCATAGTAAGCTCTTATTTTAGCGATTAAATCACAGGTGACCCCTTATATTTTTTTATTGTGTTATAAATAAAATACTTATTTAAGTGTTTAATATTTATGAGTAAATTGGATAACACATAGTCTATTGGAAAGGAATCCTATTCTAAATAAATTTATAAATATAAAATAATTTCAGGTAATTCTCTTTAACAATTGAGACGTTGATTTCCAAAAGGAACTATATCCATTCTAGGAAATTTTACAGGAAGCGCGAAAATCTCTCATTACTATATTCTTAAACTAGCTAATTTGGGTCTTTTTGTCTTAAAATTTAGAATTATTTTTTTACTATAATAATAACATCATATTAAAGTTATGAAATGATTTTTTTTTAGAATGATTTGAAACGAAAATAAATGCGTAATTAGTACTTTTAGAAAATGACCGCATTTCTAAATCGCGTTTTTTAAGGACTTGAGAATTCATTAGATAACATCAAATAGAATATTTAGATAAAACTAAATGATAAGAATACAAATATGTAAACAAATCAATTTCGTAAAAAATGTCCTTTAGTACCTTTTGGAAATCAACGTCTCAATTATTCATGGCGTCCCCTAGTTTTATCCCTCATTTTAAGTAGAGAAACCACAGCAATATTAGTTCAAAAGTCACCATTTCTAGGTAATTTCTCTGCTGGGGTAATATTCTAAATCGACATCGGATATTTAGATAGACCGTACTTTGCTGACAAGATGAGACACGCTTGCTTGCATGGTATTCATGCTATCAACCTCTATTGTTGAGTCGTGGATAGTATTCAATGCCGCCGCCAAAGAACCGGAGCGGGAGGATGAAGGATAAAAGAGTCTTGACAAAGGAGGCGGTTGGAGGCGACAGGACTAAGGACCTCCTTTCAGTCCGTCCCTGGTTCCTGAATAAAGCCTATTTCCGTTTTTATGCTGCTAATAAAGAGAGAGGATGTGAAATCACGTGACTGCCACATCCGGACGATGGGAGGATTCCCGTTAAATAGGTAGAAAAATGAATGATATAGAAATAATGGCTTTCGGCCATGAAAACTTATATTTAAATCTTCCTAAAGCATTAAATTGTTTAAAATAATTATCTTATAATAATCAGATGACCTTTCCTACATATAGGCTTGCCTTCCTACTAACTTCTTGCAATGTAAAAAAATTATGTTATTCGATTCAAAGAAAAAAGTTATCTGAAAAAAGCCAAATTTTAATGAAATAACCCAAAATTATTCACTTAATAATAATTACTCATTTAAAACAAATAATGTTCTGATATAAAATAAAAAACACTAATACATTTTTTTCTATTTTAAAAAATAACTGAGCTATTGAATAAAATAACTTTTAATCGGCTGGCATTATTAAAATAACCAGCTGATATCAACTTCTAACTGTTAGGATCATCGTTGCAAGCTCAAGCTTTTTTTTTTTTTTTTTTTTTTGTTGACAAATTAAATAAAAAATTGGTCCAGTAGTTTTAGAGAAATATCGCGTACGATAGAAAAACGGATTTTTAAAAATTAGTTATGCGGGTTCTTCAAACGTAAGACCTCAAATTTTGAAGGAGGTTAATTTTTTTTTATTTTTGGTCGATTACAAGGGTTCATTGTTGAAAAAAATAAATTAATGCGTTGCAAATTATTAATTTTTTATTTATTTTTTTTGCATTACATATCTTATAAGTGGTGGCTTGACCCTATAATGATATTTTTTTTTTCTTTATCGATAATTGCATGCCTTATAATTGACGATCATATATATATATGTTTATATTTTGTTTTTATTTATCGTGGTTTACTGATTCTCTATACATTTTTTTTTCTTAAAAAATAATTGATTTATGGACCTATATAGGAACACCACCTTTAAATCAGATAGGCTGTAGAAAGTACTTTTCTAAAAATATTCTAAACTAAAAGGTCTTGGGGCCATCTTCTTTTCAGACTCCTAGGAGGATTATCAGGAATCGAAGAGGATTGGAAACTACTGGGCTACAGTGGTAATGGAGTTTTTCAGGGAATGATTGATACCTGGTTGGAGCTTATTCAGTAGCATATAAAATATTAAGGTCTTAATGGATAGCTTATTTGTGGAAAAGTAAGGAGCGTAAAGGATTTTACAAAGGATTGGATACGAGAAGAATTCGATGGTTTAGTAGAGCTCTATAGCTCTACTCCGTAAGTCTATATCGGTCTTATGATGATCATATAAGTAAGGTTTTTTGTAACTAAGTGGAAGCGTTTGCCCAGCAAGTGTTGAAGTTGTCGAAAACCTCGGGCAGTTTCTTGTCGGTTCAGTCTTGTTTGGGTATTCCAAGTCAGAAATTGTTCAAGGTGGAGTCTTAAGTATTGAATCTGTTCAACAGGGGCTAGTGGAGTGTCATTAAAATATACTGTAGGGCAGAAAGTCATTGGTTTACGACGAAAGGTAAAAGTTATTTGATGGTATTTGTTAAAATTACTTAAGGATGTTAATATAGAACAAGTTTAAAAAATTAGAAATGGTATTAGATTTATGATTAAAATAGATGATGTGAGTAAGGAACATGCAGTAGTTTTTGGTAAAAGTTTCTTAAATCAAACCAATATATTTTTAGGAAATATATATTCTTATAATTTCTTCAAATTGATCTTACTATCTGCGTCTAACTCTGGAGATTCTAAAAATAAATATTTAGCCAACTATTACTCGATTGTAATTAATTTGTAACAATTGTTTTATTCTCAACCAAACACTGTATTAGAATGGAGGGGGTGTGAGACATGACAAGGTATAACTTAAGGTATTCAATATGAAATGAGCTATAAATTGAGTTTACAAGAAGACTATTTTTTTTTATAATAATTTTTATTTTGTCATTAGATGCTTTTGTATGGGCCAAAAGAGCGATAAATTTAGCGGAAATTCTTTTTGCTGAATCATTAAATAGGTGTTTATGGATGGATATCCAATTGACCTTCTTTAATAATGTGCCAAAAATTGAACAGTTGGTTTCGTTTACTTTTTTTTTTATTCATATGTTTCATTTAAAATTATATCGTCCCACGATATTTAGATTCTCCTATCTGACAGCTTGAATAGATCCTTCAGCTGGTGATAGGAGCACTTCATGCAGCATTACTGAAAAATCTAATCCCGACTTGAAGTGGAATATGAACGAGGGCGCTCGTCATACAAAGAGCAGGTCGGTTTCCGAGTTTCCTTGTTTATTAGTGAAGGGCCGTTCTGAAGTGGACCCTTTGTGATGTGGTTTGCGCGGACCTTTACAAACAATAGTACAGCCGAAAACAACAGATGTTTATCTCTAGAAAGACAGAGTCGAGTACTCAGAGTTTGTGACAGGGAGGTGCATTGATTGCAAAAAGACGAGGGTGGTGGCAGTAGTAGAGGTGGTTACATTTCATTTACAAGAGGAAGATGACTATGACTGCCCATCTATGCTCGTGTGATCATCTGACATGTATATATATCTGATTAAACAAAAAGTAATATTTTTCTTAACAATTTTGCTGTACAATAAAAGAATAAATTCATTAAAAAAATATATATGTAGGCTTTAACATATTGAGAACAAATCACTAAAAACTCGGTCAGATTTAGCTAGACTTTCCGCTGTTATTGTCTAGTGTCTACTATGACTGCATGAATAAATGGTAAAATATTTTGACACACTTCAGCAGTTCAAGTATAGTGTCACAAGTGCTTTGTATTGGCCAGTCCTTAAGCAAGACTAGACTTCATCAAGCATACAGCTAAAATTTCTATGCTTTTTCATTAGGACCATGCACCAATTTCAATTTTTTTGTCTGTTGTCGTTCCTTCTTTTTACTCAATTATTCTTTCATCTATTCACTGTCTCTTCTTGTTTTATGTCTTAGTTTGTTAATTTTAATTTGCTTCTGCTACAATTGAATTATATCTTTAATTTATTAATAAAAATATGATCAATTGAAAAAACTTAGAAAAATTATTATTATCGAAGTTATATATTTATGTTTACATTTATTAAAATATAAACTGTTAAATCAACATTTTTGGTTTTTGCACACAACTTCCTCTTTTATTTGGAACCTGCGGTCTTGGTTTTTTTTTTCCTTGGGATCCTTTTATAACATCATGTTTATCTTTGAAACCTTTCTCAAAACAGCATATTATTTCATTTTAGATCCTTCTTAACTTTCAGAATCTAGATTGTTTAGGAATTTATTTGTTTTTTCTTAATCTTAGCCATCCTGTATAAATAACCAAAAGAATACTCTGATAACCGTATTTTTGTTCTTTTTTATCTAATCTAAGATTTAACATTATTCTTAAATATTAAAATTAAAAACTATAAGCGATTCGTGAATTTGTAGTAACAACTTTGATCTGATGTATTTTATTTAATATTCTCATTGCAAAGTTAGGAAGGAATGTTTCGTTCGTTGGAAGAAATTTCTAGATTCATAGATTTGAGGTGGGAACTAGATTCTAAAATATTAAATTAAATATTATTAATAAGAAAATAAAATTTTAAATTTTTGTTGGAGTTTAATAGAATTTTATGTATTTATTAATGAAATAATTTTAGTTGTCATTGTACTCAGAATAACAGTGACAGCACAGAAAAAGGCCAACAATTTATAATCTGGTGTTGAAATACAATAAATTAAAATGATTTTTTAAATTGAATTGCTTCTTTTCATCGATCACATATCAAACTTCTTTTGTAAATTGATCAATAACTATGAAATTTTATTATGTTGTTATCGGATTATTAATTTGTGTAGGTTACGTAATTTTTACTCATATTTTGGCTCCCTTCAGTTTTAAATAAATAAAAAAAGTAAACATGACATCCCGAACCGTAATTCTTGCTAATTCGTAATAGTAGCTCCGAGATATGTTGCTTAGGGTTGCTCCGATTTCATCTTAAAAAGATTCTGCCGTGATAAAAGGTGGTCGCTTTTACTTATTGTAAATATTATAAAAGAGGCTTTGATCCGAAAATGGGTAAGAGAATTCTCTTTTAGGAGAAGCCTGATTTTAGGAACGTCTTTACCTGACAAAAAAAAAAAATATATATATATATATTGAATTAGTTTTTGTCGACTCGAAAAAGAATAATAAGTTTGAATTATTCAGACCGAGGATTTCATTTTAAATATTTATTATTACTGTTCAATCTATGCAGAAATGATACGTTAACTAGATTGATTAATGCACAATGAAATGAAAATTAATTTTTTTTATCCACTAACAGTTACAAAAAAGGTTAATTCAAATGATAATTTTCTGGTCTTTTAACACTTCAGAATAATAATATAACAGACGGATTTTGTAACGAGTAGTTATCGTCGATAGCTTTAAATATTACATACGTCGGAAGATTGATGGTTTAGGAGATGAAGAAATAATTTATGTTTAAAGGTTGTTAATTATAAGGCTTTACGAGTGGATATAGACAATGAATTCCAAAATGGGGTAGCACGATTGGCAAGCCGTATTTTGAAGGAGGCTGATAAATAGGAAGGTATATACTAATTTATAGGTTGATATCTTGTGTTTCCTGAATAGACAGAGGAACATGTGGTAAGCATATCAAGAATATAAGGTGTTGGAGCGGAAATGACAGACACCAGGAAGGTATTGCCGATAGAAAGGGGGATAGAGTTCCTTCAACTTGGTATACCTACTAGAAACATGGGAGCGTCTGGAACTCCACTTGCCAATCTAATACAATAGTTCATTCTTTTCATCATATCTATAAATAAATATGAATATTAAAATAATCTGGTGCGCGCAACGCACGACTTAAACTTACCTCCGTTTTTAAAATCAATTTAAATAGTTTTAAGAATTTTTGAATAACTCAGAGATAAAAATAAATTGTTAGAGAAGCAATTACATTAAATTTCAATAGAAAGATGTGTTTTATTAAATAATCTATTATGGCAATGAGTTAGATTTGGTCGGCTTTTCACCACTCACCATTACCTTTTACAACATTATAAGATGATATTTTTTTCTAAAATTTTTAGCTTTCTAACTGTATATTATACGTCTATATTACTGTTTTTTATGTTCAAAAACACCGAAATCGAATACAACAAATATTTTCAGACTTAAAAATCAATTCTAAAATCGTAGGAACCTGTTTTTTTTTATGTTTTATTAATTGGATTAAGTGTAAAATGCATGGTGTAAAGTGGCTCTTCTGGTACGACGATGTTGATGAAAACATTGCTGTAACCCCTCGGGCGTATAGTTGTCCCAAATATGAATTTTCAGTTACCTACACCTTTTCTTTTTCATGAGCTCAGAAACACAACAATTTGCGGGACTTGGTGGTTTGGACTCAGGGTACCCTACAACGTGTATTTCCGGTGAAAACTGGAATTCGAAAATTTGCAATAGTTATTTTTCATATAGGTAATTGAAAGTAAAAAAAAATATCCGGACAGAGGTTCACGTTAATAAGTACTGAACGAAGTTGTAATATAAAATATTTGGTCTATGTTATAGTGTATTAATATTAGTATTCTAATAAAACATTCTATAAATTTGTTTTCAATTTAAACAATTGCTGGTTTTTACATTCCTGGTTTCCGGTGACGTTTGCCAAAACAATATTACAGAGAACTCCACCTGTAAGAAGACTGTTGGAAGCTGCGTAAGCCAATCCCAACCCTATGTTGTTCCAAATGATCCACATCCCGGCCCGATCCGACTGTCACGGCATGTCAACTTGTGCAAGAGGCTTCCAGCTCTCGCGCTAGATTGCCATTCCTTCAATCTCGGCTTATTCCGTAACCGCAGGCAGTTCCCTTATAACAGAAGTGTGTGACTGATGGTCGCGTCAAAAGTGAAGGAGTGGTGACGGGTACACCTAATTACGTTTGAGCTTGTATTGTAGATTAGAAAAAAAGAGATAAAAGATGCTGACTCCCGTTTGATAAAGTTACCAACAACCACTTAATGTCGGTTATCATTAATCTTTTAATACTGTATTTTTAGTTACTTTCAATATTTCTTATGTTGAAATATACAGTTGTATTCTAATTTTTGAAAAAAAAAAAAACGGAAAAAAACAAGCAAAATTATTTTCTTTAAAGCTGTGATTTATTTTATTTGTCTGCATTTTGAGTAAAGTTTAAAATTTTTTTTGTTAAAGAGATATCTTTAAAATTATTATAATAATTAAGTTGGTGCAGTTAGGACTTATTAAATATCTCACAGTGATTCAAATTTTCATTTGGTTTATTATTTTCAATAATGAACCTTTATAATCGATCATATCATGAATCATGAGGTGGAATCTTCGAACCTTCGGGCAAAACGAGGTCTTAGCCGAAGAATGTTTATATCTGTCATAGTCTATACTGCATATACATAGGTTAAGTATGCATGTAAATATATTCGGAGGGCCTGTCGCGCCAATTTAAAAAACAAAACAAAACGGAAATGCAAATTACGTAACTAATTGTACGAATATAAAAATAATTAGTAATTAGTATGATCAATTCTATATGATAAAGTTTATATAGAAATAAGGATTATAAAGGATTATCTAGAGTATGAATCAACATGGCGTCGGACGAATCAAAATTTTTAGAAGTTGTGGAGTTTTTTAGTAGTTTAGCACAGTTGAATATTAAAGACGCAATAAATGAAGGCATCTATAGAAGGATAGACTCTCTCAAATTAATATTTGAGCATCTTTGCAGCGACAATCAACGTCTGGAAAAAGAGATGCTAGGAGTATTAAACCTAACCTCAATACCTCGAGCTGTTCCATCGTATGCTTCGTACAAGTACTAGGGTTAGCTGGGTTCATCAAATTCCCTTGCTGGACTTGTGTACCATCAGCATAGGTCCATTCCAAAGCAGTCAATAATCCAAGCTCATGTGCTCTGTGATCATTGCTCGCTATGATTAAAAGCGAGCGGCTTGAGGTAAACATTCAGTCCTGTTTATAGCCATGTTCTACTGATAAAACACAGTCGAAGATTAATAATATTACGCAAATGGTTTGTAAATATACCTCTGTTTAAGTTTGTCTGTGGTTATGTATATGTTTGTAATTATTACTAATGATATTAATTTGGCCGGAATAAATATCTAGTCATGATATTAATGTATTAAAATTGCTTCTTAATTTTTACTCAAATTTATTTTATAAATATTTTATTTTGAGTAAACGTTTCGGGGCTTTTCCCCATCTTCAGAACTTACTTCAATATATTAAAAATGAATATTTATTTATTTATTTTTTTTTTTCTTACCCTCTGGTTTTATTTTCGAACAAAATACAAATACAAATGTAATGTGTATAGCTGTCAGATTTGTCCTTCTGTTACCCGGAGGTATTCTAAAGAGGATTGCTATATGCGCTGGATGCACTAGTAATCTTTCGAGGGCTTCTTCTAAGTCTTTATTTATCCATAGCAAAATGGGAGGGACCATTCTTCAGGGTTTTGGCAATAAATTGAGTTCAGACATAGTCCGAACTCCTTCCCTCGGCGACAACGTCAACGAGAGGTAGTGATCCTTGCCACCTCCCAGGCTTGGGTGGTGGGGTGATATCAGAAAATAATGGATTAGCACAGGCCTTCAGCCCATCAAAAAATTTAATGTGCCTCCGGCTGATATATTCAGGCACTGTTGGCAATACTAACTCCTGATGAAGGATATGGTTTCTGGCCCTCTGTAAGTTGGTACCTCTGACAATCCGCCGAAGGATGGAGTTCTGGAACGTCTGTAATTGTTTGAGAGTGGACTTAAACAGATGCCGCATCAAGGGCGCACCATAGAGCATAGTCGGACGTATTATAGCCTTGTAGATCTGTAGTTTCAGCCTCAGTGAGAGCTGAGGTGACGTGAGTAGATGATTAAGTCTATAGCTCTTTCTCCTGGCCAGTTTGAGAATTTTGCAATTTTAAAAATGAATAGCAATCATTATTACATAATAACTAACACTTTTTAAACACATTCAATATTGTAGTGAAACCCCGAAACGTTCACTCTAAATAAAATAAATTTGTGAAAGAATTGAAAAACAGTATATTAATCTTAATTGTTTATTTTCTAGTTTACTTAAAGAAACATTTACTAAAAGATCAATCGGTAAAAATCAGTCCGAGGATAAATAATGTTGGTGAAATATTTTATGAACTATATGTTGTCTATATATACCATTTACAAAGTTTCTGCATAAAGCAATAATAACTCATCTTGTAAAATATTTAATTAAATTGGAATGAACTAAATAACCAGTTAATAAAATAAATTGTTTCTAGGAAATATTTTCATATAAAATTGATTTAAAAAAGTAATTTCATTTATGATATTGTTCAGCATGATACATTATAAAAAAAACGCTGCAAATTATTACACAATAGTTCAGTATTTCCAGATAACTATATAAAGGTATAACTGTTTAAATAGCTGTCGATAGGCAATTAAATAGCATGAAAAGCAATACATGATCCAAAAGAAAATGGTATATCACCACTGCTAATTTCAAAACCCTATATCGGCTAGTTGTGAAAAAAAATCCAATGATTCTTCTTTTATCTTGTAGGAAATTTAATTCTCTATGACATAGCACTATATTGGTATTTATTTTTTGTTTGGTCGATTACAAAGGTTCATTATTAAAAATAATAAACCTAAATCATTAATATCCTACTTCGCCTCTACTGCCTTTTTTTCTTTTCTTTTTCTCATAATTAGTTTACCGTTGAGAATTATTAAAATGAATTAGTCCTGGTGGCGGTCAGTGAATGAAACAATTGTGTAGTTTCAACAATTTATTTTTTGCCAACGTTTCGACCCCTATTGTGGGTCATCATCAGGGCGTGTTTGTAGGCGAATGAAAACTCTGTTAGAAACTCTGGTATCCATTCGCGTACAAAGACCCCCTGATGATGACACACATGGGGGTCAAAACGTTGGCAAAAAATAAATTGTTGAAACAACTCAATTTTTTCATTCACTTACCAATGCCTTTTAGTTTTTCTATAATTATTTGCGGTTTTTCGGTTTGAAAAACAATAATAATATTTTTCTCTTTCTTCGAAAATAACGGGCCTATAAGCGTGTATATATATATATAAGATTATATATATCCTTTTTTTTTTTTTTTTTTTTTTTAATTTTTTTATTTCTTCTCTCTTAGCTAATTCTAATACTCATAATTAACTAATTCACTATCTTTTTTATAATCATTCGCGGTTATTTAGTAAAAAAAAAAAAAACTAATACATTTTGGAATAAACTTGAGCAGAGTGGATAGCATAACAGTCTTCTATGCCAAAGGTAAAATATCCTTCGGAGGATACGTAAAGAGGTGGTATCAGCTTGGACCATATCAGGTATTCGTTAAAGATCCCTATCCTAATAAAACCTGAATATGCAAAATTTCGGACTCTCTATGTAGCATCGACCGATAAGCCACAGTAGCATTAATTGACGTTAAGTAAATAAACAAAAAACACTAATAATTTTCTTCTATTTTAAAAATTACCAGCTGATATCAACGTATTGGTATTAGGATCATCCTTGGATGTCCTAGTATTTTTGCAGGGAATTTAAAAAAAAAATGGTTTAGTGGTTTCGGAGTAATGTGGCGGACGGCGGACAAACGTATTTTTTTTTTATTCTTTATTCGGGTACAACGTATCCTGAAACGTTAGCCCTCAAATTTTGAGGGAGGTAGTTTTTTTTTTTTTTTTTTTTTTTTTTTCGTGGTCGAAAACAAAGATTATTAAAAAAAATAAGCCAAAATGCATATCTTATAAACGAAGTGTTTAGGTTGGAGATCAATACATTTCAATAATATTCATTATTTTACATTTTCGATTGGATTTTTTTTAAAACATATTATTATTTTTATGTTTATTAAATTGTTAAATTAATTTCTCTATTTAACTACTCAGCAGAAGGTCCTACTGTAAATAACTTGATAGATTTCTAGAGCAGCTGCTGAGTGACATCCAAGATTGATACCTGTGCTCCAATGGCAAGGACAAATCGCCAAGGAAAATAATTTTCGATTTCTTTGGCGCCTCCTCCTTCCCCTGGGACAGTGTCATTTGTCAAAGATGGATTTATAGATTTTGATGATTTTCCTCCGGCTGTGAACAACACTCCTTAAAGGTGATCCATTCGTCTCCCTGCCCCGTTTTGCCTCGCTTAGAAGTACTTAGGTGGTAATGATAATGGGGACCTCGACAAAAATGTTATTCTTAAATTAGTTCTTATATTGCTGTAAGATTTTTTAACTGGCATATATAGCTTTTACTTTCATATATATAAAATATGTAGGACTAGTGGACCCGCCCCTGTTTCACACTGGTACAATTTGAATAAGGTGTCATTTGTTTGAAAAAAGCTCTGTCTGACTTGTTATATCGCTTTGGGAGCTTTAGTTCAAAAGTGCAATTCGAAAGAAAATATCATTATTTTATAACGTATATTCATTATTATACCTGTGGCGGGCGTGAATAAGTGTTAATCAGAATCTTTCATTTTACAAATTTTTACTATTAAAAATTTCATTTACAAATAGAGTTATAACATACAGCTTTCTTTTCACTTAAATTTCTTCTACCAAGAAATTTCTTTAACCAATTTAACACGACGTGGGGAAGGTCTAAGGGGCGATAAGTGGAGTTAATTAATTTTTTTCTCGAGTTATCCAGTTTTTCACGACCGCCACAGATATTTAATCATCGGTAAAAATGAAAAGCATAAATCATGGGTTTAGTTATTTTTTTTTTTTTTTAATAAAAGCATAGATGACAGAAAATTTAACATTCCCATATAAAGAAAACTTGATTGCAATGTAAGTTTTCAAATACTATAGGACAGTGGTTCCTATCCTATTAGGTTTATTACTACCAGTAATTATATATAATAACTTCTACGATTTATTTTATTGCATATAGACTTTTCAAAAATCTTGCTTTTTCCAACGGTTTTCAAATTTCAGGAATAATTTTTGATGACTTGGTTACATACAATTTCTTTTTCCCTCCTAAAGGAAAGCTAAATTGCAATGCATTTTACTTATAACTTTTTAGAAAGAATGCCCTAAATGAAAATTTAAACCGCATCAATATCTGTCCTGTGGTTTGGAAGGATTTCGTGAAAACCACGAAGCGCGCTATCATTTTATATATAAAGAGATTACATTAATTTTGTAAGATACTTTTTAGGCTCCTCAGACTCTAAATGACGAATTCCCGCAAAAGGGTCTGTGTGTGGTAAGTCTAGCTCAAAACCAATAAGTTGTATAAAACTTAATATTTTAGAAGCGTATATGCCTGAGCTCTTACATACAGCCTTTTTAATTAAATCGGCAAACCTATATTATGTTTTTTTGCAATTTTTTTACGATTTACATAAAAACGGCTTTAACTATTTTAATTAAACTCTTTATACCGGGTTAAAATTGTATGGGAACTTTTAGCTTTATTATGATTGAAATAGTCTAACAAGGCCGTGTTTTATTTATTTATATCTCGTATATTCAAACGCTCTTCCTCTATAGTCACTTTAATTTTGTATGCTTGAAAAAATAATCGTATCATCTAGTTAGCAATGTTAAAAAACGGGTAAATATGTGTTTAACGAATTTGATAATGAACTAAAGAATAAAGGAACGATTTTTTTTTTCTTTAAACATAAGAATAAGATGTATTATATACTTTTGGAAAGCTAAATATTTTCGAAAAATGTTATCATATATAGCAATTTATAATGCAGAAATAAGAGAATGGCTAATTTTTAGCGATGGACTTTTTAGAAAGTCCATTAGATCTGGTGTAGTGAGAGGGCTTGATGTAGGAATAGTGAATTCCTGACGTTCTGCATAATCTTCCATTTCGGCACTGCTGAGTGGGTTATCATCACAGCTTTGTGAGTGCCATATTTACTGAACAGAATTTTTAGATTTTTAATTATGTTAGATGGGGAGCTGCCAATGGGTTATCCCTACATGTGAATCATGACAGTATATCTTGTATCAAATTTGCTAAATGTATTTTATTAAACAGTTGTAGATAACAATAAAGATATTTCAAAAAAAAATATTTTAGAAGATGTTTTTTCTTAAGTTGTATTATGTCCAGCCATACTCTAGTAGCGATCTTCAACTAGTATACATTTTATTGAATTCCACTCTACTATATACATACCGATAGATTGAAACGGGAATTAAGAAGTACTTACATCTCTTCCATAAAAATAGCATGAACCACTTCAGAAGAATCTTCGTCTTCACGTCCACCTCCTTTGAGTAAGAAAGCTTTACGGTAGTCACAGTATCAGCACTAGGAGTAATTTTAACTTCACAGGGATTTTTTTCCAAACCTTCATAATTTTCAAAATCTTCATTATTTTCCATGAATTTTTTTTCATTAATAACCTTTATAACTGGTAACTTGTCAACTTTTGATAGCATATAGGTCTCTTTTAATTAGTTCTAATTCTCTTATAGGTTTCTGGACCTTGAATATTAAATGATAAACCTTAAAACCTCAAATCTTAAATATTAAATATTAAATCACATTCCATTATTGCAAAACCTGTAAGGTAACCTTTATTGTTATGGCTAACCTTTAAAACTGTCACCCCTATAGGTTTTGAAATGATACCTCCAAATGATTTGACTTTAATAGAAGTATTATTTAGTTTACCCACTGAACCTATTTTTTCCCAAAGATTACAGGGAAAATATTAATATCAGTAGCAGTGTCTAGTTCAAAAAATTATAGGTACATTATTAATAATAATATTTTTTTTTCATAAATCAGTTTTGACAGCGTTTACTTCTGTGATATGATTACAATCAAACACTGATTTCGAAGACGATGATTGTGTCTTCTTTAATTTCATTAATAGCAGTTCTCTTGTTTCTTAAGAAACAGAGTATTTTTAAATGACGATTAGCCACATCTTATACATTTGTTACCAAAAGTTGGGCATTGTCTAGGTTTTTTATGAACGGTCCCTCATTCATTACATTTGTATTTACATTCTGAGTTGCTTTGGGAATGTATTTTAGTTTGTTTATCGAGTTATTAACATTAACTGTAATGTCCTCAGACATTTCCCTGCTGTAGAATTTAGCTACCTCTGCTGCCCGGTCACACTACGTCTGATGTTAGTATTTTGGTTTCTCTTAACAATACTTCTGAATCATTACAGTTGCGCACTATATGGTCTAACATCATTCTATCTAAGAATTACTTACAAACGCTTAAAACCTTACAGTCGCGATTTTCACATACGAAGTTAAAATTAACGCCTTGACGCTTTAATTCTGGTTAATAATTATCAAATGTTTCTTCCAGGGAATGCTTTATATTATTTATTTGTAAGACTTCATTAATAAATTATTTTATGTACGCGATAGTCATCGAATAATTTTAGAACTAATTTTAATGTATCTTTTTTACCTGTGAAGGTAGAAAGTATTTTGAATCGTTCCTCACCAATTTCCTTTAAGAGGAGAGCGATTTATTGTTGGTTGTCCTTAGACTAATACTTTTCAATAGCTAATAAATGATAAATGAAGGTTTGCTTCCATTTAGGCTACTTCGTTGATATGCTGCCATCAAATCGGGGAGGCGTTAATATTAAATTGTTACTATTCATCTCAAAGGATTAACACCTCAAACCATGCAATACATGGGACCTTTTAATTAATGATTTCACTTATCAATAGAAAAAGTTTTTTTTTATAACCTTTTTAACTCACAACAAACATGTACAACAGGAAAATCATTGAGTGGTAGAAATATCGTACCTGAGGCCTTAGGAGAATTCGTAAATGAATCTTTTTTGTTTTTTCTCACTGGGGAGGATGCAAAGAACAACTTCAGCATTTCTCAAATTCTAATAATTTATTATTATTTAAATAAATAAAAAAAGTCAACATCACAGTAATATAATATTAAAACACACATTTTTGTTTTTGAGTGTGGTGTTCTGGAGATAACAAATTTTTTTTAAGTTTTGTTGCTTGTCGTTCCTTCTTTTTCCTTTAGTATTTCTTCATCTTATCGCAAAGTCTCCTCGTAACATTTTAGACCACTTTATTTGCTTGGATTCCTTTCATTCACAGCACTTTTCTCCTCAAAATCTCTCCCGCTTTTTCTCTTTAGCGTCTTTTTCTCTGATATTATTACATTCTTAATCTTTTGTGAGTACCGGAATCAAGTTTGTTGAAGATTAATTTTTCAAAAGATAGTTTAAGATGTGTTTATGTTCAGCTATCAGCAACACTAAAATGTATGTTTTATTACTTAGGCAAAAAGGAAGCAATACGCAACTAAGACTACAGACTTTTAGTTATTTAAAAAACAAATCAACAAGCAGAATACTAGATTAGTGTCATTGATAAAAAACTGCCTGAAAGATACAAGCAAAATTTTAACCCAAATGCTTAGACTGTGGAGTCTTAGGGAGTAATGGAAAAATGTGCTCAGTTCCTCCTTAAATAATGCTTATTCTACTTGGCTTCTAGAGTAAAAATAGTTTGATTTGAATAGTTGAATTTTCTTGAGATGATGGGATCAAATTTAGAAACGCAGTTTGTTCTTCATCTTCTATATAAAACTTAATTTCATTGGGATAGGAGTACACTTTTATAATCTGACCTTTTATAAGATGAAATAACCTGAAGAATTGTAGAGAGAGAGGAACGAAGCAAAGTTATTACAGCTATCTGACGAATTATCTCAGCCCTTTAGTCGAGAAGTTCAATAAAACTTAGTAACGCCGTAAGGAAGATACAGTATTTGTGTCAATTAGGGACGGCTCTGTTGTATTTTGAAATAGGGCATTGGTCTTTGGATTAATTTATTTCTAAATAATATGCTATCTTTAATAAATTAAAATTTTTAACATTATAGTTTGTTCCACCTTACACTCAGTGCCCTAATTCTTAAAAAAAAAAAAAAAAAAAAAGTTAAAATCGATACGCCTTTTTGTTATCTCACTAGTTAATTTCACTTTTTGAATTTTTAAGACTGCTAAAGTTGAAAAGAGAATTATTTTATTTCTATGGAATCATTTATGTAAGATTATATTGTAAAAATAGATGTAAATTATCATTTACAACGATCACTTAATTTTATCGGGGTCACCTGAGGTGTACTGGCTGGAATAACAGCGTTCTATGCCCAAGGTCTTAAAATTTTTTAAAGGGAGTAGAAAATATTATGCCTGCTCTCGTAAGGGACGTACAATGGTGGTCCATAGCCTGTGGGATATCAGATATTCATTAAAGATCTTTATACTAAATAAAACTGGATAGGCAAAATTTATTACTCTCTTTGCAGCATCGTCCGATTAACTACAGTAGCACAAAATGGACGTTAAATTAATAAATTAACAAACTTAATTGTATCCGATTTTCGTCACTTTACAGCACATTCTACAATTTTGTATGTTAGTCAAATTTTATTTAAAGTCTTTAGTTTCACAAGGGTATATGCTTCATCTAAATATAACTTCAAATTCTCACTTGCGGGAAAATGATGTAGTCTGAAAAATGATTTCTCATCATAACATATTTTCTCTTTCAGTTAGTTATTTAAGCCCAGTTAGATTCTACAATGAGGATGAAACCTACATGAATTAAGAGCCTATTTAATTATACACCAATATAACGAGTTAAATCAATATTAATTGTGGAGAAAAGTTGCATACTGCACAGTTAACCAGGGTCTTTAAATTAGTATATTTTTAATATATACGGAGAGGTTGCTGTAAATCTCGTTTTTTAAATATGAAATTTCAGTATCGTATAGTTATGAAATGAGATTGACCTATCATTATTATATAGTTATTGTCAATAATTAATATTAATATTTCCTCTATTACAAAGGATGCAGCTCTCTATCTTTACCAACCTCCGATAGCCATCAGGACTTTTGTCTAGTCACCTGTGCACTTATCTAAAGCCCATACTTCAAACATCTTACAAGAAGTACTTGGACATTATGAATACTAAAGGCCGCGTTACACGGTGTGAAAACAGGTATGTGTAGGTGAGGTGAAAGCGAGGTCTTGTGAGAGTTCACAAAAGTAGGAGAGAGAGGGAAGTTTAATTTTTCAAATATAAATTTAAAAATTTGATGTAGTTATATAAAAAATGCGGTGATTAAATATTAATTATAATATGCTGAAAGTATATGACAGTGTGTGATAATTCACTCTCACCAAATCTCAGGAATTTCGCCTCACCTGTACCTGCCTGCATTCTCAACGTGTGCGCTGCCTTAAGGGTTAACATATGTCCGTCATTAGATCTCTGCCGTCTTTCCTCCATCCCCTCTACTATCCCTTTCTATAAGTATCCCCCGAATCGTTGAGCCGGGGCACTCCGGTCTTATATTTTGTTATGATAAAGTTATAATATATTATATTTTTATAAATATACATTTTAAGAAACGATTTTTATAATAATAATAATAATATTAATAATACTTTATTTATTCTGGGACGAGTGCCTTAAGAATATTATTACAGGAAATATACAATGGTCTAAAGACTAGAGTCTTAGAATAAAATAATTAAAAAATATAAGTATAAGTAAAAATAACAGCAGAATTAAATTAACAAAATGAAAAACTAAAATAACTCAAAAGACAACTTCTAATAAAATGAGAAAAAAAAAAAAAAATGAGAACAGATAATAATATATAATTAAAATATAATAAATTATAAAGAAAAATTTAAAATTACAATGCTTTATTTATATGGTTGTAAAATAATAAATTCAGTTTTTATTGAGTAATATTACAATCTGTCCTACTTAGGACATTTTTAATAGCAATCAAGTAAATGTTCATGCTACATTCCCACGATATATACAAAACAATAAATTTATAAAATAAGAATACAATATACATATATATAAAAAAAAGAATATTTACAAAAGTCACAATATGTACAATTCTTAAGCATACAGCACGTGAGAGGAGAATCTAGCCAATGTAAGAACGTTATGTGTATATATTTATATCATGAATAAAGTTATAACAGTTTATATAAATGTGTCATTCATTAACTGAGTAACTTATCGTTATGACATCTAATTTTTGAATAATTATTATTAATTCATTTTATTTATTTTGGTATTTTTAGTCCATATATGAAATGTTTCCGTTGTAAAATACCGTCGACCTCACTTAATCCTATAAAAGTGGATGTCTATAATAGGGTATATTAATCATCCTCGTCACACACGTGAATCGATCTTGCTTATCTTGACAGAATGGGGTTCCTTGATTATTTATTCATTAGGGCATATTTATTCTCTCCCATTCTTTTGACAAATAAATATATTTACGATCTACTAAGTCACTAAGGGCCAATAGATGAATAATTAATGAAAAATGGTCGTACACATAATATTAGTCTCTCGTTTTATATGTTCATACTAGTGGACTTGCCTCTGCTTCGAACGGGTGCAATTTGAGTGAGGTGTCATTTATGTTTGAAAAAAGGTCTGTCTGACCGATTTAGAGTTAATCGCTGAGAGGGTTCTAGTTCATCGTAACGGAAAGTGCAAACAGTAAGAAAATATATTTATTTTATAACAAAATCTTTAATCATTGGCAGAAATAAAAAACATAGATAAATGATTAGTTCAGTTTATTTATTTACCATTTTAAAGTAAAGCATAGCTAACAAAACAAATTGATTGCAATATTTGTTTTCAAAAACTATAGAAATAACAAATGTTACTATCCTATTAGGTTTAATATTACTTTATATTTCAAATAAACTATTTAAAATACATTGTTTAGATATAAGAAGTTTAGTTTCCATTAGAATTTAATTTATTTTAATGTGAAAGATCTGTTTTTATGACATAATTTAAAAGTTAAAATAATTTATAACGATGTTAGTTTAAAATATATAACAACTTACCATTTACTTTAATAACTTCGTTACAATTCCGTGCGTAATATTTTATCAAAAGTCTTGCTTGCTGAATAAAAGAATATAACTTTTTCGATACTGTACGACAGTAGCAACATTGAACTATCATTACCTCCAGAGGGTAACTCTTAATAAAGAGTTACCGATACCATATGTTCATAAGTATGGACTTACAAAAACTTGATATTAACTTGCCAGATTTCCTTTATTGCTTATTAACTTTTTTTTAAATCTTGCGTTTTCCAATGGTTTATTGTACGTCTATATTACTACTCTTGTTTTAGGAATAATTTTCTGTTTACTTGTTCACAGAAAATTTATTTAAAGAAAAGCTAAATTGCCATGTATTTTACATTTAAACCTTCAGGAAAGAATGCTCTAGATTATGGTAAAAGCCGTATTAAAATCCATGCTGTGGTTTAGGAGGGGTTCGCGGAAACCTATTATAGTTACTACATTAAAGGAAAAAATAAAAACTCTACCCGTTGTAAATTTAACGAGCATCCATGTCTCATTTGTATTAGGTAGTAGTGATCTCTGGCTAAAATATTAGATATAATTGTATGTATTTCCATACAACAGCGACCGAATTTTCGAATAAACAAAAAGTTATGAATCGGAAAAAAAGTGCTAGTGATAAGCAATTAACCACCAATTTTATTTCGCACCTTCAGAAATTTCCATTGATATTTTCGATACTTGAAACGTTTTTTGCATTCCTTTTTTAAAATATTCTATTTTTAGCAGCATAATAGCACTACCTTTCTATTAGTTCTATTATTACATAGTATGGTGAAACTATATTTATTTCATATGTGGTTTGCTTACAATATTCATTTACGTATTTAACAGCAAAATGAAGACCAAGATATTCAAATTATTGTTATTTTAATGTTTTTATATTTAAACGTTATTTTTTTCAAATTATTATTATTTTTTAAATATTATTACAACTTAATTCGGTTTATTTTTTTCTAATAGAGATTTTTTATATCTCTCGTTTTTGCCTTTAAGAAATTTCATATTTAAAAAATATTTCTCGTCTTTATTGTTATTAAGAAATTTACTAACTTATATCTTAAAATAATTTCACGAAATACCATGAGAGAAAAATAAGAAAGTATTTTCCTGATTAATTTTTTTTTTTTTAGAAATAAATACTACTGTATTACTATAGAAAGTGCATCACCTATAATTTAATTTTTCAGGGTAATAAATTTATGTCCAATCGAATAGTAGTTTTAACTAGAATACCGGATAAGAATTTTAAAAGTTTTGCTTTTAGAAAAAATAAACTTTGTCAGGTTAAATGAATAGAAGAAATCCTCATGAGCAATAACAGTGAAACAGTGGTTACATTTTTGAAAATTATATTATAATTTACTTAACAAGAAAATTTAAATTTTCTTTATTTTTTCTCATTGTTTTTCTTTAATTTTTATTATTTAATATTATTTTTTGTATACCTAGCTTTTTTTTTTTTTTTTAAACATGCATAATGTTCAATTTAAAGATTTTTTTGAGTGATGCAACTTGTATGTCAACACTGTTTAAGACGTATGGTATACAGTTGGTAGATAAATGGGTGTATAACATAGAGATTAGTATAATTTATTAAATAATGATAAAAATCATATGTATTTTGATAATAATTATAGATAACGACCAGACCCGACAGATCGTTGTCTTAAATTTGTCTTGGCAAAATCAGTCAAGCCGTTCACGGTTCGTCTAGAGAATTAATTTTTATATATGCAGATAAAGAAATTAGGTTAAAAAAAATCCTAACTACCAAAGTAAGTTTTCCCCCCTCATAAGATACCTCTCCTGACTGTTATAAAAACAATAAAAATAATCAGCTCAATCGGTCAAGCCGTTTACGCGTGATGTGATCACTAAGGGAAAAGGCGATATATATATATATATATATATATATATATATATAATATATATATAATATATATATATTATATATATATATATATTTGTTGATATTATTGATTTATTTGTGTGTGTGTGTGTGTGATGCGATAAGACAATGATGAGAAAATATATATATAGATAGATAGAGCTAATTTAAAGCCCTTATATTATTTAATTTAAAATATAGCTTCCACTGAAAACCTGAGGTCTAACGTGTAGTTATCGAGTGTTGTGTGATAAACGAACCAGATTGAGATGTTTTTATATAAATGAGCTATTAAAACTTTGTTAGGAGCCGATTACGGCCGCAGTTCCCACATTATATCCGAACTTTTTTTTGTAGCCCAAATAGTACTGAGGGTCCAGTCAGATCCTCTGTTTTATTATGTATTCCTACCCTTATCAAATATAGAAAGAGTCGCGGAAACTCTGTAGCCAATATAAAGCCTAACAATACCTAAATAAGAAAAAGTTAAGAAACAAAACAAAAAACTTGTTTCCCAAGACCTGATTGATACATATCAATGCTACTTGGAGATAGATTTTTATGACAAGCTATCATTTTCAAGGAAGGAATTTTCCGGGTTTTTTTCCCGATTAATAAATTAATTACTTATGTTTGTATTATTTTATTTAATTATATATATTTACTGAGTAATATTAGGAAAATTATAATTTAAGTCGACTAAAGAAACTCATGACAGAAATAATAAAGATAAAGTAACAATTATGACCACTAATTTTTTTTTTCCTTTTTTCTCAGAAACAATTTTTATTGAGTTATATTACAATCTGTCCTGATTAGGAAATTTTTAATAGTAATCAAGTGTGTGTGCCAGGTGATAGCACAACTGAACATTGATTTAGTGCAGATCTGCTCAGTATAATGTTATCACATGGTCTCTAGAAACCAAAGTGGAAGTTCCCGATGACTAGGCTCTCGGTCGAGGTCCATCATCTGATAAAAGGCCTGTAACGTGCGTAAAAATAATAATAACCTTCAAAGGCGAGGTAGGGGTGAACAAATAATAATAATAATAATAATTAAAAAAGAAAACAAAAAAAAAACCTACCTGTACAGGCCATAAAGGGTTTAGGTTCCAGTACTAACAGAGACTCCTGTAGATGCCGTGTAAAGAGGTGGTTAGGCCTCAATAAATACAAATAAAAAATTAATTTACAGAAAATAATAATAATGATAAGTTAAAACAATACTTGTTTTACTGGTGCTTTACTCTGAAGCAACTATAGAATTTAATAATAAAACCGTTTATACAGTGCGGTAAAATTTTTACCATAATGCTATTTAGTATGGTAAAGATTCCTCCCTTCCAGCGGCGCGACAGGCCGTGTAGGCCCTGGGCCTCGTGGTGTAAACTCCTGGGAGTTTACACTCACGTTTCACGATGCAATTTTTTTAATGTAGGGTCATCACTCCCTACGACTAACTTTGTGAGTGGCCACCCTTTGGCTGACGGGTCTCACATACCCGGGAGAGAGGCTGTGAGTGAATCCCCATTTTTTACATCCTTATAAAAGCCCCGCCGGGACTGGGATTCGAACTCAGAACCTGTCGCATGAGAGATTAGCGCGCTAGCCACTCAGCCACGGGCTCCCCATGGTAAAGATTAGTTTTACCATATAATAAAAAGTGCCCTCTTGTCAATATTTAGTTACTCGCGTAGAAATATCTGAAAATATATCATTTGTTCATTATCTCTTTAATTTATTTATAAAATTATGTACATACTATAATTTAAAAAATATGATACTATAATAACAAAATTAGTGGATATAATTAAAAATATTCAACCCACAACAATTTTTTTTTCGTTCGCCATCATCTGTTGGTTTCAATCAATCGGTTTTAATCTTAATTTTAATGATTGGTTGAAAAAAATCTGTAGCAACAATTTTTATTAAATCCAATATATCTATTTAATAATTAATGGTATTCAATATCATGTAGATTTTATTCTGACTAGAATAGTCTTCCTGGGCTTAATAACCAATTTTTTAGAAGATTTTATCCTTCTAAAGTGCCTCTAATTTTTAATTTAATTATATATCCATTTCATTTCGTTAGGATTGATAAAACTTAATAATACAATATAATTGATACTATAATAAATTTAACATTGTCCACTTAATACGTGAATATGGCATTACAAGTTGCATTTGATATTTTGTTATCTTACGAAAACGAAAGTTTTTTTTAGTTTTATGATTGTCGAGAAGTTATCATAATCGATTAAAAATAGATAGGTCCATTTTTTCCTTAATTTGTTTATTTATATCATGAATATTTAATTGTAGAAGTAACGGGTCATTGACAAAGAAGTTCGTTGTAACTTCCACATCTAAAAGTTTTCCTTCCTAGTTCTTTCTTCTTTTTTTTACCGGGCTAACTTATTGCTTTCGACCTAAAAGACAGCTCTAACCCTTTCAACCTCATTCACGAAGGTTTAGTGACAACGTTCTCCTTGCATTGGCAGAGTACTAAGTTTTTCTTCAATTAAAGGATCACCTGAAGTTTATTTAAAGAAAAGTCAATAGTTTAATAGAAATGTATTGTTAGTTATTTCACGTTGGTTGGAAAAGTTATCCCTTTAAGTCTGTTAAATAAAAGCTAAAAAAAAAATTTCAAAAAATAAGATCATATATTGCAGAAAAAAAATTGACATGGAACAATTAAGTTGAAAACATATCAATTACTTATTATTAATTATATGGATTCGTAACAATTGATAATTTCAGGGTCTTACGATTGATTAAAATAGGTAAATATACGATATGAAAGAATTTGATATTACCAATTAAACTAAAAAAGGAAAAACGTATATATATATATATATATATATATATATATATATATATATATATATATATATATATATATATATATATATATTATTTTTTTCCACACATAAGAATAGTAATATAGATGCATAATATCGTTGGAAAGCTAAACAATTTAGGAAAAAAAAGCATATCCAAATACACTATGTGGCATCTAATGCGGAGTTACGAAAATCGGATAAAATTAATGTATTGTACAGATAATGATTTGTATTGCTATATTTTTTAATCCAAAATAAATGTTTTCATTGAAACAATATTTTTTTGCGTCAATGTTTTTTTAAATTGAAAAATATATAGTGAAAGTAATGTGTTGTGCTCTCTAGATTTTATTTATTTTTTTAATTTTATGTATTTATTTTGTTCAAGTTTTTTGTTCCTTTATTTAACGTAACTGCTGTGGCTAATCTGACGTAGTATAGTGAGTGATTGGTTAAAATTTTCCCTATCCAGATTTAATTAGTATAGGGATGTTTAAGAAGTACTTGACATCACGGAGGATCAACTTTTTGCGTCTCCTATGAAGGGCGGCATTTCTGCTATTAAAAATCCCAGAGCCACGTCCCAGGTTTAAACCGTATATTTGTGGTTCTTAAAAAAATAGGGTTACCTGTGGTGTTGAGCATGAAAGCCTCCTATGCCCAAGGTCACGGGTTCGAATCCGGCAGATGACTCTAGGATTTTTAAAGGGAATTATCAATCCTTGGTTATACTGACTTTCGGAGGAGACGTAAAATGGCTGCACCGAGCCTGTGCGGTGCAAATTTAGTTTTCCTACTAAAAGCATCGTCGAATTACACACATTAACATAAAGTGACATTAAAGTAAAAAGATATTCATAATGTTTATATGATTCTTTAAATATTCTTTTAAAATTAAAAGATCGATTAAGTATTACTTCTTCATTATTTTGTTTACATTTATCGTTTAATGAATGATAATTACTATTGTGTATTTAATAAAAAAAAAAAAAAATTTGCAAAGGTTACATTTGCTAGGGTTCTTGTTGAGGTTGAATAAATTGTGTCTTTCGTATGACTTTGGTAATGATGTTTTACAAAAGAATTTTATTTTATTACGACTCGGTCAATTTCAAATATCATGATGAGGTTCAACTTATCACGCTGGAGTGGATTATTATTTAAGTAAACAGAACGGGAGGGAAAAGGCAGCAAAGTAGCGTAGGATGTTTCAAGGAGACCTCTTCAAAGAGCCAAAGAAAGGATGATGGAGAACGGTGGGAGAGAGTCAATTAAAGTGCAAATTGTATGAATGACATTAGTGCTAGTACAGGGGCTTAATTACTAGAGCTGCTTAGGGGCTTAGATCAAGTCGCTATACCACTGAGTGATAGCTTGCAATGTTAACCCCCTAGCGTTTAATAAGCACTTGGCCAGTCGTTCGTGGTTTTCTATTCTCGTACTCTGGGCAATGAATTATTAATTACTCTTTTCGCGAAGGAGATATTTACATGAAAGAAAGGATTCAAAATATTTATTGTCTATTTTAAATTCAAATGTAATTTGAGACTTTTAAAGCGGAACTTTTTCCTTTACAAATTCACCAAGAGTCTTTTGCATTTGTATGCACTCTAGTAAAGTTTAGATAGTTTAATGAAGTGTTATCCTGGTTTTTGTTTTAAAAAAGATTTTGTCACAATTTATTTCTGTTTCTACTATAACTGCAGAGGAAATATTCTTATTCATGCACATTTGATTGTATAAACCTCTCCTATCCACTCTCAAACCTCCCCTCTCCCCTCCCCATCCCCAAAAAAAAAAAAAAAAAAAAGAAAACTTAACAACATATGAAGGAAGATTTTGGGGTTTGGTAAAAGTAGATTTATACTATTTCTATACTAGCCTTAGACCTAGATCAAGCTCAGCCACTAATATCCGGGTACCCACTTTATATAGGCTGGGTGTGCCCCAGGAGGGTATCCATACCTAGGGTAAAAAAAAATTATCACATAAAATTACTCAGTCTAAATGAAATTAGATGTCTCCGCGAAGAACCCGGTATGCAATAAGAAGATAAATTATAATGTTATTATAATTATTTAATAACATGAAGATATAATTTATAGCTTTAGAGATATACTCGTACATCTAAAAATTGTAATATTTAAAAAAATCATAAAAATCAATAAACCAATACAAATCGTAAGATTGTGCCGTGGGTTATCCTAACATCAGAAGGCGTTAAATCTTGAATGGACTCGCCGAAGTCTTTTACAAAAACAGATAAAATAGGTAATTAAAATCAGTAGTTGCAATAGACAAGCTTGTTTTATCACAAATTACGATTTGAGATGAATGGCTTGATTATGAAGTAGTTTTATTTTCTTACCTTTGATTTTAAGGGATTTTTTAAATTTAATTTATAGAAATTCTATTACTAATCTAGTTTCAAAACTGATTTAAATATACTATTAAATAAAAACTATTTTAAGGATAATTATTTTTTGATGACTACAGTTTTGACGAAACTATGCAGAAAAAAAAATATCTTCTGAAGAAATTCCATATTGGTCATACTGTCTAATTTAAATAACGGTCCATACTTCTTCTTTTTAGTCGGCTTGGGGTTATTGGAAAATTTGAATATAATATTTTTTTTTAAAACGTTTATGGATGAAAGGTCACAAACATGTCGATTTGTGTGGGTAGAGAGATGGGAAGTATATCAATTTCAAGCTGTCTAGAACAAATGGGACATATATATTTAAAAAAAAAAAAAAAAAAAAAAACTACTAGCAAGTTTTAACATCTGATCATTGGATCATCAAATGTAAGACCATGTGGTTTGTCAGTTCAATATTTGTTCATCGTAGTAGCCACTATAACGATGAGCAACACGAGGCTGTTATAAAAATAAGATGAAATTGGACTCCAGCTAATTGGGGTTTTATTACCAGGCAGTTCTAGCTACTGGTAATGGACCAGCCTGGAATAACTCCAGATAGGGACGTCCTGGAGAATCAATATCTTCCAGGATTAGGGCTACTGGGCTTGGGTTATCCCTCGGGAACCGGTTATAATGGTCAGGCCGCCACTGGGATATAATTTCAAATAACAACTTCTCCTTGAGAATGGAGTCCAAGTAGGTTCTCTCTGTAATCGTGAACTTTTATATCTCCCTGGGCATTTGGCCGAGTCAGATGTAGTTAAAATTAACTTAGGATAGAAATAATCATTTATTAATCTTTCATCGTATTTTAAGTTTTTTGAAGGGTGTAATTTCAGATTTAAATTTCAGAAGCACCACAGAGAGATGGGAAGTATATCAATTTCAAGCTGTCTAGAACAAATGGGACATATATATTTAAAAAAAAAAAAAAAAAAAAAAACTACTAGCAAGTTTTAACATCTGATCATTGGATCATCAAATGTAAGACCATGTGGTTTGTCAGTTCAATATTTGTTCATCGTAGTAGCCACTATAACGATGAGCAACACGAGGCTGTTATAAAAATAAGATGAAATTGGACTCCAGCTAATTGGGGTTTTATTACCAGGCAGTTCTAGCTACTGGTAATGGACCAGCCTGGAATAACTCCAGATAGGGACGTCCTGGAGAATCAATATCTTCCAGGATTAGGGCTACTGGGCTTGGGTTATCCCTCGGGAACCGGCTATAATGGTCAGGCCGCCACTGGGATATAATTTCAAATAACAACTTCTCCTTGAGAATGGAGTCCAAGTAGGTTCTCTCTGTAATCGTGAACTTTTATATCTCCCTGGGCATTTGGCCGAGTCAGATGTAGTTAAAATTAACTTAGGATAGAAATAATCATTTATTAATCTTTCATCGTATTTTAAGTTTTTTGAAGGGTGTAATTTCAGATTTAAATTTCAGAAGCACCTTGAACGTGAGCAGATACATAGTCACAGTAATGGAGTCTGGACCACAGTCTTGGTGAAAAGGACCAAGAAGGTTATCACGGTTAGGAGTTGTTTAGCTGTAATTACTTTTAGAACTTAACCCGTAGATCACGCGTGGTGCGATCACCAAGGGAAAAGGTGATTCATTTTTATATGTGTCGATAGAGATTATTATTATCTTAGTAAACTAAAAAGAAAATCCTAAAAGCCAAAGTAACTTTTTTTTTCATAAGTTCCTTCTTCTGACTGTTATAAACACGACAAGAAAAGAATTAGCGAAATCATAAATAAATATATATTTATTTATTGTTTAGGTAATATGCATATTGTAGTTGAATAAAATAAAGAAAGGAAGATATTATCATAATAATGATATGATATTGGGAAAAATAAAGAAGAATCAATGTGCATTCTTTAAATATAAATGTGATTAATCTTTCTTTTAAAATGCTATGGAATGTTATTTTATATTTTGCAGACATTTTACTTACAAGTATTTTAGCTTTTCACTTAGATTAATATGTAAAATCATTGAACGGTGTTTATGTTAATTTTTTTTTTAATAATATTACCTGGAAGTTTTAGTTAGACTTATTTACGATTTTTCAATATTTACTGAGAATAAAAGAAAAGTATAATTATACTATAACAGAATAATAAATCAAACTAAAAAAACAAAACAATAAAATCAAGTCAAGGCTACAAATGAAGAAACATATTTGATGCTGACATAAATATATAGAATATCTACAATTTACAGTATAAATCAATGGAATATGAGTCAGATTATTATTGGGAATAATTACAATAATTTTTTAATTAATTAGGTAGTTAACTTATTTGAAAGGCTTTTTTACAAGATCACGTTGATGAAACTGCTTCTCTGATGCTTTGAGAATTGTTTAAATATTTTATCAATGTATGTTGCTTAAACTTGTCACACTGTTAGAAACATTGAAGTAATGAAATTTTATTGATGATTTTTTTTTTTAATCTGAACAATTATTAATGCTTTTTGGTCTTATCAATAAAAATAAAATAAAAACATATTGAAAATCGGAAGTCTAGTTTTCTTACTCAATTATTTTCAATGCCCGGATGTTTTTTTAATTTTATTTGGCTCTATTGTTTTTTAATTTTTAGTGGCTTCCTTTTTTTTTTTGTATATTTCTTTTTATTATTCTTTATTACTATAATAACTTAGAGTATATGGGTTATATACAATTAGCTTCAACTATGTGCCACTGAATTCATTTTCAAAACGTATTAGTGATTCCGATGATAATTCATTATTTTATTTTTTAAGTGAATACAGAAATTGGCATAGAACTTGGGATGTAGGAATATCTGCTAAAGCCTCTTGTTAGTACTGATTTAGTGGGACTGAAGTAGGCCAAGCGAAACAGAGATAAGGCTTTCTTGAGAGACAGGTTGGCGGCAGCTGGGAGGGTTAACTGTTAATCATGCCAGTAACCTTAGTGTCGGGTCACCTTCCTGGCAAACTATTCAATTATAAAAGAAGAATATAAAGTATTATTTTCTTCCATTTTAAAAAAATATTAACTAGAAGTTTGGCTATGTAAAATATTAATAATAACAATAGGCTCACCGTACCCAAAGATTCGGTATAGATCCTCCTAAGATAAGACTGCGGCTTAGCAGCGACAATTGCGATATAAGATCTAGAATCATGGTCTAGGTTGTAAATTTAAGATTTATTCATAATAAACACTAATTTAACTGCTCGATTGATCCTTAAAACCAGTTATTTTACAAGTAAAGGCCGAATCTTTAGTAAACAAAATATCGGCTTAGAGGGTATAAAATATATTATATTATATTCAGAAAACCAGAACCTTGGTAAGCAAAACAGTTCAGGAACTCGGATAAGCAGATTATCTAAATCTAGCAGGAAGATCTTTCGACGCAATAAGAATTGCTTTCGAGGCTCTGGAAGCATCAGCATCTAGAATTAGCCTGATAATAAATGCTGATAAGACGAAATAACTGCGCACACTACCTACAAGTGAAGAGTCACCTGAATATGTATCTAATTTTTCAAAGATTGTATATAGTTATGTTTGTTTGTATGATTTTTATTTATTTGCCAACTTTGTATTTATCTCAATTATAGGTTGTTGTTTTTTATTTTTTTTTATTTTGTTTTTTTATTGTACATATAAGTGATTTTTTTTTTCTATTTTTATGTAATTTGACTTTATCGTTATTTTCTGTATATATTGTATGAATGTGGTCCTATATCTCTATCACTATTGTTCATTCTGAAACAGATATTAATATTTCTCAATAAATAAAAAAATAAAAAAATCGATCCTTTCTTGTTGGGAAACCAAATTAACAGTGATAAGAATATGGTGAATGTAATACATTGAGGAACCGAACCTCCTTCATTCCCCAGCCAATATATATATATATATATATATATATATATATATATATATATATATATATTTATATATATATATAATTTTAAATTTAATATTATTTACTTTATTTATTTCGTTTTATTTTATTTGTAATATTATTTCGTAAGAAATCTTAAATCTAATACGACTACCATTTGTAAATTAATATAAGCATATTACCATTCATGTAGTATACCAATAAGGTATGGAACATGATGTTATAATAAACGGTACTTATGTAGAGTTACCATGTAAGGAAAAAAGAACAAAAAAAAAAAAAAAAAAAGGCTTGTATGGATGAAGAATATAGAACAGGGTGTCTGGACAAGATGAAACAATAAAGAACGAAGCGCAATATATGGAGATGTGGGTGTGTGTACCATGATTAAGGTGTCAAGGATGGTCATCTTGTCCGAATGGAGCTGAAGCTGGAGCTTGGGAAGATGGAGTGGAAGCCGATGCAAGAACTCTCCTTGGTCTGAGCGATTGGTAGGCAGCAGCAAGGGATTGAGGAGATAGAGGATCTTTGTTGGGGCAGGCTTTGACTCATCACCTGGGTTATTACGACAACTAATAATAATAATAATTTAAATAAACCGTTTAAACCATAATATGCTGTACGATATGCAACCACATAGTAAAAAAAGTTATCAATATTTAAAAAAAATGTTATCACCTTGTGTTAAAACCAACAGAAACATTAAATAATAGGAGGCATGATGTTATTTGGCGTTAGTAATGTGTTTTTTTTTCATGAAGTCAAACAACAATATTTTCTCTCTCTTGGATATTTTTTTCATATAATTATCTGAAATAATATTTAGTAGGAAATTACAACGGTGACTACTAAAGTGAAATTACTACTTATCGGCTGACAGCCATTATCCAGTAATTCACAATTAATAATTTTTAATGTGTTTATATTGAGCACCCACACACTTCCACTATAGATCTAATTTTATTTCTCCGAAGCATTTAAACATAGCTAGATTCGTTTCGACAGTGGTGACCGAGATGCACCTCATTCATGAATCAAATGCAGTGTAATATTGAAAGAGCTGGAAGAGATTCGGGGAATAAATCGGAAGTTCCATGGAATAAATGATGAATTAATGGAATAAGTCACCGCTATTACAAGTTGGTTAACTACACAAAACCAATAAGGCTGTATCCATCTTCTCATAGTCACTGAAGTGCGGTAAAAGGTTTGGGTTGGGACACCTGATGTTAAACACGTCCTTGGCTTGTTCAACTCACACACTCATTCTGCTGAGGACTAAGCCACAATTTTTAATGAGCCGACCAGGAACAGTACACAATATAATAATCTCCAGACTGTTAGTAAGAAAAATACAGAGGAGGAAATATCCTTTTTATGTTCTGCTTATGTTTTCTGTTTACAATAGTATTGTTACAATAGTACAATAGGAAGTAGCGCAATAGATAGGGGAGTGAGACCTACAGGATTTGGTTTCTAGTATATCTGCGATTGGATAACTAATTATTCTTTCTGTTATATCAGCCCTATGTTCAACAATCTGGTGGTCCTTAAATAGTACTTCAAACGTTTAGTTTGGTTAAGTGATAAAGAAAAAATATTAAAAAAAAAAATAGTGTGTCGAATGCTGAGCAGATAATTTGATGAGGTTTATTTCTAACTCTGTTTGGTAACGAATGGATTGGGATTTTCGGTTCGGTCTATAAGATTTATTTATTTTCTTTTAGTAAATTATCAAAGACACGTTTGCCAATAATAATTCCTAGTAAATCCTGAGAGAGACTGAGAGAGGGACGAGAGCTGAGCCCCTAATGGCCACCGGGCCGATATATCTCCACTTGGGCCATATCTCTTCTTTAGTGCTCTCTCCACTTCCTCTCACCTTACACCAGCTTTATCTAGCTATCTACACTACCTCTCTTCATTGTCTCATAGCAACAATAGTAGTCCGACTATTAATTTAATCTATAGCGATAGTTCTGCATGCAGTAGTAGGAAAGGAGAGCTTTGTCATTATGAATAATCCCCGAGAGAAGTCACATAATCGTATATTGTATCTCAAGTATAAAAAAAAAAAAATAGTTGATAACTTCCCTCCCACAACAAGATGCTTAGTTATTAGGTATATTGAAATAGTACTGATATGAAAATTATATTTTAAGGCGAACCTTTGTTACATATATCTAGAATAGACATTGGTTGATACTTAGATCTCTAGAGACATTTAGATTTATTTTGTTCGGAAATCTCTACCAATGTATTAACAATACAGTCTATCATTGAGTGTATGGTATATGAACAAATAGTGTATGGTATGGAAACAAACCTGAAGAAAATTCTGAAGATTGACCTGAAAACAATGAACAGGATTCATGGACCCAAAAAAACGCAAAAGGGATATAGGTAAAAATCCAATACAGAAATATACTGGAATTTGTAAGATCTGGAGACAGTCATAATCACTAGAATACTGAAGTCGTACTGGCACATGGTCAGAATGAATAATGAGAGACTAAAAAAGTAGATTTGCGACAGGGTCTGATATATGTGGAGATGTAAAGCAAATAAATGTGAAGCGAGGTATGATAAAAGTTACTAAGTCACGGACTAAGGAAGAGCGAGAGAAACAATCTAGTTAGATGAGAGAGTATTGTGGTAGAAGGAAGGCGGAAGGTGTGAAGAATTGCTTATGATATTCGCATGGTCCTTGTTGCCTGATTCGTGTTAAAAAAAAATACTGTCTCTTACATCGGAAAAAAATAATTTCCATAGTATTACGAAAGCCTTAATTCGGCAACACTCTATTCCGATTGCTTAAAAACGTGTGGAATACGGCTGGTTTAATCAAAGATATAATAGGAAAGAGACTATCCGTTCTATATCTATGAATTTTGGCTGTATTTGGGTAAAAGTAGAAACGGTTGGCGAAGGGCAGAAGAGACAAAGTGTTGGAGGATATGGGATGGGTGGGCATCCGGAGGGAGGAGGTCCAGGGCCTATGCAGACTGCGGTGAGGCAGGCCAAGAACTACGGTAGTCACCGAAGAAGAAACTGCTTATGCCCGGACCCACATAAATGTTGTTTTTAAGCTTTTTAAAATTTAATTTATCATTATGATAAAAATATCCGGTTGGTCTTGACTTGTTGCGTATGTTAATAGTTTAGGGTGCTATAAATTTATTGGACGACGTTACTATTATTACAGGGTGGTCTAATGAAAACTATTTATAGTCTTCACCATTCTTTATAAAACGTAGATATGAAATATATAGTAAGGGAATGTATTTCGAATGCGAGTTTTCACTGTGAAACTTTACGGTTTTGATATCCCCCGATTCCAAATTACCAAGTCTTGCAAAAAAGACTGGGTGCATCTAGTAAGGGTTACACACAAACGATAAGCTATATAAAACTAAATTTCACATTTTAAAAGGGTATATGCCTGAGATGTTATAGGAAACAAAAGATCGACGAACCAGAAGAGCCATTGTTTACCATAACTTATAATTTTGATTAAACTCGCTATTTCGATGTAAAATTTAATGGACTTAAATAACACCTAGGCTTCATTGGGATTGAAATATTCTGACCGAGCTGAAATGCTGATATTTTGAATTTTCATTGTGAATGTAATTATTTTCTCCATTTAAGGACTACCGTATAATATATTGGGTTGATGCAAAATTAATGTAGGTTTTTAGTAGGTATTGTAAATACGCCATATCTTTACTTTAACCATATATATTTAATAAAAATAATTTCCATCTGAATCAATGCACTTTTGCCAACGTTCAACAAGCTTTCTTATTCCACCAGAAAAAAAATCCGAATCCCTGGACTCAATGAAATCACGAAAAGAATTTTCAATGTCGTCCTGGTTTTGAAAATTTTTCTCCCTCAAAAAGTTGTCCAGATGCCTGAAAAAGTGGAAGTCTGTAGGAGAGAGGTCAGGTGAATAAGGCGGATGTTGGAGAACTTCGTAGCCCAACTCGTGCAGTCGTCGAAGCGTTGGTTGTGCAACGTGTGGTCTGGCGTTATCGTGGAGCAGGATCGGCCCCTTCCGATTCATCAATGCTAGGCAAAGACGTTGCAATTTTTGAGTTCCGAGTTCCGCCGCCATTTCTCGTGTGGTTTTGGTTGGGTCTTCTTCCACTTTTGACCTCAGCTGGTCGTTGTCCAGAGCAAGATGACGGCCCCGACCTTCCTTGTCTTCGAGGTCGAAATCTCCTCTGCGAAACTTCTGGAACCAACGCTGCACCGTGCACTCATTAATAGCCCCCTGACCCCACACTTCATTAATATTACGAGCCGTTTGCGCAGCGCTGCGCCCTAATTTAAATTCGTAAAAATAAATTTGACGAAAATCGCACTTTGACATTTTCGATTCAAGACCTTTGAACACACTGAACAAAACGATTTTACTAAACAAATTCAAGGTGAAAGAGAGGGTATTAGATAAGGTTTGTTTTGGTATAATAATGATCAATGTTAGGATTAGCTTTGTTTACACAATTGGAATTAAGATATTGCAATAGAGGAAACCTGCATTAATTTTGCATCAACCCAATAACAACAGTAGAATACATACTAATCACATACCGTTGGAAAGCTAAAGGCTGGAAAAAAAGTGTTATATTTTGTACTAAGCTGCATAAGGTAATTGAGAGTGATGGAGTAAAACTAACTATATAACTTAGTGATTTTTTTCATAATAATTTCTATTGTTAGTTTATTTAGTCTAAAATAAATTTTTCCATCGAATCTAAGTGTAATTCTTTTAAATTTTTGCAACTATAATTTTATTTAAAAGTTCTTGAATCCGTCTTAACAACAGAGGTGAGTGAAAGTAATGTGTTGCGCGTACCTCGTATCATCATGCTGTAATTAACTAGTATAGTTTTTAATAATCATTTTAATTTTCATTTAATTAAAATTTTCACCTTATTTTGTTTGGTAGTCTAATGAAAAGATATTTAGAAATTTAGGTTAATTTATTTGAACCAAATATGACTGAATTCGTGTTATGTAAGTTTAAAAAAAAAATTATTGTTCTTAAATTGTACTAATATGTCAGCAGCACTCAAGCACAAAAACTACCTGAAAACAAACTACTAAGAAATATAGAGATTGTAATCTAAAATTAGAACAGCTTTTTTTAATGATATTAAAATTTTTGGTTAGTTACAAAAGTTTAATATTAAAAATAAGAAACCGTAAGCACATCACATATACGGTTTTATTATTTTTTTATTTAGCTTACAATGCAATATTTAAAAAACGCTGTAAGTTTCCTGTGTCTTTCTTTTGATGACTGGTTGTTAAAAGATATTTTTGATTTATCTCATTCAACAGTGAACATTGGTAATCTCAAGGTACGGATAATAATAATAAAAAAAATCCGCCCATCTTCCGTTTTTACCGCAGCCTATTGGACTGAATGTAATTTGAATTGTCATGCTCAAAAATCCCCACCAGGGAATAATAAATCCTACCAATAAATATCCCCCAAAGTTTAGAAGGAAAGGCGATCCTTGATTCAGACTTTTTCAATAGAAATCAGTCAGGGCTTTGAGGAACCCTCGTATCAACAGAGAGCGTTTATAGAACAATGAGAGGAATACCAGGGAACTGCTACCAATTCAAACCCAGATAATTTATTATCCATTGTCTTCCCATATCCAGCTCAAAACGGTTCAGTGCTCTCTGTATCTCGTTTTTCAAAAGACCTATTCTGATTTAGTAAATCCTGTAACATGAAATCGGCGAGTTTCGATTCAGGAGAAACAAGTGGTATCTTATCAAAGAAAAATGTAAAAAGTATTTTTCTGTTATATAGAATAGGAAAAAAACACCTTCATTGCTGAACAAAGTTCCTTGAGAACAAACGATTTTTAGAAACATTTTAAGCAATGTAAAATAAAAAAAAGCTCTTTATTCTATTTTCATTATTTAATGATAATCATATTTCCATTACTTAATATACAATGAAATATAACCGAACATAAAATTATTTTATCCAAACGTGTAGAGAAACTACCAAGTGGTAGTTGCACTTTAAGGAAACTTAAATAACAATATCATAAAAAATATGACTTTATATAGATATAGTATATTATAGTATATAAATATATTATATATAGTGGTATAGATAGATTATTACTTGATAGAGATAGAAATAGAGGAAAAGATTTCTTGGACACGTTTTTAAAATGGAAAGGAGCAAGGTGGATTTCGTAATGGAAAACTCTAGGAAGTCTTAATCTCTAGAACAAGCCTGAACACAATCCTCCCTTCTACGTCTTGGCCTTACGCTGTGACGCTAATCCTTACCAGACAATTTAGGGGTTATTGAATTTAAGGTAATTCGTTCCTTACTGATCAAAAGAATTAAAACATGGCCATATTAACCGTCGCAATGCTCTCGGGTCTTGGTATTCGAAATTCAGTTTTAGTCCATCTAAGAGAAGCTGGGAAAAATACATCATAAAATACAGAAATTTGGTTAATTTGTATTAAGAATTCATTGCACATGTTTTTGTTTTTTTTTTCTTTCCGAGAAAGCCTACATAAAATATTTTATGTAAATGCGTTAAGTTATTTATCCTATTTATTTATTTATAATTTATCCTTAACAGCCTATTTATGCATAACTTTGCAAGTCAGAATTATTAGCTTTCTCTTTCTCTCATCTCACATTTAATCGTTATCATTTCATTTAGTTTGTTCGCGAATAGTTTAGTAAGTTATAGCAGTTCTGTATAACAAGCTCTCATATTAAATAAATATAACGAAAAAAAAAAAATGAACCTCTTCAATGAAGGTTCAGTAAATATATAGATCCGTACTGTTTCTTGACCAATGTCCGTGCAATAAGGTGATTTATCCGAGATCACGCTCAGCCGCCATGATTTCCCCATTTTTGGTTACCCACTTCATATTGGCTAGGTGTACCCCAGGAGGGCCTCCACACCTTATGGTGTGCTTCACGGTTGAAATAAAAGAATAAATAATATTCTGCCACATTCAAAATTGGAACCCAGGTCCCTAAGATACGAACACAGTAGGCTAGCGCTTTAGTCATTAGATTACGTTGCTCTTCTAAATTTTTTACCTTTCACGAACTAATAGAAATAATATTTTTACGATTTTATTTCGCTTTAAATTTCTTTTAAAATTGTATTATAATACTTCCTGCCCATGTATCGGTTGGGGTTTGTAGAAAGTTAAATAGTTCAACCAATGGAGCATTTTATTTTGTATTTTCTGAAGAAATGGAGAAGATATGGACCAACAGAGTTGTGCAATTACTGTTGATACGCGCAGTAAATAGTCAGGACATTAGGGATAACAGTAGGCTGCCATGAGCATGCTCCAGTTAGCTGGATTAACGGCCGTGTCGTCCTTATGAATAGCGTTACCTTTGGGAAATCAACAATGGCCGCTCTGCTACAGTATATTTTATCCCAGGCAAGTTCATCCCTCACTCTAACGGGACAATTTTAGTAATGAATCGTCTTCGATCCCAGTTTAATTTCCCATTTCCATGTTGCTGTTGAGCGGAGACAACAGTTTAATTTGCAATGTTTAGGTCTAATTTATTCATTCAGAAGATCTCAGGAATTCCTCTTTTTTTACTCACATTGGTAGATCAATCTCTGTTGTATTAAAACAGCGCGACAGGTCGTGTAGAACCTAAGCCATAGATGTGGTTTCATAGATTTCTCTATTAACAAGGTATGGTCATCACTCCTATCCCTATCTTCATGAGTGACCAGTTGGGTGACGAGTCTCACATAAGAAGCTGTGAGTGAAATCCGGCTTTATTATATGCTTAAAAAAGTTCGGATAGGACTGGGATTCCAACTCAAAATCTTTAAGAGTGGTAACTAACAAGCCTGACAGACACGCGCTTCTTCGATGTGCTTTAATAATCATAATAAATTCTGTATTTATTCAGGACAATAATATTATCGACTAGTTAAATTAGAACTTCAGTATCTCAGTGTATAAACACAAACAAAAAACAACAGAACTAACAAAGAAAATGGATGATAGTAATGAATTAACAGGTAGCTTCATCTTTAAGGATGTTAATATAGAAAAACGTTAAGGAAATAATAAATTGTATGAGATTTATGTATAGGACCCGTGTATGACATGGTTGCTAGCCACGCAGCCATAGACATAAACTTTCTAGTTCTTAGTATCTATTTGATAATTTTATAAATGTTGACGTAAACCGATACAGCGGTGACCTAAGACCCTCATGAAAGACTTTAATTAAGTCTATCCGTATACATCTAATGGATATGTCCAGAGTGTCAAATAAAGAATAGAATGTATTTGAGGCACCAGAACTAGGTCAGGATTATTGCAATGTGATAGTTTATCTAACATTCCTATATGCTGCAAATAGGACAATATATTGGTCCATTACAAGTTGTAAATAACTAACAGTATTGAGAACAAACGTAAAAAAAAAATAAAAAATAAGGCTAAGCATTTTTATGGGCTTAACCCTAAGTCAGAACATGGAGCAAAATACGAAACTGGATATGTTCTAGACTGACCTTTGATAAAATAAAACAAGAGATAATAAAGAACCAAAAGCACCGCCATTTAAAAAATAAAAAAATTCAAAAACGATAATTGTAATAGAATGTTTAAAATTAATTAAAACGAAAAACATAATAGTAAAATCTTTTACTAACATCATAAAAATTAAAAATAAATAAAGAGTTTTTTTGACGTAATCATATCAATATATGCTAATAAATGAAATAACATCAGTGGCCAAGTGGATCTTCAGATTCCTGAGTCGTAGAAAAATAAATGAAAGTCGTATATATGATCGACCACCCGACTCGATTCTGAAGTGCTGAGGATATTTCTATCTCACATCTCAATCCCATCCCACTACTCCCATAAATCATTTTAACCAGCTATAAACTAAGATCTTTTTGGCATTTAACCTTAATAAAATAAACTTCTATTTTTTTAAAAATCATTTTTGGAATTAAGAAGACCTGAGGTTTACACCTCACCACACCTGGCCAATGGCATCTCAAAAGAAAAAAACTCATAAAATACCAAAATTGATTACAAGATATTTGACAATACATCTATTTAGTAAACAAGAACTATATATATAGATTATCCTTGAGAACTAATTCCTTTCGAAAAATCCAAAAATTGTGTGTTATCAGGAAACTCCCGAACAAAATACTGAATCAATTGATGATATGTTCGACTCCAAAGCCATGAGTCTGCCCTCTTAACTGCTTACTAGCCCTGTATTAACAATGTCTATATTCTAAAATGCTTAGAATTTTATTTCTGATTCATCGTTGCAAAGATTTGATATAAACTATATTAATTAATTCTCTGTTTCGTAATTCATTTTAGTGTGATTCACATGTCTTCTACATAAGATGGATCTTTGTTTAGTACAAATTTTCTGATCTTAACTATATTTTTTTTTTCTAAAACATATTCTTTGTATAATGAAGACCATGAGTAAAATTGAAATGGGATGGTGTTGATTTTAATGAGGTGATAGAGAAGAAGGAAATTGAAACGGCTATTTAGGCAATGCAGACAGGAAAAGCACCGGGTCGAGACAACATAGTGGAAGAATAAGTCAAGGCGCCAGGCCCAGAGTTAGCCCTACAAGTCCTTTTACAAAAAACTAGGGATGAGAAGAGGATCTCAACGGACTGGGAATACAACGTTATATTCCGATACACAAGAAGGGTCCCAGGCAGAACGCTCGAATTATCGCCCTATTATCTACTAACTTTATACGTCTATTCAGAAAGGAAGGGTAAGACCCCTAGTAGAGCACCTAATCGGAAGCTAGAGGTGGGTAGAGGAGTTGTTAAGCTCCATATCTTTAAGTCAGTATATTTTCCGATACTCCTGTATGGAGCTGAAAGCTGGATATTGGCGGACCGGCAGAAGAGCTGCTGAAATGAAGTTCCTGCGAAGAATAGTGGGAAAGACAAGAAGAGATCGTGTCAGGAATGAACGGATACGCCAGGAACTGGAGGTTATGCACTTAATAAATTCTGCGAACCCGTTTGTTGATGTAGTTAGTCAACGCCGTTAGAATAGAGAACACAGGGATCCCCAAAATACCATGGATTACTTGCCAGATGGAGAAGGCCTCGGGGGCGACCCCTATTGTAAAGGCAATTATTATTGCATGAACAATAATAATGGCCAAAAACTGTGGAGTGAGTGAGAGAAGGCATATTGCCTGAGAGAAACAGCCATAGGTCTCATCCCTGCTCGTGCTGTTTACTGGCTGTGAAGTGACGCTGTTAGACCTCTGGCGGGAATAACTTACTAAGTGATAATTCTCAGTTATCAAGCGGAATAAAAAATTATCAAATTACTAAAATAACTATTAAAAATAAGGGGTTGGTGATAAAAGGGTGAACATTTAAGGTTGCGTGTATTTTTTAATGCAACATTATAAAAAAAAATTTTGTTCAAAAATTAAAAAATAATGTTAGAGGTGGACAACCCTTATCACTTGGTGGTATGAAAAATAGATAGTAGCCGATTCTCAGACCTATTGAATGTGCAAATAAAATTTCATAAATATCGGTGCAGATGTTTCGGAGGAGTATGGTAACTAACATTGTAACACGAGTATTTTATATATTAGATTTTTTTTTCGGAGCAACAAATCTTAAGGTTTGCCTATGCACAGATCCCAATCAGATCAGCAGTAGGAGCAGTGGTGGATTAAATAATTATCATTATTCGAACCTATGGTTACTCCTGAGGATTGGATAAAAGAAAGAGACAGTATGAGAAGTTGGTACAGAATGTGAACTGCTTTAGTATGGTGTCACATTGATAATAAAGGTTTCACCCTATACCATTATATATAAATTATATCTCCAGTGTAATTATTAATTTAAATATTCATACATATATAAATAATCAAGCTGCATTCTGCATATAATATGTTTAAAATTTTGTTCACTTTTAATTTCAATATAATATTGGTAAATAGACTTATTAAGTAGACTAAATTTAAGGCTTTTGAGTGATATTTATTAACTCAAGACCGTGGCCAATAAACACATTAGGAGGATCGAAAGGAGAAATAAGTTTATCAAGACAGGCAATAAGTTAGACGAAGGGTGGTAATGATGCCAAGTCCCGAGGGTGCTGTAGGCTCAGTAATTACTGTCCTACCTTTCCCTGGTCACCGATCCTATCTTTATTGCACAGGACATTTTATCTTTATCTCATTTCTCTCTTAATGGGTTTTTATTTCTTTCAGGATTAGAGTCATTACTTCATCGTTACACGAGGATTATAGGATAAAGTTGGGTATAACAAATCCCAAATTTAATTCATGGTATTTATTTATTTTTCGCGGATTTTCGTATATTTTCTAATTCACTAATATCATACCGGTCGAGTTATAATGTAGACAATTAAACTATTTTTATCATAGCGTATCAGTCGAACGCCGCATTGAAATTAACCCGCCTAAGGCTGATTCGAAACGATGTGTTGTGACTTAGGTGGTCGCTATATAGTACAGGTTGCAAACACACTTTTTTTGAGAAAAAATCTGGCTTAGCTGTTCCATTTAAGATATATCAGTCATGAACTTTATTCTGTTCCTAATTTAATTCACTTTTAGTGATATGATTAATGATTTTTTGTCTAATTTATGAAAATATATGGGTGTAGTCAATAATTTCAGAAAAATATCTCTTTAACTAAGTATTCTTATATTTATCCGTATTTTCTTTTATTTATAATTGTTATTAAATAAGTTTAAGATTTCTTTAAACTTTTTTAAGACAAGTATACTTATTTTATAACCACAAATTGACGATTTTTTATGAATTTTCAAAAACAAATGTTAGACAAATTGATATTTATTTAATGATCTTAATATATACATAACATGATGAAATAAAAATTGCTTGTAAAATTTTTGTTTTATTTCTAGTTATTACTAACCAAATTTCAAAACCGTACATTTGATATACGGTTTTGGCTATATGGTTCGATAAAAGACAGAAAAAATAATAATGAAATAAAAAAAAAAAATCATACAAAGTTAGTTTAATTTCTAACTTCCTAATTAAATATATATGGCCCTAATTGAGGTATTTTTCCAGAGACCCTTCGGATGCCTATAAATAAGTCTAGTAACAGTCACAATAAGTCACTCTTCGAAAATATCGTTCACGGTCAGGAGCTGCTGTCTGATTGAATCTGCCCACAGGGCAGCCTAGGCTGGTCAACAATTCTTAGGTAAATGTTGGTAGAGTTTTATATCAGTTATTTCTGGACTCCCAAATTGAATTTTTTTATTGTTTTCTTGAGGGAGGATATACTCGTATATATATCTTCTACTTCTACAGTTGGCGCGACAGGCCTTGGTGGCCCTTGGCCGCGCGGTATGGTTTATAGTCCACACCGCGATACTCGATGATATTTTATAGGGTAGAGTCATCACTCCCTACGCCAATTTTTGTGGGTGGCTATCAATTAGCTGACGGGTCCCACATACCCAGGGGAGATTGTGAGTGAATCCCCATTTATTTGTATGCTTGAAAAAAGTCCTCCTGAGACTGGGATTCGAACTCACAACTTCAGCGTGGCAGGCTAGCGCGCTAACCACTCAGCCACGGGCTCCCCTTTCTCTCGTATATATATAAAAAAAAAAAAAAAATTATATCAAACATTCCTAACATCCAAGTATTCCTTAGTTGAAATTTGCTGGGATGTGAAACTTCAGCTTTATATGTCTTCTTACTTTTTATCTTGTTATAATTATTTATATTTTTTAAAGTTGTATGAGAGTATCATGATATGTTTATTAGAATGGAGTTAGGGTTTTTTATATTTATAGATATATGTATAATTAGTTGTAACAGTTCCTAATGAACTAAATATCACTTTACCTGTATTTCTAAAATTGGTTCATATCTTATCATCCCAATTATGTCAAGGGTGAAGTTTTTTTTTTTTTACTTTTACGGTTATTTAAATAAAAGCGATGATTAAAAAGGAAAAAAAAAAAGAAAATGAGATATTTAAAGGAATTATAGGTTAAATGAAAAAAATAGTAGACAGAAATATCAGAAATTATTATGTTTTATCCCAAGTGGATCAATCGAAAGAAAAAGGTTATATTTGTATTTTTGAAAGGTTAATAAATATATGTTAACAATAAAAAATATTTTTTAAATTCAATACTTAAAAAAATGATAAACAAATGCTTTGTCTCTTATGATCCTAAGAATATAAAATTTGACGTTTAAAAACATATCGATCATTATTATCATCCAAATTACTTATACGGAAGATAAAATTGATATATTGAGTATTAGTGAGTTTATTATACAAATTAAATTCAATTAATCATTCAATTCAATGCATCCTATGAATATAATTGACTTGATAGCATCGCGGAAACTCAAATGGGCGAGATAAGTTGTTGGGCTCGATGAGGAGCGGATTCCGAGAAAGTTGGTATTCGCTGATCCGACTGGTAGACGTCCGAAAGGTAGGCCGAAGCGTCGATGGGAGGATTGCGTTAAGGCTGATCTCAGGGGGCTTGGGCTTGAACGGCGAACATTGGACGAGTCTATGTAGACAGAATTTTGTGGTATCGGCATCGAACCTTCGGGTTCGGTAAGCCTATTATTATTATTATTAGTTTCCAAATATAATTTGTATAAAGTATAATGAATATGATACACTGTATAATTTGCCATAAGAATGGGTTAGTATCTAAAAGTCTAAAAACGAGATTAGTAAACCACTAGTTAGGCAAAAATATAGTATAAGTAATTAATTTTGATTTTTCCCTAAAAAGTGGACCAATATTAGCAAAGGTACACAGGGGCATGACATTGATGAAGCTTGATTGCGACCAATCTTTATTCCTTCAATATCGTGTTCTCCATAATAAACAAAAAATATTATTATTATTATAACTCGCATAGATATAATAATTAAGGAATGTAAATAAATGTCGTGTGATTTGCAAACTGCAGCTTATTTTTGTGTGTGTTTTTTTACAGCTTTCTATTTGAATTCCTCTTCGCTTATTCAAAAAAAAAAAAAAATAAGTTTAATGTAATGGGAAGAGATTCCTATTAAATAAAAACAGCTGAACAGATCTTTTTTTTTTTTTTTCTTTTTAAAATGTGAATTAAATTAACATAATGATTAGACCTAGTATGATTTGACCACTACTCCTTGTACTTCATGAGTACAATGCCTAACTCGCCCCAGATGCGATATGGTTATTACCTCGGCCCTCGAGTTCTCCCCTATCATCCTGGAACTCCTGGAGAACCGTGACTATAGGTCGGAGGAACTCTTGCTAGAAGTGCTAGGAGCTGGTTGGTATTCCAGAGAGACTTCGCTTATTACAGGGAGGTAATGACTGTTCTACCTGCTGAGCTTAATCCATCCCTATCTCTACCCTGCCTTGGGACTATGGATCTGTGCTTCAATCTAGTCCCTGATTTAATTAGACCGTATTAACAGTTGTATATGGAAAATAATTGGTACTACTGATTACTACAACCACCACTAATAGGATTTCATAAAAAAGAAGTAGAAAATAAAATTTCTAATGCAGTAAATATTTACAAAAATATTTTCATTACTTGGTAGATCTGATTCGTTTTAATTTAGCTGAAAACAATACTGAATATTTAATCGCTTTTTACTTTCACTTACTATATATAATATGAAAAAGTATTGCGATTTTATAATTCCAGTTTTTAACGGAAATACACGTTTTAGGGTCCTCTGAGTCCAAATAACCAAGTCCCGCAAAAAGGTTTTGTGTGTGTGTGTGTGTGGTATCGAAAAGTCCTAAGAAACTGAATTTCATATTTAAGACAACTATATGCCCGAGAAGTTACAAAAACTTTTTCATCAAAATCAACTAACTAGAAGTTCCACTTTTGCCATACATTTTGCATCTTTTTACGATTATCCTAAAAACGGCTCCAACGATTTTGATTAAACTCGCTATATCGATGTAAAATTTGATGAGCTTCAATATCATGTAGGTTTCGTTCTGATTGAAATAGTATGACAGGGTTTAAATGCCGATATTTTAAGTTTTCTTCTTCTAAAGTACCTTTAATTTTGTATATTCTATAAAACTAACCATATTATCTTGTTACCACTGATGAAAAACATTTATAAATTTAATGAATTCGATACCCAACCAAATAAAAAACTGAAATAATATTTTTTAATGCAATTTTTTGTTTTTTAACATAAAAACAGTAAGATGCATGTGTGATATTCCGTTGGAAAGCTAAAGATTTTAGAAAAAAAATATCTTATACACGAGCTTGTAAAAGTTAATAAATAGGTGTAAAAACCCGATAAAACTAACTTACGATTTTAGATAATAATGTGATAGATTTTTTAATAAAACAGAACCTTAGAATGCCAACGGGCAATACGAGGCCTGAGAAGAAGGCCTAAAGAAGACTTCTTTAGACACCGTCTCAGAGTCAACCCTGATGAAGGCCCACATTGTAGGCCGAAACGTCGGCACATAATTAAAATAGCACTTGTTTTAAATGTGTGTTTCTAATTTATGACCGCACCCCCAACCATCTTCCTCATCTAATTTCTCAACGGTCAACAAAAACTCCATCATTATGAAACCTTAAGTTAGTCAATAGTCAATATTTTACTTTTTTCACATTTTTTTAATGATGATTAAAAATCTGAAATTAGTTTCGTTAAGTTTTCGTCACATTATTTTATTATTTCGACTTACCCATTTATGGAATTTACAGTAAGGGAAAGTATTGCAACCGTGAAAATTTTCGAATTCGAGTTTTCAACGGAAATACATGTTTTAAGGACCACGAGTCCAAACGACCAAATCCCGCAAAATAATGTTTGTGACATTAACATGAATATAAAGTTAGCTAACATACAAATTCTTAGAAGATAATGCTGAGTGAAGAAAGAGTATCAATATAGGTGATTTTTATAGATAGAGAATTTATATTGTTGTTTCTTTAATCTAAAATAAATGTTATTAACATATTTATTTCAAAAAGGAATGTAAGAGAAAGTTGTGTGTTTAGCGCACCAGATATTAGTGAAATATGTACAAGTTCTCCATAAATTATATTTAGTTTCCGCCGAAATGTTCGCTTTATTGTTAAATTACATGTTTTTATATACACAATTTATAATAACTATTTGACGACCTTATTACTAGTGACTCAACAAAATACATTCTTCAACTCATGATAAAATTTAATTTCTCCTTAGCGATTTGCGGTGGAATAGAGATGATCTTGCTGCTCCTTTAGCCTTGGAAGGTTAAGTATTAGATATCGGATCGTTAAATATAATGGAACTATTTGATTGGCATAAATTGGATCTCAAGTTGGAAATTTGACTACAAACTAATTTAGATGAAACCCGAGCCAAAGCCTATGAATTCTTGGAGTAAACTGAGTTAACAAACAGTAAATGGGGGGCAAACATATTTTTAATCAAAGGGAGGAATTCCCTATACGAAGAAACATTCTTAATATGACGCCTGCGCATCTTTATTTTATGTATTATACATACAGTAGTTCACTTATTCAGATTCAGGAATGCTCATGTTATAACATATTTTAATGGCTTTCTAAAACGATTATGGTATGGCCGAAACGGTAGTATCTTTATTAAAAAAAACAAAAAAAAACTTAACTTCAATAACCCATTTAGTGTCTTGCGCTAGGAACATATTGGTTCTGTCTCTATGCTAATAGGTTCAAGGTGATAATTAGTTCTAGGTCATGCTCAGCCACCAGGTTTTTCTCCCCAATCACTTGGTACCTACTTTAAAGAGGCCGGGTGTGCCCCAGAAGGGTCTCTATACCCTTTCGTCACCCCTCTACTAAGAAACCAGAATAAATAAGTATTCTGCCATAGCCATGATTTCAACCTGGGATCCATAGAACAGTAGACTAGTGCTTTAGCCACTAGATCACGTCGCTCTCCATAAAGTTTTCTTTCCTTACCTGCATTCTTTACTAAAACAAATTGAATATTCTTAAAATTTGATATATTTTCATTTATCTGAAATTCATTTCTAATTTTTTTTTTTTTCATTTTATGAATGTGGTCTCATATCACTATTACTATTGTTCATTTTAAAACAAATTGTAAAATATCTCAATAAATAAATATATATAAAAAAAATTAATTCTTTTATTATTTGTTCAAGCTAAATAAAAAATAAATTAAATGCAATTAAATTAGATATATGATAATGTATAATTCAATTGCACAATTTATGGATATACTTGAGGTATAGTATTATTATTAAGTATTTTTACTTATATATGAATGGACCGCAAATGACCAAACGTTTTCTTATGGTCATCATTAAAACAACCATTCGTAGATCCAATAATTATTAATGTGTCACATTAGACAGGATTATTTTGTAGCAGAGCTCTTATTAAAATTATCAGTACAGGAAAGAAAAGTTTCAGTAAGGGTGAGGGAGAGAAAGACAACAGTTGAATCCTTCAAAATTATTTTACCTAATATCAACTTAGCTTGGAGTAGCTACAATGTTTTTACTAAATGCTCCTTCGCCACACGCTCAGTTTTCAGTTCTTTTGATCCCTAGAGGACCGTTAGAAATGCACAGTGTAGGTAGCTGCTTAATTTTCTGAAGCTGAGTCCAAAGGCCAGTTTGTTTGGATAAATTTATTTTTGTATTAGTATCCTACATAAAAACAAGCCCATTATCATCTTTCATAATATTTAATTTACTTGTTGCACTATCTACACAACTGATTAATTGAACTCTCATTACCTATTTAACTTTAACTCAGTTTAAAATTTTTAATATTTTTAACAAATATTGGTGGAGGTAGTGGTTCTCTGGGTATAGGAGAAGATTCCATGGTTTCTTTTTCATTTTGGAGGATCTGAAATGGATTTGGTGTAAAAATTTTAAACTGATGTGTGCGCATTTAAACAAAGTAACAGATCCTAATAGTTATTATTGTATAAGTAGAACCAATGATACTAAAATATCTCCGACTACTGCTGAAACCTACAGAAAGATTGTAAAATATCTGACTGAGACCAAAGCTGACTTTCATACTTATCAGCTGCGCCAAGAGAGAGCATTAAGGGTCGTAATCAGAAACCTACATTCCTCAACACCCGTTGAAGCAATCAAAGAAGAACTGACAGAATTAGGATTCCAAGTGAGGCAAGTCACCAACGTTCTAAAAGATAAAAGTCCACTGCCTCTATTCTTCGTGGACTTGGAACCATCAGCAGGAGTCGAAAAAATCTATGACCTCAGTAGACTGTACTATACCCGTGTAAAAGTTGAAAAACCTTACACAAAGAAAGAAATAGTCCAGTGCCATAACTGTCAGGCATATGGTCATACCAAAAGTTATTGCCATCACATACCACGCTGTGTGAAATGCGGTGAACAGCATAAAACAGAAGAATGTACAAGATCAAGATCAACACCCGCTGTATGTGCTCTGTGCCTCAAGGACCACCCGGCTAACTACAAGGGATGTGAAACCTACAAGAAACTCAGAACCAGATACCAAAAACCTCAGGATCAGAATGAAACAGCTGTACCAACCAGAAGCAGAAGAGAACCATCTAAACTTGTAAATTCTAACGTGTCATTTGCCCACTTGCTTGGAGGTGGTAACCAGAATCATGAAGTCGAGGCACTGCCGGAACAACATTTTCCTCAACATTCTCAATCTATTGTACAAGAATCTATCCCTCAAAGTTTACCTAATCTTCAAAAAACTCCTCAACATCAAATTTCTCATATCCCTCCACCATCAAACGTCACAGATCTTACCAGTCTAATGACATCGTTCATCTCCGAAATCAAATCTCTTGTTATGCCGCTTATATCACTCCTTACAAATCTAGTATCGAATCTAATCCCTGCCTTAAAAAATCCTTAAATGACTTCACCTAACTCCTTATCCATTCTCCTTTGGAATGCGAATGGTGTTAGAAATCATACTGACGAACTGATAGCGTTGTTGCAAGACAAAACAATCGATGTTGCACTTATAACTGAAACAAGACTAACGACTAAACAGTACTTCAAAATACCGCAATACATGACATACCGTACTGACCACCCAGACGGTAAAGCCCATGCCGGTTCTGCTATCATTGTCCACCAATCCCTTTCTCATCATTTACTCCCACTTCCCACCTATGATTTCCTACAAGCCACAGCCATAGTAATCAAGACTTTTTCCTTTCCGGTAACCCTCACATCTGCATATTGCCCTCCTAAACATTCCATTTCCAATTCTGAATTTGTATTCTTCCTGGATTCCTTAGGAAATCGTTTCATTCTGGGTGCAGACTTAAACGCCAAGCATCAGCAGTGGGGTTCCAGAACCACGAATTCTCGGGGACGAAATTTGCTGTCTGCACTCAACTCCCGAAATTTCAATATCCTGCCTCCTGACTCCCCTACCTACTGGCCAACCGATCCTAACCGCAATCCTGACATCCTCGACTTCTTTATCCACAGCGGATTAGGCTCTCTCAACTTGTCTTTAACTCGCCTTGATGAACTATACTCAGACCATAGTCCACTGATCCTAAAAGTATCTCTCACTCCAATTCCAAAACCCATTCCACCATCATTCATCCGAGGCCCTGTCAACTGGAACCTTTTCCGCCAAATCCTGACCGATAATATTGACCTCAGAGTAACCCTCAAAACCCAAGATGACCTAGATAATTCCGTCTATTCCTTTACCACCGCCATCCAACAAGCTGTCTGGACTGCTTCCTCTCCTAAACACTCCAATATAAATCCAGACCAAAATCATTTTCCACAACCTATTATAGACCTTATCCACACCAAACGCCGAGCAAGATAATTATGGCAGCGCACCCGACACCCAACAGATCGCCGCTCCTATAACTTCTATTGTAGACAATTGAAGAGGGAGTTGGCGAACTTCCGTTCCCAGTCCTTTAATTCCTACCTCTCCTCTCTATCAGCTCGTGATAATTCCCTGTGGAATGTCACGAAAAAGATCCTAAAATACCATCATGTTTCCCATCCTCTTCGACGTGGTGATGACTCCTGGGCTGCGTCTGATGAAGATAAAGCCGAGGAATTCGCCACACACCTCTCCAAAGTTTTCACTCCTCACCCGGAATCCCACATCAATCACACCGCAAAAGTGCAAGACTTTCTTATGTCACCGATTCCACTTTCCCTACCTCCTAAAGCTATTAATCCCTCTGAGGTCAAATATCTTCTCCAAAAACTGACTTTCCGCAAATCTCCTGGACACGATCTCCTTACTCCCCAGATCCTCCGACAACTTCCGCAGAAAGCTATTATATTCCTTACTTATATTTACAACTGCATCCTCCGCACCACCTATTTTCCTCTGTTATGGAAACATTCCACCATCATCCTTTTTTTAAAACCAGGTAAACCTTCCAACAACACTTCATCCTACAGGCCTATTAGTCTACTCCCCATCCTCTCAAAAATCTTCGAAAGGCTTCTTCTTAAACGTATCCTACCCATATTAGAATCTCAAAATCTTCCTTCCCATCAGTTTGGATTCCGTCCTCAGCATTCCACAGTTCAACAGGGGCTCCGAGTTGTAGACCATATTTCCTCAGCTCTTGAATGCAAAGAGTATTGTTCTGGTGCGTTTCTGGACATTGCGCAAGCTTTTGACCGGGTATGGCACACTGGATTACTCTTTAAGCTGAAAACCCATTTACCCCAGTCTCTATACCTCATTCTCCGATCCTATCTCTCGAACCGTTCCTTCCGAGTTCGCTGTGGTGAAGAATTTTCTAACCTTTATCCCGTTGAGGCCGGTGTTCCTCAAGGCAGCGTCTTGGGACCCATCCTCTACATCCTTTACACTGCTGATATTCCTACACATCCTGATACCTTTCTGGCAACTTTTGCAGACGACACCGCCATCCTATCATCCAGTTCCAATCCTGAAACAGCATCCTTAAACCTTCAGAGACACCTTTTCCTTATCGAACACTGGTGTAATAACTGGCGTGTAAAGGTGAACGAAGCCAAATGTAAACACATAACCTTTACTCTTAGACGAAAATCCTGTCCGCCAGTTTATATCAACTCATTACCGATTTCTCTCTCAGATACAGTCCGGTATCTTGGCTTACTGTTAGACAAAAGATTGACTTGGAACCCACATACAAGACTTAAAAGACAAGAACTCAACCGACGATTCGGACAGTTATACCGACTACTCAACAGAAAATCCGAACTTACAGTTGACAACAAATTATTAATCTACAAGACAATACTGAAGCCCATCTGGACCTACGGACTTGAACTGTGGGGGACAGCTAAACGTTCTAACATCAAACGCATTCAATCCTTTCAATCCAAAGTCCTTCGTACAATAGTAAATGCTCCTTATTATGTCTCCAATTATACCTTGCACCACGACCTTAATGTTCCATTTATTTCAGACCTAATTCCATCCAAATTTTCCAAATTCCACCAGAACCTCATTCATCATCCTAATCCCTTAGCTCAATCCCTATCCAGCTCCACTCATCCATACAACCCACCTAGAAGGTTGAAACGGCAGTGGCTCCGCGACCTTTTGTAAATATATTGGAGTTCTAGCACTGGCTAGATTCTCCACTCAATGTGCTGTATGTATGAGTGTGTGTATGTGTATATAGGTATAAGTGAATTATTGACTTTTGTATTGATTCATTATTGTGTATATACTTTATTGTAATTTTATGTTGTGTGAATATTGTATGAATGTAGTATGTTTGATGTCATTCAGCACTACTATTAATGTCCAAATTGGGACAGATTGTAAAATTTTCTCAATAAAAATTGTTATTGTTCTAAAAAAAAAAACTTTAACTCAGCTAAAGTTTTCATTAAATATTATGATATTAGCAATTGCTTAGAAGTAGCATCAATGATCAGAGAATATAAAATTGTATAAGTAACTTTTATTGGTTTCTCAAAATTTTAAAAGGTTCCATAATTACAATTGAATACAATTCATAAGGTAATTAAAAGTATATATGTGAGTTGCTTTTAGGGGGAGCCCATGACTGAGTGGCTAGCGCGCTAGTCTCACGCTATAGCTTGTGAGTACGAATCCCAGTCCCGTCAGTATTATAACCATATAATAAAATGGAGATTCACTTCCTGGTATGCGAGATCCGTCAGCCTACTGGTGGCCACTCGCAAGAATAGGCGTTGGGAGCGGCGACCCTATCCTATAAAATTTCATCGAAAACGTGCGTATATTTTCCCAGGACCACACCACGCGGCCACACCACCAGAGGAAAAAATGATAGTTGCTTCTAATTAAAATATCTCACTTAGACTTGAATCCTTGAATTAATGTTGAATAATCCTATTGATTAAATAAATAGTCAAACGTTAAGAAACATATGTTTTTTTATCAGTTTAAAACCGTTTCTTGAAAATTATATCCAAGAATAAATACCTCTTAGCTCGAATACCTTCTTTGTCAGTGCGAAAATTTATCCTATTATGATTTCATTCAATTTCCAACATTGCAATAATTGTTCCTTAATAAGGCACGTTAGGAATAAATACGCTGAAGCGTGTAACTTTGTATTAACTTCACAAAGGGAGATGTTTCATACGCTATTGAATGACGTTTCCTCGAAAAACTTAAGCTTCCGAAGTTTAAGTCATTAAAGGTCGGTTTACATTGAAAGCTATAAGAGTTTCTACTATAGAATCGCTAAAGGTTATTCCTAAAATTAATGTATCGTACGTATTTCTTTGCTTCTTTGCTGGTTATATATTATTAAATAATATCGTTGTTTGTAGTAAACGGTAACATAATTCTTTTACTTTTTTTTAACTCTTCAAGGATAAAAGAGATTGGGGTTTCGGGAATTCGAAAAGGAAAGCACGAAGATTATAATCTCCTTTATTTATTTATTTTTTAAATGTTGCATTGCCTTTTGGCAGGGGTCTATAATTTTTTTGCAATGTTTTTGTTACGCAAAAAATGTAGGACCCAACCTATTCTGTTAATGTTCCTCAAGTATAAAATTTGACGAGAGTTTCCTTATTAGGAATGTAATGGAGAATGTGTTCAGTTATATAACATTTGTCGGAAGAACCTACTACCGACAAGGGAGCTGTATTGGTTTAAATGTATGAAGTCACGTTTGCGACCCAGAATTGGTAGCGAGCTTTTGAGAGTGAAAATAAAACGTTCCAAAAAGCATTGATTCTAAATCTATTGTTTTCCCAGCAAAAAAAAAAAAAAAAATTGAAGAAAAACAATGTATTGTTTTTCCCAGTCAAAGATACATGTTTTACTAAGATAAAGATAATAATGTTTCATTTGAAATAGAAAAAGTGGGTTATGTTCTTAGATCTTCTATTACAATTATTAATTATATATAGGAAATTAAAATAATTTTATATGACATTATATAATGGTGCGGATTACAGTTTATGATATGTTGTATATAAACAATATTTGACTAACAATAAGATTAGATGAAGTGAGAATTTGAAAACGCTGCAATTATTACTATTTAACATTAAAACACCAGTCTTTATTTTTTACGGTAGTCGCTACGAGAAAACTCGTTCGAGGAATGGGCCAGCTGCAGGTGGCAGGGCATTGGGGTACGACATTTTAAAGAAACCCCGAAAGCTAACAAATTTATGTACGAAAAGCAGATACTTTCGGGGTCTGAATGGTCCAATGCCCTGAAACTTAATATCAATTATGCACCCCTGCGTGGAGTCCCAGGTGTCAGCGGACAGGTCAGAGATGTTGGGTTCCTCTGTCGCAAATGCAACAGAGAGCCAGAAACACCAGTTCACGTGCTGGGAAAATGTCCCAACAACTCCCTCCTGATAACACGCCGTCACCATAGAGTTAAGCATGAGTTGATGAGGCTCCTTAAAGAACGAGATTTTGCCTGCTTCGAGGAAGTTTACTGTGTGGATACGGATGGATCCACGCGATATGCTGATATCGTGGCATTTCCTAAGACCGGAAATTCGGCTGTCATTCTGGATCCCACCGTGAGATATGAATCTAACGACCTTGAACAGGCAAGTAAAGTGGAAAGGGAAAAGAGAGGAATCTACGAAAAATGTATCCCTTTCCTCAAGGAAAAGTTCCGCGAGAGCCAAGGCGAGAGAGACTTCTACGTAAAAGGCCTTTGGTTCGGAGCTGTGCCAGGTTCAACAAGAAGCTTCATGGAGGACATAGGTGTCGATATAAAAGACGTAGCAAGGATAGCAGAAAGTGTGGTTCTCAACTCCCTGGGAATTATACACTATCACATCTACTCCTAACAGGTATAATTGGAGGGGCATGCATGTGCATCTGTGTTCAGTTATATTTTAATTTTAACAGATTATTTTAATATAAAGATATTGATTTTGGGTGCTGAGTGTTTTTATTGATGATATTGTGATTTTTTAGTATGTAGTTGTTTAATGTATATATAATTTGTTGTTGTTTTTTTTTTGTTTTTGTTGTTTTTTTAAATTTAATCTTTGGTGTATATGTATAGATATATCTAAGTATTTGTAAGAAAATGTGAAACAGTAGAGAAGGAAAAGAGAAAAAAAAGCAAAGAAAATAAACAGGAAAAATAAGTAGGAAAAAAAAATTTAAAAGAATAAAAAATAAAAAAAAATATTGTATTTATAGTTAAATAAAATGTTAAGAATATTCCTGTAGGAAAAAAAAATCGGTATGCTGTGTTATAGCAACCCAATTAAGTTGGGCAGCATCATTTTGTTTATTTATTTATGAATAAAGTGTATCTCTCAATAAAAGTTTACCTATATATGAAATATATAGTAAGGGAAAGTATTGCAATCATGAAAATTTTCAAATTCTAGTATTCAACGGAAATACACGTTTTAGAGCCCCCTGAGTCCAAATAACCAAGTCCCGAAAAATGGTCTGTGTCCGTGTGTGTGTGGTAAGTTTGGCGCAAAAGCGAAAAGTCGTACATAACTGAAATTTTATATTTAATAAAATTATAAGTCCGAGATGTTACAGCAATATTTTCATCGGAATCGGCTAACTCTAAGAGCTAATTTATACCATGCATTTTGCACATTTTTACGATTTTCTCAAAAACAGCTCTTAACAATTTTGATTAAACTCGCTATATCGATGTGAAATGTAATGGGCTTAATATCATGTAAGTTTAATTCTGATTGAAATAGTCTGACAGGGCTTTAATGCCGATATTTTAAATGTTCTTCCTCTAAACTACCTTTAATTTTTTTCATTCCAAAAGATTATTCATATCATCTTAATGGCATTGATAATGGACGGCTAAGTATACAGGTTGGACGAATTTGATGACTAACTAAAGGATAAAACACCCCAAAAAAAAACCCACTCCCCATGTTTTTCGTTGATATCTCCAAATCAACCTGCAATGAAAAAAAGTTTTGAGATTCAATCTATATTTTACACAAAAATAAGAGTAGAGGAACCCAGAAAAAGAAGAGACATACCACAGTGTATCAGGTGCCAGCAGTACGGTCGTCGTAAGACGTACTGTAACCATCCTCCACGTTGTGTAAGATGTGGTCTGAGCCACGACAGCGCAACTTGTACAAAGGCAAGAGATACACCAGCGACATGCGCCAACTTCCAGGGGGGAGCATCCAGCCAACTACCGTGGGTGCCAAGTTCTGAAGGAGTTGAGGATTCAACGAACTTCTCGAATGTACCGCTCCGAACGACCTCATCCTCCACCACGAAATTTCGACGAATTTCCTGATCTTCGTCAAAAAACATCAACCAACCCACCACCTCATAATAATGGTACACAGATAGAGTTGCCAGTTCAGCAGCTGAGAGCTCCGACTCTACAATAACCAGAACTCCAGCCATTGAGACCACTAATCCAGTATCTGGTACCACCGAACCAACCACGGGAATCATCAGCCCTCCAGATGGGACCAAATCACGCTTTTCCACCTTCTAACAACGAATCAACAGGCTCGGGTGTGAGGAGGGAAATACCACAGCAGCCGTCTTCAGGTGAAAATTCATTCCAAATTTCACAAATAATTAGAGGGTTGAATAATCATATTCAGCCCCTTTTGAGCCTTCTCCAAGAGCTCGCTTACTTCCCTCAAACTATGAATGCTCCAAAGGGTCCTTAGTCGTATAATGATAGCCTTATTAACAATCCGACGTAAAATAAAGACTTCAATCATTTAAAAAATGACGGACACCATACATAAAAAAAAAAACCTGATGAGAAGACGTGCTGCTGGGTACTGTCCTTCCTCATGCCTGACATGTCATTATTTTGTTTATTATTCTATCCTATTTGCTGATTGTCACATACTGCTGACAGGTGCAAAACAATAAATAAAGTAAAAAAACAAAACAATTTAATAGCTCTATTATTAATCTAAATCATATGTTTCCTATTAAAATGAATATACGTTCTATTAAAATCAACTCAAAATATTTTTCAAATTGAATTATAGTTCATTGTTTTTGAATTGCTTTCAACATTAGAGGTAAGTGAAAGTCGTGTGTTACTTGCACCAGAGTTTTAAAATATATTATAAGGTAAATACAAATTACATTATGTTATATTTCTAAATGTTTCAATAACATTTTATCAACGATCAGAATATCTAAATAATAACTCAGATTTCCGAACACACTGTTTACCAATTCAATGATTTGATTTGATTGATTCATCTAATGTAAATTCATGTTAATTAAATCCGTATAAAAATATGGGGAAAAAAATCGGTTGCTCTCTTTTGATTCCTCTCCATGAACAATCATTGATTTGTTATAATACGGTTTAATACATTTAAAAATACTTTTAATAATTATTAAAATTTCAAAAATTTAAATTTCAATTATTAATTGAACTTAATTTAAATAATTATTATTGAGCAATATTGACTTCTATGAATATATCAAACTGTCCTTTGGTGGGTTTGAATGAATCAGGTATTTTTTTATACTCTTTTTAGTTTTAGTATATTATTTTATACATGAAATAGTTTAGTTAGCTTTTCTAGTTCCTTAAAAACATTTTCTCTAGGGCGAGATGCTTATCTTTTTATATTGTGCTGTGTTTTGTTAGCAAGTAATAGCCTGGAGACATACAATTTTATGAAGCAAGGAAACAAAAAGAAGGAATTATCCATTATATAGTCAACACCAAAAAATTAAAAGAATGGAAACCTGCTGATGACAGGTTTATCAATGAGGAAGAGCAGTATATTCTCTTGTTTTTAAAAGTATATTTTGTTTAACATATGGAGAGTTTGTTTGATTGTTTATTTATTTAACATTACTATATGTTGCTTTACCTTATCGTACGATGCTAAAGTTTGAGTCCTAAATTACAGCAATCCAAATTTAACTCAGATCTTTAACGAGTACCCGGCATTGCACAGCAGCCATATTTAAAAATACGACTTTTCGTTTTTGCACTACACTTACCACACACACACACACCTTTTTGCTGGATTTGGTTATTTGGACTTAGGGGAACCAAAAAGGTGTATTTCCGTTGAGAATGAGAATTCAAAAATGTTTACGATCGCAATACTTTCTCTTACTATATATTTCATATGTATGTGAATGAAAGTAAAACTTTTTTTTTTTTTTTGCAATTCTCAAGTGTTTCCGATCTTCATGGTTTTACTAGTAGTATTACGCTATTGGACTGTTTTGGAAAATGTTTTTATGATAAAATAATATAAATTATATTATCCCATAGAATCCTACCAGTTCTTCTATTCATATATAATTTTTCCCTTCAAAATTCTACATTTGTACGCTGATGATTTCCAGATCTACCTATCCTTCTCCTCCTCCGAGACATTAGCAGCATTTCTGAAGATTCAGGAGGACCTGGATAGAATCAGCGCCTAAGGAAATCTAAATAAACTTAAGCTAAATACTATGTAGACGCAAGCAATAGTAATAGGTTCCAATTCCCTTATCAAATCTACCACCAACTTTCCAAGTCTAATCCTCAACAATTACCCAATTACCTTCAGTTCCACTGTAAAAAACCTTGGTATCACAATCGACCAATTTCTCTCCTGGAAACCCCATATTGCCCAAATCTCCCGAAGAACAATAAGTATTCTTAAATTTTTCCATCGCTCTCGTCATCTTCTACCACTATCCACTCGTAAGCTCCTCGTTTAGTCACTCATTTTTCCCCACTTTGACTATTGTTGTGTGGTATATGACGGCCTCCCGACTGTGCTTGAAGAAAGACTAAAGCGCATTATGAACATTTTCTTAAGATTTCTCTTCGGCACTTCAAGGAGATCTCATGTTACCCACTTATACGGTGAATTAAAGTGGCTCCTTCCCTCCATCCGCACACAATATTTCCTCGGATCATACCTATATCAAACTATTAACTCCCAGCGTCCATCCTACATCCACAGTCTCCTTCAATTTAAATCCTCAGTCCACTTACTCGAAACTAGATCCCGACATTCTGACCTTTATGCTCCTACCCACAGAACCAAAACTTTTGATCGTTCCTTTATTCTTCGCTCTACTGCACTCTGGAATTCTCTACCAAACCATATCCGCCATGCCACTTCTTTATCCTCATTCAAATCCCAACTTTTCCTTTACCTACTGTCATCCCAAATAGACGATCAGCAAATATGATATGTCAATTTCATCTAGAAATCTACATTGAATGAAAGACGATTTTTGTTTACCGCCCAAATTTTAATTTGATTTTGTTAAAATTAGATTTTATTTTCCCAGAAGACAATATTTAGAAGATATTATATATGTATATATATTTTTTTAAAGTAATTTGTTTGGCTTTTTAAGTATAGCTTTTCTCCACATTGTTAATAATTGTAATTGTAAATAATCGTTGTAATTAATAAGTACTCATGTTTATTTTGTCTGTTGGCCAGACATATTATATATTTCTATTGTACATAACTATTATTCTTAGGGCACCTGGTCCCAAAATAATTTTTTCTATTCTATTCTATTTTAAATTAGCTATCTCCCGATGATCCAAGGTATCAGCATTCCAACATTAAGATAGTTAAAGAATGGAAACTCGTTTCTGATTTATTTCTCATATAACGACAGCACATGCCTTTTCCATCGCGCAAACCTCGTCTAACAAAGATACTGGGAATCGTCTCTTGTTAGAGAGCAGCTTGAACATAAAACAATAATTATCCTATCTGGGCCGGATGCGCAGAACCAACAACTACAAAAGGCCTCCATGATATCATAGATCGTGCATAAATAAGAGCGAGAGCTGGCAGAAGGCCATCTGTTCCATTTCCATGTCCTCAACTTATCAACAACTGTGGCCTTACAAAAAGCAGCCCCTGTTTAATGTACAACCCTTCCAGCTGGAAATATTATTCTTCAACCCCATTAGTGCCACTTTTCTTGGCTTTCAGCGATTTTTAGTGTCTAATGGCTCTGTCTCGCTGAGTCCCTGGTAAATGGTTTCCTCAATTTTTTTTTTTTTTTTTTTTTTTTTTTTTTTTTTTTTTTTTTTTTTTTTTTTTTTTTTTTTTTTTTTTTTTAAAGGCCATTGAGAAAAGTTCTAGAGTCCTTTATCCTCTTTTGACTGCAAATTTACCGCAAAAACGTTCAAATAAGAAACAATTATCCGCTAGCTTAAGAACTTAGCCGTCTTTCTTGTTATTTTGTGACAATAGATTACCGCTTTTTATTTGGTGGGCAGGGAAGGGGTTCACAGAATGACAGTGGGGATCTGAATTAAAAAAATAAACAGTTTGGCCTTGTAATTAATCTGTTTTCACATCGATCGTTTAATTCATTTTCATTCGTCTCTTGAGAGCTTTAAAAAAAAAAAAAAAAAAAAAAATTAATATATATAATTATAATAAACAGATTAACCTCTTTCTACATTCACTTACCTATGCATACCATATAATTCAAGGTAAAGTATTACGATCATACAAATTTTTCAACGGAAATACAGGTTTTTATTTTATATTTTAAAGGGTCGCTTGAGTTGCAATTGCGCAAAAAGTTCTGTCTGTGTGTGGTAAGTCTATCTCGAAAACGATACAATGTATAAAATTGAAATTTCATATTTAAGGAGGGTGTATGCCTGTGATGTTCTTACTTATAAATAAATTTTCTATATCCATGTAATATTTAATATAGTTTATTATTATGTAGTTTTCAGTCTGATAGGGCTTAATGATGGAATTTGGAATTTTCTTAAAGTACTTTTAATTTTGTAGATTCATAAAATTTAACTATATAATTTTAAATTTATTGATAAAAAATGGCAAAATATACAAGTTGAAAAAATATAATAACCGACTAGATGAGAAAGGAGAAAAATATATTTTTAGTTAAATTTTTTTTATTAACGTGAGAATAGTTTAAATAGCATCCGGTATGGATGCCTTAAGTTATGAGACATTAGGTTATCATAACTTTTTGGTTATAGCTAATATTATCCTACTTAGAGTGTTTTGTGATTTTCCACTTTATATCACATCAATACTTTAAATATAAAATATATATTTTTTTTTTTTTATCGGTTTGGTTTTCTTGATTTGACAGTTTGGTGTAAAAACTGAATTCGCATAGTTTTCAGAAGGAAATTATTAAACCTCAAGATCTTTGGCTTTCTGTATTACTCATTTCTCATGACGGGTATTGGCTATTTATTTTAAACTTTATATTTCACGTATTTTATGAATTCCCATTTAAGAAAATAGTAAAATGGGGTGATATTATTGATTGCTCAAAAGCAATAATAAAGAATATCACTATTATTAAAATCTAAAACACTAAAAATTTAAATTAATTTTTATTGTAAATTTAAGTTTTGGAAGTCACCTAGAATAATATAGAAAAAATATAATGCACTCCTAAAATATTCAAATAATTTTGGATAATAATAAAATAGAGTTATTAAAAAATGAATTAATATAAGAACGAGTAAAATAACTGCGGATGGTATTTAATAACGCAAAGCGCTGACATTTTACGCAGTGACTGAAGCCCTACCGCAGTAAACAGGGGCTGGATATGAAATTCCTTAAGACAGCAGAGAGTGGGTGGAAAATTTCGGGAAATTCTTGATGTTTTCACCTCCACGTTTCTGTAAGCTTTCAGGTGGCCCTTTATAGGGGTTATTTTTATATCATATGAGAGCATCCAGAATTTTCGATAAGAAATTATTAAAAGTAAGAGTGTAATAATTTTATATGGATCATTTGACATATATTTTTTGTTGAGTGTGATTCAGTATTAAAAAATATATTATTATTATTTTTTTTTATCTCCGATATTCTAAAAAAACAAAAAAACAATACTTCTACACTCTTTGAAGTGTTTTGGGCTCTGTACATTTAAAGTTTGGATCTGGTTCTAGGCCAACGGCCGTGCAATGAGGTAATAAGGCCAAGGCCACGCCTAACCTCCAGGTTTTCCTTTATAAAGGCTGGGTGTGTCCTAGAAGGGTCTTTATACACAGGTAGAATAATTATTTATTCTGTTATTTCATGGTTGGTATGACTGTAGTATTAACTGGGGTAGTATTTCTGGGTAGTCTATTCATCCATGTATCGAAAATAGTATTTAGCATAACAGCCTCCTATGCCTTTGGTTCCGGGTTCAAACCGGCACGTTGCCCTAGGATGTTTTAATGGAAGTAAAAAATCAGTAGTTACGCCGTCCTTCGGATGGGACTTTAAAAGGTGGTTCCGATCCTGTGCGATGTCAGGTATTCGTTAAAGATCCCTATCCTAATTACTCAACATTTAGGACTGCCACTGTAGCATTGTCCGATTAGCAACAGCAGCATAAAGGGGCGTTAAATAAATAAACAAACAAAAATAGTAAGGGGTCACCTGTGGTCTAGTGGTATTGCCGTTTTTCGGACGGAACTTAAAATGGAGGTTCCGAGCTTGTGTGATGTTAGGTTCTCGTTAAATATCTCTTTTATAATAAAACTCGGATAGGCAAAAGTCATGACTCCCATCGTAGGTAGCATCGTCCGATTAACCAAAATAGCATAAAAACGACGATAGATGAATAAACGATCAAATAAAAGTGGTTATTTTTCAGAAACAGTTTATGAAATGTTCTTGACCTTTATAGTTATTATAGGTAAAATCATAAAAAATAAAAAAAATTGCTCTTGTTTTATACCTATATGAATCACATACACGCTTGCATACTATTAAGATTCTATAGTTGAGTTCTAAATTCATGAAAAATAGTGCAGTATAACTGAAGTAGAGAACAATATTTCAACGATTTAACATACTTTTAAGTGTTAATATTAATCCTCAACGCTCCTTACTTTGTCACTAATAAAATCATTCATAAACACCTCCATGTTCCATATGTAGCTGAGTTGGCCCCTACCAGGTATAAATTCTTCCATGACAAACTCCATTTCCACTCTAATCCACTAGTTTCAATCCTTGCTTCCCCTTCAATTCCTAATAATCCACCGAGGTGTCTAAAGAGAAGATGGCCTCGAGACCTTCTTATTTAGACTGACTACTAGAGTGCTGCCAATGGGCAGTTTCTCTTCATGTTTTTCATAAGCACTTTATCAGCATATTTACTTGATATATAATAATATACAGTTGTAAATTTCAATAATACATATAAGTGTTAATATTCGTTCGATAACTAAGATAAAAGGTATCGATACATCCAGCTCACTGCTGCCCGTTTTTATTACTTCCAGATTACCTACAGGCTACGTGTAAAAATGTACAAATATATACAATAGCGTATTTTCTTTGTTATTATTGAGCTCTACAGTAGATTCCTCTCTGAATAATTTATTGGTATTACTTGTATAAGAATAATCGTGTTTCCGCATGTTTCAAATAACAAAATTCACCTTTATTCAATGAACAGAAGACTTTTAATTCTGCTGGTGCCTTTTCAAGGCTTCACAATGAAACAGCGTTGCGTATTGCTCACTGGTCACAGGGTATGGGGTATTAATTTATTCGAATGAAACGTAAAATATTATTCAGACGAGGTTCTGATCTCTAAACTCTGTACTATATGAGTCTCCCTTTTAACGTTATTCCATTTAAAGCCCCACCTACTCTAATCAACTCTCCCCTCTCCGTATACGCTTTTAGCTTTTAAATTATATTTATTTTGCATTCCCTTTTTTTCCTCTTCTTTTTTGAGTTTATTTATTTTATTTTTTTACTCCTTGAGAATTTCACTCTGGTGTAGCCTTACTCTTTAGAATCATCTCACTGAAGGAAGAGGAGCATATTTTAATGAATAGTAGTAGAAAAAGTAACGCTGTATTTTGATAGAAGGCATTGATTTTATAAAATGTTTTTTGATTAATCAAGAAGTAGTTATATTTCTCTTTTGTAAACCTCTTTTTTTTTTTCCTGCCAATGGATCGGTAAAATCTTGGTCTGCTAGATGTAACACAGAAGGCTGAATAATTACTAAATTCAAATATGAGTCGGTTAAATAACAAATAAATGGAAAAAAAAGTGCTCCTAACAAAAAAAAAAAAGAAAAAAAAGGAGTTGGCCCCGAGACCTTCTAGTTATAATATTTTAATAATAATATTATATATATTAAATAATAATATTTATATTATTACTTATAATAAATAATAATATTTATATTATTATTTATAATAAATAATAATATTTATAATATTTTTAGAGTGCTTCCATTGGGAAGCTTCTCTACATGTGTTTCATGCCTTTTTATATTTCACTCAAATATACTTGTATTATGAGTTGAGTTTGGACTGTGGACTGGACAGGTCACGATTTCTTACCGCTCTGTATTTAGTGCTGTTTTAATGGTTTAAAGTGTGTTTTTTTTTCGATCTATATTGTATTGTCTGTTGGAGTTTTTCTCAGTGATTACTACGGCTCTAGAATTATTTTAATTGGACTTGTTAAACAGAAATAATTATTTTATCACAATTATGACTGATAAAAAGGAGCAGAGAAGTGAGGATGCCTCAACTGTTGACAAAGGAGAGGGAGAACTGATATTGAAGGTAATCCTTTCAATTTGTTGCTAAATAGGCTAGAATCCATAACCAACGAAATATTATTGTTACGCCAAGAAATAAATTCTATTGATAAAAGGCTTACTGATAATTTTAATAAATACAACACAGAGAATTTAATTATGAAAAAAGAAAATGTATTATTAAAAAAAGAGATAGCGTCATTAATACAACACTTTATTAGAACCGAACAATTCAATCAAAATAATGGAATAAAATTAATAAATATCCCCCGATTAGAAGGAGAAGATATTTTATCAATAGTTAAAAGAGTAAGCACTGCTATTGGCTTTCATCTAGACGAAAAATTAATTAATTCTTACTACCGAATAAAAAATAATTCAGATAAGGGTCCTATTATCGTTAAATTTTTGAGAAATATAGATAAACTAGAATTTCTTAGGCTATATAGATTAAAAAAGAATAATCTAAACACGGAGTTATTTGACAGGAAAATATCACCGCCATTACCTGTATTCGTGTCAGAACTGTTGTCTCCTCATAGTGCTTGGCTTTTTAGAGAGCTTAAATCAAAACAACAGAAATATAAATTAAAATATATTTGGACGAAAAATAATAGGGTTCTAGCGAGAGAAGATGATCAAACTCCTATAACTGTTATACGCTCAGAGGATGATATTAAAAAAATAGCGGCTAGATGTGGTGACCTCGTTTCGGAGGAAAATTATTCTGGCGATGAACAAGAAACAGGAACCGATACAAGTGAAACTAGTAAAAAAGATGATGGTGTACGAAAGAAGAGAAAAGTACGGGCGCCGACTAAGACTGCTTCACAGAAATCGTTGGACCATTTTTTACGAAAGCAATAACAAATGTAAATTTAAAATGTGATTCATTTAAAGGTAATTTATTTAATATTGTGTATCTTAATATTGAAGGCTATAGCAAATTATTCAATGTAGATTCTCATGTTATCAATTTTTTACTTAGTAATACGGTTATATGTCTGTCTGAAACTTTTATAACTAATTCAAAATTTAACAAACCAATATGGTTAAAGGATTATACTGAATTTAGTTCTGTAGCTTCTAAAAAATTTATAAAAGGTCGTCCAAGTGGTGGTCTCATAACTTTGGTAAACAAAAATATTTGTGATGAAGTAAGTTTAGTTGATTTTTCCGATAAGTGTTTGATTATTAAAGTTAAAGTAAATTATTTTTCTTTTTTTATTGGGAATATCTATTGGAGTCCTTTAACTAATACAAATGAATGTATATTAGATCTAGAAGAATTACTCAATAGTATTAAATTAAAAGACGAAATTAACCAGTGTAATATAATCCTAGCTGGGGACTGGAATGCAAGATTAGGCTCTGATGATACAATTGATGAATTATTGGTGGAAGGTTCCTATTTGTCATGCGATAGAATCAGCCTAGATAAGATTCATAACTCTCGAGGAGAAAAATTATTTAAATATCTGGAGGAATATGGTTTAATATTATTGAATGGGAGGACACCCAGCGACACACCTGGTCAATTCACTGATATCACCGCAAGGGGGTGTAGTGTTGTAGATACTGTTTGGATATCCCCGGCTATGATCGATTTCATTCAAGATTTAAAAGTTTGGCCTATTTCAGATTTAAGTTACCATTTACCTGTAGTTGTTTCTCTTAATAAACTATATAAGAATAACGATAAAATCAAAGTTAAACAAGAAAAATACTATCTGGATCTAAATGAAAAAAATTCAAATTCTTATCAGGAATTACTTTCAAGTGCTAATAACATTTATTTTAACTCTAATTGTGTAGACAATTTATATAGAAATATGACAGATTGTTTTTTTAATTGTGCTCTCGATTCGGGACTTATCAAGCGAAAATGTTTTGTTTATCCCCGTAAAATGTTTAAAGATAAAGTTTGGTTTGGTGATGAGTGCAGGGAGGCAAAAAAATATCTTAAGAACTGTTATAAAAGTTTAAGGCGCAATGGGTACTCTCGAGAAAATGTTAATATTTACATCAACAGTAAAAAACAATATAAGCAATCTATAATAGAATCTAAGAAAAGGTATTTTGATTGTATATTAGATTCATTATCAAACATTAATGACGCTAAGACGTTTTGGCATACAATTAAGTACTTTAATAGGTCAACTGCGGTTGAAGTTTCAGTGTCTGTCGAACAATTCGCTTATTTTTATAAGGAATTTTACTCTACAAAAACTTATATTTCTGACTTTTTACCCACAAACTCCGTATTAGAATTAGATAAGGCTATGACTCTGGATGAACTCCAAAAAGTAGTCAGTGGGTGTAGATTAAAAAAGGCTTCTGGCTCCGATCATTTGCCATATGAAATTTACAAACTAATGCCTCCTAATTGGGACCATTACCTTCTTAATCTTTTTAATAATGTTTTTCAATATGCGATTGTTCCGGAAAAATGGGCAGAAATTCTACTATTCCATTTATATAAAAAAGGTGATATTAAAGATCCCGCTAATTACAGGGGAATAGCATTAATAAATTGTGTAGTCAAACTGTTCACGGCTATTTTAGCTGACAGAATCACCAAATGGGCGGTGGAAAAAAACTTATTACCGGAAGAGCAAAATGGTTTTAGGGAAGGTAGAGGCTGTGTTGACAGTATTTTCACTTTAAATTCGGTCATCAACATCTCACTAGGTTACAAAGGTAATACAGTTTTTGCGACATTTGTCGACTTCAAAAGGGCATTTGACTCGCTGGACTATACAAAATTGTGGCCAAAACTTCATAATCTCGGGCTAAGTTCCAAAATAATATGTATTCTGCAAGAATTGTACAAAAAAGCTTCAATAATTTTGAAGGATGAACTTAGGACTGAATCAGTAAAGATCACACAAGGAGTATTACAGGGAGATTCTTTAAGCCCTCTAATATTCTCATTATTTATTTCAGATTTAATTTCTCACTTTGAAAATGATGGATGTAATGGGATAAATATCGATCATACTGTAGAAGTATCGGGGCTGATGTACGCGGATGATTTAATTCTGCTTGATAATGGCTGGGCCGGAACAACTAAGAAATTGGTTTCTCTGTACAAATATTGCCAATCAAATTCTTTAATTGTCAATGTTGAAAAAACCAAATGTGTGATTTTTAAAAAGGGTGGCAATAGAACCAAAGTTAAATCTATTTTCTATAATAAATCTAAAATTGAAATAGCTAAACAATACAGTTATTTAGGAGTGGTTTTTTCATCATCGGGTTTGTTTTCTCAAGCAGCAGATAACTTTGTAAAGAAATCACATTTGGCTTCACATAGAGTTCGGGAAATTCTTTTAAAGTCAAGATCAGACTCACTTGCTACTAAGTTCAAATTGCTAAATTCCATGGTAAATTCTGTTCTTTTATACTCTTCGGAAGTCTGGGCCCCATTACATTGTCAAAAATTAGAGCGGGTTGCTTTAAGTTATTTTAAAGCAATATATCATTGGCCACGGAATACACCTAACCATTATGTTCGTATAGAAACTGGTCTGAAATCGATAGAAACAGATGTTCTAAAAAGAATGATTCACTGGTACCGAAAGGTAGACTTAATGAAAGAGGATCGGTTACCCAAAATATGTTTAAACATTTTAAAAAAATATTCCTTGAACCAGAGGGTCGATGTGAGGTACAATTGGTATAGGCAACTTACTAATAAATTGTTAGTTATAGACGCGGCTGACATATTAAATATCAAAAGTAAAGCCTTATTTGAAAGAGAATTAAATAACGCTGTTGAAAAATTCAATAATCATAATCTTTCCCTAGATATTCAGGCTATTTTGCATTCAAAGTTTAATCCTAATTTTAGGAAAATTAGTAGCTTAAATATGGGGGAATATTATTTGAAATTAAAGGGGCCTATGAGGAAACATAGATTGATCAGTCAACTAAGACTATGTCAACCCAATAAACTGAAAGTTACCAGTTACGGATTCCAAAATGGTTATTCAGATAATAGCGTTGAATGCCCTATTTGTAATTCAGGCGAACCAGAAGATTTAAATCATTTTTTGTTGCAATGCCCTGTTTACTCCCCGTCCAGAAATAAGTACTTGAGGACGTGTATTGGAAATATGTCTGACAATGACCTCATAGTACAACTTTTGTTGCAAATAGAAAATAAAAAGCAATTTGAAAATTTATTTTATTATGTAACAGAGTGTTTAAAGCTAAGAAATTTGTATCTGTCTATTCAAGAATAATTTAAGCACATTACTAAAATAACAATAATTGAATTTGTTAAACTATTTATGATTGATTTATTTGTTTAATATTTATACAGTTACAATTTATTTTGCCTTTTATTATGTATTTGTTTAATATTTATATAGTTACAATTTATTTTGCCTTTTATTATGTATTTGTTTTTGAAGCGTATTTTGTTTAGTACAGTTGTAATAGATTTCTTTGATTTATGTTTATCTGTTTTGTACAACTCAACTCCATTTGTATGGGCTAGCCCGAAAACAAATAAAGAGATTTATTATTATTTTATTATATTATTTACTTGTTGTATTATATTATGCAGTTGTAAATTCCAATATATAAATTTAAAAATAATAATAATAATAGAGATGCTTATAGATAGAAGAGTGTTTTTGTTATTATTACATTTTTTATTTTTTAAAGACATACATCTTGTATTAAAGACATACCACACACACACACACACACACACACACAGGCTAATTCTGAATTTCTCATCTTACTAGTTACACAACAAATTATATCCAAAACAACATTAAAAAAAAATCATCATAATAAAAAAAATAATAAACCTTATATTATATCATCGCCCAATTGGTGTGTGGACCACCACTATTTAATAAATCTAGAGTTCTACACGCTGACACTAAAAACATGTAAATTGTATTTAGTTTGTGTAGGCTGTTAACTTGGAGTATATTTTCTATCTTATGTTGATCACTATGTGTGGATAAAAATGGTCTTAAATATTTGTCTCTGTCTTCAATAAGTTTTGCACAGTAGAGAAGAATGTGGAACAGGCTATTTAAAAAAAATTATATAGCAAAAAAGACAGTTTTCCAGTGAAATGAAACAAAATATTTCCTATTTCATGTCAAGTTTTAATAATTCAGGGAGGGTTTTAAACTCTTGATTGGCTAACCAATCTTAGTTTATTTATGTTGGTTTTATGTATTAAATTAGTCTCTGGACTGTAAATATTGAAACTGGAAAAAACTCTATATATGGGGTTGTAATTGGAGTTCACAGGTCAGTCGGTGGATATCTATAAAGAGGCTATGATTTTTTAACTTTTCCAATATTCCATCTTAACAACCCAGCTCGACTTATAGGGTCGACCTCCTATCTGCCACTGGAATATACAAATACGACACCTAGAAAATATATTAAGAAGTTTTATCTATGTTTCGTTTTATTTGACCGTTTTGCTATCCTTGATGTAATAACTGCTCACATAATCCAAAATTATATGAAAACATGTTTGTAACTGAAGTTTCCAAAGTGTTTCACTTGAATGCTTGGGCGTTTCTTTATGGTATACATGTAATCCACGAATTCATTTGAAAAAATTATAGGTAATTTATAAAAAAATAACGTTGTTTATTTTATGTACATATCTTATCGGTTTTTTACATATCTGGCAACTGATATAAGTCCCTTTTGAAAATGTACTTTAGGACAACCAGAAAAATTCGACTCTTTTTATCCGCCCACTGAGTCTCAAAACGTCCCACTCTTTGCGCCCTTCTCTCTATATTAGTCCCGGAATTTTTATATTTTACATGATTGCTATATAAAACGAGTAAGAAATTATTATATATATATATATATATATATATATATATATATATATATATATATATTTATTGATATTTACCACTGTACAGTAAAATACATATATTTATGTGATGCCAGATTATAATGTCATGATTCACATGTAGAGATACTACCCATTGGTAGATCTTCAAAAAATACGCTAAACCAAAAGGTCTCGAGGCCATCTTCTTTTCAAACGCCTCGAAAAAAAAAATCAAATTTGATTTTCTAGTATTAATCTTTAGATAGGTTGTCCACATGCAAATATGTACAAATAGATCTTTTTGATTTCCTCTGCTTAATTATCATTGCCGTGGTTTTGATTTGATTTCCTATCCAGTGATGGCAAATAAATCAGATAACTATATCTAACCAAAAGTATGTATATAACTCACATATTCTAAATGATAGAGTTCGTAGTTCGACTCTTGCTACTTTTTTTTTTTTGTCCAAAAAAGAAATTTTAATTCGTCCAAGCCATATTCGAACCGACATTGTGTGACTATGAAGTCACTTAGGCCTAAACCATTTTACGTGACTTGGTTATTTTGCCTAAGTGTACTTCCGTTAAAATAACATATAAATGTTTTCATTGCAGTAGTACTTAACCCTTATTTTCTCTTTCAATATAAAATGATAACGTGATTCAGTTTCCGCAAATTTCTAAACAACGAGACGGATTTTGATACGGTTATCTCTGGCATTCTTTCCTAAAGGTTTTATAAGGAAGATACATTTCAATAAATTGTTTTCTTTAGAAATTTTAGTAGTAATGTAGACATATAATAAACCTTTGGAAAGCGCAAAATTTTAGAAAAGTTAATATGAAATAAAAAAGTTGTACGAGTTAACATAATGTCGTTATAAGCCCATAAGCATATATTTGTAGTAAATGAGGTTATAGGGTTCAATGTTGCCAACGTACAGGATCGGTTACGTATATTCTACCATACAGTACGTACAAGTTATAAATAATGTTACGTACCAAATCGTATGTAAGTTGTTAAAATAACTGGAAAGTTGTTATAAATGTTTTTAATTTATTCTACTCGTATTTTATGAAAAAGATGTTTCGCTTTAACCTAAATAGGATTTTTTTGGGAAACTAAATTTGAACTTTTATTCGTATTTTAGATAGTTCATTTGAAAAATAAAATGACACTGAATCGACTAAAACCGGAACCGATGTTATTTCTGGTGTAAAAAGGCATACTTTTTTGTTATATTATTTTACTCATTTAATTATTTTAAGCATAAGATTATCCATGAAAGTCTCTTTTTCGCTTCTCTATCTTAATATAAAATCATCTCGCGATTCTTGGTTTTTGCTATAATCTCTGAATTACTCTAACAGTGCATTTTTAAACATTAATGACACTAAATTTAAAGTGCACCTGAGCGAACCTGTGGTGATCACTAGTAGGTATTTAATATATAGTAAAATATATTTAATATTAGCAACAATTATGCAGTCAAATAACGATTTGAATAATTTAATGGAATTTCTTAAAATAGCTATTTTACCCCCAAGAGTTATTTATTATTTATAATAATTTAAAAGAAAATAAACAGTTAATTCAAAGCATATATATTTTTTCAAATATAATAGATTAAAAGAAAACATACCTTCGCGACGTTTAATATAATTTATTTATAATAGAACCACTCTTGGGTTAATTAGTGCAGTTAATGTTTAATACATGTGTAAATTATTACATATTTCATGTAATCAAACATTGCTTGTCCCCACAAATTCATAACAATTAACCAGTTAATTAATAATATATTATGTTACATCAGGCAGATGAAGGAAGAAACGGAAAGACTTGAAATAACGGACCAGGACTGTCTGGACAGAGAGGGGTATAGTAAGAGACTAAAGGAGATCACTGTTCTTGTTAAGAAGAAAATTTCGAGAAAGGGAGTCGCGTGGACGGAGGAGAGAAAGCGGCGGCACGCGGAGATAATGAGAGAGAAGTAGAAAGAAAGAAAAAACAAGAAAGAAGCCAAGTGCCATGATATTCGCGTTGTCTCTATGGCCGTTCCGTAAAAAAAAAATAAAAAAATATATATATATATATATATATATATATATATATATATATATATATAGTTCGCTAATTTGTATAGTATTGTGGGGAAGGGATCTACACACTTTTAAAGGGATCTACAATAGAAATAATATGTATAACCAGTTTTTCATTGCAATGTTTATAAAATTTCCTTAATTCTGGCTATCTAATAACTTGGTTCAAATTATTTTATGATTTTTAGATGAAAACGTCTTGTAAGAGAAAATTTGAAGAAGATTCGGGATTAAGCTGTGTTATTAGATTAATTTTGAGAGAAGAGAATCAACGCCTTTTTTGATAAACTTTTTTTTGCCTAAGGGGTTAATAAGGGTAATCATATTATCAGCTTGAACTCTTAAAGGCTAAAGGATTTTAGCATGATCTCACTTTAAGATTTCTTTCGTATAATCTAGTAAGATACCATGGTAATATTCTTCATAGGATATTATTGTTGAATATTATGTTTTTATTGTATAGAGGTGTAAAGAAAGATATTTCTTATCCATAGTATTTTTAATTAATATCATGAATTTGTGGCTATTGCGCCCTAGTTCGGCCTCCACTGAGTCACACCAGTGACGTGGTTGAGAGCGAGGGTCTAGGATCTCTTGGATTCCGCTTTTTCCTCCACAAGTGGAGCACTTGTATATTTTGTATATAGTTATGTTTGTTTATTTGCAAACTTTTATTTATCTCAATTTTTTTTTATTTTTTTTTTATATTATCGAGCAATATTACAATCTGTCCAATTCAGGACATTTTTAATAGTGATAACGTACAACATTCATACTACATTCACACGATATATACAAAACAATAAATTTAAATAATAATTATAATAAAATATACATATATACAAAATAAAATCAATAAAAATATATACAATAGTCACTCATACCTATATACAATTCACAAGCTTACAGCACGTGAGTGGAGAATCTAGCCAATGCTAGAACTCCAATATACATGTTACAAGAGGTCACGAGGCCACTGCCGTTTCAACCTTCTAGGTGGGTTGTATGGATGAGTGCAGCTGGATAGGGATTGAGCTAGAGGATTAGGATAATGAATGAGATTCAGGAGCATTTACTATTGTACGGAGGACTTTGGGTTGAAAGGATTGAATGCGTTTGATGTTAGAACGTTTAGCTGTCCCCCACAGTTCAAGTCCGTAGGTCCAGATGAGCTTCAGTATTGTCTTGTAGATTAATAATTTGTTGTCAACTGTGAGTTCAGATTTTTTGTTGAGTAGTCGGTATAACTGTCCGAATCGTCGGTTGAGTTCTTGTCTTTTAAGTCTTGTATGTGGGTTCCAAGTCAATCTTTTGTCTAACAGTAAGCCAAGATACCGGACTGTATCTGAAGGAGGAATTGGAATGGAATTGAAGTAAACTGGCGGACAGGAGTTTCGTCGAAGAGTGAGGGTTACGTGTTTGCATTTGGCTTCGTTCACCTTTATGCGCCAAGCACTACACCAGTCTTCGATAAGAGAAAGGTGTCTTTGCAGGTTTAAGGATGCTGTTTCAGGATTGGAACTGGATGATAGGATGGCGGTGTCGTCTGCAAAAGTTCCCAGAAAGGTATCAGGATGTGTAGGAATATCAGCAGTGTAAAGGATGTAGAGGACGGGTCCCAAGACGCTGCCTTGAGGAACACCGGCCTCAACGGGATAAAGGTTAGAAAATTCTACACCACAGCGAACGCGGAAGGAACGGTTTGAGAGATAGGATCGGAGAATGAGGTATAGAGACTGAGGTAAATGGGTTTTCAGCTTGAAGAGTAATCCAGTGTGCCATACCCGGTCAAAAGCTTGCGCAATGTCCAGAAACGCACCAGAACAATACTCTTTGCATTCAAGAGCTGAGGAAATATGGTCTACAACTCGGAGCCCCTGTTGAACTGTGGAATGGTGAGGACGGAATCCAAACTGATGGGAAGGAAGATTTTGAGATTCTAGTATGGGTAGGATACGTTTAAGAAGAAGCCTTTCGAAGATTTTTGAGAGGATGGGGAGTAGACTACTATTAGTCTACAGCCTATGCCTGTAGGATGAAGTGTTGTTGGAAGGTTTGCCTGGTTTTAGAAAAAGAATGATAGTGGAATGTTTCCATAACAGAGGAAAATAGGTGGTGCGTAGGATGCAGTTGTAAATATAAGTAAGGAATACAATAGCTTTCTGCGGAAGTTGTCGGAGGATCTGGGGAGTAAGGAGATCGTGTCCAGGAGATTTACGGAGGGTAAGTTTTTGTAGAAGATATTTGACTTCAGAGGGATTAATAGCTTTAGGAGGTAGGGAAAGTGGAATCGGTTACAAAAGAAAGTCTTGCACTGTTGCGGTGTGATTGGCTTGGGATTCCGGGTGAGGAGTGAAAACGTTGGAGAGGTGTGTAGCGAATTCCTCGGCTTTATCTTCATCAGACGCAGCCCAGGAGTCATCACCACGTCGGAGAGGATGGGAAACTTGATGGTATTTTAGGATCTTTTTCGTGACATTCCACAGGGAATTATCACGAGCTGATAGAGAGGAGAGGTAGGAATTAAAGGACTGGGAACGAAAGGTCGCCAACTCCCTCTTCAATTGTTTACAATAGAAGTTATAGGAGCGGCGATCTGTTGGGTGTCGGGTGCGCTGCCATAATGATCTTGCTCGGCGTTTGGTATGGATGAGGTCTATAATATGTTGTGGAAAATTATTTTGGTGAGGATTTATATTGGGGTGTTTAGGAGAGGAGGCAGTCCAGACAGCTTGTTGGATGGCGGTGATAAAGGAATAGACGGAATTATCTAGGTTATCTGGGGTTTTGAGGGTTACTCTGAGGTCAATATTATCGGTCAGGATTTGGCGGAAAAGGTTCCAGTTAACAGGGCCTCGGATGAATGATGGTGGAATGGGTTTTGGAATTGGAGTGAGAGATACTTTTAGGATCAGTGGACTATGGTCTGAAGATAGTTCATCCAGGCGAGTTACAGACAAGTTGAGGGAGCCTAATCCGCTGTGGATAAAGAAGTCGAGGATGTCAGGATTGCGGTTAGGATCGGTTGGCCAGTAGGTAGGGGAGTCAGGAGGCAGGATATTAAAATTTCGGGAGTTGAGTGCAGACAGCAAATTTCGTCCCCGAGAATTCGTGGTTCTGGAACCCCACTACTGATGCTTGGCGTTTAAGTCTGCACCCAGAATGAAACGATTTCCTAAGGAATCCAGGAAGGATACAAATTCGGAATTGGAAATGGAATGTTTAGGAGAGCAGTATGCAGATGTGAGGGTTACCGGAAAGGAAAAAGTCTTGATTACTATGGCTGTGGCTTGTAGGAAATCATAGGTGGGAAGTGGGAGTAAATGATGAGAGAGGGATTGGTGGACAATGATAGCAGAACCGGCATGGGCTTTGCCGTCTGGGTAGTCAGTACGGTATGTCATGTATTGCGGTATTTTGAAGTACTGTTTAGTCGTTAGTCTTGTTTCAGTTATAAGTGCAACATCGATTGTTTTGTCTTTCAACAACGCTGTCAGTTCGTCAGTATGATTTCTAACACCATTCGCATTCCAAAGGAGAATGGATAAGGAGTTAGGTGAATTCATTTAAGGATTTTTCAAGGCAGGGATTAGATTTGTAAGGAGTGATATAAGCGGTATAACAAGAGATTTGATTTCGGAGATGAAGGATGTCATTAGACTAGTAAGATCTGTGACGTTTGATGGTGGAGGGATGTTGAGGAGTTTTTTGAAGATTAGGTAAACTTTGAGGGATAGATTGTTGTACAATAGATTGAGAATGTTGAGGAAAATGTTGTTCCGGCAGTGCCTCGACTTCATGACTCTGGCTTCCACCTCCAAGCAAGTAGGCAAATGACACATTAGAATTTACAAGTTTAGATGGTTCTCTTCTGCTTCTGATTGGTATAGCTGTTTCATTCGGATCCTGAGGTTTTTGGTATCTGGTTCTGAGTTTCTTGTAGATTTCGCATCCCTTGTAGTTAGCCGGGTGGTCCTTGAGGCACAGGGCACATACAGCGGGTGTTGATCTTGATCTTGTACATTCTTCTGATTTATGCTGTTCACCGCATTTCACACAGCTTCGTATGTGATGGCAATAACTTTTGGTATGACCATATGCCTGACAGTTATGGCACTGAACTATTTCTTTCTTTGTGTAATGTTTTTCAACTTTTACACGGGTATAGTACAGTCTACTGAGGTCATAGATTTTTTCGACTCCTGCTGATGGTTCCAAGTCCACGAAGAATAGAGGCAGTGGACTTTTATCTTTTAGAACGTTGGTGACTTGCCTCACTTGGAATCCTAATTCTGTCAGTTCTTCTTTGATAGCTTCAACGGGTGTTGAGGGATGTAGGTTTCTGATTACGACCCTTAATGCTCTCTCCTGGCGCAGCTGATGAGTATGAAAGTCAGCTTTGGTCTCAGTCAGATATTTTACAATCTTTCTGTAGGTTTCAGCAGTAGTCGGAGATATTTTAGTATCATTGGTTCTACTTATACAATAATAACTATTAAGATCAGTTACTTTGTTTAAATGCGCACACATCAGTTTAAAATTTTTAATATTTTTAACAAATATTGGTGGAGGTAGTGGTTCCCTGGGTATAGGAGAAGATTCCATGGTTTCTTTTTCATTTTGTAGGATCTCAAATGGATTCGGTGTAAAAAACGGGGATTCATCAGTTATTCCTTGTGATGATGTGCTGGGCTGTGGTTCAGATCCTAATGAGGTAGCTGACGCGGTCGCTGGTGGAATTATTTTTTTATTTTGTTCACGGCGGGGTCTCTGTTTTGTAGGAGACGAGTTAGAACCTGCAGATCTAGATCTTTTACTTGCAGACTTTGAGGACATGACTTGATGGAAATATCTCATTGATTAAGAAAATAATAATAATAAATAAATAATGAGATAAGAATTAAAGATAAAAGAAAGATAAGTTAACGAAAAGCAAGCCCGAGCTAGCGGCAATCAGCTGATCAGTGACCCTCCTTTCACTTTTTCGTGATTGTACAAAGTAAATTATAACTTTGCTTACCGAAATTTCTCCAATATTCACTGCCGTAGTATTCCTGAGGTCTAGTGATGTTCTCCAGACTGATTTCAAGCGAATTCCTACTGAAAAAAGCAAAAATCCATCTCAATTATAGTTTAATGTTTTGATTTGTTTTGTTTTTATATTTATTATTATTTAATTCTATATATATATACCATTTCTTTGTAATTATCTCAATTATAGGTTGTTGTTTGTTTTCTTATTTTGTATATATATATATTATATTTAATTTGACTTTATCATTGTATACTGTATATATTGTGTGAATGGGATCTTATATCACTATTACTAATGTTCATATAGAAACAAATTGTAATATATCTCAATATATATAAAAAAAAAAAAAAAAAAAAAATATCATGAAAAAAAAAAGAAAGAAGAATGATCTGCAATAAGACCTTACTGGAGTAGTAGAATAATTATGGGTTTGAAAGGTGACTCCCTTTCACCTGTTTTATTTAATTTAGCATTAGAATACGTCATAGAAAATGTGATGTGTACCGAAAAAGGTTTCAATATGAGTGATAAAATACCGGTTCTGGGATACGCCGATGATTTAGTACTGCTGGCCGAAGGCACGGAAACTATATAAGTGCGTTAATAAAACCGGTAAAGAAATAGGGGTCGAAATAAATACCGATAAGACGAAATACATGATTAGTAGCAGAAACGGTGACGGTCTTGGTAATATTAATGATATGTCAGGACAAAGGTTTGAACATGTAGAGAAATTTAAGTATTTAGGTTCAATGATAACAAGAAAAAAATGAAATACAGGAGGAAATAAAGTCTCGGCTAAAGACTAAAGTTATTATTCAGTTGCGAAATTACTAATCTCGCGGCTTCTGTCTAATAACTTAAAGGTCAGAATTTTTTAAACTATTATTCTTCCGACGGTTCTTTACAGATGTGAAACGTGGCCAGTTACTTCGAAGGATGAACAATGTCTTAAGCTTATCGAACATAAGGTACTGAGTCAAACATTTGGTCTAAAGAGAGATTAGGCCACTGGGGAGTTTAGAAGGTTGCACAACGCGGAATTGCGGAGTTTGTACCCTATGAATATAATTGAGTTGATAGCATCGCGGAGACTTGGATAGGCGTGTAAAGTTGTTGAGCTCTGTGAGGAACGGATTCTGGGAAAGTTGATTTTTGCTGAACCGTCTGGTAAGCTTCCGAAAGGTAGGCCGAAGCGTCGATGGGAGGATTGTGTCGAGGCTGATCTCTGGTGCTTGGGATTAAACGGTGATTATTGGACGAATCTGTGTTGCCAGTATTTAGTGGTATCGGCATCGAAGGTTCAGGTTCGGTAAGCCTATTATTATTATTATTATTATAGAAAAATATGAAGATGCAACATAAAATTCTAGCATATACTGAAGTTGTAGATATCTTTGTACCAATTAAGGGAATATTGAGTGACTTATGTAGTGTCTGGTAAGATAGGTAGTTCTGGAAAGCGGCCGGTAGATAAATGATGATAAAAGATAATATAACAGTTAGCTAAAGAGTCCATCCTAGCAGTATGATATATGTGGAGGCAAATCATCCTAGGTATCTGAGATTCAAAATCATCCACAATCATCTTGATTAATGACGAACTAAGTGAGGTAAAGTAGTATATATCAAGTGCAATTACAGCTTTCTTCTCCTTATCCAGTATATTGAAATCTCGGAAAATATGTAGAAAATAAGATAATAATAATATTTTTATGTACATTATTGGTGTATTTATTTATATTATTGCTTAATAAACCAATTAAATTAGTTTGAAGAATTTCATTAAATAATATATTATTGTATTAATTTTATTGGGTTACGGTTTTCCTCATTACAGTAACCCTGCAATGGGTTGTTTCACATGAAATATCCGTTTTCAAGGTAAAGAATTTTTATTAAAAATACGATATGAAAACAAGGTAATTTTATTCGAAGTATTTACCTTCTTTTCCTACACATTTTTACCTACGTGACACCAACTTTATTATCCCCGAACTGAAAAACTTTCCCAATACACTTTAAATGTCTGGAAACGGTAGATGCACTTTAGTTGTGCTGAGAGTCCTTTAACTGTTTGGTAGGGGTTTCCTTCTACTGTATGTTTGAGGACATCGTAGACTATTAAGGTCTTCCTCGGAGCAAGTTTTCCAAGTCGGTATCCACAGCTGAAAACTTAGCAAACCAACGGCGAATGGTCCGTTCATTAACACTCCCTTCCCCAAACGCCTTGCAAATATTTCTAGCGGCGTTAGCTGCAGAATGGCCGAGTTTAAACTCGTACAAAAATATTACTCGAAAATCGCGTGTTTCCATGTTCATATTTGGAGGTGTACTAAAAAGTGGGTAATTGATAAGGAAGCTAATCTTTATAATACAAAGGTAGAGGATTAGTAACTGTTTACTTTAAATATGTAAACAATCGGAAGAAAACAACAGAGACCTGCAAAATCCTTTATTTTTTTCAGAAACTATAAAAACGGACATTTCATGTGAAACAACCCAATAGTATTTTACTAGCTGTAACTCACGGCTTTGCTCGGTTATATTTTAGTTTATGTTGATTTATTAATACATGTTTTATGTAAGATGATTAACTATGCTACATACAAAATTGCTATTGGTCAGTCAGTTTATTTATCTATTTTCATGTACAACAAATCAAGTTATTATATAGTGCCAACACTTTAATGTTTTTTCGGGAAAATTTACTATATCAAATTATTAGTTGTTAAATCACTTTTTATCTTTAATACTCTTTTGTAACACACACAAATTGTTAATTAATCTCGTTCTTGAATAAAGCGTGTCTCAAAAATAATCGTGTTTTTATGTTTTAGAAATAAGTTTTATTATGTTTTAATAGTATATATATATATATATATATATATATATATATATATATATATATATATATATATATATATATATATATATATATATATATATATATATATATATATATATATATATATATTAGTTATAGTACTGTATATACATAGGTTTAGTATGTAAATATGTATTTATTGTAAATAAAGTCGGAGGGTAAGAAAAAAAATAGAAAGAAAAAAAAAAGTTACCTCTCATATTTCCAGGCTCTTTAACTAGCCTACTAGGGAATATATTAGAAAATCAAAGCTACGTTCTTTGAGAATCCATAATTCGATTGATCAAGGCAACTCCTTAATAATTTTAATATAATAATAAAATTATATAATATAATAATAATATTATAATAATAAAAAGTTATTTATATCATTCATAAATAAAGATTTGATTTCGAGGTCCACTCTTTCGTTGAGATTACATAGACTACAGTTTCCTTGGGTTTAAAATGGTAATATATATTGTTAAATGTTAATGTTATGTTGTAGATTCCGAAAATTCTTAATTGTGCAAATATTTTTATGACAGGAAACGGTGCATTTAATAATATCGAATGAACGGATATAGTGGGTTGTATTTAACCGGGGTGATCAACTTTTGTATATCTGTTGTGTTTATATGATCCGAAAACAGTATTATTGTTCTGTTCATATTTATTAATATATTAATATTTCTGTTTGTTTCTTCGACTTGTAGAGTATAATTTGTGTAACCAGTTGTATTTTTGTTTTTGTTTTTCTGGTTCATGAATTTTCTTTTGTGTATTGAAGTATATTTTTGGGGATTGGGTTTCACTGAGTTTTAAAATTGTATACACCCGAGAGAGAGAAAAAATTACTATTATGATTAGGTAAGGGAGGACATTAAATTTCGACCATATTAATAAAAAAGGAATATTTTTGCTTAATGAGAATATAAACACGTCTTAGTCCTAATATTAGCACATTTTTGAAGAGCATACTATTACATTATATAAATTGATTTTGTTTTCCGACGGTCTTAGTTTTGTTTTCGCACAAAGTGCGATAAAAGAATCTATTACAGTTTTCGTTTTGGATTCAAAGTCTAACTAGGCATCTAGACAATATATTAAAAAATGAAAATTACATTCTTTGAGAATCCATAATTTGATTGATCAAGGCAACTCCTTAAATAAATATGTGTGTTTACTACAACTGGCATATTTGCCTTTCTCCGGTCAGGAGTAATTTTGTTTTCAGTATTAAATGATTCTGACTGATACCTCTGAACCACCCGCCAACGAATCACCTGCTGCCAATTCAGTTGACAAAGCTTTGTTGGATTGTTGACGGATTGATATTGACGTTTCATTGAGTACTTGGTGGCCAGTATTCAAACCTGCTACTTGCCGTAGTTTGAAATGCCATTTGCTTATTAACATTGTTGCCAATAGTTTAATTTATATTTTGTATAAAGATTTAAAAAAATATATATCATTCCACTGCAGCTATGTTTTTATTAACTATGATTTTTATTGTTCCGCTATACCATCTTAGAACTTCATTCTTCATTTGTTAGATTATAGTTGAATATTTTATGAATGTACAGGTCATACCTTCCAAAGTATCGAATTTTATGAAATAAAGCTGTGGTTGCATGCAGAAATTCTCTTTCAGTTACAGTTTTGTGATAAAATACAGTAACAGCACAGTGTTATAAGTTTTCGGCAACAGGGTGTTCTGTAGAATATTTAGTCCAAAGAGAATGTATTTCTTGGAGAATTTCGGAAACTACTCCACGCTCAATTGTGGTGCATGCTTGTTAATATGATTTAAGTAATAGTAACATGCGGGTTTCACTAGGCATTAAATATATAGGAAACGAATAATTGCAAAACTATTACGTTCTGAGTCGAATGGTGAAAATCCAATGGGCGTAGCAGGCAGGATTGTGTTTAGGCAGATTGAAATTAGGGTTTGGTCGGTGGTTAATGGATGTAGGAGGGTAGGCAGGGAGGGATTGATTGCATTGGCAACGAAACTATCGACCCATATTTCTTTTGTTCAGGCAAACTTTGAAATATCATATTCATATAACCAAGCAGTTTTCATTTTACCTTGTTACGTTGTAGGGTGTTTTGTTTATACGTAGCTATGTTTCTCTGGTTGTAAAAGGTTGGTTGTTGTATGTATGAAGATAAGTCAAAACTGCTTTATCGTACTAGTCGGATAACGGTAAAAAAAACAACAAATAATATCAGAAACAATGTATGAAAATAAACTTTAAAAAAAAATGTTCAACTGAACTATATTATAACACTTAATCGGTTTGTGGACTATCACTATTAAGGAATTTAGAGTTCTTCACGCTGACACACAAACCATATAATTTCAGTTTATTTTTGTTGGCTGTTGTCTTATATTTTATGTTAATCACTATGTATAAATAAAATGGTCCTAAATATTTTCTCTGTCATCTATTAGTTTTTCATAGTCGAGAATTATGTGGAAGAGGCTATTCAAAGTAAATTTATAACAAAAGAGGCAGTTTTTTCAGTGATTTGAAGTAGAATATTTTTGGTTTCATGTCAAGTTTGATAATTCAGGGTTTGAAACCTTCAACTAGCATGCCAATCTTAGTTTATTTATGTTGGTTTTATATGTCTGATAAGTCTCATTATATTCAATTATTTCACTTAGCTAGTTATAATGAATCAATTAGTGTAGTGTGAATATAAGATATGATTGAAATATTATTTTTGACCAACTACCGAAACATATGGACATTTTTCGGTTGTTTTTGAAAATGTATGGCAATTAATACTATATATATGTTTAATAAAATTATTTAGATTATTTATGCTTGATAAAATTATTAATTTTATAACGTATTAGAGCTTTTTACCTAATTTATTTTAGTGATTGCTGATGCGTGAATATGTAAAACATCATCTTTCTTCAACAGTTCTTCTAGAGTATTAGAGATTGATAGCATAGTTTTTGTAATCATAAAAATTAAATTTCGGTTTATTACATTCGAAGCTTTTTGAGAAAAATGTATGAATGCTACCCTGACAGATAATCTCATTTTATTCCTGAAGGCTACTATGTCCCTTGTAACGGTTTTGTTTAATATTTCTTCTTTTAGTTTTAGAGAGTTCATAGTTTTTTTTTTGTTGTTCACTTTTCAATGTTTACTGAGATTTTACTTTAATGTATGAACTGTTTTTTACTTTCACTTACCTATATATGAAATATTTAATAAGGGAAAGTATTGCGAACTCGAGTTTTCACCGGAAATACACGTTTTAGGGTCCACTGAGTCCAAATGACCAAGTCCCGTAAAATGATATATGTGTGTGTGCGTTCGTGTGTGGTAACTCTAGCCCGTAAACAAAAAGTCCTACATATGATACTAAAATTTACTATTTTCGACAAATATACGCCCGAGATATTACAGAAACTTTTTCATTAAAATCAGCTACCAGAAGAGCCACTTTATACCATGCATTTTGCACCTTTTTAACATTTTCTCAAAAACGGCTCTAACGATTTTGGTTAAACTTGCTATATCGATGTAAAATTCAATGTTCTTGTTAGTTACATTCAGATTGAAATAGTCTGACAGGGTTTAAATTCCGATATTTAAAATTTTCTTCCCTTGAACTATCTTTAATTTTGCATATTCTTTAAAAACAACAATATCATTTTTTTCCATTGATAAAAAACTGGCAAGTATATAACTTGAACGAATTAGATATCCAAATAAAGGAGAAAACTGCAAAAATATTTGTTTAATGCAATTTTTTGTTTTTAAAAATAAAACAGTAATAATCGTGTTTCATATACCGTAGGAAAGGTAACGATTTTAGAAAAAATATTTTCTTATACACAACCATGTAAATGATAATAAAGAGTGATGAAAAGCCGACAAAACTAACTGATTATTTTAGATATAATAGTTTTTTTTTTTTTTTATTAAATCACATGTTTCTATAGAAATTCAATTTAATTAATTCTCTAATAGTTCACTGATTATTATTTGTAACTGTATTTGAAATTCTTTAATATATTTTAAAAACGGAGGTTAGTGAAAGTCGTGTGTTGCCCGCACCAGATGTTTACTTGTTATAATTATGAATACCTTGTTTTGTTTCTGACTGCAGGCCGGTTTTTTTTTTATTAACATTTTTAATGAAAAACTAATTTAAAACAACTTTCCAATTAATTGAGCTGGTTATTGTAAGGCCTTAGCCGAAGATGGGGCTGCTTGGTACGCAGGGCTGGGTGCACTGGCCTGGCACAGGTGGCCACTTGCTAAGGGTCTCTTGGTCGCAAACTAATTAGGAGTTTGTCTGCACCTGAGCATACAATAGTGGCAGCGGGGAGGGGGTTCTTCCTCAGAAGCAATCAGTCCATCTTTTGGGTTTTACTTAATAATCCCAAGATGGTAAAAATAAACTTTTGGGGACCATATTAACTATTGCGCCCTAAATAATGCCAGAACATTTAAGATTCTATAATCATGATTAATACATAACGTCCAATGAAATCAATACAGCTTGAATTATTCAATGCATGTCATCAAATTATATTATGTGTAAGCAATCAGCATATAGTAATTTAATATATAGCACATTATAGCAATCTATTCATTATCTATAATTATATGTTTATCTTTTAAATTCATAAATGGAAATACCGGTTCACTCAATGATCTGGTCCTCGCAGTATCTCTAACTAGAGATACTAAAGAGTAACTATAGTGAGGAAGCTGAAAGTTTTAGTAGAAGTTTTCCTTACTAGCTCGATGTGCAATAAGGCTGGAATTAGATCGTTTTCAAAGTGTTCAAATACATTAAATACATTACATGGAATTAGATCGTGTTCAAATACAAAAATCTCCTAAGCTATACTTGTCCTGAAAAATTATATGTAGTAATTTGAAAGATAATCAAATTTCTATTAGTATTAGTTTTAATCTTGATGATATTAATAATTCAGGTCATACTTTTGAACACGTAGAGAAATTCAAGTATTTAGGTTCAATGATAACTAGAAAAAATGAAATCAAGGAAGAAACAAAGTCCGGTTAAAGGTGGGAAATGCGTGTTATTATTCAGTTGCTAAATTACTTAGCTCGCGGCTTCTGTCTAAAAACTTTTTTTTTTTTTTTATAATATATTTTATTGTTTTTTACAACTGTATATACAAATACAATAAGTAAAATGGCTGAATTACAATAACAGGCATGAATAGACATGTAAAGAATCTACCCAGTGGTAGTACTTCAAAGTTTATTTCATGAGCAGGTCTCGAGGCCACCGTCTTTTCAGGCGCCTCGGAGGATTACCGGGAATAGATGTAGATGAGAGGTTACGGACAAGCGGGTTTGAGTGGGCAGGTAGTTTGGAATTAAAGGAGGTGTATCTATCGCGGGCCAAGTCTGCAACCAGTGGGATATTTAGGTCTCTATGGATGAGTTTATTAGTTACAAAGTAAGGAGCATTGAGGATTTTTCGTAGGATTTTGGATTGCAAGGATTGGATGCGGGAGGAGTTTGATAGTTTAGTGGACCCCCATAGCTCAATGCCATAGGTCCAAATAGGTCGGATAATCGTGATGTAAATGAGTCTTTTGTAGTGAATAGAGAGTTTTGAACGTTTGTCTAGTAAGTGTTGTAGTAAGCGGTATCTGCAGGCAGTTTCTTGTCGTTTCAGTCTAGTGTGAGGATTCCAAGTAAGGCGCTTGTCTAGATGGAGTCCAAGGTAGCGGATCTGTTCAACGGGGATTAATGGAATGTTGCCAAAGGATACAGTAGGACAGGTATTCATAGGCTTGCGGCGAAGGGTAAAGGTAATTTGATGGGATTTATTTGGATTGATTTTAATTCTCCAGTTATGACACCATTCTTCAATGGATTGGATGTGAGACTGTAGGAATTGTGATGCAACCGTTGGGTCACTACTTACGGATAACACACATGTGTCATCAGCGTAAGTAGTGAGAACAGTGCTAGGATGAATAGGAATGTCAGCTGTATAAACGGAATAAAGGATTGGGCCTAAGATGCTACCCTGAGGTACACCTGCGGACTGAGAAAATATGGATGAGTATGAAAGATTATGGTTGACTTTGAAAGTTCTATCTGAGAGGTAAGAATGAATAATTAGGAAGTATGTAGGAGAGAGGAATTTCCGGAGTTTATATAGCAGTCCTGGGTGCCAAACTCGATCAAAAGCCTGTTCAACGTCAAGAAAGGCTCCAGTGCAATACATTCCGCGCTCCAATGTGAAAGAAATGACATCCACCACACGGTGACACTGTTGTATAGTAGAATAGGATGTCCGAAATCCAAACTGGTGGTCAGGAATCACGTGGTTGAGATCTAGGATTGGATATAAACGTTTTAGGAGGAGTTTTTCTAGAATTTTGCCCATAATGGGCAAAAGAGAGATAGGACGGTAGGAAGATGGGTTTTTTAGAGGCTTTTTGGGTTTTGGTATCATTTTGATAATGGACAGTTTCCATGTAACGGGAAAGTAGGTGGAACGGAGTGTGGCATTGTATACATAGGTAAGAAGGAGTATGGCTTTTCTAGGGAGCTGTTTTAGGATACGGGATGTGATGAGGTCGTGACCAGGTGCTTTTTTGGACGGTAATTTTTGAATGATGCTGATAATTTCTGATGGGTGGAATGCTTTAGGAGGAAGAGACATTTGGAGAGGAACGGTTAGTTCTGCTTCGACATGTTCGATATGGATTGGGTTTTGGATATCAGGATGCGGATTAAACATTTTGGAAAGGTGTTTTGCGAATACCTGGGATTTTTCTACGTCGGATCTTGTCCATGTCTGGGATTCAGTTAAAATAGGATGATTGAAGGTTTTGAATTTTAGTAACTTTGCAGTGGTTGTCCATAATGATCTGTCAGAGGTATTCAAGTTTCCAGTAAAGATCTGCAGGTTTTGAATTTTGAATTGTTTTAATTCGGTTTGTCTAAAAACTTAAAGGTTAGAATTTATAAAACTATTATTCTTCCGACGGTTCTTTTCGGATGTGAAACGCGGCCGCTTACTTTAAAGGATGAACAACGGCTCAAGGTTTTCGAAAATAAGGTATTGCGTAAAATATTTGGTTCGAAGAGAGATGAGGCCACTGGGGAGTTTAGAAGGTTGCAATCCGCGGAATTGCGGAGTTTGTACCCTGTAAATATAATTGAGTTAATAGCATCGCGGAGACTCAAATGGGCGAGTAAAGTTGTTGGCCTCGGTGAGGAACGGATTCAGAGAATGTTGGTATTCGCTGAACCGACTGGTAGGCGTCCGAAAGGTAGGCCGAAGCGTCGATGAGAGGATTGCATTAAGTGGACGAGTCTGTGCAGGCGAAGTTTGGTGGTATCGGCATCGAACCTTAGGGTTCGGTAAGCCTATTATTATTATTATTAGTTTTAACATGTAGTATAAATGTGGCTTTATTGTTTTATACCTGACCTTAAAAAGCAATAGATCATGAATATGTTTATTTATAATTTACTGCTTTTCCCGGTCCAGAAGAAATTGAGTGAGGCGGATCGATGAAGTATAATTGAAATAACCTAATAATAACATTTATTTATAATATATAAATGATTAGTTTTTATCATTTATATGGATTTAGGCATTGGTACATTGGTACCATTTTTAATTCAAACAAATATAGCTCTTTAATGATAGGTCCTCGCAAGAAATATTACATAACAAAAAATATTCTTCAATCGATTTTTAACATGGAAACTACCGTCAAATTTTCGATCCGAGGAATAGCAACAGAGCTAAAGCGTGTCAAACTGAGAGTGGAAACATAATGTATTTGAGAAGAAACCAACACGATTTCTTAAAAGTTTATTAGGTATGTTATTTTAAAATTTATTATTAATTGAACTTGTTTGGTGGCATCTTAAAAATAAAAACACAGGCAATTATCACACACAATAGTTTATTATTTCCAAATAACTATATTAAGATACAACTGTTTATATAGCTATATAGCTGTTAATAGGAAATTAGCTAAAATGAAAAACAATAAATAATCAAAAGAAAATATATATATATATATATATATATATATATATATATATATATATATATATATAAAACCACTATTAATTTCAAAATTCAACGAGTTGTTACTTGAATAACTTTTTTTTTTTTTTTTTATTGCGCTGAAACTCTGAACAATTTCTTCGGCATCTTTAAAAATAACTGAATTATGGCCATATTGGTGAATCAAATCTAATAAATGTTTTCTATATATTTACAAATAACGGAGTTACAAGGTTATATTAGGGCAAGAATTCATTTTTTTTTTTTTTTTTTTTTTTTTTTTTTACTGTTTATCGCGCTTAACTAAAACCAGCTACATATTTTTCTCTATCTTCAAAAATAACTGAGCTCTGAGCGTATTAATAGGTAATTTTTTTTTTTTTTTTTTTTTTTTTTTTACTTTTCTACTTTTTTTATGATTATTATTCTTTTAACCAGCCTATATCAGTAACAGTCGTAGCATACTCTAGTATTTTTGTGCCGAATTTTATACTAATTGGTCCTACATTTATTAATCTTAACTAATTAGGGACAAACGGGTTTTGTTTTAATTCGTTATTCGGATTGTACGCATCTTGAAACGCAAGCCCTCAAATTCTGAGGGGTGTAATTTTTTTTTTGATCGATTACATAGGTTTTAATTGAAAATAATAAAACAAAATTCTTTTAGGAATCCGTTTTGAACAGAAATGTTACCTCAGAAATCTTTTAACATTTAATTAAGTCATGTTTTACACTTATCAATTTCATGTGACATGTGGAGCAACTTTCAAGCTACAGGAAGATTTCTTCTTACGACAGTAATAAGTAACGCTTATCGGTCCATAAGTTACTCCACTCCGCGAGCCGAGACAGCTGTAATTAAAAGAAGTGAAAAAGTTAAGGAGTAATAACGAAGTTTGGACACGGTCTGTACTTTATTTATTTCGACAGAAGTAATATCGGAAGGAATTCCGACAAAGAAGAAAACTACAAGAAGTGGAAGACCGCGATAATGTTTGGCCTATAAACTAGAACTTAGGCTACCACTAACTGCCCCTACAGCTCTTTATAGCCCTCCTAATGAGCCCGGCTCTGTGTCATATCTCCCTCCAACTTTTACTAACCGAGTGCTTTTGCTAAGCAGCTTCAGCTACTTTAGTAGTTGCTATTATACAACCAGCTTAGTTAGCTGCTTTAATAATACTGGTAGTTGGTTACCTGACAGTTTTTCACCTTTTGTCGGGATCAATTTTTTTTCTTTTCTTTTTTGACCAAGGCAAGGCATAAAAATCGTAGCTGAGAATTCCTTGTTAATTTCTGATTAAAAAGTCGTCATTTTATTCATTTTTACAACATGAAATTTAATGAGAAAATCTTGCAATAAATAAAAAGCTTTCCTTGTCTTAATTATCTGTCCTTGTAATTATAAGTCATAATTATCTGCAAGGGATTACCTGTAGCATAGTAGTTAGCATAGCAGTCTTCCATGCCAAAAGTCACGGGTTCAAACCCGATGGTGGTCCTAGAATTTTTTAATGGGAGTAAAAAATTCTTAGTTATGCTGTCCTTCGGAGGGGCCGTGAAGGTAGTCCCTAGCCTGTCAGGTATTCGTTAACGACCCCTACCGTAAGTAAACCTGGCTAGGCGAAACTTAGGACTCCTACTGTTGCATAAAGTGACGTTTAATAAATTAACAAATAAACATCTCCAAAAAATTATTTAGTTATAGCAACTATAAAAAAGAAAAGCCCTCCCTCCTTTATTGAATTTAGCTATTCTGATTCATCTTAATCAATCAAAATCTAGAATATATACTGCGACAAAACAAAAGGTTTTATATTTATATTTTATATACTGCGTACATGGTGGATCATGATATCAGAGTTTTTAATGCCAATACCTTAATTAATTTTTTTTTAAATTTTGGTTTCTGTACTTATTAGGTATTATTTGTCAAATACCTCACTAATAAATGTTTTCTCTAACATCAAGAAACCCAGAAACTGTATAATATTGAGTGCGTATTAATAAAGAAACAAAATATATTAGTAAGAAAATTTTTGCTAGTATTTAGTCCATCACTAAAAATTAAATCATTAATTGAAAAAAAAATATTAAAACTTAACTTTCATCACATATTTTATGATTATTTTCATGTGCTTATATGATATTATTTTATAACGAAATTTATGAAATTATTAGATACAAGGTTGTGTTTAACATCTTCATGCTCTTAGGTACATATGTGGACAATTTATTTTTTGTATGATTATAGTCAATTAACTTGAATCAAAAACTTCAGAACTATTTATTTGCTACATAAACCCTTAATTAGAATAGTATTTTACTTTATTTTTATTTGAAAGCACTGGTAATATTAATTTCCAAAGTAAGGTAAAAAATATAAAAAAAATGCAAAGTAACTTTTCGGTAGTTTGTATAGTTGGATTATATGAACGAATAGTTAATGTTTCATATAAATAGTATCATTTACATTAAATATTTTAAGTTTTAATAATTTTTAGGAAGGCAACAGAGAAATTTCCTGTGATTTTTTAATATTTTATATGATATAACCGTATGTGCACGTATATGACCAACCAACCAAAAAATCCCAAAGCTGATCCTGATATTAGACAGGACAGTCATTTTCGTTAAAAAAAATTGCTCCAAAATGTCGCAATAAAGTCAACGTTTTTTTCTTTTGAGAAAAGTTATTTGGCTCTGTTTGAATTCTATTATTGTTAAATGTGTAAATCGTAAAAATTATTGTATTTTTTTTCGCCTTGAAAAAATCGTTCCCGAAGAGAGTAACAACTATTTTGTGCTAAAATATTTTTCTTTTAAACCACTTACATTTTTAGTGTGAGATAGGTACTGCAATAGATAGTTGAGTCACTATAAACAATTTCAACAACCCCCTTTATCATGAGTACAATTGTTACATATTTTACGACAAAAAATAGAGAAGAAGAATCCTTCCTGTACATGCAACGTTTGCGGATGCTCCAGAAGACATTGAACTCGACAACATGAAATCTTGCGGGAGCTCATGTGTTTTCAGCGGAAGAGGAAATATGAGAGAGTACTATAAGAGGTTCGTGCTCGAGTAGTCTTGCTGGCTAATGGAGCCTCCGTACCAAGTATCTTTTGGTTGACTTAAATGTGTAACAACGTGCTTATCAAAAATTATTTAACTCGAGTGATGCCCGACATGACGTCTTGCGGTTGAATGATGCCTTATAGCTAATTGAACTAGACAGTGTTATATAAGAGAGTATACTTTTTTGTTAAATAAGTGCGTGTATCATTCACGCGTAATTGAAGCAAATCTTTTTTGACGTTGTGACATATGTTAGAATCATGTAATATTACAACAATATTCATAATATAACAATCTTAATAATGGCGCGTTTCGGTTGCATTAGCGTCATACAAATCAGTCAGTTACTTCCTAGTCGGGCCTAACAAAAGTTTCACTTAAAAAATGTTTCTAATTTTTTATCGTTTAGTAGGATATCAAATTGTACATTTACCTGCTTTTTATCAATGCTAGCAAGATGATATGATTAATTTCTTCGAATATACAAAATTAAAGGTACTATTAATAAGGGAAATTTAAAATATCTGCATTTGAACCCTTGCATACCAATCAATAAAATTAATGGTACTTAAAATTTAAGCCCGGTCAGACTATTTTAATCAGAATGAAACCTACATAATATTAAAGCTCATTACATTTTACATCGATACATTTAGTTTTATAAAAATCGTATAAATAACCACTTTTGGTTAGCTAATTTTAGAGATAAAGTAACAGTAACGCCTCTTTACATATAGTTGTTAGTCATTTACTCGAGCATATAGATAACTTAAATATGAAATTTTGTTTTTGTACTAGACTACATAAATAGTTCAGTTTAACTAAACCCCTCAGCCGAAAAGACCAGTACAGTACCGTCAAGTCGTTTATTGAGTCGTAAAATTTTAAGGTTGTTATTATTTATTATTTTTAGTTATTAATCAATAGTCATTTCAACAATTTATAAGTTCTTTTTAATTATTACTTGAAGTAGTATATGTTTTTTTTTCTGATAAAAAAAAGAAATTAATCTGTTTTTTTTTTCTCTTTAAAAGAAAATATATCATGGCCCCACAAAGATCTTTGCTCTGGTTACTCAAAAGTCTTTTATCGTTTATGCATTGTTATTTTAAGTATTCTCTAATTTATTTTTAGTTGTATGCTTTGTTTTAATAAAAAATATCATTTTGAGATAGTTAATAAAATTGTCTGCCAATATCACCTTACCTTTTACCTAAATGAACATTGTTTAAAATAAAATATTATCATGATGTGATGCACATCTTAAATATCTGATTCATAAAAATCAATAAATACAGAAAAATTAATAAACTGTCTCAGTGATTTTCCCAAATACATTAAAACGAAATAAATCTAGGATACTTCACCAAAATGACGACGATGGGCCATTTTTCTTTGTCATATTGTTATGAACCTTATGAGTGTTTTTTACTTTAATTTACATTGTTTTGCAGTTAGTTTTAATCTATAAGTATAACCTTGCATCACTACCTTTCTGTTCCATTGATTTTAGACCAAAATTTTCAAATTTCATCAGAACCTTATACATCATCCTAATTCAGCTCCACCTTTCTTAAAGGTTGAAACGGCAATGGCCCCGAAACATTTTGTAAATACTTATACTGGAGTTCTGACAATTTTAAATTTATGTGCAAAATTAATAATCACTTACTAGTGTTGGTGTTCTGGTAGAAGACGTAAGAGATAACAAATCATCTCTTGCCAAATACAACTGGCCATTACAGATATTTTTATTACTTTGCTTATACCTATATATAAATTATTACTAGTAATGGTGTTGTTCTACTTATCTCCAAGATTATACAATATTACGTTAGGGAGAGCTGAGAGACTCGAGCCGTGATGCAGACCTCATTACAACCACAACTTAATAACAAACTTAGTTGATCGCAATAGACCTTAAGATGTAATATCCTGTTAATCTATTTACTAGGGTTTGATGCTCTGCTGCAAGTTATTACAATAGCAATGAGTAACAGTTCATTTCCATTTTATAAACAATTATCTATCTTTTTATTTATTTTTTCTCTCAAAATTCTACTCCACCCCTTTCTTCTCTGCATTTACGATCTAAGTACTCTTTTGTAATATCTAAAACCTTAGGATATGTTGTTATTTAAACAGTTTCTACAGTAATTATAGGGTGTAATATAATGTTGTGCTCGTCCTAATTTTGTTGGATGAAAAAAAAGTACTATGTATACTGATTTAAAAAAGATATATTTACATTAGTTTAATTCTTCCTTTTTCTTTTTCAGATTCATCCTATGGGCTCTTGCTTCCTGATGTAAGTACTATTACGTTTATATAATTAAAAAATATATAAAACGACTTATTACGATGTTACTAGCATAATCCTTATTATAACTACATTCTTCGTATAACTACAATTTTTAATCTATACTAATAATATAAAGCTGAAGAGTTTGTTTGTTTGAACGCGCTTATCTCGGAAACTACTGGTTCGAACTGAAAAATTCTTTTTGCGTTGGATAGTCGCATAGGATTTATCGAGGAAGATTATTTATTGGGTTGTCTATAAAGTTCGAAGAGATATTTAAAATAAAATTTACCTTTAATTTTTTTCTACTAAAAATGAATCACAAATCTAATGTTTATATATATTCCATTAATCTTCATGGAATTAACTATGTTTACACACAGAATTCGTCTTTATTAAGGGTCAGTAGTGTTGTTAATTGCGAACGTACATGAGTGACGATTCAGTTAATTTTCGGCATAGTATGCTATTCTTTTTAAAAAAAGGGGAAATCGCAGCCCAAACTCAAGAAAGATACGCGTCGTGTATGACAGCGATTCCCTTGCTTATAGCACGATTCAGAAGTGGTTGTCGCGGTTCAGATCAGAACATTTTAATTTGGAAAACCAACTCTGGGCTGGCCGGAGTTCAACTCTTGACATCGAGGATATTATGACGGTCATCGCAAACAATCCACGAATTACTGCCCATTAGTTAGCTGAGGACTTAAGAGCCTGCAAATCGACCGTTTTTGATCATCTAAAGAAGGTCGGGTACATGTATTTGTTAACCTCGTATTGATATTATTTACATATTTTGTTTTTATATACATTTATTTAATTTTAATGTAATTTGAATTTAGCATTGTCCATTCAGTAAATATTGTGTAAATGCGATCACATCACATTATTGTTACTATTGTCCAACCGGTAAAAAATGTAATGTATCTGAATAATTTTTATTTTTATTTATTTATTTTTATTAAGAGATAATACAATCTGCAACCTTCTGGGGCAATGAGTATTACAGATAAAAGAAATCATTCATCCCATTTGTACATTCTAAATAAAATAAAAATAAAGATTAAACAAATAAAAAAAGAAAAAACATATATATATATATAGGGATTAAGCCGAGGAATTAGGAAGGTGATTAAGCTTCTGGTGGAAGATTGAGAATTAGGAGAGAATTAGATCAAAGACAAATGGTATCTGATTAAAGATTTTTTTTTTTTTGGAAAAATATTGTTAACCATTTATTTTGAATCCATCGTTTCAGCCCATATTTCAGGTCATAATCAGAGTAAAATGCAAAGACGTTGAGATTTGTACAAAGAATTTCTAAGAATAAAAAAAATAAAACAACATGATTGAGTGAAAACGTTAATAATAAGAACTGAAAACGATCCTGTTGTTATTTCTTAAATTTTTATTTTTTTACGAGACTAATTGAACATGATACATATACACGTTTTTCAGTCATTCCATCAGAATCGATGAGGCAGGAAAATGTGTTTGTCATGTTTTCTCAAGCCCCTGTTGGAAAATACGGCATCCCATTTCCGAGGACAGGGTTTGGATCCATGAAATATTCCTAGGAGGGCCCGAGGCTACTGATATAGCGGGCGGTGCAGGATGTATATAAATGCCGCCATCGGCGGGGGACTAAGGCGGACATTCCGATAAGCCAAAAATCTAGGGACAATTTGGTGGGCTGAGCCCCACAATTTGGGGTCCCTATAATCCCCGCCCCATAGGCGGTTCTGGTCCAGATATTAAGTTCTTCAATAGGGGTGTCGTCTTCTCGATTATTCCTACTTGATCTTATGGATCCTTGGAATCTTGCCTCTTTGAGCACTATGCCCTACTTGTGCAAGATAAGAAATAAATATTCCGATAATATTCAACGTATTAGGAATGTAATGAAAAATAGCTAAAACAATCCCGAATAATAAAACAGTTTTCAATTTTATTTTCATTTTTATCGAACGGTAAGATAAACATATATTGAGGGAAATTATGGTGATCGTGAAAATTTTCGAATTCCATTTTTCAACGGAAATACACATTTTAGGGTCCTCTGAGTTCAAATAACCAAGTCCCCCAAAAAGGTGTGTGTGGTAACTCCAGCATTTAAACGAAAAGTCCTATGATACTGATATTTTATATTTAGAACAACTATACGCAAAAGATGTTACAAAATCGTTTTCATCAAAATCAGCTGACCAGAAGAGCCACATGATACCATGCATTTTGCATCTTATGCATATCTTTTTAAGATATTCTCAAAAAACGGCTCCACCGATTTAGATTGAACTGATTTGAATTATTTGATGTTAAATTTATTGGGCTTTAACATCATGTAGGTTTCGTTCTGATTAAAATAGTCTGACAGGGCGTATATGCCGATATGTTTTCAATTTTCTTCCTTTGAATTACCTTTGATTTTATTGATTTAAAAAAATTATAGGCAAATCAACTTATTAGCATTCATGAATAATATCTAAATATGCTTGTTGGGCGAATTTAATTAACAACTAAATGAGAAAAGTACAAACATATTTTTTTTAATGTAATTTTTGATTTTTCGATTATTAGAACAGTAATATAGACGTATAATATACCGTTAGACAGAGAAAGATTTTAGAAATAATATTATTATATACACAAGCTTGTAAAAGTTATCAGCGAGTGACAAAAAGCCGATAAAACTAACTGATTGTTTTAGATAATTATTTAATAGATTTCTTAATAAAACACGTGTTTATGCAGAAATTCAATTTTAATTAATTGTTTAATAGTTTCACTCATTTTTATCTCTAACTGTATTTAAAAAATTTCTAATCGATTTTAAAGACGGAGGTAAGTGAAAGTCGTCTATATCGTTTTATCATTCACTGCTTTATAATAATTATTTAATTCATTACTACTTAGCCAAGCGAATAATTATAAAAAGACTGCTTTTGTCACTGATTCGATAAGCTTCTTATTCGTAATAAGGAGCCAAACGTCCTTACAAGCCGTAATATCATAAATTATGAACCTATCATGGTGTTCCGCACAAAAAGGTCGCGAAATAGCGTTCATTTTGGTCTCCTCCCATTGCGGTATTAGAGGGAACGAAAAGGCAGACGCCTCTTCTTGCTTGGCTCAGGCGGATGACACCTATCCCGACAAGGTTATTGAACAAGTTCCTCGGAAAAACTGGTTGAGGCAACCTTCTTAATGAGGCAATGGGGAGAGCTATGGAGAAGCAATCCCTCAAAACTACTGCAGATAAAATAAAATTACAATTTGGATAACCATCAATATGAAATCTAGAAAGGAGGAAACATAACTGTGTTGCCTAAGGAATTGGACATTGCGAGTTCTCCCACGGCTACTTTCTTCGAATATATATAATAGAAGCCCCTACATGTTCAAAATGTGTTGCCCTTGGATAGTGAACCACATATTAGCAGAATTTCAAGAATATACTGCATTGTGGAAGCAGCTAAATATGGGTGAACCTCTTTGTGAAATTCTCCAGAACTCCGAAAATGATGTTGATTCCTTAATGGAGTTTCTGAAAAAAAAAATCTATTTTATAGCAGAATGTGAAACAAAATGAGTTACCTAAGGACACTTGCGGGTAGAGGCATTCGATGAAATAAATAAATACGAAAATAGTTTATCAAACACTGCTTATAACATTCTCAGCAGATTCACGCCAGTTTATTCAGGTCTGCTCAGACAAGTACAGTAAAATAAATAAATTAAAAGAAACAGTACGAATTTCGATAAGCACTGAACCCTTTCGTGGGTTGTTGAGGTATTTTTTTTTTTTTTTTATTAAATAATACTGAAGTCAAAATTTTTAACTTCAATAGTAGGAAGTTAACAAATAGAGCAGTAACTTAAAACACTAACTTGTTGGACCTACCATCCAATATCCTTTCATGTGAAGTTTTTGATTAGACTCGGCTTTAATATTTAATGTTTTTTCTTCATTTATTGCCCATTTCCATAGGTTTTTTGCTAGAACAGATTGCGTTTGAGTGAAAATAATTGCGCGGTTTTTTTATTGATATTTACAACTGTGTTAATAAATATTTAACCTTGTTATAGAGTTTAAGTGTAAAAAAATAGTTACTCTGAATACAAGGTAATAAAAAATTAATGAATACAAACAAATAATAATAGCTAAACAAACAAAGAATAAACACAAATTTTGACTGAGCAAAAGAAAGTTTACTTAATTACTTTCTATGAACTCAAAATTAAACTATGTCTTAAATATCTTATTAATGTACGGCTTTTATTATTTTAAATTATTACTCCATCGGTTTTTTATCGATTATAGTGTCTTTGCAAATAATAGTAAATGTGAGTAGAATATTAAACAAAGGCATGTTACAAACATAGAGAAACCACCCGCTGGCAGTACTCCAAAATTTAATTTATTCCATAATTGTATGTATATTTAACTAATGTATAGGTATTGTGTGCGAGTGAGAGAATGGGATCTAAGCAAATGTTTTAGATAGTTTTTAAACATGAAACTTCAAAATAAAATCCCTAATTATATATAATTGAATAAAAGATTATTTTAAATTAATAAGAATAGATATTTATGAAGAACAATATAGTATATATAAAAAACAACAATGAACTTATTTTGGTTAAAGGATACACTGTTTCGTTAAATTGTAACAATAGGGGGGTCCGTGGCTGACTTACTAGCGCTCTTGTCTTAGTTGTGAGATCGAATCCCAGTTATTCAAGACTTTAACTCAATGAGAATTCATTCACAGCCTTTAGCCCGAGTATGTGAGACCCGTTAGTCAACTGGTGGCCTCACACAAAAATGGGACGACCCTACCCTATAAATTGTCATCTATAAACGCGAGTGTATTCTCCTAGCAGATTACACCGCGCAGCCAAGGGCCTACAATTCCTGTCACGCCAAATGAAAGAAGAAGAATGTAACACAATTCATATATATATGTGTATAGTGAAACTATTATTATTTACTGATCAAATTATATTGAAATTTGCAAATTTCCACTAATATATCATTAATAATTTGAATTATTTCACTATAAAGCTGTATTAAAATTGAGTAATGAAACATTTCCTTCGATATTAAAGTATATTGAACTCTGTTCTGCTAAAACGTATTTTACCAGTTAGTTAACTGCAAGACATTTTGTCTCTAGTAATTCACTTATCGGAGATGAAAGAACATTCTGATTTGTAGAATGTTGGTCCGTGACAAAACACCATCCCTTAAGAACGTACGTGACCGAGGTCCTATTAGGTGAAGCAAACTAAAGTGCTTTTTATAGGGACTACCATCAAAGCTTTTTATAATTTACGAAGCGGCTTTTAGTCTGCCTCCGCCCTTTATTTTAAAACTTTAGCCATTGATTATTTTATGTAAGTGTGCCTGCGTGCAAGACCTTATAGCTTGTTTTCGTTTATATATTTATTTATACAATATTCATAGTCTATCTAAAATCCTTGGTAGTGGAATCAAATCACTGAAATTTGTGAAAAACGTACAATTAAAACATTTATCCAACAAGGTAAGGTTAGGGCTATCACTCAGGCGATCAGCCGTTCAATGAAACCGTCTTTTAAAGTAATATTTGCTCCATTACTATTGTGGTCAAATGTATTATATATTTGATATTGGAGTGCAAACTTCTTTTGGCGCTCTGCACACAGATTATTTTGTACGTTGTGAGTGAGGCTGATCCGTTAAGCTCTGAGGTGAAAGGTTCGATCGGTTGAAATCGGGTACATTTAATGTATTTATATACAATAATTTTTGGAACCATTGGAGTTCTTTTCGTTTCGTGTTCACGAATCTCAATCGGTATTTGATGGCATGAAAGATATGTTTAAATGACCGTCAGTTTCTAGTCAATACAGTTATTATTAAATAAAAAAACTAACATAAACTTATTATCTACCATTAGTTTACAATTCAATAGAGCATAGTTAACAATTCAATATGGTTGATACCACTAAAGAGTTCTTACTACTAGCTTTTCCATACAATATTACAAAAAGTTTCCTTAGGATACTTAGTCGGCTGGCGAAGGTGGAATTCGTCTTTAAGTTCTCTGACGGCCTCCGTGGAAAGTCTTCCACTCTTCTCGTGGATGGAATACGACTGACTCCTTCTTTTAGATGAAGCATCCTAGTCACCTCTATATCCTCTTCCTTTAAAAAATACTATATTTTGGAAATGGCCGATCTCTTATAATGAAAAAGGGCTGATATGGGAGGTGCCCGAAGACGGCGGTCCAGCCTTTATCCTAACTCATGTCGGCTAGCAGCTGGGGTCAAGAAAGCATTGGAAATTCAAGGGGAATAGGAAACGCCTTTTGAACTTTTGCGTACAAAGTCTTATTTACATTTATTTGATTAATATTAAAATTACCTAATAATGAATTTAACCCCCTTAGTATCTGAAATGCATAACACTAAATTCAATTTCTATGTAATATTTTTGATTAATAATTATTCAATAGTTATTATTATTACGTCATAATAATTATTTTAACAATCATTTGTTTTACATTTGTTGTTTACATTGTGAGGTTAGTGTTGTATTATATAGTGGAAAAAAATTATAAACAACAAAGAAAATAATGATATCCCAAATTTCCATTGTATTACTATATTTAAGCAACCACAGTGCCGAGCTACATAAGCAGCCATATATAAAAGTAATAGAGACATGACAAAAATTATAACTTCAGATTTTATTAAAATTCAGGGTCACCACGAGTGTTGTAAAGCTGAAACGGAAGAATAGAGTGCCTTCAAAGACAAAGGAATGAAAGAGGGGTCTTTTTATTGGAACTTGTTAAAAGTACGCTGTGAGTTTGAGTTCCTTAAAAGAGAAAGTTGTCATCCCAAAGGGATTGTGCCTAGTGTGCCAGGTCGATCATGTTTTTTACATTACACCTTTGCTAAAAGTTATCTAAGGCGTTACAAAACTCAGACATAATAGTATAATGCTGATCATATAATGGCGACCTACCATCTAAATTCTGTACAATAACATATGAATCAATAGACGTAATAACCTACGAATGTGAGCGATAAATCGATAATTGCGTTAGAGAGAGAGCCCTGGCGGTGAACACACAGTTGGTAGGTAAATATAATTTGGCAGGTAATAGTGCTCCGGCCTGTTTGTTGTGGGGTTATTTAAGTTACAATCTCCCCTAATTTGTGCGTTACTGTACCCTGTTTCCTCGAACGCATTATTTGACAGCAGGACACTTGCATGGTAGAGAATACAATTTATTTTATTACATTAGATTATTTTCAGGAAATTATAATCTCAAAATTTATTGTACAATTTTTTTTTCACTAGTATTGAGAGGTATGATATAACGTAACTCAGGGGAACTCTGTACCTATGCATTCCTAAAAATTCCTTCGTGTAATAGAAGGATATTTTATTGCTTGTTTACGTATTATATCATTATATGTATTGTTTTAATATATTGTGTAAAATAGTTTAGAAAAAAAATGTTATATTATATATTAGAACATATACACTCCATTCATCCGTTTTAGCTCTCCAACATTAGTGGTAACGTAACATTTCCCTGCCTGTTAGGCAATACGGGTGTTGCAACATTGGAATGGTAAACACAACTACTTAACAGCCCAATGCTGCCACTACAGAGATTACAAGTTTAATATGCTATGCACACATGTTGCTTTAGGATTTTGATCGGCCACCATCCTCAGTTCCTTCTCTGCCTGACAGCCTCTCTGCTGCTGGGTATCCCTCCTTCTGCGGATCACTTTAATGGCAGTTTCTGCTGTGCCTTTCCTGTCCAGTAGTCCACAGGCAGGTCTTCGTCGTATATTAAAGTGGGCTGGTCCAATAGCGTTTTCACAAAATCATTGTAGTGTTTGTAGTCTGTTGACCAGCTGAAGGAAATCGTTTTCCATGAGGGCGTAGAAACCTGTACCCCTCGACAATTTAGCCCTTGGTGGTGGATAATGGTTCAAAGGTGGTGCAATTAATGATAATGTGTTCAGCAGTTTCCGGGACGCAGGAGGTAGGGTATAGAGGGTCAATGTCTATCCATGGTGATTAAGCTTAGATCGGAACCACCCATGCCCTGAGAGGAATTGCGAGAGCCAGTAGTCAGGGAGGACCCACTTTGCTTCTAGTCGTTACCGGACTGTGGTGATGTATTTCCTCATAGTATAACCTTTCGGATTTGTCACCCACCGTCGATTACACTTTTCTATTGTATCCTTCTGGATAATCTCTTTCCATTTGCTTTGGTTCTAGCTGATTCTCTGATGATGATTATTCGGCATACCTGCTGAGCCCTCCCTTTTAAATTTATATTTAATCATGTCTTCTCGCAGGAGAAGGTCGAGAGGTACCCCTTCCGCTAGGACTTACTCCGCCTCATGGGATATACTCATGGGGGCACGCCGTTGTGACTCGCAGCTAAGTCGTAATCTAGATTGTTGCCGATCTGTTTTTTGTTAGTGCGAGAGATTATGGTTCCTTGATGGGGACGCATAACTCAGAATACCCAAAACCACACCTTTATATATAGTCATTGTTGCTGGGTGCTACTGATCACAAAATCTCTCACACATTCAATCCTTAAAATAAACTATATATAGTACAATAATATGCAACATGCGTTATAAAATCTCACTCTTACTAACTCTTTCTTTGTTACGAAAATAACTAATCATAAAGACCTCAATATCTTAATAGTTGTAGACTAAGCCAGAAATAGATATACCTCTTTAAATGTCAAACTTCCTGCCCAGGGGTTACTGTGTTTTTTGACATATCTCTCTCGTGGCTACATTTATTTATTTCAAAACAAACCCTTACCACTGTAACTTCTTACTTTTTTAACCTGATAAAGGCCCGCGTTAAAGATCAAAACACTGGTAGCACAATAGTTTTTTTACTATTTTTATAATCATTTTGACTAACTTAAAATAGTGAAAAGCTATAGCGTATTATAGCGTTTTGATCTTTAATGCGGGCCTTTATCAGAGCTAAGAAATGACAAGACGCAGGTTGGTAATAAATAAATGAGGCACTAAAAAAATTAACAGAAAAAAAATGTTATAATGGTGTTCAGATTACTGATTTGGCCCAAACCAGGTATCAATCCTTCTATGCCAAACTCTATCCCCAACCAAACCCACCAGTTTTAATCCTTGCTTCCTCTTCTATTCCTGAAAATAACTCGGCGTCTGAAAGGAGATGGACTTGTGACCTTCTAGTTTAAATTACCTAGTAGAGTGCTGCCAATGGTCACTTTTTCTTTATGTATTTTATCTGACAGCTAATTTACTTGACGTATTACCTAATACAGTTGTAAATCTCAATAAATAAAAAATCTAGAATTGTTTTTTTTTTTCTTTTATTATATTAATAACATTATATTAAACTTATAAAATGAAATGTTTTCGTACGATTTGGCAAGAAAATTGATGCCTAATTAGTACCTTTAGAAATTAATTGTATTTCTACATCGCGTTATAAAGGACTTGAGAGAGCATTAGACAAAATCTAATAAATAAATTAGATAAAAACTAAATGATGAGTATAAAAATATGTACAAAAAATCAATTTTTAACAATTTCCTTTAGTGCCTTTTGGAAATCAATGTCTCAGTTGAGCAACAAAAGTTAAATGTCTGCCAAACTTGACTCCTAAATATACTATTGCCCTTGCTGTTGTTCTATTGACATTTTTTATCGTAAACCGGATTGGTAGTTTCTTTTTAATTTATGTTTCTTTTAAGTTTAATTTATGTATCATTTAAGTTTTATTTATGTATCTGCTTGTATCATCGCCATGTTTAAGTTCGTACTTGAACTGTAGATGGCAATATCGTCAGAAAGAACAAATAACATAAATGTTTATTTTTATTAGTTGGCAATGGTTGAAAGAGAACCGAAAAAATGTTTAATTATTTCCCGTCGTCTGGGTAGTATTTTAGCATTTAATTGACCATGAAAAAATATCAGTGTTTATTCACTTAGATATTCTAGTTTCTGAATTGAACTTTTGGTTGTTTTTACTCATTGAAGAGGATAGAACGACTTGGCGTGTCACAGCGAAGGAGGGGCGGGCGTTGAATGTTTGATGATGAGAGAGGGGCCAGGAAGAGGCGGGGCTCATCACTATTTAAAAATCACTCGGCGATCCGTTTCCAACCACCGGGTAATCCACCCCACATCGACTCCTGCTCCATCAGTAGGGATTTAGGGTCCGGGTTGGCTAAGTAGGGTCCATGGATATTTAAAGAGTCTACGCCTTCCAGTATGTTGGTAGGTGATGTGATAAACCTCAATGTCAGACTTATTTTACATCAGATTATATAAATAGGTTATCTAGGTTATTTTTTTCTTTATAAGAAAATTCATAAGAGAAAGAATTTTACTAACTTAAAAAATTAAACTCAAGTAGAATTTATTTCTACATTCACTTGCCTATATATGAAATATATATATTAAGGATTAACTGAAGGGAAGAACTAAGTTTGTATAAGGTTTTACTAAATCAACATCTCAAGCATCCGGCTGACGACCTCCAAATCTATCTATCCTTCCTTTCCTCCGAGTTATCAGTAAGTAGCTTTGCCAGTATTCAGGAAGACCTAAATGGAATTAGTGGACGGGGGAAACCTGAATAACATCAGGCTTAGTCCTAAGAAAACTAAGGCCATACGTTTTGGTTCAAATTTTCTCCTCCGCTCTAACAGCACCCATCCTCCGCTTTCGCTTAATGATCATGTAATTGTTTTAAGTTCCTTTGTCAAAAATCTTGTCATCATCCAATGACAAGATATCAATACCAAAGCCTATCATGATAATCCCAAATTTCCCGTTAATCTATAAGTACCTTGAAATTATTCCACCGACCCCGCTACCTTCTTCCACAATCCACCCGTAAACTCCTAGTTCCATCACTCATTCCCTCCCCAAGGTGCTCGAGAACAGATTGAGAAGGGTCATGACTTTCTTTTTATGACTGTGTTCGGTACGGTCGCATGTATCCCACATCTATGACGAGTGTTCTCCCATTGGCTTCGAAGACAATATTTCCTTTGATCATATCTCTATCAAATTATTAACTCCCACCACCCCTTTTACGTCTCAGCCTCTGGTATCCAAACTATTCCCAAGCAGCAAGATCCCGTCTTTCCGATCTCTATACTCTTTTCCATAAAACCAAAGAATATGAGTGCTTCTTTTTAGTCGGGTCCACTCAATGTATAGAGAAGCTTGAATGAATAAATCTAAAAACCGAGAAATGTCTTAGTAGTAATAAGTCAGCAAGTATCGTAATCATCAAAATAATTTTTTTATCATTTATTTTATTTTTTCATCATAATTAAAAAAATCTGGTGCGGGCAACACACGACATTCACTTACCACCATTTTTAAAATCAATGAAAGAATTTTCAAATACAGTTAGAGATAAAAATACGTGAAATTATTAAGGAATTAATCAAATTCAATTAATATAGAAACATGTGTTTCATTAAAAAATCTATTATATTGTTATCTAAAATAATCAGTTAGTTTTATCTTCTTTTCATCACTCTCCATTAACTTCTAAAAGCTTGTGTATGAGATGATATTTTTTCTAAAATCTTTAGCTTTCCAACGGTATATCATTCATCTATATTACTGCTCTTATGTTCAAAAACGAAAAATTGCATTAAAATAATATTTTTCAGTTATCTCCTTTAGTTGGGTATCGAATTTATTCAATTTATATATTTACCTGTTTTTCATCAGCGTTAACAAGATAATATAGTTATTATTATTGAATCTACAAAATTAAAGGTACTTTAGAGGAAGAAAATATCGGCATTTAAGCCCTGTCAGACCATTTTTATCCAAATAAAACCTACATGATATTAAAGCCCATTAAATTTTACATCGATATAGCGAGTTTAATCAAAATCGAAGAAAGGTGCAAATTGCATGGTATAAAGTGCCTCTTCTAGTAGGGTCATTTTGATGAAAAAAGTTTTGTCACGTCTCGGGCGTATAGTTGTCTTAAATATGAAATTTCAGTTTCATAGGACTTACCGTTTCCGCCCGGGAGTTACCACACACACACACACACACACACAGACCTTTTTGCGGGACTTGGTTATTTGGACTCAGGGGACCCTAAAACGTGTATTTCCGTTGAAAACTGGAATTCGAAAATTTTCACGATCGCAATACTTCCCCTTACTATATATAGTAAGTGAAAGTAATAAATTAAATTAAATTTCTATAGAAACATGTGTTTGATTCAAAAATCTATTATATTATTATCTAAAATAATCAGTTAGTTTTATCTTCTTTTCATCACTCTCCAATAACTTTTAAAAGCTTGTGTATGAGATGATATTTTTCTAAAATCTTTAGCTTTCCAACGGTATACCATACATGTATATTACTGCTCTTATGTTCAAAAACGAAAAATTGCATTAAAAAAATATTTTTTCTGTTTTCTCCTTTAGTTGGGTATCGAATTTCTTAAATTTATATATTTACCAGTTTTTCATCTGCGTTAACAAGATAATTTAGTTATTATTATTGAATCTACAAAATTAAAGGTACTTTAGATGAAGAAAATTTAAAATATCGGCATTCAAGCCCTGTCAGACCATTTTTATCTAAATAAAACCTACATGATATTAATGCCCATTAAATTTTACATCGATATAGCGAGTTTAATCAAAATCGTCGGAACCGTTTTTGAGAAAATCGAAAAAAGGTGCAAAATGCATAGTATAAAGTGCCTCTTCTGGTAGGCTCATTTTGATGAAAAAAGTTTTGTCACGTCTCGGGAGTATAGTTGTCTTAAATATGAAATTTCAGTTTCATAGGACTTACTGTTTCCGCCCGGGAGTTACCACACAACACACACACACAACCAGACCTTTTTCCGGATTTGGTTATTTGGAATCAGGGGACCCTAAAACGTGTATTTCCGTTGAAAACTGGAATTCGAAAATTTTCACGATCGCAATACTTCCCCTTACTATATATAGTAAGTGAAAGTAATAAATTAAATTAAATTTCTATAGAAACATGTGTTTGATTCAAAAATCTATTATATTATTATCTAAAATAATCAGTTAGTTTTATCTTCTTTTCATCACTCTCCAATAACTTTTAAAAGCTTGTGTATGAGATGATATTTTTCTAAAATCTTTAGCTTTCCAACGGTATACCATACATGTATATTACTGCTCTTATGTTCAAAAACGAAAAATTGCATTAAAAAAATATTTTTTCTGTTTTCTCCTTTAGTTGGGTATCGAATTTCTTAAATTTATATATTTACCAGTTTTTCATCTGCGTTAACAAGATAATTTAGTTATTATTATTGAATCTACAAAATTAAAGGTACTTTAGATGAAGAAAATTTAAAATATCGGCATTCAAGCCCTGTCAGACCATTTTTATCTAAATAAAACCTACATGATATTAATGCCCATTAAATTTTACATCGATATAGCGAGTTTAATCAAAATCGTCGGAACCGTTTTTGAGAAAATCGAAAAAAGGTGCAAAATGCATGTATAAAGTGCCTCTTCTGGTAGGCTCATTTTGATGAAAAAAGTTTTGTCACGTCTCGGGAGTATAGTTGTCTTAAATATGAAATTTCAGTTTCATAGGACTTACCGTTTCCGCCCGGGAGTTACCACCACACACACACACAACACACACACACACACACACAGACCTTTTTCCGGATTTGGTTATTTGGACTCAGGGGACCCTAAAACGTGTATTTCCGTTGAAAACTGGAATTCGAAAATTTTCACGATCGCAATACTTCCCCTTACTATATATAGTAAGTGAAAGTAATAAATTAAATTAAATTTCTATAGAAACATGTGTTTGATTCAAAAATCTATTATATTATTATCTAAAATAATCAGTTAGTTTTATCTTCTTTTCATCACTCTCCAATAACTTTTAAAAGCTTGTGTATGAGATGATATTTTTCTAAAATCTTTAGCTTTCCAACGGTATACCATACATGTATATTACTGCTCTTATGTTCAAAAACGAAAAATTGCATTTAAAAAATATTTTTTCTGTTTTCTCCTTTAGTTGGGTATCGAATTTCTTAAATTTATATATTTACCAGTTTTTCATCTGCGTTAACAAGATAATTTAGTTATTATTATTGAATCTACAAAATTAAAGGTACTTTAGATGAAGAAAATTTAAAATATCGGCATTCAAGCCCTGTCAGACCATTTTTATCTAAATAAAACCTACATGATATTAATGCCCATTAAATTTTACATCGATATAGCGAGTTTAATCAAAATCGTCGGAACCGTTTTTGAGAAAATCGAAAAAAGGTGCAAAATGCATAGTATAAAGTGCCTCTTCTGGTAGGCTCATTTTGATGAAAAAAGTTTTGTCACGTCTCGGGAGTATAGTTGTCTTAAATATGAAATTTCAGTTTCATAGGACTTACCGTTTCCGCCCGGGAGTTACCACACACACACACACACAGACACACACACACACACACACAGACCTTTTTCCGGATTTGGTTATTTGGACTCAGGGGACCCTAAAACGTGTATTTCCGTTGAAAACTGGAATTCGAAAATTTTCACGATCGCAATACTTCCCCTTACTATATATAGTAAGTGAAAGTAATAAATTAAATTAAATTTCTATAGAAACATGTGTTTGATTCAAAAATCTATTATATTATTATCTAAAATAATCAGTTAGTTTTATCTTCTTTTCATCACTCTCCAATAACTTTTAAAAGCTTGTGTATGAGATGATATTTTTCTAAAATCTTTAGCTTTCCAACGGTATACCATACATGTATATTACTGCTCTTATGTTCAAAAACGAAAAATTGCATTAAAAAAATATTTTTTCTGTTTTCTCCTTTAGTTGGGTATCGAATTTCTTAAATTTATATATTTACCAGTTTTTCATCTGCGTTAACAAGATAATTTAGTTATTATTATTGAATCTACAAAATTAAAGGTACTTTAGATGAAGAAAATTTAAAATATCGGCATTCAAGCCCTGTCAGACCATTTTTATCTAAATAAAACCTACATGATATTAATGCCCATTAAATTTTACATCGATATAGCGAGTTTAATCAAAATCGTCGGAACCGTTTTTGAGAAAATCGAAAAAAGGTGCAAAATGCATAGTATAAAGTGCCTCTTCTGGTAGGCTCATTTTGATGAAAAAAGTTTTGTCACGTCTCGGGAGTATAGTTGTCTTAAATATGAAATTTCAGTTTCATAGGACTTACCGTTTCCGCCCGGGAGTTACCACACACACACACACACAGACACACACACACACACACACAGACCTTTTTCCGGATTTGGTTATTTGGACTCAGGGGACCCTAAAACGTGTATTTCCGTTGAAAACTGGAATTCGAAAATTTTCACGATCGCAATACTTCCCCTTACTATATATAGTAAGTGGAAGTAAAAATAGCTTGAGGACCAAACGCAGTAATAATAGCGGGATGATCATTACCTTTTAAAAATACATAATAAAATTAATGAAAACAGTCCTTAAAATTTAAAAATCTGGCATATGCTTTGAAATTGTAAAATTAGCCCTTTTCGTGATATTAATTATATTGGGAGGATTGATAGTTAAAGAGATGGAGCAATAGTTGATATTTAATCGTGGTTTGCGGATTTATATTGGGAAGGAAGTCCAAAATAGGGTAGGGGGGATGTCAAAGGATTTTTGAAGGTATATGCACGTTTATGGGTTGGGTTCTAGTGTTTAGTGAATTGACAGAACAACAAGTAGTTAGCACATCAAGAATAAAAGGATGTTATTTTGTTTTGAAAATTCGGAAGAGACATACACCAAGGAGGTATTGCCGACGGAATGAGAGGTAGAGCCAATTCAACTCGGTATACCTACTAGAAAATTATTTATCAAGCATCTTAATGTTTTTATCATAAATTGATCTGTTTTTTTGCTGGTTTTTTTTATAGAAAACTACAGGAAAATATGCGTTGTTTTTTAAGAAAATGCAGTGGAATTAGTTTATTCCATAATAAACTGTCATGACCCCTCAAATGCTTAGTATCTAACATAATATTATCGTAATTCTCTTTTCTCTGAGTTAGTAAATATAACATGGAGTTAAAGGATTTGGAAGTTGAAATAATATTGTTTTCATCACATCAGTCACGCCACTGTGTGATTGCCGAAGTAAGCTTAGAGAGAAAGACAAAAAAGTTGTGGATGTCTTGGAAGGAGGAGCTGAGAGCCCTGTTTAAAAGTGTGTTAGTTCTCTTGAATATTTTAGCACTAACACATTCCACTAAGTAAAAAAGGTCATCGCCCAAGAGGCTGCGGCCTAATCCTTATGCATTGTTAAAACCCATTTCACTGCTGTGCAGGTCGAGGCTGTGTCCACGCGGAAATGCAAAGACTTAACAACTGTGTGCTAAGTAAAAGAGCAGGTTGAAGCGTTAAAAGGCCCTAAAAAATCATAGCAAGGGATCTTGTTATTGTATTGTTTTGAGAGAAAGCCTACGCTGCTACGCAGAATGGTTATGTTAAAAATCAGACTCATAAACAATTTTGATGATAGAAATCTAAAACACGTACTACACACAGCTTTACCCTAGTTTTATACTAATTACTTACAGCCTTGTATTCGTGAACATTTCCATAAACATTCTAATTAGTTTGCCCGAAAGCAATATCGTCCGAATAGTAATAGTAGCATAAAGTGACATTAAAGAATAAACGACAGACAATCTGAACATAGATGTAAGCATTTTAGTTACTCTGCATCAGCTTTTCAACTTTAATTATAACATCTAGTAAAATGGAATTAAGCTTAGGGACTACTCTAAGCCACCTAATTCCTCCCGCAAAAAATCCTTACAATACAAAATCCTAAATACTCTTCATAAAATCATCCATAATGACCTCAAATTCTATTTGTTGCAGACTTATCTCGAAACAGATATAATACTATTAATTTCAAACTCTCTACCATAAATCTCCTTGTCCGCAACCCATTAACCCTACATGTTCCTGATAAGCTTTTGAGGCAATTAAAAAGAAGATCGCCACGGGACCTGATAACTTAAAAGTGCTATCACTGGTTGGTTTCTTTACAAGTCTTTTTTACTAATTATAATTCACCACTTTTACTGGTTGTATTTATTGTATATGCAGTTTATACATTAAAAAAAAAATAGAACATAACATTTTTCTTAAACTCTTCAGATTTCCAAAACTATTATGTATGTATTACCAAGTTGTTTTTTTTTTCTCTTTAAGTTGATCATTTAATTACTCCATAATTTATATTTATACGTTTCATATTACTTTTAACAATGGGAATCTATAAATTATATCTTAGAGGTATTGTCAGATCAAATAAAGCATTTAACTTCTTTCGGACTTTATCAATAAATTTAATTAAATTCAATGATGATCGTTCAAGCCGTAAAAAAAAAAAAAAAAAAAAACGCGTTAAAGGTATATATTGTAGGTCAATATAGGTGAAAAGTTGCAGTAACTTTTTTTTTTTTATACATAACGAATGACGATTGTTGACCGTTGAGATTCAGGAGGAACAAAAGTAAAAAAATAAATAAATAAAATAACCGGGTGTCGGCGAGAAAAAATAATAAGAATGAAATATTCCAGCCAATATATAATACTTGAGTCTTGTTGATAAAATAATAAAATACAAATAGTCTAATCAATTAGTAGTTTAGACTTTTTTTGTGCTTTTCTTTCTCTGACTGCCACTTGGAATATTTTTTTTCTGTATTGCATGTGTATCTATCTTTAATATAAAATTTAAATTTAGTGTAATTTAAATACACGTTAATATGAAATTTTCCAGTATAATGAAACGAACAACGATATATAAGTGTAGCTGATATTCATATATTTTGGCTGTTTTTGGAGGTAGGTATGTTTCTGTTTCCATCTGAATTATTTGTCTAATGTTTATTAAAGATCTCTTTATAATCACAATGAAGAATATGTGATCTTGTTAAGTGCTGTCATGATGAAATGAATTAAAAGGTTTTTATTATCCTAGGACTGAAGTTCTTTAAGCATAAAAAGAAAGTACACGTTTGATGACCGGATCAGCGTGGTCATAGATTTAAACAACAAAAGTTAAACTAAAATAATAAATTGAGGTAATAAACAAACTTTTATAATAAAATAAAAAAAATAAAAATAGACACTTTATTAGAGATAATTTAAAGAGTATAAAAACAAAACGAAATTGGTATTTCTAGCATCTGCAATCTGAGTTAATTGTCTGTTTGACTGTGAAAGGAAAAGGTGGTTCAAAAATTAGCGATTTGAACGAGGAAGCAGTTCTTGCATTACGGATCTCAGGAGGGATACAATTTCAAAGCTTGGACAGAAAGACCTTTTAAAACGCAGCAGTACAGTGAGGAGAGGAGTAAAAAGGTCAGAAAGATGCGATCTGGTAGAACGGAACTGAATTGATGATTTAAATTGAAGGGGTTAAAAGCAAGTGCAGTGAGTTCTGATAACCTGATATAGGAAGGAAGCTAAGAAAAACTGGCATCTGTAATGAGCATAAAGCCACCTTAACTCGGCGTAATACTGGATTATATGCGTGTCTCTGATGATCCCGAATACAAACGATTGTGTGGTATGTTGTTATACAAAGAATTATTTTCAGTTTAAATAATTTTAGATTAGTAATTAATTCGTTCAGCATATTTGTAAAATCTATGAAACTGTTCATCATAAACGCTATCAAGTTAGCATAAAAATACTGCAAAAGTGTTATATTTATTTATTTTTCAATATTGGTGTACCTTATTACCTACAATCAGTGGCATTAATACTTAACACCCCCAAAATAAATCACAGATTGTAATCACAACGAATACGACGCATTCTCCATACTTCATGTCCCGTACCTGTTTCGCACTAAACACCACACACTAGCTCATAGCACCCCCAAACCATAAATCCCAAAAAGCATAAATTTCGAAAGAAAGGTGTACATTTTGAAATGTGTTTACTGCGGGTGTGGTTCGTTCTTGCTGTAATTGGCAAGGGGATGAATGTCCCTACTAACTTCCTGTTCCACGACCCGGTGATTTATTGGCCTGTGGACTTTGTTTTCTTTTCTGTTCAGTCTTCCGTCCGTTATTGGGTTTCCAGCACATTATTAGAACGTTTTATAAGTTTATTTAGGCCTAAGCAGCCTTTAGGAGCTGGAATTTTCCGGACTGTTTTTTTTATCCTTCTCTCTTTTCTTCAATATTTAACAAATCGTCTCCAACATAATTGATGATTTAAAAAAAAAAAAAAAAAAACTTCTAATCCTTATTCGATATATTTCAAGAACAATTTTTTAGGATTATTTTTAAATTTATCTTTTATATGAACCACTTTTGGTCATATGTTCTAAAATACAACTTATCAATTCTTGAAAAAAAAAACTGGTGCGGGCAACACACGACTTTCACTTACCTCCATTTTTAAAATCAATGAAAGAATTTTGAAATACAGATAAAAATACGTGAAATTATTAAGGAATTAATCAAATTGAATTTATATAGAAACATGTGTTTTATTAAAAAATCTATTATATTATTATCTAAAATAATCAGTTAGTTTTATCTTATTTTCATCACTCTCTATTAACTTCTAAAAGCTTGTGTATGAGATGATATTTTTTCTAAAATCTTTAGCTTTCCAATGGTATATCATACATGTATATTACTGCTCTTATGTTCAAAAACGAAAAATTTCATTAAAAATATATTTTTTCTGTTTTCTCCTTTAGTTGGGTATCGAATTTATTCAGTTTATATATTTACCTGTTTTTTATCAGCGTTAACAAGATAATCTAGTTATTATTATTGAATCTACAAAATTAAAGGTACTTTAGATGAAGAAAATTTAAAATATCGGCAATTAAGCCCTGTCAGACCATTTTTATCCAAATAAAACCTACATGATATTAAAGCTTATTAAGTGCTACATCGATATAGCGAGTTTAATCAAAATCGGCGGAACCGTTTTTGAGAAAATCGAAAAAAGGTGCAAAATGCATGGTATAAAGTGCTTCTTCTGGTAAGCTCATTTTGATGAAAAAAGTTTTGTCACGTCTCGGGCGTATAGTAGTCTTAAATATGAAATTTCAGTTTCATAGGACTTACCGTTTCCGCCCGGGAGTTACCACACACACACACACAGACACACACACACACACACACACACACAGACCTTTTTGCGGGACTTGGTTATTTGGACTCAGGGGACCCTAAAACGTGTATTTCCGTTGAAAACTGAAATTCGAAAATTTTCACGATCGCAATACTTTCCTTACTATATATAGTAAGTGAAAGTAAAAATACATCTTTTATTTAAAAAAAAATATAAAATGTTTTTTAAAATCGTTAAAATAGTAAATATATTAACATTCTTAAGCCCTTTACGAATATTAACCATTCTTAACTTATATTACTAACTATAAGTCCAAAAACTAGATAAGATAGTACAAGTCTTTTTTTCCCATCCCTACTTGGCCTTGTAGGCTATATAGAGGTTTCTCGAGCGAGGAAGAGACCGCGGGAGCCAAGTTAAAAGCCTCCTGGCACCGATACGCGAACCCGTAATTACTTTATTCCTTTTTTTTTTTTTTTAGTCATTTGGTAGTTGGGAAACGCGAGTTATGAACAAAGCGCGCAAACCCACTGGGCCACCACCCCGATTGTTACTTTTTTTTTCTAATTCACACGTAGTACCATACTCAAATTCCAGCGGTTCTTAAACCAGTGATGCAGATAGGATTGAGGCACTAGGATCTCCTGGAGACATGCATGACAAGGTGTCCCAGTCTTTTTTTTTTGGTATTTATATGCTCTAATTAACCTTACGTATAATTTTTTCAAATTATAATGCTGTTTTGCTATAAATTTGCTTTGTATGTGTTATCTTTAAATATTATGCGATTGATTTTTAAAATTATTATTTAAGTAAATATTATTTATTTATTTTGGATTTTACAATCAAAAATTATTAAACAATTTCACAAACTTACATTTACATATATTTACATAATAATAATAATAAGTAATTTTAGTTACAAAAAATTACACTACACTGTATTAAATTTCAAACTTTTTATATACTTCATTTTATTCTTATTGTGACAGGTTGTAATATTAATAACTTAAAATAATAGTTATTATTTGACGAAATATCCTAATATATATTATTATTATACAAATAGTTTAAGTATAATTATTATTACTTCTTTTGGGCACTGAACCGTTAATTTGTTTTTTTATTTTTAAAGTCAATGTTTATTTTTAATGAAGTAATCATGCTTAAAACGTCATATTTTTTAATTAAAGTCGTTATATTTTTATAAGGTATAAACATTACATTCTTAATCAAGAGGAGTAGATGAATAAAATAAATAGAACGAAAAAAAAGAAGTGCCTGGGTTAATCGCCGTGGTATAATTATCTTAATAACTCAACAACCGCTTGTCTCTCAGTTTATCCAATTTGCTGTTCCTCAAATTAAACACTTTGAATTTCAAATACATTTAGGTAATTGCTGTTAAATTTGTTACTGAAATTTCTTGACATTACTGATTAGCATCAACTTTCATAGTGGGGTGAATAATTTAATGTCTCCGTCAAGCAGTTTATCTAGTAGTGACAACTTTTAAATTATTGTTTGTGAAATTCAATCAATCAATTAATCAGGTCTAAAGAACAGTTAAGTATTAAGTAACATTGAAAGTATAGTTTTTATGTAACTATAATAAACTAATAAACATTCAACTTTATTTCGAAGTATAGATTTGAAATAAGAAAAATGTAGCATTTCTAATTCAAATGTAACATTTTCCAGTTCAATTCTAACCCTCTCAAATTCAAGTGTAAATTTTTCCATTTCAATTTTAACCTTTTCCTTTTCAATTGTTACTTGACCCACAAATATTATATTGTATTGAAGTTCTTATTTTAAAATAATTGTTTCTATTTCAATAATGGATTTTTTCTTAATGGTAATTTTAATAATTAATTTAGACACGTATTTCTCGGTTAGTTTCGATTATTAAGTTTTTACTGAACCCAAGAACCCTCCCTGATGGGTTGTAGGGAAAGGTATAGGTTTTTTTTTTTTTGGAGAGGGGGATTCAAGCCGTTTAAGACTAATAAATCTATTTAAAGTTTATTATATTCGGACTAAACGAGACTTTATAAAATGTATTTTTGTTAAAGCCATTGATTCAGAATTTATCTTTCTACTTTTTATGTATGCTTTACGGATAGGTAGCGCGGTGTACTTTAAGAGTTTGTTTTTCCTTTTCCTCATTATTAACATTCACTACTCTGATTTGTTCCTTATAATGATGTACTGTCAATTGCTGGAAGTGGGTTTGAGCTATGTTATCATAAAAAACTCTCCTTTTTACTCATCTTACATATTTATCAATCTATCTATTTATTTATATTGATAATAAGTTAATTTTTTTTTTCTATCGCGACAGGCCGTGTAGGGCCTTGGCCGCGTGGTGAAATATCCTAAGAGACTTTACTCACTACGCTTCTCGATGAAATTTTTTATTGGGTAGGATCATCACTCCTTACGCCTATTTTTGTGAGTGGCCACCAGTAGGCTGACGGATCTCACATACCTGAGGGAGAGGCTGTGAGTAAATCCCCTTATTAGTATACTATTATATCCTTATAAAAGTCCCGCCGAGACTGGGATTGGAACTCACAACCTTTGACGTGCTAGACTAGCGCGCAAGCCACTCAGTCACGGGCATAATACCTCATATTATTTCTTGATTTTTAACATTCGTTACCAATTTACTCTTTAAAATAATAATAAATAAAAATAATAAAATCTGTTGTGTTGTGAGTTCTCTATGGGGGACATTACAAAGCAAATTTTTTGTGAGTGGTTGTACTAGTTGGATTTTGGTGCACTGTAAATAAAAAATAAGTGAACTTGTACTGTTATAATTAACTGAGGGTTATGAGTAATATTACATATCGTTTTATTTATGGTTCAGGTGAACGGTTCTTTGTTCTTTAGAATTGCTTACTTTTTCATTCCTCTTCTCCTTTTATGCTCCCTCCGCTAGGGTACCGTTCTATTATTAATTATCCATTATTGGGTCGCCTTTTAACAATAAAATTTTATGATGACACTTGACATGTTTGGGCTCAGAGCTTAACTTTAGCTGCTGTCTAAGGATGACATTACCCAAGTTATACTTCCTTTAACAAAATCACAAAATATTAAACAATAACATATAGTATTCTAGTAAAAGTTTTGTGAAATACAGCAGAATGTCACATCGTGATTCCAAATTTTTTTCCTTATAAAACTATATCCTTGAAATATAAGAATTTCTACTCTTCTAGGAAATTACTTTTTTGTCTAGGAAAAGGAAATATACTGTAATGGTTATCGTATTAGTGATTCCGAAAAAAAAACAACCTTTTTTCAACCAAATGTCTATTCTATCATTCCTTTACTATAATTTACAATGAATACTCAAATTATGGTCCGTTTTAATCTACTGTCAATAGCCATCGGTAGCGAAGTACTCGTTCCCACACTGATACCATTCTATGTGATGGCTGTAAAAGATTTCTTGGACCGCAGTTTTAAATTCTGCAAAATTACTAAGTTTTTTCTCTTGAAGGAAACGGGCCATAGATCAAAGCAAGTAGTAATTCGATGGTTCGAAGTCTGAACTTTATGGTGGATGAATTCGAACCCATGAAGTTCTTTAAGCTTTTCTTTGGACTCAAATGAAAGCCGGACAATGCTCTGACAACCTCGCGAAAAATCGTAACAGGATAATTAGAAACAATTTCGCGATGGAAAATACATTCAAATTTCTATGAAAGCCAAATCATGGATTTTTTCCTTTTAAACTGTCCTTTTCTTTCCAGAAACCAGAAAAGTAGTTTGACCACGATCTAGCCACTGCATTCGGATATTCAAATTTCGCCACTGAGCCCACTTTATCATCACCGGTGACAATTGCCAGATAAAATATTATATTAGAAAGGTTTTTCAATAACTGTTCACAAAATTTTAACCTCGTAACAGTAGAGGCGACTCAGATTATTTTTTGAAGTACCATGTTCCCTGACAAGTACTTTAAGGTTACTGGAGAACCTCACCCATATTTATTAATGTTCGCAAGGATCCCATCTGTCTTTACAACGTTGTATCTCCACTGCTATATTTTTCAAACCAACGCTGTACTGTGCGCTGATCTAGGATACCTTGCAATTAATATGTAATAATTTCTCAAGTCGCTTCAGCGGTTTTGAATTGTTTTCAAATCTAGGAAGTTTTAAATAGGATTAAAATATTTACAGCCCGTTGAATCTTTGAATTTGATAACAAAATTTTTTTTTTTTTTTTTTAAGCTACCAATATGTTAGAATTAAGTAATGCAAAAGTATTTAGAGCTGTTTTGAAAAATATAGGGATGGAAGAAAAAAATTGAATTTCTAATAGACTATTTGGCGAAACAGCAGCGAACAAGAAAATACGAGTATGCAGGGGGACAAAAAAATAGATCATTACAATATTGTTCCCGAAAATATGAATGGACTCGGCTTATAGATTCAACCCTCGAGGAGTGAGGTTGGTGCCCTTCCTTATTTTCAGAGGAGGCAGTATATATGGCGGTTATATCTGGGCTTCGGCAGGAAATAAAGTCTGTTTATGCCGATGGCCCTGACTATGAGTTAGTGAGCCAGCTACCGCCCTGCCATTTTATTTCCTCTGTCGCTCTCTGGATATTTAGAATAAGGGCGAAATATCCCTGCGTTGGATAAACAGGATTTATATCTCTCGGCTAACTGGGCTCTTATAACTGCCTAACTATCTGCCAAATTTCATCTCAGAAGATGGAGGTCATTTTCAGAACAAGATATTTCAAGAGGTCGTTAAAATATTTAAAAAACCCATGTTATGAGACTTTATCGTTCAGTTCTCAGTAATTCAGCTCAAGTACTTAGAGGAGAGGTCAGAAACAATCTCATTTCATTTTGTTTTTCTCTAATACTGTTTATTGTTATATATTATGCGATATTTTTATTAAATATTTATTTATTGAGGTATATTACAATTTTTTACAAAATGAACATTAGTAATAGTAGTGATATGAGACCACATTCATACAAATATATACAGAAAATAATGATTAAAGTCAAATTATATAAAATAAATAAATTAATATATATATATATATATATATATATATATATATATATATATATACACAATAAAATGATAATAAATAAAAAATAAAAACAACAACCTATAAAAGCTTTTAGAATTTAGTCTTTTGATGTTTACATTTCCTGTCACATTAATACGCGATCTTCTTTGTACTTTTGTTTAATTTCATTTTTTATTTTATTATTCTGTTTGGAATTTAACTTTTGCTTCGCCTAATTATTTGCCATACATTCACTAATATGACGAAGATAATTTTTGGAACAAGATATTTCGGTTGGCGATCATAAAAGTTAGAAAATTGTAAAAAAAAAAAAACTATTTATTATCCAACGTTTCAACTTAAGATGTGGGGCTCCACGAGAGCTAAAAACAAGATAAAATGTATGTGTTTAATAATAATAGAAAAGAACATTCAAAATTAAAAGAAGCAATAATAAAAAAATTGTGTAAAATTGAAAACTCAAGAATAGAAAAATAAAGTAAGTAATAAAACCTAATAAAGAAAATAATTAATATGATTTGGTTTTAGTATGAATTTGAGCATACTGAGAAATTTAATTGATGATCTGATTATATAATAATAATAATAATAAAAGGCTTACCAAACCCGAAGGTACGATGCCGATACCACCAAAATCGCCTGCACAGACTCGTCCAATGTTCGCTGGTCCAAGCCCAAGCCCCCAAGATCAGCCTTAATGCAATCCTCCCATCTTCGGCCTACCTTTCGGACGCCTACCAGTCGGTTCAGCGAATACCAACCTTCTCGGAATCCGTTCCTCACCGAGCCCACCAACTTTACGCGCCCATTTAAGTGTCCGCAATTCCGTGTTGAGCAACCTTCTAAACTCCCCAGTGTCTTCATCTCTCTTCGGAACAAATATTTTACGCAGTACCTTATTTTCAAAAACCTTAAGCCGTTGTTCATCCTTCAAAGTAAGCGGCCACGTTTCACATCCGTAAAGAACCCTCGGAAGAATAAAAGTTTTATAAATTCTAACCTTTAAGTTTTTAGACCGAAGCCGCGAACTAAGTAACTTAGCAACTGAATAATAACACTCATTTCCCACCTTTAACCGGGACTTTATTTCTTCCTCGATTTCATTTGTTCTTGTTATCATTGAACCTAAATACTTGAATTTCTCTACGTGTTCAAAAGTATGCCCTGAAATATTGATATCATCAAGATCGCCACCATTTCTGCTACTAATAATATATTTCGTATTATCGGTGTTTAATTCGAGACCTATTTGTTTACCGGTTTTTATTAACACACTTGTATTTAGTTGTATGGTTTCCGTGTCTTCACCTAGGATTGCCAAATCATCGGCATACCCCAAAACCGGAATCTTGTAACCCACATTTAAGCCTTTCTCAGTACATATTACCTTTTCTATGACATATTCTAAAGCTATATTAAACAAAACAGGTGAAAGGGAATCACCCTGTTTTAAACCCGATCGCACCTCAAATCTTTCGGAGTAATTATGACCGATTCGAACTTTATGAAATATTTCCGGCAAACACATCTCTACTAGGTTTATTAATTTTCTAGGTATTCCCTGTTGAATCACGATGTTATATAGCTTCTGACGGTCTATGGAATCATAAGCATTTTTAAAATCCATATAGAGTTGACTACGCCGTTGTATTCCAGCTTCTTCTCTAATATATAACGAAAGGAAAATATTTGATCAATAGTCGAGCGATTCCGCTTAAAACCACATTGGTAGTTTCCGATAATTTCCTCAGCGTATTCCGTGATTCGGCTAGTTAGTATTGACGAGAATATTTTATAGCTTACTGGGAGAAGAGAGATCCCACGATTGTTATTACAATCCGTCCTCGGTCTTTTTTTGTAAATCGGAATAAGTATTGATTTTTTTTTCATTCTTCCGGCATTTTTTTCATTTTACCAGATCTTTTTAACTAAAACACGTAATTTGAAAACGCCCACTTCTCCACACGCCTTGATTAATTTACTCGTGATATTATCATTTCCTTCAGCTATATAACGTTTTAATTTTCCTATCGCCATTTCGATTTTCTCTTTACTCGGTGCGTCTATCCATGGTTCAGTGCTCTGGTATTCAAAGGGAGGAGATTGATTATTATTTTCCGTATTTAGAATGGCGTCGAAGTGTTGTTTAAATTTCTTTAATATCTCAGTCGGATCCGCAATTATATTGTTATTCGCATCTTTAACTCCATTCAATAGAGGTTCAAATTTTTTACGCGATTTGTTTATACCTTTGTACATCTCTCTTACGTTATTTTCGCTTCTGTATTTTTCTATTTATATCATTTTGCCTTTAAGATATTCTCTTTTCTTATTTTTTAAGAATTTTGATGTTTCATTTTTTACTGGTTTTTCTTTTTCACACATATTTTGACAATCCCTGTCGAACCAAGGTTTGTTCTTTTTTTTTTTTTTCGATTTTCCCATGACATAAATTACCTACCTCTTTAATATTATCCCTGATCCCTTCCCATAATTTGTTTACATCTTCGTGTTTCTCGTCTGAAGATTCTAAAGCTTCGAATTTTTTTTTACTTCTATCGCGAATTGTTTTCTAATTTCAGGGTTATTCAATTAACTAAATCAAAATTCTTGGGATGAATATAGTTCCGAGTTCTCTTATTTGTATTTATTTTTTGTCGAAGTTTCGCGATTACTAATTCATGATCAGAACCGCATTCTGCACCACGATACGATCTCACGTTAATAATGCTACTTTGCCATCTGTTTTGTGCTAAAACATGATCTATTTGATTCCGCATTTGTCCATCCGGCGATGTTTACGTATACTTATGAATATCCTTATGTTTAAACGTAGTACTTTTGATTATTAGGTTTTTCGAAATGGCAAAGTTTATTAGTCGGGTCCTATTATCATTACTATATTCGTGCAAACTTTCTTTATCGATTGTAGGACGATATACTTCTTCCCTTCCAACCTTTGCGTTCGCGTCGCCTAGTATTATTTTAATGTACTTTCGCGGTAACTTATCCTAAACCGACTCTAGTTTATCATAAAATTCGCATTTTACTTCATCATCACTGTCTTCGGTGGGAGAATGAATGTTTATAAACGCGATTTTAGACCAAAGGCCTTGAAATATAGCAACCGATATTCTTTCACTAAAGAACTGTACGCCCCGTAATGCGGAAAGAAATCTATTCCTAATCAGAAACCCGGTACCTAAACAATAATTAACGTTTCCCTGTACCAAATAGTATACGTTCCTTCTGTTAACGAACCCTCCCTTGGCCAGCGAACCTCTTGTAATGCAACGATATCTAAATGGTACCCCTTAACTTCATTCGCGACCGACTTTAACCCACCTGTCGTATTTAAACTTCTAACGTTCCACGTCCCTATTGTTAGATCTCTAATTTTCATCTTGCTCCTAGATTCCTCTGAAGCAGTCCCTACCCGGAGACCCGAACGGGGGACTAGTTTACTTCCGGACAATGGGCCTGATTATATAAACCTCATAATTTCTGAACTTCAGCATTTTTTTTCTTACTATTTTTTTTTTTTTAATGTAGATTATCTTCTTCTTTTTTATTTATTTATTATTGTTGTTATTCTGTATTTTTATGTACGAATTAATGTTGTTGTTTTTTTTTTTTGTTTTTTTTTCTTTGTTCTATATTTTATTATATTTTGTTTCTGTTCATATATGAATTAATTGTTTTTTTCTCTTTATTTTGTTATTGTATTTTTTTTTTTTTAATTCCGCTTTGGTTAAGTGTGGTGTAATTGTTTTATTTTTCTTTAGTCAGTTACTTTATTTCATTATATTTTATTTCTGTTCATGTATGAAGTAATTGTTTGATTTTTCTTTATTCAGTTACTTTTTTTTTATTATATTTTGTTAATATGTGTGTTAATTGTTTTATTTTGCTTTATTTAGTTGTTGTATAAAAGTATATTCTTGATATAAGGTAAATTACTATTTCCGAAATATGATCACCTGTCATTGCGCAATTTTCCTGTTGGTGGGATCTCTCATTGTTAACAAATAAATTAATAATCGTATTTAACATTAAGAACTATGTTTTACCTTTTAGATAGGAACAAAAGAGATTAAGAATATTCTCTAAGTCAGGAAGATATAGGATAGACATTGTTGAGAAGATACCGTATAAAAGTTCTTTCGGAACTTTAAGGAGTTGACTTATTATTCTCCAGATAAAAGTTTTTGGAGTGTTCCATGATACCAACAATAAGCCATACGAGAATCGACTGAACTTTGTACCTAGTTCTCAAGGCAATTTTTAGGTATCATTGAACTGATCATAATGCTTAATTGGTGCGATTTGTTTTTATACGTAAGACTATAATCTAATTTATAGATGTTTAAATTTTACAGTCATTGCGTCCTTGATTAATGTGCTCTTTTCTGCCGCTTAGTGATAGTAAATGATAAAGGATATTTGGGAAAGATAGTATGGACTTTTGGGTGATTCATTCTTACGAAAAAAATAAAAATAACAGGATACTGTGTAATATGACAACCAAATACAAATACCTTATTTTTAGTCTCCATAGTATCCATAGTAAATTCTTGTATAACGTTGTGATAAGAAGCTCCGCTATATGTTTCAACATGAAATTAATTAGTCAACTTCTTGCAACCGGTTCCCATATCATAGCCATCAACAGGTTCAAAAGAAAAAATATGTATGTTTTGTAGAAGTGTCCCTTGACCCTCCACTTCGTCTCCCTCCCTATATGTTTATAATTTTTCTTTAACATATCAAAAGATGTAACACCACTCTACGGAATCTAGTCAGTCTATGGTTTTAGCCTGAGCTATGCGCTATACGATTACTATTAGTTTGTTTTTGACGGCGTATAATCAATCATTGGTCATCAGCAACTATAAACTCATTTTGATAATGAATTATCTTTATGGTTTAATTCTAATTATATAGGTTTGGAAGAGTTTTAGCTAAAAATTAGAAATAAGTAAATAAAAAATCAATAATAAATATTTAAACATGAATACAAATCAGTGAATAGAATATTAATGTTACAAAGAAAATTATAAAAGTCAACAAAAATATTACGGAAATAGTGACACAATTTTCATATACCATTTGATTTATCGTTATAAATGTTTATGGCAAGAGCATTTAGTTTAGCACGAGCATTTAGCATTTAGCACTTAGTTATATATTTATTACATAATAAATATATAACTAAGCTATGATTCAATCAGTTTATCATTTAACTTTCTTTTTAGTTTGTTTGTTTGTTTATTTATTTAACGTCACTTTATGCTACTGTGACTAATCAGATAATGCTTCAGCGGGAGTCCTAAATTTTGCATATCCAGGGTTTGATTAGGATAGTAGTCTTTGACTAATACATGACATCACATGGACTACGGACCACCTTTCAACGGCCTTTCCGAAGGACGGCATAACTAAGGATTTTTTACTCCCGTTAAAATTATGCTAACCACTATGCTACAGGTGACCCCATAAAATATTGTTTAAAATCTTTATACTCATATATACATATTTTCACCAAATAAAAGAATTCGTCATATTAATTTTGTGACAACTAACTGAACATTAAAGATATATATATATATATATATATATATATATATATATATATATATATATTGTAGTTTGACTCTACCATTGTTTATTCTGTATATATTTTTTGATTGTGATCTTATATTACTATTATTATTATTGTCCATTTGAGACACATTGTAATATATCGAATTAAAAATTGTCAAAATTAGATAATAAAAAGTTAGAGGAATACAAAGATTAAATTAGTTCGTGCCATAGCAACGATGCCCTTTAAAAAAAAAGTTTCAAAATTGAGATTTAAAATAATAGAGTAAATAATGTAATAACTGTTCTGAGGCAAAAAAATCATAACCTATAATTATAATACTACTAGTAATGTAGTTTTTATTTAGACAAATAAATTATGTAAGTACTTTTGACATTCATCATCCCACAGGCTCGTGACCACATTTTTAGTCCTCTCCGAAGGACGTCAAAACTAAGGACCTTACCCTCACTTAAAATTAACTTACACTAATAGCAAAACATACTTGGAGCTAGAACTTTCTAGCCACTAAGTACCTATTGTTTAATATATTTTTTTTTATTAAAAGTGCAAATCTTAGTGTAATTTAGTAAAATATACAAAAGAACTGTAGTAGAAGTAGGCATACTTCGTAGCGTAATTTTTTTATATCTTTTGACAAAAAATTTTTATATTTATATATATATTAACTATCATTTATGAGCTAAACATTCCATCTAAAAATGTTTTCGAGGTTATGGAAATCAGTTAATAGATATGCTAGGAACTAATGGTTAAAAATATTTCTTATAAATTTATTTAATATCTTTGGTAATAATAATAACAAAAAAAAACAAAATCTAGGTGCCTGATCTCTTATGCCGGAAACCGAAACGGGACGGCATAAATAAGATGATTTTATTTTAAGATGACTAGAAATTGATTATATTTCAAATTATTGCATAAATAATTACTAAATATTTTAGAATTTTTTTTCCAAATAATTTTTATTTGTTATTGTTATTACCAAAGATATTAAATAAATTTATAACAAATATTTTTAACCATTTAGTTCCTAGCATATCTATGAACTGATTACATAACCTCGAAAACATTTTTAGATGGAATGTTTAGCTCGTAAATGAGATCGATAAAAAATTTTTTGCCAAAGAGATATAAAAAAGATCCACCCCTATATATCCTGATTCGATCAAAAATATATTTATTATCTTTTATTTAATCGAATAATGCGACAACTAGTCCTGAGCCAAAGTGCCACCCTTTGGAACAGCCTCCATTACCACTCTAGACAACAGATTGCTGCTTGATAACATTACACTTCCATTACGAGCTAGGATTTGCTGTTATGGTCCCACCGCCCTAGTGCCATTATCATTAATATCAACTGCTCATACACTGTGTCACTCGCTGCTAATCATATCCTCATGGTAACAACACACGGGGACCACTTTATCTGCATACTTCATCCCGGGCGGAATTAAACTTTCCGAGTGGAAGCTAGTAGGAAAAGACCATTCCGCTGAAACCGCATTCCCTAATGCTTAGGAATTCTTAATCCGGTTTTTCCTCTGGGCCGCAGAGGATTGTTCCTTCTCTTATTAGTCCTGGTATTCAGAGGAAAGGCGGTCCCTGTAATTGGATAAGCCTCAATGGCATTATTTTATTATAGTGTGTTGCACCCTGCAGCTCCTCAATGTCTTGCAGTTATTACGGGCGGCTCCTAATTAAGTCCTATTCACGGCTTTGTAGCAAAAGAAGTGGCATTAGCCGAGTATAATAAACGCGAGAGTAGCTCTGTGTTGGTGCAATTAGGACGGTCCTTAACCTCACTCCTGTTAAAATTTTCCTCTGAGGAAGCATGAAATTATTTTATATATAAAAATCCCGTTCGTTAAACGCAATTATAATATACCTGTAATTAGCATATATATTTAACTAATTATTTATTTTACATCTACCCCCATGGGTAATTATTGACGTATTATACTTTTTAACTTTGCGTTTTATACTTAGAATTTGCTTCGTTTTAAATATTTGAAGGGCTTTGGTTACTAACTGAAAGCACACTAAAACATCTTCATGGATTCAAAATTACTATGCTCAGAAAGACGATGTGGTCGAACTCATTGAAAGAGTTAATAGCTGAAGAGCTACACACAATTTTTGAGCTACCAACAATTGTAGAATTTATAAAGAAACACCATATAAAATTTCTGGATTCTTTAAAATGCTTATTCAACCCGCTGTTCAACACAACTCCAGTACATGCTCCAGTCCGCTGCCAAACACCCCATGAATCTTGGCTCCTATTAGAACATAAGTTAACAATAAATTAGTGAGTAAGTTCGTAGTAAGTTAATTATGTATAAGTTTTTCATTAATTCAAATAACGGGTGACCCCCATAACCCCAATTTCATACACATTGAACTATTGAACTTATTGATAAAACAACACTTATATTAATACCATAACTTGCTCTTAAAATGTTACAATACAACGTAGTTACAATAGACGCTTGCAGTAAATAGTTTGTTAATCATTTCTTCTGTATTGGTATAAAAAAAAAAAATGGTTTCTTTGTCTTTAGGAATTTCTTTCAGTGTCGTGTTTATTTTAAATCTTGTCTCAATCGAGTCGAGATTGTGCAGTCTAATAGAGCATGTCCTCCTGTGTTACACCGGATACAAGTTGGAGCTTCCACAACTCGCGGAAACCACTTTCCGATTTTACTAAATGTGTTCTAATGATTTGCATGGAGGTAGACGAATATAATAAAATCTGGCGAGGGAACACACGACTTATACCTACCTCGGTCTTTTTTTTTATAAACGTCAACCACAAGGTCATTATTGCCTTGATGACTATTGCCAGCTATAATTTGTTAAACAAATCAGTTAAATTGAAGAAGTCAGTCGGTAGTCTATATGTTATCCTGTAAAACTGTCGGTAAGTATGTTGTATAAGCCCTGCATTCTTTCAGAACATGGTTCACAGAAAGCAGACATCCACATGACTGGCAGTCTGCAGAAGGTTCGCGTGCAATAATCGTTTACGCCCGATGCCTTGGCACGCTAGGATCACCTCCTCTTTTCACTTATCACGCAAAGACGATTTCCATTGGAATACTTTGCTTTTTGGCCTCTTAATTTTTTTTTTGTACTTCGGCTGTTAAAATCAAATTTAGAACTATTAAATCAAGTTTAAGTTAAAAAAGTTTAAATTTAATTTCAATAAAAAGTTTATTCCGGTTCGTGCCGAACCTACTGGTACAAACATCATTGACAGACACACTACCACAAAACCCACCAAGGAGACTGAAACACCTCTGCCTGCTTCTTTAGCAGAGATCTTCCACGGCTTAAGCCTCGGAAGTCTCGTCACAAACGCATTCACAGCAATCCTAAAGAGTAGGTTTACTGATGATGATCAATGTTTCAATATATACCCAAAGGCATTTATATATCACTTGTTGTTATATAAATAAATAAAATAAAATATGGTAGCCTGCATTAAAGATATTATTATCTACTATTATGGTTTCATGTGCTATTATCTATAATTGATAGAAGTGCTAAAGGTAGTTTTTGAAATAATTAAAAATAAGTTCAGAATACTAAATATTAAACCAATAAAGATCGAGAATATATTATTCTCCTTAAGAAAAATCCGGGCGGCTAACACATGAATGTCACTTACATCGGCAGTTCAAATCAATTTAAAAATTATTAAATAATCTTAAATTTGAATAAATAAATAAAAACGTTGAAAAAAGTTTAAAGTCAATTTTAATAAAAAGTTATTTTTTTCAGTTTGGTTGGAAACAATATTTAAAATTAAATAATATAACAGTATGAAATTGTTATGTACAACAATATCCTGAGTCTATACCCTATTCGTCCCTGTACATTATATTTCAAAACTTCGTATATACAACAAAACTGTTTACTAAAATCTTTAACTTTTATACATCTATATACTTATTTTTGTGTTCTATAAAAAAACAAAAAAAAACGTAAAAATATGTTTACTCTTTTCTGATTTATCATGTTTTCAAATTTGTTTAACTTGTATATATGGCTGTTTTTAATCAATGCTAATAAAATTGAATGGTTAGTTTTTACGAATCTACAAAATTAATGGTACTTTAAATTTAAGCCCTGTGAGACTATTTCAATCAGAATGAAACCTACGTGATATTTATTCCAATTAATTTTTAATAGTTTCATTAAAATCACTGTAGTCGCTTTGGAGAAACTTAAAAACGGTGAAAAATCCATGGTACAAAGTGGCTCATCTGGTTCGCCGATTCATGATAAAAGTGTTGAAATTCTGAAAAATAAAGTTTAGCTTCAGATACTTCGTGATAAATATTTATAATTTTTCTTTTAACGCGTTACTGATGGTGGCCCAAACACGGTTGTCCTATCGGGCAACGTATGTATTCGCCGATAAAACAAACTTGACACAAAATGTCGTTACTCCTCTAGTTCTTTTTACAGCATAATCTCTACCCAGTGGATCAAAGGGCCTTTAAAGTAATTTCCGAGAAAATTGTTTTATCGATAAAATTACTGGTGTTATATGTTGATTTACACCATTATTGCAAATAATCTACATTTGAACGACCAAGAGTAGTTTTTCATGGTTTTTTGTAGCAATCATTTTTCAGCAAAAATTGAACTTTTACGTTTAATGGTGCTAGTAATCAGTTATCGAAAAATAAGAATACGTATATTTGTGTATATATGTTATGTATATACATAAACACCAATTATTTGAATAATAAGCAATTTTGATAGGATTAGCAAGGATAAGTTTTGAGGACTGTATTCAAGATTCAAAAATTATTCTTAAACACACACTGCTCAAGTAATTTATTCCTATTTCTATGGTTATTTAATAATTGTGTATATCGATCATAATTGATTTGTTTCCATCAGACATGGGATCATATTTAGCACCGTATCCTCGGCCAAAATAAATAACATGATTCGGTATTTTATTATTGTTGGCCTGTAAGAGAAATATAGGTTAACGGTGAGAAATATTTAGTATCTCAGTAGCGTGAACTGAACCGTTGATCAGCATTTGTTTCATTACTTCTCCTTATTCAACCGATTCTGAATAATGCTAGTTGTAGTTACCCATGAAATTATTAGGAGTCGAGCACAACACTGAAAAATGGGAATACAAATAGAGAAACTTACACATGCTAATAAAGCAGGCTTCCTCACATTATCATAACTACTAATTCTCTGAAAATACATAATTTTACTCGTAATAATGGATTGAGTAGTAACAGAATTAAGTGTGTCTACTTTGGCATGAAACCAATGTTACTGATGGATTTCATTATCATATAACTGACAAATTTGGGTTTCAACGCCAAATCCTTCAGTACAAACAGATAATGACATTAGAAATTTTGTGAAAGCTCAAAAGGTGAACAATGGATAACCCTCAAACACGATATACATAACAATGTGAAGCCTATGGAGTTGGTTATGCTTTACCATGAATCGTTTAAAATTTGATTGTTGTCCGTTTCAGTAAATTTACCTGAAGAAACAACGAAATTATTATTCTACATTATCTTTCATTTTATTACATTGTCTTATGGATCTAACAATAACTGTGTTTGCATTGAGGACAACATTTTCAATGCTTTCACAAATGAGTTATTCCAATGTAACTTAACTGCTGATGCTTGCTATCATTTAATTTTGGTCCTTATGTATTAATAGGTAATGCTGAGTCAAAGCTCGTAGGTTCACTTTGTCTGAATAAAATTACACTATGAATTAGACTGTATATAGGATCACTTGAAAAAAGGCTCGCAATTGTGGAGGTAAAGTAGTTTGAAGAAATCTAAACCAAATGGATAAATGGACTGAGCAAAGAGGAGATCGTGAAGCTGTGCTCCTTATGCATTTGTTGTTGAACCAATTGGCTGAGAAATCATTTCACTCTTATTTGAAAGTAAAAAAAAAAAAAACGGGTCGTTTGAAAGAAAAAATAAAAAAACTTAAAGACGATTGTCTTGAACATGCATTAAGTATAAGGGAGGCATGAGGGAATTGAACATGGAAAAAATCAAGTTATCTTGACCAAGACGCAAATCAAACAGAACAGAAGGAATTGTCCAGAAAATAGAGAGTGGGGTTAACTAATGGAGCGCACACTGTCTATTTTATAAAGGACCCCTGCTTAAACTGGTAATCTTCATCATGCCAATTTAAAACTATCGTATATTTATTTATATTGAGGATGTATAGTCGACTGTAGGAACTATTATAGGTGGAATAGTCAGGAATCAGTCATTTTTGGAAAAGTTTTTAATTTTGCCGACGTTTCGGCTCAAGCTTGTGAGCCATCATCAGTGCATTACTGAGCCATGTCCAAGCATAAACTCAGTTGTTGTTCCTGACTATTCCACCTATAATTATATTTATTTATGTTTACTAATGTAAATTAATCTTTGAAGATTTAGCAAATTAAAATCTAAAATTATAGAATTCCATTAATAGGAAGGTCCAATCAATAAAGACAAATTAAAAAATAATAATATATATATATATATATATATATATATATATATATATATATATATATATAAGTTAAGGGCTGGAGCCTGGCAGTAACAGTCTTAATACCAGTTGGGAATGTAAATAACCTACGAAAGGTATTTGAGCAGGTTACATCTCTGAATAAATCAGTATTATTTCTGGAACCATATGAGTAGTTTACTTATAACCTTTACTTTTTTTAAATTATCTTTTGCCACTTCACATATCTTATATATATATATTTTAATATATATATATATATATATATATATATATAATATATATATATATATATATATATATATATATATATATATATATTTGTGCTTATTACTTTTCAGATTATTAGATTTTGAATTATTCGAAAAGAAATTTTTAGAAAGATTTTAGAATTTGTTTTCAACAAGGTAAAAGGAAGAAGTTTCCTAACACACAGCTTTATTGCGCATTTATAGGTAAAGATGACTTAGAGAAAAAAGAAAAAAAAGTAGCTTCCCTCCCTTAGTCATTGTTGAGATACTGTGATGACCAGAAAATAGAATGAAATGGTAGTTCCTTGTATAAATATAGATTTATATATTCAGAGTCTGGAATGTTTGGTAACTTTCAAAATACTGAGTTTTCGAGTACATAACGATTTTCGATCTCATAGGTTTTTTGTGGGGTTTTTTTCCGATCAATTAAATCATATATTGCATTTATTATTAATATCAATTATATTATAGTTGTTAAGGAGTTGCTTATCAATTAGAGGATAATAACACAGTGATGTAATTTAAAAAAAAAAAAAGTACAACATAAATCAAATATACTAGTTTGCAACATGATTACTTGATTAATGGCGACTTTTCTAATTGATTAAAGGTACTTGTTTCTATTTATTGGTAATATTTGTTTGACACCAACTTAAATTTTCATAAATTAAAATGTATATTTAAAGTTACATGTGAATTGCTGAACCTAAGCTCGCTTTGTAATAGAAGAGGTATAGAAAATACATTTCATTTCCTCGCTACATGCTCCATTTTGTGTGAAATGTCTAAACGTTGACCAAGCAATAAACTGTCTTAACGGCCAAAACTGGATGGCTGTGTATAATTATGGTAAACTAGCACGGCCTTATAGATACAATCTTATAAAATAATTTAATTATACTTAAAACCTGTCATATATATAATAGTAATTGTTTATTGTTATTGCTTTGTTGTTTGTAGCCTGAAATAGCAGAATTAATGAGTGAGATACTGTTTTACTTATATTGTTACAGTAGTATAATTTGTAAAATTGAAGAAGACGGCTCCGGACTAGACGGTCTAAAAGGCAATAGTTCAATAATCATTTTTTATAAATTGTTGGATTGTTATATTGTTTTAATATGCTAAAAAAAAAAAAAAAACAGTCATCTTTCTAATCATTGTTAACTCTTAATAGCAGAATCCACCTATCTGAATCAGAGCAGCTAGTGACTATATGAATTTTTTATCAATATATTAAAAAAGTGAACGATTTTTCTGTAGATTGCTCACAGTTTTTGGAAGATTTTTTCTTAGATTGCTCAGTTTTCTTCAAAGAAATCTAAGCTATGAATATATAACTAAGAATTAGTAATAATATTAAATATTTATATTACAAGTGGATGTATTATTTGTTTATACCACTAGAACACTATTAAATATGGAAGTACTAAAAGGATCTAGTAAAGGCACATTTTCTTTGAGGGTTTTGAACTGAATAATTTTCTGTTTGATGGCGACAGAAGAAAAGGGCCGTTTATTTGCCTAGAGCTGTTAAAGGGAGATTAAACTTGTATAGGGATCCTTGTCCTTTTTCGTTTGAGCAACTTCAACATTTGAATTTTATACCAGCTATTTGTATATACAGAATGCAATATAAATACAAAGTAATTTCATAATATCACGATTTACTAAAAAAAAATTCGGTGAGCGCAACAAACGACTTTTCTTTACCTCCGTTGTTAAAATCAATTTAAAAATTTTTATAAACAATTATAGATGAAAATAAACAGTTAAATAATCGATGTTATTGAGTTCCAATAGAAATATGTGTTGTATTAAATATTCTATTATAATATCTGTGGCGGTCGTGAATAAGTTGTTAGGTCAAAATCTGTCATTTTACGGGGGAGCGACTTAATGTTTTACGTAATACCCAAAATAGAGTAATTAGCATAATTGAACATACAGCTTTCTTTCCACATGAACACAACGTGGAGACGGTCTGAGGGAGCGATACGTGGAGTAAACTCATTTTTGATATAACTCAATTTAAAAAACTTATCTAGTTTTTCACGACCATTATCTAGAACATTCAGTCATTTCTATCGGCTTTTCGTCACTGTCCGTTAGCTTTTACAATTGTATGTATAACATTTTTTCTAAAATCTTTAGCTTTCCAAAGGTATATTACACATCAATATTACTGTTTTCGTGTTTAAAAACACAAGAATTCCATTAACAAAATTTTTGTTCATTTCTCTTTTAGTTGCATATGGAATTTGTTCTATATTTATCAGTTTTTTATCAATGGAAAAAAGATGATATGGCTATTTTTATAAAATATACAAAATTAAAAAAACTTCAAGAGGTAGAATATTTAAACTAGGTGTGGGCATAATCGAATGACGATTATCCGATCATTCGATTATTTTAATCATTCAATTTAATCGATTATCCGAATATTCGGTTCGGAGGAACAAATGATCAATCGAACTGAATTTTTAACGATAATCGAAGGGTTATAAGGGGTCGGGATAATCGAATGACCTTTTTTTTTCTTTTTTTTTTTTTTATTTTTGTGTTATATGGATATTTGCACCTAGGTTCAACCAGCTCAGCAATCATAGAGAGGGGAATTGTGGCAGATTGTCTTTCAGAATGCATAATCATTCGATTCTTCAAATCATAGAAGTCCGATAATTCGATTATGACGATCATTCGATTATATCCACCCCTAATTTAAACCATCGGCATTTAACTCCTTTCAGACTATTTTAATCAGAATAAAACCTACATCATACTAAAGCCAATTAAATTTTACATCGATAAAGCGAGTTTAATCAAAATCATTAGAACCGTTTTGTGATAATCGAAAAAATGTGAAAAATAAATTATAAGGTCTTCTAATTGGTCGATTTTGATAGAAAAGTTGCTTGTAACATCTCAAGCAAAGACGATTTTAAAATGTGAAATTTTACTTTCACACTTCTTATCGTTTTCGCGATAAAGCAATAGAATTTCGCAATAGAAGCACACGAACTCACAGACCTTTTTGAGGGACTTGCTCAGGGGACCCTTAAAACATGTATTTTCGTTGAAAACTGAAAAAACGAAAAATTTCACGATCGCAATACTTTCTTTCTCTTACTATATATCAAATAGTAACTAAAAGCGTACAATAAAATAAACCGTTGAAGATGTTTAACCCTGTAAATCACGAACTTATTGAATAACTTTTTTTTTACAGAAAGAAATAAAATATTCAAAAAGGCTTTTTATGTAAGGCTATTTTTTTTTGTGTAACGGTTTTAATGTGTAAATTATTTAGGCTCTCAATGCCAATCATAATTACCACAAAAAAAAAAAAAAAAATACAGAATATTATAGTATCACAAAATGAGGCAGTATGAATTAGATATATTGATAGAATAAATACCATATCAAGAAGTATTTTTACGTATTGTATAAAACGCAATTACTTATAAATTTGAAAAAGAGATATTAAACATTACCTAGAGAGACATTATCCCCGTTGCCACCGACTGGGGTTTATTGCAGGTTCCATGAACCCCGACGTAGTAATATTCTGAACCCATTAATGAACTGGCATAATTGGATCAAAACATCATCAGAATCCCATTCCGTCTTCGAAATTACAGCTGCTAGCGAAATCCAATAATCGAATCAAATTGGATCTGCAAGGTTTTATAAACTGAATCTTGTGGCTGTATTATGGCTACTCGTTAAGTTTAAATTTTTTTAAAATTTAAATATTGAAAACAAGAACTAACATCATTTGTGTATAAAGATGTATATGTATTTACATATGATTAACAGTAACCATGTAATAAACATAAATGAACTTTGTTAGGTACACTAAATAAGTCAAGATGTGACTCCAGGCAAGTTGAGGACTGAAGCAGTCCAAAGGGCTTAGGGCACAAATTCGGTCAGTACCTCTCTATATATCCACAGGATGTGCTTCTGGAGTCTCCCTAAACCAGGGTCATCCACTGCTGAAATAATAGAATAAATAATGAATATTCTGTAGTCATATTTATAGCCTAGTTATTCTTTTCGTAAAACTAAGCTGCCCTCTCTGCGTAGCTAATTCATACATGGAGTAATTATACAATTAATTCTCTCAGTTATCCTATTACCGAGAGAAATACTTCAATATTGTCAGTTTATACCCTATTCTTAGTGTTTCTCTGGCGTTGGTCCTTTGCTTACACTTACCGGCGAAGAAGCTAGAGGCAAGAACAACATTAATTCTAAATAGAAAGACGAGACGAGCACAGGTAGCCTTCCATTTAAATAGGTTACTTAAATGCATAAGGTGGGATGTATATCTCTGGCCTGAGTTGTGGCGAAAATCTCTATTGCCGGACCCGGTCCTAATAAAGATGTAAATGCGAGAGGGCCTCAACACTACGCTCACAGTCCGCGGCCGCTATCGCTGCCCAGAGATCTTATCGCCCTCTCCCCTACGTATCTACGTACCGGCTTTATCATCATTATTCTTCTGAGCAATGGTAACCAGTTACGATGGTCAGGTTGTATGTAGGATGTTCGAAATGTGGAATATGACAGTTTGGTAATGCAAAAAACCATTTCTTATATAAGAATACACTCACAAAAAGGTATCAGTTAATTTGTAGGAGCAAACCCTAGTAATGTAAAGAAATATACACCCCCTGTCTATCATTTAAAAAACAAACTTCTTAGAAGAATGGTTAAGGTTGCTTTGCGTATACTGAAATGATACTTTGAATATGAATTTTGTAATTTTTTTTTCTACAATTTTTTTTTTTTTTTGAGTAATATTACAATCTGTCCTAATTTGGACATTAATAATATTTGTGAAAGATAACATTCATACACTATTTACTCACCAATAAAATATATATATATATACAATAATTAATCAATGAAATGTATACAAAGTCCAGAAATAACTCATACCTTTATACACGTTTGAGTGGAGAATAACCTGTGCTAGAACTCCAATATATATATATATATATATATAGAAGAGGTCGCGGTGCCACTGCCGTTTCAAGGGAAATAGTAAGGATGTGTGGAGCTGGAAAGGGATTTAGCTAGAGGATTAAAGTGATGGATAAGGTTCTGATGGAATTTAGAGAATTTTGCTGGAATAAGAACTAAAATAAGTAGAAAATTAAGGTCGTGGTGTAAGGTATTTTCGTGACATATTGAGGACTATTTACTGTTGTTCAGAGGTCCCAGATTTCCTGTTGAGTAGTCGGTATAAATGTCCGAATCGTCGGTTTAGTTAAGTTCATATTCATGTACAGACATGTGTATTATTGGAACGATATATCTTTTTTAATATTATCTCTACTACGTGGATGTATTCTGCCCAATCAGAAGATCAGAAAGCGCTATTCATCTTAAACTACTAAAATATAATAAAATAAAATAACACACTCACTATTTTATTGGAAATAATTTTTTTCATTACATTGAATAATTTGTGAAACAAAAATAAAAAGTATTCTAAATATTTTAATCTCTAAAAGATAATTAGCTTCCCTTCAACAATTTACACATAAATATGTAGTTAAAAAGAATAAATAACATATTGAGTTCACATTGAATTATTCAAATTGCAAGCGCATTTCAAAGAGTGTGCATCTTTGATAAAAAAATTAAAAAAATTATAAACAAAATAAAAAAAGTAAAAACAAAAAAAACCTATCTTCAGCACTCTTTTAAACTGAATAGGGCCAGAGAAAAAAATGAATAGGACCTTTTCTACGATATTTTCCCTATTCATTCTGGAATAAAAAAAGAATTTAAAATGCAATAGGGAAATTTCCAAGTTTGTCTCTGGGAGAGATTTTTAATACATTACAACTAATTTTAAGTTATATAAAAATATTATTTATTTTATATAGCACATTCGTTAATTGTACGTTCCCATTTTGCCCTCTATCTGAAAGTATACAATAAAAGTTTTTATATTAACGAGGCTAAACCATGGATTAATTAGTTTACAAAAGAAACATTTTATGTAAACAACTTTTCTTAGTATTTTTTTTTCTTTGCTTTACTACTACGGCTGGCTGCAGAATCCTGTCGGCTAAAAGTTGTGATATAATTTTGTTACGAGTATTCTGTAATTTAAATTTACTTATATCAGTGTGTTATTTATTCAATTATATCCGCCACAACCAGTATCTGTATACCAAAAATGTCCGATCCCAAAATAATACCAAGTGTTATTTCAATTTTTTTTTTTACTTTATTTCTTAATTAGTTTATGTCAAAAGTAAAATTATAAAGGAGTAGTCGCGGGATTATAGGGTAGGATTAATTTTAAATATTATAATTTATAATAATTAATTGCATCGTTCTTTGAATAATTATTGATAGTACCTGAGCTTTGAATATTTAATTTTACGTGGAAATGTCATTAGGAGATGTATCCGTTTCAATAAATTGTTTACATCTTAAGAACTTACTCAGGTTAACTATAAGGTTTAGTACTCTTATAGATTGGTACTGTTTCACAGCCACTTTTCATAAAAGTTTTACTGTTAGCTTAAAATTATTTCAGAAACAATATTTATCAACACTTTTGTCTCGTATATTTTAACATTTTAATCCCACTATCTTTTGACAATAGTGTATAATTTATATTTTATTTTTTTATTATTTATTTATGACGCCTCTACCCTTGTGGGTCATTGGCGTTCACTCTTACATTTTATACCCTGTTATAATATAAACTTCTTTTTAAATACTTGAAGAGGATATTGGCTTTGTTTTCATCATCTTGTAAAAATTCTTTTAGAATATTTTCCATTTTTAATTTAATTCATTACTTATTGAAAATTGGACAATATAACAAATATTTTTCACTGTTTTCACTGTGTCACATTGCGTGCAAGTTTGGGCTTCTAATCTTCCCAGAAGGTAGCCGTGAGAGAACTCACTATGTCCTATCCGAAGCCTGCAGAGGATCATTTCTTCTGTTAATAATAATAAACAAATATTTTATTTATCTTTTTTGTTTTGTTTTTTAATAATGTATATACCAACTTCCTGGCAGACGGAATTCCCTGCCACTATTTTGTGTTCTCTAGCCTAACATGTAAAATTTAAATTAAAACACGTTTATCTATCTATCTAATAATATGTCTTCTGTGTCTGCTTAATATTTAATGGTTCTATTGTTATTTTTTTTATGTATATGGCTTCAAGTATCCTTCTGCTTTTATTATTTTGTCCAGTATTTCCTCATTTTGAATGTTTAATTTATGTTACATTTTGATGCTATTTAGTGACAAATATGTTTTTTAACATTATTTACATTTTTACCATGTAGGCGAACCTGGGGTATGGATACCCTCCTAGGGCAGACCCAGCCTCTATTAAGTGGGTACCCAAAAATGGGAAAAAACCTGGCGGCTGAGCGCGATCTCGGCCGAATCATCTCATTGCACGGCCGTTGGCCTAGAATCAGTACGAATCTCTATATGCACTGAGCCCAAGACCCTTCATGTGTGGTAGTGGTACAGGTTTTTTTTTAGGTTTTTTTTTTAGGTTGTGTATGGATTATGTTGTGAAATTCTTATTATTTTTAAGGTTTACCATATATATATATATGAATATTCATAATCTTCATATTTGCCTTTGTGTATCACGGTTTGTTTATCCAATTTTTCTGTCTTATCTTCCGTTTGGCTTAAAGGTATTTTTAATTTGTTACTGAGAGAGCTAATAATTTTATTGAACAATCGATGCTGCTTTTTATTCATGGATGGAACTTCCTTTAGTTGAAAAGTAGAAAGAAAGTACATTTTTTTGTTTTATTCCGCTGTGAAATATTTGCTGTATTTTTCTGTGTTATATGCGATGAAACGTTGGTATTTTTCTGGAGCAGGTAAAATGGACTTTGGACAGGCTGCATTTCCGGGGTATTGGGAAGCACAGACCGTAGGTTTAGGGGACCTGGCAGGCCTGTTCGGGAGCAGATAATGCGACCTGCTACGATCCATTCACGTAGCGCCTTCGTTGACCCGGTATAGCGCTGTCACAAGTGAAAAATGAGGGGTGGCAACGTTCTGTCGATCCTGGTGATGGGATATCAGGTTGTCTTGGGTTGATAGCACTGATTCTTTTTTTTTTTTTAAAGTAATATATAATAGCGAATGAATCAGTTCACTACTTAGGTTTATCAAAGAATGTCATCTGCTGAGGGAACTATGTGGAAAAAATAAATATATATATTCCCTAATAAATTAAATATGACGTATACCATATATTGATTAATATACACGTATTATGTATGAGTAAAATTAATTAAATTAAAATTAATGGCTGTTAATTAACCCTTTTTTTAAATTATAAACCAGTCAACCTTACAGTTAATAGGCTTCGTTTATGCTGAAAGCAATGAGCTGGAAGGGCAGAGTCTTGTAGAAAATTAGATTATATTATCAACTTTTTAAGAGGTTTCTTATTATTCAGATTTATTTTTAAGCAATGATGTGTTTAAGAAATTTTGTGTTCTTTTGACTGCACTCTGAACTAACTTCTCCCATATATTCACGCAGTCAACCATTCTCACTTTACGATAATAAATATTGATCTATACAGTAGCATTACCTACACTTTTTATGTTACTCCTTCCCGCTGGTTAAAAAAAAAGGCCCAAGGCATAACCCATTAAGTCCAGTTATAAAAAAAAGGTCTTTCTTAACAATAATAATTATAGTAATCGAAATAATTAATTCACACTTATTACTCATGAATAATAATAAATGAATATTGCATTTCTCTCTCTCTTTGTTTTGCCATGTTAATCAAAAAGAAACAACCTGAGCACTATCAATTCAAGTACCCTCCACATTTTTCGGGTACGGAAAGTGTAGGGGGGATACGTACGTAAACATCGATCAGATAACTATGTAACTGAGTTATAGGTTTTAGAAAATACAATCAAAACTCTCCCAATTTTGATTTTATGCTAACTTTGATTTATAGTCTAAAATGTTCCTCAATCAGCTCCTTTTCATTTCCATCTTTGTCTACTGGAGATTTTTATGAAATGTAATTTTTCAGAAATATGATAGAAAGTTGTAATACGGGTCATACGTTTTACTGCATAAAACCAGTAGTAAATACTATTTATTTTTTTTATTATTATTAAATAATAACAAATTTGTTTTCGAAAGTTTATACAGATGATCATAACAATGTAAGACGACGGAAAAATAAAAATAAACCAGTTTCCTTGTACACGCCGCGATCCTAACCATATCCGAAACAGAGCGATAAAGGATCACATATAGTAACGATAAAATGTCGCATAAAGCCCACCTGGCATCGGGCAATCAGCTCGGTGTTGGGAAAAGGCGCGTGTAAAAAGAAACAAAAAACCACGGAACTTTTTGGGAGTGATGCTTACTCAACAATAAACTCGCAACGCTACGGCATCCGTTATAACTGCCGCATCGCGTAAACCGTACGTATTCCAACATCCTCCATCTTTATCGTTCCTACGCTCTTCTTATGTTTTTATCCATTTTTATCGAGTACATTTTTAGTCATTTTATTTTCCTTTCGATCTAGGTCAGGAAAATGTTTGGAATGGGATGAATGTTTCAAATGCAGTTTTCAACATATCTGTGAATTTCAGATTCATATGCGAATTTTTGCCGTATAGGATGACAGATCAATATGGTTATTTTTCTTAGTTAGGTGTTCATTCAACCTTGGACACCTTATTCCAAAAAAAAAATCATCTATATTGCTTATCAGGTTGACGACAGTGCCGTTTTTTAAAAATGTTCTGTATGTTTCCATAGAAATCTATAACCTTTCTTTAATAACCTGAACCAACCTTATTTAAACCTCTTTTGTGTTTCTTGAGTTTATTCAATAAATTAATTTTTAAATTTTACAAAGAATGTGTTGATATGGATTTGCGAATATTATTATTGAATAATACTCGGATCAAATTTCTGAGCATACAAACTTAGTTTCTCCATCTCTCCCACCTCCATGTTTTTAAGCCTTAAGGAGCGTTGTTATTGAAAATAGAGATAAGTCCTACATAGCTTGATGAACACGGAAATAATTATTATAATGTACAATGCTTGTTATTAATTTTAAGGGTTTAGGATTAGCAGTCAATTTCCCTGTTCAAGTTTAGGTTAATTTTGTAGGAGGAAAAAGGTCCCATGTCTATTGAAATTATCTATCCTCTATATTGGATTTCATCTCAGAACACTTCATTATTTCTTCTAGAGCGTTGAAGGTAATTTTGTTGTTTATTTGTGGGGTTTTTTGCATGATCTAAGAGTTATAAGAATTTTTTACTTCATGAGTTTTTTTTTTCCAGCCTGACTTATAGCACATTTTTCAGCAAACAGCTTTCTTTTGTTACAGCATCAGATGAGAGGATTAATTTTGTGTATTTTCACGGCCTATTTAATTAAATAATTATCAAGGTTTTATTTAATATCCTGTCTTTTGATTAGTGACTTTTAAACTACTTATTCTACACATTTTTATTGTATTTTAATAGGTGCCTCTTTTTTTCAATGTAAGGTGGATCTTTTAAAATGGTTAAGGTCTATCCCATAGGTATTAAATTCATATGTTTATATGTTTCCTCTTTATTTTAGTGAGACTTTGCATTTTTTCGTTTAATTTATGATTATACTTGTGGAAACGACTCTGAAAATTGAATAAGATGTCATTTACGTTTAAAATATCTCTGTCTGACCGATTTAAAGTTTATCGCTTTGGGAATTTCAGTTTATCTCAACGAAAAGTTAAATATAAAAAGATTAAAATATGTTTCTTTTAAAACGTCAATTCATTATTATTTGTAATCATCAGCGGAAATAAAAAACATAAATAAAAATTAGTTAAGTTTGTTCGTTTGCTATTTTAAAACGAAGCATAAAAGAAAATTTAATTTTCCCATATAAAGAAAACTTGATTGATATGTATGTCTTCAAGAACTACAGAAATAACAACGGTTCCTATTGTATACCATTTATCACTATTTAATATTTTAAATAAACTACTTAAAATACATTTTAAAGGTTTAATTTAGTTTTCATAATAATCCCCTTTAGTGTACAGTGAAACATCCGTTTTTATGAAATATTATAATATTAAAAATAATTTATAACAACGTTAGTTTATAGGTTTGTAACAACTTACTAGTTATCTTAACAACTTAGTTACAATGCGGTACCTCATATTTTTATGAAATCGAAGAATATAACTTGCACGATCCTGTACGACGTTGGCAATATTTTAACTGTTATAACCTTCCTCATTCCCAAACACATATGTTCATAAGTTAATGAGCATAAATAAACTTCATATTTGTACGATTTCTTTTATTGCATGTTAACTTTCCTAAAATATTGTGCTTTCTAACGGTATATTATATATACGTCTATGTTACCACTTATATTGCAGGAATAATTTTTTGATGAATTGGTAACAGAAAATTTATTTTTACTATTTAAAAAAAATCTAAATTGCAATATATTTTACTTATGAACCGTCAGGAAAGAATGCCCTATATGATGGTGAAAACCGTATCAAAAACCGTCATGTGGCTTAGAAGGAATTAGCGGAAACCAAAATCGGTTTATCATTTATATATATATATATATATATATATATATATATATATATATATATATATATGGCTCCAAATTTAAAACAGTTGTTTGATTAAAACATAAGATGAACTCCTTTAAAGATCATCGATATTGTTGCATAAAGTTCTTTGGATAACTTCTTTTCAGTCGCCACAGAGGATTATCGGGAATATATATATATGGATGTTACGTTACGGACAAGCGTTGCTGTGTGGGCAAGAAGATTAGAATCGAATGAGGTAAATCCATTTTATGTAGCAGAGATTCGATGGTTAAGTGAATTTCTATATCTCAATCCCATATGAGCAAAAGGGCCTAATAGTGATAATTAATTTTTTTTTTCAAGTTAATAGAGAATTGTATACTCACTTATGAATAATTGCTAATGTTATACTCGTATTATTATAAATTTTATAGAATGGTTTTTTTATATTCGTATTTTTCTGCGACATTCCCTTTTTTTAAATTTTGTTTAATGGAATTTACTACTGTATTATACAATAAAATACATTAAGTAAATGTGTTAATTAATCATATGGACTTGATACAGGCATGTGAAGAAACTATCCACTGGTAGCACTTAAGTGTTTATTTAATGAAGCAGGTCGCGAGGACATCGTATTTTCAGCCGCCTCAGGGGATTATCAGGAATAGTTGGTTATAAGACGTTGCGTATGAGTGGACGGGTAATTTGGAATTAAAGAAGGTATATTTAGATCAGTTACTAATGGGATATTTAGGTCTTTATATACTATTTTGTTGGGGACAAAGTAAGGACCATTTAGGATATTTTGGAGGATTTGTGATTGAATACGGGAACAAGTGGATAGTTTGATGGATCCACATAACTCGATCCCTTATGTGAAAATATGCCTAATGATGGTAATATAAATTAATTTTTTTGTAGTATGTGGAAAGTTCTGAGCGTTTGTCAAATTAATGTTGTAGTAAACGGTATCTACGAGCTGTCTTGTCTCTTTAGTCTGGTGTGAGGATTCCCCGTAAGACTAGATGGAGTCACAGGTACCGGATCTGCTCAACTAAGGTGAGTGGAATATTGCTAAAGGATATAATGGGACAGACGTTTCTAATTTAAATTTGATATTTTTTTTTATTTCCCTTGTGATACCTATCCTTTACTCTTTTATTTTACTCTTTTATTGGGAGTCTGGCTCTGGCCTAGATAGGTGAAACATCGTATCTGTATTCACTACGAGCTAGCGAGGGCATACTTTTCTCTAGAAATCTGATATTTTGAACAGTACTGTAATTTGTATTGATCTGTGCGCCTACGAATTTACATAGAACTGTGATTAGTGTAGAAGGAACAAGGAGTTGAAAAAGAAATAGGCTTTCCCGGAGAGTTTGCAGTCCTTATCACATTGGCAAGAGATATCATGTCTACCCCCACCACTACGTAAGTTTTGCATGACAGAGTTAAACTTAATGCCATCAGCTGTTAGTACACACTATATTCATTTATTCAACCAGCTGTATATAATTTATTTATTTATATTGACTTATTAAGTTTTTTTCATCTATCTCTCTACATTGTTCAACTTTAAATAATGGCGGAAAGCTCTCTAACCAGGTTAAGTCTGGAAGAAAAAATAGATCTATTAATCAGCTCTGCGACAACTACTAATTCAGAAATTTTAACAATTAAAAATTCCATTGAACAATTTACAAAAACCATATCAGGATTTCAAGAAACTCAGAATTACATTGTTTCCCAGATTAAAACCTTCAACGAACGGGTATCAAACCTAAAAAAAGAGCTCCAGAGCTTAAAAGATGCTTCAACTCAAATTATATCAGGTAAAAAAGTAGAAGTCAAGGGGATTCCTTATAAAGAAGGAGAAAACCTAAAGAACATGTGCTCTAATTTATTCAGCCTACTAGATACTGACTTTAATATTAAGGATCTCGATAATTATTATAGAATTCGACGAAAAAAACGGGTCATTTACTGATATTGTTATACTGATTTGTCTTAGAAAAGCCGATCGAGACGCATTTTCGGTTCGAGCTAGAGAATATAGAGGCAAAGTTTCTGTTAAAAGTATTAGCGGCTTCGAATCTAACAAGGAAAGGAACAAAAATATATTTATAAATGAGGTACTATCTGCTAAAAATCGTGTTATATTTGCAAAAGCTAGAGTCTTGCAGAAAGAGGGAAACTTTAAATACCTCAGGCATAGAAATGGCAAAATATATATACGGCATCTCGAGGGCTCTACTAAAGTACAAATTAAATGTGAATCTGATTTGAATGTTTTTAAAAACTCACAAGAACAGTTTTACGACACCGATTCAGATGAATTCAAAATATATGAAGAAATCAATGAGAAAAAACGCTTACTCCCGGCATCACTCGAAACATCTCCATGCTCGTCAACTCGAAATAAGAAGACTAAAGGTAAAGATATTATAACATCTTGATCAAATTCTAAAAAAGCACCTAATCGTCAATTCGGAATCGTAAATTACAAAACGAATACTGGTAAAATAAAAAATTCAAATTATTCAGAGCAATGTTCAATATTTTCCTGGAATGTTGATGGATACAAAAATTTCGTCGAAGAAGGTGAAAAATTCAAAGATACTTCTATTATCTGCCTCTGTGAAACGCACTTACTAGAAAAACCACCAGCGGCCCCGCCATCACTCTCACAATTCAGTTACGTTTCGTCCAACGCCATCAGGGAGAAGAGCCGTGGGAGAGGAAGTGGAGGTCTAATTATATTCTACAATTCTAGTGTTTTTGAGGTGAAAGTGTTGGATATTAGTGAGTATTGGATCTGTGCCTATTTTAAAGAAAACCAGGGTCTTAGCTCATTTATTATAATTTTAGTTTACTTTAAACCTTCTTTGAATTTAAATTATGTTTTAGAATTACTGGAGCCAACTATATTAAGTATAAAAAGCAGATATGCCCACGACTTAGTTCTCTGCCTGGGGGATTTTAATGCTAGGGTTGCAAATTTAAATCAGGGGGATTTCGAGGCATTTGATGGCTCTAATTTAATACATAATCGAGATAGCTTGGATCTTGTCGAAAATGATAAGGATAAAATACTGGTAGAATTCATGGAAAATAACTGTTTTGTTCTTCTAAATGGTCGAACTGCTAGCGATAATCCCGGTCAGTATACTAATATCACTCCAAAAGGGAAAAGTGTAGTCGATATGGTCTGGTGTAGCTACCAACATATAAATTCGATTGCCGATTTAAAAATAGTACATAATATTTCGGTCTCACAACACTTTCCTATAGAGACCAAGCTCAATCTTTGTCTCAATTCTACTCATAATACTCCGTTAAGAAAACCGAACCACTCTTTTACCATCGCGAAATGGGACGATTCAAAAAGCTTAATATATCATGACCTTATTATGAATTCTCCTAGGGTAGGATATCATATGAACTCGCCATCCGTTGAAAATATTCAAAATAACCTCATATCTGCCATCCAGGAGACATCACAAACGCTTGGGTTATTAAAGAAAAAGAATCGTAATAATTATAATTGTCATCGAATAAATAAACCTTGGTTCGACTATGAATGTGTATTGGCAAAAAAGTACGTTAGATGCAGGTTAAAATCAATGGTCAAAAATAGGTTTATTGAAAATGAAGTCGGTGGCTACATTACCGCAAAGAAAAAATTTAAAAACTTAATAAAATTGAAGCGACTGGAATTCGAGCGTACTATCATGGAAGACCTAGCTAATGTTCGTGATTCAAAAACATTCTGGGGTGCAATAAATAGGTACAAAAGTAGGCAACCACAATTTTCACCGATAAACTGTGAACAATGGCTTAATTATTTACAAAGCATATATCCCCCGCGGGTCGACCAAAACGTATCGTACTTCGGAGTACTTCATCCCCTCCTCGACTCGGTCATTAGCCTCGAAGAACTTCAGATTTCCTTGAGAAAATGTAAAACTGGCAAAAGACCTGGTAGAGATGGCTTCAGTTACGAATTTTACAAAAACCTACCCATTAACTGGCAATTATACTTATTACATATGTATAATAAAATATTTGAAACTGAAAATATACCAATATCCTGGGTAAAAACTGTTTATATTATGATATTTAAAAAGGGTGACAGAAACCTAGCAGAAAATTACCGTCCGATTGCTTTGTTAAATTGTATTATGAAAATACTCACCCAAATAATTTTAAATAGGCTCACTCTATGGTGCGATGAGACGAATGCTCTTCCCGAAGCACAATCCGGGTTTCGTAAAGATAGAAGCTGTTTGGATAATTTGAATATATTGACAGCTCTTATTCAGATGCAGCTGGGATCTCGGGGAAAAAAGTTTTTTGCCATATTTGTCGATTTTAAGCGAGCCTTTGATTCGATTAATCACAATCTCCTATGGCAATCTCTTCACAATCAAGGCATTAGTGGAAAAATTATTAGAATTTTAAAAAATATATACCAGAACGCCTCGGCTGTCGTTAAAAGTGACGGTATGATATCAGAAGAGATCGATGTCACATTGGGTCTACTGCAAGGGGAAATATTGTCCCCTTATTTATTTAGCCTTTATCTAAATGATATAGATGTGTTTTTCCGAAGCAAAAATGTTGGAGGCATAAAAGTAAATAGCTCGTGCGACATACTGCTACTCCTTTACGCGGACGATCTCATTATCCTAGCAGATAGCTATACCGACGCCAAAAACAAAATAAATATTTTGAATCAATACTGTTTGATGAAAAGGCTAGAAGTTAATACTCGGAAAACAAAAATAATATGCTTCCACAAAGGAAAATGTAAACGGGTTGGCAAGATATACTATGAAAATAGTGAAATAGAAAGAGTACCGGAGTACACGTATCTAGGAGTACCATTTTCCGAAACGGGAATATTTTACAAAGCCACTAACTACTTCGAATCCAAAACTAAAATTGCAATAGGTTCTGTTATCGCACATTGTGCAAAAACAAAGCTAAGATCGTGGGAAAACAAAATTAAAATAAATAATGCAATAGCAATGAGTATCCTCTTTAATAATGTGCAAATATGGGGACTAAGATATGTAGACAGGATAGAGAGCGTAAACATAAACTTTTATAAACGTTTATTCGCATTAAACAAAAATATTCCTTTTTTATTAATACGGTCGGAATTTAATGTTCCCCATTGCCTAATCTCAATACTAAAGCTTTCTCTCTCTTGGGTGCATAAAATTTTAAAACTCAGTGATAACCGACTCCTTAAAATATGCTTCAATACATTAAAGAAAACTTATAAACCAACAAATAAAGTACAAAAATACAACTGGTTTCACCAATTATACTGTATTTTAAATCGAATAAACAAACAGTCTATATTAGAAATAGAAAACCCGGCTATTTTTCAGTTAGAGATGCACAAAACATTGATACTGTTTACAAATCATATGGAGACAATAGATAAACAAAAGTTAATCACCCCCGGTAAATACAACCCACTCTATCCGTCCATTCATAACAATAGACATAAACCTCAAGCTTACTTATTATCAAACGCACCGTTCCCTGTCATAAAAATATTTGCACAATTAAGACTCTCTGGAAATTACAATATTAAATTAACATTTAACAATATATACTACCACTTTAAACCCAAGGAAAACTGCACGCTATGTAACCTCAACGAAAGAGAGGACTTATTCCACATTTTTATTGGATGTCCCATATACGCACCGTACCGAACCCATTACATCCCTAGAGCCTTAAATATGAACATTACAAATTTTATCGCCCTCTTTACCACCGATGATATTGATGAATTAAAAAATATTTATTATTATGGAAGGCAATGTTGCCAAATCAGATCATTTATAATAAATGAATAAACATGTTTGTTAACTGTATCATATTATTTATCGTGTTTCGCCATATTATGTCAAACATATATTTATATATTTATTATATTGTAAACTATTATATTATTCATATATTGTATTTGTGTTATTTTGTTATAAGTTTTATTGTAATACAATGTACCTAGAGCTGATAACGTAGTGAATTAGTGTCTTGTTAACTCATTTATTGAAGTATGTTTTTTATTCTATATTTGTTATGTAGCCAGCTCTATTTGTATGGGGGTTACCCCGAAAGCAAATAAAATTATTCATTCATTCATTCATTCATTCATTCATTCATTCATTCATTCATTATTTTAATTGTAATATGAACAAATTTAAAAATTATAAATATTCATATATGGTGATAAAACATTAACCTTGATATTGTGTTTTGTTCTCTTTATGTCTCGAAGATTGTCAAATTCAAAAGCTACAACTATTTAAATGCAAAATGTCATGTTTGGTCTACGAAACGCCTATGTGAGGTAAGTTGAGCAAGAATATGGGGCTCATTGAGAACTAAGAAAACTAGGTGAAACCATGGATTCCATGTTAACTAGTCTGAAAATAAAATGTCTACTTGACGATCAAATTTCTTTTTGCATAATACACTGAGAATCAAATCAATTAAACAACCTATCTTAAGCCTAACATTAGATTTGAATATTTATGTAAATATTACTGTAGCTTATAATATAAAATAATTTAAGATCATCAGCTCATATATCATAGCTCACCACTGACCCCAAACTGGAATTTTAAAACAAAAGTAAAGTTATAAAAAAAAGGATTGTATTATACCCAGAACTTGAACGCGTATCAAAAGTAAAAGAAGTTTATAAAAGTTTAACTCTTACCTGATTGAAAACGGATAACATTTGACTTTTACATTGACGAAAAGTTCCGATTTAGAATAATAATGATTTTTTTTTTTTCACGAGGTAAACAATCCTCAATTTACTCAATAGACGAGTCGCTACGGGCCGTGCGATAAATTCGCTTATCACTCCACTAATTGATACCTTCACGTGCCTTTATAGCTTCTGAGATATTTCAATTGCTCATCTTGCCCCTATTCACAAATAGCCCCGCTATCCAATACATTATTAAATTTTTCAATTTCTGGTATAACAAGGAAACTTTCATTGAACTGATATAATTTCTAGAAATCAGCTAAAGAAAGAAAATATTATGAAATTATAATCTTTATTCAGTTATCGAAAATAAGAAATATGTGTTATTTATCAGTGTGTAAAATCAAAGTAAATACTTTAATAATAGAAAAATATCACTTAAATATTATAAAAAAGATTAAACTATCTGTTTTTAAGGATCATCGTAAATCACTCTTAATTTGTACCGTCTTTAGTCTTTATTCTTATAAGAAGCTCTTGATTGCGGATCAGAAAAAGAACCGATGGTTAAGGACCTGTTATTCCCCGAATTTGTTATAAAGGGCGGAATAAGATCCTTAAATTACTCGAGTCCTTGAAAGAGAATTACCGGCCCTTTTCGCTTTTATTAAAATCCACATTTCACTCAGCTGTCTCTTAAACTGACGTGTTCCGATTTGTTTTTTATCATTCGCTTAAGCTTTCGGATTTAGTGTGGATTTTATTTTTTTTTTTTTTTAGTAATAACAATTTTTATTGAGAAAATCTTACAATCTGTCCCAATTTGGACATTAATAGTATTGCTGAATGATATCAAACATACTACATTCATACAATATTTACACAACATAAAATTACAATAAAATATATACACAATAATGAATCAATACAAAAGTCAATAATTCACTTATACCTATATACACATACACACACTCATACATACATCACATTGAGTGGAGAATCTAGCCAGTGCTAGAACTCCAATATATTTACAAAAGGTCGCGGGGCCACTGCCGTTTCAACCTTCTAGGTGGGTTGTATGGATGAGTGGAGCTGGATAGGGATTGAGCTAAAGGATTAGGATGATGAATGAGGTTCTGGTGGAATTTGGAAAATTTGGATGGAATTAGGTCTGAAATAAATGGAACATTAAGGTCGTGGTGCAAGGTATAATTGGAGACATAATAAGGAGCATTTACTATTGTACGGAGGACTTTGGATTGAAAGGATTGAATGCGTTTGATGTTAGAACGTTTAGCTGTCCCCCACAGTTCAAGTCCGTAGGTCCAGATGGGCTTCAGTATTGTCTTGTAGATTAATAATTTGTTTTCAACTGTAAGTTCAGATTTTCTGTTGAGTAGTCGGTATAACTGTCCGAATCGTCGGTTGAGTTCTTGTCTTTTAAGTCTTGTATGTGGGTTCCAAGTCAATCTTTTGTCTAACAGTAAGCCAAGATACCGGACTGTATCTGAGAGAGGAATCGGTAATGAGTTGAAATAAACTGGTGGACAGGATTTTCGTCTAAGAGTAAAGGTTATGTGTTTACATTTATCTTCGTTCACCTTTACACGCCAGTTATTACACCAGTGTTCGATAAGGAAAAGGTGTCTCTGAAGGTTTAAGGATGCTGTTTCAGGATTGGAACTGGATGATAGGATGGCGGTGTCGTCTGCAAAAGTTGCCAGAAAGGTATCAGGATGTGTAGGAATATCAGCAGTGTAAAGGATGTAGAGGATGGGTCCCAAGACGCTGCCTTGAGGAACACCGGCCTCAACGGGATAAAGGTTAGAAAATTCTTCACCACAGCGAACTCGAAAGGAACGGTTCGAGAGATAGGATCGAAGAATGAGGTATAGGGACTGGGGTAAATGGGTTTTCAGCTTGAAGAGTAATCCAGTGTGCCATACCCGGTCAAAAGCTTGCGCAATGTCCAGAAACGCACCAGAACAATACTCTTTGCATTCAAGAGCTGAGGAAATATGGTCTACAACTCGGAGCCCCTGTTGAACTGTGGAATGCTGAGGACGGAATCCAAACTGATGGGAAGGAAGATTTTGAGATTCTAATATGGGTAGGATACGTTTTAGAAGAAGCCTTTCGAAGATTTTTGAGAGGATGGGGAGTAGACTAATAGGCCTGTAGGATGAAGTGTTGTTGGAAGGTTTACCTGGTTTTAAAAAAAGGATGATGGTGGAATGTTTCCATAACAGTGGAAAATAGGTGGTGCGGAGGATGCAGTTGTAAATATAAGTAAGGAATATAATAGCTTTCTGCGGAAGATGTCGGAGGATCTGGGGAGTAAGGAGATCGTGTCCAGGAGATTTACGGAGAGTCAGTTTTTGGAGAAGATATTTGACCTCAGAGGGATTAATAGCTTTAGGAGGTAGGGAAAGTGGAATTGGTGACATAAGAAAGTCTTGCACTTTTGCGGTGTGATTGATGTGGGATTCCGGGTGAGGAGTGAATACTTTGGAGAGGTGTGTGGCGAATTCCTCGGCTTTATCTTCATCAGACGCAGCCCAGGAGTCATCACCACGTCGGAGAGGATGGGAAACATGATGGTATTTTAGGATCTTTTTCGTGACATTCCACAGGGAATTATCACGAGCTGATAGAGAGGAGAGGTAGGAATTAAAGGACTGGGAACGGAAGTTCGCCAACTCCCTCTTCAATTGTCTACAATAGAAGTTATAGGAGCGGCGATCTGTTGGGTGTCGGGTGCGCTGCCATAATGATCTTGCTCGGCGTTTGTTGTGGATAAGGTCTATAATAGGTTGTGGAAAATGATTTTTGTCTGGATTTATATTGGAGTGTTTAGGAGAGGAAGCAGTCCAGACAGCTTGTTTTTAAAACGCATCATTCATCGGACTGACAACACCAAGCGTCAATCTTAAAAACTCATACAAATAAATTATAATTGATTAGAAATGAATTATTAATTTTTTTTTAGTTTTTAGAGTTTAGTAAACATAGCCTCAGTGATTAATATTACAAAAAAACAATTGTTATAAGAATAATAGGCTTACCGTAACCGATGATTCGATGCCGATACCACCAAACTTCGCCTGCACAGACTCGTCTAATGTTCACAGTTCAAGCCCAAGCCCCCGAGATCATTCTTAACGCAATCCTCCCATCATGGCCTATCTTTCGGACGTCTACCAGTCGGATCAACTTTCTCGGAATCCGATCCTCACCGAGCCCAACAACTTTACTCGGCCATTTGAGTCTCCGCGATGCTATCTAAAATGACTGTTGGTGGTATTTTGTGAACTAAAATATGTGAGTATTTTACCTACCTACGTCACACGCTCCAGCAAGCCTGGAGGGCCGCTCTCATTGTTGGTCAGTGAGTCCATCGGACATAGCCGGGAGGAGCTTCCGAGGAAATTCCACTGACCATCCCCACATCCGCCACCCGTGAGACGCTCCCCAAACGCGGTAATAAGAAAGATCCACGAGAGGAAAAAAAAATTGTAACATCAAAAAATAAAATCTTTAGACACCTATTTATAATGTGGTTATTACTTTCTGTATACATTATATATAACATGCATGTATTTTTTTTTTAATTCCCTCCATTTTAATGTTATTTTTGTGTTGGCGATCTCATTTTTAAATTAAATTTGATCTGTATAATAATTATTTATTTTATTTTCGCATTGTGTCTATTTTGGGTTTCATATTTGCTAATTCAGGAAGCATTTTATTTTATGATAGAAACCCAATTTAAATCCCATATTATGGGATATATTTAAAGTTTCTTTAATTCGTTTGTTATTTATATTGCATATTTAAGAATTTAATTAATTATGGGAGTCCTGCTTTTTTCATATTTTTTTTCTATTGAGGTATATTACTGTTTGTGTTTATAATATAATGTACATTTTTTTGGGTTTTATTTTGCTTTTTCATAATTTTTTAAAAATGGTTTTCAATATTTTCTGTTGTTGGATTTGATGATTTCCGATCAGAGACAAGAACAATAATCAAATCTCTTTAGGGAGAATATCCAGTGGTAGGCCCGGAATGCAATATATTGAGTACGTTGTCAGGTATAGAGGTCTGGTTCTGCTGGGTAGAGGCTCCCTTAAGCTGAAAGGCTTTAAGAGGAAGGAAAAGAAGAACGATTTGATGAGTGATTTTTACTTATATATTTTTGGTTTTAATTTAAGATTTATATTATTTTAACATTGTACATTAATTTGAAGGTAGAAGATTAGTGCTAATGTATTTTATAGTTTGGTCCTTATGTTTGTACTAACACACATTTCTTAGGAATCAGAAAATATTGATCTGGATAAAATGATAAAATTAAAGACACCTTTTAGACATATGATATTCAAGAAGTGAAATTGGGGATATATAATAATAATCAAATGCCATCTTAATTAAGAAATTTCAAACACTGAAATGGTAAAATGAAAACAAATTATCGCCAAAACAGATATAGCAATATACAGGGTTCTCGCCAATTTCAAATTTTGGGAGTAGATACTAGACCTTAAATGGAACAAACATTGGTTAGGGAGGAAAATTAAATTTTGAGATTTTCGCTGTACTCCATGGTTTTCAACAGAAATAAGATCCAATCATATATCATACAAACAATACTTATAACTATGAGATTTCCTACTGACCCATCCTATTTGTGTGAAATAATACATAAAAATTTGTTCTCAATAAAACTATATATTTTAAAATTTACTGTAAAGTTAAAATTTAATTTTCTTCACAACGGACTATACATTTTTTCTTATTTTGACGGTTGTAGTTTTTGCTCTTGGAAAATTTGCTCTTGTTTTATTTGGTATCACTTATTTTACTGTCCGTTCAAATCAAGTAGATGTATTTAAGTTTAGCTTTTAGAAACCATGTATTAGAGCCAAAAACACAAAATTTGATGTGTTCCTCTCTATAATAGCTAATGCTCCTTATTATGTCACCAACTATACCTTACATCACGACCTAAATATTCCATTTATTTCAGACCTCATTCCATCACAATTTTCCAAATTTCATCAGAACCTTATCCATCACCCCAATCCTCTAGCTCAATCCCTATCCAGCTTCACACATCCTTACCATTTCCTTGAAGTTTGTAACGGCAGTGGCCTCGAGACCTTTTAAAAACATATACTCGTATATTGAAGTTCTAGCATTGGCTAGATTCTCCACTCACGTGCTGTATGCTTGTGAATTGTATATAGGTATGAGTGACTATTGTACATATTCTTATTTAGTTTATATTATATATATATATATATATATATATATATATAGTATTATTATTTTATAAATTTATTGTTTTATATAAATTGTGTGAATGTTTTATTTGATTACTACTTCTTTTTTTTTTACCCTTGATGTCTAGTATTCTCCCACGATATGGTTAGACATTTATGAGACACCATTGCTCTGAGAGTTACTTTCCGTGTGGTGTGAATGTAATGATTATTCCGTTAATGATCACAGATTAATAATAAACCATAGCCCGATCAAAGGGCTTTGTGTTAATTGTATACCATTAATGAATGCAGCGAGCACTGCGCTAAGCAATGCCTTATTATATGGTTGCTCTAACACCTACGCAATATATTCTAACTTCCATAATGTTTCAATTCCTATATGCAAATGTAGTTTGTCGAGGACACCCCAATCAGCGATGTACACCTGCCACGAACCCATCCTAAATACGGCCAAATTGCTCTAAATGTAGCAACTTGCATATTCATCAGTCGGTAGAGAGTTGTCTCAAATTGTAGCCGGTCGTAATCCCAGTTGTTAACATTTGATTATATCGGTTATAGGATTGATATTCGATATGGGTTGATGTGGGCACTGGCCATGAATACAAGCATCAGCGATAGTCTTGTCCGCCTGATTCCTGTGGTTGAACTCCCAGATTGGCTATCGGAATCGAACCCGGCTTGATGTAAATTAGCCGCTATTACACGTGTCACTCAAAGGAAATTCGCCCTAATTTCCTGGAACATTACTACGAAGTGTAGATTCAAAAATTAGTTGTATATACCTTTTTAACCAGAACTTTCACAAAAATATATATTCTTCTAATTATATTGGAAATTATCTAAAACTTTTTTGTAAAAGGTTAGGCTAGAGACATTTGAAAAGACTTGCTTTTTTATAAAATAAAATTTTCTTATACAGAAATGATAAAAATTATGAGAAAGAAGTTTCGGGTGTAGTCAAACAAACGTTTAATTAAGTAAAATCTTAATTTAAATTTGCCTACATTTCGGCATGAATTTCAGGCCTTCTTAGGGCTATAAACAAAATAAAACAAGAAGTTGTAGAATACACTATATAAAGATGATCAGTAAAATAAATTATACTGATAATTACGAGAAACCTCGTAGAAACCAAAATAAAACAGTAGTTATGATATTTTATTTCTTAAAATTAACTTGTTTATTCGAATATATTACAATTTATCTCAATGAACAATAATAATATTGCTATAAGATCACATTCATATAATGTTTACTGTATAAGCAAAAGGAAAGTCAAATTACAAAAAAATGAAATAAAAATAAATAAAGGTCTATAATAAAATTTATAAATGAAATAAATACTAGGTTAACAAAGAAATAAACAAAACATGAACACACTCATACTTATATATGATAATTACAATCTGCTGAGGAACCTCGGACGGGGCTTGTCCCCCAACATGTGGAAGGATAATCAGAGTCTGAGGGATCCCAGCGCCTCCCTCTCAGCCGCGTCACTGGCTAAATGAGGACGCACATGAGAGTAGAATCTTACCATTGTCAGAAGTAAAAAATGGGCCAAACGGATGGTATAAAGTGGCTCTTATGGTTCACCGAGTTTGTTGAAAAAGTTGCAGTAACATCTCAGGCATAGACACTCTAGAAACGTAAATAGTTCATCTACGATATTAGTAGTCTATATTTCAAAATATTCTATTCGAATTAGAAAAAAAATAATTTGATTACTAGACGACTCATAATATAAATGAGCCAGACGTAAACCCAGACAAATAAGGAATATTTTAATAATCTTACAAAAGCATAGAGCAATACCATTTATCCATATTATAAATCATAAGGTCATAAAACCTTTGGAAGTAGTTGGAGTACTAATATTATGATATGAATTATTGATACAGACATATGATCTATGTTAATGTGCTGGAAATTTATCTTACTAATATTGACAGGTTTCGATTACTTCAAATATTTTCGCGAGATATTTCATAAATGTCCAGAGTTACGAGACTAGAAAATTTAGGGAATTATTTCTGAGACTAGATCGCTTAGGGCCCACTCAGCTGCGACTGAAATGTGCCCTCAATCATCTAAATGCGTCCTAAGTCCTATCAACCCAGTAATTTATTTTCCAAAGCTCCTTTCCCCGCAGTATTTCTAAATTTTATCATGAGACATTACTTCTTTTTTTTTTTTAATCAAATTACTTAACCATTAATATCAATTTAAAAAAAAAATTACAGTCATAGTAATGGATATTTTTTTAAACTCAGATATAGCAATAATATGCTAATTTATAAATTAAGTATCAATTCGCCAATGAAATGGCGTATGCAATATATAATTAACATAATATATAGTAGTGGTTACTATTGTATATCTTGTATCATATACATAAAATTAGTTTATTATAAAAGTCATTTTTGCAGCGTTCCTACCCTTATACATTTCATGTCATTTTATACTACTGCGGCAAATCGGACAATGCTACAGTAGGGGTCCTAACTATTTCATATTCAGGTTTAATTGGGATAGGGATCTGAAATAAGTGGGTACTTGAAATCACAAAAGGGTTTTTTGACCATCTCTGTAGTATCCTCGTGCCATCTGCCCGGTTCGAACACGCGACGTTGGGCATATAAGGTTTAATAATTTATTTATTTTTCATCCTAATTGGGTTAATCACTAGTTCTGCTATTCAATCTCGCCTCAATATCTTCCTCCTTTATATTTTATTCGAGTCATACGTTACATCGTCTCTCAGATTTTTGCTTTTTTCAGTAGGAATTCGCTTGAATTCGGTCTGGAGAACATCACTAGACCTCAGGAATACTACGGCAGTGAATATTAGAGACATTTCGGTAAGCAAAGTTATAATTTACTTTGTACAATCACGAAAAAGTGAAAGGAGGGTCACTGATCAGCTGATTGCCGCTAGCTCGGCAAGCTCGGGCTTGCTTTTCTTTTACTTATCTTTCTTTTATCTTTAATTCTTATCTCATTATTTATTTATTATTATTATTATTTTCTTGATCAATGAGATATTTTCATCAAGTCATGTCCTCAAAGTCTGCAAGTAAAAGATCTAGATCTGCAGGTTCAAACTCGTCTCCCACAAAACAGAGACCCCGCCGTGAACAAAATAAAAAAATGATTCCACCAGCGAACACGTCAGCTACCTCATTAGGATCTGAACCACAGCCCAGCACATCATCACAAGGAATAACTGATGAATCCCCGTTTTTTACACCGAATCCATTTCAAATCCTCCAAAATGAAAAAGAAACCATGGAATCTTCTCCTATACCCAGGGAACCACTACCTCCACCAATATTTGTTAAGAATATTAAAAATTTTAAACTTATGTGTGCGCATTTAAACAAAGTAACTGATCCTAATAGTTATTATTGTATAAGTAGAACCAATGATACTAAAATATCTCCGACTACTGCTGAAACCTACAGAAAGATTGTGAAATATCTGACTGAGACCAAAGCTGACTTTCATACTTATCAGCTGCGCCAGGAGAGAGCATTAAGGGTCGTAATCAGAAACCTACATTCCTCAACACCCGTTGAAGCTATCAAAGAAGAACTGACAGAACTAGGATTCCAAGTGAGGCAAGTCACCAACGTTCTAAAAGATAAAAGTCCACTACCTCTATTCTTCGTGGACTTGGAACCATCAGCAGGAGTCGAAAATATCTATGACCTCAGTAGACTCTACTATACCCGTGTAAAGGTTGAAAAACCTTACACAAAGAAAGACATTGTTCAGTGCCATAACTGTCAGGCATATGGTCATACCAGAAGTTATTGCCATCACATACCACGCTGTGTGAAATGCGGTGAACAGCATAAAACAGAAGAATGTACAAGATCAAGATCTACACCCGCTGTATGTGCTCTGTGCCTCAAGGACCACCCGGCTAACTACAAGGGATGTGAAATCTACAAGAAACTCCGAACCAGATACCAAAAACCTCAGGATACGAATGAAACAGCTGCACCAACCAGAAGCAGAAGAGAACCATCTAAACTTGTAAATTCTAACGTGTCATTTGCCCACTTGCTTGGAGGTGGAAATCAGAATCATGAAGTCGAGGCACTGCCGGAACAACGTTTTCCTCAACAATCTCAATCTATTGTACAACAATCTACTTCTCAAAGTTTACCTAATCTTCAAAAAACTCCTCAACATCAAATTCCTCATATCCCTTCACCATCAAACGTCACAGATCTTACCAGTCTAATGACATCGTTCATCTCCGAAATGAAATCTCTTATTATGCCGCTTATATCACTCCTTACAAATCTAGTATCAAATTTAATCCCTGCCTTGAAAAATCCTTAAATGAATTCACCTAACTCCTTATCCATTCTCCTTTGGAATGCGAATGGTGTTAGAAATCATACTGACGAACTGACAGCGTTGTTGCAAGACAAAACAATCGATGTTGCACTTATAACTGAAACAAGACTAACCACTAAACAGTACTTCAAAATACCGCAGTATATGACATACCGTACTGACCACCCAGACGGCAAAGCCCATGCCGGTTCTGCTATCATTGTCCACCAATCCCTCTCTCATCATTTACTCCCACTTCCCACCTATGATTTCCTACAAGCCACAGCAATAGTAATCAAGACTTTTTCCTTTCCGGTAACCCTCACATCTGCATATTGCCCTCCTAAACATTCCATTTCCAATTCCGAATTTGTATCCATCCTGAATTCCTTAGGAAATTGCTTCATTCTGGGTGCAGACTTAAACGCCAAGCATCAGCAGTGGGGTTCCAGAACCACGAATTCTCGGGGACGAAATTTGCTGTCTGCACTCAACTCCCGAAATTTTAATATCCTGCCTCCTGACTCCCCTACCTACTGGCCAACCGATCCTAACCGCAATCCTGACATCCTCGACTTCTTTATCCACAGCGGATTAGGCTCCCTCAACTTGTCTGTAACTCGCCTTGATGAACTATCCTCAGACCATAGTCCACTGATCCTAAAAGTATCTCTCACTCCAATTCCAAAACCCATTCCACCATCATTCATCCGAGGCCCTGTCAACTGGAACCTTTTCCGCCAAATCCTAACCGATAATATTGACCTCAGAGTAACCCTCAAAACCCCAGATGACCTAGATAATTCCGTCTATTCCTTTACCACCGCCATCCAACAAGCTGTCTGGACTGCCTCCTCTCCTAAACACTCCAATATAAATCCTCACCAAAATCATTTTCCACAACATATTATAGACCTCATCCATACCAAACGCCGAGCAAGATCATTATGGCAGCGCACCCGACACCCAACAGATCGCCGCTCCTATAACTTCTATTGTAGACAATTGAAGAGGGAGTTGGCGACCTTCCGTTCCCAGTCCTTTAATTCCTACCTCTCCTCTCTATCAGCTCGTGATAATTCCCTGTGGAATATCACGAAAAAGATCCTAAAATACCATCAAGTTTCCCATCCTCTCCGACGTTGTGATGACTCCTGGGCTGCGTCTGATGAAGATAAAGCCGAGGAATTCGCCACACACCTCTCCAAAGTTTTCACTCCTCACCCGGAATCCCACGCCAATCACACCGCAACAGTGCAAGACTTTCTTATGTCACCAATTCCACTTTCCCTACCTCCTAAAGCTATTAATCCCTCTGAGGTCAAATATCTTCTCCAAAAACTGACCCTCCGTAAATCTCCTGGACACGATCTCCTTACTCCCCAGATCCTCCGACAACTTCCGCAGAAAGCTGTTATATTCCTTACTTATATTTACAACTGCATCCTACGCACCACCTATTTTCCTCTGTTATGGAAACATTCCACTATCATTCTTTTTCTAAAACCAGGCAAACCTTCCAACAACACTTCATCCTACAGGCCTATTAGTCTACTCCCCATCCTCTCAAAAATCTTCGAAAGGCTTCTTCTTAAACGTATCCTACCCATATTAGAATCTCAAAATCTTCCTTCCCATCAGTTTGGATTCCGTCCTCAGCATTCCACAGTTCAACAGGGGCTCCGAGTTGTAGACCATATTTCCTCAGCTCTTGAATGCAAAGAGTATTGTTCTGGTGCGTTTCTGGACATTGCGCAAGCTTTTGACCGGGTATGGCACACTGGATTACTCTTCAAGCTGAAAACCCATTTACCCCAGTCTCTATTCCTCATTCTCCGATCCTATCTCTCAAACCGTTCCTTCCGCGTTCGCTGTGGTGTAGAATTTTCTAACCTTTATCCCGTTGAGGCCGGTGTTCCTCAAGGCAGCGTCTTGGGACCCGTCCTCTACATCCTTTACACTGCTGATATTCCTACACATCCTGATACCTTCCTGGCAACTTTTGCAGACGATACCGCCATCCTATCATCCAGTCCAATCCTGAAACAGCATCCTTAAACCTGCAAAGACACCTTTCTCTTATCGAAGACTGGTGTAATGCTTGGCGCATAAAGGTGAACGAAGCCAAATGCAAACACGTAACCTTCACTCTTCGACGAAACTCCTGTCCGCCAGTTTACTTCAATTCCATTCCAATTCCTCCTTCAGATACAGTCCGGTATCTTGGCTTACTATTAGACAAAAGATTGACTTGGAACCCACATACAAGACTTAAAAGACAAGAACTCAACCGACGATTCGGACAGTTATACCGACTACTCAACAGAAAATCTGAACTTACAGCTGACAACAAATTATTAATCTACAAGACAATACTGAAGCCCATTTGGACCTACGGACTTGAACTGTGGGGGACAGCTAAACGTACTAACATCAAACGCATTCAATCCTTTCAATCCAAAGTCCTCCGTACAATAGTAAATGCTCCTTATTATGTCTCCAACTATACCTTGCACCACGACCTTAATGTTCCATTTATTTCAGACCTAATTCCATCCAAATTTTCCAAATTCCACCAGAACCTATTTCATCATCCTAATCCTCTAGCTCAATCCCTATCCAGCTCCACTCATCCATACAACCCACCTAGAAGGTTGAAACGGCAGTGGCCCCGCGACCTGTTGTAAATAAATTGGAGTTCTAGCACTGGCTAGATTCTCCACTCAATGTGATGTACGTATGAGTGTGTGTATGTGTATATAGGTATAAGTGAATTCTTGACTATTGTATTGATTCATTATTGTGTATATATTTTATTGTAATTTTATTCCGTGTAAATATTGTATGAATGTAGTATGTATGATATCTTTCAGCACTACTATTAATGTCCAAATTGGGACAGATTGTAATTTTACTGAATAAAAATTGTTGTTGTTGTAAAAAAAAAAAAAAAAAATATTTTATTCGTTTACGAAAAATGGATACAGACTGGCTGCTTGGTTGCATAAGTTATTTCCGAATGCTTTTAATTTAAGAATCATGCGTATTACATTTATTTTATTAAATGATTGAAGTAAGGAAGCAAAAATGTGTTGAATTTAAAATCATACTTCAATATTCACTCAATTATTACACCCTCTTAATATTATCAATTCTGTTAAATAAACATTATCTTTTTTTATAAGGTTATTTCGTAAGAAAAACATCGTGATTAAGATATAAATATCCCATCACGGCATATTATGGATTTATATAAGTCTTTTATAAAATAATATATTTTTGCTTTTCTATCGCCACATCCGTATATATTACAATTTATTATCCTAGTGTCTGAAATAACATTTTATTCTTTATTAACTGTTTATTTTTTAAAATTATTATATGTGAGCATTGAATTGTATATTACTAGAATATGTATGAAATAAATTATGCATTTAATATTTTATTGGCTATATTTTCCAATAAAAAATGTTGAAACACCCTATTTATTTGTAAATAAAAAAAAGTATATAATATATATATATATATATATATATATATATATATATATATATATATATATATATATATATATATATATATATATAAACCAATACACACGCACCACACATTCAGTTCCGAGGAAAGTACGCTGACCTGCCTTTGAAATTCGATATTCTGGTAATACTCTGTCATTCTTTGCTGACCAAGTCCTTATTAAGGCTTCCAGCTCCTTATAAAGAAAACTTTTTTCATCTCCTCCCTTATGCTTAAAAACTTTCTAATTGTAACATTAGTTAGAATCTGTTGACTAATCAATAGCATGAGTATGTCTTTATTGAAGTCGAGAAAAACACTAACTTATAATATTATACTCGTACATGACATTTAAAAGACGATAAATCATTTTTTGGCGTGCTGAAAAAAAAAAGAAAAAACAAGCTTTGTAAATTTAAAAAAAAGTGGTATTTTTTAAACTCGATTTGACCCACTAAGCTGCTTATAAACATTAAGTTTTGGTAATTTATATTAAACTTATGTAATGCCTAAATAAAATTTATAAAAAAAGAATGAATAGGACTCAAAAATAACAATATTTGATGACTATTTAAGGACTCATTAAATTTTCCACATAATCCACTGAATATAATTTATACATTGTTTATATGGCATTAGTTACAATTTAGATAGTTTGCCTTATCAGTCTGGAATTTATATTCATACACATATATTGATTTATAATATTTTATGCTAGTTTAATTTATAATGGTAGAGTATTTTTATTTTATTATTTTGCATAAGGGCCTATTTATTTTAAAAATAAGTCGGGAAAATAAATATTGACTGCCAGTTAATTGGAAAGTAAATAAAAAAAGAATGTCAATGTAAACGAAACAAACTTGGAAACATTAAAATAAATAAACGTTAAAAAATAAATAAATAAATATTACCATCAACCCCTTCATATGAATCTCCCCTACCTACATTCCATCGAAACCCATATTCTCACAGCTGGAACTAACAGAACTCTATCCTCCTTTAAGTGAATACCATGGAATCATTGCTCGCTGGATTAGCAGTTGTTATCCTTTTAATAGCAAGTTCGTGTTTTCCTTTCTCTTTACCGGGATAATCTGATGTGTTAACACATTAAAGGCGGGTGTAGTACTACGACTCCCGCTTTTAATGTTTTAATTATAGTCCTGGTTGAAATTGCTCTATTTGATGTGATAATCATTCTTTTCATGTGTATTTCTTTCGTCGAAATATATATTTTTTTTTTATAATAGCTTTATTTTTAAAAGGCGATAATCTGTCATAAATAAAAGTTAATCAAATGATTGATTAGTTTACTTTACTGTTTTACTAAACGAATGCATAAGTATGTTTTGAAACACATTACTAAGCGATTCATTCGTTACCGATGTAAAAAAAAATCCTCTTATTGATTGGATGTATTTTGCTGATCCTTTCATGATACAGATGGGGTGATATAAATTAAAGCGACAAATTATGGTTCCAACAAACGGGGACTGAATGCAGCAGCGTTTGGTGCAGTATGCAAATGTAATCCTAGTGTGGTCCGACCCTCCATTGTTTTGAGTTACGGCTCCGTGTCTCCTGCTGGCTCCAACATTTTCTATCTTCTCTCAAAATGGCTGAGGGTAGTTGCTTAATGTTAGTATATTATTCTCTGAATAGGCATGTAACCGCGTCATTATTTTTGCATGCATGGAGACTCGGTGGAAGAAAGGAAAAATGTATTCATGAAAGATAAGGTATGAATTGTGTTCTCCATTAGCTACACTAGCATCATAGTACTCTATCTAGTTCCCCAAAACTCCTTTGAATATTGCCTACATAGATGAATTTACACCTTACCTGTTTTTTTTTTTGTTTTTTTTATTTTGTCTGTTTCTCCTTAGTAGAAGTGAAGATGTCTTGGAGCTAATAGTTCATATATTCAATGGATATACAAAAATATAAATTACTAAAATATTCCTCTTTATCCTTGACACAGTCATCAATAGCAACACCTAGCACATTTTGAGGAAAGCGCTCTAGTGCTCGGACCAGAGATTGTTTGTGAATTTCTAAGTTATAGAGTGCTCTGTAGCATGCCATCCTCTCCAGTTCGGACCAAAGCCGGCAATCTTTTGGGTTAATATCAGGGTTTCCCGAGGGGCAATACGAGCCAGAGATGAACGCTGGTATGTTCTTTTGCATCCACTGCTGAGTTGACCTGCTGGAAGATCCACTGAATTCTAACAAACAGAGTATTATTAAGAGGCATGACCACAGGTTTTGAAATATCTTCCTCCTAGTTTAAGCTTTGTGGTGCTATCTAACTCTTCACTAAAGCATTGCTGAGAATATGTGATGATATTTTTTCACTCTTTTAATGACTTCCTGGGCGTACACACAATCATTTTTGCGATTAAATGTTCCTTGAGTTGTAAATATTTTCTTATTGCTTAATAAAATAGTTTAATGAAGACTATAGGTGTAACGTCCAAAGAGCACATCGTATCTTTCCACTCTAAATTGTTTTAGGGAAATGGTTAACTTTTGTCTTATAGTCACTTTCATTTTGCGGAACAGTGATCTGATAAAGAGATTCCCATTTCCTGAGATATGATTTGTTGTTTACAAATGGGAATTCTTCTGATTTGAGCAGCCTCTTCTCTCACTGGATTCGCCGTTCTCACAGTGCGGGGACGACCCGGTCCAGGTCTTTCACATACAGGGTATCATATCCATTTATTGTGCGACACACGAACATAAGACCGATAATTGACAATAATTGATTGACATGTTGAATATTGCAATAAATGACTACACATCAAAATATAGTCAATTATTGCGAAATTCAATGTTATCATCATCAGTAACATTGATAAAACAATGATCAGTATGAAATATAAAAGAATGCGATAGCCAGCTGTTGAAAAATAACGTAATATAGATGTAAAATATACTTTTGAAAAAAACTTTAAAAATGTTATCTAATAAACAAAGCTTTTGCGTTAATAAAGAGTGATGAAAATGGGACAAAATTGAATTATTGTTATAGATAATTACTTCAATTTTTATATTATTCAGTCTGAAATAAATTTCCATCGAAACTCTTTTTTCATTTCTAATTTCATTAAAAAGTTTTTAAGTTGATTTAACAAGTAGGTAAAGCGAAAGTCGAGTGTTGTGCCAGGCTTCGCAAGTGGAGTGTTCTAAACATACACTATAAATTGTGTTAGTTCCTGCAAGACTACATTTTGTGAGATAAGCGTGCATCTATTATGCATACAATGAAAATCAGTTATACTTTCTTATTCTTTTGCGCTTTTTCTATACTTTTTTTTTTTAATATTTATTTATTGAAATTTACAACTGTAATTTATATTACAACAAGTAAATATGCTAAAAGAAAAATCATATGAGACAGACTTGTAGAGGAGCAACCCAATGGAAGCACTCTAGTAACTTTTTTAAACAAGAAGGTCTCGAGGCCATCTTCTTTTCAGACGCCTCGGAGGATTAAAAGGAATCGAAGAGAAAGAAAGGGTTGAAACTAGTGGGTTGGGGTGGGAATGGAGTTTGTCATAGAAGGATTGATATCTAGTTCGGGCCAAATCAGCAACATATGGAACACATAGGTCTTAATGGATGATTTTTTTTGTGACAAAGTAAGGAGCGTTGAGGATTTTACGAAGGATTTTGGATTGTAAGGATTGGATACGGGAAGAATTCGATGGTTTAGTCGAGCCCCAAAGCTCAACTCCGTAAGTCCATATAGGCATAATGATAGTCATGTAGAGAAGTCTTTTGTATTTAAGTGGGAAGTTAGAGCGTTTGTCAAGTAAGTGTTGAAGTAATCGAAATCGGCGAGCAGTTTCTTGTCGTTTCAGTCTTGTGTGCTGATTCCATGTGAGACGTTTGTCAAGGAGGAGACATAGGTAGCGGATCTGCTCAGCCGGGACAAGCGGAATATTATTAAAGGATACAGTAGGATAGGATGTCATTGGTTTACGACGGAGGGTAAAGGTAATTTGGTGGGATTTGTCTGAATTTATTTTCATTCTCCAATTCTGACACCATATCTGGAGGTCTCTTATGTGGGATTGTAGGGTTTGAGAGGCAATAGTTGGATCGTTATTGACTGATAACACAAAAGTGTCATCAGCATACGTGGAAAGGAAAGTGTTAGGATTGGTTGGGATGTCAGCTGTATAGACGGTGAAGAGAATGGGTCCGAGGATACTGCCTTGCGGGACGCCAGCGGACTGAACAAAAAGGGATGCATCGGAACTAATGTGATTTATTTTGAAGGATCTGTCAGTGAGATAGGACTGGATGATGAGGAAGCATGTTGGAGGGAGGAATTTTCGGAGTTTGTAAAGCAGTCCCGGGTGCCAGACTCGGTCAAAAGCCTGTTCTACGTCGAGAAAGGCTCCAGTGCAGTACAATCTGCGCTCTAAAGCAGAGGAGACTACATACACCACACGATGACATTGTTGGATAGTGAAATGGGATGTTCGGAATCCAAACTGGTGATCAGGGATTATATAATTGGAACCAAGGATGGGATAGATACGTTTTAAAAGGAGTTTTTCAATGATTGTTCCCATGATACATAAAAGAGAGATGGGACGGTAAGAGGACGGTTTTTCTGGTGGCTTTTTGGGTTTATGTATCATTTTTACTGTGGATAATTTCCAGGAGGCAGGAAAATATGTTGTGCGGAGTACAGCATTATAAATGTAAGTAAGGAATAGGATTGATTTTCGTGAAAGGAGTTTTAAAATTTGGGATGCCATTAAATCTGGCCCAGGAGCTTTGCGGGAAGGCAGACTATGAATAATACTGGAAATTTCTGAAGGATAGAAAGCTTTAGGCGGAAGGGACATTTGGAGAGGAATAGTTAGTTCTGCTTCAATACATTCAAGTTGATCGGGATTTCTATACTTTTAAGTTTTATTTGTTATATGTGAAGCTTTCAGTCTTCGTTACAAAAAAAAAAAAAAAAAAAAAAAAAAAAAAAAAAAAGTAATGTTTAAGTTTTGTGTTGTTATTCCATGTGTAAGAAAGTGTGCTGTGTTTTAAAGATGGCCTAGCAAATAATTGAGTGTTAAAGTTGTACCTAATCTTGAATTTAATTTTATTTCAGTTGTAAATTAATTTTTTAAGTCATTTTATTTATCAATAGCATAAATTTCAGATAAGTATTTTATGCTATGTAATAACATTGCCGGTTTGTAATATATCTCAATATTAACATGTAATGTAATTTTATGGTGTACCTTCCTAATGAATATTAAAGTGAAGGCGACCTGCAATCATCAGATATTTCTTAATTATGTACGTGGTCTACCATCTAATAGACCAATTACGTTGTAGCCCTTCATGTTTTGCCTCCAAGAGCCCACCGAGAAACTTTATTATTCCGGTTTTATGGAGGTGTTCCATAAGACTAGCTTTTGTTAAATTAAATAGAATAAGTAAGATCAGAGATTAAATGAAAATATGTTAGATAAATCTTGTATTGTAAATTCATGCTGATCTGTATTTATGTAGCAATCATAAGATATTGAATAGTTGGATAAGAATTGGTAATTTTAAATTTATAAAATGGACATTTTTTCATTTTTAATAAAAGTTTAATATTGATGAACATATTATATCAACTTGTTTCATTTACTGTTTTTCCTGTTTTTACTGAATTTATTTATTTATTTACTTTTATTTCACGTTTAATTTTGTTTATACTGATATCCCAAACCCTTCCTCACACTTTTCTTTCTAATTATGCTGATGACACGTGTGTGCTATCAGTAGATAATGATCCAGTTACTGCCTCCCACACTGTTCTATCCCACATCCGAGACCTTGAAGTATGGTGCCAGAATCGGAGGATTAAAATAAATTCTAACAAATCCCACCAAATAACCTTTACCCTTTGTCGTAAACCAATGCCTTCCTGCCCTACAGCATCCTTTAATGACACTCCACTAGTCCCTATTGAACAGTATTGATATCTAGGACTACACCTTGAAAAACGTCTAACTTGGAATCTCAAGAATACAACGACATGAAACTGTCCGACGTTTTTGAGTACTTCAACACTTATTGGATAAATGCTCCAACCTTCCACTTAATTACAAAAGACTTATTTATATGACCATCATAAGACCAATATGGACTCACGGAATAGAGCTATGCGGCTCTAATAAACCATCGAATTCTTCACTATCCTAATCCTTACAATCCAAAATCCTTCATAAAATCCTTAATGCTCCTTAATTTTCACTAATAAGCTCATCCATAAAGACCTTAATGTCCCTTATGTTTCTGAATCAGCCCGAACCTGGTATCAACCATTCCATGAAAATCTTCATTTCCACTCTAATCCACTAGTTTCTATCTTGTCATTCTCTTCGATTCCTGACAACCCTCCGAGGCGTCTGAAAAGTAGATGACCCCGAGACCTTCTAGTTTCGAATATTTTTAGAGTGCTGCCAATGGCCCTCTACATGTATTTCATGTCAGTTTACTATGTCCATCACATTTACTTGTGTTTAAATTTTTTTTTATATGTATTTGTAAAGCATTTAACGTTAATCTTTTTATATATTATTAACAATTATATTCCATAAATTTATTTATTATAATTAAACAAACTGTAGTTTTATGTAATGTTAATATTTTATTTTCTGCGATTGATTATTATTACGGAAATCATATTTGTAATTACAAATAAAAATTGTTCTTCCACCAGACGATTATAGCCGATACGTAGTGCATTATAATAAAATAAAACAGCGGTGAAGTATAATTATCAGCCTACAATTTTATATTATATCAAATGATAATTAAGCAGTTGACAAGAAAAGTGTTTTCGTTAAAAACTCTACCCATTCACAGAGAGCATTATCACAGTAATCGGGGAAGTGATGAAGGGCCTGGTCGGATCCTAATAATTGCTAATTATAGCTATTAGCAAGGCACATTAGCTCTGCTACATATTCAATGGCACTCAACGCTCATTTTTAAACAACTCCTGCACAGCGAAATACAGTTTTACTGACTTCTCCTGTTTTTTAAGTCTCAGGATCATTATCAAAGAGTAAAACATCTCAGACATGTTTTTGTTTATATAAGACGAAATTAAGCGACTTCCCTACTTCTACTATCCTAAAATCCCTAATCTACCCAGAATAGAAAAAAAATATTGTTGTTATGAGTGATTTTTGCATAAACTTGCCTGTGTTGGTTAATTCATTATGTGTTTATATATATATTTTCATTCTGTTTTTCATCCTCCATTTACTTTTCAAACAAAACATATAAAAAAACATATGTACAAACATAAAACGTGTATAATAATAGTTCCTTCTTTTGTCCGAGGGCATTTTATGGTGAATGTGAATATGCGTTTCCGTGAACTACAAATTAAATCTTACTTTCTATATTTTCATTGTGAGAGTGATTAATTACTCTAGATTAGATTTTTTTTATATGTGTATTAAATTTTACTTTAATTTACCTATAAAACCACATGAACGAGAATAGATCAGATACAATTTTTTAGGTGATCTATAAAATACGTTTAAAACCCTAATTGTTTAAAGAAAAAGTGTTATGTTACATACAGAGTTGCAAAAGGTAACATAAAGTGACGAATAGAGCATAAAAATTAATGACAACTGTTTAGAACAATTTTTATTATTGTAACACTGATGATTATTTAAAAAGGCTAAGGTAACCATTTTTAGGAAAATGAGCCTACAGTGTTTTAAAATAAGTAAATGAATAATATTTTGTTTAAGTTTGTTGTTATGAATATAAAAATAATTGGACAGGATTTAAAATGATTATTCAGAGGTTTGGAAAATCATCCGTTAAAATCCACATTACAAGACTTTAGCCCTTTTTCCCAATCATCGGTGATATTATCTTAACCAAAACTTATATTTCCGTTGAAAAAATATAACACTTATTGTTTATTAAAAACTCAATTTTAAGAATTGAGTTGGGCTAAACATTGAAGTAAAAGTCTTGTGTAGGACTAGATTTTGTTGAGTATTAACACTGCAACACAAAAAACAATTATAGATGAGGAAGATTGTTGGGGGTGCAGTCATAAAAAAAATCACTCTATTAAGAATGCTTATTTAATTATGTGACGACGTTTCGGCATACATTGTGGTCCTTTCGCAGGGACTTTACCAATATAGTTAGAAAATTAATTATAAGTTAGGCACAATAATATGGTGACAGTGTTACAATATGGAAACAAACATAAAATTAAGAGGAGATTATATGCATTGGAATGAGATTATATTTCTCATTATAGTCTTCAAATATTCTCATTTCAATATTCGCATTTTTAATTATATTTTTGCTTCCATATTTTATTACTGTCATCTTATTACCATTTCAGTTTAATTTTATTTTATGTTTTTCCCATATTGTGTTACTGTCATCATAGTATTGTACCTGATTTATTATTAATTTTCTAATTGCATTGGTTGTTATCTTGTTTCTCTTAGACCTGATGAAGGCCCAAAATGTAGGCCCGAATCGTTGGCAAACAATTAAAATAAGTATTGCTTATTAGTGTGGTTGTAGTGGTACAGGTTAAAAAGGTTATTAGTGTGAATATTTTTGATGACCGCACCCTCAACCATCTTCCTTATCTAACATTTTCAACGGTAAACTTAACTTCAACATTAAAAAAAAAAAGAATATAATCACAAATACCGAAGTAACTTATAAATTAGGAGGACACGTTAATGCGAACTATGTTCTAAAATGCGGATGACACTTTCCCAGGTTGCGTTTTTTTTTTTCATTTTCTTTTACCTCACTAACGATATATAAATATATTTTAAAAAGAACTTACATAAAGCTTAATCCTATGCAGAGTGTAGGATGTTACAGAGGGATGGGAGTGGTCGGTTTTTCCAGCCGAAAACATAACGAAGGGCGGAAGCAAACAGGCGGGAGATTAATCCGACGTCCTCATGTTGCGCGGGAGTTCGTTAGGGAATGGCACAACCTCCGAGTTGGGTTACGATTTTTCAGGTTCGTTAAGGTTGTTTGGTTATCTCAACTCATTTAGTACAACCTCACTAATGGAATAGTATTAGCCCAATTGACGAATTGTGTTTATTTCCAATTTATTTCGGTGGAAAACAAATGCTACGATTGGGAACTGTCCGTGCTATGGCAGAAATGAAATATGGAGGAAGGGTATTTTAAGCTAAACTTTATATGTATATTATAGGTTGAATAATTAGGAGTTAGTCTTTTTCTAAATATTTTAATTTGTTTTTGAAACAAAGATAAGCTGTAATGTTCATATTTAGAGGGGAAAACCGTCAGGGGGTTTTACATTAACCCCTCCTCATACTACCTATGCTTTCAGTATTCCTCAGTTTATGCTTGGACATGGCTCAGTAATGGTACGTTTATATATATATATATAATGTTTTACTTCTATATTAAAGTCTAAAGTTTTATGCTTATCATCATCTTATTGTTTGTCATATTATTATTATTATTTGTATCTATAATATTTAAGTATGTTAATATATTTTCTCTTTTATTTTAAATGTTATCATTGTCACTACATTCAAAACAATTTCATTATCACATTAATATGTACCTCTTTTGTTCTGATGTTTGTAGCCCTGATGATGGCTCACAAGCTTGAGCTGAAACGTCAGCAAAATTAAAATATTTAGAAAAAAACTGACTCCAGATTATTCCACCTATAATAATTTCTACAGTCGACTATACATCCTAAATATACATATATATGTTTTCAAAATAAAATATATCTATACATTAATAATTAACCCTTATTACTATAATTTGGCATCCCAAATAGATGGACAACAAATGTGAATCTGCAACTGACTTATCTTAATTTCAATACAAGTAATAATTATCTCTTATACCCCAACCCTAATGTTGTTTTTTAAATATTTTATTGATATTTACAACTAACTATATTAACAAAAAAAAAATACATCAAGTAAATGTGATAGTTATATAATACAATAACGTTGTACAAGTAGAGGAGCTTCCCATTGGAAGTACTCTAAAAATATTCTAAACTAGAAGGTCCCGGGGACACCTAATTATCAGGCGCCTCGGAGGATTATCCGGGATGAAGAGGGAGAAAGGATTGAAACTAGTGGGTTAGAGTGAGAATGGAGTTTGTCATGAAAGGATTGATACCTGGTCCGGGCCAAATCAGCCACATAGGGAACATTAAGGTTTTAATGGATAAGTTTAATTTTAAGGCAGTAGGCCCCTAATCGCCTCGGAGGGTTATCAGGGATATCTAAGGAAGATAAATTTCGGACAAGTGGATTTATGTGGGCAGGGAGTTTAGAATGAAAAGAGGTGTACTATCACGGGCTATGTCTGCAACAAATAGGATGTTTAGGTCATTATAAAGGAGTTGATTTATGACAAAGGATTTTGGATTATAAGGATTGGATGGGGGAGGAATTAGATGGTTTAGTAGATTGTATATGTCCAAATATGTCTCATAATAGTGATGTAAATGAGTCTTTTGTAATATACTGGAAGTTTTGAACGATTGTCTAGTAAGTGTTGCAGTAATCCAGTGTTGTAGTAAATTGACGTAAGAAGGTGGTCCTGAGTCTGTGGGATGTAAGGTACTCGTTAAAGATCCGTAGCCTGATGAAACTAGGATAGGCAAAATTTAGAACTCCCACTGTACCATCCTCCGATTAGCCGTAGTAGCATAAAGTTACGTTAAATAAATAAACAAACAAACATACATTATTCTGTGAAAATCCCTATTGGAGAAATGTACTGCATTCCTAACAATAACCGTTGATGACACCCTGGCGGAAGGCCAAGTGGACCATGAGTAGGGAAGGCCCAAGGGGCGACCCAGATAGTAAGTGTTGGCTACGAAGTAGCGGGGGCGGAGGAAATGAGATCCCATCGGCTTATTGCCTCTGGAGCTGTCTGCTTCCTGGAGTCGTCCTCGTTCCAGCACTGGATCGTCCACTGTGGCTAGTTAGGGAAACGTAAAAGAAACATCAGCTTTGTCCTTATGGTCCAGTTTCACATCTCCTATCAACTATAACAACTTGAGGGCTGAAATAAACTTTAAGTGTGGTAAAAATATAAAATTCAGTTGGATGAATAATGAATATAAGTAATAAATTTTATTTTCTATCTTGAAATTAAAATGTGAAGGTTGATTATAATAATTATGCTGATAATTTCTTCACTATATTCATTCATCAAGATTCCCTCTACATGTTAACTTCGGGTTACAGAAGTTTAAGGTTATCTACAGAAGTTTCAATTTTTTTACACGGGAGCTACTGTGGTTTGGGAATACAAAGTGTACCAGTTTATTACTAATTACTACATATATCGTAATACAAGTGTAACTGTAAGACCGCTATTTCTATATTTTCTTCAATCAATATCTAACATAAACTATTTATTTCTGTCTATACAGTAGGGTGTGACAAATTTTCAAAAAAATTACTATAGCAAGATAATTAAATGTTTAAAGTGAACATGTAATAATAATAATAACTAGCAAACCCGAACGTTATAAGTAAAATAAAATACTTCCAAAACAGGTTTGTCCAATAATCACTATTTATCACGAGTGTGGCAACATCTTATAAACAGTGAAAAATTTGCTGATAGAATGCAACCATATAAGCAATAAGCAATAACCATATGAGCATATAAGAAAAAAAAATTGGGTGGGCACATACACTGAATAAAATACTCTTCGAGGAAGAAAATCAGATATCCATACTGATGGACTACTTAAAGTTTATAGCGTGCTACAACAGGATATAATTTATATATGATGACGACACTGGTCCTGTAGGGTAGAGGCGGATAACAATTTTTTTAAAATTATAGTAATCAAATATTTGTTTTTGTTATTTTTAAGATCAGTAGGTAATAGTAAAAAGACTACTTCATAGCTGTCTTAGATTGTACGTAAAACAAAGTAAGAAGCGTTGAGGATTTTACGAAGGAGTTTGAATTGTAAGGATTGGATGAGAGGAGAATTTTTTGGTTTAGTTGAGCCCCAGTGGAATAATTAGTTTTTTTTTTTGTTTTTTTTTTGTAATATTCCCAACCCAAGTAGTCTTTAGAAGATTTTTTTTCTTTCTTTCCTTTTTCTTTATTATCTATATTTTTTATACATTAGTGTATATAAGTCTTAGTTGTATTTAATGTTTTTTATTTTATTTTTTGCACATTTGTAAATAAAAATTAATTTTGTTGTTTTTTGGCCAAACATTAATATTAATATCTACTGTACATTTTTGTTATTCTTAAGGGACATAGTCCTAGAATAAAGATATTTAATTATTATAATTATAATAATTACTTACAATATCTGAACAATTAGGACGTTACAATATCTTTGTATTGTTATGTCATTAAAATAATTACAATGTTTACATCTCAATAGTAAGCCTAGTTAAAAATAACATTTTACATCTTGATTCTTACCCAACCTCCTTTAAATGCGTGATTTTGCTCAAATCTCCTTTTAGAACACTAGCAAATGAGCATTCGAAAATTTTCGATAAGCCACGCGATCAATTCCCGATTCGGCAAGGCACGTTGTAATCGAAAGAATGCAGACTTCCTTCAAAGCCCGAAGTGGGGCGAACTTTTAGATAAGTTGGCCTCAATGGCTGAAAAGACAAGAACAAATCCGTTATTTAGAATGGACCGGAAAGTTGAAATGGCTTTCCATGAATAATACATCTCTAGAGATATCGCTACTCCATTATAGCTGAATATCGTCCCCGTTTGTGCTCAACTCATCTGAACCTGTAGACTTATATTGATATTTTTTTAATTTGAATGCATTAGATGTTACTTTGTTTTAGTTTAACATTGTTAAATTAATTTAAAATAGTAGTAAAGAATTATAGACATACAATTTTTAACATAAAAGTGTTGCGTATTTTTTTCCGAACTATAAATTGCTGAAAGAGTAACTTTGTGTTTTACGTACAATCTAAGACAGCTATGAAGTAGTCTTTTTACTATTACCTACTGATCTTAAAAATAACAAAAACAAATATTTGATTACTATAATTTTAAAAAAATTGTTATCCGCCTCTACCCTACAGGACCAGTGTCGTCATCATATATAAATTATATCCTGTTGTAGCACGCTATAAACTTTAAGTAGTCCATCAGTATGGATATCTGATTTTCTTCCTCGAAGAGTATTTTATTCAGTGTATGTGCCCACCCAATTTTTTTTTCTTATATGCTCATATGGTTATTGCTTATTGCTTATATGGTTGCATTCTATCAGCAAATTTTTCACTGTTTATAAGATGTTGCCACACTCGTGATAAATAGTGATTATTGGACAAACCTGTTTTGGAAGTATTTTATTTTACTTATAACGTTCGGGTTTGCTAGTTATTATTATTATTACATGTTCACTTTAAACATTTAATTATCTTGCTATAGTAATTTTTTTGAAAATTTGTCACACCCTACTGTATAGACAGAAATAAATAGTTTATGTTAGATATTGATTGAAGAAAATATAGAAATAGCGGTCTTACAGTTACACTTGTATTACGATATATGTAGTAATTAGTAATAAACTGGTACACTTTGTATTCCCAAACCACAGTAGCTCCCGTGTAAAAAAATTGAAACTTCTGTAGATAACCTTAAACTTCTGTAACCCGAAGTTAACATGTAGAGGGAATCTTGATGAATGAATATAGTGAAGAAATTATCAGCATAATTATTATAATCAACCTTCACATTTTAATTTCAAGATAGAAAATAAAATTTATTACTTATATTCATTATTCATCCAACTGAATTTTATATTTTTACCACACTTAAAGTTTATTTCAGCCCTCAAGTTGTTATAGTTGATAGGAGATGTGAAACTGGACCATAAGGACAAAGCTGATGTTTCTTTTACGTTTCCCTAACTAGCCACAGTGGACGATCCAGTGCTGGAACGAGGACGACTCCAGGAAGCAGACAGCTCCAGAGGCAATAAGCCGATGGGATCTCATTTCCTCCGCCCCCGCTACTTCGTAGCCAACACTTACTATCTGGGTCGCCCCTTGGGCCTTCCCTACTCATGGTCCACTTGGCCTTCCGCCAGGGTGTCATCAACGGTTATTGTTAGGAATGCAGTACATTTCTCCAATAGGGATTTTCACAGAATAATGTATGTTTGTTTGTTTATTTATTTAACGTAACTTTATGCTACTACGGCTAATCGGAGGATGGTACAGTGGGAGTTCTAAATTTTGCCTATCCTAGTTTCATCAGGCTACGGATCTTTAACGAGTACCTTACATCCCACAGACTCAGGACCACCTTCTTGCGTCAATTTACTACAACACTGGATTACTGCAACACTTACTAGACAATCGTTCAAAACTTCCAGTATATTACAAAAGACTCATTTACATCACTATTATGAGACATATTTGGACATATAGAATCTACTAAACCATCTAATTCCTCCCCCATCCAATCCTTATAATCCAAAATCCTTTGTCATAAATCAACTCCTTTATAATGACCTAAACATCCTATTTGTTGCAGACATAGCCCGTGATAGTACACCTCTTTTCATTCTAAACTCCCTGCCCACATAAATCCACTTGTCCGTAATTTATCTTCCTTAGATATCCCTGATAACCCTCCGAGGCGATTAGGGGCCTACTGCCTTAAAATAGTGAAGTGCTACCACTGGGTACTTCTTTCTCAAGACATTTTCATGAATTTTCTTCATACTGCATATTTACTCATTGTGTTTTTTAATACAGTTGTAAATTACAATAATAAATAAAAAAAAGTAATAAAACTTTTTTATTATAAATCAGTACTCCTATAAGAGTAATGCCGGATTTTCGTCAAAATATTTTGGAATTTAATTTTAAAAATACGGCTTTGCTGTTGAGTATATATTTACAGTTGAAAATTCATTAACATCTAAGCGAAAATTCAATTTCCAAGATGTTGAAGGGGAGGTATATATATTCCGACAACCGCTGACATCGATTTCGAGCAGATCGATAGCTGATAAACGATGTGCCTGCAGCTCAGCCATCGGACGTTGGACGCCTCCCCTAATTATATGTTACAGTTTGCTTCAAGGCTTCGGCCAACTTATCGCATCAACGGCAAGTTATTCCATTAATCAAAGTTATTTTTTCCTCTCTTTTTTTCCTTTGACGGGTTATTATTCATGTTTGCTTCAGTAAGAAAGAAGAAAAATAAATTAAGTTAATATGTTTATATATCACTCCACGTCTCTCATAGTGTATTAACAATTAGAAAAGAATCATTTGCTAAAATATGTTAAATCTTATGCATTCTGAAATTCGATGTACAGGCTAACTCATTCGATTTCGAAAACTGAGAAAGGGAGAACTAAAGTTGCAAAATTTTTAAAAGTAATTTTGCATGTAATGAAGCAATATAAAATGCTTTTCTATGCTCTAAAAATTCTTTTTACCTCCCATTTTTTTTTAAAGGTACCTTATTATATTAAAAAATACTGTACTTCTAAAACCCTTAATGGGGAATAAAAGGTATATTTAGGAATTTGTACTATTCAAAAGCCAACAGCCGTACAATAAGGTCGTCTGCCAGGTTCTCCCTCATCTTTAAGTAGCCACATTATTGGGAGTCCCCATACCCCAGGGTTGCCTCCTGGCTGAAGTAACAGAATAAAAATTATTTTACTATACCATGCCAATGCTTCGTATAATTAATATGATTTGATATAACTATATTTTTTTATTTATAGTTTATTTTAATTAATGACTGAAAATTATTGTTTTAAGGTTAATCGATGCATTTTTTAATCTTTGAATTACTGTCCATATTAGCTTTAATGTTTCATATGTTGCCAATTTGGCTCGTAACAGATGCCATCCGTTTCATGAAAACTCCATACTCGCTATTTTCTATGTTTGCGTTCTCTTTGATTCGTGATGATCCTCCAAAGCGTCTGAAAAAAAGATGGCCACAAGATTTTTTGTTCAGAATTACGATTGAAATGTAAGTTTTGGTTAGCTACTCAACCCGTTTGTCATTTTATATTTATATTATATAAGTCATTTCATCTTTGTTCATATTCAATCTATGTTTATTTTTAAACACAGCATTAACTTTAAGGAAATAGTGAAAAGGAAATGCGTTTTCAATAAGACATGTAAGGTCAAATATATTGTCTTAACTTGAATGATATGGATTACATACAGAAAACATCTATACAAGTAGATTATCACATAAACTGAGATAAAGTAGGTTCTAATATTTTTCATGTATAAAAAATAATGTATTTGATTTATCGTCTCATAACCTTAATTAAAAAAAAAAAGAATATAACGAATTGGTAGAGGATTTTTAGAGGTAACATTATTTTAATATAAGCAAGAAGAGTTTGTTCTAATATTTGTACTAATAATAATCGATTAGACATTATTATATTAAAATATAATAAATATTATAAAAATAATTAAACATAAGATTATAACATTAATTTTTAATTTTATCGAATACCATTTGTTAACTAATTAAGAATTTTCCAGTATTATTGCCAAAGCTTTGTTCAGACTATAACTAACCCAATTTAAAGTATTTCCAGCGGAATTAAGTCGAAGTTGATTTCGTTATCTACTCCTCTTGAAATTGAGTATGCCAAACTTTTTATAAATGTCTAACTTTAGACACTTCTGATAAGTTAATAATTGCTTTATTAAAACATCCCTAGAAGTTGAAAAAGAAAAAATAATAGCTAGATAGATATAATACCATGATAAATTAATGGTTTTTAATCTGTTTTTGATTACTTTTGTCGATCTTTTTTAATGATATTGCATAATAATATTTATTTTTTTTATTCAAAGTTATAGTAATATTTCTTGTTTTTATTTATTTAGTAATATTACATTTTTTTTTCAGTGAGAACTAGCATTTTAATGATAACAATAGTGTTTATATATATAAGAGCGGCGTGGTCTCGTGGATAGATCATTAGGTTGGTGTGCTTCGGGTGTTGGGTTCGAACCTCGGCTGAGGCAGAATTATTTATTGTGTTGCTTCAGCCTTAAAGCGAACCTGGGATCTGGAGACCCTCCTGGGACACACCCAGCCTTTATATAGTGGGTGTCTAAAAATTTAGGGAAAGCCCTAGCGTCCTGATTTAGGCCTTATAGAACCTTGCAGGGCCGTTGATTGTAACATATTTCGAATCGCCCGTACAAAGTAAAAAGTCCGAGACTCTTCATGGGCTCTTTTATATTATATATATATATATATATATATATATATATATATATATATATATATATATATATATATATATATACTAGATATTCAATATAATAATAATATTTAAAGACTTTTCTTCCTTAAATATGGCATATTATTACCAAAATATAATGTAGCAATTAAAATTCGTTTACCCTTGAAGATAACTGTAGTGAAATCTCTGACTCTCAATCTCCTCTGCGATGAATATTTTAATTCCTTCCCCCCTTCTACCACCATCATAATTTTAAATTTAGATGTATTCAGTTAGCCTTATATCATCATTGCCTTTTCAATAAGTATGCTAATTGTTGTAATAAACTTAGTTTGTTCTTACGCACCTTCCTAAGAAAAGATTGATTATAATTGTGATGGCAGTAAATCCATAGAGGAACCTAGTCTTACCTATTAATATATTGAGTATCAAACAAAATTAAATTTTATCTTCTTTTATTCATCAGTTACCTATTATGTTGTCGATGAATACTTAGATTTAATCACCGTAAACCTACCATGACCATTTTTTCGGATTGACATACTGATTTATGAACGAGAAATAACAAAGAATTTGAAGCAGCATGAATAATGTAGTAGAACTAGACACCCGATTAGACCAAAGCCACGCTCTTCGCCCCAAATTAAAAAAATAATTAAAAAAAAAATATTTAGACAGATTAATTCTCTGAAAAGAGTAGCTGAGAAAACTGGACTTATAATCTCCTTCCAGAAGATTAAATTTACGATGGTATTAATGGTATTCGGTAAAATCCAGGAGATTAAAAGATTTAAATATCTGGGCGAAATAATTAGCAGAAATTTATCGGAAAGCATGAAGTACAACATTGAAAATTGGGAGAAATTATGCTGCTTAACTAGTAGCATTTATAATAAAAAATTCTTTTTCGAAACGTCCTAAATCAGGCACTACTGTGCAGTGGTAAAGCCAGTAATAATAGAAAGAACGGAGACAATGCTCTTTCCCAGTTTAGAGAAACAGCTGAATAAAGAAAAAATGATTCTTAGTAGAATCCATGGTCTAAAAATAACACCTGTAGGATACAGACTGAAATCAAACATGTAGACCTACAGTGAAACCCCTGATTTAGAAACAGAAATGAGGGTAAGGAAACTCAGCAGGTTTTTTGGACACGTGCAATAAATGACCGAGCAGAGATTGACCAATAATATTTTGAGTTTGAGTTTGATGGGATTCAAGTTTTATAAATACACTGTACAAATAAAGCAGAAAAGAGAACAATTTGGATTAAACTCTTATATTGATGTAAAATTTAATGAGATTTCATATCATATAGGTTTTATTCTGATTGAAATAGTCTGACAGAGCTTAAATGCCGATCTTTTGAATTTTCTTCTTCTTAACTACCTTTAGTTTTGTACATTTCAAAAGATTAGCCATATCATCTTTATTCCATTGATGAACGACGGCTAAATATACATGTTGGATGAATTTGATGATAAACTAAAGGATAAAAGAGAAAAACTATTTTTTTTATGCAATTTTTAATATTAAGAACAGCATAAAAAAAATATTATCTGACAAACAAAGTTGTAAAAGTTAATATATAGTGACGAATAGGGAATAAACTTATTACTTTTAACAATTTAATGTAGTTATATTATTTAATCTAAAGCATATGTTTCCAAAGAAAATGAATACAGGTTTTATTAAAATCAAATTAAAATATTTTTAATATAAGTTTATTTAATAGTTTTTAAATTGATTTTAACAGTCGAGGTAAGTGAAAGTCGTGTATTGCCCGCACCATATTTTTTGTATTATGGCGCCTCTATCCCTGTGAGTCATTGGCGTTTAAACTTATACGCTATTGTAGTATAAACTTCTTTTCAAATATTTCAAAAATATATTGACATCTTTAAGTATATCTTTTAGTGTATTATCCATTTTTGCTCAATTCTCAATTTACTGAATAGTGGACAATTTAACTTTTCATGTTTCACAGTCCTTATTGTGTTACATTGCGTACAAGTTTGGGCTTCTAGATAACAGGTAGAGTTACAATTTGCTCCGAGCAGGATAATATTCTCAAATCTTTTATCCTACTAGAAATTTTACTCGGATCAAAAATTTTCATTTAAAACTTAATCTTAATAAAGCCTTGATACTAGGTAGTTGTACTCTAAAATTTTATTTTACGAACCTTTTTTTTCTTGTAGGTAAAAAATATTAATGAGATAAGTTAAGCCTTATCTAAGTTAATAATCAAACTTCGGAATACTCCACGGCCAGTGTGAGAGGAGGGGGAAAGGGGCCTTGAAAGTTAAAGATATGATGAAATATTGAAAATGTCGACACGTTCACATTACATATTTACTAACAAAACATTCCAAGGGTTACCAAGCATATAAAATAAATGTACGCTATAAAAGCATAGTGAATTAAGAAACGAAGATATTGAATAAATATTTTATTTTTATTTATATTTGCATTTCGATGTTAAGATGTAGATATTCCTTTAACCTTTAAAGTTTTATCTTAAGATATACTAAAATTCATGTTGTTTTCAAACAGTATTTCTTAGTGTTTTTTTATAATAAAATATTTAGCTACCAATGTTACCAATGGGTATGGCTGAAAATGTGATTATTGATTATTCTTTTAACGTCACTTCATGCTGGTGTGGCTATTCGGATTATGCTAGAGTGGAAGTTATAAGCTATTCGAGGTTATATTAGGATAGGGTACCTAAATACCTGAGACGCCGTATAGCCTGGGGCCACCATTTAAGACCCCTCAGGAGGAAGGAATAACCAAAAATTTTCTACCCTCCTTAAAAAATCTTAGGGCCATCTGCTTAGTTCGAACTAACGAGGTCATAGGAAGATGTTATGTTAACTAATACACCATAGGTAATAATAATTTTTATAATGTATTTGTTAGGATATCTGTAATGGGCAGTGAAAATACACAAATGTGGTGGCAACAAATTGATCATAGAATTTTCATTCATTTATAGAAACCGTCTGTATGTAACTAAGAAATCATTTTGTATTCATGTTTGAAAAAGAGGTTCATAGATAAATTTAATCTAAAGGGAATAAATAAATTTAATCTAAAGGGATATCCTATTTTAAAAAAATTTAAATTGTCCATAAATTATAGAGTTTGTAGATACATAAACAAATATAGTTTTATATAACTAAATATATTTTTCTCATCATTGTCCTGGGTTTTCTTTTGGTTCAATATTTGTAAGATATATATTTGGCCGTTTCACAAAAAAAATTGGCAATAATAAATGGTAATGATAAATATAATTATAAAAATAAATGTTGACATTAGTTGTAACAAAGTGTATCATCACCTTATCTTGATGATAGAACTTGACTTCCCGTGGCTGGAATAAGTCTCCCTCTTCGGATCTTCTTTCTCATCCTCGTCACCTCGGAGGCGGGGAGGGGGGTAGGACTGATATGGGAAGTCCAGACTAGTAGTAGCTGGGGTCTAGAACGTTCTTGGGGTATCACGTCTTGTCCATGGGAAATATCATGGGGGAGGGAGGGTAGGTACAAGCCTTTTAACTTTTGCCGACAAAGGCTCATAAACATTTACTTCATAAATTTTAAACTTATTTAACAATGAACTTGTTCCCCTAAGTATCCTCAATACATTACACTTTTGAATAGATGAAAGAATAAATGCTTTATTATACTAATAAATTATAGAATTAAAACAATTTTTATATATATATTTTACAGTTAAAGCATTCATCATGGCTGTAAGTCATTTGTCGAATTGCCCAACGTTTCACCTTAATTTCTATATATTGAATGCATTTGATATGTGGTTAATTTGAGTTTTACCAAATGCCACGATTAGTAATTGAAATAGTTGGTGATTAACTGCCAATACTTATATCCTTTATCTATACATATATTTTTAATTTAACCTAGCTTGCTTATTCAATTATTTTTTAAGCGATAATAAGTTCCAAAATATAAAGAGATCGGCTTAAACAAACAAGATAATACAAATGAATAAATGTTAATTGGCCTAGTGTTTTATAAATGAAATAAATAATTATATTTTTATTACTTTTTCATATGCCTAAAACAATTACCAGCCTAAAAAAGGATTTCTTGTAAAAGTGTTTAGTTTTTATTAACAGTCTGATTTCATCGAATTGCTTTTCAACTTTTTTTTAATAGTTCATTATTACAGGTAATTGAAAATTTAAAATAAGTTTGGAAATTACAAAATCGTATTAATTGTAATAAATTGAGTGTAATAAATTACATTAAACATCAGAATAAGAACTGTTTTTGATGTAAATATGGTTGATCTTTATTGAGTTGTTAATTATTTATTCATGAGAACAACCTTTTGTGTCCTTTTAAAATTTCAGGCCTGATGGAATCATTATGATGATCATTCATTACTTAATACAATATGCTTAGTATAATACAGTACTAGAGCAAAGGAAAAATTGTAGTTATGCAATACTAATAGTAAAACTTACTTATCCAAGACTTAACATCAAAACAAGAAACCACAGTTAAAGCTAAATTGATGATACATAAGAAAAATATATCAGTGTACATTTCATCGTTAATTATAATGATATTATCAACCTAACAGATGAGTATACTAATTTACAATGATAATGTACATGAAATTGTTACATATTATGTTCTATATAGACTTTTTATATTTTTAGTTATTTAAAAAAAAATTAATTAGTCAGTATTAGTCCTAAAAGAAACCATTCAGTCAAAAAGTACAATAATGAAATATAGATAAAATAAAATAAAGATAATATATTGGCTGTTGTAATCGTATTGTGAGGATAGTTCAGTGTTTCACAAAAACCTACTTGTTTTGTTTTACCTGTTATATATAGTCGTGAATAGGTTTCCTGGAACTTGATTTTCTCATATTGGTATCTATAATAAAGTTCACACCTGAAAAAAGATTTCCTCTGAAAAAATTCTATTGAAGTTATTTTCTTGTATAGCATTGTCTGTTAAATCAGTCCTAGTTTTTCCGCACTTCTGAATCGAGAAATACAAGAATAACCTTTTTATTAAAATCTAACTTTTCCACTTAACGTTATGAAGCGTTGAAAAGATTAATTTTATTAGATTATATTTTCATTGACGTTATCTGCAAGATTACTTCTTGTTTTCCTATTCTGTAAGAGAATATATAACACATATATTGGGTTTATGCAAAATTAATGCAGGTTTTTAGTAGGTATTGTAAATACGCCATATCTTTACTTTAACCATATATATTTAATCAAAATAATTTCCATCTGAATCAATGCACTTTTGCCAACGTTCAACAAGCTTTCTTATTCCACCAGAAAAAAAATCCGATTCCCTGGACTCAATGAAATCACGAAAAGAATTTTCAATGTCGTCCTGGTTTTGAAAATTTTTCTCCCTCAAAAAGTTGTCCAGATGCCTGAAAAAGTGGAAGTCTGTAGGAGAGAGGTCAGGTGAATAAGGCGGATGTTGGAGAACTTCGTAGCCCAACTCGTGCAGTCGTCGAAGCGTTGGTTGTGCAACGTGTGGTCTGGCGTTATCGTGGAGCAGGTGTGAGTTCCGAGTTCCGCCGCCATTTCTCGTGTGGTTTTGGTTGGGTCTTCTTCCACTTTTGACCTCAGCTGGTCGTTGTCCAGGGCAAGATGACGGCCCCGACCTTCCTTGTCTTCGAGGTCGAAATCTCCTCTGCGAAACTTCTGGAACCAACGCTGCACCGTGCACTCATTAATAGCCCCTGACCCCACACTTCATTAATATTACGAGCCGTTTGCGCAGCGCTGCGCCCTAATTTAAATTCGTAAAAATAAATTTGACGAAAATCGCACTTTGACATTTTCGATTCAAGACCTTTGAACACACTGAACAAAACGATTTTACTAAACAAATTCATGGTGAAAGAGAGGGTATTAGATAAGGTTTGTTTTGGTATAATAATGATCAATGTAGGATTGCTTTGTTACACAATTGGAATTAAGATTTGCAATAGAGGAAACCTGCATTAATTTTGCATCAACCCAATAGATGTATATATATTATATATATATATATATATATATATATATATATATATATATATATTATTTGTTCTTACTTTTAATCAAAAACACTATAAATGACTAGAAGCTCATTAACGAAAAATATATATTTCCACATTTGGCTATATTTTTCTCATACGTGTTTTAGCACGTGTAAGAAGAAATGTAACTCTTCTCAAAGGGGTAAAAAAAAAAAAAAAAAATCATTAATACACATTAAATAATAATAATTATATATAATATATATATATATATATATATATATATATATATATATATATATATATATATATATATATATATATATAAAGAGCATAACATGCATTTTCTGAAAGAATTAAATCCCGCTGGAAAACCGAGAAGAACTCACAGAGAAAAATATTTGTTTATTTATTTAACGTCACTTTATGCTACAATGGCTAATCGAGCGAGGCCAGAGAGGGTGTCCTAAATTTTGCCTATCCAGGTTATATTATGATAGGGATCTTAAATCTTTAATTTAAAAATTAAATCTTAAAAAATAAATTTAGATTAAAAAATAAGTAAATTAATTAAAAACTTAATCTTAAAAAATGTTTATTTAACGTCTTAGGTTTCTAGAAGAGTTCGCCAATAATAATAATATACATATATGTGTATATTATATTGTGAATGGTATTAGCTATCAATTGTATCTACAGTAGATATCGAAAAGAGAAATAGAGCTTTTTAGTTGTTAGTGATAGCTCCAAAGGTGAGGATAGGTAAATTCGGAAGTCATGAGGGCAGACATAATATTGGGAGTGATGGATTTGCAGGTGAAGGTAATTGATTTAAACGGCGATTATGATGGGCTATATAATTATATATATATATATATATATATATATATTATATATATATATATATATATATACTTAAAGCAATAATTAACAAAAACAGATCTCTAACCGTTTTATTGTTATTAATATTTTTAAAATAATTACATTACTGATTTTTTAAACAGTAAAAATCATTTTTTAGCACGGAGCTCATGTGCACACTACCTACTTCACCTGCACATTAATAATATTAAAAAAAAAAAAAATAACGATATAAAAATTGTTGATTTGTCTAATATAACTTGCAAAGCTGTTAGATATCAGTCAGGTCCTAGGGGATATAGCTAATGGTGTATTGAAGAGGGGGATAATCTCTTTGCCTGAAATATAACACCTTTGGTTAAGTATTCCTTTGGCTTTTCCGGATAATCCTTCCAAGTATCTAAAAGGCTCCTGTCAGAGAGAAAATTGCACAATTACCCTCTTCTTGTTGTGCAAGCTTCAACAAAGGCCTTTTAGCGCTGCAAATTGTGCCGCCTAGTGAATAACTTAACGTGCCTACAATTCACGTCAAGGCTCTTTTGCTACATTGCACCAACTTCATTTAAAGATACAAGCTTCGGATATTCAGATTTAATAAGTCTTGTCGTTATAAATAATGTTAAATTCTAATTTATAAAAGCAGTATGTTTGGTTTCTTCTTTTTGTTTTTAATCTTGTAGTTTTACCATACGAATTAAATTTAGAAACTCTGGCGTGGGGGGTATAAAAATTTCACTTACCTTAACTTTTAATTTAATGTTTAAATCACGTCGAATCAGAACACGTAACGTTCACACTACGACGAAACACTTGCCCACCAATTTTTGTTGGCAAATACCAAATTCCTCAGACTAACTCTGTACAATACCTAGGACTGACACTCGATCGATGGATGACATGGGGTTTATGTGTCAAGATGAAAAGACATACTCTAAACCACCGACTGAAAGTACTATACTCTCTTTTATGTTTTTTTTTTTTTTTTTTTTATATCAATAAATTCTTTATTGATATCAAAATACAAACATTTTACAATGCAAGTAGAAGTTAATATCCCACTGAAGTTAGCCCGTGTGCGGGAAAGGAGTTCACCTGCGGCAAATGTGTCTTAATATCTATCTTGATCATCAAATATAAAAAGTATACAGAAACTGAATACATACACATACCTTCTTAAACCAATATATGGACCTCCGCTTCACAGATTTTTGGTTCAGCAAAAAATACTCACATAAAGAATCTGATATCATTTTAATCAAACACTTTAAGACTCATAACGTCACCTCCTTCGTACGTAAACAGCCATTAGTTGGGATCACTTGTAGCTGGGTGGTTAGCATAACAGCCCCCTATGCCAAAGGTAACAGGTTCAAACTAGGATTATTTAACGGGAGTAAAAAATCCTTAGTTAGCCGTCCTTCGGAGGGGACGTTAAATGGTGGTCCCGAGCCTGTACGATGACAGATACTCGTTAAAGATCCCTATCCTAATAAAACCTGAATAGGTAAAATTTAGGACTCCCACTGTAGCATCGTCCGATTAGCCTTAGTAGCATAAAGTGACGTTAAATAAATAAACAAACAAACAAACCATTAGTTGATCATCATATACGAACAAACTATTCTAGCTTTCACAGTAAACTTGACGAACACTACAACAGCCTGATTAACAACATGCCAATAGTTGAAATGCCAGTCAGAAAAAGGCTAAAGAGAGGCTGGATGAGAGACCTCCCCTGCTATATTAAAGCCTAGAAAGGGGTGCTGCTGGGAACTTTCCTCTCCCATGCCTACTATGTCTGGTCTCACATTTGCTGATTGTCAGATATCTTCTTACAGGTGGGAATAAAGAAACATAGTAGAAAAAAATTATATTGTTTTATTTAATTATATTATAAATTTTATTTATTTTAAATAATAAAACATAATATCTAGTATGGCTGCAAGCTAGAATGTGAAAATCAATCAAATAAAGAGTGTTTAATTATTTTCGAGCTTAATCATGGTGAATTTCCAGCATAGCATTTCAAGGGCATACCTTTTCCTATTAATAAAAAGTAAGATATCTAAGACCATATATAGACAAAAGAATGACATGGAGGGCATTAGACTTGAGAGAAGATAGCTGAACAAACGATTTGGACTATTATCCAGACTTCATAACAAACGATCTCTATAGTCCTTTAATTAATAATAATAAATAATGCAATAGCAATGAGTATCCTCTTTAATAATGTGCAAATATTGGGACTAAGATATGTAGACAGGATAGAGAGTGTAAACATAAACTTTTATAAACGTTTATTCGCATTAAACAAAAATATTCCTTTTTTATTAATACGGTCGGAATTTAATGTTCCCCATTGCCTAATCTCAATATTAAAGCTTTCTCTCTCTTGGGTGCATACAATTTTAAAACTTAGTGATAACCGACTCCCAAAAATATGCTTCAATACACTAAAGAAAACGCATAAGCCAACAAATAAAGAACGAAAATACAACTGGTTTCACCAATTATTCTGTATATTAAAACGAATAAACAAACAGTCAATATTAGAAATAGAAAACCCAGCTATTTTGCAGTTAGAGATGTACAAAACTTTGATACTGTTTACAAATCATATGGAGACAATAGATAAACAGAAGTTAATCACCCCCGGTAAATACAACCCACTCTATCCGTCCATTCATAACAATAGACATAAGCCTCAAGCTTACTTATTATTAAACGCACCGTTCCCTGTCATAAAAATATTTACACAACTAAGACTTTCTAGAAACTACAATATCAAATTAACATTTAACAATATATATTACCATTTCAAACCCAAGGAGAACTGCACCCTATGTAATCTAAACGAAAGAGAGGACTTTTTTTCATATTTTCATTCGATGCCCCATATACGCACCGTACCGAACCTATTACATCCCTAGGGCCTTAAATATGAACATTACAAATTTTATCGCTCTTTTAACCACCGATGATATTGATGAATTAAAAAATATTTATTATTATGCCAGGCAATGTTGCCAAATCAGATCATTTATAATTAATGAATAAACGTATTTGTTAACTTTATTAGATTATTTATCGTGTCTCACCGTATTTTGTAAAATAATATATTTATGTATTTATTGCATTGGAAACTGTTATGTCATGCATATATTGTATTTGAGTTATTTTGTTATAGGTTTTATTGTAATTTATCTTTGTTTATTGTACCTAGAGCTTATAACGTAATGAATTAGTATCTTGCTAATCATTATTGAAGTATATTTTGTATAGGACTCACTACCAGACGCCCTGATGATGACCACAATGGGTCGAAACGTTGGCAAACAATAAAATATTGAAACTATTCAGTTGTTTCATTTAATACCGCCACCGGATAATTCCTTCAGTATATTGTATAATATATTTTTTATGTAGCCAGCTCTATTTGTATGCGGATTACCCCGAAAGCAAATAAAGTTATTCATTCATTCATTCATTCATTCATATTATATCTTAAAATACACTTGTTATCTTATGAACTAATCCCTAAGGCGGACTGTTTACCCTGTTTGTAATATGTTAAAAACTAAATTAGTTAACTCTAAATTAGTCCTTTAACTAAATAATTAATGTCTAGAAGACATCAAACCAACTGAAAGGCACTACCAAAACCTCCAACACCCAAAGAATTCAGTCTTTCAAATCAAAAATATTTCAAAACAACGTGAATGCACTATTTTTTATGAGAAACGAGTTAATCCCCAGAACATGGCCTTAGTCTTAGTTTCGGATAGTGCTACAGATATTTAAAAACTTTCCACGACTGACTGACTATTATCATGATTTCATCGCCACAAACACTTAAATCGACCAGCAATTCGTAAAACCCACCCCAGTGATCTAGAGATTCCCTGAATTACCCATTTGGAATAATAATCTTTAATTATAACAATCTTTAGATAGTATATTACATATTGTTCATGTTATTAAGAAAAGCTTAATCTTAAAAATTAAATATATGCAGCACTTAATATTCTTTTAAAATTAAATATGTTATTTCGAACAAACAAAATTTAAAATAAAAAATATTTGTAAAGCTGTGTATAGTAAATCAATTAAATCTAATTCGGGAATATTAGACAAAAAACATCTTATTATTAAAAGCTATTAAAGTACACTCAATATATTGCTCAATAAGCAATATATTGCGTGCATTTTAATATCCTTATCCTATAATATGACTCCAATAACACTTCCAAAGATCTTGTGAAGCCTGGGATGTCTACATGACATCGTCACAAAATCGACAGGGAACATGATATCCATGAGTCGTCAGGTATATCAAGTTTCAAATTAAATTTCGGATATCTCCGAAAGAACGAAGGATTCTGACAAGAGTATTGATATCTCTTCACCTGTCTTGTTACAATATTTTCACATAGGATGAGTTGAAAAAAATAATCAATAAATAACATAAAAAAAAAATTTAAATAATCCTTGAATTATCAGAAATGGAAATACAATATTAATTAAAGTATTTAGTTTTTGGTATTCATAAATATATATATTTTAAACTATCGACCAAAGTTGTAGAATAAAAGCCTTATAAACGTGGATGAATAGATATAAAACACTAGGAATATAATATAATATTAATAATCTATGACTTTTTTTTTTATTTTTTTTTTTATGAAATATCCCTCTGTACAAAAGTATATTTTGCAATTAGGTTTTATACATAATGATACAAATTGTCATTAGGTTTTTTTTAATATAAAGTTACTCGTAAAGATCATTTCAGAAGAAATTACTTCAATTTTTAATTGTCAGTCCTAATGAAAAGGAATAATGAATAAAAAAAAAATAATCAAAGTTGCCAGAAAATTACAAAAAAAGAAAACAGTTACAGCAACTGTGGTCCCTCATTGTTTTTGTTGTGAATTGATTAAAACAGGAAATCTATGCAAATTATAATCGTAATGATTCTGTAATCAGAAGGATCAGAAGTTTCGCAGTATCTTTCTCGGAATATTTTTTTCTCTCATAATTATTCAACATTTATAATGACCCTTTTATAAATATTAATAAAGATTCGTCCTTTTGCCGAGATGTTCTTTGTAAATATTTAGTTTCTTTAAAACAAAGTTTTTGATTTCTAATTAATAATTACCATCTACTGTTCTCTAAATCTTTTGAGGATGAATATTTTTAGAATTTGTATACAGATACAGAAAATCAATGACATAATTAAGGACTACATTGACTTACTGATAGCTTAATATCGTTAATTTGACTTACTTTGTCTATTTTTAATTATTATAAATTACTTAATTTTTTTTGTGGGGTAAACAGTTACCTCTTTCAGTGTAGTTTTGAGATAAAAAGGAAGACGATTTGTTCTTTAAAAATGTGACCAAAGCTTTGTAGTCATAGATGCTGTGAATATACATTGAAGGTGGTTGTTCTTTAGAGGGTTAAGCATTGTCGGTTGGCTGATCTACTTCAATTAAATTGTCCAACGGAACGAAAGTGTTATTTCCTGGTATGGGCATATCATTTCCAGCTACTGTTCTTTTTTGCCTACGTGGTTCTCTTGATTCAGTTGGCAAATTTCAATTAATAAATCTTAGGATTACGTAGTGTTTTATCAGAACTTAAGCCTATTACACTTTCCCCACTTCTCCCAACACACTGCGCTGAGGTGGAATGCATTTCAGGTGTAGGTCTCATCTTTAAATTATTATTGCACAGAGAGAACTCAATTGAAAATTAAAAGTCTTCAATTTTTATAGGTTAACTATATTTATCAAACACCATATGCTATGTGAATTTGGCGCACACAAAATCAGCAACACACGATTTTCACTTAACTCAACCTTTAAAATAAATTTAAAAACTATTAAATATACTTCAATTTGAAAAATATTTAAAGTTAATTTTAATTAAACGTGTTTTAATTTTCGTTGGAAATATACGATTCAATGGTTAATCAGTAATACGTTTATTCCCCATTTGTCACTTTATATTACCTTTTACAACTCTGGGTATCAAATAATATATTTTTTAAATCTTTCTCTTTCCAACGGTATATTATACATGTATATTACTGATCTTATTATCAGTAAACCAAAAATTACGTTAAAAAAATAGTTTTGCTCTTTTATCCCTTAGTTGGTATTATTTAACCGTCCTCCATCAATGTCATCAATGACATGTTTTTTTTATAGAATCTACAAAAGTAAAGGTTTGTTCGTTAATTATCAGGCCGATTTGCAAAAGAAATTCTTGGATATTTTTTTAAAACACTTTATTTATTCCAGTATCGCGACGTTTCAGCCTCTAGGGCCATTTTCAAGCTTCTGTAATCAATTAAAATCTTATTGCATTTATATACTTCCAACAATTCAATTACAACAACATATAATAAATTATTTTTAATAATTATATCACCTACCATGCATATCCATCTCAATTATCTTTTAATTTTACCGCTTTTCACCAGCGTCGTCATAATTTTTTAAAATGTCATTTTTCAAAAAAAAAAAAAAAAAAACCTGTATTCAAAAATATCATATTATTTTTCATCATCCATTGAAAAAGTGGATCTATTTATTCAAAAAAGAAAAGAAACATTTTTTCCAACTTACTTAACAGTTTTCAGCCGCCTTTTAGGTGTTCTCGTGCGCGACTGAACTTGGGGTGGGGATGCCAAAGGATTTATATATTTACTCTCTCGATAGTACTTGCATAAAAGGTGTTTAGGTTGTCAACGTCTGTTTGGTGGTTAACTGATTTTTCTAAATTTTTTGTTATGTAAATTGATTCTATGATTCTCCGTTTATTTATGTTTTCTTCCTTGTGTAGGACCGAGATATTATCAAAATCAAAACTATGTTTATGTTTATCGCAGTGTTGTGACAAACCTGTAGCCAATTTTGATTTTGTGCATTTCGAGTTACAGTTTTGTTTATGTTGCTGTACTCTCTTATGGAGCCACTGCGACGTTTGTCCATAATATGATTTATTTGCACAATTTTTACAATCTATTTTATATATGACATTTGTCATCTTTTGTATTGGTATTTCGTCCTTAGTTTTAGTATAAAGTTTTTCAATTTTATTTACAGTTTTTTTCCCGAATTTAATTTCGGTTATATCATATTTTTTAAATGTTTTTTCTACTATATTAGTTAGATTTTTTATATACGTTACTGAATAATATTTTTTAGGATATGTATTGTGAATTTTGTTGCATTCTTTATTATTTTCTGGCTTATTTATTTTGGTATCTTTTTCTTTTGGTTTTATTTTGTTATCTATTTTAAAATAATTCGTAATCAGATTTAGTTCATTTTTTTTAATATTATTATTTTTTACATCTATTATACCATCTTGAATTTTTTTATTATTATCCTGTAAATTTTTAATGTCATTATTTTGTTCATTGGTACTATTGTCTTCATTCATTTTATTTTTGTACCATAATTTTTTGACCATTTTCATGGGATACCAATTTTGTTTTAGTATGTCAAATATTATTGATTTTACCTTTTCCATGTGGTTGTTATCAGTTAGTATCTTTGCTCTATTGATCATATTATTTGCTGTATTAATTTTTTGTCCCGTACTATGATTGCTATGCCAATTTAGTAGTCTGTTGCTCGTTATCGATTTTTTGCACCATAATGTACTTAAAATGCCAATGTTGTCTCTATTTATCTCTATATCTAAAAATCGGATTTTATTATTAAGTTCTAATTCTTTTGTAAATTTTATTTTTTCAGATATTGAATTTAAATTTTTTAACAGGCTATCTATTTCATTTTTATTTACTATGGCAAGAATATCATCAACATATTTCACGAGCAATTTTGGCGTTGTATTTATTTTATTTAATGCATTTTTTAATAGTTGATTTAAATAAATTCCACTCAGATTAATTGAAAGGCATCCACCCATTGGTAGGCCGTTAGTCATTCTATAAAATTTATTGTTAAAAGTGAAATATCCATTTTCACATACTAATTTTATCCCTTCTATAAATATTGCCTTATTTTTTATAGATGTATATGGTTCAATATCGTTCCAATTTTTATCCAGTATTATGTATACTTCATTTAACGGAATGTTAGTAAAAAGAGATTCAACATCATAGCTCACTAAACATTCGTTAGCTTCTATCTTGCCTAAGTTTAATATTTTTTCTTTAACTTCAATTGCGTTTTTTACGTCGTAGTTATTATTGTTATTTAAATTGTTTAGTGCTGGATTTAAGAATTTTGCCAGTTTTTCCGTGATTCCATTAATATTGTTTACTATCGGTCTGAGAGGCTCCGTTGGCTTATGCAATTTACTTAAACCATGTATTCGTGGAATTGTGTAATGTCTTTTTACGATCTTATCTTTATATTTTTTATCAATATATTTATACTTTATTAGTTTTTCCACATACGTAATTAGTTTGTCTTCAATTTCTTTTGAGGGGTCTTTCCTTAGAGCTCGGTAAATTTTTCGTTCATCTAATAGGTCATTTATCTTTTTAGTGTATTCGGTTTTAGTAATTATAACAGTTTTTTTGGTTTTATCAGATTTTATTATGTGTAGATCCGGGTTATTTTTGAAAAAGGTTCTAGTTTCTCTAATATCTCTGTTGATTCTATTGTGTAAGAGGTTAGATGTATTCGTTTCTTTATTATTTTTATCTAAGAATTGGTTGATCTCATTATTTACTTTATTTCGTAGTACATTTTTGTGGTTATCGGAAATATTTATTAGTCTTATGATGCTTTCAATGTCTGCAATAAAATTTACAATTTCTTTATTGTATTTGTTTGGTATAATATTAAATTTGTCACCTAGTGATAATACGTTTAAAACATTATTAGGTATATTTGTTTTAGTAGTATTAATAGTCCAATCATTTTTATATAAGTTTTCATAGGCATTTAATATTGTACTCTGGTTTGTTGCATAATTGTCTATTGCATTAGTATTAAGGTTGTTTGATATTATGCTTAGCTTATGGTTGCGTCTTATATCCTGATACGGTTTATTACTATTTACTTTAAATGGTCTGTTAGTTTTATAGTCTAATCTTATTTCATGAATTTTATTAAAATCTGATTTATAGGTTTCTAGTCGATTTTTAATGCTACAGCATATTTGGTTATTCAGATTATTTAGGAAAACGAGAAAATCGTTATGTGTCGTATTGTAATTGTTAAGAGCCCAATAACATTGTTTTATCTCTAGCAGTAAGCAATCTTTAGCCAATTTATTGAATATAAAAACTGTTTTATTACGGTTACTCATCATAAAAGAAGTATTGAATAGATTTTCCAAAGGAATAATTTTATTAAGCAAGTGGTGAGGGATTATAGCAGTAGTTTTACATTTTTTGAGATAGTGTAATCTATTTCTTGTACGAAGGATTTTTGAAAAATTATTAAGAAATTTATATATGCATGATAGGTTTACATTACCATCAATAAGGTCTATAATGTCATGTTTAAATTTTCTCCACAGTATTTTCTCTATATGAGATGGATATGCATGGTAGGTGATATAATTATTAAAAATAATTTATTATATGTTGTTGTAATTGAATTGTTGGAAGTATATAAATGCAATAAGATTTTAATTGATTACAGAAGCTTGAAAATGGCCCTAGAGGCTGAAACGTCGCGATACTGGAATAAATAAAGTGTTTTAAAAAAATATCCAAGAATTTCTTTTGCAAATCGGCCTGATAATTAACCAACAAATATTAGAACAAAAGAAAAATGACGACAATGATGAGAAAAAAAAAGTAAAGGTATTTTTGTGGATAAAATTTCGGCATTTAAGCGCTGCCAGACTATTCAAATAAAATGAAACATGATGTTAAAGCCCATTAAACTTTACACCGATATAGCGAGTTTAATGAAGATCTTTAAAGCCGTTTTTGAGAAAATCGTAAAAAGGTACAAAATGCAAAGTATAAAATGGCTCTTCAGGTTAAGTGATTTTGATGTAAAAGTTAGTGTAACATCTTGGGTCTATAGTTGTCTTAAATATGAAAATTCAGTTTCGTGCGACTTATAGCTTTTGCGCTAGACTTACCACAACATAAACAGACCTTTTTTTCAGCACTTGGTCATTTGGACTTAGAGGGCCTTAAAACGTGTATTTCCGTTGAAAACCGGAATTCGAAAATTTTCACGATCGCAATACTTTCACTTACCTATATATTCCATATATAGGTAAGTGAAAGTGAAAAGATTATTCTTAAAAGATAATATAATGGATTTCATTATATGAGTATTTTACAGGATTGAGCTTATACCATTCATCAAAACCTAACTGTTGTGCAGGCAACGTATACCTATTACTCCGTTATTGCGTTTTATCACAAGTCTTTAGTTACCGTTGTCAACAAAGTAACATTAGTTTTAAACTATTTTTTTTATAAAATATCTCTAATTTATTTATTCTCCTTGGTGTTTTCTTTTTATTTACATTGATATGAACCACTAAGGGTGGGGTAGAATGAAATACAACAAAAACAAAGTTATTCTGGGACTGGGTCCCTTAATAACAACATTCATATACAATAGAAATATATCATATGTTTGTATGTAGTTTATTTTACTTTTTTTACACTCAAAAATTATATATTTTAACACCCGCTATTACTGTTGGTGCTGCTCTGATCAAACATTTGTCAATATCACCGTTTATGAGCTGTATCGGTTAAAATGAAAAAAAAAAAAATCGATTATATATTGATATATCTATGATCTACTGTTTTCACTTAGGAAAAAAATTACGTTTTTCTTTATGTTAATCAATACAGTTTTGGAAAACAATATAATTGTAAAAAATAACAGACAAAATTTAAAATGAACTACTGTTAGTTTTAACAATTAATGCATAAAGCATCTTATGATAGAAGAACCAGCAACACTTTCAATATATCAATATACATATATATAGACACAGACACATTTGTTTTATCAGCAAATTTTTTTTTCTATTTTTAAATTTGAATGAAAAAAAAACACTTTTAACAGACTGTCATTTTAAAACATATAGGCTGATTTTAATGTGTAGGTGTTTAGATTATGCTGAATCCTCTTCTTCTTTTTTTTTTTTTTTTTTTTTTTTTTTTTGTTCTAAATGTCCAAAACATTGGTCCAGTATTTTCGTAGAAATGGACAGGGTACAGACAGGTTTTTTTTTTTTTTTGGTTTTTTTAATTTACTTGGGTTTTTCGTGTAAAAGTAAACTTAACGGACACGACAATAGGCTGATTAACGACATGTCAGTAGCTGAAATGCCAGTCAGAAGAGTGCTAAAAAGAAGCTGGATGAGGGACCTCTTCTGCTAAATTATAGTCTTGGAAGGGGTGCTACTGGGGACTTTACTTCCTCATACCTACCATGTCTGATCTTACATTTGTCCAAATGTGCTGATTGTCAGACAGCTTCTGACAGGTGTAAATAAAGATTTGGAAAGAGAAAAAAAAAGTGGATGCAGTCTAGTCTAACAAAAAAATAAATAATATGTTATGGGTTTATTAGGTATTATTACATTAGGGGTACTCACTACGTTTGCTATAGCATGCTATTTGTGTTGTTTTGCTAAACCCGTCAATTTAGCAAAATAACAAAAATAGCATGCTATTGCAAACGTAGTGAGTACCCCTATTATATAATTAAAGATGTAGTTTAAGTTGGTTCATACATGTGTTTAACAGTTTACGATCACAAAATTTTGTATTTTATGTTAGAAGAAATTTTAAACTGTGAAAAAGGCTTTAAAATGAATTTGAATTAAAAAAAAAAAATATCCGAATACAACCATTGTGAAAATTAGGTTTTTGAAGAGAAGAGAAGGAAAATATATCTTTAAAGTTCTCTGAAAATTTCATTTAAAACAAAACAATAAAGAAATAACAAGGTTTATTATATCGGTAGAAGAAATAATCACACCCAAATATAATGCTGTGTTGGTCTTAAAGTGTTCTTTTTATATTGAATAGAGATCTGAAGACAGAATTGGACGAAGTGACGAATTGAGAGACGAAGGGGTGACTTGGAGTCGATTGGATTCGGACAGTCCAGATGGATGACGGGAGTTCCGGCAATGGTCTATAGCTATGTCCCCCAAGCTACCTGATATATCCTTCTTTCTATACCCAGATCTTATATTTATTTTTACCATAAATCTTATTACTTCCTTTTAAAACAATATTGGTGTCATTACCATTTCATAATATATACAATAATATTTATTTAAAATTATAAACAATAGCTGAAAAATCGCTATCGCTAAATGGTTCTACAACTAATTCAACCGATAAACCTCATATGATAAAATACCTAATGATTTTAATTTATAGATATAATATTAAATTACACATTTAAAATTAGATGATTTTTTTTTAAATTATTTTATAGCCCATCTGCTAGCTCTTTTTAATAGCTAAGTTATTTGAGACTTTTCCTTTTTCTACAAATATGCATTTTAAGGATTCCTTTCACCTTCTGGTTTATGGAGGACTAAAATATTTTATTTATTTATATTAATTTACAACTGTATTAAACAAATAGAATAAGTAAGGGTGAGGGAAGAACAAAAAATGTGAAAATGTCCTTAACAAAGAACCACCTAGTTTTAGATCTTCTTTAATTAAACTTTAATCGAAAACTAGAACTTAATTTTCGAATATTTTTGACCACCATTGAAGTATTCCAGGTGTTAGCTTACAATATACGAGATTGTCTATTAATAATATTTTATTACCCATTTATATCGCTATTGCGCTCATCGTAAGTCGTTCATAGTTTCGAAGGTTTTTTTTTTAAGTCAACAATTTGCTCTCAGCCTCATATTTATAATTCTAGAAAAAACATAAGATGCTTCTTCTATTCAATGTCATTTTGTTTTTCTGGTAATATCTGATTTCTGACAGTTCCATGAAACGGCTTTTTAGATGAATTAAGAGCTTAGAAACACTTAAGAACAAAAACGTTTGGTTATTATATATGATACTGATATGCCACAATCAAGGGTGTATTTATTCGTATTACTTGTTTTTTGCATTTGTTAATTATGTATCGAGTAGTACTTTTGTAAATATAAATGAATACTTTTACAAAGCATAAACAACAATTATATCAAAAGCTAACTACGTTTTATGTGTTTCGAAGGATTTAAAGACGTTAGAATGCTAGGGCTGGCTTATTTATAACTGATATAAATCCGGGAACAGTGAAACTGGCCGGTAACTTTCGAGGCTTGATAGAAGCTTTGATTCAAACTCAAGTTTCTCAGATCTGATTTACATAATGAAAGGCCTCAGATTACTTAAGTTAAAACGTTTTAAGTCCTTCTACCTAGTTACGGGGTACTTAATGAGAACTCTTTTAACTAGAGGAAGATAAATCCAAATAATGGTCATTTACATAAAATTAATATGCCCATCTGCAACTGGATTTCTATTTAAAAGTTGTACGGATTACGCAAAATACAATTATTTAAATATATTAATCCATTATGATATGAACTGTATAGAATTTGATTTTTTTTTTTCTTCTTGGCATTGGAGCTCTCCATACAGCCAGAATTTGATAGTAATACTATAAAAAAAAAATATGAATTTCGAAAACGTTTTATGTCATATTTTAAATAATTACACCGTAGAAGTTATTAATTATTACATTTTTAAATTCATCATGGACTTGGATCACTTGGAAAAATGAGAACACACTGTTAATTCTCATTTTTTTCCAAGTTTACAAAAGTTGCCCGAATATAACAACGAAGTATGACACAAATAGTCAACCAATAATTAAAACTGTAACGGTAAAACACACATTAGCTAAATTTCAATCTAAAATGAAATATTTTTAACATGATAGCAATTATAGGCGGTTGAATATTTTAGGAAGCTGCCTTACATCTATCTATCCATCTCCGTGGCGCTACAACCCTGGGTGGGACTTGGCCTCCTCAATGAGCCGCCGCCATTCTGACCGATTCTGTTCAGTTGCAGACTCGCAGGAGGCACCGGGCGCTCGATGTCACTCCATCAACCCATCGCAGCTTTGGCTTACCGGTTCGTCGAGTACTGTAAAGGGGGGTTCCCAAAGCTCTTCTTGGCAGTTCTTTCTCTTGTATTCTTGCGACATGGCCCGCCCAACTGAGCCTTCCTATCATTATTTAAATTTAAATACATTTAAGACATCCATTTCTTAAAAAATGGTCATAAAGTTCCCTGTTCCTTGTTATTCTCCATCCATCTTTATGTCGCACAGGGCCAACTATTCGCCTTAAGATGTTTCTTTCAAAAATTAATACTTTACATTCCAATATAAAGACAGCTCAGGTCTGAGAAGCATAAGTAAGAACAGGGCGTATCAGTATGGTCAGCTGTCTTATATAATGATCAAAATTTTTAGTGAAACAGAATAAAGTAGAATATCATCATTATAAATATGGATAGCATATTTATTTTTTTAGTTTACTTATAAATATTAATATATAGAAAAAAAACCAACTCCTTACGGTGAACGCATCTGCGCACCTATGAAATATTTTTAGTTAGGCTTTGGGATTCACTTTGGCCTTGTTTATACTAGAAGCGATTAGCTGTTGGGGTAGAGAGTAGGAGTCATGTATAATATATAAGTTAGGTTTTTTCGGTCTTACAATGTAGATTTCTTTGTTAACCATCATGAGTTAAACAAATATCAACGAAAATCTTTATTGATTCAAAATCCATGACTTAGATCATCAATAAATAAAAATATCTATTAATCTGTGTATCAGCGTGCCTATACCTGTCAAATGACTTCTGCTCTTTATCGTCCTAGCTAATCACCTGTAGTATAAACAAGGCATGTTTTGCTCCAGATTCATTCATAAAAGTGTTCCTTGCTATCTCAGTGAGTGAATAACAAAGTCGACACACCGTCGGGATAAATCTAGTACCATTGCTATTGGAGTGGGATTTTTTTAAGTGGTTAGACTTAATAACGAAAAAAGTAACTGTAAGCTGAACTGACTGGTAACCGCCCTAGAGGTCGGTCGTGAGGTAGGTGAGAGGATTATGTTAAGTGTGATCTTAGAGGTTTGGGCTGAGAAGGGGATCAGTCGGTGGAATTGTTTAGACTAAGAGTGGCTTTGAATTTCGGGTTCGCTAGGCCTACTACTTCATGTTATTTTTTTGTGGATGGGAAAAATTCAAATAAAATATTTACCGATTGAGTGTGGGATGTGACAACAATGAGCTAAGGACTAGGCCACTTAAGATGAGGAAAAGATAAAATAAACGTGAAAGAATTATACTTTAAGAATTATTATATACTTTAACATATGAAGTGTAGATCCCACTTACACTGATCGCATCAGCAAGGGAGATATGACACAGGGCGGTGGCTAAGGGTGACTGGCTGTAGCAGGGCCGTTAGGGCGGAGAGTGCTCCCTCGCTGCCTATCTGCATAAGTGATTCCGGGCCATCAACTGCAGTCCATTGCTTGCAACCAGATCTATAGCTGTCTAGGATCAGGTCACTGATTATTTTATTAATTTTCTTCTACAACATATAAGTAATCCCTCATGTAATATTTAATATGAATTCCTTAAACTATCTTCCATTATTACACGGCTATATTACATACCTACTGCATACATTTAGCTATGTTATAAGTTACGATAACATAGCACTATATTTATATACTATAACCTATTACTATTATATGTATATAGTATATTACAGTATTTTATACTACATAATAATTACTATAATAGAGCTTTGCCAGCTCTCTCAAATATGGTGCAAAGAGTATCTTTTTAGTGGATTCATAGGCGTGTATTTCAAGAAAATTACTTAGTGAACTGCCGATTAAAAATTGGACAACTGCTTCAACAGGGGTAGATGGTTTTCCAATGGATACCAAGACACTGAATAAAGTAGCTGACCAGCTCGCAAAAGAAGTACAATCGAATCCTATCGTGGAGATGAAGGGATGAAGTATAGAGGACATATAATGATCTACTAATAGATTCCTTAAGACAAAGTTCGATCAATAAGCACTGGGCCTAACTCCTAGAGGAAGAACGGATACCATTAGATTTGAAGAGAATGGATGCTTTTGAACGGTTCAAAATGATAAAATGCGAAGCACTTGCATAGGATCGGAGTGGTAGAGTCTCCACTTTGTATTCTTTGTTATGTGAATTGCAAAATGGATGCAGTGCATCTAGAATTATGCTTCCGATTTCAAAAAATAAGAACTGAAACTTCATCCACAGATCCCTTATGGCGGAAGACAAAATTGGGAGGCTTAATTAAAAATAAAACAAAACAAAAATCTCTCAAACGGGCACGGCAATAAACTTATAAACAACATGTGGATTAGAAGAAAGCTGAAAAGAAGCTGGATGAGAGATTTCTATGCTAAATTAAAGCCTAGGAGGGGGTACTGCCGGGCACTTTCATTCCTGCCTAGTCTACTGCTGAAGTTTTATTCAGCCCATTTGCTTATTGTTACATAACGTCTGACATGTTCGAATAAGAAAATATGAAGATAAAGAAATACAAGTTTTTAGGTTCCCTTGAGTTTAAATGAACAAATATCAAAAATAGGTTTATTTAGACACACACTTGTGTGTGTGGCTCTATAACCATAAGTTGTGTGAAACTGAAATTTAAAATGTCAGTGACTCATAGGTCTGGGGTGTTATATCGACAAACCAGAAGAAGCATTTTATACCATGCATTTCGTCCCTTTTACGATTTTCTCAAAAACTGCTTTAACGATATTAATTAAATTTTCTCTATCGGTGTAAAATTAAATGGGTTTCAGCATCATGTAGTTTTTGCTCTGTTTGAAATAATATGACAGGTCTTAATTATCTTTCTTTGATGTTTCTATTAATTTTGTATTCATAATAATTAAACATAAAGTTGTATAAGGTATTGGAGAGTGACGAAAAGGTCGTAAAAAAAAGTGATTATTGTGGATAATTTTTTCTTTGTTATTTTTTTTAATCTACAATAAATATTTACATCGAAGTTTAATGTAATTCATTTAACTTTTTAAATTTTCATTTAAATTAAAAGTTAAAGTCTTAAATAAATGTATTTTTAATAAAGGAGTAAAATTCTTGTGTTGCGTCCACCAATGTTTTTGAAAGTTATTTCAGATTTAGGTCTTACAAACGAAAGAACTTAGATACTAAAGCAATAAACATATTTTTAATCAAGTAACTTTATAGCATTTTTTCACAGTATAAAAAGTTGTTTGGGGCTTAGGTCAAACAGAAAAAAACATATTACTTTTTATGTTTGCCACGTTTCGGGATAAATTGTTGGTATTTTTCAGCGACACTGTCATAGATTGGATCATAGACTGACAATACTTTAGCGGCCCTCATAATGGCATACAATTTTTATCTGAAAAACTAGACTGCACTATATTACACTCTAATCCATTATTATTTAAATTTTAAATTGCGTAAATGGTTTCCTGTTTTTTTTTTTTTTTTTTTTTTTTTTTTTTTTTTTTTTTTTTTTTTTTTTTTTTTTTTTTTTTTTTTATTATTCCTGTGCTCTGTTGTATTGACATATCAACATTTATGGATAAAAATTACCAATAATACACTAAAACATTTGAGTATCATCCAAGCATTTGAGTAGGTTTTAAACGGAATCCTAAATTGATTGAACATGGGTCACTGACGACCACTCAACTCTAAACACTTCACACGATATGGGGCATGAAACAACGGAGAGTGTGAAATCCTGTGTAGATTTTTTCCGAGAAGAGGGTATAGCTTGAATTCTATCTAGGTTCTCAATTCCACAGCGTTATATCGAAACCGTTTCTTTCTAACAAATCTGGCAAGTGTGAAAAGAAGGAAAAATGCAGTTTTCAGAAAATTTAAGATAGTGGTAAAATAATTGCAATAAAAACTGTAATTTAATAGATGTATTTCAGTTACAGTTTGTAAAATATACCATATTATTGTGAAATCATAGATTCTAATTAAAACATTTGTTGTTAATAACCTATAATTTTGCTTATTTTTTTTTTTCTTTTGGTTATCCAACGGTAGAAATATGTACCTAAAAATGGATAGTATTTTTCATAAAAATATTCAACATGAAATTTAACCTTCTATTCTTCTTGAAATTTCTATATGAATACATTTTTAAGGTCTGAGTTCCAATCTCGAAAAAAAAGAAAATGTTATCAGATCTATAGGACGCTGTATCAAATAATCCATTCATTCATTCAAGGAATCAAGAAAAAATAATAATAATAATAACCAAAAAAATTGTATCGAGTAATATTACAATATGTCCTAATTAGTACATTCAAAATAGTAAATAAAGTACTAGAATACAATAAATATACTTATATACAATACGGAATCAATAAGAATATGCACAAAAGTCACTCATACCTAAATACAATCCTCAAGCATACCACACGTGAGTGGAGAATCAAGCCAATGCTAGAACTCCTGTACACATGTTTACAAGAGGTTTCGAGGCCAGTGCCATTTCTACCTCCTATGGGAATAGTAAAGGTTTGTGGAGCTGGTTAGAGATTGAGCTAGCGTATTTTGGTGATGGATAAGGTTGTAATAGAATTTGGAGAATTTTGATGAAATCAAGTCTAAAATAAATGGAATATTTAAGTCGTGGTGTAAGGTATGGTTGGTGAAATAATAAGGAGCATTAACTATTATTCGGAGGACTTTGGATTGAATGCGTTTGATTTAGAAAATTTGGCTGTTCCCCACGGTTCAGGTCCAGATAGGTTTCAATATAGGTTTAAATTAGCAATTTGTTTTCAATAGAAAGTGAAGATTTTTTGTTTAACAGTTTGTATAATTGGCCAAATCGTTGGTTAAGTTCTTTAAATTTGTCTAGTATGCGGGTTCCAAGTTCGTCTTTTGTCTAAAAGATAGGATATTAGAGGTTATTGTAAATTATATTAGGTTTGCCAATCTCTCGGCGAATGTTTACTCCTAAGAACTTTTTATTAAATTTAATTTTTTTTTTTTTTTTTATTAAGTTGTTCACGAAAAACGTGATTTCCCAATAACTGGAATATACAGTTCCCTGGATCTGTTATTAAAATAAAATTATAATAATCGAAAGTTTGATAAATATTTACGTTCGAACGAAAATTTACGCTTTATATATGGGCCTAACTAATTTTGTGATCCTGTGCAATAATTTCACTGTGGATACACGGTTATTCTACCCAAAAAGTAAATTAGAAAACCAATTAAGTGTGACAAATAATTATCCAGTCCATTAATTGCATCAGCGCTAATGGTTTCTCTTAAATAATTAGTTCTCAAAATAGAAGCAGATTTAACTTTTAACATTTTCAGTAGATATTGAGTTTGGTTTTTTTCGTCAACATCCCTGATATCGGTTTAGTTCAAGAACTGGCAAGAATATTGCATATGCATTAAATAACTTTGGCTACTTTAGTAGTTCTAGGAAAATAAACAATATTATTTATAAAATTTGTAGTATCAATGTGGAAGAAATGGCGTATTCTATACAATAATTTTAAAATACTAGTTAACTAAACGATAACTGTATATTACCAGCAATTTTACAAATTTTCAGGATTTATTTCAGTTCTTAGGGATTAGGTACTGAATATATTTATATTAACAGATTTTTTTTTTCAACACGTTTAAAATAAAATAGGACGTACAAGTTTTTATATATCCATTCTTCAAAGATTAATTTGTTCAAGATTGTTCCTTTATTTTTTCTTCCCTTTTTACTTTTTTTTCTTGTTCTTTTTTTCTTTCCTTTTTTTCCTTTTTTAATTTTTTCCATACAATTCCTGGAGCATATGACATTCTTTGATGAACCTAAATAGTGAACTAATTGTTTCACTATAGTCCTTCAAGCTCTCACTCAGCGATCTTGGTGGATAAATTTATCCATTAGTACACGGAATTTGGGGCAGTTCACAATTATATGCTTTATTGAGAGAGGCACTCTACACAAGTCACACATTGGTTCGGGCTGCCTGAGGAGAGATGGAAATGCGTATGTTTTGCTATGTCCGATGTTAAGTCTCGCCCAAGCAGTTTCCTCGCGGTGATCACTTCGCAATGACTTCCACGGAGAAGGTGATGGCTTGATTTTCCTGAAATCAAATTCTTTTAGTTTTAAATCAAATTCTTTTAGTTCCTATCTTCTATGTTGCTTCTATATTATTAGCTGTGTGTTATTCTATTTTTTTATTTTATTCTTCAATAATAAAATAAATACTTTTGATGTTCTTTTCTTGTTCGCTCCCCTGCCCTTAGAAATTCTCTACACACTTATATCCGCCATGCTGCGTCTCTATCTTCATTCAATCCTCAACGTTTCCAACATCTTCAGTCATTCCATACAGACGCTAAACAATTAGGATATTCATTCTAGATATCATATTTTGAAAGTAGACAAATGTTTCTTGATGTTTCATTTATGTTTCTTTTTTTTTCATGAAAATTATCTACTGAAGATTGTTTTTATTTTCTTGTTGTAACTATATTCATCTATAACATTAAATAATAATTAAATATGTTGAATTTTCTGTTTGTGAGCATGTTATTTATTTTAAATGCATATATCTGTTATTTTTAAGAGAAATAGCCGCATAATATTTTCTGTTTGTTTTTAAATGATTAATCATTGACATTTTTTTTTTTTTTAAACTTAAGATCACTTTCTTTTTTAGAATCTTTGTTTTACTGTCACAGAAATATAAAAAATCTGTGATATATAATATTTGTTTAAAGAAAGAGTGGCTTTAAAAATCCATTGACAGACGTCCAGTGATGAAACATACGCACAAAGACCCACAGAGACGTTCATTCAGAGGAACATATTGGCAATCCTGTTAGGATTCTGCTCACCCATGTGGAAATGTAAGAAGCTCTACTCCATGCGGTGTATTTTTATCTTTATTTATTATTTATTTATAATATTAAATATAATGTGATAAAAATGAAACAAAGACGTAAATGTATGATATAAGGTAGGAAGTAGATTTAATATTCTTTCTCTTTTAAAATGTATATTAACATCGAAATGCTGGCTAAATTTTTATTTATATTTTTATTTCAATATATTTTTCAGATATATTGATCAAAAAGGAAATTACAACTGGAAATTATTGATTATATTTTTTAAACAATTTATTTTCTTAATATAATTTTTTTATTTTGTTATTTGCCTCTACCCTACAGGGAAATTAAAAAATTTAAAACATTTATGTTTTTTTTATTCCTTTTTTTCTTATAATTATTTAATTTACTTTTTGTTGCGAATGTAACTCCAGTACTCAAGTGGATTGAAAAACATATTAATAAAAAAAGCTGAAAAATGAATATTTATCTTTTAATAAATAAATATGCTTTTTTTTATAACCAGAATTTATAAATAGATTTAAACCAAATCAAATTCCGAACGTTTTTAAAAGCGAAAGTTCTTTCTATTTACATTTATTCAATTCAATTTATTTATATGATCTAGTCCTGCTGTATAAACATTGTTTGTTATGGCAACATAACTTTATATTATGCTGACCAGAGCATAGCATTGGAAGGAGTAATAACAATATAAACTCTAAAACTAAGTATTAATTGCAGGGCTGGGTGCGAGGTTGATGGTAATTGGCAGGCTATCTCTGCGGTCCTGCCCGCATTTGTTCCTCTTTTTAATCAATGTCAAATTGTTCGGGCCCAGGCATAGCGGTTTGTTCGGCGGTCGAATGGTTTTCTTTTTCTATTTTTTTTTTATTCTATAAAGAACTCTTAAATGTTTTTTCTTAATTATTCAATTTAAAAATCCAGTGAGCGAAATAAATGACACACTATTCTCGTATGCTATACTTTTAACTGAAGATGGATTTGATTAATAAGAAAAAAGGAAATGTGATTGGGATGGAAGCAATGAAAATCTACAAACGATAAAATCTGTCAATACACCTTTAATTTTATACTCCTTTAGCCACTATCCATTACCATCTACTGTAATAAATAATATATTTTTTTTTTTAAATCTTAAACTTTCCAACGGTATATTATACACCTATATTACTAGTTCAATGATAAAAAACAAAACAAACAAAAATTAATAGTTTTTTTCCTATAGTTTTCTATCAAATTTGTTCAACTTATGTATTTACTTGTTTTTTTATCAATGCTAATAAGATTAAATAATTACTTTTTTCGATTATAAAATATTAAAGGAAGAAAATTCAAGCTTATTTTATTCAAAATTACTTAGAAACATGTTATTAGTGCCTATCAAATATTACATCGGTATATTTTAATCAAAAACGGTTGAGCCGTTATTGAGTTAATCATAAAAATGTGGAAAATGCATTTCACTAAGTGGCTCATTTCACTCACTTATTTGTTTAAAAAAGTGATGTAATATACTAAAAAAAAAAACCTGCACTTCTACAACCCATGGTTGTCTTGGGTTCGGTAGTCGAACAGATTCGCACTGTTTCTAGGCCGACGGCCGTGCACTGTGGTTAGGCCGAGATCACATTTATCCGCCTGGTTTCTCCCCATTTTCGGGTTCCCACTTTATAGAGGCCGGGTCTCCATACCTTAGGGTCGCCCCCGGCTGAAATAACAGAACAAATAATATTCTGCCACAGCCGGGATTGGATCACAGGACCCGGAGAACAGTAGACTAGTGCTCTATCCACTAGACCACCCCTATAACTTCTAATATACGCTTCTAAAATATGATACTTCAGTTTAAAATGGATACATGTTAAAAATGGAGCATTGACTTCGTTATTGAAGATATCATCTGATGATTAGGTGAACCCTCATAGTTCAATCACATATGTTTGTGATGGTAAACTAGTGGTTTATATTTGCAAAATTAATGACTTAAGACTAGTTGAAATTGGATTTAGTTATATAATGCGACATATTTTTTTATGATTGGAAATTTCGGTGGTTTATACCATATTGAGACATTAGATATTTTATACATATGTATGAATTGCTGACGAAAAATTTGTAAACTTAATGATTTTCTAACAATTTTTTTCGGCACAGACCCTTCATGTCGACATACGTGAAGTAAGTCTCTTTTAATGGAACTGACAATTTGTTTTTCTGGAATCCTAACAGTATGGATAAGTTATATAAGAAGATTTTTAGATTTCTTGGAGGCTTGAAAAAAAATCGAAGCTCATTTCCCCCTCTCCAGGATATTTCATCGAAATAAAAAGAATATACTTTCGCGAAAAAAATTGAGACAAAAAGTTGGAGATGAAATACAAACTTTGTAAATGCTAAAAACTTAGAGATGAAAGCGCGTTTATTTAGCTTAAATAGATTTTTCTTAGGCTGGCCTGAAGCGATGAGTAATTGGGTTCCAGTTTTTATCCTTCTTTTTCTAATGAAATTCCTGTTAATTAACAATAGAAGGGGACAAAGGAGATCCCTTCTCCAGCTCTCTCCAGAGATATCCCCGCAATCTCTGGAAAGGCATTAAGCCCGTTTTCCTACCTGTTCAAATGGATTGCGTTATCGGGCAGGTGGTAATTGCTAAGCTGTTTGTCTGGATAATGCCATTCAAGATGGCCTAGTTTCTTTTAAAAGGCCGGATATTTTCTCAGTGAAACGAAATTTAGAGTCTATTTTCTTTTATATTTATTTCAAGGATTAAATAATTTTTAGTTAAGAATTACCGAATTGAAAATGATGTAAGAATATATGGTAATGACGAATTAAATTAGAGAAAGGAGAAATTTAGAATTAGGCAAAACAAAAAAATCACTTCAAATTCTGACGGTTTGAGCATAAGAAATAGGTGTTTTTCTAATTAAAAAAAAAAAAAAAAAAAAAAAAAAAAAACTTACCAGAGAATTGCTAAATATTATTTCTCATTATGTGTGAATGATTTTGATCATATATATATATATATATATATATATATATATATATATATATATATATATATATATTATATATTGTTTCTATTTTTAGTTCTAAGGAAGAGATATGATTAAAATAGACCTTGTCTCTAATTAAATAATAATTTTCACACTTGTTGAGTTCAAGTCAAAGATATATACTTATAAAACTTCTCACAGATCCTTCTTCTTCAAACAATCCTTTGTCATTCGCGCTACTCTATTTTGGAATTCCTTGCCATTCGTAAAGCCTTATCATTATCCAATTTTAAACATCAACGATTTCTTCATCGCCTGAAGTATCAATCTTCCTAATATATGTAATATTCAAAGCTATAGATGATAACTATTCATTGTCACAAAATCTCTTTTTATTGTTAAACTGAAGTCTTAAACGACCAGACAATTGAGACGTTGCTTCCCAAAAGTGCTATATCCATTCTGGGTAATTTTACAGGAAGCGCAAAAATCATCCATTATTATTATTATATCAGCTAATTTAATTCTTTTCGCATTAAAATCTAGAATTAATTCTTTAATATATTAATAAAACCACATTAAAGTTTTAAAATGAAATGTTCTGGTATGTTTTGGAATGAAACTAAATGTGTAATTAGTATCTTAAAACATTATTAGCATTTCTAAATCACATTATTAAAGGACATGAGTGTTCATTAGAAACAATCAAATTTAAGATTTAGATGTACTCGCTTCGGCGGTACATATACTAAAATTGGAACGATACAGAGAAGATTAGCATGGCCCCTGCGCAAGGATGACACGCAAAATCGTGAAGCGTTCAACATTTTTTCGCCGCTTTCGATTACTTCATCTCTTACTAGACAGACGCTCAAACCTTCCACTTAACTACAAAAGGCTCATCTACATGACCATCATAAGGCCTATATGGACTTACGGAGTTGAGCTTTGGGGCTCTACTAAACCATCGAATTCTTCCCGTATCCAATCCTTACAATCCAAAATCCTTCGTAAAATCCTCAACGCTCCTTACTTTGTCACAAATAAAATCATCCATAAAGACCTAAATATTCCATATGTTGCTGATTTGGCCCGAACTAGATATCAATCCTTCTATGACAAACTCCATTTCCACTCCAACCCACTAGTTTCAACCCTTGCTTCCTCTTCGATTCCTGATAATCCTCCGAGGCGTCTGAAAAGAAGATGGCCTCGAGACCTTCTTGTTTAAAATAGTTACTGGAGTGCTTCCATTGGGTTGCTCCTCAACAAGTCTGTCTCATGTGATTTTTCTTTTAGCATATTTACTTGTTGTAATCTAAATTACAGTTGTAAATTTCAATAAATAAATAATAAAAAAAAAAAAAAAAAGATTTAGATAAAACTAAATGAGGAAAATATTTTTTTTTTTTTTATTTATTTATAGTAATTTACAACTGTATTAAAGAACACAATAAGTAAATATGAGGAATGAAAAAAAAGTCATGAAAATGTCTCGAGAAAGAACTACCCAGTGGAAGCAATTCACTAACTATTTTAACTCAGTTGGTCTCTTCTTAAGGAAAATATAAATATGTAAAAATATCAATTTCGTCAAAACTGTCCTATAGTACCTTTTGGAAATCAACGTCTGGATTATCGTTCATATTGTACGTTTTGTTATTCTTAGGGGGCTACTCGTCCCAGTTTACAATTAATTTTTATTTCATTTCATTCCATTGCCTTTTTAAATAAAAAAAAAATCTTTAAATTTAGTTGACTTCAGAAATAAACAATTATTGCTAGTAATCGATTTAAAGTATTCACTTCTAGGCATTGCCTTACTCACTAGGAACATCATAATAAGCCAGGTCTGTTGTCCTACTGAAGCTATAATTAAGCAAGAAGACAACGGTATAGAAGAGAATAGATATGAAACGTAGATATTTTAATTAACTCAAGGAAACGCGTTGGTATAATTAGGCTCAAATTAGTTATGTCGTTACTAATGAGCCGTTTTTATATACGACTTTTTAATTAATATGTTTATAAGTAATTACATATTAAAACCTAATATTTTTTCGGGTAAACTGTCTATTACTATAAAAATGTGGTAATCAAATCAATGCTTATGATCTTAATTACAAATGTATTATTTTGTTTATGATTTTAGTTATAAATTTATTATTTTGTTTATGATTTAAAAGTGTAAATCTAATAAATATAGCTGCTATAAAAAAAAGTTACTAGATCGTCTGAAGATGCTGATAATGTCCCCGAAAATTTGTGAGATTTGAATCGAAGATTGAACATTTTAAAAAAAATTTCATCTCTGAATTTGAAGAATGTTCTAATGGACTTTCCTTAAAAATATTAATCAGAATAAATAACATTCTTTCATCAAACGATTCAAGCTACCACGCCAAAATACGAGAGGTATTACTCCTGTTACAATCCACGTATGCTATATTCAGAGAAAAAATAAATCAATTAAGACATACAAAAAAAATAAAATAAATAAAACAGAAATAAACGGAATATAGAAGATGTACGCCACAAATTAAAATAAGTAATGGCAACTTATTAAAACAAAAAAATATGAATAAAATATCTTTATCTTAATCACATTTATATTTACATTTAAATGAATATTAACAATTAGAATACTGATGTATATGAAAAAAATCTATCTAGAAATCTCTTGTACTGACGAACGGTTAAGCTAATGTTTAAACAGTGCTTGAATTCATCACTCATTACGGACATTCAGAAACTAGAAATGTATTTAAGCTTGGTCATTTCACTTTATTTATCTTAGTTGTTTACTTTTTATATGTCTTTGTTTATTTTCATTTGTTATGTAGGAATGTTTTTTTAAAAATTATTTTCTATTATATCTATTCACTCTGTATTGAAACATTTAACTCATTCATAAAAATTACCTTTAAGTGTGGCAGCTTGTATCATTTCTCAATATAATTTAATAAAAATCTGGTGCGTGCAACACACGACTTTCACTTACCTCTATCATTTATATCGATTCAAGAATTTTCAAACAAATTTATAAACTAAAATTAATTGTTGAAGAATTATTTTAATTGGATTTTACTAGAAACATTTGATTTATTAAATGATCTTTTATATTATTATCAACGACAATCAGTTTGTTTTATCGGCTTTTCACCACACTCCGTTAACTTTTACAATAATAGTATGTATAAAATAATATTTGCTTCTAGAATATTTAGCTTTCTAGCGGTATATTATATGCGGGACTTGGTCTCAGGAGACCCTAAAACGTGTATTGCCGTTAAAAACTGGAATTCGAAAATTTTCACCATCTCAATACTTTCTCTTACTATATATATATAAACATATTATATATTAACTTGTAAGTGCAAGTGAAAATATGTTTTAAATTGATAGCTAAATTTGAGTTTGGATGATAAATAATAATTAGACCTTCATTGGTAGATTAGGTAACAACGTTAATTATTACTAATTAATTAATTGCGAAGGCTCAGATGAAGTATAATTCCATCTCATTCTACAGAAGACCGTAACGAATTGAAGATGCTGTACCTAAAGCTGCTCTTAAAGAAGTTAAATGTTCGATTTTAATGATGGTGATCATAAACGAGAGGTACTCTCAAAGCTGTTAAAACAGTGTACATAAGTCATGGTTTTATTTTTCTTCAAATAGCTACTACCAAGTGTTTATGACTGACTATATTCTGTAAGTAAGTACCCTCATAGATCAAGCATGAAAGAGGTTGCAGCTGTAGAAAGAAATTGCTGGTACCTAGGCAATGAAGTAATAAACTATTACTTTATTTAATTAATCTCAGTTGGACGTCCGAAAACCAATCCCACTTCATTCCAGATCAAGAAAACTAAGAAAGGTTTGGTTGTGTTGGATTAATATTATTTAACACTACAAGATAGCTACCATTTCCTAATTAGTGAGCATTTTAAATTTCTCTTAAAACTCTTTAAATTTTGACTATTTGTTTAAACTACCAGCTAACAGTCCATATATGTTGTAATTTCTTTATTTTTTTAAATTATTAAATTTGGCCAATACTATTATTAATATGTTGTTAAACTAATTTAACATAATCGAGGATCATACTTATTCAAATTGAATACGGGAAGGATGTAAGGCGTGGACGAATTAATAAATGCTTCATTTATTTTGGAACAAGGTCCTTAAAAATAATATTAGAGGAAAATTAAAAGAGAACTTATGTGGTTAGAGTGAAAAAAACAACTATAGTAATAGAAAAAATATAACATAATAATAGTATCGAATTAATAATAGTACTTTCTAATATTAATTTAGGAGGTACTTTCTATTTAGGGTAATTTAGCAATTGCATAGACAGGAAGTGATTTAATTTAATTTTAATTTTAGACAGAATTTTAAAGTCGAAAGAGTTTCGGAGTACCGAATATTAGAAAAAATAGAATCCCAAATGGAAAGATCTTTCGAAATCTGCGGTCCGATCAAACTTGTACCTATACAAGTCTGAAGGTTCTGAAATAACTGTTGCTTAAATTAAATTATTTGTAATCACCTCCAATATACATTAAATTTCTCTCATTAGTTTATTTATGACCAACAATTATACTCTTTTACACTTATTTCATATTAATACAATACTCAAAACCGTTTCAAGGACAAAATATGAGACCCATATTTTAAACAGTCATAGTTACTTGGACCCCAAGTGTTCCACACTAAAAATAATATGGCCTGCTTCTTTACTATCCTGGAGAATTCAGTTAGTTTTTTATTATTAGGGCCTCATTTTATTGCCTAGTAACATTTTATGATAGTTCTCTGTCTTAAGGCATAAAACAGAAACTTTTTTTTTTTTTTTTTTTAAAGAATTTCTTTTTATGTTTCAGTCTCTGAAGGGACTGTCTAAAAAAAGAAGTCGGAAGTTGTGTCTGAAGATAAAGGTGAGTAATTTTATAAATAGTTGTGCATGATGTGTTGTGCGTGTATCTTACTATGACTTACACATATATGTAGCTTATTGTTCTAATGCTGACACTATTGTTTATTACTTAGTAGTAATGTTTATTACTTAGTAGTAATATTTATTACTTAGTAGTAATGTTTATTAGTTAGTAGTAATGTTTATTACTTAGTAGTTTATTATAGTAGTATGTTTATTACTTAGTAGTAATGTTTATTACTTAGTAGTAATGTTTATTACTTAGTAGTTTAGTATAATGTTTACTTCAAGACTTGTTAAACTACAACACATAAGCCTAACAATGATACTACATTCTACTACATGTCGAGCTTTCAAAACCTTTGGCTCCACACTACGTTTTAAAAAACTATTAATGTAATCTTGCATGACAAATGTATATTTAAAAGTGTTTGAAACTTTATTTATTACGGAAATATATTAAATTCTTAATTTTCTATGTCGTAAATTATTCCTTAAGACTTTTTAAGAATCTATATTGATACATTTTTCATCCTTATATTTCCTCTAGAGAATTCGGTCAACTGTTTGATCAACACGTTGATCAATATTCTTCACGTGCTCCGTGATTCGGCTTCCTATAATGAGGGTAAATGTTTAAACACGTACGAAGGAAAGTGAGTTTCCCCAATTTGTCGAAATCAAAAGGTATCTTTTCGAAATTTCAGCTTGATATGTTTCCATCGTTCTTCTTTTTTTGGATTATTATTTTTTTTAATGTGAACGTATACAATTGAGACGTTGATTTCCAAAAGGTACTATATCCATTCTCGAAAATTTTACAGGAAGCGCGAAAATCTCTCATTACTATATTATTAAACTAGCTAATTTCGGTCTTTTTGCTTTAAAATTTATTATTATTTTTTTACTATAATAATAACATCTTTTTTAAAATGATATGGATCGAAAATAAATGCGTAATTAGTACTTTTAGAAAATGACCGCATTTCTAAATCGCGTTTTTTAAGGACTTGAGAATTCATTAGATAACATCAAATAGAATATTTAGATAAAACTAAATGATGAGAATACAAATATGACAAAAAATCATTTTCGTAAAAAATGTCCTTTAGTACCTTTTGGAAATCAAAGTCTCAATTGCAGAATTTAAATTATTCATGTATATTAATATATAATTAATTTTTTTAAATTTTATTTTCAGATATTGGTGTTATATTAATAACATACGATTGAACAGAAAAGTGTGTTTTTCGTTCGTTATGATTTATTAGATAAGTTAATTAAATAAAAAATAATTCTCAATCAAAGAGGGGAAAGAGCTTAAAATGCTTAATTGGTTAAATTGAGTGTTCTGGTAGAATGAAACAGGAGCCAATCTATTAACAGCTTCGGAAAATTGATCATTTCCGAATGAAAAATCACAGTTAAAGTTTTACTCCTGAGCCTGTTATTTTCATTTAAGTCAATTTTTCTGAAATTAGTTTTGGGCTTGTTTAATAATTTCGGGCATTGCCAGTAACCCCTGATGAGTTGGCACGTTAGATTCTTCAAAAAAAAATCATAATATCGTTCGACCATTTATTAATTTATCCGGAAATTGGTCTAAATCCTAAAGACTTTATATATGTAGGTAATGAACTCTAATCTTGTGGTCTTATACAATATATTGCTCAAATTAAATAATAAAGTAAAATATTTTGATTGTATAAATGGAAAAAAAAAAAAAAAAAAAAAAAAAAAAACGTACTCCGGAAGAAAGCTCAGTACTTTTTTGAAATTCACCGTCACTAGCTGGACTACAGAACTATACTGTCTCGTTTCTTCGGAGGTTTAATAATTTAACTAATGTTCTCCGTATTTTTAGTTTGAGTATTTGCCCATCTCTAATTCAATTACATTATTGTCCAGAAAATTTGTTTATAAATAAAATAAATGTTCGTTCAACATGTCATATACATATTATAAATCTAAACATGTTAATAGGTGTATATGTGTTATAGACAACCCATCATCGGTTGACATAGGTAGCACTATCTAGGTCAAGTGCCCATTTAGCTAACTATGTCGCTCATCCAACCATTAGCTTCGTGTGAACCAATTGACGTCTGTCCATGTGCTTGCCTATATGTCTATTCTAATCCTGCGGTGATTAACACATCTAATTAAACCTTCAGGTGATCTAAGATGATTGACTAAAATAGTTATAGAAATGGTTCTGACAATACTATAAATAATAATTACTTACTTTCAGCCGAACTCAATACCATCTTCGTTGTGTATAAGTCCTACTGAAAATACGATCAGTGTCTGCCTCTGAATTCCTGTTTCCTCACACTTCTAATAGTCTGTAGAGTTATTAAATCAATCGATCCTCTCTCAATACTATTTCTTTATTCCAAATCAAAATAATCATATATTAACTTATACATCATAGTAACTCGCCTTATAATCACATATGCAGGAAACTTGAAAGCATCTAAAATTTATTAATGCGAATAATCAGTAACTTTCGAATAAGTATTATTTTTTTAAAATTATTTATATAGAAATACTATCTGCCACAATCTTGGGCAATGAGTATTAATGCTATAAGAAGTCATTCAGTCCTTATGTACAGTAAATAAAAAAATAAAATAAAAATATAAAAATTCAAAGAAGCATAAATAAAGATAAAATAAAATATATAAAATTTCAAAGAAGCATAAATAAAGATAAAAATAAAATAATATAAAAATTTCAAAGAAGCATAAATAAAGATAAAAATAAATAGTAATAATCTTGGTCACATTCATACATATATATACAATATTTACATACTGCACCATGGATCTCCAAATCAAACCCCGACGCCCACTCAGTCAGTCGCATCACCGGTCTGAATAAGCCAGTGGAGACTGAGAGAGGGCACTAGAGCCACAGACTCTCAGGCATGAGTCGAATAAGTAATAGTTACAAAAAAATCTGGTTCGGGCAAATCACGACTTTTACTTACCACTGTTCTTAAAACCGATAAAAGAATTTTCAAATACAGTAAAAAATGAGTGAAACTAATAAAGAATTAATTCAATTGAATTTCTATTGAAACATTTCTTTTATTAAAAAAATCTATTACGTTTATATTATTATCTAATAATAATATAAACGTAATAGATAATAGTAATAAGTTTTATCGGCTTTTCTTCACTCCTTATTAACCTTTACTAGCTTGTGTATAAGATAATATTTTTTCTAAAATCTTTTGCTTTCCTACGGTATATTACACATCTATATTACTGTTCTTATGTTAAAAAACGATTAAAAAATATTTTTGCAGTTTTCTCCTTTAGTATTATTAGATATTATATTATTAACTTATATAATTACCTGGTTTTCATCGTTGATAACAAGACTCTATTGCTAATTTTTTAGTATCTAGAAAATTAAAGGTACTTTGGAAGAAGGCAATTTAAAATATCGGCATTTAAGCCCTGTCAGACTCTTTCATTCAGAATGAAAACCTACATCATATTAAAGCCCATCGAATTTTACATCGATATATAGAGTTTAACCAAAGCCGTTATAGCCGTTTTCATGAAAATTGTAAAAAGGTGCAAAATGCATGGCATAAAGTACATCTTCCGGTCAGCTGATATTGATGAAAAAGTTTTCGTAACATCTCCGGCGTATAGTTAGTTGCCTTAAATACGAAATTTCAGTTTCACAGGACTTTTCGTTTTTGCCCGGGAGTTACCACACATACACACACACAGACCTTTTTGTGGGACCTAGTTATTTGGACTCAGAGGACCCTAAAACGTGTATTTCCTTTGAAAACTGGAATTCGAAAATTTTTGGTAAGTGAAAGTAAAAACTTCAACTCTCCACAAAACCGTTAATAATAATCGTATAATTATTAACAATAATTGTTCATTTGAAATGGTATGCACAAGGATTCTGTTATTTATAGTTGTATGTTTGTATTTTGAGACGCAAAACCCGAGGCCCATTTTTATTTCGTTTATTTAACTTTTATGAAAAATAATAATAATAGTAAAAAAATAATGAAAAAGAGGCTAGTCCCACACGGTTATATTATTATTTTTGTGTACAGTACCCTATATTTGATTTAGCAGCTGCTGCACCTTCAGAAATTTTAGCATTAATTTTATGTTATTTTCGTCACTGCTCAATAAGGAAAGTGTATCAGGTCTTATTCTTGATCTGTTTAAATATGATTGGTAAAAAGTGAATTCCTCAAATATGTGTCTGACAAAAGTGGGTTGTTACAGTGTTGGTACTTTAGGGTGGCTGTTTTTTATTTGTAGTTTTCTTCGTTTTAGTTTTATTTAATAGTTTATTCTTGATTACTTTCTGATGAATCACAGAGTAATTTATTTATCGAAACTTATATCAAGGGTGTAGGTTGGGTAAGTTGCGAATTCGTGTGCCTAAATGATGAATTTCATATTATTCATTATTTGAATTCTACATATCATGAAACGTGAAAACTCGAATCTGCAAGACTTTAAAAAAATTGGCCGATTGCAATGGTTCATTAATGAAAATAGTAGTAGTAAAGCAAGAAAGTGAGTATAACAATAAAGAACTTTTAAAGCAAAACATAATGATTGTAATAATTAGAGATATTTACGGATTTGTTAAATAAGTTATCATAAACCTATCAAGCAAAAGAAAGAAATCCCCTCAGAAAGATATGGAAAGCCGGATCTGATAATAAAATATAATAGTAACGATTTTTTTTCATAGATACAAGGAATGATAAAAAATATATGTTCAAAAATATAAAATGCATAAGTTAATTATTACGAAGGTGAAATGGTTTGGCAATGGCTCCCAGACGGTGCTGAAATAATTCACCTTTCCAATTACAGGAAGGCAAAGGCCGGACACTAAGTGGCACCAACAATTGATGGTAGTAATTGCTACTCCAACATTGGTGGAGCCTGATGAAGCAATACATCACTTCTATTCGAAATGCTCTTCTTCTTTTGATTTATTAGTTGCATCTGCGTCAGTTGGTCTCCCTACACCACCTCTGTGATTTTTGCATTTATAACGACCGTCGTTTATCATTACAGTTAGCAATAATTAGTCTGAAAGATTCGATGTTTTATTTTAGATTTTATTCTCTTTCCAATATTTACTTCACCACAGTTAATATATTTCATAGATGAAAATATTTATCTGTTTACTTTTAATGATTTATCATTTTTCAGTTGAATTTTATATAATGAAAATATCAAATATAAACCTATACATTTATTATCGTTGATTGGGACACCAACAAAATATGGCCTAACTTTTAGACCAACAAATCGGAGCAAAAAAATGTTTTCTTATTTTAGAATTTCTTCATCCTCTCACAAGACTGAAACGAGAAGAAACTGATCGCCGCTTTCGATTTCTTCAACACTTACTAGACAGACGCTCAAACCTTCCACTTAACTACAAAATGCTCATCTACATGACCATCATAAGGTCTATATGGACTAACGGAGTTGAGCTTTGGGGCTCTACTAAACCATCGGATTCTTATTCAATCCTTACAATCCAAAATCCTTCATAAAATCCTCAACGCTCCTTACTTTGTCACAAATCAAATCATCTATAAAGACCTAAATGTTCCATATATTGCTGAATTGGCCCAAACCAGATATCAATCCTTCTATGACAAACTACATTTCCACTCCTACCCACTAGTTTCAATCCTTCCTTCCTCTTCGATTCCTGATACTCCTCCAAGGCGTCTGAAAAGGAGATGGCCTCAAGACCCCCTAGTTTAAAATAGTTACTGGAGTGCTACCGTTGGGTTGTTCCTCTACAAGTCTGTCTCATGTGATTTTTCCTTTAGCATATTTACTTGTAATCAAAATTACAGTTGTAAATTTAAAAACATAAATATAAAAAAAAAGAGAATTTCTTCTGTGACGTCAAAATATAGAAAATTCTAAAAATCTGAAAATTACTATTCTTTCTACTCAATGAAAGTATAAATTGTTTTTCTTCATTTACAAGTTGTATCAATATATTTTACTTTAATATTCCGTTTAAATTTTAAGTAAATAATTATTTTTACAAGTTTAACGGTATTGTGCAAGAACTGATTGTGAATAATAGCCCGTCATATAAGTAACAATCATTTCTCTGCTAAAGCTTGTTTTTATTTACTTTTATTCGTTCATATAAAATCTGACTAGTTTTATTTGTGCAGTAAAATTATTTGCAGTAGTATTCTATATTAAATTTTATAGGTTCAACACTATTACTCATCCTGTAATAACAACATGCTATTTCATCATAATTAAAAGAACTATAAAGCTTGTCTTTCTCAATGATATTGAAGCATTATTCATATGCAGTTTAATTCATTTAATTAATGAATTGAAGTAGTTTAATTAATTAATTTACTTGATCGAATTGTTAACTTTTATTCATGTTTTAAAAAATATTATTTATCAATAAAAATATAAAACCATCATTTCAACAATTTATATAAATAATGCTTATGTTTTAATTTGTTTAGTTCAGTACCTAGGATAGATTTGATTTTGCAGTTGTAATTTATAATTTCATTCAAGTATATTAGAATAAATAGTGAGAGAAATGATTTTAAAATAAAAATAACATTTTTGGGTACTCTTAGTCCAATGACTAAGTCATACAAAAATATCTGTGGTGCCTAACTCTAATATGCGAAATAACCGATTATTTCTTCTTCCAAGGTACCTACCTACCTTTAATTTTATTGGTTCAGAAAATTAACTATTTAAGCTTGTCAGAGTCGATAAGAAAAAAGTAGATATAAAATATGAAAGAATTTCAGTATAAACAAAAACAAAAAAATGCATAAGTGTTTTCCTTTTTACTTATCTACCGATAAAAACCGAAATGGACGTTTTAGGATAAGTCCAAATCACCAAGTCCCGTGTTTGTGTTAAGTAAGTCTAGCTCGTAAACGAAAAGTCGTACGAAACTGAATGTTCATGATAGCTATAAGCTCGAGATGTTGCTCCAACTTTTTCACCGAAATCAGCTGATCGGAAGTACTACTTAATGTCTTGCATTTTGCATCTTTTTACGATTTTTTTTAAAGAAAGTTTTTACGATATTGATTAAACTCGCTGTATCGATGTAAATGGATTTCAATATCATGTAGGTTGTTTTTTTATTAAAATAATGTTACAGGGCTTAAATGTCGATATTTTCAATTTCCACCTTAAAATGGTTAAATATATGTTTATGAGGGGAGGCTTGGGCCGTTAATTAAATAGTGAATGGGCTATAAATCAATACATATTTTGGATACAATAAGGGTTAGTTGTTAAATTGTTGTCTTTGTACTTATCTTGCTGATGAGGTGGGCGATTTTTTCTTTATTTTATCTTTGTCCACTTATTTCTAGGCCCGTGGGCAGGCTGGCCCCTATAGGTTAATCCTTCATAACACGTTTACTATTAACTTTACTGCAAAAAAAATGCATAATGTTTATTTCAATCCAAGAAATATGTGAAAGTTGATGCATGCACTAGGTTTTTTACTATAACTTTAGATTGAATATTATTTTACCCAAATATTGTTTTTCTTTAAATCAAAATTATTTCTAAAGATCTCTAAAGAAACTATGTTAAGTGTGATATAACATCTTAAAAATAATATAAATTGAACACATCTTGGTTGGTTAAGGGCTTGTTCTGTTGCTCTGCTCCTGAGACTAATCCCTTATCTTGTTCTCAAGGGTCACAAGTCACAGAATTAGGTCTTTGTAAGTGTAGAAGTAGACAGTTAATTTGGATCCTGGGGTCAGATGAACAAAGACTGGATCATGTCCCGGCCGGAATACGGTGTCGCAGTTAAAATAGTTTACGACCTTTGACAATGCTTTCAAACTAGTTTGTGGAAGTTCGGGATACCTCATCCTCAGTTCTGTTATTTGGAACAAAGTACAATTCAGTCCTTTATATTTATATCTCCTTGATAGACAGAATATACGCCTACATCTCCATTGTATCAAAATGGGCTAGAAAATCGTAAACAAAAATTGGATGATTCTGATCGGGTAATAAGTTTCAATCGAAGTTACATTCAAGCAAATACTTCAACTTGACAAGGTTCAATGGCTTTATTGGAAATATATATATATATATAATATATATTATATATATATATATATATATATATATATATATTTTTTTTTTTTTTTTTTTTGTATAAATCCTGTAAACAAGGACTTGTATTTTCTAAGTTTAAAAATTTCTTTGACGGAATCTTTTTATGTTCAGAAATTCATATATTTTATAATTTTAGGTAAATTAAATTACTGTAATATGAGCTTGATTCCATTCCATTATTCAAGTATTTTATTAGCATGATTTAAAATCAAAAACAACAAATATTTTAGATTAAATTATTTACAATTGATCCTACATATTATTTCCCTTCTATTGTGGTGGGATATTGCGGCAGTGGCAGAATAATGACCTATGAATATAAATTTAGCAATAAACATTTCATAATTTCCGGGAATGTGTACGACAGCAAGTTGTGTTATTAAATTTAAATTTAAGCTTTACATATCTTGAATTTAAAATGACATAAAACAGAGGTATTTATGATGTTAACTCCAATCGTGTACATTTCACAAATGTAATTATTTATTAAAACCACCCTTTGTTCCCCGTTTTACTATTTCATACGTGATAACTTTATAACGTTTATTTTAGTCAGTTAATACGGAAGTTCTTTTCGGAGTTTTTAAAATTTTAATTACGTGTATATGAAATACATAAAACGAGAAAGCTATTAAAGTGTTATTAATTGGCTGTGTGTGTAAAATTTAAGAAATGATAATACAATACCCATTTGTATTATTGAGGCCAAATAAAAAATCTTGTTATTTTTGTTTACTAAAGCTTTATGTATAACGACGAAACGTTTACTAACCACATACAACTTTTTTTTTTTTTACAAAAACACCAAGAAGGTCATATGGTAATCATAATAAAATACTCCGAAACATTTATTCCAAGTAGACAAACCTTTAGTTAGTAAGGATGTCTTCCACATGCACTTTCGCTCTTCCTGATATTATTAAAATAAATTTAAAAAAAGACAAAGCTAGACCCAGAAACCCCGAAATCATCCAAGAACTAAATGGCTTGATGTAGTTTCTCGTCCGTGAATACGGATCCATAGTGGAACGAAGAGTTCAGGATATTGGAGTTGGAAACTGCCATCTTCTAAGTAAACACATCTACTCAAGACAATCATTGTCCTCCTGCGATATTCGACAGTTTTTCTCAATTTATTACTATTATTTGTTTTTTAGATTCTCTCGAGAGCACAGCTTTTCTTTGACCCTTCTCACCTTAAGTGCGATGCTAATATTTGAACTCTAGCTGTTGAAACCCTTTTAGTCTGATTGGAATATTTAGTCTCTTCGAAGCAACCAAGAGTGGTTTGTCTGATTAGAGAAATCAATTCTTGAATAATATATAATATTTGGAATTTAAATAATTTAATTTTATTTAATAATTTATTGATATTTATAACTGTATTATACAATACAACTAGTAAATAGGCTAAAAGAAAATAGACATGAACAAGACTTGTAGAGAAGCTATCCATCGGCAAAAAATATATTCTAAACTAGAAGGTCTCCAGGCCATTTTCTTTCCAGACGCCTCGGGGAATTATCAGGTATTAAAGAGGAAGAAAGGATTGAAACTAATGGGTCAGAGTGGAAATGGAGTTTGTCATAGAAGGATTGATATCTGGTTCGGGCCAATTCAGCAATATATGGAACATTTAGGTCTTTATGGATGATTTGATTTGTATCTGGTTCGGGTCAAATCAGTAACATATGGAGCATTAAAGTCAATATGGACAAGTTTATTCGTGACAAAGTAGGGAGCATTGAGGATTTTAAGAAGGAGTCTAGATTGTAAAGATTCGAGAGGAATTTGATGGTTTAGTTGAACCCATTAATTTCCTACGTCCAGATTGTAATAATGTGAATGAGCGGTGTGTAGTTTATTGGGAGATTAGAATGTTTATCTAGTAAGTGTTGAAGTAGCCGAAAATGTCTTGCTATTTCTTTTCGTTTCAGACTTGTATGGTATAAATTTTTTTTTTTTTTTTTTTTTTTTTTTTTAAGGGTATAAGTGGAAGTGAGGTTATAAACACACATCTGGAGGCATTAAATGACGCATAATGAATTTGTCACTGCTTCAAACATATTTATATGTTTGTTCTTTCTATATTTATTTGACGCTGTTTCTTATTTTATTGTATTTGTATCGTTTTTCCATTCACTCTATCTAATAATTCAGTGGAAAATCGATTGGAATCTCCTACCAGATGAGGATTGTTATCTCTGTTTTTTTGTTTGTTCATTTAACGTCAATTTATGATATTGTGGTTAATCGGACGATGCCCTGAATTTCGTCTATTCTGGTGAAATTAGGATAGGAATCGTTAACGAGCACTTGACATTCCACAGGCCCAAAACTACCATTTTACGTCTTCTTATCTCTGTTGTTTTTGAGGAGTGGTTTTATCTTTTCATTTTAAATTGCTCTCGATTCATTTTGTTATTGCTACAGTTTGTTAGTGCTGTAAGAGTGTATATTGACTCTAAATCGGATTTGAATTGGATTAGTATTGAATAAACTAGTATCAAGAAAAAGGTCTCGTTTCTGTTAATTTCACCTTATCTCAAATTTATATATATATATATATATATATATATATATATATATATATATATATATATATATATATTTAGTAAACAGCTGAATTTTTATGTTACTTGTCGTTATCGGAGTACATTGCATATCAATTTATACATAATTTCGGACCAAGATGGACCGCATTAATTACCAGATGAGAGTTGGAATGTTTATTAAGTGTATTAAACAAAAATGTTAATATTAATATCAGTTTAAACCAGTATGTAAAAAAACAAAAACAATAATTATATAAAAATATACTTTAAATTACTAATTCTATCATTAATGAAGATAGTTTAGTATAATTTTATTGTGAATATATAAATAAATACTGGTATTTGATTAAAGCTATATATAGATAACCAGAGTTTCACCCTGGAAAAAGTTCATCAAACTATATAATTAATGACTCTTGAAGTTACTGAAGTCTGACTCGGATACAAACCCATTCCGGCCTGTGCAGGTCTATAAATTTATTATTGACCGTTTTACTAAACGAATCTTTGTCTTCTTACTCTAGCAGGAATAAGAATGTTTGATAAATATCAAACGAATATATTATTTTATTGTAGCGCAACAAGGCTCTATGCTAACGACATTTATTTATAAAATAAAATCTTTATCATTTAAAATGAATTTTGAAACAATATCACACCTGGACCTAGTGGGAGGAATTTCATAAATATTAAATTCGGATAATCCGGTCACAAACCGGCTGAGTAAATAATAAGACCCGGACGTTGATTAAAAGTCCCCCTGAAAGGCAAAGAGAAAATGACACTGACAATGAAAAGGTTATGCCGGGGTCAATGGAATTCTTCTCCAGGCCTGAGCTGGAGTATTCCAGTGATGGATCATTTTGGAATTAAAAGGGCAAAAGCGGCGGTGCCTAAGTGGTGCCAACAAGGGACTTCTCCATCAGGAAGATTAATTTTTCCATTTCCTACTTGAGCGGCTCCTGGGGCGTTTCGGAGTTTTTAAAGCACTCTGCGAATCTTGAGATTCTAGAGGATTTGCTCCGCTGCGCACCGCTAGTTCCGAAAGGTAATTTATCAATGCCATTTCGGTTATTTTTTAAAATTTATTATTTATTTCTTAATAGATCATTAATTTGTTTGATTAAATTTTAGGTTTTAATTCATTAGTCATTCTAATGTTAATTCATTAGTTGTAACAAATAATGATCAATGTTTTAATATATGCCCAAAGGCGTTTGTATATTATCTGTTGTTAAATTAATAAAATTAAAATAAGGCTTCTAATTAGAGGTCTATATCTTTCATTGCGTAATGTTTTTTCACTCTGAATTTGACATAGCTCTATTGGTGTTTCTCGGATGGAACATTTATTGACAACGCTCTAGTCAAAAATTGTTCTGGAGATTTTTTTTTGTTTGTTTTAGAACATTTTTCTTAAGGACCAACGGTTTAGGAGCGATATTAGTTTGATTTAACCTTTAACTGGTGAGATGGAGACTCCAGACCTCATGTTTGCAAAAATGAATAAATACCTGATATTATTAAATAAATTTTATTAATACTTTTTTTAAAGTTATATTCTAAGCAATGAAAAGATTTGTAAAATAATATATAAACAAGTTCTTATCTTAAAATTTATTATATTTAAAAGACGGAAAATGATAAAATAAAATTAAAGTTTTGTATTGTAAAGAAAGTATGCACGGCTAAAATAAGGCACAGTTTTTGCAATAGGTAACCGAAAATTGTCCACAGATATTTTGTTCATATTTAATATTAACTATCGATGACTTCCTATTCTTGTTTCTTAGACAAAAATAACATCTCATTTTCTAGGGGGAGGAGGGTCTCCTGACTATATTTGTTAGATTCTTCTGTCTTTTTCCCTGATTATGATTGAGCTTTAAACCGAAGCTCTGGGGAAAGTCTGGGATTTTCTGACCATCTGGTCATGTGATCCTGTGACAAGGATGATCCCAGCTTCTTGATAAAATTAAAAAGGTACGTAAAATAACACGATTACGAGACGTTTCTTTCAACTAATTGAAAAACACACTTTCAATAAATCCGAATAGTAATGGGATCGGTGGGGTCTATAGGACCCCAATAGCACTGTCCTAAAGCAATGCTGGATAAAAATTGACTAAGAAAGGATGCTATATTGCAATCATGTCGGGACAGGAAATGTTAGGTTTCCACAAGCCGATCGGATCAGGACAGTGGGATTCACAAATCTTTAAAGAGGCCATGGGGTCCTGTAGACCAGTTAAAGGTTAAATAAGTTGCCAATGTCTTAAAATAAAAATAAATTGTATTTGTTGATTATTTCTTGCTATAGCATCTATACTTCATTAAACCATCCGTTCGCAAACACGATTCCTCCATGACTTGAAAATGCAGGCAATCATAGAAGAACATATCCGTGATCTTTTATTTTCCAAGTCAGGACAAAACACTAAAGCCACCTTATTTATTATTATTATTTTTTTTTAGTTCAATTTTATTTTCAAACTTGATATCAATGTATTTGCTTGTGAAAAATTATGATAATGTTTAGTCTTATGTTTCAAATAAAATTATAAATATAATGACTGAAATCGAGGTAAATTGTAACACAGATGGGTGTCTAAATGATGATAGGGAATGAATTTAAAATAATAGATACATATTTAATATCAGAACTCTGAAAATAAAGTTATACAACAAAATGTTGTAAGTTATGAAGTTTCAAAGAAATGAACAGTTAAAATAAAATTTCCATTGTCACTTTCAAACACACATCTGGATTTATCACCTTATAAATTTTTATTCATGTGTGTAGATTTTCGTTTATAAATTTATCGTAGGGATAGCTATGATATAATGTTTTCAAACATATGATTTATGTTTATTATGGATTCTTCCAAAAACGTATATTTGAAAGGTATTGTTTAAGAAATCAATCATTGGTCCATTCCATTCAAGCAATATAGTTCGAATCAGATTAAGGTTTGATTCCTTTCATATCTTAAGGGATTCCAAGTATTTATCCGAATTTTGTATGCTATGCTTGATGGAAACGTAAGATTTTCCGGTATTTTTCCGGCTCAGTTAGCAGGAATTGTTGGGGTAAGCTTTATTGGAGCGCATTGAGCTGTAGGATGTTTTGTTCCGTATCGCTTCCAAGAGCACTAACTATAACAGGGATAACGTTTTTCTTACCTTGTCCGATATTTCCTTAGGATTACTAGGACGAAGTAGAAAATCGTTATCTTCTTTCAAAAGTATCCTCCCTCAAAGGCTTATAGCGTTTCGTCATGTTTAAAGCAATAAATACTACATTAAAAGAGGAAAATACGTCACGTAATCCTCTATAAATATGATTTCAATTATTCTTAATATTTTTTTTAGATATGTTATAAGATTTAAAAATATGGGTGAAATTTAAATAAATAAGTTGTATGTGCAAAGTCTTTTTTTTTTTTTTTTTTTTTTTATCCTTTTTCTCTCCTTAAAAGTTCTAGAACTGTTTTCTTTCTTTATATCTGGCAGTCGGATTTTATTATTCCCAATTTAGATATTTTAATTTTACAGTTGTCCTCCTATTATATATTCAATTTCCTCATTTTCTAATTATATATTCTAAATATATATATAATGGAGTCATAATTGATAGTGGTTTAAATAATGATAATCGTTCATAGAACACACTACACGGTCTTTGGTTAATGTGTGGCAGCACAACTTGATTGAAAATATCAACAAGTTTGAGAATATGTTTATCAAGATGTACTACACATTGTTTCCGAATGAACAATAGTAATAGTGATATGAGACCACATTCATACAATCTTTACAACAAACACTATAGCCGTTGAGATACTCACCTGTGGCTCACACATTAATCGCTCAAAATTTGAAGGAAAAACCAAGCAACTGACTGTAAATTGGTCGTACTTGTTTTCGCGGAACAGCGTTTTTAGAAAAAGCCCGTTTTCTGATATAGCTGTACTTCATGAGTGTGTTTTCTTTATGTATGTGCTATGTACTTCATAGCTGCAATAATTCTATAATTAAATAAAATATAATCCTCTCTTGATAACCGACCGTGTTGGGTGCTAAAAACATTTTAATGAACTTGGGTTGTACTTTTTCTCTCAGTTTTTTATGATATTGTAAATATAGATACCAGTGGCTGTTCTCAATGAAAAAAAATGTTATTCATTTATTTTTAAACAATTAATCGTAGCAATGATTTATATTAAATAATGTACAAAACCTAATGGCGATCTTGGTGATATTGATGTATCAGGGCATACTTTTGAACACGTTGAAAAATTCAAGTATTTAGTTAGGTTCAATGATAACAAGAAAAAATGAAATCCAGGAAGAAATAAAGTCCCGGTTAAAGGTGGGAAATGCGTGATATTATTCAGTTGCTAAGTTACTTAGTTCGCTGCTTCTATCTAAAAACTTAAAGGTTAGAATTTATAAAACCATTATTCTTCCGACGGTTCTTTACGGATGTGAAACGTGGCCGCTTACTTTGGAGGATGAACAACGGCTTAAGGTTTTCGAAAATAAGGTACTGCGTAAAATATTTGGTCCGAAGAGAGATGAGGCCACTGGGGAGTTTAGAAGGTTGCACAACGCGGAATTGCGGGACTTGTATCCTGTGAATATAAATGATTTGATAGCACCGTGGAGACTCAAATGGGCGAGTAAAGTTTTAGTGTTCGGTGAAGAGCGGATTCCGAGAAAGTTGGTATTCGCTGAACCGACTGGTAGGCGTCCGAAAGGCAGGCCGAAGCGTCGATGGGAGGATTGCGTTAAGGCTGATCTCGGGGGCTTGGGCTTGAACGGTGAATATTGGACGAGTCTGTGTAGGCGGAATTAGGTGGTATCGGCATCAAACCTTCGGGTTCGCTAAGCCTATTTTTATTATTATTAATAATGTACAAAACAGTCATCTGACACTTTTCCTATGAATTACTGTGATATATCTTGAATGAAATAACTTTAACAAAACAATTACAATATGTTACAACTTTTTTCACTATATATTTTTTTACATTTTTCTTCCTGATTTTTTCCTGATTCCACCCCCTACAGTATTTTCTAACTTTATTAAAGAGCCCTAGTTTTTTATAAAATACGCGCGGCTGAAGAGATTGTCGACTTACTGAAGGTAAAGGAGCTGAGTCACTCAGAGGATCTTTTTCAAGAAGTGCCCTCACAACCCCTTCTTCAAAATTTGTTATGGACATTTTTCTCGCCTAAAGCTGTTATAAATTATTAGGACATTTAATAGAGAGACCCCCAAATAAGATCAATTGGAAATTTTTTATACAACTTAAGGGTTTACCGTAAGCTTGTGGAATAGAACTACATTTGGTCTGAAGTATAGATTGACGATTTTCCACAGTTGTAATCGTCAATCATCATTGGTTTTGTAATGTTTCTTCCACTTCGAGTCACAACTTCCTTCTTTTCATCCGTGTGTTTGGTAGAAAGCATAAGGAAATCTCTTTTATCCTCCGGAGGGCATATACGCTCTCTTGTAACTTCCTTGTGGGTATTATATAAAAGAGAAAAAAGAAAAGAAAAGAAAAATTGAAATTTTACACATAAATACGCTCATAACTCAGTTATTTTTGACGATAGAGAAAGGTATATGGAGAGTTTTAGAATCAGTAAAGCGCGATAAACAATATAAAAACAAAAAAAAAAAGTAATATGTATATTCAAGTAACAAATTATAACAGATGTAATTACACCAAAAATCGGTTATTATTAAAAAGCCACAACTTACAAGAGATATGATACTTTCCCTAAAAACTCGGCTATTATTGCTGATGAAGATAAAATGTAAGATGTACTGGAATCAGGAAATTTTATTTGAATGAAAATCGAAAGAAAAGAAAAGGAAATAGTTACGCAGTCCTGTATAAATGCTTTTGGTTTTGTAATCAACCAAAAAAAAGAATGATAAAAATAACCCCTCCTCCAAATTTGAGAGCTTACGTTTTAAAATGCTTAGAATCCGAATAACGAATAAAAAAAAACCGTTTCTTCTAATTAATAAATAAATAAATAGCATATTTTGCTTCTAGAAGTTTTTCATAGAAAATAACATTTCCTATAAAATGAAAAAAGAATCATTGAAATTGGTTAAAAAATGGCTTAGATATTGAGTTTTGAAACCAGCAGTAGTGATATGATATGATCGTTTCAATTATTGCTTTTTATATACTTAATTGCCTATCAAGAGGTATATAAATAGTTATACCCTTATATTGTTATTTGGAAATAATAAACCATTGTGTAATAATTTGCAGCGTTTTTAAATGTGCTACTTTTGTTACTTTTTTGCTATTCATAATAGAAAACAAGAAAAGCTTTCTGTTCATGGAGAATGTAAATAACATTTTAGGAGATTTTTACTGGATATTTTCTTTCAGACCCTTGAAGCCCAAACCCTTAGGATTCCGTCCCTTCTCCATGTCCTTCCCCCGGCTATACTTTATTTAGTACGTTGGGTGCTAAGCTAATGTAGCAAATCCCTTACCAGTGTAAAGCATACAATCCTTAATCGGATTACGCTTCCAGCACACCCTTGTGAGCACAGGTAAGTTCAGCGATACCTGTAGACCTCAGCCCTGTGTAAGAAGCCTTCATTAGGGGGCCTCTGTGGGTGGAGAAGGGAGGAGAGGAGAGGGGGGGGGCAAAAACCCCCTGATGATGGTAGCTATGACTGATGCCTCAAAACGGACTCCTTCCAACTGACAGCTTCGCCATTAACAGTCTGCTAACGATCTTGTACTTAGGTCCAACTTGGACTGAATCTAAATGAAACTCAGTCATTGTCTTGTAACTAGTCTGGGCAATTTGACTTCATGCTGATGCTTTATCAACCCTCTAAATCATTAATAGTTAAAATGTAGTTATCATCATTAGAAACTGGCGTTTATTTATAGTTGAGGAATTTCTGGACTTCAAATTTGGATCGACCATATAGGAAAATATGCCTAGAACCAAGCGGAAAGAAGAAAAAAAGTGGCTTTAATTTGCAAGGTCATTGCAAAGGTCTGCTTTAAAAACATTAGTTTTATGAAATAACAATAAATGGTACTTATTTAGTTCCTCTGCCGCAGCACTTTCTCTTTAGAACTAACCATATTTCAGCGGCTTTAGAATTAACCATATAGTAGGAAATCGTAAAAATAAAATTTTATATTTTGTGTTTTCTTTAATGACCATTCATACATATAAACCAAATTTCATTACAATACTTTACTTGTTGCTATAGTTTTACATATATTATCCCGATCACAGTGTATGCGTTTTCGCGAATAATTAGAGTCGAGTGACCGGTAAAATGGTGCCGAATGCAAAGGGTTTCAGTACATAAAATTATAGGAAATTTAAAAGAACCATAAAATCAAATTGATTGAAATACATCAAAAAAGGCATATAACACCACCAATATTCTCAAGAGGACAAGTGTTGTCAATTCAATTATTGGAAGGCTAGTATTTCAAAATACGTAATTTTTTTCCCGAAAAACGACCCGTACCTCCACAAAGGATAATACAAGCTGTAGGTACATAAGGCTCAATTATCAGATGAAAAACAGAGCTCTTTGACTGTTTCAAGTGAAGGGACTAATTGATTGGAAATTTCATTCTTTATGCTCATTCAGTTTTATCAGGAATCCTGCAATAATTTAACGAGGTTAAATGGTAGCGTTTGTGAAGAATATTTTAGCTAACCAGTTTAATTCCTAGATGTTTGTGAAAAGGGCTTGTAAACACCACAAAATTCATTAAAATACTTTCTTCAGTAAGAGTTAGCATTTACAATTCACATTTGAATTTAGAACAGTTTTACTGAGATATATTACAATTAAATTAAATTTCAGAAAATATAAACATGATCTATAAAAAAACCAATGAGTCATTCCATACCTGGGATACCTAAACACTTCACCGTCAATGTTTAAAATTCTAAATTTTATTCCTTTTTTAAATCCATACTTTTTATTTCCATATACTTGGTTTGAAATACATAAACCGATAATATATTTTTTAGTTTTAAAAATGAAATTTATATATGGATTTTGAATGAAAATTGGTAAAACTAATTCATTATATAGAACATTCTATTAAATATGGACATCAGTAGTGATGATATGATACCACATTCATTCTATATTCAATAAAAACTTAAACAAAGGTAAAGTCAACTTACATAAAAGTAGATAATTATAATATATATATATATATATATATATATATATATATATATATATATATATTTGTATAATAATATAAAAAATCTATAAATTCAAAGTTTTTACATATATCGTTCATTATTCACACGTTATCTTCTTTTTACGTTTGTTGATGATAATCTCTTGTCTCACTTTCTGTTTTTTCACGGAATCTTCATACGAGATTCCCTATTTAATGTGTTTTTTCGAATGCTAGCATTGGGTAGTTTATCTATTACTTTCTTCATTGTTGACCATTTTCAATTTTATTTATACAGTTATCGATAAATGAATGTTGTTGTTTTTTTTATATCCTCTTATTATAAGTTCAGGAGTTTATTGAAAGATTTTTATTTGACATAAAAAAGCTAAAGGAAAATATTTAACAACACATGTTATTTGCTAATTAAAAGTATTGAGTCTACATCATTTAGCAATATAAAGAACTGACTATACACAACAATATGTAATAGAAAACAATATTTATACTTTCTGTGTCCATTTTTCGTATTTTCAAAAGAAATATTTTCAACGATTTCAGTTTTACTTCAAATAACTGTCAAGCACAATCTTTGGACGTGCTAGGGCTAAACAGACTGCTATTCAAATCGAACTAAATAATTTTTGCGTTTAACCAATAACAGAGCACACCATGTGTTTAGATCAAGTATCTTTTGGATTGTTTTTGAACTTTCTCGTCTAATATATCCCATTTTAGAGTAACTAAATACGTCTCGATATAAATGTGATCTTTAGGTCAGCTGAGTATTGATTTTATAAATGTTTATTTTTATTGATTCATATATATATATATATATATATATATATATATATATTAATTATTTTAATTTTATTGTTGTGTAAATATTGTATGAATGTTATCTTTCACCACTATTATTGATGTCCGAATTGGGACAGATTGTAATACTACTCAATAAAATTGTTGTTATTGAAAAAAAAATTATAAAATAAATGTTTATATTATCAAGATATAACTTCAATGGCGAATATCGAATTAAAGTTCATTTTTTTGCAAAGTGAAAAGATTTCGTTGCTTTGACTTAGATTAAGTTAATAAAATGAGTTATTATTATTAATGTTGAAAACCTGGACGATGTTTTTTCCCCATCCAGTGGAGTTGTAACCAGCATGCAGTAGACTTAAGAGAAAGTTCAACTTAAAATACTTCAAAAGATAGTGTAAATTCTGAACTGTTATTTATTTTTGCAATTGTTACAGTTGCTTGTTATTTATTGTAAAATACAGTAGATTAAAAAAAAATACTAAATTTTACATACGTTTCCTAAAATGCAGTTATAAATTTGATAAATGTAATAATTGCAGAAAAATAAAAGTAGATGCTGCAAACATAAACCGCTTTCCTTGCTCTCGTATTTAGTAGAAATTGCTATAGTTGAGAAATTAATATTTTAAAGGCTACACTTTATTTTGAATATATTTCGTGATATATTTTTTCAGATTATATTTGTTAGAATATTGTTTTTTTTTTATTTGAAAAATGAAGTTTCATTTTTTTATCCAAACCAGAATAATTATAACTAAGAAAAAAAAAGTTTTTTTTTATATTTGTTTTGGCGCAAGGTTTTGAAACACCATCTGGGTATTTGATGTTCCTGAGTTAGTTCTATCATTTCCTCTGTTGATAACCATAGGTGTGTGCCGAAACGTTGGTAAGTATAATAAAAAGTTTTCCGGATTCTTGTTTCTCTGATTATATCAGCAGTAATTCGTAAAGCTTCATATATATATATATATATATATATATATATATATATATATATATATATATATATATATTTTTTTTTTTTTTATTTGCTATGAACCTGTTTGAATAAAATTGAGTAGCGTTTCGATTATTAAGATTTAGCAAATAAAACAAATCTTTCAAAGTTTAGATTTTTTTCCTCTATCATTAAAACAAAAAAAAAAGTGTTTAGTGGAATCGGTTGAAGAGCTCTATACTGACCTGTTTTCCATAGATAAATACGTACTTTGATTAAATGTTTGCCCCTTCTTCTAAACAAACTCTCGACTGAAAAAGTTCAGCAATTCTAATTCTTAGAGCTTCGCGTATCGAGCTGATTGATCTAACCGTGCAAGCCAAATGAGACCCGCATATTAATTGACTTCATATTGAACCCTTTAGAATAAAAAAAACAAAAAAGCTATTAAAAATATGCAAATAGTTTCTTGATTGCTTCATATATCTAAGTTGGTAGAGAACATTGCTATTAATAGTAAAGTCGAGTTTGTCTGAAAAAAAGCAAAAAACGATTGACCGTAGTCTTGCCCTAATATTCATGCTCTGATGTAGAAACATATAATTTTTCTTTATATTTTCTGTTTCATTTTATATAGAGTTTTTAGACTATTACCGACAGTTAAAATAATGATGTAATAATTAATTCATTATCATCATCAATTAACTTTATTTTAATGAATTAATTTAAGTCAATCCGCTACGAAATTGACTTATATGTACGCCTCATATGTACACATATGTCTACTTAAGGGGAGACACATAGACAAGATACAAAATTAGTTCCTTCGCTCCTGAAAACTTAAATTTCGATTCCTGCAAACAAATAGTAGGTGTAATGAATCATCATGAATTTCGTTTATTTAAATTACACATGGTTAAAGGTTATAAGCAATAGTAGGATGGTCAAGTGAGTTAAGGCTTGATAATTGACTTTAATTTCATTGCCGTCTCACAGCATAATTCTTGAGCTACCCACATCGGTTAGAATAGATTGATTTTCTAGAGGATAATGTTCCAGGAGAAGTAATGACGTTAAATCTTGAAGAAAAAAATAGAAACAAAAGGTTGAGTGTTATTCACTCCACCTACTTTATCACACCTCGACTGTCCTAGATTTAATAGGGTAAGTAAATGCACCACCCATAACATAACCCGTTCACGCCATGGTGTGTATCTATTTCATTTGATTACTCTTCTTAAAGAATTTTATTTAGCTGTGCGTGATTTCTTTTCATACTTTTATCCCCATAAATAAGAATATAACATAAGAATTACTTTTAATAATAAATAATTATATAAGAATCTTTTTTAAGTATTTCCATAATTACTCCTTCAAGTCATATGTGTATGTCAAAACTGTTATTAAAACAATATCGCATTAAACACGTTAGAACTTGCAACAATATGGCCCCGCCCCACGAAGCGTAAGTAGCTTAGTTCCGCCTCAGGGAAAAACGTAGATATTCCCCCCGGCGTGAACGTGTCAATTTATGTCGTTAAATAAATACGAAATCTGAAACTCAATAGTTTTAAGTTATATTGTTGTGGAACGAGAAAGATATAATGTTTACAGTCGAAATAAAGAGCATATATTGAATGCTGTAGATACTTCTGGAAATTCGTAGAACGCCCCGCATCTGTTCATAAGCCCCGAGCATCGGTAGTAACTGGAAAACCTCAACATTGCAGAATGCCAAGCAGTTTTTTTTTTTGTTTAAACTGAGCCATTACGAAACGTACGAGTAGCTGGAATAAAATACCCGAAATTACTTTTACTATCTCCAAGGCGGGTTATGGTTTGCGAAGGATGTGGGCATTGGAGTGGGGTCAGCCAGAAGGCAGGAATGCCGGGCACGTAAGCCCCACAAAACAGAGCCACCGGAGACATTTAAAATATTTTTCCCGCTTCCACTCCGCCTATATCTGAGCTTTCGCATATTCCTACTTTGGCTTGAAGGTAGAATATAGGATTCGGAAAGGTGAGGATGCTTGGTTTTACTAATGTTTGGAAAAATAGCTTCCAAACGGAGGGGATGTCCTGAGAGGAGATATGAACTAAAAGAGATACATCTCAATTAGCGGTCGACCCAGGGGGGACATATATCAGGAGTCGTCCTAATTAACTTTGATTCTAAATCGAAAAAGTTGGGAATGGAACACCCTCAAAGCAAAAATAGTTGGATGTTATCCCACCAAATATATTTTAGATTTTCGTTTTGATATACTAAGACTATTATAATACCAATTATTAAAAAAAATGTATTAGATACAAATTTAATTAAATAACGTTATGATGATTAATTTTAATCGATATTCTTAATTTAATTATTTTTTCAGAGCAAGAGGAAGATTTTTCATAATAATAATTATATACTTTTTAAAAATATAATATGACGGATTAGATACATTTTAATGGTTATAGAACTTTTCTGATTTCATAATAAGTATTTAATTAATAGTATTTATTAAACGTATTATTTAACGTTTCGAGGCCATGTCCCATCATCATTGCTACTTTCCTTAAAATTTTATTCTTATAATTATATTTCATTCCATTATTATCAAATAATGTCGTCAACTTTTTTATTTTGTTTAAGTCTCCTCTTTGAAACATAAGAATATTTTCACTATCGTATGTCAAACTATTTATTCTAATATATATTTTCTACAGAACAAAATATCAAATCTTGATGAAATGATTTACTAAACATTACAATGAACTATAATAATAAGAATGTTTGAAAAAAAAATAATGTAGCTTTGAGATGATGAGGCATGTTCCCAAAACGTTAGACAATAGGTTTAATAATTATTATTTAAAGTAATAAAAAATGATAAATTTGGTTATTTAATAATTAGGATTTGTGTTTATTAATAAATAATATAAAATGTTTATTGACAAATATAGTTTAATAAATGTTTTGTATAAGTTTAACGCCTTGGCCATAACCGCATTAATTATATCTTTTTCTCAATCGGGTTAGGGTATCTAACCCTTTTATCCATTGTCAGTCATTATGGATGTATCTGTATGTATATACAGCCAATTTTCTTTTCATTCAATTTAAAAAATAACCCCAAGTGGATAATAATTTTAGATAAAATATACAAATAAAGCAGTTAGATATGTTTATTTAATTTTCATTTTATTCAGTTGATACAACGCCAATTATTATTGGAAATAATTAATTTAATCAAAGATTTAAGATTACATTATATATTATTTTCTGAACAATCAGGTGAATCGTTATTTCTTTTTTCTATGAAATCTGTATATTTTAACATTTAGGTTTATTATTTTCAAAAATAAACCTTTGTCATATACCAAAAAAAAAAGAATAGAAGAAAAATTGTGTCAATATATTAAAGTTACAAATTATAATAGTTGTAATTCCACCAAAAATCGGTTATTATTGATAATTGAGAAAAATCGAAAATATTTTCGATATCAAGACAACACGATGAACAAGGCAAAAAAAAACTTATTGGGTCAAGCCACAACTTACAAGAGAATTGATTCCTTGATAACTCGTCTATTATTGATGATGAAGAAAAAATGTACAGTGTTCTGGAATCAGGAAATTTTTAATCACAAAAATCGAAAGAAAAGACAAGGAATAGTAAAGCAGTTTAATATAAATGCTTTTGGTTTATTATTTTTAATAATTAATTTTTTTAATCGACCAAAAAAATGCCGCCTTAAAAGTTAAGGACTTAGGTTTTGAGATGCGTAGAACCTCAGAGAAAATGCGTTTCTCCTAATTAATATATAAATAAAAAAAAAATCATTGAATTTGGTTCGGAACTAGCAGAGATACATTCTGTTTAATATAGCGTTTTGAAATGAGCAATGCTAATAAACCATTTTCATTTGAATTATTCATTGCTTTTCCTATTACTGAATTGCCTATCAACAGCTATATAAACAGTTATACCCTAATATTGTTATGTGGAAATAATAAACCATTGTGTAATAATTTGCATTGTTTTGTTGTATCTTATTTATTTGTTTTTCATGTTTGTTACTTTTTCATTTTTATACATTTTTATTAGAGTTTATCCTATTAGTTATTTGTTTATTTTGTTAATTTTAATACCATTGTGTACAATTATTTTACTCTACGACTATAAAATACACTTTTTATTTTCGGCGATGTTATAATGAAGTCACTCGTCCCAGAATAAATAAAGAATTATATATATATATATATATATATATATATATATATATATATATATATATATATATATTGTATGAATGTTGGATAGAGTAGGAGGTACCTGGAGCGTTGTTGAAGAGACAATAGCTAACCGTTTGTCCTTTCTTATGCAAATCCTTGGTTAGTGCGGAGCTGCCCCCTTTGTCCCCAGGGAGAGGGCTTTTCCTTTTTATATCCTGATCCTCTTTCTTTCCTTATCAAATCACTGCTTTCCTTCCTTCTCATTGTGTCCTATCTTCCCTCTTTAACACACCTTAATCATTCCAATTTGTATGGTTCTTTCTCGCTTCCTCTTTGAGATGCTAAGCAAATAATTTCGACGTGCTTGTCCCTTATTCAGTGTCTCTTGTATTGTTTTTTAAAGTATTTTATTGATTAATTCATTAAGTTATGTAATGTTATTAGTATAAATCTTTAATTTAGAGATATTCAAGTTGTTTTTTGATCAACCAAGTTAAATGATGATTTTCGATACTTTCTTGATTTCCGACTAATTAACGATTTTCTACCAACCACTAAACTTGCTAATTTAAATTAATCACGGAGCTGAAATAAATATAATACAAAATTTCAGGCTGAAGGAAGGACATATTTCTACAGAATTTCGTCCGTCGTTTATGTTTTTATTTTTGTGCATATTTATAATTCCTTTCAGAACATTTTAAAAATGATATAAACAAGTGGGTCATTACGAAATTCACATGTTGTAAGTTCTGCTTCTTTTTATTGCTATTAATTTTCACTGTTTTAAATGTTAATATTCAATACCTGTAATCAAAATAAAAATTAGAGAGCATATCACACATAATGCTTGAATTGAAGTAATGATTTAAGAGCTACTTTATTATTCGTTATAATGAAGAATAAAACAGTCCGTATTGTGGTCAAAATGGTTTCTAAAATCGTGAAAAAAAATATTTATCCAACCAACGTTTCAGCCCAAGTTGCTGGTCTTCATCAGGGCTTATTAACTTATTAGCTGAAGTTAAGAAGTTCATAGGAACAACATTAAAACTTTTAATAATTCAATCAATAAAAGTCTTTAAACAAAACATTATAAGGGATGATGCTGAGGGTCCTCTGTGATTTAGCAGTTATACAAACAGCCTTCTATGCCTGATATACTTAGGAGAAGACGTAAACTAGTGTTTCCGTGCCTGTGCGATGTCATGAACTCGTTAAATATCCCTATTCTAATCTGGGTAGGCAAAATGTAGGACTACCACTGTAGTCACGTTCAATTATCCCAGTAGCATAAAGGGACTTTAAAAGAATAAGAAAAATGACGGACAATATAGCGAATATTAATTTGGCCAGTCGTTTCCTAATATAGCGTGTAAGCGAAGACCCGCAACAAGGTTCGAAAGATTGGTTAAATATATTTTTTTCACTACTTTCGTAGTCGTTGTGTTCGCCACCCAAAGTTTCTCATATTTATATATTTCACTTTGATCTGAATTCATAACAAAACATAAGGTTAATATGTATAGCTTATATCATATACTTACTTTCTGGTAGCCTTTGCAACCACTGTACTTATTGACTAATAAACCATTTTTATTATGTGGTAATGTTACACAAAGACGTAATTGTGACATGAGAACGATTCACACAAAAAATAAACTAATATTTATCAATAATCCAGTTTATAATCACTGCACTGCTTTAGACTCTAATCGAATTTCTCTTATCTCTCTTATTTAAATGATTCAGTTCGTAGCCTTATAAAGGATATTTCCCAACAGAAAACATATATCTCATAGTATTTAAGTAAATTTTATCTTTTTTACGAAAGTAAGAACTCAGACTGTGGGGTTTCCTGTATAACCATGAAATTCTAAATCCATTACCGTATCCAATGAATTTCAGGAATGTAGGAACTAATGATCTGTTGTTACCAAAGCACAAACAAAATAGAGGAAACAACGCTTAATTTTAAACGCCTACTTAATAAGTTGAAGGGGACTTATTAGGTGGAGGCCATGTGAATGACCTAATCCTGGTTTCGAGTTTTTGGTTATTGATGGATAATTGATTAATAAAAGTTTATAAATAAATACTCAATATTAAATTGAACGTATCAAATATATAAGGAATAATATAACATTATGTTCTCTTCATATGTAATTTAAAAAAAAAAAAACTCGATATCTGAGTTCTTATATTTCAAGATAGAACATAAGCGATACGTAAATACCTAAATATCAAATAATATATATATATATATATTATATATATATATATATATATATATATATATATATATTGACCATTTTCTTAGAATATAAATTGACATTGTTATTGGTTATGTTTTCCTAAGCTATTTGATTAAGTTATTACTATACATTTCTAATTTAGTTCCTAATTTATAACTAAAGCTAGGAAATCTAATTTTAGGTTTCCTACTTTTTAATGATTTTGTCCTAATGGGAAATTTAAAAATCTATAATTTATAATTGAATTTATGCCTAAAATAGAAATAATCGATATGTAAAATGATGTATGTTGTATGATAGTACAGCATTCTTTTACCATTATACTTGAAATAAATTGTAAAATACTATACGAAGCAGTTTCCATGAAAAGGTATAGCTTCTATGAAATAATTCGGAGAAATGTTAACTTTATTTGATGCGTTTTTTACCACACTCCATTACGACTTTGTGTATGATGTTAATATGTATGATATTAATTATCAGTAGTCATTAGTGTAATATACACTATACTTAATGTATTTCTGGAAAAATTATTCTTAGTCTGGGAAATATTTTTCTTGTTTCCCTTTATTAAGTTATCAAGTTCTTTCATAACCATATATATCCATTTTCATTACCTCCAACACGAGGTTAATGATTTCAATAAAGCTAAATTAAATATAATTTTGAATAATAGATCATAAACGTTCTGCAATCAAGTCCTATCTGACAATTTTAATAAGGATAAGGCTGCTGATATTTTAGAATATTAAATAGAACATTGCCATAACAAATGTAATCAAAATATCATGGCCCTTTCTTAGTTTAATGAAGATGGTATTAAACAGTTTTAATACCATAAAAATATTAAAAATATATGTTTATACATAAAATAGTTCTTGTGTTTTATAGCTGGTTGTTTTATAGTGTCATATCGTACTCATTTCATGATTTAAAAAGTTTTATCAATAGAAACTATTTATGTTTCGGGATTACGTTTCATTATGCCCATAATATGAATTATTATTTTAAAAAAAATTATTTTTTTTTTAAATTCAAGACTACATTAAATTCAAGACTACATTAATAAAACTAGTAAATGTGCTAATAGACAAAAGACTTGTAGATAAACTACCCACATGCAGCGCTCCAGTAACTATTCTAAACCAAAAGGGTTTGGGACCATCATCTTTTCAGATACATGGGAGGATTATCAAGAATCAAAAAGAAGGAAAGGATTGAAAGCAGTGGCTTAAAGTGGGTATAGAGTTTGTCATGTATGTATTCATACATGGTTCGGACAAAATCAGCATTAATGTCTTTACAGATGAATTTATTCGTGATAAAGGAAGGAGCGATGAGGATTTTACAAAGGATTGGGATTGTGAAAATTGGAATCGGGAAGAATACGGGATGGATGATTTATTAGAACCACAAAACTCAACAAATTCCAGATAGTAGATGAAACTGTTAAACTGAATTTAAGATAAGCGTCTGTCTAGTAGTTATTGAAGTAACCAAAGTAGTTTCTTGCCATTTTTGTGTTGTATGAGGATTGGGAAGTAGAGTCCTAGCTATGGAATCTATTTAACTAGTTAGGAGTTATTAACGAATAGTGTAGGGTAGGAAGTCAAATAAATACAGCAAAGCGGAAAGATTATTTGGTAAGATTTGTTGCAGTTCATTTTTGTTCTAGATATACATTAGAGCTTTGATGCAGGATTAAAGAGTATGGGAGGCAATAAATAGATTATTATCGACTATTATATGACAAGCATGTATCATCAGGAAAGTGTTTTAATGGTTTGGGGTTTCAGCTGTATAGAATGTGTAAAGAATAAGTGGTTCTAGGATAATGCCTTAAAGAACAGCAGACTATGTAAATAAACAGGAACTATTGTGATTTATTCTGAAGGATCTGTCAGGAATGTAGTATTGGGTAATGAGAAAAGGGATATGTAGAAGGGAGGAATTTACGGTATGGCAGAATGGGGTACCAGACTTAGTAAATTACCTAAAATTGAAAGGCAGAATTCAATCTACTTCGTTATTCCACCATGTTACTTGCCTACTCATGATAATGATAGGGTGTATGAATTTGGTATAAGAAAAAGAACTTATTCGTACAATACCCAGCTGACAAAACTTATATACCAAAATAACTAACAAACTCATGCGTTCCAAATGACCTTTCCACCTAAAGCTTTCTATCCTTCAGAAATATCCAATATCATTCACAGATTACCTGCCCGAAAACTTTCCGGGCCACAACCTTATAACTTCCCATATCTTAAAACAACCCCCTCAAGAAGCCATCCTATTCCTTATCTACATCAACATTGCCGTACTCCGTACTGCTTATTTTCCTACAAACGCTCCAACCTTCCAGTTAATTACAACAGACTTATTCATATGACCAATATAAGACCTATTTGGACATACGGAGTCGCACTATGGGGCTCTAGTAAACCATCAAATTCTTCTCGTATCCAATCCTCACCATTCGAAATCCTTCGTGAAATCCTTAACGCTCCTTACTTTGTCACGATAAAGAGACCTTAATGTTCCATATGTTACTGAATTAGCCCGAACCAGGGGCTAATATAGGCATCAATCATTCTATAAAAAACTCCATTCCCACTCTAACACACTAATTTCTATCCCATCATCCTCTTCGATTTCTGATAATCCTCAAAGACGTCTGAAAATAACATGGCCTCGAGACCTTCTAGTTTAGAATATTTTAGAGTGCTGTTAATGGGTAGCGTCTGTACATGTATTTCATGTCAGTTTACTATATCCATCACATTTCCTTGATGTATATATTACAGTTGTAAATATCAATGAATATGTTTAAAAATGTTTTTCAAAATTTAAATCAAATAGGAAAACACATGTGGATCCATTACCTTAATAACCTGAAAGTGAGAGCACAGGTAGAAAAAGTAATTCCTTTGAGGATGGAACAATACTGGAAAAATACAAGGAAAACTGACACAGATTTTAAAAACAAATAAAAATTTGTAAAAACGAAAGGGTTTTATTAGGAGTTCTTTCGTCAAGCTGGTTCCTGTTATTCTGAGAGGTTACAAACACATACACATCTACGGCCCACATAGTGAAAAGGCTGCGTGTTTTCCAAACCATTTAACACTCTACACTGCTTCTCCACCTACAGGAAATGGCGCTGACGTATCATCCTTCACAGAATCAATACGCATTTTACTTTTAACGTTATTTATTATTGCCTAAGATATTTTTTTGGAGTGTAGACACGTTTGAATACTTATCAATAATTGAAAAAAAAAACGCAATAAAAAAGAGAGTTCTTTAATATTGTAAATGTAATATGATTATATTAGCTAAAAGATCTGGTGCGCAAAACATACGACTTTCACTTACCTCCGTCGTTAAAATCAACTTAAGAATTTCAAAAACAGTTAGATATGTAAATAAATTGTTAATGTAATAATAACATTGATTTTCAAAACAAACATATGTTTTATTAAATTTTCGACTACATAATTATTTATTACAATCAGTCAGTTTTATCGGCTTTTCATAGCTCTCCGTTAACTATTAAAATTTAGTGTATAAACAATATTGTTTTCTAAAATCTTTAGATAATTTTTTTGAAATTATACATCTATATTACTGTATTTAATATTCATGTTAAAAAATACAAACAGTCCATAAAAAATTATAATAATTATTAGTTATTTATATTTACCTATTTTTATCAATATTTACAAGATGATATGGTTATATATATATATATATTATATATATAAGAATCTATTAAATTATTGGTACTTTAGTGGAAGAAAATTTAAAATATAGGCATTTAAACCCTGTCGAACTGTAAAATAAAGAGAATTAGAAGTCATAACTTTTAGTTGAATCTTGAATAGGAGCTTACTTTACATTTAAATAGGTAAAGTAACTTTGGAGTATGCTATTATCTGACACCGCTGGAATTGAGACATTGAGTTTTAAAAGGTACAATATCTATTCTATTAAGCTCGAAAATTTCTCATTACTGTATTATTAAAACAACGTATTTGATTATTTTCGAATAGAATATTTTTTTTATTCTATGTAAATAACAATCTATTAAATTTATGGAATGAAATGTTTTTGTTTGATTTGGAACGAAACTAAATGTGTAGTTAGTAAATTTAGAAAATAATAGCATTTATAATTTGCGTTCTAAAGGGCTTGAGTGTTCGTTAAATAAAATCACATAAAATATTGTGATAAAACTAAATGATGACTTTACAAACAAGTCAAAATATCAATTTCGTAAAAAATGTCCCTTAGTACCCTCTGGAAATAAACCTTTCAAGTTATGTTTACCAACTTTATTTTTTAATACCTCAGAATGTAATCAAAAGTGATGGAGAGGACCGAAAAAATTGCCATTAAAAATTTTTTAAAACGTCTTCGAAATCTTGAACAGAAAAACTAACCACTTTCTTTAAGAATGTGTTAGTTATTATCCCTGAGTAACTGTCTTCATATGCAAAAAGTATAATGGTTTGTAAATATGTAATAAAACTTTATATTTTGTCTTTAATTATAATAACTAATAACAGCTATTCGACAGATAAATACACGCTCTATTACAAAAATATTTAATATACTGAATTGATAATATCATCAAAATAAAAGATTAAATAAAAAACACTATTTTTATTATGTTTTTAAAATATAAGTAGAGTTTTTTGTTATATAAATTTAATACGAAACGTGGTCAAGAGATTAAAGAGGCAAAATGGTTATATAGAATTTAAACTATTATTGTATATTAAAGTAAACACATTTTAATTAAAACGTCAAAAACAAATAATTCAACAAATTTATTTGCAGAATTAATGGTAACATTATAACGGGATGGCAATTTCACCTCTATTTTGTCCATTATGGAGCTCGGAAATTACAGTTATTAAGACCGTTAATTTTAATTTGAAGTGTCGGTAATTTCCAGAGATGAAAAGATGTAATTATTTTTTTCCCTCTCGGTTAGTGAGAGCGAAATGTAATTTACGTATCACTAAATATGAACAAGCGTTAAATTTAATTAATTGTCATCAGTTTAATTTGGAGTTTATTATACTAAACAATAAAATTAATTGATTTAATAAAATTATTATATTTAACTTGTTTAAAATGAATTTTCGATCTTTTCATCCGTTACTGATATGTAACTTTCTTAAATTAAACTTTATCTACCTCTTTAAAAGAAATTATTGCACTATCGAAATTAGTAAACTCTAATTATATTATGACCCTCACTTTATTTTATCAATTAGTTTTTATTTTTTCTGTCAATGACTATATTTTCTTCTTTCTAAAAAATTGGTTTTGTAGTCCGTCTCTGTTTGAAGATCCTTCCTTGATTATAAAAATAACATGTTTGGCAATTCCGAGTACATTCTGTGACAAAGGTAAATTAATGAGATAAGATTTGACCATATTCTTCACCATTATTTTTAATTGTAAATTTTACTATTTAAAATAATGATTGTTTTCTTTAATTTTAATGACGGATTGGTAATGTACAAATAAATTCATTTTTTTCTCTTTTTAGTAGAAATTGCAAGAAGAGTTTTCCGGAAAATTAGCCCGATGAAAATAGGTATATGGGTTTTTCTTTATTTTTTTTTTCTGAAAATATAAATTTTGGAAATTTTTAGTTAGTATAGAAAAACATTTCCAAATAATTACTAGCTCTAATCAGCTAGCCGTTTTATTCTCCTAAATATAATTTTCAAATTATTTATGGAATGCTAGTTTATTTCGACAGAATTTGGTTCAAATAACCTCGGTGTCAATGAATCGTTGGATGGTGTTAATCTTTTCTGATCTTTCAATTCCCAATGTAACTGACATAAGAATCTTATCAGTAGTAGCTCAAGTACCTTTGCACATTTTTGCTTCTAAAAGTGGAATGCTTATTTATTAAGAAGATTACATTTTTAATAATGATCTTTTATAAATATCTAATCGATGGTTGCTGTTTTTTAGCCATATGATCACACCCTCCAGCATTTCAGAACAAAATCTGTGAATACTTTTTTAATGCTACAAAAAATCAAATAAAAGTAATAGTTAAAATAACGCAGATCGATGTATACATCTGAAGAATTTTTTAAGATGAATTCTTTTGACGTAGGTAAAGGGATGTTTAACAACTCAGAATGAGATCAAAGCAATATATAGTTGCTTTTACATAGATAAAAACTTATTGAGACTTTTAAATATTCTGAGAATGCATCTGGTATTCTTTAGAAGAATTTCCTTTATTAATAAAAGAAAAGGCAGAACTCCAGGTTTATTTCACTTAGCTGGATTCAGATTCTCTGTACATCAAGAAATGCAATCGGAATGAATGTCTAGCAACGTCTCTTGCCTTTACTATTTACTATGTACTATCAATAGTACCGCCAACCAATAACGCACGGCTTTCACTTATCTCCGTTGCTAAAATCGATTAAAGAATTTTCAAATACAGTCAGGGATGAAAATGAGAGAAACTAAAAAATAATTATTAATATTGTATTTCTATAGAAACAATTAATGTGTTTTATTTAGTAAAAATTTGTTAAATCATTATTAAAAAAACAGTCAGTTAGTTTTATCGGTTTTCATCCCTCTTTATTAACTTTTACAAGCTTGTGCATAGGATAATTTTTTTTCTTAAATCTTCAGCTTTCCAAAAGTATAGTATACATGTATATTACTTTTCGTATGTTCAAAAACAAAAACATTTTCCTTGAAATTTCTCTGCCTTACTATTCTGTTTTTTATTTCTTTAAATATGATATTTCGTATGACAAACATAATAATACAGTAATGCTTATAGTTTTTTCTTTTTAAAAATTCATATGATTCTACTGAGCATTTTCTATTTTCGAACCTCGAATTTGTTTTCAGTTTTTAAACCACATGAAAAATTGAAAATGATGCTGTAACACAGACGTTGATATCCAAAAAGTCCTGAATGACATTTTTACGAGATTGATGTGTGGGTGTATTTGTATTCTCAGCATTTAGTTTTATCTAAATATTCTATTTGATTTTATCTAATGAACCCTCAAGTCCTTTAAAAAATTGATGTAGAAATGAAAATATATTCTAAAGGTATCCAAAGAGTACTGTCGAGGTATGGTTGTTATGGATGAACAAGAAAGGGTATTAGAAGGCTTCGACAATTGCGTATTCATGCAAGGAAGAGAGTTTGATGGAGATGGTGCTCGCCGTGGTAGTAGCACGTGCCGCAGCACCAGGCATGAGGTTACTCTGCCAGGTAGGAGGCGAACCCGCACCTACCAATTAGCAGAGAGGATGGAATACACTCTGTGTGGTAGAAGCACGCCAGTAGTGCGGTTTAGGAAAGGATTCGCCCTGCGTGGTAGTAGCACGACAGTAGGGTGGGTTAGGAGAGAATTCACCCTGTGTGGTAGTAGCACGTCAGTAGCGAAGATTAGAAGAAGAGAAGGAACAAGAAGGAAGTGGATTAAAGATATACCATATTATATTACAAAGGCAGAGTTAATCTGACCTAAGGAGATACCTGTCAGCTTATCTGAAGAGCTGAGCTAGCTCTTGGAGATGTTAATCATCTATGTCAATAATTGACAGTGAGAGCTTTGCTAGCAGACTAGGGTCTTGGCCCTAGGTCAAATTATCTTGAGTGCTGTATTTATTCTCATAGAACAGTTATATAGATATAAGTATTTACAATGACATTAATTAGTAACAATATACAATATTATTTGATATAACGTTTTCTTATATTTGGCCTGTAAGCCATATGGGCGCCGCTAGCGCTATCTGTGAGCGAGCGTGTGTAGCATCCGCCACAATACAAAAATATTACATTCCATAACTTTAGTAATATAACGTTCGTAAGAAAATAAATAAATAAAGTTATAGATTTTAAGGCGAAAAGTATCCAAGAAATTTCCTTGAATGGATATAGTACCTCTTCGAAATCAAAGTCTTAAATATCGAAGTAGTATGATTAACCTACTGACAGAAATATTTATTAACCTAATAATTCAGAATTATTATATTATTTTTAAATAAGCTAAATAGAGCCACTTTTGTTTTTATTGCAAACTACTGTTCTAACACCCATTAACAAAGTAATGCAAGAAATCATGAATTATCGGGGATAGTTTTTGATTATCCGCATTGATAAATTTTGGATTATTTCAAGCTTTCTATAGTTTGTTAAGCAGGTTGATTTTCAGCCGGTGAGGCATGTGTATAGAAATTATGATGCCCCTAAGATTTTTACTACTGGACGTCAGATGTTGTCAAAAGTTTAGATGTTGGATTCTTCTAGGCTTCGAATAAAACTGGTGTTATGACAAGTTTATTCTACACAATAACTTGACCAAATTCCGTTTAAAGAGTGAGTACAATATTGTATAGGCCGTGGGAAGTGAAGCTGTCTGTAGGAGAACGACTCTTTATCAAGCGCAGGTTTGGTCCTGACTTGAATGCACCTGGTTAACCTCCGCCTATTGTCTCCCGTAATTATCCCAGCCAGCCTCCCACAATCAAAAGACAAATTAAAAGCCAAGAACCATTCCCGACCCGTCGGCAAAGGATAAGCAGAGACAAAGGAACTAGAATATCTACTTAGTCTGATTAATCAGCCCTTTTCTAAATTTGTGACTAATTTCATTTCAGAATGTAATTTAAACAATTTAGATTTCTTAGGAATATTTCTTATTATTCTTGGTAAATAATAACCTGCAATAATTTAAGAATATAAAAAAAAAATAACTGCAGCATTGAAACCCATAAAAGGTGATGTTCTACAATCAGTGCATATGGGAAAACGAACGTGCAAGGATATTTCTCTTAGCCTTTTTATGGTTTTTCCCAATTATCTTCAGATACCCACTTTTCAGAGGCCACCTAAGTTTCCGTGGAATGGAACGGCGTGGATGGTCTAGTGGATAGAGCACTACTGTACTGTTCTCTGGATCCTGGGTTTGAATCCTGGCTGTGAGAGAATATTATTTTTTATGTTATTTCAGTCGGGAGAGGGGGCGGGGTGACCCTAGGGTATGGAGACCCTCCTTGAACAGGCCCGGCCTGTTTAGCCTGGGTACTTAAAGTTGGGAAAAATTCAGGTGACTTAATTACAACTCCGGCTATTCACTTCATTCCACGCTCGTTGGACTAGAAACAGTACAAATCTCTACTTGAACATTGGAAAAGTCCAAGCCCTTCATGGGCTTTAGTTAGTAGAGGTTTATTTTTTCTATTAATTTATTTTTTAAACTTCCATTCAGGATGGTTCCATAGATATAGGTGCCCTATCCCAGCTCTCTCAAGAGAATCATACATTTAAATTTAAAAAATCTAAATCACATAAGTCCAAAAATTTTGTTTTAATAATTATCATACCAGTATATATATATTTTTTTCTTGATCAGTACCATCAAACGTAAATCAACCATCAGTGTAAACAGTTTTGGCTAAACTTCAATATTAGAACAACTTGATGCCTAAATATTGAGATGTACACCGAAATGTTGAGATTAATGTCTACTGAGTGGCTTAAATTTTAGAACTGAAACTAAAGGCCAATATGTTATATATAATCAAATATTTCTAGCGGATTCTCTCGATGGACTTGAGCTCTTCTGTCTCTCAAAAGCGACTGACCTCTTCATGTGGATGGAACACGACTCGTCACCTCTATCCCCACTTCTTTTCAAAAATACTAGTTTTTTTTAAATTGCCAATGACATGGCAAAGACAGGCTCAGTTTACACGGTATGTGACCGAAGTCGGCTGTCCAGTGTTTGTCCAGCGCTTGTCAGCGAGTAGCTGGTGTCTAAGTTTCCCGGGGTTTTTTACCGGTTGGGGAGGCTATTGGAGAATCCAACAGGGGCAGGTAAACGCCCTTTGTGCTTTTACAGACACAAAGGCTAATTAATAATTATTTGATTAATATTAAAATAATCTAATAATGATTTAAACTCCCCTCGATATACTCAATAAATAACTATAGTTCAGTTTAAAGCTGCAGGATGGAAGAAGTTGTCAATACTAAAATGAGAATTTGACATACGAGTACACGTCCAACTCACGTATAAGATACACCACCTAAATTTAAACTATGTAATATAATAATAATAGGCTTAGCGAACCCGAAGGTTCGATGCCGATACCACCAAATTCCGCCTACACAGACTCGTCCAATGTTCACCATTCAAGCCCAATCTCCCGAGATCAGCCTTAACGCAATCCTCCCATCTCCGCTTCGGCCAACCTTTCGGACGTCTACCAGTCGGATCAGCAAATACCAACTTTCTTCAAGTTCCGCGATTCCGCGTTGTGCAACCTTCTAAACTCCCCAGTGGCCTCATCCCTCTTCGGACCAAATATTTTACGCAATACCTTATTTTCGAAAATAAGCGTGTGAGCTCTACACCTACCTGCCTACATATAAGCAGTCCATGAATGTAGCTTATCTGACTGAAAATAAACTAATTAGCAATAATGTTATTAATGTTCATTCAGATTACAATAATCAAATTAAATAAATAAGCCTTTGATTTTTGTGTATTTTAATAGGTTGAAAATTTAATTAAATGAAAAAAAAAGTTTGTTTTTAAGTGCTACTCTTTGCCATAATAATTGCATATGTGATTCTTGATTTTTTTTCTCCGTGTTGAGAGACAATGCTCTTAAGAATCCTCTCAAGGTACAGTCTAAAGTATTTTTTTAATTGCTTCTAGCTACCCTCCTGCTGAGGATAACACCTCCAGTAATGTACCTAGTAATGTAGCCTAAGCGGCACAAACGGCTACAATTTCTGAGGCAGTTGGAGTCTGCTGGAAGAAGATAACGCCCCGACATAGATCTTCTCCCCATGTCCTGTCATTAACCCACTTCTTACGATTGTCTCTTCTTTATGACCATGTTTGTTATTCTCAGCTGATATCGCTATTATAATTCTCTCCTTGTAATTAATCCTTGTGAACTAAATTTAAAAGACAAAAAGAGAGAGAAGGAAATGGTAGTTGGTTTTCTTATTTGTCTTATGTTTCCCCATTACAGAATAATCTGAGATTTATTATCTTCTTACTTTTTGCTACTTAATAACTATGTTTCTCAATGAACCTAACTTTTTTAGAGTTTTATTTTTGAATGGATTATATTTGAAAAGATAATTTGATCGACATCTTCCAGTCGTGACAGTCCTACTTATTATTTTATTTTACGCGACACGAATTTTGCTATGTCTCTGTTGGGTACAATATGACAGTAGATATTTTAAATCGCTTTATGCTATTTTAGAAATTGAACAACTTATTAATAAATATTTTATTTTTCTAAGCGTCATAAGATACAGTGTTGTTAACAGGATACATTGGGATTACTAGAATTTGTCCTGTTTGATTTTGAGTGTGGGATAGTGGATTCGTAAGTATTGGACAGTATAAAAATCTGATATTTTCCGAGAGATGAAGCTTGTCACTGTTGCACATTGTCGGGAGTTGTATGATAGTGTTTATTAAGTCAGGTTTTGTTCTCTGTTGAAAGTGCTTTAATTAATTTTATGTTAAAAAATATAACATTAAAAAGAGATTCTATTCAGCAGAATAGCAAAATGACACATTTTCATTAGAGAAGCGCCTAGTCGTCCACTGGGATAAAAAATAAGATGTATTAGAAATAAATGCAATCAGAGAACATTAGAGACATGTAAAACAGTAGAGGCATTTACTTAGATTATTACTTATTAGGCAGAGGTTATTACTCTGTTCCAATTTCTGAACAAGGTAATAATAATCTTTCTAGGAAGCGTTTTATTCTCAAGAGTTTTCGTCCTACCTATTAATGGAAAACAAGTCGGGAAATTGCAAATTTAACGAACCTATTCTTATCAGAGCGAGCGGCCTTGCTTCACAGAATGTGAGTCATTCCAGAGTATCAAAAGTTCTGGGAAATAATGAGGATTTAATTAAATTAATCTTTTATTTCTTCGGAAAAACTCCTTATAACCCAAATTATAAACTTTACTACGTTCATCATTTAATGTTTATTCCAAAAACAATTTATTTGTTACAACTTTATTTATGTATTATTAATTAGTTTCTCTCAACTTTACAATTATTTAACAAAAGTTAGTTTTGTCATTCATACTTAATGGGGAACGGCGTGGTCTAGTGGATAGAGCGCTAGTAGACTAGCGTTCCGGGTCCTGGAGTTCTAACACTGGTCGGACTCTCCACTGTATGTTTTTGGCTCTTGCACCCTAACTCAGCCTCCATTGGCTCACACCAGTGATGCGGCTGAGAGGTTGGCGCTGGGATCTCTTGGATTCCGCTTTTCCCTTTACAAGTGGAGGAAAAAGCCCAGTATAGGGTCTCTAAAGCAGATCGTAAATATTTTATATAGTCATGATTGTTTGTATGATGTTTATTATTTTGCCAAAAGTTTAATATTTATCTCAATTATAGGTTTTTTTTTTTTTTTTTTTGGTTTTTTTTATAAACTTCTTTATTTGAATCAAAACACAGACATATTACAGTGCAAGTTGAAGTCACTATCCCACTAAGGCGAGCCCGTGTGTGGGAAAGGAGTTCACCTGCGACAATTCAATAAAAGTACAATGACAAACAGTAACAGTATACAGTATCATGCAATACAATACTTAAATAATATAACACAATTTTATAAAGAAACAGTAACACACTATACAGCAAAAAAAAATTATATAATACATAAGAAATATAAAATACAATTATAAAGAAACAGTAACACACTACACAGCGAAAACAATATTTACACACACAATATTTTATAAAAATTTACACACACACACATATACATATATATATATATATATATATATATGTGTGTGTGTTATATATATATATATATATATATATATATATATATATATATATATATATATATATATATATAATATATATATATATATATATATGTGTGTGTTTGTGTGAATAAAATTGGAAGCTGATTTATACTTCACCACTCTTTTATTAAAAATAATTGCACGACGTTTCGGCTAAAATGCCATCTTCAGGTGCAATGGAACTAATTTATCTAATGTCAGTAGATGCTTTCAACCAAAAGCCTCATGTCTAAATCATAAATTTTTGGTTGAAAGCATCTACTGACATTAGATAAATTAGTTCCATTGCACCTGAAGACGGCATTTTAGCCGAAACGTCGTGCAATTATTTTTAATAAAAGAGTGGTAAAGTGTAAATCAGCCTTAAAGAATCTACACCTTATATATATATATATATATATATATATATATATATATATATATATATATATATGTATGTATATGTATGTATGTATATGTATGTTTTATATATATATATATATATATATATATATATATATATGTATTTATATTTTATGTAATTTGTCTTTCTTTTCTGTACATGTTGTATGAATGTGGCCTTAAATTGTAATATATCTCAATAAATAATTAAAAATAAAAAAATTAAAAGGAGGTCCAGATTTGTATAATTTCTAATCTCGCTTCAGTTTCCTTTTGCCAACAACTCCATCGTTTTCTTGTGAACAATATCGGTTAATTATAATTTCGTTACCACACTCTCTCGGTCAGTTTGATGTGGCTTACAGCGGAGTGATGTTGTGGTCGGTACAAGAACTGAACCGAGTTTCATTAGCTCTGAGGAAAAACTTGGCAGCGGTTAATGGGGAAACCAGGTTAACAACTTAGAGTTTAATTCATGTTATTGATTGTTAACGTACGGTTATTGAATTCTTATTCAATATTAGCTTATTAAACGAGATTGAATTTCATATAATTTATCTTTAAAAAAAAAATAAAATTAAAAAAAAATCTGTATTCTTATTCAGATATTAAAAAAACGTGTCTGAGTTGAGTCTAAGCGGCTTATTAATTTATAAGCGTATAAGAGGGACAATGAAATATTCAAGCTTTAAAGCAATTAAATGAATACATTCTGAGCTATGTAAAGTTATTTATAAAATATTAGCCTCTCGAGTTTGGCTTAGGGAATTCCATTCAAACTATGTTCTTTGTTTCTTAATACTTTGTAACTGCTTTTGCCTTCCTGAAACAAAGCTGACTGCTGAAGTTTTGAGGTCTGGATTTAGCTCAAAAATATAGCAATACATATTATTGACTGCTTTAATATGTTTCAAAATAGCATAATCATAAATGTCACTCTCCGTATCTCGGCGTTTTGAACTCAATCGTTATAGTCCAGATAAAAAAAAATCTGGGTCATCCCTATCATGTGTACAGAAGAAACCATTTTAATCGGCATATATGTTTAACGAAAACATTTTAAAATGAACAACATTTTTCTAGAAATCCATAATAAGGTTGAGTAATTCTGACTTGTTTGTCATAAATGAATCAGACATACTTTAAGAATCTATATTTATCTTATATTAATTAAAATGTATTTAATGATGAATATATTTTAGTGTTATTAGTCTCTTCGACCAGTAATCATTTTGGTGTTGTTCACATTTGTTATTCTTAGGAGACCATGTCCCAGAATAATGGTGTTTTTTTTGTTATATGCATCTATCTTCCTATTTATAGTGATTCTCCATTTATTAACTCAACCTTTACAAGGGAGTCTAGGTCAGCCCTTAATCCTCCTTAAACCCTTAAAGGAAAAGCAAGATGGGCCTGTAGTGTGAGAGAGCCCCTACTAAAACCTCCTGGCATACAAAAAGGTCACACTATATACAGAACCAAATTCATTATTCTGTAGTAAATAGTAAGCTGAAAATTGGGGGATTAATTTTTTATTTATACGTCAAATAAATACAAATGTATAAAGTATTATGTATAAACGTTTTTCTTATTTAAAATATTTTTAAACTCATTATTACTTTATATCAGTTGAATGTGCCTACTTTTTTGCATTTTTTTTTCCGAAACAGTATTGAATGAATATTTGTATCTATTGAATCAAGTGATCGAAATTTGTTGCTACGATTAATTTCGGAAAAGCTTATACCAAAGATTATTTAAAAAAATATCAATTGTATTAATTGGGAGAGGGGAGGGGGTCACACATAGCATGGAGGTTAGCATGATAGCTTCCTATGCCTAAGCTTCTGTGTTCAAAACCGCTGGTGGACCTAGAATTTTTTAATATGAGTAAAAAAGTTTTAGTTAGGCCGTCCTTTGGAGGGGACGTTTAAAGGTGGTCCCGTGCTTGTGCCTGATCATAAATCAAGTACTCGTTAAAGATCCCTATCCTAATAAAACTTGGGTTGGCAAAATTTAGGACTCCCACTATAGCATTGTCCGATTAGCCACAGCATTGTAAAGGGACGTTAAATAAAGAAAAAAACAATCAATAAATGTTTCATCTGAAACACAAACCTGCTGTACTTTAAACTTTTAATCTTGATTGCCACCTTTTGTTAAAAAAGTATTTAAGATCCTCGACCCACATACCAGTCGATTAGGTATTTGTAGTGTGGTCAGTTGAGGATTGTGTTGTACACGGTTCGCTGACAGTAGAATAGGTTCGTGGTCTGTACTGATATCGTGGTGGGAGGAACAATTGGAACTGCAGCATTGTTATCATAACGAAGTTGGTTAATGGAAATATTGGTTATATGAGTTTGTGCTCTGAATTTTCAATGAAGCGCATATGATTAATACTGGGCGTCGAGGGATTATTATGGTTTTTTTTATCCATCTCATTTGAGGGGGAAAACTTGACCGTCATCAATAAATATATCAAGACATTAAAACCTAAAAAAAAAGAAAAAAAAAAAGATAGTACTACTACTTTTAATAAAGATGAAGAATTTGTTTGTGTGTTTGAACGCTAATCTCAGAAACTACTAGTTCGAATTAAATAAATATTTTTGTGATGGATAGTCCATTTATCGAGGAAGGCTCTAGGCTACATAAAATTACACTGGGACCAATAGGAGTGAAGAATTAGTGGAAAATCTGGAAAAATGGATAAAATTAACCTTGAATCCAAATGATTTACCTTTTAATTTTAAAATAATTCGATTTCCCGTTAATTTATCTTTTGCCGTATCAATTAATAAATCACAGAGGCAAACATTCAAACACTTAGGAATCAATTTACGTCAAGACTGCTTTTCACACGGCCAACTATATGTCACACTGTCAAGATCGGTTTGCCGTAAAAATCAGTATGTTCCTCTGCCACAAGAAAATTAAACTAAATATATGATTTACGCAGAGGTACAATACTTCGAACTATATTCTTTAAAAAACTTCTTAATAGCGATCATAATAACAGAAATTGACGCAGACGAAGTTGCGGGTAACAGCTAGATATTTTTAGAAAATATTAGCATAAATATCTGATGTTAAAAATTGATATTTGAAAATGAAACCAATTTAATTAAGTTAATTTATTATAGTTCAAATAATTTAACAAAAACAGTTGAAATCTGTAACAAACACCTATGCATTTTTGCTTTTCGTTTATTTTTGATAACTGAAAAATTGTATTGGAAAATCTTTGACTTCCAAACGGTATATATTATACATCTACTGTCTAATCTTTAAATATTTTCATATAATTTAATTAATTAGTTGAAGTATTTGTTAAGCGTATATAATATATGATTTTATAGTTTATGATGGAGGTTTCATTCTATATTATAGAAAAAAACTTTCATCATATAAAATCTCATAAAACTGTTCATTCATAAAATGAGTTTGCTTAAAATCATTCACATGAAAAGGGTAACTACCTCAATCGACTCAGGAGATCTTAAAATCATTATCTCCGTTTGATATTCGGAAGTAAATATTTTCTCGATTGGAATGCTTCTTCTTATATAGTAATAATAATAATAATAATAGGCTTACCGAACCCGAAAGTTCGATGCCGATACCACCATATTCCGTCTACACAGACTCGTCCAATGTTCTCCGTTCAAGCCCAAGCCCCCAAGATCAGTCATAACGCAATCCTTCCATCGACCCTTCGGCCTACCTTTCGGACGCCTACCAGTCTATCAGCGAATACCAACTTTCTCGGAATCCGTTCCTCACCGAGCCCAACTACTTTACTCATCCATTTGAGTCTCTGCGACGCTATCGACTCAATTATATTCAGAGGATACAAGTTCCGCAGTTCCGCGTTGTGCAACCTTCTAAACTCCCCAGTGCCTTCATCTCTCTTAGGACCTAATATTTTACGCAGTACCTTATTTTCGAAAACCTTAAGCCGTTGTCCATCCTTCAAAGTAAGCGGCCACGTTTCACATCCGTAAAGAACCCTCGGAAGAATAATAGTTTTATAAATTCTAACCTTTAAGTTTTTAGATAGAAGCCGCGAGCTAGGTAACTTAGCAACTGAATAATAACACGCATTTCCCACCTTTAACCGGGACTTTATTTATTCCTGGATTTCATTTTTTCTTGTTATCATTGAGCCTAAATACTTGAATTTCTCTACGTGTTCAAATATATGCTCTGATATATCAATATCATTAAGATCGCGAAAAAAATCCTTTATTATCTCCGTTCGTTATTCAAAGTAAAATTTGTTCTCATTTAGACGTTTTTTTTTTTTTTTTAAATATACTTCAAATATTGGTGAATGAAAGTAATTTTACAATGAAATCGAATTTCTGTGCATATTGTTTATAACACGTGTTATTAAAAAATACACGTTGAAATTTCTTAGTATAACAGCAGGAAGAGATACAATATTTGAAGAACTTAAACCCAGAAACTGTCAGACACATGACTGAGCTATAGGTGCCTACAATATGTTAGGTAGGGCAGAGCTGAAACTGCCCCCACTTCATCACTTGCTGTCTGCGCTGGGCATTCTGTAGCTCCTCTGTCGAATTTTAGAAAATAGTATCTCTCTCTCTCTCTCTCTCTCTCTCTCTATATATATATATATATATATATATATATATATATATATATATATATATATATAATATTTCGATTACCCTTCGCAATTGCTCCAAACTATGTTAGAGGTTTCCTACTACAGTAGCTAGAAGTATTGTTGTTTGAAAGGGAGAAAGGTGTTTATCATTGAACAAGCAACAAAAAAGACTCGTACCTGGATCCGAAGTTCGTTAATCAGGAGGAGGATTTACATCCTTTAAATCGGCATTGTTGCGTTTAAATTCAAAATGCATGTGAGTGTGATTAGTAGATCACAACTTTGCACAACCTTGAATTGTATGTGAGCCTTAGGAACAAAATTCACGGCAAAATCCCGGAATGGGATTTCGAGTTACAGACTTTTCAACAAATGAATGAGTAGTACGTATATTACGCTTTGGGTGCTAGACAGTTTCTGATAAAGGTTTGGTCTTAATTTGTTGTTCTAAAAATCTAACTAAAATCAGCTGATGCGCTCGATGATAACAGTCATATGTTACATCGTCTCTCAGATTTTTGCTTTTTTCAGTAGGAATTCGCTTGAATTCGGTCTGGAGAACATCACTAGACCTCAGGAATACTACGGCAGTGAATATTAGAGACATTTCGGTAAGCAAAGTTATAATTTACTTTGTACAATCACGAAAAAGTGAAAGGAGGGTCACTGATCAGCTGATTGCCGCTAGCTCGGCAAGCTCGGGCTTGCTTTTCTTTTACTTATCTTTCTTTTATCTTTAATTCTTATCTCATTATTTATTTATTATTATTATTATTTTCTTGATCAATGAGATATTTTCATCAAGTCATGTCCTCAAAGTCTGCAAGTAAAAGATCTAGATCTGCAGGTTCAAACTCGTCTCCCACAAAACAGAGACCCCGCCGTGAACAAAATAAAAAAATGATTCCACCAGCGAACACGTAAGCTACCTCATTAGGATCTGAACCACAGCCCAGCACATCATCACAAGGAATAACTGATGAATCGCCGTTTTTTACACCGAATCCATTTCAAATCCTCCAAAATGAAAAAGAAACCATGGAATCTTCTCCTATACCCAGGGAACCACTACCTCCACCAATATTTGTTAAGAATATTAAAAATTTTAAACTTATGTGTGCGCATTTAAACAAAGTAACTGATCCTAATAGTTATTATTGTATAAGTAGAACCAATGATACTAAAATATCTCCGACTACTGCTGAAACCTACAGAAAGATTGTGAAATATCTGACTGAGACCAAAGCTGACTTTCATACTTATCAGCTGCGCCAGGAGAGAGCATTAAGGGTCGTAATCAGAAACCTACATTCCTCAACACCCGTTGAAGCTATCAAAGAAGAACTGACAGAACTAGGATTCCAAGTGAGGCAAGTCACCAACGTTCTAAAAGATAAAAGTCCACTACCTCTATTCTTCGTGGACTTGGAACCATCAGCAGGAGTCGAAAATATCTATGACCTCAGTAGACTCTACTATACCCGTGTAAAGGTTGAAAAACCTTACACAAAGAAAGACATTGTTCAGTGCCATAACTGTCAGGCATATGGTCATACCAGAAGTTATTGCCATCACATACCACGCTGTGTGAAATGCGGTGAACAGCATAAAACAGAAGAATGTACAAGATCAAGATCTACACCCGCTGTATGTGCTCTGTGCCTCAAGGACCACCCGGCTAACTACAAGGGATGTGAAATCTACAAGAAACTCCGAACCAGATACCAAAAACCTCAGGATACGAATGAAACAGCTGCACCAACCAGAAGCAGAAGAGAACCATCTAAACTTGTAAATTCTAACGTGTCATTTGCCCACTTGCTTGGAGGTGGAAACCAGAATCATGAAGTCGAGGCACTGCCGGAACAACGTTTTCCTCAACAATCTCAATCTATTGTACAACAATCTACTTCTCAAAGTTTACCTAATCTTCAAAAAACTCCTCAACATCAAATTCCTCATATCCCTTCACCATCAAACGTCACAGATCTTACCAGTCTAATGACATCGTTCATCTCCGAAATGAAATCTCTTGTTATGCCGCTTATATCACTCCTTACAAATCTAGTATCAAATTTAATCCCTGCCTTGAAAAATCCTTAAATGAATTCACCTAACTCCTTATCCATTCTCCTTTGGAATGCGAATGGTGTTAGAAATCATACTGACGAACTGACAGCGTTGTTGCAAGACAAAACAATCGAAGTTGCACTTATAACTGAAACAAGACTAACCACTAAACAGTACTTCAAAATACCGCAGTATATGACATACCGTACTGACCACCCAGACGGCAAAGCCCATGCCGGTTCTGCTATCATTGTCCACCAATCCCTCTCTCATCATTTACTCCCACTTCCCACCTATGATTTCCTACAAGCCACAGCAATAGTAATCAAGACTTTTTCCTTTCCGGTAACCCTCACATCTGCATATTGCCCTCCTAAACATTCCATTTCCAATTCCGAATTTGTATCCATCCTGGATTCCTTAGGAAATTGCTTCATTCTGGGTGCAGACTTAAACGCCAAGCATCAGCAGTGGGGTTCCAGAACCACGAATTCTCGGGGACGAAATTTGCTGTCTGCACTCAACTCCCGAAATTTTAATATCCTGCCTCCTGACTCCCCTACCTACTGGCCAACCGATCCTAACCGCAATCCTGACATCCTCGACTTCTTTATCCACAGCGGATTAGGCTCCCTCAACTTGTCTGTAACTCGCCTTGATGAACTATCCTCAGACCATAGTCCACTGATCCTAAAAGTATCTCTCACTCCAATTCCAAAACCCATTCCACCATCATTCATCCGAGGCCCTGTCAACTGGAACCTTTTCCGCCAAATCCTAACCGATAATATTGACCTCAGAGTAACCCTCAAAACCCCAGATGACCTAGATAATTCCGTCTATTCCTTTACCACCGCCATCCAACAAGCTGTCTGGACTGCCTCCTCTCCTAAACACTCCAATATAAATCCTCACCAAAATCATTTTCCACAACATATTATAGACCTCATCCATACCAAACGCCGAGCAAGATCATTATGGCAGCGCACCCGACACCCAACAGATCGCCGCTCCTATAACTTCTATTGTAGACAATTGAAGAGGGAGTTGGCGACCTTCCGTTCCCAGTCCTTTAATTCCTACCTCTCCTCTCTATCAGCTCGTGATAATTCCCTGTGGAATATCACGAAAAAGATCCTAAAATACCATCAAGTTTCCCATCCTCTCCGACGTTGTGATGACTCCTGGGCTGCGTCTGATGAAGATAAAGCCGAGGAATTCGCCACACACCTCTCCAAAGTTTTCACTCCTCACCCGGAATCCCACGCCAATCACACCGCAACAGTGCAAGACTTTCTTATGTCACCAATTCCACTTTCCCTACCTCCTAAAGCTATTAATCCCTCTGAGGTAAAATATCTTCTCCAAAAACTGACCCTCCGTAAATCTCCTGGACACGATCTCCTTACTCCCCAGATCCTCCGACAACTTCCGCAGAAAGCTGTTATATTCCTTACTTATATTTACAACTGCATCCTACGCACCACCTATTTTCCTCTGTTATGGAAACATTCCACTATCATTCTTTTTCTAAAACCAGGCAAACCTTCCAACAACACTTCATCCTACAGGCCTATTAGTCTACTCCCCATCCTCTCAAAAATCTTCGAAAGGCTTCTTCTTAAACGTATCCTACCCATATTAGAATCTCAAAATCTTCCTTCCCATCAGTTTGGATTCCGTCCTCAGCATTCCACAGTTCAACAGGGGCTCCGAGTTGTAGACCATATTTCCTCAGCTCTTGAATGCAAAGAGTATTGTTCTGGTGCGTTTCTGGACATTGCGCAAGCTTTTGACCGGGTATGGCACACTGGATTACTCTTCAAGCTGAAAACCCATTTACCCCAGTCTCTATACCTCATTCTCCGATCCTATCTCTCAAACCGTTCCTTCCGCGTTCGCTGTGGTGTAGAATTTTCTAACCTTTATCCCGTTGAGGCCGGTGTTCCTCAAGGCAGCGTCTTGGGACCCGTCCTCTACATCCTTTACACTGCTGATATTCCTACACATCCTGATACCTTTCTGGCAACTTTTGCAGACGACACCGCCATCCTATCATCCAGTTCCAATCCTGAAACAGCATCCTTAAACCTGCAAAGACACCTTTCTCTTATCGAAGACTGGTGTAATGCTTGGCGCATTAAGGTGAACGAAGCCAAATGCAAACACGTAACCTTCACTCTTCGACGAAACTCCTGTCCGCCAGTTTACTTCAATTCCATTCCAATTCCTCCTTCAGATACAGTCCGGTATCTTGGCTTACTATTAGACAAAAGATTGACTTGGAACCCACATACAAGACTTAAAAGACAAGAACTCAACCGACGATTCGGACAGTTATACCGACTACTCAACAGAAAATCTAAACTTACAGCTGACAACAAATTATTAATCTACAAGACAATACTGAAGCCCATTTGGACCTACGGACTTGAACTGTGGGGGACAGCTAAACGTACTAACATCAAACGCATTCAATCCTTTCAATCCAAAGTCCTCCGTACAATAGTAAATGCTCCTTATTATGTCTCCAACTATACCTTGCACCACGACCTTAATGTTCCATTTATTTCAGACCTAATTCCATCCAAATTTTCCAAATTCCACCAGAACCTATTTCATCATCCTAATCCTCTAGCTCAATCCCTATCTAGCTCCACTCATCCATACAACCCACCTAGAAGGTTGAAACGGCAGTGGCCCCGCGACCTGTTGTAAATACATTGGAGTTCTAGCACTGGCTAGATTCTCCACTCAATGTGATGTACGTATGAGTGTGTGTATGTGTATATAGGTATAAGTGAATTCTTGACTATTGTATTGATTCATTATTGTGTATATATTTTATTGTAATTTTACTCCGTGTAAATATTGTATGAATGTAGTATGTATGATATCTTTCAGCACTACTATTAATGTCCAAATTGGGACAGATTGTAATTTTACTGAATAAAAATTGTTGTTGTAAAAAAAAAAAAATCTAACTAAATTAGAGTATTTTAGATTAAGGGGGTCCTTGCTATTGAAAAAAAAAAATGGATGAAGGAGCCGGTAGCTACTGGTCTAATAGATGCATGGTTCTACAAAATTCGGTTTATCGAAAGGCCTCTGTGCAAAAAATCACTTTAAAAGTTAACCCAGTTGTCGCATCGGCATTGAATTAAACCATATTTTTTAATTAAATTTGTCTCTTATTTATTAACTCTTTCTACCCATTTAAATAAATAACGAATTCTGGCCATTCTCATATTCACAACGAGACCGGCTCAGCTTCGCTGCATGAATAATGGATAGAAAATTCTATTTTATATTTTCCCAAAAAAAATTGCATACACCCGGTTAGTTAGCCAAGAGGCCTAATATAGGCGGGGTGTGAGTGAAAATAGAGACGTAGCAGCTAATGTATTCAGTCTAACAAGGTGCCTATGCACTCATTGAATATGGATAAACCAACTGCATTACCATGATAAAACAAAATCCATCATCTCATTAAAATGGAGGTCCTTCTTCCGGATGTTATAGCTAGGATGTATCACTCATTCTTAGCTCTGGAGTTTTCCACAATGTTCCTTAGAGTCTTATTTATATTAAAAATTAGTTTTAATATAGAAAATCTAAAAACCTACTTTTTTTATTTATTCACTAGCTGACCCACCAAATGTTTTTTTTTTTGCAATATAAATTATTTCTAAAAAATGTTTAGTGTAGAACAAATATTAGGTTCGATAAAAATTATGATTTTCGAAACATTAAAAATTAAACTGTCATTGGAATAATATCAACAGGTAACATTTTCAGACGCGAATATGTCGACTTATTGCTCAGACTTTCTTCAAGCATTGATTTTAAAATGAAGCTTAGGATTTCAATAAATAATGTTCTAATAATAGCTTAATTTATTAGCATACGATTATAAGAAATATATTTAGGACTGGTAAGATAAGGAACAGACTGTGGGATGGAGCTGAGATCCAAACTTTAGAGAGGCGATGCCCTCGGTAATCCCCAGGATCAGGTTCCACTGCGGGTGGGATCTGTCAGCTCCAAGTTCCCATCCCCCGCTCCCTGCCTCCTTCGGTCTCCCTCCTTTGTCTTCTTTCCTTATTCATCTTCAGATTTGCCAAAAAGGAAAGGGTACAGGATTGAGATATATTTAAGCAGTTAATTTTACTGTAGTTTCCTCTCTTTTTTTTATACATATATTTTTTCTATTTCATGTATAAATGTGTATCCACGTAAATCTTCTCTCTCTCACCTCTCTCTCACTCTCTCCCTCTCTCTCTCTCTCTCTCTATATATATATATATAGTATTCTGTACAACAAGACTATTTAATTATTTATCGTTTTCTTGTCACCCTTCAAACAATCTCGAGCGAATTACAGATTATTCCCCAACTTTTTGAAGATTATTTTCATAAAACTGTGAAACTTTATTTGAAATTTTACTCGTGGTACAGTATATTACTGATCCACGGCTCAGCTCCCGTTGAGCATGCCCTTTTACCAATCGGGACAATGTCAGCAGCCCAGGAAACTCTAAACAAGTGCTTCCAAGCAAATAGAGATAGATATGCTAGAAAATGATCAAGAAAAGATAATTTCGAGGATGTCTTCAAACGGTTGCTGACCTCATCAGTTCTATTGCTGGATTCAATATGATGAGCAAAAAATGTTCGAGCCTAAGACTTTTTTTTAGGAACGATAAGTTTGTTTGAGACTCTTGTACCCCCAAACAAAGAATGTTCTTTTATTCGGAATGAACAATTTTTTGCAGATTCATTTATTACTTTTTGTGTATGTTTTTTTTACAATTTTTAAATCATGAATTCATACATGTTTTTAAAAGGTTCGTAATTTCGTTTTATTTCATGGTATCCTAAATACTAATTTATTGTATCAAGCCTTTTAATACGTCGATGTCCCTACACTATTCCAAAGTTTTCTCTTATATTTGACGCAAGGAAAATATAAGATTATTAGTCGATCATTTCTGCCTAAAACCACATCTGTAACCACTGATAATTTTCTCTACGTATTCCCTGAATCGCCTAGTTAGGAAGAATTTATAACAAACTTGTATGAGAAAGATTCCACGATAGTTGTTACAATCCGTCTTCGGTCTTTTTTTTTTTTTTTTTTTGTGAATAGGGATTGGTATTGATTCTGGCCATTTTTTCGGGCATTTTCTTTTGTTCGGACAAGATATTTTAAATAAAAAATGTATTTTAAAAACGCCTTTTTCTTCACATTCCTTGATACTGTTTTTTTTTAAATTGTATTTTTGGAATAAAACAATATAAAATCGATGATGAGGGATAGTTAAGTCTTTGATGGATGATACTGGGATGTCTAAAATAAGGGAAGAGCTGAAAAAAAACTTATACAAAAGCCTCAGAAAATTACTAAGAAGTGGAATGATTTCTTTATCTGATAAGTTTAATTACAAGTGGTACTTATGAGTTAGACTCTTTCTTGGAGTGTAATACCTTTTAATCTTATCGATTTAAAGACTACTTCGACAAAACGTTTCTATCAGACATAAGTACATCTTTTATAACATCTGTAACAAAACGCCGGACAATTTCGATATAACCTCACTATTTTATTCACTTATAACTAAATAACAATTGCATTATCATATTAAACATTTATTTAATTATAATCAATATCATATCACTAAAATATCACATTTTTACAAATTGTTTAAACAGATTTAAAGTTTAAAGCTGAGATTACAACAATTTAATAGAGTTAGCCAGCACTTTGCGTTTATAATATTTAGGGCTTTCCAGAAAGGGAAAACCGTGAAATGTCAGGGAATTTCATAATCCAGGAAAAGTGAGTAGTAAATAAGAGCTTTCATCACATTCTTCAGAAATTTTGTTAATCATATTTCTCAAAATGAAATGATGCAATTAGATGTTTCACAATTATAAAAAAGATTGTTCCATTAGTTCCGATTTACCTTTAAGATTTGGCACATATAGTTAAAAATCGGTTAATTATTAGAAATTTTCCGTTTATAATACTATAAAAAAATTAATCTATAACGAACAACAATTTACATAATTATAAAGAATAAATTAGGTGTAGTTATATTATATATTACCGAGGTTTTCCCTTTTGCAAATGCCTTTCGTTGAAATAAAGATCCCATCGAAGTAATTAATGCTATTTTCAACGGAACTTCCAATGATAAAAGTGAGTATGAATCATTACACCGAAATTCCTCGAGTAATATTGTTTTCCTCATCTCATAATGTCTTTTAAGACTCGTGCTAATCCTTTACTTTGTATCGAGAATTTAAATTTTTCTCCGACAACCTTTTATCCCCTTTCATTTTGACTTAATAGATACATAAAATCGACGATATTTGGATAGAAGTTTTAATTTTAGGAATACTGAGGATGTAGATTAGATTGAAAAAAAAAAGTAAAAAATATCTTTTTCAAACATTTTAAAAAACAAAATTTCTGAGAAAAACTTTCTCTGCTTGTTCTTATAAATTTGTGAACAGCACAGTTTCTTAAAATAGGTTCAATATAATATATTGTTTGAATATATTATGTTGAATTAAGCGTAAACGAATCACTCTTAAAGAAAAATATTTCTAAAAAAATTAAGTTAAATATTGTGAATAAAGTTTGTTTCTAATAATTAAATAAATAAAAATAATTAAAAGTAACAATTATGTATTAAAGTGAAAAACATTTGAATAGTATAACAAATAACTTTGAAACTAAAATGTGTAATAGTAATATTTATATGATGATATAGCATGGTGGATGTTTGTTGAAGGAAACTTTATTGGGTAGTAAAACGGATAAGAAAAGAACGTCCATAGTTTTTCGTTCTGCGAGTATAGTGGTCGGAAGAACGGGACCTTTTTTTCTGTGAAAGCATTGATAATTTGGATTGCAGGAGAGTTGGGGAATGCTGGGGTTCATGATTTGCTCGTGAAGGTGGGACACATGGCACTGTCTTGACGTGCTGAAGTCAAATATTATATATAAAAAATTGGCTTCTAAGATTTTACTTCGATACCTCGTAACATAATATTAGATCCCTCAAAAACCGGATAAGATATGACTTTATCCTGAATTCTGAAGAAAATACTTCTTTTTGCAATCCTTAGGAACCAAAAAACCTTGCTATATACCTTATTGCCTGTATAGCCTAAGCACAAGATCTCAACCTACAATTTTCTAGAACTGCTTCCTTCGAAAAGACCATCACCCATGCTACCATAATTGGAACTCTTTACACAAGGAACTCCTCTTAGTATCTTCTCAAACCATACAATTTATTTATCCACCTCCTCAAAGTTAAATCTTCCGCACACATGTACAATAATATATCTTGGCTTGACTATACGCGACTGAATTCATTAAATATTTACATCTGGTTGATTTTTATTTCTTGATATTTTATTTTTCAATGTCATTAGATGACTAAATAATTATGTGACGAAATGACACCAGACGGCTGGACATCTTCCGTTCAATGTACTTCATTCATACTTTAATTTATACATGGCGAATTAAAGTGGTTATCTCCCACCTTTCGAAGACAATATTTTCTTGGTTCGTTTCTCTATTAAATCATTAACTCCCACCACCCATTTTATGTTTACAGCCACCTGGAATTAAATCCTAAACCCTTTACTAAGAAACAAGGTCCCGTCTGCCGACCTCTACACTCCTTTTCATAGAACCAAAAAATATTATTGCTTCTTTTTAGCCCGATCCACTGCCTTAAGGAATATTCTCCCGTCAAACATCCATCATACTCTTTCCTTATTATCGTTTAATCCCTCCTCTTTCAATACTTCCATTCTCTACAGTCAGATGTATGCTAATTTTTACTATGTCAACTTATGTGAATTAACCCATTCGAGACCTATTGCACACCGTGTGTGAAATGGATTTCCGAGGCTATAAGACTATAAGTGCAATTATCAGTTATTCTGATTAAACTAGCCGTCGAAATAAGATTTTTCTGGAACTAAAGAAGTCTGTAAAGTACAGGAAAATAAAATTTGGCATCGGTTTTACTGTGTACCAAAAAATCTAAAAATTATCTGAAGCCTTCCTTACATGGAAAATACGAGTTACATTACTGTATTTTCTTCAGACATTTTTATAAAAAATTATTATTATTATAAAAAATTTCTTCGCATTATATTTTTTTCTTTATTACAGAAAGCAAAATAACGATTTTATATTATCTAACTATTTTTGAAATAAATTTTCATACATGTTATAATGATGCATTTTCATTTTACCTTACATGGCACTCATGGAGTTCAATCCGCTCCCTACAAAAATGTTCCCAGGAGCGAGCAGCACACCCGGTGTGCAATGATCTTATTTATGTGAATTCACATACAAATTGGGTGATTTCTATAGTAAATATGTTTTGTTTATTAAAAATGAACAATACAGAGAAAATATATATCGCTCCTCTGGACCGTGTTCGAAAAAAATCGTCGTCTCGAATGGGTTAAATAGTCTATTTACTATAATGAGAAGTAAAGGTCAAATTTTATGTTTATTCTTGTTTATTTATTTCTAGAATATGTACATAAAGATGCTACCATGACCTTTTCTTTTTTATTTCTTCTTTCATTTCTAATTTAAATTTAGCTATATATTGTTTTTGGCCAACTATAATTTTCATCTTTCTGTATTAATTAATGTTATTCTTAACTGACATTGTACTAGAATAACATTTCTTGTTATTTTATATTCTATTGGACTTCATTCCTAGCGGACAAATAGTCCCATAATAAAAATTACTTTTCATTTCATTTCAAATAATGTTCCCCCCATCCTTCATGCTGCTTAATGGATATTTATACATGTTTCTAATTTAATGTCCACATGCTATAACTATGCTTCCTCATAAGCTAGGCACAGATGCTAGGAATAGCGTTGGGGAAGAGGTTAGGTATGGTGAAATATGATTCAGTTTTGGAACTTTAAACTCCCCTGAGACGGAAACTGGAAAATTAGCGGATCAGATATGAGAAATGTAGAAGGAGATATATGGTTCGACTAATGGCGCAAGTTGGTCCTAGCCTAGCTTGTCGTCCTTATCGCTCCTTCTTGGCTCCTTACAGCGCCGCGATCCATCTTTCCATTTTCTTATAGGTTATTTTCGTAATGTTTGTGATAGTAAAAAATATAATTTAATTTTTCCTAAATAATATTATGGTGCCAATATTATAAAAGTTTTTTTCTTTCTTTGGAATATAGGCTGTTCATCAATATTTTAATTACTTATCTATCATTTCTTCCTATAGCCAACTACTATAAAGTCCTCCCTATGGGAGAGGCTTTTGTCAATACAGATGCCAATAAAGCCATTATTATTATAAATTATAACTTACAAAGAGAGGATCTCAAATATGTCTTACCGATTTTGATTATAAAATATTAGGTAATTTTGGCTATAGAATTATATAAATTATTAAAATATTTTTATTTGTTTTCCAATTTTTTTAGCTAAATTACTATTTGCCAGCTGCAAAAAAAAATAAAATACAATAAAAAATCAATAAGCAATATAATATCAATGCGATATATCTTTGGCCGCTCTTCAAAAAAGTCTTTTTTTTTTTTAATTTATTTTATTCTTAGACATCACTACGTTTCAGCCTCTAGGGCCATTTTCAATTAGATGTAAACAATTAAAAGTTTATTATGGCATTTATACATTTTTTTGAAATATTTTTTTCTCAATATACATTTAATGTCAACATTTTAATAAATTATTTTTAAAAAATGCGTTACCTACCATACATATCCATGTTATATATCTCTTCTTTCACCGTTTCATCAGTGGTGTCGTCAGTTATTTAAAGTATCAAACTTTAAAAGCACCTGCTTTTAAAAGGATCATAATATATTGTATCATTTAATAAAAGAATGGAAAAAATCTATTTATTAAAAAAAAAAAAAATTGTTTGTATTAACATTTATTAACATTGTATTAACGGCCGTCTTGACTTAATTGTATTGACAACACCGCATCTGGGATTCTCTCTATGTTGGTAGAAGCAAGCCATGTCTTAGGCTTCCAGTTGAAGGTACAATACTTAATGCTGCTTAATTCAAGTTCATAATTTCTGATGAACTTGAATCATATTTTATTCTAATTAATAAAAACCAGCAATACCCGAAAATCTTCAAAGAAAAATCAAGTACCTGACGTTTCTCTGTGCTATTAATCTGAAGGTTTTGCTTTTGAGGCTGGCTGTAGCAGAATAATTATATATTATATTATTTAAGTCATAGATTCTTCCTTGGGTCGGAATAAAAAAAAAATATATATTATTAATCATTACTTTCTACTCACTTCTCTTCAGATAATGCAATACTTGTAGTTGAAAAGGAGTCCATGAATGTCGAAATCGGAAAAACTGAAGACAAGATAAAGAACTCCCCAAATTATACTGTAATTAAGTGCCATTGCAATTTTGAAGACTTTCGAAAAAATAAAAAGAAACATATTTAATGATGTCGATATTTTCAATACGAATATTCCTATAGGCACTACTCTATAATATTGCTATTCTATAGTGACTACTTCTTAAAAAAAGAATTTATTTAAAGAAATACATATGAATAAAATTATTATATTTATGTTTCAATAGATTCATTTTTATTTTACTAATCTTTAACATAGGGGAGCCCGTGGCTGAGTGGCTAGCGCGCTAGTCTCTCATGTTACAGGTTCTGAGTTTGAATCCCAGTCCCAGCGGGGCTTTTATAATGATGTAAAAAAATGTGGATTCACTCACAACCTCTCCCCCGGGTAAGTGAGAACCGTCAGCCAAAGGGTGGCCACTCACAAAATTAGTCGTAGGGAATGACGACCCTACACTAAAAATTGCATCGTGAAACGTGAGTGTAAACTCGCTGGAGTTTACACCGCGAGGCCCAGGGTCTTCACGGCCTATCGCGCCACTGGAAGAATCTTTAACATAACAAATGGTCTGCTTCAAAATCAATGACGAATGTTTTTGTTAAATGTTTGAAATAAAATAAAACAATTTCAGCTTTTTATATTTAATATTTTTATTTTCCTTTTGAGGCCATATAATGAATCGAAAATTAAATGTATCAATAAAAAAAATTTTTTTTTTCCAAAACCGAAGCGAGAGGAATAAGGAACTAAAAGGAAAAAAAACTGACATTTCAATGTATTTTTATATACATATTAAATAAAAAAAAAACAAGTAAAATTAAATTAGGGCTTCGATTTTTTAAATAACACAAAACATGTTTCTCATTTATTAATTTTGTCGTTTATTATTATGAACTTATTTTTCAAATGTTTATTTTGGGACAATCTATACAAGTAAATATTTTTCCAATAACCGAAGCAAGAGAAATAAGGAACTAACGGGGAAAAAGGTGACATTTCAATTTAACATGAAATTTTTGCGGCAAAGCAATCAAATAATTTTCCCCCGGCGCGGTGTATAGGGGAACCAAGTGAAAGAGGCGGCTGTGAAAGGGGCAGATTAGTCAAGTTGTAATTACAACCTTTTAAAGATTTTCTATAGAGGGAGTGTCTTTGTCAGACCGGTGGGGTGGCAACCTTTCGTAGCCCATTATCTGCCTTTTCATCTGGTCTAGGGTCCTTGGAGGGCGGAAACTGTTCCCGGTCGCAATCAACAGTCTTCGAAAACAAACCTCTTGTCGTTGGTATCTCGTTTGCAGGGTCTGGGCTATTTTCACGCTACAAATCCATTACTGGAAGGGCTAGAGGATCTTTTATATAGAGCCATTCCCCGTTATTTATAGTTGATAGTTTCCTGGCGTTAGCGACAGTTACTATGGTGTCCACTCAATGAATGTTTTTTTCCTTTTTCATTTACGTATGTGTGTGTTTGTATATATTTATTTATAAATCACTAAATACCGTATTGTCTAATAGTAGAAACTAAATAATTAGAATAAACAAAGAAAAATTTAAGTAAAATATGTCCAGTATAGATTGATGAGTACGCTGTATGACAAGCAGAGCGATGTATTCGGGTCAGCAATGTCAGAAAATAAAGCATTTCTCTATCTCTATATTATTAAACAATACATTCTTATAGTTATGAGAAAAAAATATATAATTAAAGATAGAAAATATGATATAATTAATTATATAATATAATTAAAGATAAAAGTAATTATATTAACTGAATTCTCGAAAATTTGAGATCAAAAGTAAATTAAGTTATTTAATATTCACCAATTTGCCCTACTTCAATACGTGTGTTAAAACTCTAAATTATTGTGGAAACTCTAACTTATGAAAACTCTGCCCCTATAAATTGTTTCAAAAGGATCATCTGAATGAATATAATTCGGACTTTATATAAATGAGCTTTTAAGTTCCACTAAACCATCTGAGTAAATATTTATATAATTAAATAATCTCCAACACTAAATCACTTATTAAAAAGGACTTTATTGACAAGAGACAGCAAAAGTAATAACTAATCTAATTACATACTATCTTACTCCTAGAATGAATGGATCAATGAATTATTCTCACGCCAACAAGCGGAGTCGTATTTATAAGAACCGAGACGGAAAATGACTCAGTGCTGACATTGCACTAGCCTGTACCTTTAACTATATGACAAATATATGACCTGTAAACGAAACCGGCCTACATTGATGACACGATGTTTGAATTCTTGTTAAGTTTTGTCAACTCAGCAATCGTCCAAATCCTCTAGACTCCATTGGTGCAAACTGAGGCATATATTCTCCCTAATATTTTCCTCTCGAAGCTCAGAATAAGCTTCCTGTGCAATCGGCAATGTAAAGCAGTCGGAGGAATAAGTAAGAACTAGTCTTACGTGCGTCTTTGTGTTTTGAGATGTTATGAGAAATGGTACCGCTCCTGAAATTCCTCAGAAGTCCAAAATAACATTTATTTGCGGACATAATTCTGCGATGAAATTCGGCTTTCATATCAAATTATGCGTTAACTTGTGAACTGGGATATACAAACTTTTTCACCCTTTCAAATAAATAGCCATTAGATATAAAATGCAATGGTTCGTGCATATCCAGCTGCAGTTTCCATTCATTAACTTCTTATTATGTATATTCATCAACTTTTATTCATTGACTTCATATTCATTAACTGCTGCTTTCTGGAGACTGTTAAAAGCGCTCTTATAAATCCGATTGGGTTCTTCCAACTATATCTACGTCATCATCGAAAGCCAAAATCATAGAAGATCTATTAAATATAGTTCACCCAACGTATTTCAGATTTCCGTACCACACTTTCAAGGGCCATATAGAAGATAAGGCAATCACTCTGTCTAAGACCTTTGTATGTTTCACAGCTACTAGTCAGATAATGCTGAATACGCACTGTGCATTGCACCTTCTTCATTCTAGTTCTTATCAGACGAATCAGCTGGTATTCCCATTTCTAGAATCCCCTGGTTTCGTCTTCCATTTACAATTTCTTCCCCTATATGCTGTCATAGGCCATTCGAAAGTCAATGAAGAGGTGATATGTGAGGATATTATAATCATTGAACTTCTCTAGAATGCTTCTGATAGAGAATATCTGGTCTATGGTAGACTTTCCTCTCATAAAAAGTACGTGTTTGTAGTGCTGATAGAACTGGTTAGGATGGCGGTGACTCATTAATATGGTTAGAAAGAATCAATGGAAATATGCATTCCAATTTTAATAGGAGAGCATTATATTGGCGAACTACTTTATTTTTTTATTATATTGGCTCCAGAAGAGATAACTTATCTGGTTTTATTATTGAAATTAATGTTAGAATAATAATAAACTCTTTATCTATCCATCCAGGACAAGACACTTTATAATAATATTAAAATAAAACCTAACTTTAGTGCCTTAGCATAAAAAAAAAACTCGTAAAAAAATGAATATTCATAAATCAATAAGTAACTTAAAATAATAAAATGAAGAATATTCTTATAATGAAGACACGCTTCAGGTCAATTTCAAAGTTTTTTTAAATTACAGGTGTTTATTGTGCTGTTATGAGCTTTATTTTGTGCGATTTAAACAATCCTAGTGAGTTTGTTTTGTTATTTAATAGAAAATTGAGATATCCAAAAGAAGTAAAGCGGTTAAACATCACCAACAGCCGTATAGAGTTTTTGGCTTTGTATCGATATGTCAGCCCCTGAAGTGTCTCTACTTTCTTTAGATTCTATGTCACCGAAATTCAGAAAAAAATAGGAACAGAAAATAGCTCAAAAAGTAATGCACTGCATTTCCCGGTATGAAGTAAAAAGAGTATGTTTTCAAAATCGCAGCCCTTATAGACCCAAAATTCATTCGTTATACTTCTAGAATTTCAAACTCTCGATTTTGCATTCCTTTTAATAGCAAAGATGCAGCAGACCGTCTTTTGAACCATCATAAGTCGATTCTTATAGACAATAAAGAAATTTGAATAAAAAGACTAATTAATCCGGCTGAGTGTATAATTATCTCAAATGCTTGCCCTTCAATTCCACATAAAACAATTTTTTTTTTAGTTTTCAACAATTTTTTATTGAGTAAAATTACAATCTGTCCCAATTTGGACATTAATAGTAGTGCTGAAAGATATCATACATACTACATTCATACAATATTTACACGGCATAAAATTACAATAAAATATATACACAATAATGAATCAATACAATAGTCAAGAATTCACTTATACCTATATACACATACACACACTCATACGTACATCACATTGAGTGGAGAATCTAGCCAGTGCCAGAACTCCAATATATATTTACAACAGGTCGCGGGGCCACTGCCGTTTCAACCTTCTAGGTGGGTTGTATGGATGAGTGGAGCAGGATAGGGATTGAGCTAGAGGATTAGGATGATGAAATAGGTTCTGGTGGAATTTGGAAAATTTGGATGGAATTAGGTCTGAAATAAATGGAACATTAAGGTCGTGGTGCAAGGTATAGTTGGAGACATAATAAGGAGCATTTACTATTGTACGGAGGACTTTGGATTGAAAGGATTGAATGCGTTTGATGTTAGTACGTTTAGCTGTCCCCCACAGTTCAAGTCCGTAGGTCCAAATGGGCTTCAGCATTGTCTTGTAGATTAATAATTTGTTCTCAACTGTAAGTTCAGGTTCTCTGTTGAGTAGTCGGTATAACTGTCCGAACTGAGTTCTTGTCTTTTAAGTCTTGTATGTGGGTTCCAAGTCAATCTTTTGTCTAACAGTAAGCCAAGATACCGGACTCTATCTGAGAGAGGAATTGGTAATGAGTTGAAATAAACTGGCGGACAGGAGTTTCGTCGAAGAGTGAAGGTTACGTGTTTGCATTTGGCTTCGTTCACCTTTATGCGCCAAGCATTACACCAGTCTTCGATAAGAGAAAGGTGTCTTTCAGGATTGGAACTGGATGATAAGATGGCGGTGTCGTCTGCAAAAGTTGCCAGAAAGGTATCAGGATGTGTAGGAATATCAGCAGTGTAAAGGAATTTTGGAGAAGATATTTGACCTCAGAGGGATTAATAGCTTTAGGAGGTAGGGAAAGTGGAATTGGTGACATAAGAAAGTCTTGCACTGTTGCGGTGTGATTGGCGTGGGATTCTGGGTGAGGAGTGAAAACTTTGGAGAGGTGACATAAAACAATAGAAAACGAACTTAAAAGGTTAGGCCTTAGATTAGTCTCCCCCATGCACTTCCTCACAGCCGGGTACCAAGACCCACGGCTGGCACATGTACTTAGTTTTCGACGGCAACTCTACATCCCACCTGAGGGCCTCAGTAAGCTTCTAGCATCTCTACTAACAGAAAAAGACAATGTTTCCTACCGAATTTTTCTAGCTGAAGATATTTTAACCCGTTTTATATGTAAACAACCTGGTCACGTATCTACTGATTGCTCTGAAAATGAAAATGACAATAATATTCAAAAACATCAAAGTGAAAATAGATTCAATAATTTAAATCCCAACATGAACAATAATAGTACACATATAAATGCCAAACATTCCCTGTTAGATACACCTAACCATACCATCCCCAATAGTGTAACAGTACAGCCAACACTAACCAGTTGCCATGACAACAATTCAACAATCATAGCAGGAATCAAAGAAGACAAACCGAAGAAAGGCCAACCGGGTAACCATGGAAACCCAATTCATAGCAAAAATACTGAAATAAACTCTTCAAAAATACGGCTTCAAATGGGGACAACCATTTAATATTAATAATTTAGGCGTCAAACGATGCCATCTAAGTCCTTCTCCTTCCTCTATACCCACTATGGAGCTTAACTTAACCACAGGTCCCTAAGAAGAAGGTGAAGACATAAATAATTTCGAAGATTTTCCCCCAATCACAGCTACACAATCTGTCCATAAAAAACCGAAAAAAAAACGATACTCATTACATCGTAAATTTTCCCGACAGTCCATAAAGAAAAATCAAAAGTACCCCATCTCGTTCAATGATATGATAAAATTTATCGAAATGTTCTCGAATTATAATAATTTGGGTGAATTAGTTAAAAAATTCACAAGCGATATAGAAGGTTTAAAGGATATGTTAGTCGATGCAAAAAAATCTCTGACAGATCTTCGTTCCAAATCAACTATAACGAAGCTGCTAAAAAAAAAATGTGTGACTTGAAAGAAACCGTAGTTCACCCGGACGGCATCAGTGAACATTATTATGTAAAATCAGAAAAAAATTAAGATAACTATATGGTTGCTAGAGTCCCGAGATCTGAAAAACCTTCCAAGGAAAACCAGCACAGGTATCCTCCGAGAAAATCATACCCACAAGCCAACTCTGACCGGAATCCTTGACTGTGAACTCATTAATGAATAACACTTTAAGTGAAATCTGTGTACCGTGAAATTTTTGCTTTTTTATTGTTGTTTTTTATATAAGAAATATGTAAAGTACAATTATGTACAATTATTAACACCTTTGTAATTTACTTGTGAAATCAAACATTTGTGTAGTATGCTAATGACCCAATGAGGGTAGATGCATTTATATAAATAAATAAAATGTAGAAGGATAAAAAATATCATAAATTATAATATTCTTTACTAATTTTACAAAGCTAGAAATTATTGTGGGCTGGTCTCTGTTGGTATGTATTTTAGAAAGTATCTTTCTTTCTCTGAATATGACGCAGATTTTATAAATAAATCAGCTCCTTGCCTTGCTAATCATTTTTGTTTTATAGTTCAATTTACTTAAGAAGAAAATCCGAGAAAGGGAATAAAGCAAGGAAATTCACTGAATACAAATTAAAGTATCTTTATTCAGCATAAATAGTAAAGTTTTCTCTTGGGAATTTTCGGAGAATCACCTCTATCTATAATTATACTAATTGCAGAATCTCTCTCAACTCTACTCAAAGTAAAGAGCCTAGTCACTTTGCCAGAAAAATCTTATAATTAATTTCCTATACCAAATCTAAATTTTTAATTATTTTTTTCTAAAAATAAATAAAAAATCATCCTTAAAAAAAAACATAGTTAGTGGAGGGTGCTGCTTCAGATATTCTGAAAAGGTTTTTTATCTAATTTATTCTTCAATAAATATATAAGCAGCATTCACTTTTAAATGGGATAATAATCTCATGGGACCACTTGTAGCTGCGTGGTTAGCATAACATCCTCCTATGCCAAAAGTCATGGGTTCAAACTCGCAAGTAGTCCTAGGATTTTTTAATGGGAGTAAAAAATCCTTAGTTATGCTGTCCTTCGGAGGGAACGTTAAAAGGGGGTCCCGAGCCTGTTAGATGTCAGGTACTCGTTAAAGATCCCTTTCCTAATAAAATCTGGGTAGGCAAAGTTTAGGACTCCCACTGTAGCATCGTCCGATTAGCCATAGTAGCATAAAGTGACGTTAAATAAAAAAAACAAACAACAACAATCTCATAGACTATAAAGCCAATCTTTAAATTATATTATTTATTGTACTGAACTTGTAAGTTAGCATTATTTGAGTAAAAAAAATCATACAAGTACTAAAGATATCGTTTATTATATCTCTATATATATATATAATGAAAACGGGATTTTGGTTTTCACAGACTCCTTCTATACCACTAGACGGATTTTAATACGTTTTAATGAAGGTTTATAGGTAAAATCCATTGCAATTTAGCTTTTATTTAAACAGAAAAAATAATGTTTCTATGACCTAAAAATGTTTTCTGAAATATAAGTAGTAACATAGACGTATAATAAACCGTTGGAAAGCGCAAGATTTTAGAAAAGTCAATGGCAATAAAAGAAATCGTACAAATTAATAAAAAGATGTTATAGGGCCATAAACTAATGCACAAATGTTACTTGTAATGTTGTGAATGAGGAAGGTTATGGTGATTCATGGTGATCGTACTGGTTATATACTTCATACCGTAGTCAAGATTTTCGAAAAAAAATATTATGTACGTAATGGTACTTAAGTTGCTAAAACAAAGGAACACTATTAATGGTTATAATTATTTCTACTTTTAGATTATTTTAAAAAAGAATAGTAGTTCCACTGTAAACTAAATGGCACTCGCATGGAAACTAAATTAACTTAAATACAGTACAATGTATTTAGAAAAAAATCTTATGAAACCGAATCAAATAGGAACCTTCAAACACTACAAAACAAATAAACTAAACCTAGTTTTGATTTTTAGACCAATTTATGTTCCTAATTTCTGCTGATGATTAAGTATAAGAATTAATAGAAGTTTTATAATAAACATAATATTTTCTTGCTTAGTGCACTTTTCGTTACTATGAACTCATAATCCCAAATTAATGAACTTTAATTGTCCAAACTGAAAGTTTTTCTAGCTAACTTACACCACTTTTGAATTGCACACATTCGAAGACGGGTAAATCGCTAATTTGCTTTATATAATGTATCCATTATAACATGAAAATCTAAGATTTTGGAATTAATTTCGAGATTTAAAAATCAAACTGGTTAAATGGTAATATAATTCCATTAAAATATTATACGTTTTTAGAGAACAACATTTTATGGCGTATAACATATGGCGTGTTTAGTCTTCTGGACTGATACCCCGGTTAGAATTGGGTGTTTACCTACTGAATAATCCGTCGTCCAGTTTACCGTAATTGTAGAAGGAAAGATTATAAAAAACAAGGAATTTTGTTTTATTACTTGACCATACAACCATAATAAATACTACAAGCTCCAAAAAAGTTTTCGAAAAATGTGATATTAAGGTATCAGTTTTAGAAATATCCGAACTCTATACCGGGCAGTTGGGATAATATCCAACTGTTTCTGCAACGCACCGGTGACCACATTTCCATCCAAAACGTAATTAGCATAATTCCTTTTGTTCACCGCGAAATTCGTTGGTTAGCAATGGCTCATGCTTCTGTTATTCCGTGGAAAATGGAAACGACCACCCCCCTTCTACCGCCATCCGACACTATTTCAAACAAATTGATATTCTTGAGGTAAAATAGCATTATAAATTAATCTTACCTAGGTAAAGAAAATAATCTAATTATTAAATAACATCACAATCTCTTGATGGCGCTATGCTGTACCAGTGAAGATAAATTAAAATATATAATAGGGGTCAACTCTAATGTAGGGAGGACCAAGTATAGCAGTCTTCTATGCCTCAGGTCGCGGGTTGGAACCCGGTAGAAGGCCCTAGGAGTTTTTTAAGAGAGTAAACAATCCTTGGTTCGGCCGTACTTAGGAGAGCACGTAAAATAGTGGTCTCGAGCCAGTGCGATGTAAGGTACTCGTTGAATATTGCTATCCTAATTAAACCTGGATAGGTAAAAGTTAGGCCCCCGACTGAAGCATCGTCGGATCAGCTAAACAAAACATAGAATAAACTAAATTCTATTCATCTAAACTCATCATGAATATTTTCCATCATCGAGGGTTACCTGTGAGGAAGTGACTAGCCTAACAGCCTTCTATTTCAAAGGTCGCATGTTCAATAGGAGTAAAAAACGCTTAGTTATGCTGTCCTTCGCTAGAGGACGTAATATAATGGTGAATAGACTGTGCGATGTCAGGTACTGGCATTGTTAAATATTACACTCTTATTTACCTGATGTGTTTGTATTAATACAGTTATAAATTACAAGAAATATATTTCAATAAAACACAAAAAAAAATATGCTTATCCGAACCAAATATTCTATCTATCTATCTATATATATATATATATATATATATATATATATATATATAATTTCACAGAGGTAGCACTTAAACCATTAAAAAATTCATCTGTTTTTGGAAGGTTCAGCTGAAATTTTTAATTTTTGCTCAGCCTTTTTCAGGGAAGACTCGTGATATTTAAAGAAATAATCTTTGCCCTTTTTTCCATTTAAGTTCTTCTTTTGGTTGGTCAATTATTTGTTAAATTCTCTGAATCCAGTATTATAAAGTAATAAAAATATTTAGTGTTTTTTTAGTTCACTTGTATATACTTTGTCATATATTTTCATTTCGATCATCAACTCAACATGACTACATGAATACTATGAATGAATGCTATGAATAAATGCTATGAATACTTAGCAATAAATGATAAATGGTGATTTTACTTGCTGTTTGGCACTATTATATTTTTCTACAATTATCAGTTATTTGATAGATCTTAATTAATTTTAAGAAATTATTTTTTCTTGTGTCAGATATATATATATATATATATATATATATATATATATATATATATATATATATATATATATATATATATACATAAAAGTCAGTGTACAGTTTCTTGTAGTTTTCACTAATACACATACCCAATTTGGAAAGGAATTTCGATTCGTGGCTATAAAAGCGTTTATCGGAAATTACTATCTAGAATATTTTGCCTATTTGCATGTCATGGCTGAGGAGCCATTTGGCGTGCGTTGGAGCTATTATTGAAAGTATATAAATTTGTGAATCCTGGCTAGAAATTCGATTTGTACTCGGGTCAATGAATCTTGACCATTTCTTTGTGTATTTCAAAGTTCACGAAAACTGACGTAAGCTCAATTATTTAATAAGATTCCCCATGTTTCAAAATGTACTTATTTTTTTTTCTCCTAGGAAGATTAACAGTTTTTAGTTATAGATATTTCAAAAATCTGATGCGCGCAACACACGGCTTTCACTTACTTTCTTTGTTATAATAAATCAATCATAAAACTTTTAAATAATTTATGTTACTGTTTTTAAGTACAAAACACAAAAAATGTATGAAAAAACTATGTTTGCTTTTTTTCTTCTCTCGGTAAATATCGAATTAGTTCAACTTATATATTTTTACGTATTTTATTAATGCTAAAAAAGCTGACGTGAATCTCGGCGTGATAAAAAACCACATTATATACCACCACCAAAAACCACTGTAATTAAAAACCACTGTATATACCAAATTCAAATCCACTGTATATACTATTGTTGCTGTATATACATAACCAAATATATATAAACATAACAAAATACATAACCTGTATATACGTAACCAAAATTAAAAACCACTGTATATACCATTGTTGCTGTATATACATAGAATGTTTGTGTATTTATTTTGTAAATAATGTTGGAGGATAAGAAAAAAAAATTAATAATGCTAAAAAAGAGATATGGTTATTTTTATAATATATACAAAATTAATAGTACTTTAGAAGAATAAAATTTAAAATATAAGCATTTGAGCTCTATCAAACTACTTTGATTAGAATGAAATCTACATGATATTAAAGCCCATCAAATTTTACATCGATGCAACGAGTTAAATCAAAATCTTGTTAGAGCCGTTTTTGAGAAAATTGTAAAAAGGTGCAAAATGCATGGTATAAAGTACATCTTCCGATCAGCTGATGTTGAAGAAAAAGTTGCTGTAAGATCTCGGACCTTTAGTTGTCTTAAATATGCGCTAGACTTACCACACACACACACGCGCACAAACATAAACACACACGGACATGCTGACCTTTTTTTCGGGACTTGGTTATTTGGACTAAGGGGGCCCTAAAACATGTACTCCCGTAGAAAACTGGAATTCCAAAGTTTTCACGACCGCAATACTTTTCCCTACTCTATATTTCATATATAGGTAAGTAAAAGTAAAAAGAAGTTAAAATATACCCATTAACAATTAAAACAGGTACGACACAATAGTTTATTATTTTCTAATAATTATATTACAGTATATAAATTTATATGGCTGCGTGGGTGATTAACTTATATTATTATTAATGAATGAATCGAAATGCTTGAAAAAGACGAATTAGCAATACTGTAAAATTACTTTAAAGTAAATGGCCAATCACGACCGCTAAGGACATAACGATATATCTTTTCTATTACTTCATCATACCCATTGATTTTTTTTTTGTTTGGTTTTAATTTATTGTTATGTCGGTTATCCATAACAAGTATTTGATACTCGTTAACTCGTACGGCGTACGCTGGACTTCCTTTTCTTTATTTTATTCGTTATTCCGTTTCTACGCATCTTGAAAACTAACATCTCAAATGTTTCAGACAGAGAATTAATTTTTACTTTCACTTACTATATATAGTAAGGGGAAGTATTGCGATCGTGAGAATTTTCGAATTCCAGTTTTCAACGGAAATACACGTTTTAGGGTCCCCTGAGTCCAAATAACCAAGTCCCGCAAAAAGGTCTGTGTGTGTGTGTGTGTGTGTGTGTGTGTGGTAACTCCCGGGCGGAAACGGTAAGTCCTATGAAACTTGAAATTTCATATTTAAGACAACTATACGCCCGAGACGTGACAAAACTTTTTTCATCAAATTGAGCTTACCAGAAGAGGCACTTTATACATGCATTTTGCACCTTTTTTCGATTTTCTCGAAAACGGTTCCGACGATTTTGATTAAACTCGCTATATCGATGTAAAATTTAATGGGATTTAATATCATGTAGGTTTTATTCTGATTAAAATGGTCTGACAGGGCTTAAATGCCGATATTTTAAATTTTCTTCCCTTAAGTACCTTTAATTTTGTAGATTCAATAAAAATAACTATATTATCTTGTTAATGCTGATGAAAAACAGGTAAATATATAAATTGAATAAATTTGATACCCAACTAAAGGAGAAAACAGAAAAAATATTTTTTTAATGCAATTTTTCGTTTTTGAACTTAAGAGCAGTAATATACATGTATGATATACCGTTGGAAAGCTAAAGATTTTAGAAAAAATATCATCTCATACACAAGCTTTTAAAAGTTAATAGAGAGTGATGAAATAAACATAAAACTAACTGATTATTTTAGATAATAATATAATAGATTTTTTAATAAAAACACGCGTTTTTTAGAAATTCCATTTAACTAATTCTTTAATGGTTTCACTCATTTTGATCTCTTACTGTATTTGAAAATTTTTTAATCGTTTTAAAAACGGAGGTAAGTGTGTTGCCCGCACCAGATTTTTTATTTTATTTATTTTTGTCCATTACAAAGTTATAACCAACAGAATTTATACTAGACTAGGTATTTATAAAAAAAGTAATATTTGTAGGTAACATATTGTCATAAACTTAAAGGCAAGGGAATTACAAAGCGCAAACAGTATATTTTTCGAGTTTGTGAATGTAATCCAGTGCTTTGTTTAATCTATTTTTTAATTAGTAACCTTTTTGATACTAAAAAGGAAAAGATATATATATATTACCCTCCCCTCAAAAAAAAAAAAAAAAAATTTCTTTCAGCCTTGCAAAATTATGAAAACAAATATTTGTTTCAACTACCTGACAAATAAGTGAACAAAAATTTATATTAATCGATACAGAATTGCATTACCTACAAAACAAAAAAAGTATTATTGAAAACGGTTAGAAATATCAAAGAGATTGAAAAGGACTAATTTTACTATTTCAAAAGATATGCCCGATTCTCATATTTGAACTTAACAAACGTGATTTTTTCAGTTCTTTGGCTTCTTAATTATTTGTTTCTTTACTGGTTTTATCTATGAGAATAGAAGTGCTATATAAGTTATGTAAATTTTAATACCTTAATCCAACAATTTGCATTTGGTTTTTGTTTTTTTAATCATCACTCATTTATTTTAATGAATGCATAAATAATTTATAAGGCTTAGCTTATTGAATTAATTGTTCCAAGAAGATACGAGAAAGGGCAGTGTCCTTTGGATGGGACCTAAAGGGCCTATCCTATAATACGGAGGACATTGGCCCTTCTTGTATGGGTAGATATTTGTAACTGAGACTCCTTATTCGTTGCAACACTTCCTTATCTTCATATTTGTAACAATACTTCTTGAGACTGGCTATTTCGATTCTCAGCTAGAATTATCTCGTATCATGCACGGATTATTATAGTAAAACAAATATGTTTATTATACAATGAATTGATGTAAATTTTTTATTTAGTAATTTTATGACAGATCTTTATATTTATACATACAAAACTAATGTTTTATGGTGACTTTTAAATAATAAATAGCATACCCGCAGGTGGTCCTAGGATTTTTTAAGTTATTTAAGCAAAAATATATGATACTTAACCGGTAAATATTTAAAATAAAATTTTTAATTCCTGGATACCTATACTGAAAATTACTTTATTAATAACTGATTTCTACCTAGGTGTCACTATCTGCATTGTTGTGGCTAGTATAACGAAATTTTATGCCCAAATTCGTGGATTGACAAATTAAAAGTGGCTTCTAGGTTTTTTGTTATTGGGAGTAAAAAATCCTTAGTTATGTCGTCCTCCGAAGGGGACATAAAATATATCATTTGATATATAAAGAGATGGAGAGTTCATAAATTTACGGACTGACAACAACTATACATTAACTCTTACGATTTTTAAATGATTACTCTTTCCAACGGTATATTTACTTTTATGTTACAACTTATATTTCAGGAATTATTTTTAGACGACTAAGTTACAGAAAATTTACTTTTAGCGATTAAAGAAAAGCTAAATTGCAATGCATTTTACTTATAAAAATTAAGAATAGATTACCCTTAATAATGGTGAAAACAGTATTAAAATCCTTCTTGCGGAAGGAGTAAGCGGAAACCAAAATCGCGTTATAATTTTATATAGAGCAGTCATATTTCAAGTCGGCTCTCGGATTTCTTGCTTTTACAGTTGGATTTCACTTCAGCACAGTCTTGAAAACATCATCAGACTTCAGGATAACAACAACAGTTATTATTGGAGCAAACAGCGGTAAGTTGTGATATAATTTACAGTGTAAAGTGAATGCTGAGTCACCTCTTCATATCAGCTGATTGCCAATAGCCCGGCAAGGCTGGTCTTGCTTAACTTTTTTTAAGTTATTGTTCTTTTCCACATCTGGTTATTATTTAATTACTTTCTATACATGAAATGCGATATTATCATCAAGTAATGTCCTCCAAAGCTTCAACTAAAAGATCTAGATCTAGTGGTTCAATCCCGTCACCTACAAAACAAAGACCCCGCCGTGATACTAATAAAAGATTAAATCTACAAGCAACCCCTTCCGGTACTAATTCAGAATCTGAACCACAACCTGGCACATCGTCACAAGGGATGACTGACGAATCGCCGTTTTTCACCCCAAATCCTTTTCAGATTTTACATAATGAAAAAGAAAACATGGAATCTACTCCTATACCTAGTGAACCACGGCCTCCTCCAATATTTGTCAAAAATATTAGAAATTTCCAGTTGTTGTGTGCGCAATTGAACAAAATTACCGAATCTACCAGCTACTACTGTATGAGTAGAATCAATGATACCAAAATATCTCCTACTACTGCCGAGACATATAGAAAAATAGTGAAATACCTAACTGAAACCAAAGCAGATTTCCATACCTATCAGCTACGCCAAGAGAGAGCTTTAAGTGTTGTAATCAGAAACTTACACCCCTCGACACCAGTTGAAGCTATTAAAGAAGAACTAACGGAGATGGGCTATAAAGTGCGGCAAGTCACCAACGTCCTAAAGGATAAAATTCCTCTACCTCTCTTTTTTGTGGATTTGGAACCAGCTGAAGGAGTTGAAAAAATCTATGACCTCAATAGATTGTACTATTCCAGTGTAAGAGTTGAAAAACCTTACACAAAGAGAGAGATAATTCAGTGCCATAATTGTCAAGCATATGGTCATACTAAAAGTTATTGTCATCACATACCTCGATGCGTGAAATGCGGTGAACAGCACAAGTCTGTGGAGTGTACAAAACCAAAATCAACACCAGCTGTATGTGCTCATTGCCTGAAGGACCACCCGGCCAACTATAAAGGATGCCAAATCTATAAGGAGCTGAGGACCAGGTTTCAAAAACCTCAAGTACTGGATGAAACAGCAAGACAAGTAAGACACAGAAGAGAACCCTCAAAACTTATTGATGCCAATGTATCATTTGTCCACCTACTTGGAGGTGGGAATCAAAGTACCGAAGACGTGGCCCTGCCGGAACTACAAAATGTACCTCAATCCATTCCACATATACCTCTTTCTCAAAATGTAACCAATCCTAAGAATCCTAATCCACCACAAATCTCTCATATTCCTCCTCCTTCAAACGCCACAGACCTTACCAGTTTGATGACATCCTTTATTTCCGAAATTAAATCTCTTGTTATGCCCCTAATATCACTCCTTACGAATCTCGTAACAAATCTCATTCCTGCTTTAAAAAAACCATAAATGACCTCACCTAATTCCTTATCCATTCTCCTTTGGAATGCGAATGGTGTTAGAACTCACACTGACGAACTTACAGCCGTACTGCAGGACAAAAACATTGATGTTGCACTCATTACTGAAACTAGACTAACCACTAAACAGTACTTTAAAATACCAGGATACACGACATACCGGACAGACCATCCAGACGGCAAAGCCCATGCCGGTACTGCTGTCATAGTCCGCCGATCCCTCACCCATCACTTACACCCAATTTCCGCCCACGATTACCTACAAGCAACTTCCATCGTTATCAAAACCTTTTCCTTTCCGCTTATCATCGCATCAGCATACTGCCCTCCTAAACATCCCATTTCCTCTGCCCAATTTGGATCCTTCCTCAACTCCTTGGGTAATCACTTCATTTTGGGTGCAGACTTAAACGCTAAGAACCAACAGTGGGGTTCTAGAACCACCAATTCTCGTGGACGGACATTGCAGTCTGCACTCAACTCCCGACGCTTTCATCTCCTACCTCCCGATTCTCCTACCTACTGGCCAACAGATCCTAACCGTAATCCTGACATCCTCGACTTCTTCATCCACAGCGGATTAGGCTCTCTGAATTTTTCCATAGCTCGCCTTGATGAACTATCCTCTGATCATAGTCCATTGATTCTAAATGTATCCATAACACCTATTCCTAAACCTATCCCACCGTCATTCATTAGGGGCCCTGTCAACTGGAACCTCTTCCGCGAAATTCTCACTAATGATATTGACCTCAGAGTGATTCTCAAAACCCCAAATGACCTTGACGACGCCGTATATTCCTTTACAACCGCTATTCAACAAGCCGCCTGGACTGCCTCCTCTCCCAAACAATCCCAAATAATTCCTTACAAAAGTCATTTACCACAACACCTGACAGACCTCATCAACAGCAAACGTCGAGCTAGAACATTATGGCAACGCACCCGCCACCCAGAAGATCGCCGCTCCTATAATTTTTTTTGTAGAAAATTAAAGCGGGAGTTGGCGATCTTCCGTTCCCAATCCTACAATACCTACCTCTCCTCTCTCTCGACTCGTGACAATTCCCTGTGGAATGTCACGAAGAGAATCCTAAAATCCCACACCATTTCCCATCCTCTCCGGCGCTGTGATGGTTCCTGGGCTGCTTCTGACAAGCATAAGGCCGAGGAATTCGCACAGCACCTTTCCAAAGTTTTTACTCCTCATCCAGAGCTTAATCCAACCCATACTGCAGCAGTTGAAGAGTTCCTCACGTCACCAATACCACTATCCTTACCACCTAAAGCAGTTAATCCCTCTGAGGTCAGATATCTTCTTAAAAAGCTTCCTCTCCGCAAATCTCCTGGATACGATCTCCTTACTCCCCAAATCTTAAGACAACTTCCACCTAAAGCCATTACATTCCTTACATATCTCTATAACTGTATCCTACGCACTACCTATTTTCCTCTCTTATGGAAACATTCAACTATGATCCTTTTCCTAAAACCAGGCAAACCTTCTAACAACACGTCATCTTACAGACCTATCAGCCTACTTCCGATCCTCTCAAAAATTTTCGAAAAGCTCCTACTATAACGAATCCTAGCCAAATTTCAAAATTTTCCTTCACATCAGTTCGGATTTCGTCCTCAACATTCCACGGTTCAGCAAGTACTCCGAGTTGTAGACCACATTTCCTCCGCCCTTGAGTGCAAGGAGTATTGTTCGGGTGCCTTTCTGGACATAGCTCAAGCTTTTGACCGGGTGTGGCACCCGGGACTGCTCTTTAAGCTCAAAACCCATTTACCTCAATCCTTATACCTAATCCTCCGATCCTATTTATCCAACCGCTCCTTCCGAGTTCGCTGTGGTTCCGAATTTTCCGAACAATATACTGTTGAGGCCGGTGTTCCTCAAGGCAGCGTCTTAGGACCCGTCCTCTACATCCTCTTCACCGCCGATATCCCTACCGACCCCAATACCTTTCTGGCAACATTTGCTGATGACACAGCCATTTTATCATCCAATTCCGATCCTGAAGCAGCATCGCTAAATCTCCAAAAGCACCTTTCCCTTGTCGAAGACTGGTGCAATGCTTGGCGCATTAAGGTGAACGAAAGCAAATGCACTCACGTCACATTCACCCTTCGACGCAAATCCTGTCCAACGGTTAATTTCAATTCCATACCGCTTCCTTCCTCAGACACAGTCCGGTATCTCGGCTTTTTACTAGACAAAAGACTGACGTGGAACCCACATACAAGACTAAAAAGAAAAGAACTCAACCGCAGATTCGGCCAGTTATACAGACTACTAAACAGAAAATCCCATCTTACAGTTGACAACAAATTACTAATATACAAGACAGTACTGAAACCTATATGGACCTACGGACTTGAACTGTGGGGGACAGCTAAACATTCTAACATTAAACGCATCCAATCCTTCCAATCCAAAGTCCTCCGAACAATAGTTAATGCTCCTTGTTACGTTACCAACTGTACCCTACACCATGACCTTAATATTCCGTTTGTTTTAGACCTGGTACCATCCAAATTTTCCAAATTTCATCAGAACCTTAGTCATCATCCTAACCCTCTAGCACAATCCCTATCCAGCACCACCCATCCCTACAATCCTCCTCGAAGATTGAAACGGCAGTGGCCACGAGACCTATTGTAAACATTTAAACTGGAGTTCTGACAATGGTCAGATCCTCCACTCATGTACGGTATGTTTGTGGCTACAGCGCCCTAACTCAGCCTCCACTGGCTCAGACCAGTGATGCGGCTGAGATAGAGGTGCTGGGATCTCTTGGGTTCCGCTTTTTCCTCCACAAGTGGAGAAAAAAGCGCTTGCTGGGGGCCCTTTAGCAATTGTATATATTGTATATAGTTATGATTGTGTGTAAGATGTTTATTTATTTGCCAACTTTTTATTTATCTCAATAATAGGTTTATGTTTCGATTTGTTTTGTTTTTTATTTATTATTATTATTTTATTGTATATATTTGAATTTATGTTATATTTTATGAAATTTGACCATTATTATTATTATCTGTATATATAGTATGAATGAGGTCTCTTATCAATATTATTATTGTTCATTTTGTAACAAATTGTAATATATCTCAATAAAAAAAAAAAAAAAAAAAAAAAAAAAAATTATATAGAAAGAGATATAGGAACAAATTATTTATTAATAAATCATCGGATACATTGAGTTTCGTTAGATGCTTAAGAAAATGTCGTATTAAGTACTGCTTACACTATTCAGACTAATTGCACCTTTAATAGAATTCGTTCAGGACCTTTAAAATTAAGAATTATTATATTTCATCAATATTTGAGTGAAACTTAAGTTACCTCTATGATTTGCATTGGTTTAGAACTTTTCAGTTCATTGGAACTTTCTTTGATGGATTTTTGTTTTATTACTTTATTCCATAGACAGGCTTTCTGAATGCAGAGAGGAGGTAATGGAAGCAGTGGGATGTTAAATTCATCTCCAGGGCCGTTCCACCCTCAAACGAGACTCCGATGACAGGACATAAAGACCCGAGCCCTCAAAGGAATTCCGCAGCCCTGTTCTGTCGGCTGTAAATATTAAAGAGTGGACGAACCCCAGCCATTGGAACATGATGAAGTGATGGTTAGCGTCCCCCTCGTGTTATGCTCTGCCTAACTCGCTTTTTCCCGATGCTTGACCGCTCTACTCATGTGTGTTACTCTACAATCAAATTGAAAGTATCGAATATCTAGAGCTCAACAAATTTTATTTATCTTGAAATCATGTTTTAAATGAAAGAAAGGATCTTCCTTGAACAAGAGTAAATTTCACAATTGAAATTATTATAAATTATAATTGGAAGGATCCAACATTTTGGACAATCCATTCTGTTGGCAAGAAAGTGCCAGTCAGAGAAAAATGTGCCAAAAATCATCAAAAAGTGTGTTGCTAAAGCAGTTAAGTTAAAGTGTAAGAGATGTGATACTGACAGTCTACCACATAATAATATGTGAGTAGAAACAGCAGGAAGACTGAGCAGGGAGGATGATGGGCCAGGAGCCCCCAACGAAAGTAAGAGTTTAAACAAACAAATGTCATTTTCTTTTGTAATTTTATGAACCAATTAAATATTCATGTTAGTTACAATCAGCCATTATATATTCATAACCGCCCTTAAATACAGTCAGCTCATTATTCGTAAAATACCAATGATCCTTGGGCAATATTCATGGAAAAAAGTTATAATGAATTGCCGGGAACACAAACCAGGAAAATACGAGTATTTTTATTTTGGGACTAATTCCATTAATAACATTATTGATCAGATCCCTAATAACAGTAGAGTTAATAGACATAATATAGCAGATATCGATCCCTATCCAGCTCCACTCATCCATACAACCCACCTAGAAGGTTGAAACGGCAGTGGCCCCGAGATATATTGTAAATATGTATGCTGGAGTTCTGACAATGTTCAGATTCTCCTCTCAAGTGCGGTGTAATTGTGGCTATGGCGCCCTCACTCAGCTTCCGCTGGCTCTCACCAGTGGTGCGGCTGAGAGGGAGGCGCTGGGATCCTTTGGACTCTGATCGTCCTTCCACAAGCCCCGTCCGGTGTTCCCTAGCTGATTGTAAATAATGTAATTTGACATTTCTTTCGTTTATATTGTAAATATTGTATAAATGGAATCTTTTAGCAATATTATTATTGTCCAGTGTGACAAACTGTAATACATACGAATAAATAAAAAATAATATAGCAGATATAACTGGCCAAGACCCAAAATTAATTAAATAAATTCTGGTGGGCCCAACACACGAGTTCAACTTTACTCCGATTAAAAAATTTAAAAGTTTACTAACTGATTACATAGAGTTTCAATAAATTCATGTGTTTTGTTAAATAATTGATTATATTATTATCTACACTAATCAGTCAAATATATCGGTTTTTCATCAGTCCCCATTATCTTTTACACTTTTGTGTATAAGAATTTTTTTTTCTTTAGCTTTTCAACGCTGTATTATACATCAATATTATTGTTCTCTTGTTCGATTACACAAAAATAGCTTTAACAAAATAGGTTTGTTCTTTTGTCGTTTAGTATAGAATCAAATTTGTTCAGCTTTTACATTTACCCGTTTTTCATCAATGCTAACAAAAAGAAATAGTTAATTTTTTCGAATCTATAAAATAAAAGGTACTTTAAAGGAAGGCAGTTTAAAATATCGGCATTTTACCTTTGTCAGACTGTTTCAATCGGGATGAAGCCTGTATGATTAAATGGTACATCAAGATAGGGAGTTTAATGAAATTTGATGTGCCGTTTATAGAAACGCTAGAACCATTTTTGAGAAAATCTTCAAAAGGTACAAAATGCATAGTAGTAAGTACCACTTAAGATCAGCTTTTACTAAAAAAGTTGCCGTAACATGTTGGGCATATAGTTGTCCCGGATGTTTAGATAGTAAGATTTTTCGTTTTCGTGCTTGGCTTACCACATACACACACACCCACTCACATGGATACACCGAGTTTAATGATAACATCGAAAAAGGTGCGAAATACTTTGTATAAAGTTGGTCTTCTTATTCACCGATTTTGAAGTAAAACTTGCAGTAATATCTTGGCGTATAATTGTCTTAAATATGAAATTTCAGTGTAGTACTACTAAGTTTTCGCGCGACTTAGTTATTTGGACTCAGAGGACCCTACAACGCTTATTTCAGTTTAAAAATAGAAAAAAATCAAGATCGCAATACTTTCCTAACTTTATATTTCATATGGAGTCAAGTGAAAGGACAAAACAACATGATATGCTTAATTTTTCTATTTTACTTTAGTTTAGCTTCGAATTCGTTCAGTCCTCTCAGACTATTTCACATAAAATGAAACTTACATCAAAACGAAGCCCATTAAATTTTACATCCATATAGCGAGTTTAGTCAAAATCGTTAAAGCTGCTGTTAGTCATATAGTTGTTTTAAATATGAAATTTCAGTTTCGCACGACTTTTCGTTTTCGTGCTAGACTATTGCATCAAATCCATTACTGTATAGACTTAAAGCATTGGTGATGTAATTTCTATAATTTCGACTCTACATAGAATACGTACCTGATCTCGCACCTGGAGTTGTCTCCCTCTCATATTTGAATTACAGCTGCTATGAGCCTCACATTCCTTCCCCTAAAATTAATTGTTCAGTAACGAACGAATTCCTAAATGTGCATGGAGTTTAGCCTATTGGTTGATATGGAGAAGGGGGAAAGATGATCTAAGAGGTTTCGGCTTGGTCAGTGGATAGAAATGTGTATTGACAGTGTAGCGTGGTAACACGTATCGAGCCATGGGTTTCGCAGAGAGTAAAATTTATTTATTTGTTTCTGCCACGATGTAGTGAGAGCAATGCATCTTCCTTACTCCTCGAGGCTCGGTGAAAGTGCACTTGACTTATGGGCTTTGAGTACGGCGGGGCATTGTCTTGGAGTTTCAAAGTGAAATGAGACACCGGTCGAGGCATTAATTAATCTAAATTAACAGCTGCTGAGAGCATAAATCTCCTCAGGAATTGTAAGCCAAGGAGTTTTCTTATTATCGTAAAGCCGTCATAGCTCTAAAGGCAATAATTTATTATCAAGGAGCTGAACAATGCCGGCCTTTATCACTTATCTTGATAGATGTATAGCTAGTGCAATGTATCTAGCTTGTCTTTGTAGTGGTGTCATTCAGTTGTCCATATCATATTTTCATAAAAGAGTAAACATATTAGTAAAAGATGAAATAATAGTTCTTCAGCATAACAGTGTGTATGAATACGAAAGGAAAAAAAATACTTTTGATCGTTAGAGAGGTACGTGTTACTAAAGTTTTTGATATATAGTTTTACAAAAATATACATTTGTATTAGCGTTCCGTTTCTTTAGGAATGTTACCAACACAATTAAGACGTTGAGATCCAAAAGGTACCATATCCATTTTAGGAAATTTTACAGGAAGCGCAAAAATTTATTATATTATTAAACCAACTTATTTGATTCTTTTCGCATTAAAATATAATTGTATTTCTAAATCGCGTTTTGAAAGTGATTGAGTGTTTATTGGATAAAGTCAAATAGAAGATTTATATGAAACTAATATTGAGAATACGAATATGTCAAAATATCAATATCGTATAAAATTTCCTTTAGTATCTTTTGAAAATCAATGTCTCAATTGCGAGAGTGCTTTTACTAGTGTGGGATTTGGTGGACTGTAAATAATATATGATTGAATTTGTACTGCGAAGATATACTATGAAAATAGTGAAATAGAAAGAGTACCGGAGTACACGTATCTAGGAGTACCATTTTCCGAAACGGGAATATTTTACAAAGCCACTAACTACTTCGAATCCAAAACTAAAACTGCAATAGGTTCTGTTATCGCACTTTGTGCAAAAACAAAACTAAGATCGTGGGAAAACAAAATTAAAATAAATAATGCAATAGCAATGAGTATCCTCTTTAATAATGTGCAAATATGGGGACTAAGATATGTAGACAGGATAGAGAGCGTAAACATAAACTTTTATAAACGTTTATTCGCATTAAACAAAAATATTCCGTTTTTATTAATACGGTCGGAATTTAATGTTCCCCATTGCCTAATCTCAATACTAAAGCTTTCTCTCTCTTGGGTGCATACAATTTTAAAACTCAGTGATAACCGACTTCCTAAAATATGCTTCCATACATTAAAGAAAACTTATAAACCAACAAATAAAGAACAAAAATACAACTGGTTTCACCAATTATACTGTATATTAAATCGAATAAACAAACAGTCTATATTAGAAATAGAAAACCCGGCTATTTTTCAGTTAGAGATGCACAAAACATTGATACTGTTTACAAATCATATGGATACAATAGATAAACAAAAGTTAATCACTCCCGGTAAATACAACCCACTCTATCCGTCCATTCATAACAATAGACATAAACCTCAAGCTTACTTATTATCAAACGCACCGTTCCCTGTCATAAAAATATTTCCACAATTAAGACTATCTGGAAATTACAATATTAAATTAACATTTAACAATATATACTACCAATTTAAACCCAAGGAAAACTGCACGCTATGTAACCTCAACGAAAGAGAGGACTTATTCCACATTTTTATTCGATGTCCCATATACGCACCGTACCGAACCCATTACATCCCTAGGGCCTTAAATATGAACATTACAAATTTTATCGCCCTCTTTACCACCGATGATATTGATGAATTAAAAAATATTTATTATTATGCAAGGCAATGTTGCCAAATCAGATCATTTATAATAAATGAATAAACATGTTTGTTAACTGTATCATATTACTTATCGTGTTTTGCCATATTATGTAAAACATATATTTATATATTTATTATATTGCAAACTATTATATTATTTATATATTGTATTTGTGTTATTTTTGTTATTAGTTTTATTGTAATACAATGTACCTAGAGCTGATAACGTAGTGAATTAGTGTCTTGTTAACTCCTTTATTGAAGTATGCTTTTTATTCTATATTTGTTATGTAGCCAGCTCTATTTGTATGGGGGTTACCCCGAAAGCAAATAAAAAATTATTCATTCATTCATTCATTCATAATTTGTACTGCGATAATCAATTAATACAATTAATAGTTACGAAAAATATTATTTCTATCTATCGTATTTTCTACAGTTGTGGAAGATTCAATTGTGTTTTTAAAAATTATTGAGCACTAAATTTTTTTATGAAATTGTTAAAGGAATAAAACCAATTGGTGGAAGTGAAAAGTGCTGTATTTTTTTAAAAAAGATAAATAATAAAGTCTATTTGACCTAAAGTTCAAGTAGATAACCCCTGTTTTTATTATTGATTTCTTCTTCGAGGATTATTCGATGTTATGATTTTTTATTACTTATCTCTCCCTCTCTAGAGAATGGGGCGGTATCAAAACATCCACCCATTCTTCCCTACATTATATAAGCTGATTAAAAATTAGTGATAAATTTCAAATTTTATTTATAATTGGAATAGAATAGAAAAAGATATTTATTCTGGGACAAGGTCCCTTAAGAACAATTCATATGTACAATTAAGATATATATGTACTACTGTTTGGGATGACAGTAGGTACTGGAATAGCTGGTACTTGAATGATGGCAGGGAAGAAGCATGGCGGATATGAGTAGGTAAGGAATTCCATAGAGTAGTGGAGCGGACAATAAAGGAATGATGAAAAGTTGTTGTTCTATGGGTAGGAATATAAAGATCGGAATGGCGCGATCTTGTTTGGATGGAGTGGACTGACGATTTAAATTGCAGAAGTCTGTATATATATGGAGGTAGCTAGGAGTTGATTGTTTGGTAAAGATATGATCTAATTAATTGATGTGATTTAAAGAAAAAAAATCTGGTGCGATCAATTTAAGAATATTTAAGTACATTTAAAGATACAAATATTTCTTAAATTGTAAAAGAATTAATTATTTTGAATTTCAATAGAAACATGTGTTTTTTATTAAATAATCTATTTTATTTTTATCTACAACAGACAATCAGTTTTATCAGTTTTTCATCACTCTCCATTAACCTTTAAAATTTCTAGTATTAGATAATATTTTTCTAAAATCTTTAGTTATCCAACGGTATATTATACATCTATATTACTATTCTTGTGTTACAAAACACAAAAATTGCATGAACAAATATGCTTGCACTTTTCTTCTTTAGTTGTTTATTAAATTCACCTAAGCTACTGCTATGTTTTTGCCCGGCTGCTTTTCTAAGGCAGCGGTAGCTTCAAAAACTAGCTTACTTACTATATTTAGTCAATATATAAACTATATTTAATGATACCATGGATCTCCTTTCCAAAGGTATCGTGTTTACCAATCCAAGAGGTGGCATGCATGGTAAGATTAAAGTAAACAAGATTCAATTAATACGTTATTATAATTATTCACTAACACATATAAATTATATCAACACATTGCCTAGAACTTTGATTGAGAATACTGAGGGACATTTTCTCTACTACCTTTGCCATACAATATTACAAATAACAATATACCTTTGAAACACTTAACCGGCGAACGTGAAATCAGTCTTAGGTCCCCTTTCTCGGCATCATCCTCCAGCTGCTCTCAGAACACCGACGGCCACCTCCTCTTCTTGTAGGTGGAACCCGACTCACCCTTCCTGAGGATAAAACTTGACTACCTCATCGGTTCTTCTCTCTCATTCTTGTCACCTCGGGTGGGCCGAGATGGGAAATGCCCCGGTTGGCGGTATAGGGGTCTTTGTGCTATTATTCTTTTCTTTCCACCAATCTTAATATTCTTGTTGGCCGCCGCTTGGGGGGAAAACTACCAGAGGTTTCTAGTACCCCTGGGGGGCCCATACCGATGGGAAATCTAGGGGGCTAGGTAAACACCTTTTGATGTTTTGCCGACAAAGGTTCGTTATCATTAATTGTTTAATATTAAAATTATTTAATTATGAACTCCCCTCAGTATTCTCAATACATTACACTACATATTTACCCGTTATTTATTAAAGCTAAAAAGAAGATGTTCCAAATTTTTGGGAATTTACAAAATTAAAGGTACTTTAGAGAAGGAAAATTTAAACTATTGGCATTTAACCCATGCCGTACTACTTCAATTAGAATGAAACCTACATGATATTAAACCACGTCAAATTTTACATCGATATAGGGAGTTTAATCAAAATCGATAGAGCTGTTTTTGTGAAATTCGCAAAATCCATGGTATAAAGTAGATCTCATGGTCAGCCGATTTTGATCAAAAAAGATTCTGTAACATCTCGAGCGTATAGTTGTCTTAAATATGAAATTTCAATATCCTAGGACTTATTGTTTTGCCCGTGAGTCACCACACAGACACAGACGGGATCACTTGTAGCTGGGTGGTTAGCATAACAGTCTCCTATGCCAAAGGTCACGGGTTCAAACCCGCAGGTGGTAGTAGGATTTTTTAATGGGAGTTTAAAATCCTTAGTTATGCAGTCCTTTGGAGGGAACGTTAAAAGGGGGTCCCGAGCCTGTAGATGTTAGGTACTCGATCCCTATCCTAATAAAACCTGGATAGGCAAAATTGAGGACTCCCTCTGCAGCATCGTCCGATTAGCCATAGTAGCATAAAGCGACGTTAAATAAATAAACAAACAAACAACACACACAGGCATTTTTGCGATACTTGGTTATTTAGATTCAGGGGCTCCTAAAACGTGTATTTCCGTTGAAAACTGGAATTAGAAAATTTTCACGATCGCAATACTTTCCCTTACTATATATTTCATATATAGCTAAGTTAAAGTAAAAAGGGCGAACATTATTGTTTTAAATATAATAAATGTAACACAAATTAAAACTCATACTTATAACTAAAAACAAAAAAATAAATAATCTTTAAATAAATGGCTACAATTAAAATTAAAAACAATAAAAAATAAAATACAAATTAAGACACTAAAATATTAAAATGTAATCAAAAAAATAAAAAAAGTCAATACAATACAATCGTTACACCTGGTGGCTCCCTCGCTGCTAATTAAGAAAAGATCGCCGTGACGATATGTTGGAGGCCCAAGGTGGTCCAAGGCTGGGTTGGCTTCAATGTTAATGGTTAAGGTAAAATCGAATGCACAGTTCACTAAAAACGAAGTCTTGCTGTGTCGAAGACTAAGCGAGAAGAGAGATAAGCGACTGACGCGATCGTGGAGGGGATGCTAGTCCATCCGCTTATAATCAATTGTGGTATTATGATTGTATATAGCAATACAACATTGATGTTCAAAACGAAAAAAATGTCTCTTATTTGAAAATAAACTTGCTATAACTTGAATAATTGAAGAATTTGAAATAAAAAGAAATCATCTGATGAATTATTTTATAAGATTTATTTCTAGGGCCTGCAGACATAACCATATTTCTTGCAATTATACTCACTTAAATCCGCTTTACTATCTCTCTGTACGACGGAAACATTTTTATGGTTCTTACCTATTCCAAACCTTTAAGAACGGAAAACCTTCCAATATGATTGAACTCTTCATCCTCTGTTCTGCCATCAATTTATTGAACACTAGAACCCAATTTATAACCCAAGAATTTACGCAGTTCTACGTGATAGATTGACGTTAAACTGCGGAAATTCTTAAGTCCTTTCTCGTCTGCTCTCTATATTTCGAAATCCGCTACCTATCTCTATTAGCCCAGTGGAGATATATTTTGACTGGAAAAGGTGGGCTAATTTTGATTTTTCGGTACGATTGTATGTATACTAATGTCACAGCTGACAAAAACTAGAGTTGGAACAAAACCTCGCTCTGATGAAATCATCTGATCTTTTAATTGTTTGTTTGTTTATTTATTTAACGCCACTTTATTCTACTATGGCTAATCGGACGATGCTACAGTGGGAGTCCTTAACTTTGCCTATCTAGGTTTTATTAGGATAGGGATCTTTAACGAGTACCTGACATCGCACAGGCTCGGGACCACCTTTTAACGTCCCCTCCGAAGGACGGCGTAACTAAGGATTTTTTAATCCCATTAAAAAATCCTAGGACAAAACTGCGGATTTGAACCCGTGAACTTTGGCATGGAAGGCTGCTAGCGACCCAGCTACAAGTGATCCCCGATCTTTTAATTGAAATGTATTTAAATTAAGGGAGGTTACAAAACATTTATGGTGTTATTGGTTATGTATCTTAGTCTTGTTCAGTTTATGTGACATGTTTGTTATGTTAGTTTTGTTTTGATTAATTAGTGAATATTGAACCCGTAGGGGTAAGTTTATCTTTGATGTTTTGAATTTTTTTATGTTTACAGTAAACGTTCTAAATGTGATTTATTATGAAATTGTATTGTAACCTTTTAGGTTCAATTACCTGATGTTGTTTTGTGAAAAAATAAAGAAGTTTCAACTCAAAAATGGTTACTACTCACTCCCCCTCCCCTGGGCTAGCACTTATTTAAATAAATAATTATAAAACGTAATTAGAGACGTTACACTAATAACTGGCTTCCAGTGCATATTATGAAAAACATTGTCGTTAGTAATTTTAAAGACCATTAAATAGTTCTATAATCAACATGTTGTTGCAATTGAAACAGCTTCTGAGTCACGGGGCGCAAATCTGAGATAGTGGCAAAAAATCGTTAAAAGTCAGTTATGTCAGAAATTGGGCCCTATGTACTTTTATTTAGTGTAGCTTGTAGTGAAATGCATGTTCCTTGAAAATCCTTATAAAAATGAAGCCTCAAAAAGCCAGAGTCCTCTCTTAATGTTTTTTCGACAAACAGAATTATTAATTCCCTTAAATATTTTATTATTTTATATTATTTATATTTGATTAGCTATTTAGTAAAATTAACCTTATTTTAATAATTTGGATGATTTCCGAACGGTTTTCTTTTATGATATTCCGTTTAATTTTGCATAGAAGCTTTTCTGTATTTTGTATCATTCTTGTGTTTGAATTGATTTGAAACAGAGTCAACAAATTTAATTTATAAACACTCCTTTTCCAGATAAGTCTGATTTGTTTGCACACTGGTAAATCAAGGTCCAATTAGGGTAAAAAATAAAACAGCAAAGTAATAACAAATAAATCTATAAAGTAGAAATTTTAATTAATTTGGAATGTCTTTCAACCATTGACTTTGACCAACTATGATCGTTCAATACAGTTTTATTAAAAAACTGAATAAACCTACATGAAATTAAGTATTATTTGCTAGGCTTCATTGAAATTCGACTATTTAATGGCTACTGTGTATTTGCTATTTATAGAAGATTTGTAAACAGTTGAAAATTATCTTTTCTTTATTATTTTTTTTAACTAGAAATTTAATGTAAAATTAAACCCATCAATATGATGAAACTCAGTAATATTAACAAGGAAGGAATAGGAATGAAACTTATTGTAGGGTAAGGAAGGTTTGGTCCATCTACTTATTCATTTTCTTACAAATTACTTTTGTCAGTTCATATCTTGACCAGCACATAATGTTAATGCAAAAGCACGCCTTTGTATAAAATTTGATTTACAAAAAAAAATTACTTTGTGGTGCATCGTTTTCAAGAAGGGTGGCTGAAATTGAAAAAATAAAATAAAATAAAGCTTTGAGCCTCTTCATAATTTTCTAGAATAGATATAGTATCTTTTGGAAATCAAGGTTTCAATTTATAACCGCTTCAAACGCCTTAGGGCGCGTTTATACTGCACGCGATTTGGGGGCTGAAGCAGTAGCGGGTTCTAGAAATATATCTTAACCTATTCGCTCGAAAAGGTTTGTGTGTATGTGGTAGTTCTATCTCGAAAACGATAAATTGTATAAAATCGAAAATATATATTTAGAAGCTTATATACTTCAGATGTTACAGAAACTTTTTCACGAAAATAACCATAAGTCCTAAGTAGGGCTTACCGTAAATCCTACTTTTACTATGCATTTTCCCAAAAACCGGTATAGCAATTTTGATTAAACTCCTTAAATCGATAGAAAATTTAATGTGACTTCATATGATGTACGTTTCAGTCTTTGGTAACCAACTAATGCAAAAATATTTGTTCAGTTATTTTTTTTAAACAGGAATAGTAATATGGGGGATGTACTGTAGAAAATCTAACGATTTAAAAAAAATATATATTTTCTTATACAGGAAGTTGTAAAAGTTATTGTTTGTTTTAGTTTATTATTTTCAATAGTCAAACTTTGTTATCGAAAAAAAAAAAAAAAAAAAAAAATTACCTCTGCTAAACATTTTGAGAGCATACGTTTCAAGATGCGTAGAATCCGAATAACGAATAAAAAAATCCGTTTCTCCTAACAAATAAATATATACCATATGCTTTTAGTGCCATTTAGTAGTGAATTAAATTTTGGACCAAATGAAAAAAAGAATCATTGAATTTGGGTAACAACTAGCTTAGATATTGCGTTTTGAAATCAGTGGTAGTGTTATGATATGATGCTTTGAATTAGTGCTTTAAATATAACTTAATTGCCTATCAATAGCCATATAAACAGCTATACTCTAATATTATTAATCGGAAATAATAATCCATTGTGTAATAATTTGCAGCGTTTTTTAGATAGCAACATAATAGACTATATATATAACCAACTGTTTGTATCGATACTTAATGTAATTCCTTTTTTATCTCTGAATTGATTTAAAAGTTCTTAAATTGTTTCCAACAACAGAGGAAGTGAAAGTCGTGTGTTGTGCCCACCAGATTTTTTTCTTTTTTATGGAGCCCACAGCTTTGAAAAGAAAATATCTCGTTACACCCCAATTACTCGGCATAAATAAACAGACGTCTGATAAGGGCACTTTGTTGGTTCTTCCGGCGATAATTGCTTCTTAGTTATTACCTCTCCTGATATCTTAATCTAGTCACAACTTCATAAACTTTACAATTCTGAAGGTCATCTAAGGAATATAATTCTAGAAGGAGCCATTGGAACTGTTCTCAAGAACTTATTATTCAGTTCATCTCATCTCCATAAATCTTTTTCTAATCTGGAACTGTAATGACAATTTTAAAATGTTACGATCCGAAAGAGGTCGTTAAAGGGTCGCGCAAGGATCATCCCTGCTTTATCGTTCTCCATTAGGAGCGGGAGTATTCCAAGGCTACGTCCTGTTTCCTTTCCTATTCAATTTATTGCTTGTAATATTTTTTCTGTTTCAGCCATTATTTCGATTCTATCAACCGAATAAACCAGGTCATTGCAGCTGTTGCTGGGGAATATTTGAGTTTCATGATGCATGTGTTCTTTTTTAATGTTTGTCTCTATCCGTTTTAACACTTTATATTCATCAATAAGCTGGACTTTTATACGTTACACGAACATAAAATGGAACGTAAATTTAAAGTAAAATCCAATAATTTTTTTTTTCTTCAACCTTACCTCCTCTTTGATGGCTATACGGTTGTTTCTCGGACCAGGAGATGTGGTCGAGGGATAAGGGCTGAGTTAAAAGCGCTCCGACACCTAGATACGAACTTATTTGATCGCAGAGTTTTTCTGGTTCTGGTGCAATGTTCGTTCAATTCAACGCGCGCTAAACCTCATTATCACCCCGCCCATAATTCAAAAAATGTAGTATTGTGTTGTGGGGAGCCCGTGGCTGAGTGGTTAGCGCGCTAGCCTGCCACGCTGAAGTTGTGAGTTCGAATCCCAGTCCTAGGAGGACTTTTTTCAAGCATACAAATAAATGGGGATTCACTCACAGTCGCCCCCGGGTATGTGGGACCCGTCAGCTAATTGATAGCCACCGACAAAAATAGGCGTAGGGAGTGATGACCCTACCCTATAAAATGTCATCGAGCATCGCAGTGTGGAATATAAACCATACAGCGCGGCCAAGGGCCTCCAAGGCCTGTCGTGCCAACCGAAGAAGAAGTATTGTGTTGTAAAATGTTATGTAGCGTTTTTTACTGGTGGATTCAACAAAATCTTCTGATTCTTTTATATAAAATTTTTTAATAATTTATATATTACCCATTCTGGTCTATTACATCTTTCCATCACCAACAGTTGAAGGACGACCGCTTTGCGTCTTATGAACTGAGCAAACCACTTACAGACGGTAATTTCTTCTAAAACATCATCCTCATACACACTGCAAATTTCGTGAACCGTTTTTAAAATTAAATAAATTTTTAAATTAAATTAAAATTAAAAAAAAGAAAGAAATCTCTTCCATTAGGAGCAAGCAAAATACCATTTAAAGATAAGGAATCTCTGTAGAAACTGATGCATGAATGTAATCCTTTATTGTAATATTTAAACATTATTGACCAAGTAAGCTTGATTTTATAAGCACCGAGAGGATTAAATTGAAATATTGAAAAACGCTACTAACTTATTCTAAAACACACTACATATAATCAAATGCAAAAACTCTATTTGAATATGGACGATGCAGATTGGTTTTCATAATATTATTGTTAAACAGAGAAAACTTTTTTATTTCAATTTATTGACTTGGATATGTCCTTTAGCTTGGAATCTGTGACATTCATTGTGTATTGTATTTTTGTTTTTTTATCATCCCTTTGACTTGCTCGAGCTTAGTTAGTGTTGCTCGGATAGATAATTTGACGACTTCTACTTTCAGAAATTCTGTGGAAATTATTTTTGTTATATAAAATTTGTCGCTAAGACCTACCGTTTGGGAACTATATTGGCTCGAGCGTTATTTTTTGCTTTATTCATTGAGTTTGGGACTATATTCACTAGATCTGTGTCAAGAAAATTGTGTTAGTGTTACTCTTATTGAATATTTGAAGTTATCTACGAGCATAATCTTTGTCGCTAGGTTAATGGTTTAGGAGATATAATGGTTGAATGAAAATTGTTACCAATGTTCCAATATCTAAATGTACCTAGATAATAATTTTTTTTTTTTTTTTTTAGGGAATTCTTTCTATTTTTTTTAACTTCAGTACTTCGTCACTCCATCCGTCCGTTCGCAAACTCATTTTCTTTCTGACTGGAGAAACCAGTCAATTAAAATTCTATAGTCATAGCCATGATCTGTTGTTTTGCCAAGACAGGAAAAACTTAGGACCACTTTTTTCTTTTAACTCGAGTCCAATTATGCGTAATTAATTGTGGGGACTGAGTTAAGATTTCAAAATCATTATATCATTTGTTGATAACATTAACATGATACCAAATCGATTGAAGTAGTATTTTGGGCTAAATCTGACTAATTTTTTTAAATGCTAAAGTGCACGCGGCTTAAGAGACGCTTACATGACGATAAAAAAAAAAATAAATAAAATATATATATATAATATTTGAATTGTCTTTTCTAAATTTGAAATTTAAATTGGATTACATTATATTTTATACGATATTATTTAATACATATAATTAATAATTAACCAAAGAGAAAAAAAAAATTATTAACTTTAATATGATTGTAAGGTTTGATTTCTTAAAAGCGTAATCAGTTTGATTTTTGTGAAAAGCTTGATTGGGCATATGAATGGAGATGTACTCTATTTTTGTAAAATGAAACTATTTAAGAAATGTTCACTACTTGAAAATTGCAAGTATGCATTTAGTTTCGCTGACGATGTACCGGAATGAAAGCAGGAGATTGGGAGAGGGGTAACATCTCTCTGTTCCTACTTTTTTTTTCTTTAAGAAAGCATTTTCATAACCCTACCGAATCTTTTCAGACTTGATATTTTCTTTTTCCATTCTCTGATGAATTTCGGGTCTTAGTTATGCGACGTGGTGTATTTGTATATATTTTTTCCCTGAAATCTTAGGATTTTTAAAATCAAAAATATCTTATTTGGAAATCAAAGAATATTTCTGGATGACTGTTTGAATTTACTTAATATTTCGTTAAGTTACTAATTCCTTAACATTAGCACCTACAATAAATCTTTTTCTAATGTTTAAAGACAGTAAATTAAAAAATATGCATTAATTAGAAAAATAAACGTCACACTACTTTCATAAGAAGCTAGTTTAGTTGTTTAATACTTAGTAAAAATCAATTGTTTGTGTATTCATTTAACATGAATTTATGCTAATGTGACGATGCTACAATGGGAGTCCTAAATTTTGCCTATCCAGATTTAAATAGGATAGCGTCTATAACGAGTACTTTTAGCGCACAGGTTCGGTACCCTCTTTTTACGTCACCTAACCTTCAGAGGTTCCAAAGCTAAGGATTTTTTACTCCCATTATCAAAAAACCTAAAATAAGAAAATACCTTTTATTTTTTAGCCTACTAATTTGGACACAGAATTCTGTTCTGCTAGCTACAACACTACATGTGACACCTAGGTAGAAATAAATTATTTATTACTAAAGGAATTTTTAGTATAGATATTTAGGAAACATTGTTGGATTTTAAATATTAACCGGTGAACTATCATACATTTTTGCTCAAGTATATAGAAGTAATGGCTTATTAGTGAAGTAGAGGCAGAAATAGTATTATTAAAACAAATAAAATAATTAATAACCAATTCAATTTTGCAATTGGTTTTAAGAGGTCCAATTGATAAATATTTCTTGAAATTCACTGGTAGGTCTCGGAGTATGATTCGGAGTGCCCAGGGGCGGTATGTAAATATTGTAAATGTGTACGAATGCTGCCGAGTTAATTTTTTTTTTTTTTTTTTTTTAGTTTAGTTTTTAATTATTCTTCTTTATACTTATTTATTTCATTTTTGTTTACTCTGTGCATACTTGATATTGATTTCTAGCTCATTGCTAGAGTATTCATGGTTACTGGGTAGATTGTATTATTTCTGAATAAATTAAAATAAAATAATAATTTATGAGTACAAAATTATGAAATGAAAAGTTTTATTATCTTAGAATATTTCTCTCTATTTTAACTTGTTTTGATGAGTTATACTTTGATGCTAAAAATAAATAAATTAATAAAAAGATCTTAAACTGTAACATTAATTGTTCGACAACACTAGATTATTTCATGACTAAATGTTTAAATCTGCAAAACTAATACATTTAAACATTTATTTGATTTACATTAAAAATTATGTTTTCGCATAATGAAGATGGATTTATTCAGAATATTTTTTTTTTTTATTGAATACAATTAATATTATAACTTCATATGTTTCTTGAAAAAAGTTTTTCAATAAATTGTGGTGGAATACTTCTGTAATATAAATTGATTATAAAATTTTAAACAGTAATAAATAGCTAACTTAAGATAGCATTCGTAGACCATAAAATTCCTCTCACGTCTATCCGGAGACAGCATGCTCCTATTAATGGCGGTTGTAAGTGATGCCGGTTGAATAGCAATCCAGGGAAGCCGATCCAGCCAATCAGAACGCAGAAGACATTCAGATTCTGCAGAAGTATTCCTCAGAGCATCCGATTGGTCCTACACATTGTCTGATTCTCACAAGTTGCCCCGATAATGTTAGGTTGGTACTGTACTCATCCAGAGAATGTTCTGCAGTGTATCCACGTTTCCTGTGGACTGAGTCTTTGATTTTTCTGCTTCTTGGAAACTGTTCCTGCCTTAGCTCAATTTTTAATGAAAGTCATTAAAAGAAGTTCTAAGGCTATTATGTAAAAAAAAGGCCTTGGACTATAAAATGATTGTTTTAAATTTACTTGTTTCAAGATAAGTTAAAGTTGAATTACAAAAAAAGTAATGCGCGCTGATACATGGTGATAAGATAAGTTATAGGACGAAGTATTTTGGATTCTGTTCTTAGAAATTGCGCACCGATGTATGTAAATAAAAGGTATTGTGTGAAAAGTGATTGGAAGAGTAGGAATTTAACTGTTGAATATTTTTTTTAAAATTATATTTATTTTAATTTTACCTTCTGGCTTGTTAATTTTATTAGTAATATTTTCATTTGTTCAACTTCTAATTTTATTGGAATATTTCTTTGTGTATTTACTTTTACTATACAGGTTTCTTACATAAAAAGATGGTGTGAATATGATCTGAGAGCTATAATGTTTATTGTTGCTGATTAGGCAGAGTGTACTATATTATATTAAACAAAAAAATACCATAGATAGATAAGTAGCTACTCTGAAGGTGATAACTACCTTTTTCCAGTTGCTATGTTTTTGACCGGCTACGTTTTTAAGGTAGCAGTTGCTTCAAAAAATAGATTAATCAATATAATATATTAATTAATCTATTTTTTAAGTACAGTCTTTAAATGCATTAAATACTATTTAATGTATTTAAAGACGATACTTTTTGGAACCATTGAAGTTATTTTCTAAAGGTGTCGTGTTTACAAATATTAATTGGTGGGATGCAAGGGAAGATAGAATTAAACAGGTTTCAATTAGAGCAATTATTACTAAACATAACAAGTACACAGATTTTAAACTTAGAACTATGGATGAGAATACTGAGGGACTCGTTTGCCATAAAATATTACGAAAATTTACTTCAGTACACTTTAGTCAGATGGTGAAGATGTAATTTGTGTCAGGCGTCCCCTAGAATTCACGATTCCGCTCTCAGATCTCTGACGGCCTCCGTGGAAGGTCTTGAACTCTTCTATGTTTCTTATACGACTATTCTCTTCTTGTAGAAAGCACACTACTGACTTCTTGTAGATGGAACACCCTCGTCACTTATATCCCATCTTCTTTTTTGATCAACCATCCCAAAATACTATTTTTTGGAAAATGCCGATCTTGGTCAAGACAAAGGAGGACGAAGATGATATGGGAAGTGCCCCGGGTCGGTGGTTTAGCGTCGTAAACCTTTATCATAAGTATGCCTATCTCTGGGCCAGGCCTAGTACTGTTGTAGGCTGCCGCTGGGGTGTAGGAAGTTTCCCAGGGTATTGTGGGGCGGCAAGCCTTTTGAATTTTTTCCAACATAGGCTTATTAATATTTACTTGATTTATATAATAATTGTTCAATAATTAATTTAGAGCCCTCAGTATCCTAAATAGATAAGACCTTATTACAGCACTTTTATAGAAGGATGCAGAAGTATATGTCTTTGGTTTTCAAAGAACTAATCTTCCTACTAGCTAATATCGATTCTATTAAAATATGAATACATAAAATATTAAGTAATATCTGATAAAATATTAAGTGTGGATCAATATACTATATAAACACCATCGATTACTGTTTACTCAACGTGTAAACGGCTTAAAGGGGGCTCTTTCCCCATTTTCCCTTTGAAAGCACATACGGCTTCCCTTTGTGTTCCTGGAAGGTTTCAATATTCCTAAACATCTTTCATCGAGGTTTATCATATCCAACATGTGAGGCTGCTTTTAAAAGCAACCTGCTTTCCTGTTTCCATGTATTCCATGTTAGCATAGTAATTTTTCACATTTCCTTGAGTCCATTTTGATCTTTAGCCAAGGCAATTATCCAAGAGTACAGGTAGACGTAGTTTTAATATAAGTTCTTTTTTAACTAGGTAATATTCGAATCGGTTTTATTTATTTATATATATATATATATATATATATATATATATATATATATATATATATATATATATATATATATTTTACTTTCACATACCTATGTATAAATTATATAGCAAGGGAAAGTATTGCGAATGTGAATATTTTTCGGATTTCTTTTTTGAACGGAAATACACGTTAGGGTCAGCTGAATCCATGGCCAAACCCCGCATAAAGGTTTTTGTATGTAACTCCAGAGCGAAAACGAAAAGTCATATAAAACTAAAATTTTGAATTTAGAAACTTTTTTTTTATTTATATCAGCTAACCAGAAGTGCCACTTTATATTGTACCATGTATTTGCACCTTTTTACGATTTTCAAAAACAGCTTTTGCGATTATGATTAAACTAGCTATATCGATATTAAATTTAATGGGCTTTAATATCAGGTAGGTTCCATTTTGATTGAAATAGTCAAACAGGGTTTAAAGGTACCTCTAATATTATAGGTTCTATAAAAATAACCATATAATCTTGTTATCATTGATGAAAATCAGGTAAATATATAAGTTGAACGAATTCAATATCCAACTGAAGGAATAAACTATATTTTTTAAATGAAATTTTATTTTTTTGAGCAGCAATATACTTGAATAAAATACCGTTGGAAAGCTTAGCTAAGATTTTAGAAAGAATATTATGTTATACACAAGTTTGTAAGAAGTAATGTGAAACCGATAAAACAAACTGATTATTTTAGATAATAATATATAAATTATAAATTTATAATAAAATATAAATTCTTGAATAAAACACATGTTTCTATAGAAATCCAATTTAATTAATTCATATTATTTTCATTCGTTTCCATCTCGAACTGTATTTGAAAGTTCTTTAGTCGATTTTAACAAAGGCGGTAAGTGAATGTCGTGTGTTGCCCTAACCAGACTTTTTTAATTTGAATTTATTCTTAAAGGATGATGCTAATTGATTTTATTGAGCTATATTTGTACAATATATGATAGTCTTAGTTAATAATTAAATAATAAAAATCAGGTGGGCCCAACAAATTACTTTCACTTACCTCCCTTGTTGAAATAAATTTTTTATAAAATAGAAAATTAAAGTTGGAAAAAAAGGAAAGAAAAGATATTAGGTTCAATGGAAAAAATTGTTTTATATTTGATTATAACAATAGATATTTCTTACGACAATCACTTAAGTTTATGCGCTTCTCATAGTTCTTCTTTCACGGGTTTATCATTCGTTTTCTATTTGTCAACTAAAGTTTCTAGCTCACAGTTCCTATTCGCCCATTTTTTGAGTATTGTTATAAACAAGATATGGTTTGTTTTTCTATTCATTTAACGTCAGTTTAAGCTGCTGTGGCTAATCGGACGATGCTACAGTGGGAGTCCTAAATTTTACTTATCCAGGTTTAATTAGGATAGGAATCTTTAACAAATACCTGACATCGCACAGGCTCGGGACATCCTTTTGGTAAAAGGAAATGGTAAGTGAATTCAAATCAAAATTATTAAAACTACTTTAATAATAATAAGCAATATTAAGTAAGCCGCTTATACATCCTTTAACTTTTTTACTTCAACGCATTGATGTAACGATTTTGATCTAGGTTATTTCAATTATTCGGTTAATAGAAGGAAATGCTATTGCCTTTTACATATTCCTCGGTATCGTATATATTTTTTTGTAATAAATTTGGAGAAAAAAAAAATTCGAATTTTCAAAACATTTATTTCCGTTAAAAACTAGAATTTAAAAAATCGGGATCACGATTTCTCTCACTAATTTTTTTTTCTCTTCATACTTATATTCACGCCTGTCAGAATATATCTGACAATCAGCAAATGTGCTGTACAAATTGAGATCAGGCATAGTAGGCATGGGGAAGTAAAGTGCTCAGCAGCACCCCATCCAAGGCTTTGATTTAACAGAAGAGGTCCCTCATCCATCTTCGTTTTAGGCTTCTTGTGACTGGCATTTCAACTACTGTCATATCGGTAATCAGTGTAATGTTGTGTCCGTTAAGTTTACTGTGAAAACGAGAATATGATTGTATATGATGTTCAACTGTTGGTTGTTGTAAGTCCGTATGTAGGGTTCTGTAGTTTACGTACCGAGGAGCTGTCGTTATGGGTCTTAAAATTTTGGATTAAAATGATTGCAGTTTTTTTATGTGAGTATTTTTTGCTGAACCAAAAATCTGTGAAGTGTTAGTCCATATTGGCTTAAGTAGGTACGTGTATGTATTCAGTTTCTGTCTAATTTTTAATTTTGATGATTTTGATTAAAGAGATTGATAGTACTTTCAGTCGGTGGTTGAGAGTCTGTCTTTTCATCTTGACATGTGGGCCCAAGTCGTCCTTCGATCGAGTGTCAGTCCTAGATAATGTATAGAGTTGGTCTGAGGTTAGGTTGGTCTTACTTAATAATTCATAAAATTAATAATTATTATTTAAGTTCTCGATAAAAAAATATATTGATATAATGAACGAGAAGGTTCTCTCATTAATAATTCTTGACGAATCTATCTCAAAGACACAATTTTGATGGTCCATAGAAATTCTTGTTATTAAAACAAGGTAAGCTACAGTTGAAAAAAAATAGTTTTAAAATGTATCGAAACTGTGTCACCACAAAACATTTTAAAACGTAATATTTATTTGGTATTGTTTCGAATATTGTCAAGGAGCAATATTTGAAAAATTGGAACATCCTATTTCACGTAGTAAGTAAAGCACTAAGAGTTTTATAGAATCCACCAATTAACAGATTATGACGCCCCTGTCCATAATTGTCTAATGAATATGGTATTTAAATTTTTTAATTAATTGAACAAGTCTTAATTTTCGTAAAAATTAATTGAACAGGTCTTAAATTTTTTTTATACCCAGTAAATCAGTTCATATCATTTATTACATGAAATTATTAATATGATCGCATTTGAATATTACCTTTGTTTTTACTTTGAGTTACATAAGCACTTATTTTTGGATAGTCACCTGTCTGAGAAATGGTATTTTGTAAATTAAAGCAACTAAGTTTTAATTTATGTTACTTACATTTTTCTTATTTTTATAACTTAACTGTGATTTTTCTGTTACAGGTAAGTTGATTTTTGGCTGAAATATGTTTACCTTCAGAAACTAAATAAAGGTATGTGTTTTTTGAAAAAGTAATTTTATGTAATTTATCTTTCTTATGAATTAAATCAAAAGAATTATTAATCATAAACGTTTGTAAAAAGTAACGTAGGAATTGTTCTTTTTTACGGAATAATGATTAAGACTGGTTTTAAATACTATAACAGGCACTAAATTCCAAAAAAAAAAAAATAAAAAATAAATAAAAATAAAAAAAAAAAAAAAAAAAAAAAAATATATATATATATATATATATATATATATATATATATATATATATATATATATATATATTACCGTGTAAAACATTCATCATAATTATTACCATAATCTCTGTTTTTTTTATTTCACCCCTTCCTCACCTTTGAAGGTATACGGGGGTTTCCCTGGCCCGGGGGGATGGGGAGAGGGGAGAGAGGGAAGGGCGGGGGATACATGCTGAGATAAAAGCCCCCACTCGCCGAGACTCGAACTTATGATAATTTTCTTCCAAGTTTTTGGTTCTCTGTTGAAAGCAACGCGCGCTAACTTACTCAACTACCCGTTTCATTATTACCATAATCACAGATGGAGGTATTCCCTTTTTAAAGGGGCGAAAGAATGTCGGAAAGTAACATGTTATGTTATTTCAATTATAAGAGACCTCCTGTGGCGCACCCAGTCTCTTTAAAGTTGATATCTTAAGTGTGGAGAAAACCTGACAGCTGTGCGTGTCCTCAAACTCATTACTTCGATCCATGGCTATTGCTATATACCCAATACCTTTAATAGTTGCAAAGATAAAGATACCTTTTAATATTTGAACAATCAAGAAAGTTAGCACTAATCGTAAAAAAAAATATAGTTAAATAACTACTATTAAAGTCAATTTACATCCCTAACGATTCACGGATATAAATTAAATTAGATGGAAGCATCCTGTCTTCAAAGAGGAGAAAAAATGTCTGAAAGTAACATGATTTGTCATGTCAGTTATAAGAGAATCGCCTGGGGCTGACCTAATCTCTATAAAGTGGGTACCTAAAGTCGGGAGAAAACCTGACAGCTGAGCGTATCTGAACCTCATAACCTCCATCCATGGCTATTGCACAAGAAACGATACGAATCTCTAGATGTACTCTACCCAATGCATTTTATAGTTGTAAACATCCAGGTTTTTTTGTTTAATATAACAATCAAGAAAGACAGCACTAATCATTATAAAAAAAAAATCAATTAAATAACTACTATTACAGTCAATTTACATCACCAACGAATCCCGGATACAAATTAAATCTATATCTAGGACAGCCGTTTAATGTCGTCAGTAATCGTGGTAATCTAAGTGAGCCGTTATTGGATGAAGGGAGCTACCGGTAGCAGTTATGGCCCTACAACTGTGATAAAAAGCGAGGAAGTTGGGAGGCGCTAACTCTGTTTCGGCCTATTTGAAGATGAAATGAAATTATCTTCTTGTCACCGTTGATGGAGGAGAATTTCGTTTGCATTTCATTTCACCTGCTCCGCCGGCCCCCTCATTTTCACTTGGCACCTCCTGAAAATCCTTGCGAACGCCATGATCTTCCTCTATCCGTAAAACTTTTAATCCTTAGTGGATCATACATATTCATAGTTTCTGCTACCTTTGTAAGATCATAGGTGTTATATCCTATTTGAATATCACTGTGAATTAACTTACCATGTGTTGATTACATTAGGTCTGTTAGAGTTGACAAACTAATAATCAAAAATATCATGAATCTAGTGTAATTGTAATGGCTTATATTATATTTATCAAATACAATTTATTTTATTGTTCATTATTACTATCTTCATTTCAACCGTTGGTAATTAAAAATATAATTAAATCATGATCACCATTTTATCAAGTAATATATATTTTTCTGTATTTAATCAGAATCCTCAATAACTTCCATCTACTATACCCAAGGTTGCGAGTTTAAACTTGGGAGATGGACTTTGGATATTATAAAGAGAATTAAAAATCCTTGGTTAATTTGTACTCCCGGAAAATGGGTACTTGTGCGATGATAGATACTCGTTAATATCCCTAACCTAAATTATCCTGGATAGATAAAATTTAGGAATCTCATATTTTATTTACAGCAGCATTGTCCGATTAGCCTCAGTATAAAGTAGCATTCAATTAATAAGCACACAACAAGTAAACTTCCATCATCACAATTCAGGTTAATAATTCTAAATATTTTTAATTTCAAAAACATAATATCATTTTCTGTTGGTAATTTTTTTATTCAAAACAATGTTATAATTAGGACATTTATAATAGTGATCAGATACTACATTTATACAATATTTACAAAACTATAAAATAATTCTGTAGGTTATAATTCAATTTAAATCTGTAGAATGGTCTCACTCTATTTTGATATTGTATAAAAATGTACCTTAGAATACCTTCGGGTAATAAAAGGTTAGAAATTCTAAAATATATGTATTTATTGTATTTGTAAATAATAATAAAACCAGAGAGTGGGGAAAAAAATTCAATTTGAAAAAAACAAAAAAAAAACAGGGGTGCATGTTTTTAAGCTTATGTAAAAAAAAAAAAAATCTATTTTGTTAAATATCATTAGTATCAAAATACGAGTGGTTTCTTTAACGAAAATTCGAAGACAAAAAAGAATAAATGGTGATTTAAAAATGATCCTTAAAACTCGAAATTACCGTAAAGCATTTAGTTTTTCAATTAATAGGGGTACTCACTACGTTTGCTATAGCATGCTATTTGTTCTATTGTGCTAACCCCATCAATTTTATACAGGAAATAACTGTAGAAACTCGACGAGTTTAGCAAAATAACACAAATAGCATGCTATAGCAAACGTAGTGAGTACCCCTAATGTTCGATTGGAGATTTTATATTGATCCCACGACATTGGCTATAAACGGAGGATATGCCACTGCATCACAGCTTACTCTGGCTTATTTACATATTCCTTTGTATTATGTTGTTCCTGTGTAATGAATTTGGAAGATAAAAAAAAAAAAATTAATGATAAGATAAAGGGAGTAAAAAATCATTAGTTATACCGTCCTTCGGAGGGGACGCTAAAAGGTAGTCCCGAGCCTGTGCGATGTCAGGTACTCGTTAAAAATCCCTATCCTAATAAAACCTGGCTAGGCAAAATTTAGGACTCCCACTGTTGCATCGTCCGATTAGCCATAGTAGCATAAAGTGGCGTTAAATAAATAAACAAATGATAAGATTGATTATTAATCTATTATTCGAGTAATGTAACAGGGTTTTTTCTTCTAATACATTTATTTCTCCAACAAAACATATATAATTTTTTATAATGGCCATCCTTTGTCTTAAATGCATTTTAAGGGATAATAATACATACAAGATGCACTTTATGGGCTTTTAGTTTTTTCGCTTTACCCTTTTGCCACTACAAGTGGTCCCTGTGGTTTAGTGGCAAACCTGATAGAACCGTTTTTTAATTCATTTATTGAAATTTACAACTGAATGTTCATACATCAAGTAAATATGCTATAATGATAATACACATGAAAAAAAAACATGAAAAGAAACTGCCCATTGGCAGCACTCTAATAGCGAATCTACACAAGAAGGTCTCGAGGCCATCTTCTTTTCAGACGCTTCGGCGGATTGTCAGGAATTGAAGTGGAAGCAAGGATTGAAACTAGTGGGTTAGAGTGGGAGTGGAGTTTTTCATGGAAGGAGTGATACCTGTTACAGGACAAATGATTAAAAAAAAAAATTTATATTGTACATCTATTACTCGAACGTTTTTAAGATTGAGGGTTTTAAGAAAAATATCAGGCATTTACAAATCACTAGACCAAAACACAAAAATAAATAAATAAAATGAGACATGACATTCTCTTAGTTGGGCATTTGTGACGATACAGACAAATATAAAGTGTTGAGGAATCATTTTCATTTTCATTGTTGAGGTAATGTTTTTTACATAAATATACACAAAAACGAAGTAACCGTAATATAAAAATATCTAAAATGAACCTTTTTATGAGGGATTGGACATATTGAATTTTGTAGTCTTAAATTCTATGCTATTTATCTGCACACATTACTATGTAACCCCGTTTAAAATCAATAAAACTATGTAAAAATTACATAATTTTTTCTGGTAAAGCAAAAATACGAAAGGTATATAAAGTAATGTTCTAGACCACTACACAATAGTTTATTCCAAGAATATCTAGTCATATACCACACACTGCTTCAGTAAATTGAATTCATGAAATTTCCATTTAGCTAGAACGCTATAGAAGTATTCAGAATAAATGGAAAATTCAACGCCATTTAATCGAAATTTACCGAATAAAATTGAACAGAGCATTTTGAAAACCAATCGAAATAATTTCTTAATCAAATATTCAGAAGGTAAATTGAAGGGCTAATTGAAAACCGTCAAACGAGCTCCCTCAGATAGGAATAGTCGACTTCTTCGACGATTCCTTAATTAATTTCAAGTTCGAGATTTTTGTTTTATAGTTCAATAGCTGTCGTTTTCATGACCTATATATTTGAAATATCTGCAGTTATTCATTTAAAAAATATGGAAATTATTATTACCTTTTTATTCCCTCCGGTTAAAAAGTACATTATTTGTATCTTGTCAGGTATAAATTTTAGGAAAATCTTTATTAAAGTTGTTATTTATGGATTTAAATGTTCCCCCTTATCCTCATCAAACAAATAATATCTAATTTACCTGTTAATGATTCTCTATATACATACATAAATCTGTTGCGCGCAACACAAGACTTTCAAGAGAACACACGAACTCTACATCATTACACTCATTTGCGGAAAAAAAAAATATCAACTACTTGACTGGAGAATATTTTTCTAGGTTCCTCCTTCAGTTGCATATCGCATTTTGTTATGTTTCATATTTATCCATGCTTTATCAATGCTAACATCAAGAAATGATTAAATTTAGTTTTATAATATTTCAGTTTTGTACGATTTATCGATTTTTTTAAAAAACTTTTCTCACACAGACACTAAGAAGTTTTCGTCGAATTTGGTCATTTAGACCTATAGCGTATACTTCTGTTTAAGAGTGGAATTCAAAACTTTTCCCGATCGCATTACTATCCCTTACTATCTATTTCATATATAAGTAAATGACGGACAGTTACTTTCACTTACCTAAATTGAATTATATATTAAGGTAAGAAAGCTTTGTGATCGTGTAAATTTTCCAATCCAAGAGCCAGGCGACCAAATCCCACAAAACAATCGTCATTATGTTATCCATGGTTTCCATCAAAAAACCTCTAACATATCTATTTAATCTGCACGTACAGAAAAATAAGTGGCACTATAAGAAAAAATAGAAAATTTTCCATAAGGTAAAAAAGTCGAAACGTTCTACTATTTTTATGTGCTTATATATCAACGATATATATTTAATTATATTGAGGATGCATGTAGGCATTATCGTAGTTAGAAATAATCGGAAGTCAGTCTTGGTTAATATTTTATTTTGCTGATGTTTTTAGTGTATGTTTGACATGGCTCAGTGATGATGATGGCTCACAAGTTTGAACCGAAACGTAGGAAAAATCAAAATATTGAAAAAGACTGACTCCCGATTATTTCGACTAACTATATATTTTTAAGCTTTTCTGATGAAATAACATTCTTATTCAATATCTAAATAATTGGTAGGAACTATGCAAATACATCTCTCCTGGGATATGCCGATGATGTGGCGATATATAGTAATAGCACGAATCTTGTGAAGAAAACTTGTGAGATCAAAAAGAACCATTTGAATACCTTAAATATCAAAATAAACCTATCTAAAACTGAATGAATTATATTTTCTTTTCAAAAAAATAAAAAGAACCTGCCGACTAACTTTAAAATTGAAAATATCTAGAAACATCATCTACTTGAGTATGAAACTTGACAGACATTTGAAATTTGATAATCATATTCTTACTAAATTAGCAAAAGTAAGACAGAAAACCTACAAATTTAACCACCTATTTCAAACTCCGAATCTAAGTTTCAGATTGAAACTTCTAATTTACAAAATTGTGATCAGACCTTCTCTATTATACGGAGAACCTTTACTAACCCATTGTTCAGAAAATTCAAGAAAGAAGCTACAACAATTCCAAAATGGCGTTTTAAAGAAAATTGCAAGAACTGCCTTTGAAAAAGAAAATGAAGAAAGACTTCATTTGCTATTTAATATCCCTAAATTAACAGAATTTCTTGCGAAAAGAACACATAGTTTTTATAATTCTTTAGAAGTGCTTTCAAATCCACTTTTTAGTAGGCTTAAGGTTCCACTAGCTCATCAGAGGTGTCAACATAGTATCTAAAGTAGATTAAGATTAGCTTAAGACAAGAAGTGTCAAGATTGAAGTGATCCCCACCACCAAGAGGAATAGCAAATCCGTGATTGCACTTTCAAAACGTTATCTATTAACAGAAACAGCCATAAAATGTATCTAGATACAGTGAAAGGAAATTATTCAAAAACTATTTTTGCAAAACATGTTACTAAATTGGGGTTATGAAATAAAAAAAATGTCTAAATTTGAATTTCCTCCCAAACGGATTGTTCATACGAACTTTTTTTTTTTTCTATTTTTGTTGATTTAGCATTTGCACCCACAATATGATTATACATTTATAAGACATCCTGTATATTTCAGGTTATTAATTATAATTGCATTATTGCCACAACAAATGTTCTATCCTTGTTGCTGTTTCATTTTGTGTGCTGGACAAAGATTAGATAACAACCATTTTCATTTGCTTTAGATTAAGAATATTGCTTTATTTATTATTTAAGCTTAACTTAACTGGGATTATTTTCTTCCAAGTTTTAAAGTGTTTCTTAATAGTTGGTTTCTTTCATTTTCTTTTTAATTTATTATAGTTATTGTTTTATTGGAGCAATCATGGAATAGCTGTTCCGTAGAAAAAGTAATATAAAAATTCAATCTAGCTAAAGGAATCTTTGATCTCATGGAATGGAATTCGTTTGACGGAGTGGTTCTGAGTAGATGTAGGTGGCTTTAGGTAAAATGTGAATATAAATTTTGGAATATAATTTTATATATATATATAAATAAATAAATAAGTTATTAAATCTACGGATCGTGAGAATCAGTCTTGACTGTATACATTGTTGTTAGTTCTCAACTGTCGATAATTTAAGTTATTTACGGGTCTGAGGTGCAGTTGATATATAAGGAATTTTGTTTAGGTGACGTTTCGGAAAAACCGAAATAAAAGACAAAATTAATTCGTGATCAAAGCCAGGAACCTAAAAAAGGCTAATCAAGAAAGTTAAAGTTAGAATTTATAAAAATGTCCTAAATTGGACTGATTGTAATATCACTCAATAAAGAATTGTTTCTAGAACAAAAACAAAAAAATTATAAAAGTATTATTCTTCCGACGGATCTATGTTTATGTTGGATTTGAAACATGGTAGCTTATATTAAAAGATAAACAACACCTTAAGGTTTTCGAGAATAACGCTCGGTGTAAAATATTTAGTCCAAAGAGAGATGAGGCCAGGAAGGTTACAACGTTAAACATTGGGATGATAATGTCTGATCTCAGGGACTTGAGCTTGAATGTTGATCATTAGGTGAAACTATGTATTAAGTATATTATTATTAATATCTAAAACTCTCTGGGTATTTAAATTGGAGATTTCTTCCATCGCTACAAACCATTATCAGTGAAAGTGCTTATACACATACATATACACTTTTTTTTTTTTTTTTTTTTTTTTTTTTTTTTTACAGATAATTGATTAAAAGGAAATTATATTCAGTTTTCAGTGTTGTTTATTCTCTAGGGCTAGATCCAATGCAAATATTTTTCCTTCAATGCTGAAATTTCGATACTTTTTTTTTCGTTATTTTGAAATTTTCAAGTCTAAAATCCACAGAGGTCTCAAACATCGATGTTTCTGCTGGTAAGAGACACATAATTATTTTTTTTTTCCTATATGATTGAAAACATTTTTCTTATTTTAGCAACTTTCTCAACTCATTTGAACTTCATCTAAGCCAAATAAACAGTTATAAACTAGACTTGTTTCTCTCAGTTTATCTGGAATATCTAGGAAAAGCAATTAGCTGTAGGAGATAGTTCTAACCTCAAGTTTTTGCATTAAATTTACTACTTGCTTCTATGATCTGTTCTTCAACTAAATACTCTTAAAAAGTTGAGTGTTCTAATTCCTTGGATCTAGTTTGTAATATTTTTTCATTTCATCAGTACTAGATCACGAAACTGACTGTTTGTATGTTGTGAACTGCTGTGCCAAGGCTTTTTATGATGGTCAGATTATGCTTCATAGACGGTTATAGGTTTTCCCGGCACTGTAGGCCAGATTTTTGTGACCTATCCCAAGGCGAATTATTATGGTTTTATCTTTGCCAGTAATCTGATATTAAAATTATTTTTAGTTGTTAGAGTAGATCAGCTGATGCGCTCGATGATAACAGTCATACGTTACATCGTCTCTCAGATTTTTGCTTTTTTCAGTAGTAATTCGCTAGAATTCAGTCTGGAGAACATCACTAGACCTCAGGAATATTACGGCAGTGAATATTGGAGAAGTTTCGGTAAGCAAAGTTATAATTTACTTTGTACAATCACGAAAAAGTGAAAGAAGGGTCACTGATCAGCTGATTGCCGCTAGCTCGGCAAGCTCGGGCTTGCTTTTCTTTTAATTATCTTTCTTTTATCTTTAATTCTTATCTCATTATTTATTTATTATTATTATTTTCTTAATCAATGAGATATTTTCATCAAGTCATGTCCTCAAAGTCTGCAAGTAAAAGATCTAGATCTGCAGGTTCTAACTCGTCTCCCACAAAACAGAGACCCCGCCGTGAACAAAATAAAAAAATGATTCCACCAGCGACCGCGTCAGCTACCTCATTAGGTTCTGAACCACAGCCCAGCACATCATCACAAGGAATAACTGATGAATCTCCGTTTTTTACACCGAATCCATTTCAGATCCTCAAAAATGAAAAAGAAACCATGGAATCTTCTCCTATACCCAGAGAACCACTACCTCCACCAATATTTGTTAAAAATATTAAAAATTTTAAACTGATGTGTGCGCATTTAAACAAAGTAACAGATCCTAATAGTTATTATTGTATAAGTAGAACCAATGATACTAAAATATCTCCGACTACTGCTGAAACCTACAGAAAGATTGTAAAATATCTGACTGAGACCAAAGCTGACTTTCATACTTATCAGCTGCGCCAAGAGAGAGCACTAAGGGTCGTAATCAGAAACCTACATTCCTCAACACCCGTTGAAGCAATCAAAGAAGAACTGACAGAATTAGGATTCCAAGTGAGGCAAGTCACCAACGTTCTAAAAGATAAAAGTCCACTGCCTCTATTCTTCGTGGACTTGGAACCATCAGCAGGAGTCGAAAAAATCTATGACCTCAGCAGACTGTACTATACCCGTGTAAAAGTTGAAAAACCTTACACAAAGAAAGAAATAGTCCAGTGCCATAACTGTCAGGCATATGGTCATACCAAAAGTTATTGCCATCACATACCACGCTGTGTGAAATGCGGTGAACAGCATAAAACAGAACAATGTACAAGATCAAGATCAGCACCCGCTGTATGTGCTCTGTGCCTCAAGGACCACCCGGCTAACTACAAGGGATGTGAAATCTACAAGAAACTCAGAACCAGATACCAAAAACCTCAGGATCCGAATGAAACAGCTGTACCAACCAGAAGCAGAAGAGAACCATCAAAACTTGTAAATTCTAACGTGTCATTTGCCCACTTGCTTGGAGGTGGTAACCAGAATCATGAAGTCGAGGCACTGCCGGAACAACATTTTCCTCAACATTCTCAATCTATTGTACAAGAATCTATCCCTCAAAGTTTACCTAATCTTCAAAAAACTCCTCAACATCAAATATCTCATATCCCTCCACCATCAAACGTCACAGATCTTACCAGTCTAATGACATCGTTCATCTCCGAAATCAAATCTCTTGTTATGCCGCTTATATCACTCCTTACAAATCTAGTATCGAATATAATCCCTGCCTTGAAAAATCCTTAAATGACTTCACCTAACTCCTTATCCATTCTCCTTTGGAATGCGAATGGTGTTAGAAATCATACTGACGAACTGACAGCGTTGTTGCAAGACAAAACAATCGATGTTGCACTTATAACTGAAACAAGACTAACGACTAAACAGTACTTCAAAATACCGCAATACATGACATACCGTACTGACCACCCAGACGGTAAAGCCCATGCCGGTTCTGCTATCATTGTCCACCAATCCCTCTCTCATCATTTACTCCCACTTCCCACCTATGATTTCCTACAAGCCACATCCATAGTAATCAAGACTTTTTCCTTTCCGGTAACCCTCACATCTGCATATTGCCCTCCTAAACATTCCATTTCCAATTCTGAATTTGTATCCTTCCTGGATTCCTTAGGAAATCGTTTCATTCTGGGTGCAGACTTAAACGCCAAGCATCAGCAGTGGGGTTCCAGAACCACGAATTCTCGGGGACGAAATTTGCTGTCTGCACTCAACTCCCGAAATTTTAATATCCTGCCTCCTGACTCCCCTACCTACTGGCCAACCGATCCTAACCGCAATCCTGACATCCTCGACTTCTTTATCCACAGCGGATTAGGCTCTCTCAACTTGTCTTTAACTCGCCTTGATGAACTATCCTCAGACCATAGTCCACTGATCCTAAAAGTATCTCTCACACCAATTCCAAAACCCATTCCACCATCATTTATCCGAGGCCCTGTCAACTGGAACCTTTTCCGCCAAATCCTGACCGATAATATTGACCTCAGAGTAACCCTCAAAACCCAAGATGACCTAGATAATTCCGTCTATTCCTTTACCACCGCCATCCAACAAGCTGTCTGGAAAGCTTCCTCTCCTAAACACTCCAATATAAATCCAGACCAAAATCATTTTCCACAACCTATTATAGACCTTATCCACACCAAACGCCGAGCAAGATTATTGTGGCAGCGCACCCAACACCCAACAGATCGCCGCTCCTATAACTTCTATTGTAGACAATTGAAGAGGGAGTTGGCGAACTTCCGTTCCCAGTCCTTTAATTCCTACCTCTCCTCTCTACCAGCTCGTGATAATTCCCTGTGGAATGTCACGAAAAAGATCCTAAAATACCATCATGTTTCCCATCCTCTCCGACGTGGTGATGACTCCTGGGCTGCGTCTGATGAAGATAAAGCCGAGGAATTCGCCACACACCTCTCCAAAGTATTCACTCCTCACCCGGAATCCCACATCAATCACACCGCAAAAGTGCAAGACTTTCTTATGTCACCGATTCCACTTTCCCTACCTCCTAAAGCTATTAATCCCTCTGAGGTCAAATATCTTCTCCAAAAACTGACTCTCCGTAAATCTCCTGGACACGATCTCCTTACTCCCCAGATCCTCCGACAACTTCCGCAGAAAGCTATTATATTCCTTACTTATATTTATAACTGCATCCTCCGCACCACCTATTTTCCTCTGTTATGGAAACATTCCACCATCATCCTTTTTTTAAAACCAGGTAAACCTTCCAACAACACTTCATCCTACAGGCCTATTAGTCTACTCCCCATCCTCTCAAAAATCTTCGAAAGGCTTCTTCTTAAACGTATCCTACCCATATTAGAATCTCAAAATCTTCCTTCCCATCAGTTTGGATTCCGTCCTCAGCATTCCACAGTTCAACAGGGGCTCCGAGTTGTAGACCATATTTCCTCAGCTCTTGAATGCAAAGAGTATTGTTCTGGTGCGTTTCTGGACATTGCGCAAGCTTTTGACCGGGTATGGCACACTGGATTACTCTTCAAGCTGAAAACCCATTTACCCCAGTCCCTATACCTCATTCTCCGATCCTATCTCTCGAACCGTTCCTTCCGAGTTCGCTGTGGTGAAGAATTTTCTAACCTTTATCCCGTTGAGGCCGGTGTTCCTCAAGGCAGCGTCTTGGGACCCATCCTCTACATCCTTTACACTGCTGATATTCCTACACATCCTGATACCTTTCTGGCAACTTTTGCAGACGACACCGCCATCCTATCATCCAGTTCCAATCCTGAAACAGCATCCTTCAACCTTCAGAGACACCTTTTCCTTATCGAACACTGGTGTAATAACTGGCGTGTAAAGGTGAACGAAGCCAAATGTAAACACATAACCTTTACTCTTAGACGAAAATCCTGTCCGCCAGTTTATTTCAACTCATTACCGATTCCTCTCTCAGATACAGTCCGGTATCTTGGCTTACTGTTAGACAAAAGATTGACTTGGAACCCACATACAAGACTTAAAAGACAAGAACTCAACCGACGATTCGGACAGTTATACCGACTACTCAACAGAAAATCTGAACTTACAGTTGAAAACAAATTATTAATCTACAAGACAATACTGAAGCCCATCTGGACCTACGGACTTGAACTGTGGGGGACAGCTAAACGTTCTAACATCAAACGCATTCAATCCTTTCAATCCAAAGTCCTCCGTACAATAGTAAATGCTCCTTATTATGTCTCCAATTATACCTTGCACCACGACCTTAATGTTCCATTTATTTCAGACCTAATTCCATCCAAATTTTCCAAATTCCACCAGAACCTCATTCATCATCCTAATCCTTTAGCTCAATCCCTATCCAGCTCCACTCATCCATACAACCCACCTAGAAGGTTGAAACGGCAGTGGCCCCGCGACCTTTTGTAAATAAATTGGAGTTCTAGCACTGGCTAGTATTGTAATTTTATGTTGTTTAAATATTGTATGAATGTAGTATGTTTGATATCATTCAGCAATACTATTAATGTCCAAATTGGGACAGATTGTAAAATTTTCTCAATAAAAATTGTTATTATTGAAGTTGTTAGAGTACCTACTTTAATATGACGGCCTCGTTAAATTACTTTCTTAACATACAACATCATCAACGAAATATTTCTGTGCGGAATGTTATTGATAATTGGGACTAATTAATAGAAGAAAAAATTTCTCGGGACGTTAAGAAATCGAAACCTCAAAATACGAAAGTAAGTATTGCAAAGCGTAATGCAAAAAAATATATCTTATTATTTCTATGAATATTCGGACATTTCAAGCAACGTAAAGTATTATATACTACAATATAAGTAACAAACATAATGTAGGATTGGCTAAATCGCTATACAAAATACTAATGAAAGAGTGGGAGGACGGTTGGAAGGAGTAAATGTCCAAATTGAGATCAAGCATAACCGACTGTAAAAAATGGAGAAATAGTTCGAGAACTTCAAGAGGAGGGAATTTTCGTATGAAGGGTAAGAATTGGCAATGCCATTTTACACATGTCTACCTTTTGAGATGTCTAGCGTCACCAGCCTGCAAAAATGAAACAGTGCCATCTAACTGAGCAAGGCTAATTAATCGAGTGCCCGTTTTTCGAGCAATCGAGGAAAAAAAGTCGAACTAAAGAAATCCATAACAGAAATACTTCAAGATAAGGAAGAGAGTTCAACCACATTAATAGAATTATTTTAAAAAAATGACCCTTAAGGAAATAAAAAAAAATACAACATTAATTACTTTTCTATCGCTTGGTTTTAAATTTCTCTTCATTTAATTAGCTCTAAAATGGTGCAAAAAAACCTTAGGGTATGGGGAGGCAATAATTTAAAAAAAATAAAAAGGACCAACAAGTAAATTTGTGCTTATCATGGGTCTCATTGGTGCATAGTCATATTGTAGTAAAAGATACTAGTTCCCAAAAGGAACAAAAACCTTTATATGATCCCTGGTCGGATCGTCATCGACATTATAATGAGTTATGTTATGGAACAATATTAATATCAATATCGTTGGCCTCGAAAAATTAGATTTATAAATTGGTTTTCTGGGCTGTATCTCTTCCAAGACGATTCCAGGAGACTGAATTGTGTTATATCTGTCATTGTTTTACTTGTTTCTTGGTCTACTTTACCACGTAGTGGTCATTGAGAGTATAAACTTAAGATAAGTGAGGCATTGGTATAGTCAGCACTACGCTCGACATGACAGAAGTTTGTGGACCTCGGCATGGACCGAATCGACCGAACGGTAGTGCTGACTCCAGCCATTATCTTGTGTCTACTTGTGTCTTCTCCTTGTCTCGCTGGAACAGGCTTCTTCCATTTAGCTGTCTTGTTGGTTCTTGTGGTCGAGTATCCTCTATCTTATCAGCCCAACGTTTGCTTTATCAGAATTTCGGAATATTACTCACAATAATGATTCTATATGGAATATATATATATATATATATATATATATATATATATATATATATATATATATATGCATATATATAGTTTTATTATTAACATAGTATATGCATAAAAAAAGAATAGTTTACAGATGAGTACAAAGAGTTGATTGATTTGCAATTCATTTTCGTAAGCTGAATTACTTTTAAAACAATACAAATCATTAACATTAAATGGATTTATCATGGTATAATTTTGGTATTGCTAGCAATTCAAAAAAAAAATGTACCTCGGCATCCCATGGACGGTGAATTTGGTACATTTTTACTTTTACTTACCTATGTATGAAATACGTGATTGCTATCGTGAAAAATTTTGAATTCCAGTTTTCAACGGAAATACACTTAAGGGTCTCCTGAGTTCAAATAACCAAGTCCCGAAATATGGTTTGGGTTTGTGTGTCCGTATGTGGTAAGTATAGCCCGAAAACGAAAAGATGGACGATATTGAAGTTTTATATTTAAAATAACGTTTTCACTAAAATCGGCAGACCAGGAGTGCCACTTTATACCATGCATTTTACAACTTTTTTTCGATTTTCTCGAAAACACCTCTAGCGATTTTGATGAAACTGGCTATATCTGTTTGAAATTTAATGAGCTGTAATGCCATGTTCAGAAAAGTTTAAATAAATAATACTGCAGAATATCAAATTAGTATTGACAATATATTATTTCTGTGAGAAGCAGGTCAGCGTGTGGAAAACACGCTTTTGCTTCTCCATTTTCGCCTTTCTCTTCTTGAAGTAATCTAGTTCGGTCAGATCCCCAACTTGTTCCTGCAAGGACTTTCAACACATTAAGTCGCTTCAGGCATTGTTTCTTTATGTTTTTTATATGTAAGCCCCATGTCAGCTTGGAGTCGAGGTAGAGTCCTAAGAATTTGCACTAATTGTGGAAGGATAGAGTCTGGTCATATGGCTTGATTTCAGGTGGAGGAATTAGGTGTCTTCGCTTTGAAAATAGCATACACTTAGTTTTATTTGGTGAGAACCTTTCCCGTACCTTCTCATCATTTTTGCTTCCTTTCCTCCGACCACACAGTACCTTTCCGTTTTTCTTTATTTCCCGCAAGAACCCTGACCTCTTTCAATTTCTTTGCATATTGTTCTCGGTCCAGGCAGTGTCTTGTCTGTTATACTATTTGCGTGTAAAGCAGTTCAGCGTGTGGAAAAACGGATTTATTTTTTTCTCTCTCAATATTTGTATTTTACGTATTTTATAATGAAAAATTCATTTCAACAAGTTTTATTTAATTTCATTTTATTATTTTATTTTTTTTTACTGATTTATTGTTTTTTACTAATTGCACATGATCTAAATTCTAAATGGTAAACTAATCATAAAAGGTTGCTTGTCGTTTATACCTTATTTTTTTTTTAGTAGAGAAATATCTTTAGAGCACTACTTGAAGCTAATTCGTCATTTTCAGTTGCCAACCCTTTGCAATGGAAATTCACATCCATTACCTTTATACCGAGACTTTAAAAAGTCAATCAACATCCTCACATAGACCTATTAGTGCAATTCACTAGCTTTCAATATTTTTAAAATGTTATTATTACGTTTTCCTCCACCTTACTTATCCATAAACGTATTTCAATAAAAGATCTTATAAATAGTCGACTGTATTTCTCGCTGATGTACAGGGATCATATGAAATTCGGGTTGACTTTAAATAAATTGAAATATTTCTTATCTTAACGGTAACCTATCATGATGTAAAACGTGGCATAATTTTTTTATTCTGTTGAGAGATTAAAAAATGAAGACTTCCAGTAGTTTATTCTTAATAATAGTTTTTATTGACTTTTTAGGGCTTCGATTATCATCCTCAAACATTCTATATACATTTTAAAATATAAATAGAGAAAAAAAAATCCCTATTTTCTACCCCGCTTTGATGTTCTCTTGATTATGCTTCCATCAAACATCCGCCATGCTCCTGCCATATCCTAAATTGTTACTATTAAAAATAACTATAATGATTAATGTTTGGTAATTGAACAATTCACGTATAGTTTAGATAGTTAACTATAATTTTTTCAATGATTTCAAATGTACATATAACAGTTATTTTTACTTTTTATTTATTTATTATTTATACACAATTTAATGATAAATAACAATATACAAAACTATAAATGTTATGTGGATTCCAGTGCAAGCAGGTATAGAGGGAAATGATCTTACAGATTAGCTCTTTTATAGATGCTTGTACCCTATTACCATTTCTCCGAATTTCCATCCCCTTCCCCGTCTTTAAGTCACAAATAAGGAAGTTTGGAACCGAAATTGGCAGCAAGTCAATCAAGAGAACTTACTTAAGCCAATAAGAACAAACACTTTATCCTTGAACCTCGTCTATGGTTAAAGAAGAGAACAATTTATGTTTAAAATATTAAGTATCGGAGACTCGAGGCTTACAGGTATTTGATGGAAGGCACAACTCCACCAATACTTATTGGACCAGTGTTCTCTCTAAGGAACGAGTCATCACAAAACACATACCATTGGTTTGCTATGATAGCCACAGTTTATGGAAAATTACATAACAACGTAAGATAATCAATTGATAAAAGGTATTGAATTATTTCAAAACTTGTAATTTATACCAAGAACAATGCCTCTAGCATCTCGTTGTGGTTCAGGGCACCAAAATTAAAATAAATAAAATACCATTAAATAATGAAATATTTTAAAATATTTATTTCCACTTTAAGACTATTTAAAATTCCATTTACGACTTTTCAATAAAGATTTGTTTTCCTTTCCTTTCAAGTATAGCGTTCTAGCATTATAATAGCAAGGGTTGAATGCTAGACTAGACCGACCGGTGGAGTATAAGCCCTTAGTAGACTGTATTGAAACTCTATTCAGTCCGAGCACTTACTTTAATTAATCTACGGTTCATATAGTTCAGGTTATATAAGTCCACGGTGCTCAATACTAGAGGTTCTAAAGGGGTTTTAAGTATTTATTAAAATCGTTGTCTATTTTTAACAATAGTGGTTTTTATTCACATTTCTGAAATTATAAATAAACTACATGAAAAATGTCCCTGTATAGTTTCAGTCGTTAAGCTTTGCTATTTCAGTCGCTTCTGATATAACGATTAGTATTCTGACTAGTTGGTTATAAGAAACATCAGTCTGAAAAAATCATACTGGGGTTATTATATTGATTCGGGTGAATAATAAATAAATCGATTGCCTAAATTATTCATTGGCTAGTTCCTTGAATAGAATAGAAAATGATAAGATCTTTATTCCAGTTCTAGCTTGTTTAAGAATAAACAAATTTTACCTTGTTTTTCTTCCAAATAAATTGATTTTACTGTGAACTTTGTTAAAACAACTTATTTTTTTCCGTTTGTTTATGAAGTTAGGCAAATTTTCAACAATAATCTTCATTATGAACTTCAAAATATCCAAGGAGAAATCCAGTCCATTTTATAAACATATAAAATAACATCGTAAAACAAAAATATATGGGTCAGAAGAGTGAAAGAAGCATTAACATCTATTTGTAGGAATGGAGCTTGAACAGGTATGTTTAAGTACCTTAAGTGTACCTTGGGGCTTACTTTAATGAGGGTGGGGGGAGGAGGATGGGGTGGATGAAGACATCAAAGGGAAGATAAGGTCTGGAAGAAGGTGCTTTTGCTTTCTTAAGAGTATTCCATATGAGAATATACTGCTCTCAAAAATAATAATACACAGGTATGAGTGTCTTTTAATATTTAATTTACTGCCAAGTATAAAAGCAAATTCAAGTATGTGAAGACAAGTTTAGGATAGCAGGATAGAGACGAATTGAAAAGTCTTCTTTGTTAATTTGGGAAAAATACTCATGGTGGTCTCAAGGATGTTAAAAGAACGCTTCACGACATCCACATCTGAGGTAGAAACGTGAAAAAAAAAAAAGTGGGTAATATACGGAACAAGGAAAAACTAATGGAGCCAATAATTACACATATTACAGATGGCAGAATCAAGAAGGTTTATTGTTTTAATAAAGTTAGAATCAGTGAACATTACTCTGAGAGTTTTGAAGTACGATCGGGTTTGAACCAAGGTTACACCCTTCTAAGCTGTGTTAGGCTTTAGAATATGTCTTAGAACAGGTGACGCGTATCGGGATTTAAATCTGGTTGGCCAAATCCCGGTGATGGGGTACGCTGTTTGTTCGGTACTGCACTACTGAGTCAAGACATGGAAAATATATATAAGTACGTTTATGAAAACTAGAAAAGATATAGGGTTTGAAATAAGTACTTAAAAGACGAAATATATGCTTAGTTGTAGAAGGGTGTCGATCTAAGTGATATTGATTTGTCAGGACATACGTTTGAACGCAATGAGAAATTAAAGTTTTTTAAGATTAACGATAGCAAGAAAAAAATTAATCCAGGAAGAAATAAAGTTGCGGCTAAAGGGAGAAAATACGTTTTATTATTTAGTTGGAAATTAAGTAGCTTACGGATTCTATCAAGAAACTCAAATGTTAGAATTTAAAAACTATTATTCTTTTTATTTGACTTTTATACCCATGTGAAACGTGGTAGCTTACTTTAAAGGATTCCGAGAACAAGGTTCTGCGTAAAATATTTGATCCAAAGAGAGATGATGCCACTGAGGAATTATAAAGGTTGCACATTGCGGAATGGGGGAGCCTGTGTCCTGCAATTATAATTACTTTGATAGCCTTGCAGAGACTTAATCGAGCGTATAAAGTTGTTTGACTTATTAAGGAATGAATTTCAAAAATGTTAGTATGCGCTGAACCCTACCAGTCGGCTTCCGATAGGTAGGCCCAAGTGTCGATGGGAGGATTATGTTAATTCTGATCTCGGGGGCTTGGGCTTGAACAGTGATTATTAGAAGTATCAGTGTTGGAGAATTATTTGGTGGTATCGGCATCGAACCTACGGGTCAGTCAATGCAATTGATTAAATGTTCTGCCTTATTGCTTAATTCAAAGGAAATGATATAAATTAATTTGTCTAAAATAATATGGGTGGAGAGAGACGGATAAAGAGTTAAGTTTGCTTTGCCAGAAAAACATCCTATTTTACTAATCTTTACGACAATATTAAAGGAAGGAGTCTAGGATGAGAGACGGATAGAGAAAAGAAAGGAATAAAAAAATAGATATTAAAATAAATCACCAAAAAAGATAAAAAAAGGTTTCTTATTCGTCGAATATATTCAGAACAATAAAAAAGATTATTTCGATAATGTGAATTAATTAAAAATAATTTGTACTAGGTAGTAATTGCATTCCATTATAAAACATGATTTTTTTTTTTAATCATTAATGATGCTATTGAGGTAATATGTACCTCATAACAAAAACCTCGTTATACTGATCAAATGGAATATTAATTGATCTAAAGGAATTCATGGAATTCCATTTAAGTTTACAAATGCTTAGGGTTGCCATTACCATATAAATAATCATCTCATTTATTTGCTTTCATTTCATTGTGCTGCGAAAATATTTATATACCATTCTATATTAAATTAATTTAGTTTTTATATTTCAAGTTAATGAAAATGAATACTGAAGTATCTGTTGTGAATGCGAACATTCAATTCATCGATATCAATTCCTTATATATATATATATATATATATATATATTTTTTTTTTTTTTTTTTTTTTTTTTTTTTTTTTTTTTTTTTTTTTTGTGACAGTAGAAAAACATAATTAATTTGTTTAATCATTAATTGGAAAATGCTTAAAACTTTCAATTTTAATATTTTAAATATTTAATTAAATAATTGTTTTAGTATGAATTGCCGTTGTTTAATAGCTCTTATTTATACAAGTTTTCTATGGAAGATAAGGTGGACATTTTCTTAGGACCACTGTCTAATTTACAGATGATGTATAAGGCATAATATATATTTTTTAAATTCATCTGCCGAACTCTGGGACAATAAGTGTTAAATATATAAGAAACCTTTTATACCATATGTATTCAAACGTATATGCAAAAAAAAAAAATAAATAAATAAAAAAACCTTTACAACATTTATACTTAGATACAATGGCTACATACTGCATTTTGTAACATTAAGCCGAGCTTATGTCCCTGGATCCGAATGTCCCTGGATTAGCCCCTCCCTGGATGCCATAGCTGAACCTCAGGAGTTCTCAAGGTCTCTCATTTAGCCCCTATGCTGGTATTGTAAGCTATAAATATTGAGTGAGTGCGCTACTGTCACATACTCTCTGGACATGAATGGAAAATGGTCAGTGACAACACTCCAATAGATTATTTTCAGATTTGTTTGTCTGTTTATTCAGTTGAAGTCACTTTATCGAGGTACAATCTATGCAAGTTTCATCAGTTTTAATTCTTTCCCTTTTAGGATATCCTGCATTTAATTTTACTGAACTTGGAAATTACCAATCGTTGAAAAATTATATTTATAAAAGGATAATCCTAATCCTATCAAAATTTCTACAAGATGTGCAAGGATAAGACAACACCAGAAAAAAAAAATAAGCGTGAGACTAACTTTCTTTAAGTTTAAGTAAATTTTCTTGATTTTTTTAAACCAATTTTATGGCTACATAGGTGATGTATATTAAAGAGCGAAATTACATAAATACTCTCATCATCATTCTAGTTTTTGTTTAGCTCTTAAACATGCAAAATTACCAGAGTTAACAGTTTTAAGATAAAACGTCATTTTAACAACGGGCCGATTATTATAACTCCGGAACCAGTTTAGTCTCAACGAAAAATTCATATAACTTAAACTCATTGTATAGATGGGTAATTTGTATTAGCTTCGTAATGTTTGAAAATTTAGAAAATTCAATTACAAATTTTCAATGATCACAAAGATCTTAATTTTCACAGCTAGTAGGTTTATGACTAAGCTACATAGGAAAAATAATCAAAGGTGAGTCTCTTTTCCTTCAGTTACTTTTATCTCCCTAAACTCTCGTTTTCTATTCATTTTCAAAAAAAAATTAGACCACTTTCTTTACTTTTTAGGTAATGAGTAATGGGGGGAAAAATACCAAGCAAGGCCTTATATTATTTTTAGTTTCTGTTATGATTTGATAGCTACAAATTTACAAGAATTAGAAAGATTTTCCAACACATGTTTTTCGCCGCGAAGCTGACGTAAACCGGCTGCCACACTATAAGTCTTGGCCAAAAAAATATTTTATCTACGATTTAATGATTAAGAAAGGATAGAAAATAATTGACCGAAAAAAAAAAACAACATGAAAATAAGAAATGTCGAGTGGTAAGTTCTGGACTATTTCGAAAGGATTGACCTATATATAAAGACAAAAATAAATAAATAAAATAAAAAAGTTCACCATATCGAAGTCTTTTAAGAAGTCAAAACAGACTATGGTTGATATTATCTGTTTGTCTTGGTAGTATGTTTGGTGATTTTCAAGAGAGCTGAATTTGTGGAATATTGGGATCTAAAGCAAGACTGCAAGGGAAAAAGTAATATATTCCATTTTTGTATTTTAAATATTTTCATTCTGGAATGAAATGGAAAATTAAAATGGAATAAGGAAATGAAAACTGAAAATCAATTTAGTGCTTTTCATAATAACTTTTAGTAGAAACAAGTCATACAACTAAAACAAAGAGGCCGATGTAAAATCAACTGTTAAAAACAAAAATAACACAAATTTATTTTTGAACGATTTTTCTTTTTTCTTGGAATCAGTTCAATGTACTCGAAAGACTTATGATTTTCGATATTATTCTATATTATGGTACTTTGATGTTAATAAGTCATTGTCAGAGCCAGGACTGAATAGACTACATAAATTTCTCGACTACGCGGCGGAGCGGAGCTTACAGAGGGGTGAAATGGTTGGCTAAAGAGATTACAACAGAAAGCCTTAAAACATTCAAAGCTTACCATCCTACTAAGAGCTTCTAGCCTTTTACATTAACTCAATTATGCATTAACTAAATAATCCCGCCATTTCTTATGGGCCCTTTTTGCTAGTGCTCCTGTCCTTTTAATACTGACCTGATGAGTTTAGTGGTCTCGCTTTAGGCCTTTGTGTCTTATGAATAGTAAACGCCTTTGAGGCGGTTAAATCGCCGGCGATTAAGAAAATCCTCAAGATATAATTCGTTAAAATAAATCCTTTCAGCTAAGAAACCTATTTATATCTTAATATTCGCATTACTGAGTGAATTATAACTTCTCAGTAATTTTGAAACATAAATACTGTAGGAAAATCAGATAATTCAGATTTCTGACTCGAATTTGGCAGTTTCTAGAAAAACAAATCAAGCAAGATGAACTTGTGAATTTTAATAATATTATATTGTGTGAAAAATGGTGGCGATGTTGATAAACAACGGCTTAAGGTTTTCGAGAATAAGGTACTGCGTAAAATATTTGGTCCGAAGAGAGATGAGGCCACTGGGGAGTTTAGAAGGTTGCACAACGCGGAATTGCCGAGTTTATACCCTGTGAATATAATTGAGTTGATAGCATCGCGGAGACTCAGTTGTTGGGCTTAGTGAGGAACGGATTCCGAGAAAGTTGGTATTCGCTGAACCAACTGGTAGGCGTCCGAAAGGTAGGCCGAACGTCGATGGAAGGATTGCATTAAGGCTGATCTCGGGGGCTTGGGCTTGACCGGTGAACATTGGACGAGTCTGTGCAAGTTTGGTATCGGCATCGAACCTTCGGGTTCGGTAAGCCTATTATTATTATTATTACATTGTGTCTACTTCCTCGTTGGTTATTCGATTCTTCGAGTATCCTTCCCTTAATCAGCCCATCGTTTCTTTTAGAAGAATTTCTAAACATTCCTGATTATCGATCATTCTCAATGAAATAAAGATAGTTTAACATGGATTATACCATAAAAAAAAGACAGAGGAATACAATGAGTTATTAATATTTCCTCTTTGTGCCTCGTTAATGATTTATGTTATATTCCATATTTACTAATCATTAAGAAAAAAAATCCCGAGCGCGCCGCACACGACTTTCACTTACATCCGTTGTTAAAATCAATTTAAGAATTTTTTTTTTTTAATTTAGAGATATAAATAAATTGTTTAAGAATTAATTAAATTAAATAAAAATAAAAATATGTGTTTTATTAAATAATATATTAAATTTTTACTAACAACTATCAGTTAGTTTCATCGGCTTTTTATCACTCTCTCTCTATTAACTTTTACAATTCCGTGTACATGATAATATTTATTCTAAAGTCTTTAGCTATCCAACAGTATATTGTACATCTACACTATTATTCTTGTGTTCAAAACCACAAAAAATGCATTAGAAACATTTTTGCGCTTTCTCCTTTAGTTTTCAATTAAACTCGCGCACCTTGCATATTTAGCTGCTATTTATCAATGCTAACAAGATGATATACCTGATTTTTTGAAATCTGAAAATTAAATGTACGTAAGAGTAAGAAAATATAAAATATCGGCATTTAAACCATGTCTTACTATTTCATTCAGAATTAAACCTGCATAATGTTAAAGACCATCTCATTTTACATCGATGTAGCGAGTTTAATCAAAAATCGTTAGAGCCGTTTGTGAGAAAATCGTAAAAAGGTTAAAAATGCATGGTATAAAGTGGCTCTTCTGGTTAGCTGATTTTTATGAATAAGTTACTGTAACATCTAGGGCGGATAACTGTCACAAATATGAAATTTTAGTTTCGTAGAACTTTTTGTTTTCGCCCGAGAGTAACACCACACACACACCACACCCAGATCTTTTTGCGTGACTTGGTTATTTGGACTCAGGGGACCCTAAACCGAGTATTTCCGGTTTAATTGGAATTAGAAAATTTTCACGATCGCAATACTTTTCCTGTATATTTTGTATATAGGTAAGTGAAAGTAAAAATGTATCTCCACAACACATGGAAGGTATTGGGTTAAGTGCATATTGAGAATCATACTGTTTCTAGGACATTGAGCGTGCAAAAAGGTGATTAGGCCAAGGTTATACTCAGCTGCCAGGTTTTCCCCAAATTTTTGCCACCCACTTTATAGAGCCTGGTCCTGCTCTAGGAGGGTCTTTTCCCCCAGTGTCGTTTCACGGCTGAAATAACAGAATAATAAATTATTATGTCAAAATGAGGATTTGAATCCATAGATTACAGAGGAGAAATCAATAAGAAGAACAATTTTTCCTAATACACAAAGATATTAGTCTTATACAATACATTCGATAACTACCTTAAGTTAACGCATATGATAGAACCGGTGATTTGGATGACAACATATTAGTAAAAAAAATAAATGGATAGTAACCAGAACCTCAGTTCAGCAACTAATGAAAATATTATAGCAAATCGTAGCTTACCATTAAATTATGAATAAAATCACCAATTTTTTTGTTCAGCAATGTACACTAATAAATTCAACCTATGAGCCTTCTCGAATTTCAAGAAAATTGGTTTGTGTAATAAATTCGGTTTAAAAGCAATGTCTTTCAGACGTATTGTGAGCAGAAATGACTTCAATGCTTATTATCAAAAAGACATACTGAGCTAAGATATTTAAAAGAAAATTAAGGAAAAATGAAGATATAACTACTAATATAAGATAATTATAACTAATATTAGATCCTAAAATATTGAATTCATTAGTAAATTACATGTCAAAAAATTAACCCAAAACTTTTTTTTTTTAATGTAAAGGTCAAGCTAGACCATCTAATAGTACATCTAATTTCGTGTCATTATACGATAAGCTATGGAAATTTTATAAAACTAAATAACTAAGACAACTTTGGTAGAAGTCTGCGCCCAATTCACATATATGACTTATTAATCAAAAACAAAGAAATATTTCTATCAAACAAACTTATTTAAAATAAAAATAAATAAAGGACTATGTTGATGTTGATAAGATGATCTTTGTCGTAAGACTAGAATGTTTTTATTAATAACTAAAATGTTAAAAAGTTAAATATTATGAGCAAATCGAATTGACAAAACGATATATTTTCATGAATAAATAAAATATAGAAATATATTCTTATTTATTTTACATATTTTAAGTACCTCCCAACCCTTCTAAGTGTCAAAGGAATATAAGCTGAGTTGCCAATATAGCTGCTACAGCAGGACATTACTAAGTTGCCACTAAGCTTCCAAGTTCTCGCTCTGTTCAAGTTCTAACTTGAGTTTAAGTTAATTTATTTTAGATGATGATTCTTTGATTGACCCTTGGAAAGAGATTAAGATGGATGCGCTCATTTCCACAGCAAGGAGACATCTCTCTCTAATGAAGGGAAGCAGAAAATGCCCAGTTTGTTAATAGTACAAGTAAATTACAACGTAAACGTAAAGAGGAACTATATTTTCACCATTATTGTCCCTTAACTCTGACATATTTCACAGTTGATATAATTTTGTCATCTAAAAGTATTTTATTTCCTTATTTTCACGCAATGTTTAGATATTCATAAAACAGAGAAATATCAGGAAAAAAAATGAAACAGGTCAGTTTGGTATCAAATTGCTAATGCTTTGCATCGATTTGATGTTTACAAAATCCAGAATTAGAATGATTTTCCCAATAAATGTTTTTAGCCGCGAAGCTGATTTAAAACGGCTGCAATAATTAAAGTATTCGCCAGAAAAATATTTTATTAACGGTTTTATATTCATAAAATAACTGGTCCTAAAATTATAAAAATCAAAATTGTTTAGCGGCAAATTAATGAAAATTAGACGGTTTCGAGTGGGTTGACCTAATTATATTTTCATTATCCACCTACTTGGACATTTCTGACATTCGGGGCGTGGAAGCAGTGGGGTGGTGCGCTAAGTGTACGCATGCCACTGCTCCCAATAAACTACTCTTATTTTTTATGATTCTTATTATATGATCCCTCCATGTCCTGTCAGAAACTGTGAGACCCAGTAATCAGGGAGGATCCACTTCGTCTTCAATCTTTCCTGGACGGTGGGGAAGAACTTCCTAAATGTGGCACTTTCTGACTTGCCAGCCATCGTCCATTCCATTCTTCTTTCACTGATTAATAACTTCCACTTATTCGGGGTCTCACGAGTTCTTAGACGGAGTCCCTCCGGTAGCGCCTAGAGCTCTTGCCTCTTAACGTTATATTTAAATGTACTCGTTGAAGACGAGGTGTAAGGGCATCGATCCGGCTAGCACTAGAACCTCATACGACACTGTCTTTGGAATGTCGGCAATCTCTTCCTATTTAGCTGCGTGAGGTGTTATCGCCATGCTTTGGATGCTACCTCATAATACCCTTGACCACGCTTTCGTAAATTGTCCTCGTGGCTGGGTATCCAATGCCCCAAAACGCACCCCCCAATCCTGCTTAAACTGTTTATAGACAGAGTCACCCTACCTCGCAGGTAGTCTAAGTGAGGGGTGACATCGAAGTTCTTCTTAAAAATGCATGCAAGTAGCACGTCCGGTCAACCGCTTTTAGTGAAAAAGGTGTTACATCACGGGCGTATATTTAAGACTAATATGAAATTTCAGTTTTGCACACCTTATCGTTTTCGTAATAGAGTGGTCACGCTCACACAGACCTTTTTGCGGGATTTGATTATTTGGCCTCAAGGGACCCTAAAACGTCTATTATTGTTGAAAACTGGAATTCACAAATTTTCACGAACGCTATACATTCCCTTACGATAAATTTTATATATAGGTAAGTGAAAGTAAAAATTAACTCTAGAAGAAATAATTTTCTTTTATTTATTGAATTCCTGAATATTTTTAGAACAAATTAATGTTTTTTTAAAGGACTTGATTTGGTACAATTGCCATTGTTTTATTAATCTGTGGGGTTCATTTTATATATGATTATTCGAATCATAACTTTTTTAAGTTATAATTTTCTAACTCGCTTTAACTTTTGGGGTCATGCGGTAATGCTTTACCGATCGGGAAGACTGAATCAGATCAAATCGAGTTAGCTTAGAGTAAACTATTGAGTTTATAACTTGCTTAACTCTCGCCTCACGAAGCTTCGGTTTCATGGCTAATATTCACTTGTCAATCATTAGCTCCGACACAGCCCTTAATTTTGCGCTGAATTACATTATAATGTAATTAATAAGTTAGTATAGGCTTATAGTGATTGATTCAAAGATTTAAAAAAGTAATTTGAGGTTGGTGAATTTTTTAATCAGCGTGATTCATTATCCTGTTATGTCTGTTAATATAAGACTTTCCTTAAAGATAATTTCTAATTTCACTTTTCCATTATGCTAAATTTTTCTATTTTTATTTATTTGAAATATCTCGATTTTGAATTTAATCGTATGATGCTCAAAATACATCGAACCTCATTTATTATTAATCCTAATTGAATATTTCACCATAGCCAATAAATTGTGTTAGCACCAAAAGCAAAAAAAAAAGTTATACATAAACAATTTAATTTAAAATGAAAAATCAACTCATTATAACGTAAAATTGCTACAAACTCCATTGATATATCATTATTATTCTATGAAAAATTGATTTGGTAATTTACTAACGAAATAGGAATTTAAAAAAATAATCTAAATATTTCCTTTCATTATATCTTTAAAGACTGCAGTCTTTACTCACGTTGAATTTTTGTGAGGCTTTGTATTTTCTTATTTCGCTTAATAAATACATTTTTTAATTATGCTTTTAAAATGTATAATTCGTGTTAGTTTATGCGATTTTTTTTTATTGCTTCATAACACATCCTCTCATATTTATATCAATGTTAGATTAGATGTTCAATAACTGACGCCCACATTCACAGCTACATACAATGATCAAAAGATTCCTTAGATTATTTTTTTTCATTTAATTCAAATTGCTGTGGTAGTTATTATGACAATACATTAACATCATTCTTAAAAGAATAACGCATTTTAATTATTTCTGAAAATTGAAATATTTAAAAATATTAGCATCTCTATTCATTAACGGCTTTATTCTGAAAGATGTACTACAGTAGGTATATTTAATTCCAGAAATTCTTTACGTTAATTACCTCATTTCGTTAAAAAAAAATAAAAAAATAAATTATGGTATATTTCAGAAGGTAGAGCATCGTTTTTCTTTTCTGTTTTTCTCGTCCCGTTTTGGCAGATAATTAGTCTAAAATTTCTGCCATGGATCTACGCTAGTAAAAGAAGTAAAATGGATACCTTGCTCATCCGTTGTCCTAAAAACAGTACAGTTCTTACTAATAATAAATACTGAACCCAAGATTCTTTCAGAGTTGCAGTTGTATTATTTTTTTCAATAGTTTTTCATTTTTTATGAATACGTGGATAACATCGACTAGTTTTCCTGTTTTTTTTTTGTTTTTTTGAGAAAATTGGTGTTTCTTTTTCGATACCATTCAAATTCAAATCGCAACAAGTGAGGAGTTGATTAACTATAGAGGTATTGTAACCATTTCTTGGAAATATAACAAGAAAAGCGAAAATCCCTGTTTAGCTTATTTTTAAACCTTTATTATTATTAATAAATATCTCGCCCTTACTTAGCTTCCGCTGGCTCTCACCAGTGATGCGGCTGAGAGGGAGGCGCTGGGATCCTTTGGGCTCTGCTTGTCCTTCCGTCCGGGGTTCTCGAGCTGATTGTAAATATTGTACATAGGTATGAATGTGAAATGTTTTGTTTATTTATTTGTTAACTTCATTTATTTGTATTTATTTTGTCTATAAATTTTGTTATTGTATACGTTTATTTATTTTGATTTTATTTTATGTAATTTGACTTTCCTTTTGTTTATATTGTAAGTATTGTATGAATGAGATCCTGTAGCACTATTATTATTGTCTATTATGACAAATTGTAATATATACGAATAAAAAAAATAAAATAAAAAAATAAAATAAAATAAATAAATATCCAGTTTTGACCGTTGGAAGATTCAGCAAAAATTAGTCTGGATGGTAGGAAAAAAAAAAGAAAAAATTTAAATAGTTTAGATTTCCGAAAAAATAAATATTTTAGACTAATAATAGTAGACTAATAGTTATCACAGACGTCTACTTCTCAAACAATAGTGAGTTAACTAGTGAACGTTATGCGATTTTTGGCATCATCAACAAAAGATTTGGATAACATCGGACGATGAAAATTAAATGGTATAATTGAGATGCTACAATATGTTCTATATTCATATTCCAACCATTTCAGGTAATTTTACTAGAAACGCAAAAATCTATTTTTGATTTTTTTTTTTTTTTTTTTTTTTTTTTTTTGTTCGTTTCTTACCTTTTGGATCAAATTATAGTGCTGGGTCACTGAATGATCTGATTGGGTTGTAACCCACCTTAAATTTGACTTAAGTTTTTTTTTCACATTTATTTTTTGGTTAATCAAACATATTTTTATTTTTAAAAATAATTCTTAAAACCATTTACACAAAAACTTTACTAATTTTATTTTTAAAACATTTTCATATCTAAAATATATATATATATATATATATATATATATATATATATATAATATATATATATATATATAAACAATAATTTTGCCTTGATTTTTTATACCAAAACAATTATTTAAAGTTTAAGTTACATTCATTTCAACAAATCTTTTGCTGTATCACTAAGCGGAAGGCTCTTAACTTTTGGTTCTGGTCTTAAGTCAGTTATATAAGGATCTGAGGATATCACCATAATATTAAAAATGTCTTGGTTTGTAGCTAGGCGAAATATTTTTCTATTTTGGTGGGTCCTGTAATACTTATATTCTTTATTCCGACTTTCTTGAGCCTCTTCGGAAAGAGTAGCAATGGGTGAAGTAGCAAGCTCAATTGCTTTCCATAAAATAGGACTCGGTTCACAGTTGCCGATAAGTAGTACCAGGGGTACGTGGATATAGCTTATTCCACTGTTTGTTTGGTATATAAGTCAAATTTATGAGGGTGAATACCGCAGTCACTGTTCAGTACCTACAAGATTACAGTCAGTCTACCTTCTTCATATTCTTTAACTTAAATAGCTTTTACTCTACGAAAAGCAGGTATGAAAATTATTTTTCGTGATAGTTACATTATGATATATACTAACGTGAGGTATAAGTACTATCACATAGGTAAGTTTACCTTTTAAATTTTTATCGATAGCTACAACCACATTAGAAATGAATATTGAATTTAGATCTACAAAGCTACAACCTTCTTTATACAATTTCGAAGGTATTTTACAGTTGTGTGATACTGCAAAGGTTTGCGAAAAATAAAATATAAAATTCGGATTGGAAACTATTCCCTAAGTAGTGAATCGAGGGGTAATAATTATAGGTAAAATGCTGGTCTTATTCGAGATGTAGAAATCACTCACCTTTGTGAATCAATATTGCCAACTTCTAATAATATTTTTGATGAAAGATTTGGCAGAATTATAGTTTGGGACGGTAACTGTTAAAAATGAGCCGAGATATGTTTAAAAAAAGTTCACTTTTAAGGTTTTTTTCCATCTTTTAACCACTGTACGCCGTACGGCCAAATTAATAAATTAAATCATATATATTAATTTTTTTTAGAAATGTTTTATGAATAAAATGAGTAAAATTTTTGTGTAAATGGTTTTAAGAATTATGTTTTAGAATAAAAATCAGTTTGATTAACCAAAAAATAAATGTGAAAAAAAACTTAAGTCAAATTTAAGGTGGGTTACTACCCAATTATAATACCCAATCAGATCATTCAGTGACCCAGCAATATAATTTGATCCAAAAGGTATGTTTAATTTTTTTTTTTTAATTTTTAAGCCGAAATTGCCCAAACTATAGAGTTTTTTTCCCGAATTACTAAACTTTTGATCCACTGTGCGGCGTACAGATGATGGTGGACAAACAGATTTTTTAATTTATCTTGATACGTAAGTCCTAATTTCTTTTTTATCTATTAGAAATATTCATTAATGAAAAACAGCTCCTGATTTTCACGCTAAACGAACAAAAAAAAAAAAAATCAAAATAGATTTTTGCTATCCAAATCTTTTGTTGATGATGCCAAAAATCGCATAACGTTCACTAGTTAACTCACTATTGTTTGAGAAGTATACGTTTGTGATAACTATTAGTCCACTATTATTATATATGTATATATATATACATGCGCATGTTCTTTTCCATCATGCTTCCTTAAATGTTTTCATGTTTATATTTAAATATATCTTTGCATAAAGTGCCAAGAATATTTTTAGCAAAAACCTAACGAATATGACAGGGAATACTTGAGTGAGGGTGGCAATATATATGCAAGCGGCTGGCTGTTTACAAATGGTTTCTGCGAGGATACACGAAGGCACGAGGAGTGATGTGAGTTGGCGGGTATGATGTATGGGGTCCCGCCCCACCATCCCTCTCATCCCCCAGGCTATCATGCACAGCTAATTGCTTCCTTTGGCAATTATATCCTGTGCCTTACCGAACCACCTCTGACATTCTTGCCAAAAAATATTTTAATGAACAAGATCATATTGAAAAACTGGCATTATAACAAATAATAATTGATTTTAGGGAATAGACCAACATCTTGAAAAATAAAAAAAAAGGAATCCACTGAATTTTATGCTGAAAGTAATCAACGTTATGCAGTTTTCGTTTTATTTAGAAGGTCCAAGAACTAAGAAAAGGTAATTTGTATCTTTAGGCAATTTTAGAGGAAACAACATTAAAAAGAGTTTTATTCAAAAATATTACAATTTTTATTTTAATAAGGGGTTTGATAATAATGCTTTTTGACCACATTCGTACAATATTTTATTTATTACTAATAAGAAATTTGACATATAATTTAATTTTCCATGTGCAATTCCTTCAAATTTGTGGACTTCTGAAGCAGCCGCTCATCACTGCAGAGCTTGTCAGGTGATCAGTATATCTCTTGGGTATGTACTTCGTCGGGGTGGGCTGTAAGGATTCCTAGAGCATTTTAATATTTCTGTTAGTGGTTTGGTGTTGTATGTTAGTCCAGGTGGAAGTTATTGTAATGTTCTGTAGTAGTGGTTGAAATCGTTGGTATGTTCAAGTTGTTATGTATAACGCCATTTTTCACGAAGAACAAATGTGCGTCCACTATTTTACGCAACACTTTCGACTGAAACGATTGAAATCTATATTTGATTAGGATATTAGATTCTATCTATTCAATATGTTTAATATTTGGTTAAAAAAAGGTAAAGTCAAATTAAATAAAAATATAAAATTAAACAAACCACATAATAACATATAAATACAAACTTAACAAAAAAATCTCGCATTTGAAGGCTATACGGGGGTTCTCTCGGGCCAGGTGGTGAGGGCGGGGGATATATGCCGAGGTAAAATCCCTCAGCACGAGAGTCGAACTCGTAATTATTTGGTTTCAACTTTTCGGTTATCTGTTGCTAGGCAACGCGTGCTAACACGCTCGGCCACCCCGCCCCCAAATTATGGTATCTGATGATTAACAAATAAATGAACATCTTAAACACTGTCATAGTTTTATAAAATATTTAAATTATATTAATGGAACCCCAGAGTGGGCTTCTCCCAATTCGTAGAGTGAAAAGCAGCGCCTCTCTCTCAGTCGCGTCTTTAGTGTAAGCTATTGAAAATGAATGAAGTTATAGTCATAAAAGTGTCACATTTAAGGAGAGAATCTAGCCAGCAACAGAACTCATGTAAAATGATTTACGAAATGTCTCGGGGCCACTGCCGTTTCAACCTTCTAGGATTGTTGCGCTTTAGTTGAAAAATTAGGGTTATTGGTAAGATTCTGATGGAATAAGCTGTAAAATAAATGAAATATTGAGGTTATGATTTTGGGCATTGTTGGTGGCATACTAAGCAGCATTAACTATTGTTCAGAGGACTTAAGACTGAATGGATTTGATGTGTTTGATGTTGAAGAATTTAGCTGCTTCTTACAGTTCGAGACCATAGGTCCGTATAGGTTATAGTAACGTCTTGCAATTGAATAGATTGCTATCGAGATGCATTAAAATCTAGATTTTTTTTTTTTACTTATAACATTGTTAATACAACATTACTATACATTTACATTAGTGGCCAAGAGATAGGCTGATCATCTGAAAAGCTCTGCTGAGACGAGTCGCTGGTTCAGCATTCCACAAAGTTGCTCATTGCAAAGGAATTGCAGATATCAAATTAAATTTATGGAAAATTTCTTATTTGTAATAAAAAGATAAAACAAATTTTTTACTTACCTTATGGAAGGAGGAAAAATGTATGTAAGATTTGGAATTAAATCAAATGTTTAACAAGTACTTTTAGGAAAGATTGGCATTTTCAAACACGTTTTTAACGTTATAAGTTGTTACTGAGGGATATAGAGATAACTAAACTATGAAAACAGAAAGTGTAAAATTATCAATTTTGTAAAAAATATCCTTCAGTACCTTATGAAAATGAGAGCGGAATGCTTAAACGCAATGAAGTGAAAGTTCACAGTTAAAGTTTATTTATTAAAATCTTTACTCTCGAATGTTGTCTACACTTCTCACCTTTTTCTTCCGGTTTAAAGACCATTAATGTTCTTATTCAATTTATTCCTCTTGCAATAGTCATCGGCATTAACTGTCCTCTTATATGACACAGATATAAAAAACGTGGCATCAATAACTAAATTCAGCAAAAAAACGAACGATTGCTCAACGTACCTGATTACCATATTCATGGAACTCACCAAACTGATAAAATAGAACTTGCTGGGTTTGCTGTCATCATCAATCAATTCTTCTCCGTTAACGTATTACCATTAGTATTCTATAATTTCCAATAAACCACTGCTGTTAAACTTCAAACACCGCATTTTCCTGTGACCGAATGCGTTGTTCTGAAATAACAAATTTCAGAATCCTATTAGATTTCTTAATGTACTCCTTAAGACATGTTTTTCAAAAAGGCACAGCACTAAACCAATCATTAGTATCTGATCTCTTTTGTCTTCTTTAGTTAATTTCAGTTTTAGTGATGAAATGAATTTTAAATTTATAATACCATGTCTAATTATAGACTTTCGGGTTTTATTGGGCTGTTATAATTAACAATAATGGAAATATAATACCATATATGGACTGTTATTATATTACCAGGGGATCCCGTGGCTGAGTTGCTAGTCTCTCTTTCCAAAGGTTGTGACTTCGAATCCCAGTCCGGAGGGACTTTTTCAAGCATTTGAATTAATGGAGATTCACTCACAGCCTCTCCCTGGGTATTTGAGACCCGTCAGCCAACTGGTTCCCACTCACAATAGACGTAGGAAGTGATGACCCTACCCTATAAGGAAGTGGGGTGGCCGAGTGTGTTAGCGCGCGTTGCTTTGACTACCAACAGAAAACCAAAAAACTGGAAACCAAATAATTAAGTGTTAGCGTCTCGGACACAGGGGAATTTATCTCGGCATTTATCCCCCTCCATTACCCCCTGGACCGAGAAATCCCCATTCAAAGGCGAGGTAGGGGTGGAAATAAAAAATAACCTACCCTATAGACCTCTATAAATCTAGAAACGCGGGTGTAATCATCAAGCAGAATACACCGCGCGGACACTACGAGGCCACTTAAAGACACTTAAAGAAGAAAATGAAGGCAGTATAATACGATAAAATATTAGAACTAAGATTAGGAATATTTGGGAATAATTGATCTTATTCATAAAATAGATTCTAGGTAACAAGAATTAATATTAAGTTGGTAATTGAATATTTAATTGTCAATTGTAAACGGTACTTGCAGGTGACATGACATAATATTCCATTTACTCTGCGATTGCATTTCCCTTTTGTTCTACAATGGTTAGATTTATTCATCTAAGATTAAATATTTATAGACCTGTCAAGGCATAAACTGCAAGAGTACATGGGTATACTCATCATATAGTTAGTAATAAATATGATTATTGATTATCACTGAAATTGAGAATCATCATAAGGTCAAAAAATCTGGTGCGGGCAACACACGACTTTCACTTACCTCGATTTTTAAAATCAATGAAAGAATTTTCAAATACAGTTAGAGATAAAAATACGTGAAAATATTAAGGAATTAATCAAATTAAATTTCTATGGAAACATGTGTTTCATTAAAAAATCTATTATATTATTATCTAAAATAATAAGTTAGTTTTATGTTCATTTCATCACTCTCTATTAACTTTTAAAAGCTTGTGTATGAGATGACACTTTTTCTAAAATCTTTAGCTTTCCTACGGTATATCATACACATGTATATACATATATTACTGCTCTTATGTTCAAAAACGAAAAATTGCATTAAAAAAATATTTTTTCTCTTTTCTCCTTTAGTTGGGAATCGAATTTATTCAATTTATATATTTACCTGTTTTTCATCAGCGTTAACAAGATAATCTAGTTATTATTATTAAATCTACAAAATTAAAAGTACTTTAGGGGAAGAAAATTTAAAATATCGGCATTTAAGCCCTGTCAGACCATTTTTATCCAAATAAAACCTACATGATATTAAAGCCCATTAAATTTTACATCGATATAGCGAGTTTAATCAAAATGCATGGTATAAAGTGCCTCTTCTGTTAAGCTCATTTTGATGAAATAAGTTTTGTCACGTCTCGGGCGTATAGTTGTCTTAAATATGAAATTTCAGTTTCATAGGACTTACCGTTTCCGCCCGGGAGTTACCACACACACACACACAGACACACACACACACACACACACACACACACACACACACACACACACACACACACAGACCTTTTTGCGGGACTTGGTTATATGGACTCAGGGGACCCTAAAACGTGTATTTCCGTTGAAAACTGAAATTCGAAAATTTTCACGATCGCAATACTTCCCCTTACTATATATAGTAAGTGAAAGTAAAAAATTAGAGGCTATTGTATTTCTCAAATTTATTAACCTACAAAATCGTTACTTTTACCGTGATTTCGATTATGTGGATTGCATGCACGTGATAGTATAGTGATAGATAGGAGAATGCGCTTGAAAATTAAATTTTATCATTTAGTTGAACACTAGAACATATATTCCATTCGTGATCCACAGCGACAATTGGTTATTGTTAAACTTGTGAAAAGATATTTATATGTGAGCCAAAATAAAAATATTTTAACTGTTACATTAAATATTTCATTTATTATTAGTATTTTAATGGAATCTATAGACTATAATATAATGAAATTTTAGGGGTGCTTCAAAGAAAAATGCTTTTTCAAATTGATTCGTTCATGAATATATTGATGAAGATGCTATTCTTCGTAAGAAAAATGACTGGAGGTCTTGCCGATACCAAGCCCTTTTGTTGTTCCGCTCCAGGTTTTGGTCAGGCGGAACCTTCCAAAGGGCTTTCGCAACAAAAAGTGGCCCTTTCCCATATTTTTTTGTCGTTGGTGGATCCTCCTTGAATCGAAAACAGATCGCCTCTGTCACTCCAGTATGCTGAATATACGTAGATCATGGTCAACCAAAAGAAATATTTTTTTTTCTATTATCCACGATTTAATTTAACTACCGCTGATAATTTAAAATTATTTTAACTATATGTTGTTTTTACTTTCATTTACTTATATATGTAGGGGGAAGTATTACATAAAATCGTGAAAATTGTCAAGTTCCAGTTTTTCATTATAATCCGTGTACTCTATTTTGTTATTTTCCCTAAAATATTAAATGATAAAATAAATACCATTTTATATGAGTACCAGCTGTAACCCTCAGCTTTCCTCGCGACTATTCATGATTCGTTAATTAATATGCGTTAATGGTAACTGTTATACTATAAGCAATCTGTAACTCTTCAAACTATTTTTATGCATAACGAATAGTGTTGCATTTAATGTCATATTTTAATTTTAGTCAGTAAAATTTACACTAACTTACCAATACAAGGGATTCCAATAATTAATTAAAACGTTTATGATTTAGTCCCATTCGTGAGTAAAGCTTCAAAAGTAAAAAAAAAAAAAAACGAACTACCAAAGTTCAACAAATAATTTTTTTGATTTGCCAATTTCAATGTAATAAATACAACAATAAAATTCCCGCCTAAAGAAAAGCTAAATTGCAATATATTTTACTTTTCAACCTTCCGAAAATAATTAGTGATAGTAAAAACCGTATTCAAATCCGTCCATTGCGTTAGAATTTCGCGGAAACCAAAAATTGCATTATCATTTTACAAACATAAAGAAGATTTTTTTTTTTACAACTTATTTACTACTTGGTTTGTAATATTGTTTCTATAATCTTGCGTACTGAATGGATGAATATAACCTGTAAGATTCTGTACGACGGTAGCAACATTGAACTATCATAATCTCCCTCTTTATCAATAACATATGTTCCTTAGTTTATGATCTTACAACTTTATATTAACTTTTACGAATTATTTTATTCCATATTAACTTTTTTAAAATCTTGAGCTTTCCAACAGTGTGTTATACGTTTATATTACTTCTTATATCACAGGAGTAATTTTTCATGACATGGTTCCATAAAATTGTTTCTTTCCGTTTAGAGAAAAGCTTAATTGCAATGTATTTTACTTTAAGCCTTCAGGAAATAATATCATATATATATGTTTACATATGTTATTTATATAACATAAATAAAACTGGGTATTTAATTACTTGGAGATCAGCTGATGCGCCAGATGATAACAGTCGCATTTCAATTCGTCTCTGTGATTTTTGTTTTTTCAGAAGGTTTTCAATTGAGAACTGTCACGAAAAGTTCACTAGCTTTCTAGAGATTAACATCAGTAGAGTGCGGAGTATTATTTCGGTAAGCAGTGTTATTGTTTTAATGTAAAAAGTGAATGCAGGGTCAATAGTCTTGACACAAAGGGTCGCCATTTTTTCTCATATCAGCTGATTTATGGTATCAGGAATACATATTTATTACTTATTTCCTATTCCCATTCTTATTCAACTATCTTTTTATATGATATCCGATATTTTCATCAAGTGATGTCTTCCAAAACTTCAAGTAAAAGATCAAGATCTGCAGGTTCAAATTCGTCTCCCACTAAACAAAGACCCCGTCGCGATGACAATTAGAAATTAACGACACAAGCGACTCCTTCAGGTAATACTTTGAAATCTGAACCCCAGCCTGGCACATCGTCTCAGGGAATGACACACGAATCTCCTTTTTCCCACTAAATCCGTTTCAGCTCCTCCATAGTGAAAAAGAAGACATGGAATCTGCCCCTACACCTAGGGACCCACCACTTCCTCCCATATTTGTCAAAAATATCAAAAACTTTGAACTTCTATGTGCACAACTAAATAGATTAACGAACTGTGGAAGCTACTCGTGCATGAATAGAACCAACGACTCAAAAATATCTCCGAACACTGCCGAAACTTACAAAAAAAATGTTAAATATCTTACCGACAGCAAAGCTGATTTTCATACTTATCAGTTACTCCAGGAGAGAGCACTAAGGGTTGTAATAAGAAACCTATACTCCTCAACACCAACGGAAGCCATTAAAGAAGAATTGACCGAGATGGGGTACAAAGTGTACCAAGTTATCAATATATTAAAAGATAAAGTTCCTCTACCCTTATTCTTTGTTGATTTGGAACCATCAAATTGAGTAGAAAAAATGTATGATCTCAGAAGACTATATATTTCACCAGCGTAAAAGTTGAAAAGCCCTACACGAAGAAAGATATTGTTCAATGCCACAATTGCCAGGCATATGGCCATACTAAAAGCTACTGCCATCACACACCACGCTCTGTGTAAAATGCGGTGAACAGTATAAATCTGGAGAATGCACAAAAAGTCATCACCTGCAGTATGTGCTCTGTGCCTCAAGGACCATCCAGCCAACTACAATGGATGCCAAATGTACAAAACTCTAAGGAACAGATTTCTAAAACCTCAGGAACCAGAAACAGCAAGAATATCAAGACTCAGAATAGAACCATCTAAAATTATTGATTCCAATGTATCATTTTCCTGCTCGCTTGGAGGTGGGAACCAGATTAATTAAACCGAGGCCCTGCCGGAACAACCAATACCTCTATATTCTCAATCCATTCCAAACCTACCTGTTCCTCAAAGTTTGCCTAATCTTCAAAACACTCATCAACCTCAAATTTCTCTTATCCCTCCTCCATCAAATGTCACAGATCTTACCAGTTTAAAAACATCCTTCATCTCCGAAATCAAATCCCTTGTAATGCCACTAATATCACTCCTCACTAACCTAGTATCAAATTTAATCCCTACCTTAAAAAAATCCTTAAATGACTTCACCTAACTCCTTATCTACTCTCCTTTGGAATAAGTATGGTGTTAGAAATCATACTGACGAACTGACAGCGTTGTTGCAAGACAAAACAGTTGACGTGGCATTTATTACCGAAACTAGATTAACCACTAGACAGTTCTTTAAAATACCGCAATACATGGCATACCGTACTGACCAGCCAGACGGCAAAGCCCATGCCGGTTCTGCTGTCATTGTCCACCAGTCCCTCTCTCATCATTTACTCCCACTTCGTACCTATGATTTCTTACAAGCCACAGCAATAGTAATAAAAACTTTTTCCTTTCCGGTAACCCTTACATCAGCATATTGTCCTCCCAAACATTCCATTTCCAACACCGAATTTATATCCTTCCTGAATTCCTTAGATAATCATTTCATTCTGGATGCAGACATAAACGCCAAGCAACAACAGTGGGGTTCCAAAACCACCAATTCTTGTGGACAAAATTTGCTGTCTGCACTCAACTCCCGACATCTCAACCTCATACCTTCTGACTCCCCTACCTACTGGTCAACCGATTCTAACCGTAATCCTGACATCCTTGACTTCTTCATTCATAGGCTCCCTCAACTTAACTGTAACTCGACTTGTTAAACTATCCTCAGACCATAGTCCACTTATCCTAAAAGTATCTCTTACTCCAATTCCAAAACCCATCCCACCGTCATTCATCCGAGGCCCTGTCAACTGGAACCTTATCTGCCAAATTCTAACCAATAATATTGACCTCAGAGTGACCCTCAAACCCCAGATGACCTTGACGATTCCGTCTACTGCTTTACTACACCCGTTCAGCAAGCTGTCTGGACTGCCTCCTCTCCTAAGCACAACAATGTAAATCCTCACCAAAACAATTTACCGCAACACATCCTAGACCTCATCCACACCAAACGCCGAGCTAGGTCATTGTGGCAGCGCACCCGACATCCAACAGATCGCCGTCATCAAATGTCACCAAAAAGATACTAAAATCGCATAATGTTTCCCATCCTTTCCGTTGTGGTGATGACTCCTGGGCTGCATCTGATGAAGAAAAAGCCGAGGATTCGCAATACACTTCTCCAGAGTATTCACTCCTCACCCGAAATCCCACATTAATAATACCGCAGCAGTGCAAGACTTTCATATGTCACCAATCCCACTTTTCCTTCCTCCTAAAGCTATTAACCCTCTGAGGTAAAATATCTTCGTTAATCTCCTGAATACGATCTCCTTGCCCCCCGGTTCCTTCGACAACTTCCACAGAAATCTATTGCATTCTTCGCTTATATCTACAACTGCATCCTGCGCACCACCTATTTTCCTCTCTTATGGAAACATTCCACAATCATTGTCTTCCTAAAACTAGGTAAACCTTCCAGCAACATTTCATCCTACGAACCTATTAGTCTACTCCCCATCCTCTTCAAAGTTTTTGAAAAACTCCTTCTAAAACGAATCCTGTCTCTATTAGAATCTCAAAATCTTCCTTCCCATCAGTTTGGTTTCCGTCCTCATCATTCCACTGTTCAACTAGGACTCCGAGTTGTAGACCCTATTTCCTCAGCTCTTGAATGCAAAGAATATTAATCTGGTGCGTTTCTGGACATAGCGCAAGCTTTTGACCGGGTATGGCACACTGGATTACTGTTCAAGCTATAAATCCATTTACCCCAGTCTCTATACCCCATCCTACGATCCTATCTATTAAACCGCTCCTTCCGAGTTAGCTGTGGTGTAGAATTTTCCGACCTTTATCCCGTTGAGGCCGGTGTTCCTCAAGGCAGCGTCTTGGGACCCATTCTCTACATCCTCTACACCGCCGATATCCCTACTAATACCTTTCTGGCAACATTTGCTGATGACACCGCCATACTAACATCCAATTCCGATTCTGAAGCAGCATCGCTGAATCTCCAAAAGTACCTTTATATCATTGAAGACTTGTGTAATGCTTGATTAAACTAGTCCTAGTTTCCACTCGCCTACAACACGCCCTGACGATGACCCAAAATGGGGGTTGAAACGTTGGCAAACAATGAAATAGTTGAAACTATTCCGTTGTTTCATTTAATGACCGGCACCCGGACTAATTCCTTCCAGTAATTCTCAACGGTCAACTAATTATATCCACAATAAACAAACTCGATTACTAGTGCAGGTGCAGTGGAACTGTTACTGTTAAAGGAACTATTGCACAAAAGAATTTTAAAACTTCTTTTGATTAACTTTTGAAGCGAAGAGATGACGTAATTTTTGTAATATTGGGAATCACTGAAAAATATATTTTTTATTATGTGAACACGTATAGTTAGATTGTTATTGTTATAAATAAATATTATTTTATTTACTATGGAGTGTCAAGAAATCAACACATTTACAAACTAAAAGTTTTTTTTTTCAAATTAAGGCATGCAAAATAAACCCAGGGTATATACAGCATATAATTGTCTTATGTTATCGATATCAACTGCGAAGTTCTTATGTCTTAATTCATTTATAATTTTTAAAAAAATGAAAACTTATCTTACAATCTTTATATGAGAAATTTAAGATATTATAGTATTGTTTTGCATCAGTTTCTTTAATCTATATGCTCATAATAGCAAACATACTTACAGTTTTTCCAATGAGATTGAAATTATTTTAAAGTAGAAGATTGGAAAAGACATTTAAATTAAGTTACTCTAGATCAAGAATTCAAATACAATAATCTCGTTCTCTCCATATCCTTGCTGCTCTGAAGTTAATCATAATTTCCAACTTAAACTATTGTAAAGTTAGCAAGTCAATGAATATTCTAGTATTTTATAGGGATCTCTAAAAAGGATTGACATAAAAAAAAAACATTTAAATAAAAAAGTAATTTCTCGTGTTATTTTTATAAACGAACCTGAAGATTATATAATTTTTATATCAGAAGATAAGTTAGTTAATTTTCATTTTAATTTTGTTAATGATAGCTACAAATACTTATTATGTTACATAGTTTAATACTCTCTCCACCCACCAAAAAAAAAAATAAAAATAAAATAAAGACTGTATCGGTTTGGAAAAGAATCATATAAATGTATATACGAAAATAAGGTGTGAATGATGTTTCAGAGTTTTCAAGCTATGATGAATCAGTGAGTAATTATAAAACCGATAATAAAAATATTAATAAAATTTATGTTCTCCTAGCAACTTAGAAGATAAAGTTTTATGGTTCCTAGTTTAAGTGTTTTTATAGCATTGAGAAGCAATTTTAGCCGCCAGGAGGTGAAAATTGCTGAGCCTGTCTTATCTTTTAGTATCCAACTTGATCGCTCCTTGATCTTGGATGGGTCATTAAGAGTAAATTAAGTCTTAAATGAACATATTTTGGCCATTTTTTTTCTTCAATCGGCAATGAACACTTACACTTCTATTTTAGTCATAAGTGAATCAATTAAAAAAAACTCGGAAATAGATATCTTTCCCATTGTGCTTTTTTAATTATACAATACATTTAACATAATTATAACATGCACAAAATCGTGATCATTATCTTATAAAGAAATATATTTTTCTCTTGATTTTATTTTATTTGTAATTTTTATTATGATATACTGAGATTAAGAAGAAAAAAATATACCGATACCAGGTGACAAGAATAATATTAAAAACAAATCCATAAACAACAAATCAATTTGTATCAAAAATCTAAAATGAAATGTTTCTTTAAGGGTTCGAATTTCTAAAACTATATTTTTCTATTTTTTTTTCCTTTAGAACTTCCAAGTATATATTGAACATTAAATTGCTGTAGAAAGTTATAATTAATTAAATACATGCAGCTCAATACATCGTAAATTGATTTTTCATTATTACCTTTTTTAAATTAATAATAATTGGATTTAATAACTGAGGGAAAATCTCAAAGTAGGAAGGATAAATATAAATTTTTTATGTGTTTATAATGTATTAGTTGTTAAATGATTCAGAATACAATTATTATAGAAGACCACATAATAATAATGCTGAATTTTTCTTCTAAATTTGTATTGGGCTCGTTAATAAATATTACTGATTCTCAATTTTTACTAATTTTATCTTTACTAGCTATAAGGACAATTATTTTCCAAAAATGCCCCTTTCAATCACAGACCAAAGAAATCAGTTCCAGCAAAGGGAGAGTTTAGTTCTATTTTACTGCTAATACTCTGCCAAGTGAGTATGAATATTTAATTTTATAGAGTACCTGCAAAACTGTGTAAATATTTCAGTAGAAAAGTCGCCGGAATGTTCATATTTATGCCGACTACGGCATTTCTGACCCCGACAATCTTTTGATAGTGTCTAACGTTTCCTAATGTAACATAATTTTTAATTAAAGTCGTCGAGTAGATTTCGAGTCATAAATTAACATCATGACTGCTATAAAATATTTGTATCAAAACCATCAGTTAGTTTTATTGGCTTTTTATCACTCTGCAATAACTTTTACAATTCCGTGTATTAGTAAAATTCCTTCTAAAATCTTTAGCTATCCAACGGTATATTATACATCTTTACTACTATTCTTCTTGTGTTCGAGAACACATAAATTGCATTAAAAAATAGTTTTGCACTTTTCTCCTTTAGTTGTATATCAAATTCGCTCGACTTGATTATTTAGCTGTTATTTATCAATTCTGACGATGTGATGAGCATAATTTTTTGGAATCTACAAAATAAAAGATAGTTCAGAGAAATAAAATTTGAAATATCGTCATTTAAGCCCTGTCAGACTATTTCAATCAGAATAAAACCTCCATGATGTTAAATAGCATTAAATTTTACATCGATATATTGAGTTTAATCAAAATCGTGAGAGCCGTTTTGGAGAAAATCATAAAAAGGTGCGAAATGCATCTTCCTATCAGCTAATATTAAGGAAAAAGATTTTGTAACATCTCGGCCGTATAGTTGTCTTAAATATAAAATTTCAGTTTCATACAGACTTTTCGTTTTCGCCCGGGAGTTACCACACACACACACAAACAGACCTTTTTGCTTATTTGCACTTGGTTATTTGGAATCAAAAACATGTATTTCCGTTGAAAACTGGAATTCGAAAAGTTTCAACATCGCAATACTTTGCTTTACTATTATATTTCATACATAGGTAAGTTAAAGTAAAAGAAGATATGTATAACTCAATTAACGATATGAACTTTCGAGATTTCTAGATTAATAATTTACAAGTTATTCAAAGCAATTCGGATTTATAAAATTGAGTTATGGACAAAGGCAAAAAATGTCAAATATCATAATCATCCAATCCTCACAATCCAAATTACTTGTAAACTTGTAAATATGCCTTTTTATTCACCTAATGGGACACTCCATACTGACCTCCACATTCCATTCCTCATTGCAACTGCCAAACGTCATTATAATTTTCACGAGGGACTAACCCTAAATTCAAACCCGATTCAGAACCTATCCACTGTCACAAATCCTTATAATCCGCCCAGAAGATTATCATGCGCTGGCCAAAGACTTTCACTGCACTGATCATCACTTGTTTTTATAATCATTTAATTCTTCATATGCTTTGTTTTAGAATTTTTCGAACAGTTTTATTTGTACTCAACTTGTTTTCGTATTGCATCGGCGGACGGCATATTCCACTATTGTCAAAAGCTCTTTAAATAATTTGAAATACAAATATAATGTTTAGAAAAAAAAAAAAAATATATATATATATATAATAATATATAAATAATTATATATATATATATATATATATATATATATACTTCCGCTTCCGGAACTCTGATTACAGAAGGCGTTGGAAGTGGGCTGTGAATCAGTAACCTCATCAATATCAGTTAGTCCAATCAGCGGAGGTGTTTTTGCCGAAATGAGATTGGATCAGCTGAGGCTTTAAAATGAGGACAGTTTTAATTAATGTGATCCAGGGAATGATACATTTTTTTCTTTTTCGTAGATATGAATGTCATTTTTAATTATTTTTTAACTTTTTTTTTTTTTTCGTCCATTCCTTTTATGGTGATTTGTTATTTGAGATAGAAAAAAGTAGTAATGCTCATTAAATGTTCGTAGGTTTTTCAATAAATATAATTTAAAAAGTTGGTGTTACACTAGGGGGATAAGTTAATGTTGGGTATTAAGTTAAGATAATATTCCAATACATTCATTTCAGTTAAGATCGCATATCGTTAAGAAGCGTTGCGCGGTATTAAAAGGTAAGGAAATCCAGTGCATTTTCGACATTATAATGTTTGTACTCGCTTCGGCCGTACAAGAGAGGATCAGCATTGGCCCTGCGCAAGGATGACACGGAAAATTGTGAAGCCTTCCACATTTTTCGCATACAAGACTGAAAACACAAGAAACTGCTCGACGTTTTTCGGCTATTTCAACACTTACTGGACAGACGCTCTAAACTTTCACCTTTACATGACTATCATAAGGCCTATCTGGACCTACGGAGTTGAGCTTTGGGGCTCTACTAAACAATCAAGTCCTCCTGAATCCAATCCTTACAATCCCGAAATCCTTAACGTTCCTTACTTTGTCACGAATAAAATTATCCACATTGACCTTAATGTCCATATGTTGCTGATTTGGCCCGTACCAGGTATCACTCCTTCCATGAAAAACTCCACTCCCACTCTAATGGCAACGCGCGTTCACAGCCACGCTCGCTAACCCACTCAGCCAACCCGCCCCTACGAAAGAATACCCAGAAAAGCAAAGCAAGTCGAGGATACGTTTCTAGGAACGATATATGGGTTCTCATAATTTCACATATAATAAATTTCACCCTTTCCATCACCGATAATCTTATACTTCGTTAAGAGCCTATTTTCAAAGAGACCTTTAAGTGTGGATGAGCCGAGTTCATCACTTAGAAATCGTAGAAATTTCTGGAAGAAGGAATTAAAAAAATATCGGAAAGTAGGCTATTTTTAAGGTTGATAATAGCACATTTGGAATTGATTAAATATATTTACTATCATTCTAAGTTTTTTTTTTCTTGATGATTTTTTATTTACACCTGACAAGCAGTTGATGGGGTGAGATTTAATCTTGTGGTACTTTAGATAGAGTAATCCTCAGCAGCATCCGATAGTCGATTGAGGATGATTTCTATTTCACATTTATTTCAAAATGTCCCTCATGAAACTTATTTTTAGCTTTCTATAGGAGCTATGGGGCATGTTGTTAGTGGTCATGTTTTTATTAAAGTGTTGGAATGACCGTGTAAGTTGTAAATAATATCAATATAAAAGGCTACGAACTTATTTTACGAACTAATATCATGATATAACCTGAAATATATACCCCGTTATTAGCGATCATAAACTATAAACCATTCAAGGAAGAAGCTCGACGCTACGTCATCTTGACCAGGGGCCGGGTGGGGTTTATAGCCTAAGAGGCGGGACAAGAGGTTGCAATAAATCAGCCCCCACGGAGCACTTCACCGGCAGATATTTATATATCCCCAGCTGTCTTCATCTATATCTTGTCCCGAGCTAGCCTCTCTTCTCCCACGTCCTGGTGATCCCTGCAAGTATTATTGATGGCTAGCAGAGCTTTGGGATGTAGAGGGAGAGTGCTGTTTTCTCCGATATAAGAACAGCGGAAGAGGGAGCAAACAAAATAGACTGCCGGTCAAATGTTTGAGATCACCTATGGCTTACATCAATAAATCATAAATAACCTTTAGGAATTGCTAAATAAAATATAGTTATGTAATTATTATTAGTATTTATAATATAATTTGCTAATTAGGTGTAACAAAGGTTTGTGACTATCGTAAATGATATGAAATAATTTGATTAAATCTAATTATTACAGATAAAAATAAATATGAATAAACAATGTGATTTTTGGGTCTGAAACTTTATTTTGAGTTTAGTTTTCCCCTGTAGCGGATGCTTCACGCGCTTGCTTCCAGATAGAGCTAACTGCGCCTTCTTAAGTCACCAGACGAATATAATACATATAATTTCTATTAATAATAAACCTAGGTGCTTTATTACCCCAAGAATAATCTCAGTTATTCAGATCACTATCCCGCATCTACCAGTTGGTATCTCCCGAAGTTAGACTATATTTACCTTTGTTAATCCTGAAAATGGTCTCTCTTCATTTCCCATCCTTCTTCTACCTTCTCTCCTTATTTCTTTTGTACCCTCATCATACGATGGTTTGCCTGGCTTCTACCTATAGGTACATACAAGGAGTCCTATCCGCTGCTGTAGAGCTTCTACCTCTTGGGGCATTCGTTCCTAAACTATTCCTTTCTGCATTGTGTTAGGCGCGGGCTCGCCCCCTACCTAGCAGGGCAACCTTATACCTGAATTTGCGGATCGAGCTTCTACCTCGGCGGACACCAACCTCCTTCTTACTCCCTCCTTATCTTGAACACCCAACTGTCGTGCCAATCTGTGACCTTCCCTCTATATTTAATAACCTCTCCTGGCCACCCCTATTGGGAATGGAGAAAATACATTATATTGTTAGTTTGATGTATATTTGTTTCTCGATTGCTAAAGTTGTATGAAGTTCCCTGTACAGATAATTTTTGTTTTTGTTCATTGAAGAAGAGCCAAAAAAAAAAAAAATTGTCCATTGTAATTGTCTAGAACAATCCAAATAATACAAAAAGAGAAAAAATCTGACCGCCATAGTCAAACAGATTAATTGTTGCAAATCATAGGTGGTCTCAAAATTTTGATCGGCAATGTATATTTAAGATTTTTGAAACATAATAGTAATTTTAACGATCTCATATTTATTTAAAAGAGGTTTTTGGGGTATAAACAGTAAATAAATATTTAACATTGCAATTACAATAACTTTCACTTTCACTTACTTAGTTATGAAATATATAGTAAGGGAATGTATTGCAACAGTAAAAAAATTCTATATTGTTTTCAACGGAAATACTCGCTTTAGGGTCCCCTGATTCCAAATAACCAAATCCCGAAGAAAAGGTCTGTCTTTGTCCTATGGTAATGTTACACTAGAAAATTTATATTTTACTGGTTAGGGTCGAGACTTAGATTTTAAGTATCTTGGTCTATTTAAAAATTTTGTTCCGCTATATTCTTGAAATATTTAAACCAGATACCGCAAATTGCTGCCTACACACAACGTCCATTATTAATCCACAAGATAAAGATAAATACTAAAAATCTTGGAAAAAAGACTATTTTGTTGGAATCTAAAAGAACTTCTCCTCTAAACCCTTTGCTTGGTCTCTTCATGAATTTAATTTTAAAATATTTTTTTTTGACCTGAAATACCTTATTTTTTATATGATTTTTCCCTAAATTAATCAGTACGACCAAAGTTTTCGCTAGCAACCGATTATATATTTAGACGGAATGTACTAATAATTTCTAACATGGTTCTATAGAGGTTTTCATTTGTCTTTATGGAATTCAAAATTTATTGCTTATTGGATTTTATTGGAATATTTTTAATATATTTTTTCTCAAATACTGAGCTTATATTTGAATTTGATTTCCCCATGAAAACATCTTACGCCTAGTAAGTCTCTGAAAATTGAAAACTTGCCAACCTCTGGGAACTGGGTCGGTAATTATTTTAGTGGGCTATGTGCTCTCTCATTCCAACGCTATATTGATTTGCATAATTGTGTCGTCATTAAGCCTACCTATTCCAATGTTTTTCTCATAAAATAATGGTTTCGAATCTTATAGAAGAATGTTAAATCCATTGGGCCACGACCAATGATTCAAAGCTGATTACTAAAAAAATAAAACAAGGCCATCCTCCTCGGTTCCAAGCACCTTTTAATTATCTTGCGCACTATCCCTAACTTTACCCCAGTCTACCTATGCACTTGTAAATGTCAGTTAGAAATTTTGAAGCCATTGTCCATCAAAAACTATCGTGGAGTAACCATATTTTTCAAATCCATCGCTATGCTAAAACGATTCCTAAGATTTCACTATTCACTCCCACCTCAAACCCGTCTTCATCAAGAAACCTCTCTTATTTTCTCCCAGTTTGACTATGGTTGCGTTGGGTATGAAAATTTTTAACTGTCACTCAAGATAAGAAAAAGATAGTTTCATTGGATTCATATGCGGAATTCCCAGACGCTGCCATATCTCTAATAGGTATACCGGTCTAAAGTGGCACTACACTTCTTTCAATTACAATACCTCTTAGGTGTATGCCTTTTCCGTACCTTCAAAAAAGAAAAAAAAATGTAAGTTAGTCTATTATGTAAACACCAGATCCCATCCCATAGACTTGTATATAACTTCTCAGGGACCCGCCTCGTTCAAAAATTCTTGCTATTTTGGAATTTATTGCCTATATCCATTCGTAAAACCTCATCATTAACTTCTAAACAAAAATTAAGAGAAATTGGTGGATTTTTTTTTTTCTACAACATTAAGGTACAATTATCAACACCTTAGTAATGTACTTGTGAAATCAAAAAAATTATGTAGTATGCTAATGACCCAATGAGGGTAGATGCATTTATATAAATAAATAAAAAATTATTCTTCCATCTCCTAAACTTTTAATCTTTTTAGCTAATTTAAATTTAAAGATTTTTATGAAAACTAGCCGTTGTTACCAAATATGATCCATTTATGTACTAAAATACCAGACAAATAATGTACATTAGTGTGATTATTAAGGAACTATGTGTCCCAGAATAAAATTTATTTCAATTCATTTTAGATACGCATTTCAGGTTTTCAGATGTATTTATATGTAATTATATCTAAATTTCTTAATAATACCAAGAATCAAATGAGGTTTGAGAATATGTTAATTTGTATATATATTGCTCCTCTCTTTTACTTTGTTTATCGTTTAAAAAGGCAACACTTTCAGGCTTTCCTCCAAGATCGATGCTCAAAGTTCAGCGTAATACAAGTCTTTTTAATAAAATACGACTTGTAAGCTAAGGCGGGGCAGAATGCATAATAGATGAGCCGATAGTGGTTCCCAATAAACAGCAGGCTTTATTGTAGCCTTCTTCGGTCCCTCAGATTATCCAACAGTGGTTAATAAGTTAAAGATCAGGCAGGGAAAGTGAAGTTGCATTTTCCTTAAAACGAAAAGTTATTTTACTTAGATTCACTGACAAGGTACTATTTATCATAAAATAGTCGAAACTTATTAGCATATGCTTGCTTAGATTAGTGATTTAAATAACTTCTTTTAGTATGAAAATTTTAAAAGTATATTCAGCTAAGCTATTAGCATAGCTTGATTAACCGAATATAAAAACAAACATGATATTAATAAGGTACACTTACGAATTTATCTAATAGATCAGTGTATGTATGTATTACGTTCAAGTAGTTTAGTTAAATTAAAAAAAAAAATTGATAAATATATGTTATGGTGTGAAGAACTGTTTTGGTAAATTACATAATTTTCTTTACATCATGATACTACAATACTAATTAACTTCCACACATATTGATCCATTTCAACTTTTCAATATTTATAACATTAATATAAAATAAGGTTTTACTATAATACACCACTGGATCATCCTTAAAATAATTTGAATAATTTGCTTAAATATTGGGTGTCAACATATCTTTTATGTGGGTGGAATAGTAAAAGTGAAAAAGAAGAAAAATCTTCTTCATTTACTCAAACTAAACCAATATTGGTCCATTATGTTGCATAATAAACCTTGGTTTTTTTGCATCCCCACCCAAAAAAAATAAATCATAACTTGAGATTTCGCGTTTAAAGATACGTATAATCCAAATATCGAACAAAATAACATCCGTCATATGATTTATATTACTACCGATAAATTATATTATCAGCATTGAATTTCCTACGAAACGAAAAAAGTAAGTTCAAGATAAACAATGACGTTGTAATTGGCTTCAATTGTTAAAAAATTTAATTTCGCTAAATGTCTGTATTCCTAAATTTCAAAGTAAGAAAATATTTACTATATTATTTATGCAACAATTCACTTAGGTTAGAGCCTTTCATTTACCTTGCCCATACTATCTAAAATACAAATCCCACACCTTGGATTATCTGTATGAAAAAAAAAAAAAATATTTACTCTGACTTGTCTAATGAAAATTATTTTTATAAACTTAACAAGAGTGCTAAAATTATTTCATCGATTGAGCTTTGCCGGGGTATCTCCATCTCTCTATATACAAAATGATAACACGATTTTTGGTTCCCGCGAATTCTTTCTAAGCCACTTGTACTCCCATTTAGGGAATTCCTTCCTGAAGGCTTATAACTAAAATAAATTGCAATTTAGATTTTCTTTAGGAGAGAAAAATAAATTTATATTATTTCAGCCATTTAATTCTTTTAAGTGCAGTGTTATTTATAAAAGTTAACGATAGAATACAGCTGCTCTTAATGGTCTCTCTTCTCTATATATATAGCATTTCCAAGTCAATGTAACCTTTTCCAAGTCAAATGTAACTTTTTCCAAGTCAAATGTAACCTTTTCCAAGTCAAATGTCACCTTTTCCATTTCAAATGTCACCTTTTCCAAGTCAAATGTCACCTTTTCCATTTCAAATGTTACCTTTTCCAAGTCAAATGTCACCTTTTTCTTCACTTCTAGCCTTAAATATTCCGTTTTATTTATTTATTTATTGAAAAATAATTAGTTTAATTAACATTATGACTTTTTTAATAATTTTGGCATATAATAATTGATAATTTTTTTGGGTCTCTTAGATATTTGATACCAAGTTCTGTTTTTTACTAGCTAATATTTAAAAAATTAATTATCGTCTATTTAGTTTTAAGATAGTTATTGATTTTGAGTTTGTAGTGGGAAGGGGTAGTTTTTGTGAGTAATTAATGTGTTTTCGGGTATTATAATTACGTTTTTCGTGCTGTATTTTTTATCGCTCGCGTGCATATTAACTCGCATTAAATTTTAATATTTTTTATTGATATAGGGATTAATTAATGTGCTTTGGGGGGGGGTTATGATTACGTTTATCGAGCTGTATTTTTTATCGGTCATGCGTATTTCAACTCACATTTACTTTTAATGTTTTTTATTGATATAGGGATTAATTAAAGTGTTTCCGGGTATTATAATTACGTTTTTCGAGCTATATTTTTAATCGCTCGCGTGCATGTTAACTGGCATTAAATTGTAATGTTTTTTATTGATATAGGGAATAATTAATCTGCTTTCGGGTGGTTATGACAACGTTTTTTGAGCTGTATCTTTTATTGGTTATGCGTATTTCAACTCGCATTTACTATTAATGTTTTTTATTGATATAGGGATCAATTATTGTGCATTCGGGTGGTTATGATTACGTTTATCGAGCTGTATTTTTTATCGCTCGCTTTTTTTAACTAAAATTTACTTTTTATGTGTTTTATTGATATAGGCATTAATTAATGTGCTTTCGGGTGGTTATGATTACTTTTTCGAGCTGTATTTTTCATCGCTCATGCGTATTTCAACTCGCATATACTTTTAACGTTTTTTATTGGAATAGGGATTAATTATTGTTTTTTCGGGTGGTTATGATTACGTTTTTCGAGCTGTATGTTTTATCGCTTATGCGTATTTCAACTTGTATTTACTTTTAATCTTTTTATTTTTATAGAGATATATCCTTGTGTTTTCGCGCGGTTATGAAAATGTTTAAAAGCTTTTTTATTATCACTCGTGCAGATTTCAACTCGCCTTTATTTTTTATATATTTTTTTTTTATATTGGTATTGATCATTTTGTTTTTGGTTCTCATTATAACGTTGCTGGAATATACATCGTTTAGCTTATTCTTTTCTTTTTATTTATTATAATTATTTTATAAAAGGATTAGTTATAGTTCCTTTTCTATCGTCCTGAGTAAATTTGTTCAACTAAATCTTTTGTAAAGGATCCGCTTCCTAACTTGGTCTTACAATTATTTGATAATATAATTGAGGAATCGTTTATTCTATTTTCGGGTATTCTGATAACATTATTTGAACCAAATTTGTTATCGCTTTTACTCATTTTAAGTTACTGTTCCTATTTCATAAATATTCGATAGAGGGATCGTTCATAGTGTTTTCGGGAATACTAATAGAGTTTATGACATTTATTTATAGCTAGTGCACATTTTAACTTAAATGAAAAAAGATCTAGAAGAATGCGCAATCGCAATGTAACGTCCAAATCAAAAATTTAATCAGATCCTGCAAAAACACAATAAATAATTTTTACATGATATTATAACATAATACCTACGGTTTGTAGAAATTCCCAAGCGCATAAAAGAATAAAGTTCAAAACACGTTATTGAGAATCCCCTAAAACAAAAACAAAGAAAGACCACTGCAAATGCAAGTTGAAATGAGAGCAAGCGACAATAAAAACAGCTTGAAAAACGTAATTACACGACCCGAAAAAATAATTACAAACGTCTATAACAATAAAAAATATCAAAAGTAAATCCGAATTGAAATACGCATAAGCGATAAAAAATACAGCTCGAAAAACGTAATCATAACCACCCCAAAGAACAATAATTAATCTCTATATCTATAAAAAACATTAAAAGTAAATGCGAGTTGAAATACGCATAGGCGATAAAAGATACAGCTCAAAAAACGTTATCATAACCACACGAAAGCAGATTAATTAATCCCTATATCAATAAAAAACATTACAATTAAATGCGAGTTAACATGCACGCGAGCGATAAAAAATACAGCTTCAAAAACGTAATTATAATACCCGAAAACACATTAATTAATCCCTAAATCAATAAAAAACATTAAAATAAATGTGAGTTGATATACGCATGACCGATAAAAGATACAGCTCAAAAAACGTAATCATAACCACCCGAAAGCAGATTAATTAATCCCCATATCAATAAAAAACATTACAATTTAATGCGAGTTAACATGCACGCGAGCGATAAAAAATACAGCATCAAAAACGTAATTATAATACCCGAAAACACATTAATTAATCCCTATATCAATAAAAAACATTAAAAGTAAATGTGAGTTGATATACGCATGACCGATAAAAGATACAGCTCAAAAAAACGTAATCATAACCACCCGAAAGCAGATTAATTAATCCCTATATCAATAAAAAACATTACAATTTAATGCGAGTTAACATACACGCGAGCGATAAAAAATACAGCTCGAAAAACGTAATCATAACCACCCGAAAGAACAATAATTAATCCCTATATCAATAAAAAACATTAAAAGTATATTCGAGTTGAAATACGCATGAGCGATGAAAAATACAGCTCGAAAAACGTAATCATAACCACCCGAAAGCACATAAATTAATCCCTATATCATTTAAAAACATTAAAAGTAAATGTGAGTTGAAATACGCCTGACCGATAAAAAATACAGCTCGATCAACGTAATCATAACCACCCGAAAGCACATTAATTAATCCCTATATCAATAAAAAATATTAAAATTTAATGCGAGTTAATATGCACGCGAGCGATAAAAAATACAGCACGAAAAACGTAATTATAATACCCGAAAACACATTAATTATTCACAAAAACTACCCCTTCCCTCTACAAACTCAAAATCAATAACTATCTTAAAACTAAATAGACGATAATTAATTTTTTAAATATTAGCTAGAAAAAAACAGAACTTGGAATCAAATATCTAAGAGACCCAAAAAAATTATCAATTATTATATCCCAAAATTATTAAAAAAGTCATAATGTTAATTAAACTAATTATTTTTCAATAAATAAATAAATGAAACGGAATAGTTAAGGCTAGAAGTGAAGAAAAAGGTGACATTTGACTTGGAAAAGGTAACATTTGAAATGGAAAAGGTGACATTTGACTTGGAAAAGGTGACATTTGAAATGGAAAAGGTGACATTTGACTTGGAAAAGGTTACATTTGAAATGGAAAAAGTTACATTTGACTTGGAAAAGGTTACAATTGACTTGGAAATGCTATATACAAAATCGTTTCGTGATTCTTGCTTTCTGCGATAAACTTTAAATCGTTAAACATCGCATTTTCAAACATAAATAATACTTTATTCAAATCGCACCCGAGAAAAGCAGTGGCGACACACTAGTGATTCATAATATTACATAATCATGTAATTTCAGCTTCTATAATAATTTTACAAAATAGGTACTATATACAAAATGATAACACGATTTTTGGTTCCCGCGAATTCTTTCTAAGCCACTTGTACTCCCATTTAGGGAATTCCTTCCTGAAGGCTTATAACTAAAATAAATTGCAATTTAGATTTTCTTTAGGAGAGAAAAATAATTTTCCGTGGCCAAGGCATGGACAAATTATTCCGGAATTATGTGTAATAATGACGTATAACGTACTGTTGGAAAGCGCAAGATTTTAGAAAAGGTAATATCCAATACAAAAAAAAAAAAAAAAATCGTACAACTTCTGAACGTTGGTAAAGAGGAAGGTTCTGTTAGTTCTATGTTGGCACAGTCGTACAATATCTAACAAATTATATTTATCCTTACAATACGCAAGATATCAAAAACAATATTACGTTATAAATTGTAAGTCAGTAATTAAAACAAGTGCAAAGTTGTTATGAATCTATAAACTGACATATTTATTAATTATTCTTACTTGAAAGCTTACTTCATAAAAAAAAAAAAATAAAATAAATAAATAAAAAATAAAATAATATATATATATATATATATATATATACATACATATATATATATAATGTTCCACTCAACTAAATGGGAATTTTACGGAAACTAGATTTAACTTTTCAATAAATCCCATGAAAAATAAATAATAATTAACAGAATAATTATAATTATTACAGAATAAGAATTTAGTTTTATAGTGACCAGCATAACCTCCCTGGTGTAAGAGCGCTTATTTGTTTTTGTTATATTATTTCACCCATTTAATTCTTTTAAATGTAGTGTTATTTATAAAAGTTAACGATAGAATACAGCTGCTCTTAAGTTCTCTCTTCTCTATCTATAGCATTTCCAAGTCAATTGTAACCTTTTCCAAGTCAAATGTAACTTTTTCCAAGTCAAATGTAACCTTTTCCAAGTCAAATGTAACCTTTTCCATTTCAAATGTCACCTTTTCCAAGTCAAATGTAACTTTTTCCATTTCAAATGTCACCTTTTCCATTTCAAATGTTACCTTTTCCAAGTCAAATGTCACCTTTTTCTTCACTTCTAGTCTTAAATATTCAGTTTTATTTATTTATTTATTGAAAAATAATTAGTTTAATTAAAATTATGACTTTTTTAATAATTTTGGCATATCATATCACTGTTTTTTTTAGATATTTGATATCAAGTTCTGTTTTCACGAACTAATATTTAAAAAAATATTTAGTTTTAAAAAAGTTGTTGATTTTGAATTTTTAGAGGGGAGGGATAGTTTTTGGGAATAATTAATGTGTTTTCGGGTATTATAATGACGTTTTTCAAGATATATTTTTTATCGCTCGCGTGCATATTAACTCGCATTTACTTTTAATGTTTTTTATTGATATAGGGATTAATTAATGTGTTTTCGGGTATTATAATTACGTTTTTCGAGCTGTATTTTTTATCGCTCATGCGTATTTCAACTTGAATTTACTGTTAATGTTTTTTATTGATACAGGGATTAATTATTGTGCTTTCGGGTGGTTATGATTACGTTTTTCGAGCTGTATTTTTTATCGCTCATGCGTATTTCAACTCGCATTTACGTTCAATGTTTTTTATTGATATAGGGATGAATTATTGTGTTTTCGGGTGGTTATGATTACGTTTTTCGAGCTGTATTTTTTATCGCTCATGGATATTTCAACTCGCATTTACTGTTAACGTCTTTTATTGATATAGGGATTAATTATTGTTCTTTCGGGTGGTTATGATTACGTTTTTCGAGATGTATTTTTTATCGCTCATGGATATTTCAACTCGCATTTACTGTTAACGTCTTTTATTGATATAGGGATTAATTATTGTTCTTTCGGGTGGTTATGATTACGTTTTTCGAGCTGTATTTTTTATCGCTCATGGATATTTCAACTCGCATTTACTGTTAACGTTTTTTATTGATATAGGGATTAATTATTGTGCTTTCGGGTGGTTATGATTACGTTTTTCGAGCTGTATCCTTTATCGCTCATGCGTATTTCAACTTGCACTTACTTATAATGTTTTTATATTGATATAGGCATTAATTGTTGTGTTTTCGGGTGGTTATGATTACGTTTTTCGAGCTGTATTTTTTATCGCTCATGGATATTTCAACTCGCATTAACTGTTAACGTCTTTTATTGATATAGGGATTAATTATTGTTCTTTCGGGTGGTTATGATTACGTTTTTCGAGCTGTATTTTTTATCGCTCATGCGTATTTCAACTCGCATTTACTTTCAATGTTTTTTATTGATATAGGGATTAATTATTGTTCTTTCGGGTGGTTATGATTACGTTTTTCGAGCTGTATTTTTTATCGCTCTTGGATATTTCAACTTGCATTTACTGTTAACATCTTTTATTGATATAGGGATTAATTATTGTGCTTTCGGGTGGTTATGATTACGTTTTTCGAGCTGTATTTTTTATCGCTCATGGATATTTCAACTCGCATTTACTGTTAACGTCTTTTATTGATATAGGGATTAATTATTGTTCTTTCGGGTGGTTATGATTACGTTTTTCGAGCTGTATTTTTTATCGCTCATGGATATTTCAACTCGCATTTACTGTTAACGTTTTTTATTGATATAGGGATTAATTATTGTGCTTTCGGGTGGTTATGATTACGTTTTTCGAGCTGTATCCTTTATCGCTCATGCGTATTTCAACTTGCACTTACTTATAATGTTTTATATTGATATAGGCATTAATTGTTGTGTTTTCGGGTGGTTATGATTACGTTTTTCGAGCTGTATTTTTTATCGCTCATGGATATTTCAACTCGCATTAACTTTTAACGTCTTTTATTGATATAGGGATTAATTATTGTTCTTTCGGGTGGTTATGATTACGTTTTTCGAGCTGTATTTTTTATCGCTCATGCGTATTTCAACTCGCATTTACTTTCAATGTTTTTTATTGATATAGGGATTAATTATTGTTCTTTCGGGTGGTTATGATTACGTTTTTCGAGCTGTATTTTTTATCGCTCTTGGATATTTCAACTTGCATTTACTGTTAACATCTTTTATTGATATAGGGATTAATTATTGTGCTTTCGGGTGGTTATGATTACGTTTTCGAGCTGTATTTTTTATCGCTCATGGATATTTCAACTCGCATTTACTGTTAACGTCTTTTATTGATATAGGGATTAATTATTGTTCTTTCGGGTGGTTATGATTACGTTTTTCGAGCTGTATTTTTTATCGCTCATGGATATTTCAACTCGCATTTACTGTTAACGTTTTTTATTGATATAGGGATTAATTATTGTGCTTTCGGGTGGTTATGATTACGTTTTTCGAGCTGTATCCTTTATCGCTCATGCGTATTTCAACTTGCACTTACTTATAATGTTTTATATTGATATAGGCATTAATTGCTGTGTTTTCGGGTGGTTATGATTACGTTTTTCGAGCTGTATTTTTTATCGCTCATGGATATTTCAACTCGCATTAACTGTTAACGTCTTTTATTGATATAGGGATTAATTATTGTTCTTTCGGGTGGTTATGATTACGTTTTTCGAGCTGTATTTTTTATCGCTCATGCGTATTTCAACTCGCATTTACTTTCAATGTTTTTTATTGATATAGGGATTAATTATTGTTCTTTCGGGTGGTTATGATTACGTTTTTCGAGCTGTATTTTTTATCGCTCTTGGATATTTCAACTTGCATTTACTGTTAACATCTTTTATTGATATAGGGATTAATTATTGTGCTTTCGGGTGGTTATGATTACATTTTTTGAGCTCTATCCTTTATCGCTCATGCGTATTTCAACTTGTACTTACTTTTAATGTTTTTTATTGATATAGGGATTAATTATCGTGCATTCGGGTGGTTATGATTACATTTTTTGAGCTCTATTCTTTATCGCTCATGCGTATTTCAAGTTGCACTTACTTTTAATGTTTTTTATTGATATAGGGATTAATTAATGTGCTTTCGGGTGGTTATGGTTACGTTTTTTGAGATCTATCTTTTATCGCTCATGCGTATTTCATCTCGCATTTACTTTTAACGTTTTTAATTGATATATAGGTTATTAATTGTATTTGCATTTGTAATTACGTTTTTTGAGCTGTATTTATTGTCGTTTGTTCGCATTTCAACATGCATTTACTTCTTATCTTTTTATTGTTATAGGCTGTTGCACAATGCTTTTTATTGTTGTTTTTGCACGTTCTGTTTACTTTTTTGAACTGGATGTTACATCGCGCTTGCGCATTGTTTTAGATCACTTTTTATTTAAGTTTAAATGTGCACTAGCTATAAAAAAATTTCATAAACTCTATTAGTATTCCCGAAAACAATATAAACGATCACTCTATCAAATATTCATGAAACAGGAACATAACTTGAAATGAGTAAAAGCGATAACAAATAAGGATCAAATAATGTTACAAGAACACCCGAAAATAGAATAAACGATTCCTCAATTAAATTATCAAATAATTGTAAGAACAAGTTAGGAAGTGGGTCCATTATAAAATATTTAGTTAAAAAAACTTACACAGGACGCTAAAAAAGGAACTATAACTAATCCTTTTATAAAAAAATAATTAATAAAAAATAATAAGATAAAAAAAAATAAAAAAAAGCTAAATGATGTAGGTATATTCCAGCAACTAAAAAATGAGGTAATGAGAACTAAAAACAAAATAATCAATCCCAATATCAATCAAAAACTTAATCATAACCACCCGAAAGAACAATAATTAATCCCTATATCAATAAAAGACGTTAACAGTAAATGCAAGTTGAAATATCCAAGAGCGATAAAAAATACAGCTCGAAAAACGTAATCATAACCACCCGAAAGAACAATAATTAATCCCTATATCAATAAAAGACGTTAACAGTAAATGCGAGTTGAAATATCCATGAGCGATAAAAAATACAGCTCGAAAAACGTAATCATAACCACCCGAAAGAACAATAATTAATCCCTATATCAATAAAAGACGTTAACAGTAAATGCGAGTTGAAATATCCAAGAGCGATAAAAAATACAGCTCGAAAAACGTAATCATAACCACCCGAAAGAACAATAATTAATCCCTATATCAATAAAAGACGTTAACAGTAAATGCGAGTTGAAATATCCATGAGCGATAAAAAATACAGCTCGAAAAACGTAATCATAACCACCCGAAAACACAACAATTAATCCCTATATCAATAAAAGACGTTAACAGTAAATGCAAGTTGAAATATCCAAGAGCGATAAAAAATACAGCTCGAAAAACGTAATCATAACCACCGGAAATAACAATAATTAATCCCTATATCAATAAAAGACGTTAACAGTAAATGCGAGTTGAAATATCCATGAGCGATAAAAAATACAGCTCGAAAAACGTAATCATAACCACCCGAAAACACAACAATTAATGCCTATATCAATAAAAAACATTATAAGTAAGTGCAAGTTGAAATACGCATGAACGATAAAGGATACAGCTCGAAAAAACGTAATCATAACCACCCGAAAGCACAATAATTAATCCCTATATCAATAAAAGACGTTAACAGTAAATGCCAGTTGAAATATCCATGAGCGATAAAAAATACAGCTCGAAAAACGTAATCATAACCACCCGAAAACACAACAATTAATGCCTATATCAATAAAAAACATTATAAGTAAGTGCAAGTTGAAATTCGCATGAGCGATAAAGGATACAGCTCGAAAAACGTAATAAATAAATAAATAAAACTGAATATTTAAGACTAGAAGTGAAGAAAAAGGTGACATTTGACTTGGAAAAGGTAACATTTGAAATGGAAAAGGTGACATTTGAATGGAAAAGTTAATTTGACTTGGAAAAGGTGACATTTGACATGGAAAGGGTTTACATTTGACTTTTATGGAAAAGGTTACATTTGACTTGGAAAAAGTTACATTTGACTTGGAAAAGGTTACAATTGACTTGGAAATGCTATATATACAAAATCGTTTCGTGATTCTTGCTTTCTCCGATAAACTTTAAATCGTTAAACATCACATTTTCAAACATAAATAATACTTTATTAAAATCGCACCCGAGAAAAGGTGTGGCGACACACTAGTAATTTATAACATTACATAATCATGTAATTTCAGCTTCTATAATAATTTTTTTTTTTATCATTTTCTGCTTAATAGCATATTGAATGTTACTGTAATATATATTTTTTAATTTACTCCTTATTTTAATATTTATATCTTTTTAGATAATTAAATTTTATATGTTAAGAAATAGTATCAAAGGTAGAATAAAAGAGGCTTTTGTAATCTCTGAATTTGTTTCAAAAGAAGAAAATAAAGAACGGAAAGAAAGAAGGCAATCCGTTTTTAATTAATAGCCTTCTTGGAAAGTGACTTCATTAAGAAGAAGTTTGAATAATTTTGTAGATGTTTTATTCAGTGGTAACTAAAATATTTACAAACTAAAGTAAAGATGGAATTTTATAATTTCCCCGCCGGGCCGTAAAATCTAGTAAATTAAGTGAAGTTAAACATCAATCCGAACGAGGTAAGCCTCGTTATTAATAAAGTTTTCAGAGATTACCCGAAAGAACCATCGAGAAAACAATAGAAATGGAAGCAGGGGGTTTTAATAAGCTTGTCGGGAAAACCTTTGTTTTGACTGGAATAATCACCTTAGTTAAATAGCTAGGGTATTCCAGTCAGCCGACAGTCCTCGATTCAAACCGTTAGCCTCAAGTAGTATTTTATTAAAAAAGGAAAAAAAAAAATCTTGGGAGTGAATGACGTGACATTTACTTTTGTAAGAGGTCATGAAATTACTGACACTTTTATTAGTTTTCCGTTTTGAAGGGAGGAAATCGGAGAGCGCTTAAATAATTAGTTAAACCTAAATGAATAATAATTTACTTTAATTAAATTTCTTTTTATTAGTCAAATAATTATAAGAATTATCGGAATACGCTGAGGAAATTATCGGAGGCTACCACTGTGGTTTTAGGCGGAACCGCTCGACTATTGATCAAATATTTTCCTTACGTCAAATATTAGATACAAAATTGGAATACAACGGTGTAGTCTATCAACTTTATATCGATTATAAAAAGGCTTATGATTCAATAGACCGTCAGAAGCTATATAACATAATGATTGAACAGGGAATACCTAGAAAGTTAGTAAACTTAGAAGAGATGTGTTTGTAGAAAACATTCCATAAAGTTAGAATCGGTCATAATTACTCCGAGAGGTTTGAGGTGCGATGGGTTGAAACAGGGTGACTCCCTTTCACCTGTTTTATTTAATATACCTTTAGAATATGTCATAGAAAAGGTGTTGTGCACCGAGAAAGGCTTAAATATGGGTGACAAGAATCCTGCTTTGGGGTATGCCGATGATTTGGTACTACTACGTGAAGACACAGAAAACATACAACTTAATATAAGTGTTTTAATAAAAACCGGTAAAGAAATAGGGCTCGCATTAAATACCGATAAAACGAAATATATGATTAGTAGCAGAAACGGTTGCGATTTTAGTGATATTGATACATCAGGGTATACTATTGAGAAAGTAGAGAAATTCAAGTACATAGGTACAATGATAACAAGAAAAAATGAAATCCAGGAAGAAATAAAGTCCCGGTTAAAGGTAGTAAATGCGTGTTATTATTTAGTTACTAAATTACTTAGCTCGCGGCTGTCGTCTAAAAACTTAAAGGTTAGAATTTATAAAACTATTATTCATCCGACGCTTCTTTACGGATGTGAAACGTGGCCGCTTACTTACGGCTGAAGGTTTTCGAAAATAAGGTACTGCGTAAAATATTTTGTCCGATGAGAGATAAGACCACTGGGGAATCCAGGAAGTTGCACAACGTGGAATTGCGGAACTTGTATCCAGTTAATATAATTGGATGAGGAAGATGGTTGGGGGTGCGGTCATAAATTAAAAACACACAATTAAAAATAAGCGTTATTTTAATTATGTGCCGACGTTTCGGCCTACAATGTGGGCCTTCATCAGGGCTAAAAGAAACAAGATAACAACCAATGTAATTATAGACTTAATAATGCGTTAGGTATATAATAATAATATGACAGTAATAAATTATGGGAACATAAATAATATTAAATGTAAAATGATAATAAGATGACAATTATAAAGTATGGAAATAAGGTGACAGTTATAAAGTATGGAAATAAACAAAATTAAGATGATAGTTATAAAGTATGAAAGTAGACATAATTGAGATGATAATATTATAATGAGAATATATAAATAGAGACTAAGTAAATGAAAAAAAAAAAAAATGATAAAGGAAAAATATGTGAACAATTAAAATTTTAAATATTAACAATTTTGAGTTGATATATGACGGTAATATATTAAAAACATAGTTAAGAGTATAGGTAATATATAAAAAAATATAGTCATTACAAAAGAGAAACAGTATGAATAAAAAATAATAATTTAAATTTTAAAATAATGTAATATTAAACTAATAACTATATGTCAGGATATGTAACGGAGAAAGATATGAGTATGGAAAGTTTTACTTATATAGCTTCTTTCCATACTCATATCTTTCTCCGTTACATATCCTGACATATAATTATTAGTTTAATATTACATTATTTTAAAATTTAAATTATTATTTTTTATTCATACTGTTTCTCTTTTGTAATGACTATATTTTTTTATTTATTACCTATACTCTTAACTATGTTTTTAATATATTACCGTCATATATCAACTCAAAATTGTTAATATTTAAAATTTTAATTGTTCACATATTTTTCCTTTATCATTTTTTTTTTTTTCATTTACTTAGTCTCTATTTATATATTCTCATTATAAAATTATCATCTCAATTATGTCTACTTCCATACTTTATAACTATCATCTTAATTTTGTTTATTTCCATACTTTATAACTGTCACCTTATTTCCATACTTTATAATTGTCATCTTATTATCATTTTACATTTAATATTATTTATGTTCCCATAATTTATTACTGTCATATTATTATTATATACCTAACGCATTATTAAGTCTATAATTACATTGGTTGTTATCTTGTTTCTTTTAGCCCTGATGAAGGCCCACATTGTAGGCCGAAACGTCGGCACATAATTAAAATAACGCTTATTTTTAATTGTGTGTTTTTAATTTATGACCGCACCCCCAACCATCTTCCTCATCTAATTTCTCTACGGTCAACAAAACTCCATCATTGTTAATATAATTGAGTTGATAGTATCGTGGAGACTCAAATGGGCGCGTAAAGTGGTTGGGCTCGGTGAGGAACGGATTCCAAGAAAGTTGGTACTCCGTGAACCGACTGGTAGGCGTCTGAAAGGCAGGCCTAAGCGTCGATGGGAGGATTGCATTAAGATTGATGTCGCGGGCTTAGGCTCGAACGGTAAACATTGGACCAAACTGTGTAGGCAGACTTTGGTGGTATCGGCATCTAACCTTTGGGTTCGGTAGGTCTGTTATTATTATTATATATATGTTGTAATACATACGAATAAAAAAGAAAAAAAAATATATATATATATATATATATATATATATATATATATGTATAATTTTTATTAATAAAATTAATTCATTAATTTCCACTAAAAGTGGAAAATTATAAATATGGGCGTGAAAAAGTTTTGTGATTTTGTGAATAAAACTACGCAGTGGTTACAACTTTAGTGTTTATTAAAATTAGTAGGTTCAAAATGAAATTTTATAATTAATTTGTATTTTTTTTGTTAACATGTTTTTTAAAAATAATTTATTGAATTTTACAACTGGATATTAACATAAATACAATAAGTAAAAGTGTTGAATTATAATAAAGGGTGTAAAAGGCTTGTGAAGAAACCCAGTGGTAGTACTTCGATTGTTAACATATTAAAAATATTTTAATGAAAAATTAATTTTAAAATAAAAAATGATTTACTATTTATTGTTTTGCTGACTAATGTTTTTACAGCAGAAAAAACAAAAACAAATTATGAATCTGCCTAAAAATATTTATATTCAAATTATGAGAAATTTTTTTTAAAAAGAAGTTGATATCGTGTCAATTAACATCAAGCAAATCTTCAAATTATTCTTTCTATTTTTTGTATTGTTTCTGAAAACCCTAGGAACACTGCAGTTCAAGATAATCGCTTAGTTCATAAAGGTATATCCACTGTTGAGCTCATATCTACATTTTTTCAATATACAATAGTCAAACACTTTTTTTTTTTTTTTTTTTTGGTAATATAGATTTCAGGTGTTTACGTTTAATAAGATAAGACACCTACCGGTCAGTTTAGATATTTAGCATGAATAAATATTTTAAAAAATCATATTATAAGCTACCGATTCGATAAGATGTAATTCAATTAGATATGGCAAAGGGGCTGGTAAAGGGGAGGCTAAATGCTGACTAGTCACTTCTACGGGGTGTATTGACCGCAAACCTCTGTCCCTACTGCTATAGATAGTTGTCAGCGGTTAGTAATAACCATACAACTTCTATTCATTAGTAATTATAATTTTGCTAATATAAGCTATTAATATTTTAAATTGAGATTCTGTCTGATTGATTGAAATATATCAGAATAAATAAATCGTAGCGAATATGATGATTTTATTTCCTAACAAAATATAATCCTACCAATGGTATGGAGAATAGCTATTCACTTCGCGGAACATATTAAAATCAGGAAATGCCATTTTGATGCAATTTTAGCGATTAAAGTTTTTCAATTTTTTTTTTCTCAACATTTTATCTGATATTGTTTTTGTTTAATTTTTTAAAATTTTAATTCATATATTCTAAAGGTTTACTCCGGTCGATGAAATATTTAATTTCCAGACTTTCTAATTATAACTTCTTTCATTAATTGAGTTTTGCATTAATATTTGAGTGTTTGTTTTAATATTGTCAACATCTATTACAAACTTTTTATTAGTAATTCACTATTGAATAATTTTATTTCAATTATTATTTTTATTTATTAAAATGATTGATGACTGTTAGTGGTATTGTAAATGAATAACTTAGTTCACGGCTTCCAGCTGGAAAAATGTGATAGAGAGTTTGATCTTGACCGAATTGGCTGTGTACTGAAACTTATGAGAAATAGAGTATTTTTATTATACTAAATTGGAAAACTATTATTTTTATATCGCTTGATGCCATGTTATATTGTATAGTTGTACATCACATTACTTATTTTACTTTTATG